>CP129448.1:48773750-50206875 GCA_030445155.1 Quercus variabilis | reverse complement strand
TCCTCATCGACTAGGCAGATCCTTAGCTTCTTGACCGATGCCTCCTTAGCAACACACCTTATCTAGAGTGCCTCATCCTCACTAGCCCTTAGAAACAGACGAACGATTAGGTGGGGCAAGAATTCACACAAAAACTACTAAGTCAAATGGAACAATTGTAGTGACCCAAAAATGGGGGTTTTACATTCCATGGAATCCCACATCGTCTAGGGAAGTACATAGGAGTGTGCTTATAAGGAATGACCTCCCTTCAATGTGTAGAGGCCTTTTCCCCACTGCTGTGTGCTTTTGGGAAGAAAAAAGCCATGAGGGGTATGGGTCCCAAAGTGGACAATATCTACATAGTTAGGGTGGGGTCGTAAACCGTGAGGGGTATGAGACCCCAAAGCAGACAATATCTACACAAGTGGGGTGGGGTCATTACAACAATTTCTCACCTTCACCATATCAGAAAGGCCAAACTCCCCTAGAGCTTTGGTCTTATGCTCCTAGCTCTCGACGATGTCAAGGTCATGAATGACGGATCGAGCCATATTAATGGCTAGCTCTTGGCTCCTCACCAACAAAGGGATGGGAGGGGTGATAGGAGGACCTTGGGAAGTCATCAAGCCCTTTTCCCACATTATGCAACAGGGTTCGGGTACGGGAGAAGTAGAACCCAATGTGATGGTAGGGGTCGACAAGTCGTGAGCACATTTTGCGCTAGGATAACCCTCCTACGATGGCTTCCACTTTTGACTGATGTACGATAAAGGAAGGACATCGGCTACTAGCTTCGCACAAAGGGTGGCTGCCTTCTTGACCTGTGCATGCTTGTTCCTAATAGGTTCCATTTCTAAAATGGACAAAAAGTTTAAAGACAAAAAGATTTGAAACAAAAGCAATGGGTAAACAAAACACTTACAAATTCTAGAAAATTTTATAGAGTCGTTGGGCTTCAAGGGTTGAAACGGGTCTACCACAATATGCGTGTAGAATGTCGAGGGTGATGAGTCTCTTCTAAGTCCTTCACACAAATGGGATGTCCAATACCCGTGTAAGAAAATCTTCCTGCTCGGGAGTGATCATTGGCAAGTCCTTGGCTGAAAAACAACATAAAAACAATTAGCTTGACGAGGAAAAGAAAATCGATGAACCAATATAGGCAACGGACGACCTACTAGGCTAGTTCAAAACTCCCCAAGCACGGTCATAAAAGTCCCCGACAGTGACCCACTCATTGGGTTTGCACTCCTAATTGAGCCCCTAGACAAAGAAAAACCTACTCTTCCATATATGGTTGGAGTCGGGCATTCCAGACACCAATCTCAAGTTGGCTCGGTGGAACACAAAGTTGTAAAAACCTCGAGACGTGACTATCTCCTGTAGTTTATAGCAGTAGAAGAACTCGAGCTTCAAGGAATGGTTACCCCCACTTAATTAACCCCATAACACTTCAACACCTATGAAGATCCTTCCAGCGTTAAAGGCTATTTGATAGACAGAAAGTGCCTTTGATTGGTACAAAACTTGGAGCCCGAGTCAATTCATAGTTGGGAGTAACTTGAAAGAGAATTTCTTAATCAATTCTATAGCATATGCTGCATGGTGAGTATGTTGGAGCTTACTAGTACCAGGCAATGGACAGATGAGCCCGTTGTTAGTTATATTAACTAATGGGGCTCTTTAAATTTGGATTGCACAAATATGATTTCTAAAATATCTGTTGTGGCGATGTGCATTCAAGGCATGCATTAGGGACTTCTCTACATCCTCCAAGGGATAAAACCCCGAACATTCAAAGAATTAGCAACTCATGCACATGACATGGAGTTAAGTATCTCTAATCATGGAAACATGAATTCTCTTACACTTAAAGAGAGGAAAGATAAAAAATAAGTGAAGAAGAATGGCACCTTCAAAGATTTTGTGGCTGTTAACACTACCTTAGTCAAGATTTCAAAAGAAGTTTTGAAAGAAAATGACAAGACTTGATAGGCGACAGAAGAATGATGTGCATCGTTCAACTTATAAGGAAAGAAAGCAGAAAGTTTATCCATTTCCAGATGAGGATGTGCCAAACATGTTAGAAGAACTGCTCCAAACAAAGGTAATCGAATTACCAAAATGCAAATGACTAGAAGAGATGGAGAAAGTTGATAACCCTAACTATTGCAAATGTCACCGCTTCATCAGCCACCCAGTCCAAGAGTGCTTTGTGCTTAAAGAAATCATCATGAAACTTGCCATAGAAAAGAAGATTGATCTAGACTAAGATGAGGTAGTTGAAGCAAACCATACAACTATTGTCTATGGGTCACCGAATGATGTACTGCCAGCTTTAAAGTAAGGAGCACTTCCCCCAAATTTAGTTGCTTAGAAATCAAAAGGACCAAAATATAAGCCTTATATGTGATCAAAGAAGGAATACAAGAAGCTTGGAACCACAAAGGTCAAGGTGCAATATGATCATTCGTTGCCTCAAAAGTTCAAGAATCATGTCACTTTATTAAACTTATTCCCACAAAGGCTCCCTCAAAACGATTCAATGGAAATCATTCATATGGTCTCCTGTTATGAAATCCATGATGAGGAAGACAATTCAAAGCCAAGTCCAAAGCACATCACTCCACTCAGTTACATGCCCAAAAAGCCAGTGCAAAGGTCGGCCAGAAGACATAACATAATGAAAGCTGCAAATGGCTTGAATCAGAAAGGGGCAAATTTTCCACCACGAATTACAATGTTTAATCGCATTAAGGCTTCAAGCTTCTCACCATCACAAATTTCAACATTCAAAAGGTTAATTTTTGCTCACCCAACACAAAACCAAAATGCTCTTATACGTGGGTCAACCTTTGATCGGTTAAGGACAACGAAAGCATCCATCATTGGTTGTTCTCAAGATCAAATGAAGGATAAGGGACCAAGAAGAGGAAAGTATTGTCAACAAGATTCATAGTCACATCCCCTCACGCATGAAGCATAAGTCTATTCTTGATGTTATCACAAAAGGTTCACTCAAAGTTAAAAGGCGAACAATCATATACAATACTCAGTCAAATGTTCAAGATCGGCGAGAAATTAAGGAGGCTCCACCAACATTGGAAGATATAGGGAAAACTACATTTGATGAAGTACAAGAAGTCTACAAGATAATTGACGATGATGATGTGAGGATCAATCCTATTGATGGGAGGATCCTTAATCACTCCTACACATGAAATTCAAGATTCCTCCTCAGTAAGAGCATAAATTGCCCACCTTGGCACTTCAAAGGTACATTAAATCTTCCCTTTACCTTTGAATGTGTTCAACACACACACACACACACACACACAAGTTCGTTAGGATGAAGACCTTGAAAAAAAGGCAATCTAAGCAAAAGTTAGAGCATAAGAAATTAAATAAAATAAAATAAGCTCGTTAGGTTGAAAACCTTGAAAAAGGAAATCTAAGCAAAAGTTGAAGCACCCAAAAAAAAAATAAAAAATAAACTCATTAGGTTGAAAACCTTGAAAAAGGCGACCTAAGCAAAAGTTAGGGCAAAAGAAACCCCATTTTTCTCTTGAACTACGTGATGACTTGATCCCTCACAAGTACGTAGGTGACTTGGTATCTCATCCTAAGTTCAGTCATTTGTAAAATAAAAAATAAAAAACTCACCCAACTTGAAGGATTCCACCATTGACTGTCAATATGATTTCAAAAGCTCTTTGATTGGAAGGGCGAAGCTTAAAATCACACCACCTCTCCTTTGAGTTGTGTCAACTTGCATCTCTTGTCTTCTAAGTTGCATCACCTTGCATCCCTGAAATCTACACAACTTTGCCTCTCTTTTGGGTTGCATCTATGTGAGACTGCAAAATTTGGGGTGCTCTCAAAAAAGAGATTTTTGAATACTTTTTCAAGACACCTCTCTTTTTTTGGGTAAGTGGTGTAGAGCCAACACTTTTTTTTATACAATAAAAATAAGAAAAAAATTAAGCACAACTTTACAAGACTAAAATGTTCCGTTATCATTGATTGAATAAAAAAAAAAAATACAAACTTGATAAATTGAGTATTACATGGCTTTGGGTCCTAGATACACACTACCTAAAAATAGAAAAACAAAGATAAAGCCTAGGTCTACCTATCCAAAGACACTAAATTCAAAGACTAGGTTACAGAATGAGAAGGTGTTAGGCACCCATTCTGCCCAGATAGAATCTGGTCTTTCAGGGCCCGTTTGGATGGAAGGGGGAAGGAGGGAGAGTAGAGTAGAGTTGGCTAAAAATATGCTAGTTTTGAACTAAATCTACTATAATCTACTCTACTCCCCCTCCCTCCCCCTTGATCAAAACAAACCCCACTACAAAACACGCGAGTCTATAGCCGCATTTTTTTAGCGACGTTTACAAAAAACGCGGCTATAGCTAACCTATAGTCGCGTTTTTCAGAAACACGACTATAAACTTAACTTATAGCTACGTTTTTAAAATGCGGCTATAGGTTAAGTCTATAGCCACGTTTATAAGTGAAACACGACTATAAACTTAACTTATAGATACGTTTTTAAAACGCGGCTATAGGTTAAGTCTATAGCCACGTTTATAAGTGGTTTCAGCCGCATTTTTAAAACATGGTTATAGATTAAGTCTACAGCCACATTCATAAACATGGCTATAGGTCCAGCCAAATATATATATTTTCAAAGGAGGACCTATAGCCGCGTTTAAAAATGCAACTATAGCTCACTTGTAACTGCGTTTTTAAAGCGCGGCTATAGGTTAAGTCTATAGGCGCATTCATAAATGTGGCAGTAGGTCCAGCCAAATATATATATATATATATATATATATATATATTTTTAAAGGGGGACCTACAGCCACATTTAAAAAATGCGGCTATAGCTAACCTATAGCCGCGCTTTTAAAACGCTATTATAGGTTAAGTCTATAGCTAAAAATGTGGCTATATGTTAAGTCTATAGCCACATTCATAAACATGGCTATAGGTCCAACCGAATATATATATTTTTAAAGGACCTATAGCCACATTTAAAAAATGCGGCTATAGCTTAAGTCTATAGTCACATTCATAAACGTGGCTATAAGTCCAGCCAAATATATATATATATATATATATATTAAAAGAAGGACCTATAACCACGTTTTTAAAACACAGCTATAGGTTAAATTTATAGCCACATTCATAAACGTGGCTATAGGTCTAACAGAATATATATATATATATATATATTAAAGGAGGACCTATAGCCACGTTTTTAAAACGTGGCTATAGGTTAAGTCTATAGCCACATTCATAAATGTGGCTATATGTCTAGCCAAATATATAAATTTTCTTTTAAAAGGAGGATTTATAGCCACGTTTAAAAAATGCAGCTATAGCTTAAATCTATAGCCACGTTCATAAACATGGCTATAGGTCTAACCAATTTTCTTTTCTTTTTTTTTTTTTAAAAAAGGAGGACCTATAGCCACGTTTAAAAAATGCAGCTATAGGTTCAACCAAATAATGGGTTCAGCACTTCAGCGTAAACAAAAACTATGGAATATGCCATAGAATATTTCTAGAATATTCTATGGCATATTCTACAATATTCCATTAAAAAAATAAAAAAATAAAAAAACCAAATGGGTTCAGCACTTTAGCGTAAACAAAAATATGGAATATGCCATAGAATATTCTATGGCATATTCTAAATATTCCATAAAAAAAAATCAAATGGGTTCAACACTTCAGCGTTAACAAAAATATAGAATATTCCTAGAATATTCTATGACATGTTCCAAAATATTCCATTAAAAAAAAATATGAATATTCAAAATATGAAATCTCAAACTCTCCCTCTCGTATGGTCCTAGCAAAAAAAAAAAAAAAGGGCTCTCGCACAGTCATTTAGAAAAAAAAAAAAAAAAAAAAAAAAAAAGTGCTCTCAAAACTCTCTCAATCTCTCTCTTATGCTGTCACTGGTCTATGTCACCGGAGATCCAAAAAGTGCTAACCCACGTTGTTGATCCCTCTTTCCCACTGATGTTGTATGAATGGGTTTGTGTAAATATGGGGTTTTGTTCATTGTTCTTTGAGTTTTGTTCATTTTTGTTCCCTATAACTTTCTGTCTCTATTTGCAGTAGATCTAAAAATTGAGTCTCTCTTTGCTTTAGATTTGAAGATTTTGAATCAATGAAGCTAAAGTGCCTTAAAAAATTATCTCTCTTTGCTTTATTTTTCTTTGACCCATGGCCGAAAATTATTTTCTGTTATGGGGATTTATTTGAGATTGTGCTTTTGTTTTCCTTGAATAGATTGTGTCAATTTGGGTTGATTTTGTTGAAGGAGATGTTCTGTTTGTGTTCTTGTACTGTTTTCTTGTATTTTAGAGCATGTTGTGTTTGATTAATTTTGAAATTTTCTAGGTTTTTGTTTGAATTTGAATTTGCTGGGTTTGTATTTTTGTTTTGAATTTCTTAATTTAATTAAAATTGAAATTTTAAAGTTTGAAAGCATTAATTTTAAAAATTAAAATTTTAATTTTAAAAAATAAAAAATAAAAACTTTGATTACCGAAAATTAATTTTTGGTAATCAATTTTTTTTTTTTTTAAATATAGGGGTCTATAGCTGCGTTTTTTAAATGCGGTTGAAGGTTGAGGATCCTACCACATTTTAAATGCGGCCATTGGTTCGATCCTATAACCATGTTTTAAACACGGCTATAGCTTTCACCTTAGGCCACGTTTTAAACATGGCCATAGGTCCTGGTCTTAGGCCGCGTTTGAAAAAGTACGGCCATAGACCCCTCAAGCCTATAGTCACATGGTTTAGGCCACATTTGAAAACGCGGCCTAAAAAAGCGCAACTATAGGCCAAATTGTCCTATAGCCACATTTTTCTGACCTATAGCCGCATTTTTCTGACCAAGAACCTTTTCTAAAAACATGGCCACTAGATTCTCATGACCAATGCACCCCTTTATGCATGATATGAATAATATGTTGCATACATGAAACACTTAACTAAACTAAGTTACATAAGTCTATTTATGAATGTGTCCCCTTCTTTGTTAAAAATTCAGATATGTTTTTGTGATTAAAAAAAAAAAATTGATTTGATTCATAAAAAAAAAAATCAGATCTGTTTTGGTATAAGTAAAAAAAATAAAAAATAAATAAAAAGTTTTGGTCAAGAAAAAAATCAGATTTGTTTTTTATTAAGTAAAACAAGGTTTTTTACTTAAAAAAATATTGTAGGGTCAGTTTTAGTAGCCCAAGCTCCCCAACAACACATTTTTAGAGAGTGAATCGAATGTTTAGGAGCTCACCGGCTTCAACAGAGCACAAATTACTTTTCTTTTATTGAAGGGTACTAAGCTTGATTTACAAATTAGGGATGCTCCTCGGCCCATGGCCTAGGAGGTTTTCCCTCCCCAGACTCCCCTTACTTTGGAAAAAACTCCCTCTCTTTAACACTTTGCTCACCTCTCTTGTATATCTTTCTTCCTCCTTCTGTTGATCATCTATTGGCCTCCCTTCTGACCGTCCGTCCCATCAGAGGTCATATTTGTGCTCAAGTGGCTCACTCTGATCGATGTTGGCCTGTCAAGGGGTTACATCCCCATTAATGCGGCCATGAGGGTTAGGTGAGCGTATTCAATGCAGAGGTGACAGTTCGCCCAAGGCTTGCCCCCTTCGCCATACTTTTATCGCCGACGCGTGGCACTGGGCCCTCTCCTCCTCGGACAGCCAAGGAGTCTCCTTTGGTAGGTTGGTCTTTGTGTTCTCCCAAGGTCTTGAACACCCGAGGGCAGGCCCTCCTCAGATATGTTCTTCGAGGGTCGGTCCTCGCTCTTTCATCCTCGGACACCTCCCGTGTCCTCGACGTGGGCCCTTTGGCCTGGCTTGGAGTGGGCCGAGGTTACCTGATTTTCTGGCCCAACAATAGCCCCTCAAAATCTTGCTACATGCATCCTCGGGTAGGGAGGGGGATTTTGACATCCTCGGGCCCGTTCCGTGCCCAGTCGAGCCTTACTCCTGGTCAGCACGGGAGTCTATGCACCTGTCCAAGGCACGTCGCTGACGTTTAGGAGTGCGTAACGTGTCCATCATTAAATTTGGGTGGCTCTGTATTCCCCACGTCTAACGAGGCGTTACCAATCCAACGGTGGAGGTTTGTTTCGCATTTATGGGCAGCAAAACCCGCACGGCTCTTCGATTTGGGGTATAAATACCCATACGAACCGCTTCTTCCTGTTCCTTATTTGCAATCAAGAATTCTCGCGCGTCCTTCCTGAGTTCAAATACACTCACATCTCCAACACCAAAAAAGCCTATTCGAGGAGCTCCTCCTCTTCCAGTAAGTCGCTCTACCCCTCTCTGAGCTTTCTTCCTCGTTATTCCTTCTCCTTCACTTGTTCTTTCTTAGTTTCTTTAGGCGTCAACTGGGTTGGGTAGGTTTAAGAAATATGTCCACACTGAGGAGGCGATGGAGAAATTCATCGCCGACTACCGAATCCCCGGCAATATAGGTCTGAGATATAGTGAGAACAGGGATTGGCGCTTACATAGGCAAGAGGGCGAAGTGGTAATTCCCATTGTCGCATTCCTTGAAAGAGGGATGACGATCCCCATGGGGCCGGTGATAAGGGACTACCTCACGCACTTCCAGTTGGCCCCTACCTAGTGTGGGATAAACGTCTTTATGATTTTGGGCTGTGTGGATGCCCTGAACGAGAAGATAGGTCTAAGGTTGATCCACCACGATGTGAATTGGTGCTACAACCTTCAGCTTCTTAAGGACAAGTCTTATTATCTGAAGACGAGGGATGACAGGGTGCGGTTCATCTAGTGCCTCCTTAAGTCCAGCAAGAGGCTGAACGAGGACTTCCTCATCGTGTCAGGGGAGTGGCACGATGGCCTTCACTGCCCAACGACGGAAGGGATACCAGGTAGGGCAATAGGAGTAAGAGGGGTTTAAAGTTCTTTTGTCCTTTTTTCTTCCCTTTTTCCTTTTGCTAACATGGTGGTGTTTTCCCCTTGCAGACCCGCACGCTTTTGAGTGCCACTTCCATTTGGTCAACCGGAAAGATTTGCAGAAGGTGCTGAGGGCATCGGTTTATGTAAACGAGGACGACAATCAAGTTAGGGCCGCCCACATAATCTTGGGGTATAAACCTGTCCAGAAATCGTTCCCGGTTCCAAAGCACGTCATCCGAGCCAACGATCCTCGGCTTCAGAGGATTACTGTGATCAAGGATGGATTTTCGTTCCCCGAGGAGTCCCCCGATCAAGAAGCCGTCACGCTAGCCGTCCCCTCCTCTTCCAGACCATTCGCCGATGCTGCTAAGGAAGATCCAGAGAGGGAAAGGGACACGTTTGACGTTTTCACTCAGCTTGATCAGTCGAGGACCCTCCCGAGGACTTAGGTTATCCTAATTTCACTGAAGTAGACCTCATTGCTTTAGAAGCCCCTCCTCTGCCAACAATGGGTTACAAGAGGAAGCCCACCACCAACTTGTTGGACCTGATTGAGGGCCAGCTGGGGAAGTCCCAACAGAAGCTTCCCCCTCCTCCTCCGAAGACTAGGTCGACTTCCGCTCAGCAGAAGCTCTCTCCTCCTCCTTCTTAGACGCACTTGCCCCCGGGTCCGTGCCTGCCAAACCTAAGAAGAAGAAGGATAAGGGCAAAAGGCCTATGAAGAATAAGACGGTGTCCTCGTAGGAGGAGGACAATACTCTGCGATCGTCCAAACAGCTTAAAATAGGCGACAAGAGCCAGGACAGGCAGGTCATCGACACCACCTCGTCCGAGGCCCAGGCTTAGCTCCTAGCTCCGATGCTCCGTGGGGAGCCCTTGAAGGATAACGCCTCCCTCAGGGACTTCAATGAGGGCGAAGGTGTGCGCGTGGCTGATGCGCTAGAGAGGAGCTTGCTGCTCCCGGCGGACATGGCAGAGCTTAACTCTTTGACGAGCGAGCAGGTCTTCCTCAGCCTTAAGCGATATGTGGGGATGGTAAGGACTACAACTTCAACTCTCCTCCCACACTTTTTCTTTTATTGGGCTTATAGTGCATTGGTTATTCTGGCAAGCTGTCCAGGCCATCTATAGGTTGGAGGGGGCGGCGAACGACTAGAAGAAGGCCCTCAACTAGGAGCATGATTGGCGCTTTCAAGCTACCCGGGCTCTGAAGAATTTCGAGGCTAACCTCGCCAAGGCCCGAGAGGACTTGAAAGCGGTGACCAGGGATCGGGACAGTGCACTGTCTGGTCTTGAGAGCGCCCAGAACCAAGCCAAGGAGCAGACAATGCACCTAGGCGAGGCGGAGGAGCAGCTGCAGATCGCGACGAGACCAGGCTCAGCGAGCTAAGGACAAGGAAAATTTTGGCAGGGAGATGGCTCTAACTGCCAAGGAGAAGGCTGAGACCGCCGCCTACACTGATGGGGTGGCTACGGTAGAGGCCCTCTATAAAACTCAAGTTCCGGGGGTATGTAGGCGATACTACTCCCAAGTCTGGGCTGAGGCCCTCAAGCAAGCTGGGGTGGTGGCCACGTTTGACCTATGGAAGGCGGAGAGCATCTACTACCCCCTGCTATCCGCAAGGCTGCCCTTGACAGCGCCAAGGCTGGGGAGATTGTTGAGGAGGTGGAGGCCGTTGAACTAAGGGAGCATTCGAGCGAGGAGGTGCCCCAAGAGATAGTGGAGATCCCTTCCGATGCTCAAACCCCCACCACTGAGGAAGCAGCCATTCTTGCCGTACCCTTGCAGGCCATTCCCTCAACCCAGGGCTCGGAGGGGTCAGGGGTTGCCCCTGTCCAGCCTGAGCAAAAGAAGTAGATTCCTTGGCGTCTCGGCTCATCCTACTTTCATGTCATTTTATTTTATTTTGTTGCGCTTCTCCCCTATGTACTGTGGCTCTTGCCACGCAACCTTTATGGACTCGTTATTGTAATAGGAGTTTAGTTTCCCTTCTTGTCTATTTTGGGTTGTTTATTTGTTTGCATTCTAGCTGCTTCCTTTCTTTTCTTTTTATTTGCATGAGTTATATCTCTGCCAACTATGCCAGGAACCACGATAATGGGGAAAAAATGTATGCGTAGGCAGTACCCTTGTGTCCCAAGGGTTAGGTAGGATTTTGGTCCTTTCCTAACTTAGGGTATTTTGAAGTAGTTAGTTTCCCCATAGGCCTGAGTTCGAGAACTATGCAATACCTTGGTTCTATCTAATACTTCCATTTCTCTGTAAGTATCTAATTTCCCCAAAAGTTTGAGTCCAAGGACCATGTAATACCTTGGTTCTGTCTAGTACCCAGGTATAGCTGAGTGGTTGGTTTCCCTATAGGCTTGAGTTCGAGGACCATGCAATGCCTTGGTTCTGTCTAACACTTCCATTTATCTGTAAGTATCTAGTTTCCCCAGAAGTTTGAGTCTAAGGACCATGCAATACCTTGGTTCTGTCTAGTACCCAAGTATAGCTAAGTGGTTAGTTTCCCCATAGGCTTGAGTCAGAGGACCATGCAATACCTTGGTTCTATCTAACACTTCCATTTCTCTGTAAGTATCCAGTTTCCCAATAGGTTTGAGTCCCAGGACCATGCAATACCTTGGTTCTGTCTAGTACCCAAGTATAGCTGAATGGTTAGTTTCCCCATAACTTGAGTCCGAGGACCATGCAATGCCTTGGTTCTATCTAACACTTTCATTTCTCTGTAAGTATCTAGTTTCCCTATAGGTTTGAGTCCGAGGACCATGCAATACCTTGGTTCTGTCTAGTACCTAGGTATAGCTGAGTGGTTAGTTTCCCCATAGGCCTGAGTCCGAGGACTATGCAATGCCTTTGTTCTATCTAACACTTCCATTTCTCTGTAAGTATATAGTTTTCCCATAGGTTTAAGTCCAAGGACCATGTAATACCTTGGTTCTGTCTAGTACCCAAGTATAGCTGAGTGGTTAGTTTCCCCATAGGCTTGAGTCCGAGAACCATGCAATGCCTTGGTTTGTCTAACACTTCCATTTCTCTGTAAGTATCTAGCTTCCCCATAGGTTCGAGTCCGAGGACCATGCAATACCTTTATTCTGTCTAGTACCCAGGTATAGCTGAGTGGTTAGTTTCCCCGTAGGCTTGAGTCCGAGGACCATGCAATGCCTTGGTTCTGTCTAACACTTCCATTTCTATGTAAGTATCTAGTTTCCCTATAGATTTGAGTCCGAGGACCATGCAATACCTTGGTTCTGTCTAGTACCCAGGTATAGCTGAGTAGTTAGTTTCCCCATAGGCTTGAGTCCGAGGACCATGCAATGCCTTGGTTCTGTCTAGTACTGAGGTATAGCTGAGTGGTTAGTTTCCCCCATAGACTTGAGTCCGAGGACCATGCAATGCCTTGGTTCTGTCTAACTCCCAGATATAACTAAGTGGTTAGTTTCCCCATAGGCTTAAGTCCGAGGACCATGCAATGCCTTGGTTCTGTCTAGCACCGAAGTATAGCTGAGTGGTTAGTTCCCCCATAGGCTTGAGTCCGAGGACCATGCAATGCCTTGGTTCTGTCTAACACTTCCATTTCTCTGTAAGTATTTAGTTTGCCCATAGGTTTGAGTTCGAGGACCATGCAATACCTTGGTTCTGTCTAGTACCCAAGTATAGCTGAGTGGTTAGTTTCCCCATAGGCTTGAGTCCGAGGACCATGCAATACCTTGGTTCTGTCTAATACTTCCATTTCTTTATAAGTGTCTAGTTTTCCCATAGGTTTGAGTCTAAGGACCATGCAATACCTTGGTTCTGTCTAGTATCCAGGTATAACTGAGTGGTTAGTTTCCCCATAGGCTTGAGTCCGAGGACCATGTAATACCTTGGTTCTATCTAACACTTCCATTTCTCTGTAAGGAGGGGCTTGTCCTCGGGTCAGACAGCCAACCCTGCGACGCTTTAGGGCGAGGATCGTTCGGACTCTGGTCTTACGTATGGCATTGATTTCGCCTTCACTTCGAGTTCCTATCTTCCTCATTTACGAGACACCCCTTGACCGTTCGAGTTCCACGCCTGACGCTTCGAAGCCCGAGACACACCTTCATTAATATCCTCGTGAATTGCTACAAATCACGCAATATGTGATCTCCTTGGGACTTGGCACCCTCGTGATTAGTACTGCTAATAGTTCTCTTTGCGTGGATTAATTCCCACTAGTCTTTAGCCTCTTTATATAAGGCTTTCTGGGGGAAACGCTTCTCCGCATTCCATGAACTTCCCAACACAATCAGAAGTATGCCATTTCAGCTCCCCACGCCCCTTCAATAACCCCGCCAGGATTGTGACCGGAGTTGGAAGATATAGGGCGACTTTGGGCAGGTGTGAGGACATCCGGGCCAAAAGCCGCTGTGACCGCAGCCCCCACTAGGTTTCCAGCATGACAGAGTTTAGGTATTACCCCGATTGTGCCCTGCGTTGTGGCCAGGAGGGATGTCGCTGAAGTACCTAACGTTCCTCCTTGGAGCGCACCCCTACCGGAGGAGACGCACAAGATCACGTCATGGCTGGTGCCCGAGTGTCGCTGCCTTCAACGGCCCATGCTCGTGAGGGTTGGAAAGAATCAAGGGAACATCATGAGGAAGGGCGTCCTGTGCCCTTGCATCTGCTCCTCTGTTTGTTCCAACTCCGCCACACCGAACAAGGAGTTGTTTGTGGCCTTGGAGCATACTGGCCTCAGCCCCATTCCCTCTAGCTAGTTTTAGAATAGGCCCTCTTGGGCCTCTGTTTGTAGAATTAGCTTGTAAAAGTAGTTTTAAAACATGCCTACCTGAACCTCTGTTTGTATATTGTACCTTTCTTGTTCAATAAAGTAACATGAAGTTCCTTTTCGTTTCTATTGAATCTTCTATTCTGGACCTTTTATTTTTCTGCAATGTTTGTTTGGTAGTTCTTCTCTTTCTTTTTTTTCTTTTTTTTTTTTTTTGATGCATCACCATCAACCTTCCGTAGAATGACTACTTAGAACAATCGCCTGTTGCGCCGGTCAGCGCACTAATCCTCCCCACAGACGACGCCAATTGTAGGGTCAGTTTTAGTAGCCCAAGTTTCCCAACAACACATTTTTAGAGAGTGGATCAAAGGTTTAGGCACTCATCGGCTTCAACTGAGCACAAACTACTTTTCTTTTATTGAAGGGTACTAAGCCTGATTTACAACTTAGGGATGCTCCTCGGCCTATGGCCAAGGAGGTTTTCCCTTCCCAGACTCCCCTTACTTTGGAAAAAACTCCCTCTCTTTAACACTTTGCTCACCTCTCTTATATATCTTTCTTCCTCCTTCTGTTGATCATCTATTAGCCTTCCTTCTGACCGTCCGTCCCATCAGAGGTCATATCCGTGCTTAAGTGGCTTACCCTGATCGATGTTGCCCTGTCAAGGGGTTACATCCCCATTAATGTGGCCAGGAGGGTTAGGTGAGCGTATTCAATGCAGAGGTGACAATTCGCCCAAGGCTTGCCCCCTTCGCCGTGCTTCTATCGCTGACGCGTGGCACTGGGCCCTCTCCTCCTCGGACAGCCAAGGAGGCTCCTTTGGTAGGGTGGTCCTTGTGTTCTCCCGAAGTCTCGGACACCCGAGGGCGGGCCCTCCTCGGATATGTTCTTCAGGGGTCGGTCCTCGCTCTTTCATCCTCAGACACCTCCCGTGTCCTCGGCATAGGCCCTTGGGCCTGGCTTGGAATGGGCCGAGCCTACCTGATTTTCTGGCCCCACAAATATCATATCTGTTTTGGAACAAAGTAAAAAGAAAAATGGTTTTTAGTTTACATGTAAAAAATCATATCCTTTTTGTAATTAAAAAAAAAAAAAAAGATTTGTAGAGAGCTTGGAAAAAATCAGATCTGTTTTTTTTATGTGAAATAGAAAAAATTAAAAAAAAAAAAAAAAATTAGAAGAGAACTACCTTCATGAAATAAACCTTCATTATTTGCATCAAAAAAAAAAAAAAAAAAAAAAAAAACATCACTACTCATGACCCTTTTTTAATTTCAAAATCTGCTATATTTGAAAAAAAATCAAATCTATATCTAAAGAAGATATAGGTCAGTTTTTTGTGTTTAAAAATTCAAATTTGCACCTAAGGAAGATACAAATAAGTTTTTATTAGAAAATAAATTCAGATTTGCATTTAAGGAAGATACAAATCAAATTTTATTAGGAAAAAATTCAGATTTTCATCTAAAGAAGATACAAATCAATTTTTTTTTTTTTTTTTTTTTTAATTCAGATCTACATCTAAGATACAAATCAATTTTTGTTTTTGAAAAATTCAGATCTGCATCTAAGGAAGATGCAAATCAGTTTTTATGTTAGAAAAAATTCAGATTTACATCTAAGGAAGATGCAAATCATATTTTGTTTTTGAAAAAGATGTGATAATAAGCAGATTTTTTAAACCAAAAAAAAAAAAAAACAAAAACAAAAAGGTAAATCATGACAACAAAGAAATCAAGAACATGTTTCAACAAAAAGATATTGACAATACATGGTATGAGCATTTAGAAACTAAAACTAAAAGAATATATACACATGCATCATCAAAATAAAAGAAACAGAAGAAAAAATAATAATAAAGAAAAACTACCTCTTGCATGAATGTACTCTTCTTCTTGAGGGAATATTTTAGGGTTCAAAGAAATTTGTTCTATTATCTTTGAAATCTAAAATACTTTACCTACAGAAAAGAAATTCTTAAGGCTAGAGCCTTTTGAACCTCTTTAACATATGAGAAAAAATAATAGAAAGGGGAGTTAGAAAGAGAGGAAATTTGAGAGCGTGAAAAAGTGTGTTGAATTTGAGATGCAACCTCTATTTATAGAGGCTAGGAGGCTCGAAAAAATAGCTAGATGATCAGAATACGAACTAGGATGTGTCTGTATCTCTAAAAAATCGAAAAGGATGTGTTTTAGCTTAATCTGAATGCCCTCGAGTAGGGGCTTGAATTTGTGTCATTTGGCACTTGGAAAGTGCCGATTGGGACTCCAAAAGTGCCGAAGGGTGTCAAACCCACTTTTGAGTTTCAGTCCATTTTGGACTCTTTTTTTGAGATTTTTTTTAGCCAAGACTTGCACTTAGACACGTTTTTAATCCATATTCTAAAAATTAAACTCTTTTCTGGATAATTCAGGTCTTTCCAGCAACAATTATCTTATAGATAAATACTCTAAAAAGTCTTGATTATCCACAGTTTTATTGTTATCCAATTATCCCCTTTATTCCCATGCAAGCAAACCTATTTTTGAAACTAACTAACAACCAATCACAAAATTATTTAATTAATTTTAATTGTTTAACCAATCAGAATTAATTTAAATTAATCATGCGCGGTTGATTCTACCTAGACACAATGCATGCTGACTATGCAAACTTGATCATGCGATATTTTTCAATCCGACGGTCCGATTTGGAAACCGAGCATACCATCACGACCATTAGAATCTCAAGATCATTTTTATGATATGCAATGAACAAATTAATGCATGTAATGTAATCATGAATTTTGGGTACATGAATGGTCACTCTAGTCATCTTCCTTGATTAAATCATGGGTGCAAAATCAAGTATCTATAGCATCACATCACATCTTTAAAGTCTACACCGCATTGCACTTGGATTGCATAGCCTCTCTTGTAGGCCATATCGCATCACCTCACATCTTTAGAACTTGGACTACATCACCACTAGTCTAAGTTGTATCGCCTTGCATCTCTGAAGTCTTGATGGCATTGCTCATCTTCAAAGTCTTGGGACGTCTTCTCACATCTTTAAATTCTTCATCATGTCATCTCTCAGCTTCAAAGTCATGTTAGCAACTCCTTGCGCCTTCAAAGTTTGGGACATGTCACTTTGTATCTCTGAAGAAGCCTTGATAATGAAGCAAACATTCAAGAAGATAGTTTTCATTCTTAAACGTGGGAAGATCACCACCCTGCTAACTAAGGGGGTATCAAAATAATTTGTCCACTGAGCATGGGAAGCTCACCACCCTGCTACCCAAGCAGACCTTCAAGATATAGTTCTCATCCTGAAGAAAGAAAACCTTATCAAGTTGCAAGGAGAACTGCCAGAGAGCCAAAGAAGCAATTGTCAAAAACAAGAAAGAGCATGAAGTTCCAATGAATCAGAGAAAGAGAAGAAAACCCTGAAAGAAAATAAAGCCAAAGAAAAAAACAACAACAACAATGGCCGCTTGAAAAGAAAAGAAGCATAGAAGCTGCAAATTCATTGAAGGAAAAGACAAAACCAAAGAAATAAATAAATCAAAAAAAAAAGAGAGAGAGAGAGAGAGAGAGAGAGAGAGAAAGAAGATCTGTAGCTGTGGCAAGGTGAAAGCGTGGATCATGTCTCCTTTTATAGGTGTTGTGACAACTGATGAGTAGCCCTAAAAGTACGTTTGATACACTAAATATAAATTATATTAGGAATAATAATCTTTATTACTGGAAATAGAAGACAATGCAATGGAATAACTATTACTATTCATAAGTTTGGTTGTAAAAGATGATGTATAAAGAAACTTTATATTTTTGAAAATATATTAATTTTAAAACTTATTATATGCACTAAGGAATAACTATTACATCTATTTTAAAGAGGATTGACTATTCTTCAATTTAAAGAATAGTTATTCCAATGTAATAAATAATCCATATAATAAAGATGCAACCAAATGAGTGAAATGACTGAATTGATATTACACATTAATAATTATTCTATTATAGGAGTTATTACATCATACCAAACATACCATAAGTGTGCAAGGAAGTGGCAGCTAAAAAGAAAAAAAGCGTGGTGAAGAAGAAAATTCTAGTGCACCGCCTGTAATGATTGACCATTAGGTCATCTAGATTTTTCTTTTCTTTTTTTTTGAGAAAAAGTTCATCTAGAATTTAATAAACCAAGCCAACCTGGAAATGCATAAAAGCTTAGCATCATTGTTCTTTATAAATGGGTTTAAGCTCACCAAAGCCCACTTCAACAAGCCCAATTCTTACATACTCATGGAAAAGAGCATGTTCAAATTTTTCTCAACTTGTCCAAAAAAAATCATGCCATCATACTTCATACATGCGATTCTTTTGTTGCCAACGTCCACGTTGGCTGTAGATAAATAACTGAAGGCAAATCTCCCACAAAAAAGAATAAATAAATAAATAATTCAAGAAAGCACTTGCAAAGTCTAAGTCTCAAACATCAAAATTTATGTTTCAAGACTCACTCACTCGCCACACTCAAAGATTGCGTACGTGAACAAGTCTTGAGGGGGCATTTGTAGACGTGGAAATTTTGCAACCAATCACAAAGCGCCACATGCTATTTAGTAGGTCTCACTAACATTATTTAGAGACCAATAGAAATATTCCAAGTGTTTCTATATAAAAATTGCAAAGAATACTTAAAGGCCAATCACACGTCAACATGTGTTGATATTTTAATTTTAAATGACATAAGGAGTCATATTAAATACTGCCATATGTAATTTTAAATTAGAACATTTTGGCTAGTCAAATAATGTCATGTGTCCCTTGGAAAACAAGACATAAAGTTCCTCCATTTAAATTATTACATGTGTCACTGCTCATAGCCAATCATGTGTGATCACACCTCCCTAAGACTTCTATAAAAAGTGACACTTCTCAGTCTTATGGGGGGATTTAGAAAGATTCAGAAGTCTTAAAACTCTACTAGAATCAAGCTCCAAAACCTCCAAGAACTTCAACCTTTGAATACAAAGAATATTCGAAGTAAAAGCATTCAGTCATCCCTCTAGATCTCAAAGTTCATTGGTATCAAGCTCAAAAGCGTCCATAAACACTAAGAGACTACAAATTAGTGAAGTAAAAGCATTCAAGCAATCCCTCTAGATCTCAAAACACATTGGAATCAAGCTCAAAAACCTCCAAAAACACTAAGAGACTACAAATTAGTGAAACTCTACGGATCCAAGCCTCCAAAGCCCAAAGAACTTTCACTACAAATCTTCAAAGATGAAGAATGACATTCATCCAAATCATTCTTCCAAGTCTCAAAATTCTACTAGAATCAAGCTTCAAAACCTCCAAAAACTTCAAAGACTTTGATCCATTGAAGTTTCATTGGATTCAAGTTCTAAAGCCCCAAAGAACTTCCGCCACAAATCTTTGAAGATCAATAAAATTTGAAGAACCCATGAAGAATGCGAAGAACAAGAAATCCCTACCAAGCGCATATACTAGAGATTCATCGCAATTTCATTCCAAAGATCTTTCAATCCACTTTCCAATCCAAGTGGAGGACATCTTGTGTTCGAGTCAAGACTACATTGACGCAACACTTGAATTGAAGACTTTTCTAAGGAGATCGAATCAGAGGAGTATTCAATTGTATTAGAATCTAAACATAGAGAATTGTACCTACAAATTCATAAATACAAATTTACACTTGTGAAACATTGCCAATTGTTTGATTTCCAAACTTGAGATTTTGTGTTTATAGTTACATGTCCTTAAAACATTAGTTAATGGAGAAGCAAGGTTTCTTAAGTAACTCCAACTTTGATAGGCAAGTGGAGGTTATAGATAAAAGGAATTTGGTCATCTCTCTACCTATAAAAGAGACATTTAACTACCCTATCACATACACTGTATAGTTAAAGAGAAAAAAGAGTCAAAAAAGAGAAACCAATTTTATAAGAATGTAGGGTATATTTTATTAGCTCCTTTGAGGTCATCCTTTTTTGCTAATCACAAGGCCAATCACAACTTTACCCAAAAATCTCATAATATTTCTTTAGAAACTAAGAATTTCTTCACTTGAAAGATCTATCACAAAACTAGCATCACAAACATGTACCAAGACAATAAGGCATAAAAACCCCCAAATCTTAGCTATAGAAAACCTCAAATGACCACCATTTATATAAGTAAATAAAACCCTAAGCCTTTCATCAGAATATGTTCACCAAATCAAAACTCTTAAGGCTTAATCATGTGAATATCACTTCAAAAGCTTAGATCGACAATATGAAAATCCACCAAAATATTTAGAGTTTTTACCTTAATAGTTTGAGATGAAGGAGCCTAGAGATTTTTACGAAATTCCTTTGTGAATCTCATCGCAAAAAGATGGTGGTGGTTATCCAATGGAGTGGTGGTTGGTGAAGGTGAGAGAAAGATACTGGTGTGTGTGCGTGTGTGTGTTTTGTGTGAATGAAAGAAAGCAAAGTGGGAGAGAAGGCCCTTAGGTGACCAATCAAGAGAGAAAGAGATATGAGGTGATATTGGTGAGATTGTGTGGTTGAGGGGAGTGGGGTAGGTGGGTCACACGTGTGGCTCCTTAAAAAAATATCTGACTTTCCTTTTTTGTTTTTTTCCTCTCTCTCTCTCTCTCTCTCTCTCTCTCTTGATTTGGGCTGGGGCGTTACAGGTAAGGCCTTAAAACAAATGTCCATTGTTTAAAACTAGAAAAGCAAGCAAACCGATGATGCACACTATGTGTGGCCCAAGAAGACTTGCACACACACGCCTGTGAATTCCAAGCACACACTATGTGTGAGCCTAGAATTGAACAGTCTCAAAAAATTTATAAATATCCCCTCCTCTCTAGATTTCAATAGGAACAAATTTTGGGATCTTGGAAGCTTTTTCTGGGCAGTTTTCCCTTTCTTTTCTCTACAACTTAATCCCAAAACACTCACCAAAAATCTTTGATTCTCTCTTCCTCCATACATCAAAATGTAGTGTTTTTGCTTCCATTTTCTCCTCCTTGGTCCTTCTTCCTAGGTTTTGAGGTTTGAAGGGTGTAGACATAGCTTCTTAGCTACTATCTACACCCTTTTTAATTATAGCTTTTTAATGCTTTGATTTAATTTCCTAGCATGCTTTATTGCTTTGTTTAAATTATGTAGCATGCTTTATTGCTTTGATGATGTTACCCTAGCCTTCTTAGCTAGGATATGTCTAAATTTCATTGTTTCTGCTCTTTATGCCATATTTGCATGTTTTGATGCTATACTTACATGCCTTTTGCCTTGATGTCATACTACATCTTGTGTTTTGTGTCATGGGTTGGGTGTAGATCTTGATTTTCTAGTCAAAATTTACGTCCAAAGACCCACATTCAATAAAGAGTTTGGATCTAGACTCTTTATTTCCTTTTTATGCATATGTAGTGTTTTTATGCATTTCCTTTTATGTGATACCATGTTTGGATGCTCTCTCCCACAGAAACTTTTGTAATCCTTTCTCTTGTAATCTTGTAACCCTTCCCTTCAGAAAAATATAATCTTGTAACCCTTTTATAGATTTTACTTTGTAATCTTGTAACTCTTCAGACAATGTTTTATTTTAAAGCTTGTATCAAAGACAGCAATTTTCAGTTTTAATCAAAGACAAAAGTTTTATTCAAGTAAGATTTTACTAGTTTTTGTTTTCATATTTCATACTCTGTTTTAACTTATTTTTTAATATATCTATTTTGCTATATTCTTCTTTATCATCTATTTTATCATTGTCTATGCTTCTATATTACTGCTGTGCTCTCTCCTGGGTAGTTAATGGTATCAAAGCCATGGATGGTAGATGTACAAGTTTTATTTCTTTCAAATTAAGAAGCTACTAGGAGCTCATATTACTACAAAGCCACTACTTGCTCCTTGATAGCGTTGGTCAGCCTCAAACTCATTGGCAAACCATAGTTTCATATTGGTCAGCCCATTTTGTTAAGCCAACGCACAAGCGTTGTTTGAGTGGTGCCACAATGGTGTTTCCCGAGGAGGTAGTCCTGATAGCAAGGATACTAGTGGTTAGTAATAGTTCCGCCAGCAATTATTAATTGCTTAGAAAGAGAATAAATACATTTATCAGCTCATCATCTATTTGCTTGTTCACACTTAGGTTAGGCACACACTAATTTGAAACATGGACTATGATGATATGGATTATGATGAAGGTTATAGCATGGGAGATATAGACAATAATTGATCAAATAGTAATATGGATTATGATTTATGAAACATATTCTGATTTTGATAGTGATATTGATGATTATAACTATGATAATAACACAAATAATTGGAGTACTTTAACAGGAGATAAAATCAACCGACAGACTAATAAACACAATAATAACTCTTTAGACATGATTAATAAAAAAAATTGAAATCTTTGGAAACTATTGATAGACCCACTATATTACTAAAGTAGAAAGAAAAAATGATAGTTTTTTGGACCTCTTTGAAAGATTGAAAGCTTTAAATTCACCTTTAAAAAACGAAAGAGAGTTTGAACCCCATCATAGATCACTTTTAACCAATACTATGGCAGATAATTCGACAAGTAGCGATACATCAATGAATATGATAAATATTTCAAAAGCAACTGACAGATCTATATCTATAACATATAAAGACAAAGAGAAGGACGAACTAAAGAAACAAACTAGTCTGATAGGAATTATGCATAAAGAAAGTAAAAGATAAAAGACTAATAACATGAAAGATGACCTTGTTCACGAAAGAATAACATGTATAGAAGATAAAGGAATGATTAAAAAAGGAATGGTGAAAGAAATGATAGAGAAAATGGAAAAACAAAATAGCAAGAGCAATAACATAGTAATAGACCAAGATAAAGCAAAAGAGATGATTGAAAGACAGAATAGTGAAAAGATAAAGACAAAAGAAGAAGTAGGGAAAGTAGTAAGAAAAGACATGTTAAAGGAAAATAGTACTTTTAAAGAATCTCTACGTAAGAAGATAGAAGTAGAAGAAAAACAAGAAAGAACAAAAGCTAAAGAAATAGTCAACAAAGGATCCATAATATATACCCAAAATGATAGTTTGGCAGAGTTAACGAGAAAGATAGAAATTTTAAATTTACCTTTAGATATTGGTAAGGAAAAAGATATAGCAGTTTTAAATACTACTGAAGTATCAGATAATGAGAACACTGACAAACATGCTAGAGATATTATTTGCCATAAATGTAAAAAAGATGGACATACTAAAAAACAATATGCTGGACAGAATAAAATTGCTAAACAAATCAGTACATTAGAATTTGAAAAAATAATGTTAGCCAAAAAGAGATAGATCAAGTTAAGGAAAAGAAAGAACTAAAATTAACCAACCTATTTAAGGTCAGCAAAAGAAAAAGGAAACAACAAGACATAATAATAAAACTAATAGAAAATTTACCTAGTCACTTAAAAGACAAAAGAGACTATTTACTAAAGTTGAAAGATTCCATAGATATAACTATTACTTGTATTAAGTGTAAGAAAGATGGTCACCATGTTACGAGATGCAAAAAGAAAGAAAAATCAGAATGCAGAAAGAAACAAAAATCTAAAGATAAAAAAGAAAAAACAAATATAAAACAAGATGCAGTAGATACAAAACCTGTAACTATACAAGACTTAATGACAAAAGAAAAAATAATAAAACAAGAAATTAAAGATATCAAAGAAGATAATCACATAGATATAAATGAACAAAATATTGTAGAAATAATAAATTTAAAAGAATTTTCTAAACCCATGATAGACCCACCTTTATTAGAAAAAGATGATGGCAATAAACAAAATTTCTTGAGCTTAATTGATAGAGTAATTTTCCAAAAATGGCATACAGAAATTACTTTAGTAATTAATAAAGAATTTTCTTTGACAAAAATTGCTTTAATAGACTCAGGTGTTGATATGAACTATATACAAGAAAGATTAATCCAGGCCGCTAGAATAATTAATCATAAATCACCTAATATATATAAAGATATACATATAGAGATAAACAAAAGACTTAAAACTAATGTAACTAACGTACCTTTTAATTTTATCCTACCCTTTATCCCAAAAGGAATTGATTTTCCCTATAAGGTCACTATCTTACAGGATACTAATAAAGAAAGAATTTATGGAACTAAAAGAAGTTTGTCATATTTAGAGACAAAAATATCACTTGTTCACCAATTGATAGATAAGGACATAAAAAAGGCTAAACAGGAAATAGAAACAGGAATTCATTCTTACATCCCCATTGCTGTTTTGTATAAGTACCAATATATAATCCAAATAATAGTCCAAACACTCTATGAAAAAGAATTCAATACAAAAGATAGGACTATGCTTATAAGTCAATATGATTGGACTGAACGAACTGACAGTTTGACAGATGTACCAAACAAAACTATAATAGATGGCATTCTTGCACCCTTTGTAGTAATCTCAATTACTCATGTAACAAATGTTTTAATAAAATAAGTCTTGACAAATTCTCCTTTACTAATCATTAAAGAAGATATTAATTGTGATAATTTCTTGACAAACATAATTAATTATAAGTCTCTAACAGATTTTCCCAAGACTATTTTAGTAGTTGATAAAAAACTCTATGGAGAAGCTTTATTTCACATATTTTCGCAGAATGAGATATATAGTAACACATATAAAATGGATAGAATCATGGTAGATTTTGTAAAGTTTTTGGATTCCAGTCCCTCTAACTATGAATACTTTTATACCACTACTCAACAAGAGCACAAAGGTGTACAAAAAAAAAGTTTGTTCTATTATATATGATTTAAATTTTAAAAATGACTTTTTCCTAAAACGTTTTAAAAGGACTTTACAAAAAGACATTGACAGAATAGTTTTTGAAATAAATTTTACAAAGGCTTTGCAAGAAAGTATTTATTCCCAAATTCATATCTCAAAACATAATCTTTTTCCTAAAACCCATTTGCAGACTATTATGAGTAAAAGAACCTCCCTGGCAGACACGAAAGGAAAGGGCAAGGCACCAGCGGTGCAACCCAAACAATTCTGAAAGCCTTCAGTAAGGATTTCGGATATGCACGAAGGCATCTCGATAGAGACAATATCCCTTCAGAATATATTGCTAGCAGAGGCAATGTATTCATGTGGTGAAAACAGTGTAATTCTGCAAAAAGTGCTCCGTATTGATCTCATATTTCAGGATGGAGAATTTACGAACCTTCCTCTTCATATAAAGCTACTTCTTAATAATTTACAGGCTGCTTTTACCCGCAGATAGAAACCCTTATTCTGAAAGAACCTTCAGGCTTTGGAATTAAATCTTGTTAGCACTGGGGCATTTATTGAAGCACTCGGTTGTCAACTCCTTGGCAAAGAGGATGGAGATTCAAGCTCTACAAAGACAGAATCACAGTCTCTAAAAAGCTATCTTATGGGAACAAGCTTTTCAAAGCTTCACCCCAAGATTCAACAAAAAAACGAGGCTTGCCATTAGAAATTTACTACTTGAAATCCAACAAAATATATTAACCCATAGAGCTTTAATCAATTCTTATGACAGATAGATGTATCTTTTTAAAGTATTAGCCTCTATAGCATTTATCAAAGTAGAAGACATGACAGACGATACATGGATATCTCATAAAGCTAAATGGTATGAGAGTTTTAGAGATGCAGACAGAGTTTATGAAGGAACTAGTGACAGATACAATCCCTATCCGGGATTACTTATTAATACAGAGACAGAAGATCCAGTAATTTGTGATCCTTTATGGTTATTTGAAATGCTAGAAGCAAGGTTTATTAGCAAATTAATCATAACCTCTACAAATCAAATTAGTTTATTCCCCAGAGTCATCCAAGAAGTAGCTGCACATATTGGAGGACTTAATTATATGAAGATGGTAATCTGGAGTACTCTTCCAGCTTGGGACACTAGCTATTATATGGAAGCTCAACCAACAAATATTTTGGTCCTTATCCATGATTGGGGTTGTATCCCTGAATACAATTGATATACAGGAGATACTTATTTATCACTTGATGATCCAGGTGCTTTGGGTCAAGAATGGTCTAATTTCATGAGTAACAAGATTTATGATGTACATAAAGAATTAGACAGAGGCTTCCACTTATATGGCTACACCAACAGGATATCTGTGTATGGACCAAGACCTTCAGCAAGAAGGCTTATTAGGAAAAGAAGAATTGTTAAGGATCCCAGATAGATGACAGCAAAGGATCGTGTTCCTATTTACCTTCTTATTTTATACTACTCTCTATATAATGATTATGGAGTGCTCTATGAGCATAAGAAGTATGAGGATAACTCCAATCCGCTAGATTATGATAACTATGCGGATACAGATTGATAAACAGACAGAATGCTCTCCCGAATAGACGGCGATAGATCACTATTCACTGACGACAAATCACTATTCACCAACATAGTGAATAACTTCTAGACAGATCCAATACAGTCCAAACAAATACAGACAAATTTTGAGTCACTACTGTTCACTAGTACGCGTTTCCTAATAGATTCCCAAACAAGACTACTATTAATGAATAGTAAAATTTTTACTGTTCATAAGATTCTACCGACAAAATAACTTGAGTTCACTTTACTTAACTTAACTTACTTTTGAAGCTTAGCATGGTTGATTTCATCTATAAAAAGACAGACTCTCAAGGCAAAAGACAGATCCAATTCTGAGGTCCAAAATTTCCAGATTCCAACTTCAGTTAAAAGCTTAAGTCCAAGATAGCCCTCTCTTTAGAAAGTCTTTTGTAATCCTTTCTCTCTTGTAATCCTGTAACCCATCCCTTCAGACAGATATAATCTTGTAACCCTTTTACATATTTTACTCTGTAATCTTGTAACTCTTCAGACAGTGTTTTATTTTCAAACTTGCATGAAAGACAGCAGTTTTCAATTTTAATCAAAGACAGAAGTTTTTATTCAAGTAAGATTTTACTAGTTTCTGTTTTCATATTCCATACTCTGTTTTAACTTATTTCTAAATATATCTATTTTGCTATTTTCTTCTTTATCATCCATTTTATCATTGTCTATACTTCTATATTACTGCTATGCTCTCTCCTGGATAGTTAATGGGCATATTTTATTAGCTCCTTTGAGGTCACCCTTTTTGCCAATCACAAGGCCAATCACAACTTTACCCAAAACTCTCATAATATTTCTTTAGAAACTAAGAATTTCTTCACTTGAAAAATCTATCACAAAACTAGCATCACAAACATGTACCAAGACAATAAGGCATAAAAACCCCCAAATCTTAGCTATAGAAAACCTCAAATGACCACCATTTATATAAGTAAATAAAACCCTAAGCCCTTCATCAGAATATGTTCACCAAATCAAAACTCTTAAGGCTTAATCATGTGAATATCACTTCAAATGCTTAGATCGACAATATGAAAATCCACCAAAATATTTAGAGTTTTTACCTTAATAGTTTGAGATGAAGGAGCCTAGAGATTTTTACGAAGTTCCTTTGTGAATCTCGTCGCAAAAAGATGGTGGTGGTTATCCAATGGAGTGGTGGTTGGCGAAGGTGAGAGAGAGATAGAGGTGTGTGTGTGTGTGTGTGTGTTTTGTGTGAATGAAAGAAAGCAAAGTGGGAGAGAAGGCCCTTAGGTGACCGATCAAGAGAGAAAGAGATATGAGGTGATATTGGTGAGATTGTGTGGTTGAGGGGAGTGGGGTAGGTGGGTTACACGTGTGGCTCCTTAAAGATATATCTGACTTTCCCTTTTCTTTTTTTCTTTTTTCCTCTCTCTCTCTCTCTTTTGATTTGGGCTGGGGCGTTACAGGTAAGGCCTTAAAACAAATGTCCATTGTTTAAAACTAGAAAAGAAAGCAAACCAATGATGCACGCTATGTGTGGCCCAGGAAGACATGCGCTCACACACTCGTGAATTCCGAGCGCACACTATGTGTGAGCCTAGAACTGAACAATCTCAAAAAATTTATAAATATCCCCTCCTCTCTAGATTTCAATAGGAACAAATTTTGGGATCTTGGAAGCTTTTTCTGGGCAGTTTTCCCTCTCTTTTCTCTACAACTCTATCCCAAAACACTCACCAAAAATCTTTGATTCTCTCTTCCTCCATACATCAAAATGTAGTGTTTTTGCTTCCATTTTCTCCTCCTTGGTCCTTCTTCCTAGGTTTTGAGGTTTGGAAGGTGTAGGCGTAGCTTCTTAGCTACTATCTACACCCTTTTTGATTATAGCTTTTTAATGCTTTGATTTAATTTCCTAGCATGCTTTATTGCTTTGTTTAAATTATGTAGCATGCTTTATTGCTTTGATGATGTTACCCTAGCCTTCTTAGCTAGGATATGTCTAAATTTCATTGTTTCTACTCTTTATGCCATATTTGCATGTTTTGATGCTATACTTACATGCCTTTTGCCTTGATGTCATACTACATCTTGTGTTTTGTGTCATGGGTAGGGGGTAGATCTTGATTTTCTAGTCAAAATTTATGTCCAAACACCCGCATTCAATAAAGAATTAATTTGGATCTAGAGTCTTTATTTCCTTTTTATGTATATTTAGTGTTTTTATGCATTTCCTTTTATGTGATACCATGTTTGGATGCTTTATGCTTAGACAATTGCTTACATGCTTAGATCTAGCTTTTTTTCATTTTCGAACATACTTTCTATGCTATTTTCTCCCATTTAGTATATGTTTGGTTGCAACCTTTGTTTTTTCCTTAGCATGTTTTTTACCTTTTTGCTTTTCTTGTGTATGTTTGGTTGCATCATTTTCTATGTTGCTTATATGGGTGCAACCCCTTGTTTGAGATCATATGATAATGATGTTGACATGCTTATACCTTGCCTCTCTCTCTTGATTAGCTTTGAATGTTAGGATTTCTCATGTTAGCATTTAATGTGCATTATGACGTGTTTATTCTTTTGTCCTTGTATGTTATGATAACATAGTTTGCCTCCTATGTGCTAGTGGCTTTACTTGTTATATGTCATCATGTATGATTTCAATACGTTGGTTGCACCCTTGTTTGCTTATTGTTTATGCATGTTTACTTGCTTGTCTTGTTTGTGTAACAAAGTTTTCCTCTAAGATAGGGTTTCCTGTGGGTTCACACCCATCTATATACACGAAACCTGAGACCCACTTTTAGGAGCTTAGCTTGTTAGAACGTGTATCGTCCATAATTCAATTCAATGGAGATGCACATCAACCTATGAAACTGGGGTATGATATATACGAGATGGCAGAGGAGACAACTTAGAATGCTTAATGGAGTGTACAAACCTAAGAAACGTGTGGACTACAAAACTGCCCCCAACTGAGAGCTTAAGGGATCGAGACTAGGGGACATGTTGCCGAGCCAGTTGCAAAAGCAATCCAGGGTTGCTATATATAAAATCAATATAAATGGTGCCTCGTTTAGTGCATCGCAGACATCTAGCATTGAGCTAGAGGGAGCTAGATTGCCACAATGTAGTGATTGCACAAACAGATGGAGGGATAAGTCACCGGTGGGGCACATTTTATAGGGTGCTATTCGACAAACAAAAGATTACTCATCTGCAATGCAAATAAGGCATCTCACTTGCTCACAAAGCACATTGGCCAAATAGAAGTCACAATAGTATGCCTGGAGGAGATAAATCGAGGGCATAATTTCATTGAATGGATGGACTATTGGATAATACTGTTGTGGTCTACCTAGAGCACAGAATAATAAATAATTTTAAATTCTTCTACTAGAAAGTTCATAGTTTTCAATGGTACGGTACTTTTTTTGTGTTATTTAAGGAAATCAAAGTGCAGTGACATAGAACTTTCTAGAATGAATTTGTGTACACAACAATTGGACTTCTCACGTTATGAGTGCCATCCGACCACACAAGTGATGCAGATAACCTGCTAGTAACTTTTAATCCTTTCCCAGACACAGTCACAATGAAAGACTTCTTTTCGCCCGAAGACTTGAAGGAGAGTATACGAGGTTTCACGCTAACTTTGATATCAGAATCTGCAACGTCTACTTTAGCCACATACGTTGAATTACCAGGGCCAACATTCGTCACTGTTCTGGGAAACTCAACTGTAAATTTTTTTACTGCATTCACTTGAGCTTGTATTGAAGGGTAATTCAAATCCTTTGGAGATCCTGTAATATGCTTTGGACATGTACCAAAAGTGGTAATGTTGACACTGCAAAGCATTTTTAGGTAGTCATTTTTAGATGCTTCATAAACTAGACCAGGAGCTTTTGCTTTCACTGGATTGATATGGCCAGCCCCAAAAGCAAATTCACCATCTTCATATTGACCTTGTATAGTGGCATTCATTGGCCAAGCTAAAAGGACAAGAACATATAGCGCGCAATAAGTTATAGTCATAAATTTGGCAAAGAAATGATTGAGCAGAAAATGTGGCAAGTGAGATATACCAGTGGTCATCAGGGCAGATTTGATGGCGGATGGAGACCAATCAGGGTGAAATGTCTTAATATAGGCAGCTGCGCCGGTTACATGTGGACAAGCCATGGAGGTTCCAGATAATATACTGTATTTTGCATGCCTCTTATCCTCATTGAATGAAGAAGGTGAACCATCAGGGGAAAATGCTGCCAAAATGTCTATTCCTGGAGCACTTATATCTGGCTGTAGTGTTTATGAAATATATGTATTAGAGAATCCAATGTCACAAAGGCACAACTAGAGAAAGAAATGGAGATATGCAGATGATTGATGCATAACCTTCAAAATATCTTCTAAAATGCTGTTTGGCCCGCGTGAAGAGAATGAAGCAACCACAGGAGCATGTGTATCTTTAGTGGTTTCACTTTTTAGTATACTTCCTTGTGGGTTTCTGAAAAAAACATGACCATGAAAAGTTAATTGAGGAATCATGTAGCCTTTTTTTCCTTTTTTGCCAATCTTATATGCCATTAATCTGCATATTAAAATTCTCATGAATTCAAGTAAAATGTCAATTTTAGATCTAAATGATCTGCAAAAATAAAACATTGCAAGATCAAAGAGGAAATAACTATTAGAATCCTTACTTTGTAGAGTTCAAGAAAGACTGAAGCACACTGTATTGGTCAGTTGCCAAAATAGATGCAGGTAACGGTAATACAAAAGAAACATCTTTTTGACCATCGCCTAAAATGATTGTCCCAAGGGCGCCAACTCTAGAAGTTTCTTTAATTGCATTTGGATCATTACATACGACAATTTTTCCTTCCACCAATCTGCTATCCAAACAACCTTCTATACAATGCCTAATATTGAAAATGACAAGCAAAGTTCTTAGCTTTATTAAGAAAATTTGGAGTTAGCAATAAGCAAAAGAGCAAAAATTACCCAGCTAAAATATCAGAACAACTTCTTGAAGCAGCTTTCCCATATACCAAAGGGAATTTAGTTCCATTCAGTGTGAAAGAATTTACTGCATTTCCCTGATAACAAAAAATGAAACTGTGACACAAATACACTAGAATGAAAAGAAATATATATACATATATATATAGTATTTTTCAAAAAGGTCCAATTCATCTAGTTTCTATGTAAGAAATTTAGTGGTTAACAAATTTCAAATTTGAAGACGACGTTCAACCATGAGGATATTTAGGACACGGCTTCACGCTGAATAGTCTGGTATCTTCTTTTTCTTTTTTTTTTAATGATTGTCTGGCAAATTAAATGTGTTTATAAAAGATTAAATATTTCATAGAGGCTTTTAGATCCTACACCCAAAATTATTCAAACAGAGTTAAGGAATACAATCATTCTAAGGAAGTCCTAGAACTGCATAGGTTGATGTCCTATAATTAAAGGTATCATTGAGCCACAGCAGTGTCAGTGACTGGAAAGAACAAAGTAAAGAGAAACGGTTATAGATGAATATACTTGTCATCAAGCAAAGAAAACATTTTAAGGGAATTATGAGGATAAAATTAAATTAAATGCGAAAGATGAAGATACTTACAGTGAGTGTCTTTCCATTTGCAAGAACAACCTTAGTAATAATTTTACGATCCGTGCTGCTGGCTGCTACGGAGAACAACCATGGTGCAACACTTGATACTGATGATACAGAAGGACCTTCGTTTCCAGCTGAATTAACGGTGAGTATACCTTTCTCCATTGCATGAAAAGAACCAATAGAAATAATATCAGATTCAACAGCTATTGGTTTTCCGCCACCTAGTGAAATGGAAATGAGGTCAACCCCATCTGCGATAGCATCATCAAAGGCAGCAAGGACGTCTTCGCCTGCACACCCAATAGAATCACAGACTTTGTATGCAGCAATCCTTGCGGACGGAACCCCTCCTCGCGCGATGCCCTTTGCCACTCCATAAAAGCTTGCATCTGGTACTTTGCTACCAGCTGCTGTTGAGGCAGTATGGCTACCATGGCCTTCCTCATCCCTTACGGAACTATTTTCATCCGAGGAGTAAGCTCGAGCTCCAATAATCTTACTGCAGATTTTACATTTCACATTGTTCATTATGTTAGTATTTTTAGTATAAGTAGGGTCAAAGATCATGTTAATACTGGGTTTGTGTTTAGTATGTGTATTGTTATAAGTGGCCCAATTTAGTGTAAAACTCATCTACGCTTAAACAAATCCTATATATATATACACACACACCATACTAGGGGTTTTTCTATTTCACACAATTCTTATATCATAGATGTAGCCGTTCAGGACTTCATCTCCATTAGACCATGTGGAGCATAATTTATGTTTAATTCAGATTAATGACCCAACCTAATAGAGAAGTAATACGATTTTTAATGGGAGATTTTTTTAGGCTTAGTCCATTATGTGGAGATCAGCTATGTGGGATATAAAGAAAAAGTGTATTGCTGAATTTTGTATGATTTTCCTGAAAATACTTAAATCATTGTGACTCCATAGACGTGAGCAAATTGTCAAACTATGTAATTTCTTATATTGTGTGATTGCCTTGATTTGTGTGAGTTTGTTATCTAGAAATTTGTGTGTATTCCCAACAATTCTCTGGATATAGGTGGTCCAGCCAAAAAATGTAACCCGAGTGTTCCTTGTCTTCCTTTTACTTTTGCCTTTGCATTTCTTTACATTTTCTCTACATTGCTTTTCTTCTTTAAATTTTAACTAGTAGAAATGAATATTATGAATACCATTTCAAGACTCATTTTGGTTTGTCTATTGAAATTGAATATTTTGATACCAACTTATTTCGGCGTACTATTTTAGACCATTTCAAAATTACAACAAATATATATATATATATATATATATATATTAATAACAACTTGTCATCTAAGATTTGTTGTAAAAATATTATAAATATAGTATTTCTTAGAAAAATAATTTCCCCCAAACATAATCGTTGACCTTTTAAATAAAAATAAAAATTAGCTTAAGTAAGAGCAAAAAAAAAAAGCCCAAACAGCAACAAGTAAACAAAATACTCAACAAATATCTCATTCAAAGATAAAAATAAATAAATAAAAACCCTTAATAATTTAGATTTGTAACTCATTCTACTCATTTCATAAAAATAATCATTGACTTCATTTTTAGGAATTTTTCCTTTACCTTCGTTTGGAAGTTCATAAAGAAATGGAATGTATTTAAATAAGGCAAATAAATAGAAAAGAAAGGAATGAAATGAAATTAAGTAATCTTGTTTGGATGTTTTAACATAAAGAAATGGAAAGTAATGTATCATTATTTGAGAGTAACATAGAGAGAAATGAATGAATCATTTTATGATAATATAATTATTTAAACCTTATTTTAAAATAAAGGGCTAACTATATAAGAATATTTTAAAAGTTTTTGTAAAAAAAAATTATTAAATCTAATTCTATTCTCTCCAGTTCCTCCCAATTTTGGGGGGAATAAAAATTTTAGGTTTGAGGTAATAGAAAAGAATAAGTATTCCCTTCTATTAATTTCATTCTCTCCTAGTTAAACTTTCAAACAAGAAAATTAACTTTTTTTCCCCTCCACAAAAACTCTCAAGGGAATTAAAGAATATCCTAAATTTATTTTTCAATTCCATTATTTTCCCTTCTCCCAAACGAGCTATTAAAAAACTAGTGATTAATTGCTCTACTCTCCTTGGCTTTGCAAACACAACAATTCTACTCTTCTCGACAGCTCAGCTCATAGTCGCAACAAGTGTCATTCATTGCTCTCTCCCTATTTATTTTTCTCTTTTTTATTATCATTTCAAACTCTCTCATTTCATTACTCTCATCTTAGCATTCTCAGTTCTCATTTTATCTCTTATCAATCCAATTTTGCCCTTTCATTTTGTTAGTTGAAGGAAATTGTAAAATTATATATATTTGCATGTTTTTTTTTTTTGGGTGATAGGGAAATATTCAAGTTCTCTTTCTATTCAATTTTGTATAATTTAAGTTTCTTAATAAGTAATAACTACCCTAGAAAAATTTCCTAGAGTCACCAATGGTAGGAACCCAAAAATCATACAATGATTTTCATCTTTTTCATGGTGTAGGGTAGGAAAATTATTCAAAAGAAAAATCATAATATTATTCTGGGAGAAAGGAGATTACTTGTTGCAAGTAAAGTTGCTGCCACCTTTACAAGCGCCCTTCCATTTCTTAGGTGGCGGACCATAACCTTTATCGCTGAAACTTTCAGACTCAGGCCAAATTCCAGTATCTAGAACACCAATTATTACGTCACTCTCGACAGTAGGATTTCGTTTTGCCGTCTCGGTTAAACCGATGAATTCCCATGATCTTGTTGTTTGAAGTTGGAGAGTTCTACTTGGAAAGACAGATAGCACTTCCTTCTTGCCTGCACATTATTGTCAGTATACTAAGAAATAAGTTATTCCAATAACACCACGTTAAACACTAGAATGATGGGTGTTACTTTTCAAAGAAATTCAAACACACAATAGAAAGGGGGGGTGGGGGGGAGAGAGAGAGAGAGAACAAAATAAATAATAAATCACTTACTAGCAATTCTTTGTTGCTCTTCATTACTGAGTCTGGCTGCAAATGCATTGAAACTCCTAGTATAGCTTCTAACGATGGACTCAGTGGCGGCACTGCGAGGATAGAATTGAAGAAATGGTCAAAAACTTAAATCTTTCCTCTTTTTGGCTATTTCTTCTTTTCAAATAAAAAGAGATAAGACCAATATATGTAGAAGTCTTAACAGTAAGATTTGAGAGCATAGTTGATGTAAGGATGCTAGTCCCATAGCACCAAATCATTGCATTTGCATACGTAATAGATTTATGGATTGGCAATTATACAAAACTATATGGTAATTTACCATCCTAAAAGGTGCAGTATTAATGTTATAGATAAAAGGTAAAACCCTATGAACTGTTACCTTTCCCCAAGAATTTCTTCAAGAAGGCTGAGATGGTGAGATGTAGGAGAATATTGGCCTTCTGGTAGTGAACCCATGTACACAATGTAAACATCTTTCTCTTTGTCTGTAGCACCACAACAAATGCTGTGGGCGGCGACCAATAGAATCAAAAGGAAATGGTAAGGAGATATAATGCTAGACATAGCAGTCATTATGCTGGGATTTAAAAAATGAAGAGGTCTGAACTGATATTTATGATATGAATCCATGAGAATTGCCATTCATACGACTGTTCTTTCCTTTTGAATAGCCAAACACATTTCTGGCAATGACAATACAGCTCACTAGCCAGGCAAAGAATTTCTGGGCCCTCAAATTTCCATATGTTTCCTTTTTAAATTGGTGCAAAAGAATCTTGATCTATAAGTAGCACTAATATAGTCTACATTCACGGTATCAGCAAAGCATAAGGACAATTTGTACTTTATATATAATTTCATATGTTAAGAATATAAAGTGATAGAGAAAAAGGCTGAATAATCTATATATTGATGTATGGGATGAGTTCAAGTTACACTTGATGTAACTTCACAAAAGTCACACATTTTTTAAACCATAAATTTATAAGAAATCTAACGGATAAAAACAAAACACTTTTATCCACTACAACATTAAATACTTACTTAATTAATAGTCTCATCATTATCTCTCTCCTCATTAAATATTTCTTATGTCTCTTTTTCTCTCTCCTTATTAAGTCTTTCTTTACATTTTTTTTACAATTTCTCCAACAAATCATCCATGAATATCACTTCATCTTAGATTTATGTCTCATTTTCTCTCTCCTTGATAGTATGTTTAGCAAATTAATGAAAAAAAAAGAAATAAAATTTGCAAGGAGTAAGTACTATTGTGTCTAAATTCCTAACCCCAAAAAAAAAAAAAAAAAAAAAAAAAAATTCAATTACGTTCAAGGATGCCAGAAAGTGCAGAAATAAGGAGAAATCAAAAACATTAGTAGAGAAAAATGGATGAAGATAGTAAACCAAATTTTATCAGATTGTATAGATTACGACAAGATAGAAACTATCCAAATTTGATCCAATTAGAATTTGTTTGTAATTCAATTTCATCTTAATGTTTACCCTCATCGTATGACAATAGTATGGCTAGAGGCCTATAAGTTCGTACAATCTTAAATGAGTTGGGTTCAAGTTATACATAGTGTAACACTAAGCAATGTTACACCACCAAATAACTTGTTATTGAATTAATATTTTGAAAATCCAACCGTTAAATTACATGTTCTATATGTTCTTAACATGCATGCCAATTTTCATATCAATTGGATGCTATTTACCATTTGATCCATAAACTCATATTTTATGCATTATTTTAAACTACAAAAATTTGAATTTTATCAATTAATTGATGACATGGATATTAATTTTTTATCACCTTGAAATTTTGCAAGCATAAAAAATATACAAAGATATTGTCATCTAACGGTAGATTTGTCAATATTCGAATCCAATTAAAAAATATTGAGTGGTATAACATTGCTTAGAGTTAAACCAAGTGTAACTTGAAGCCAACTCATTTTAAATACCTTTCTCTTTATTAAATGTCTCTAGATGTAGAAGAGAGAGAAACTCAAGATAAGCCCAATTGTTTAACTCTACTACTGCTGACTTTCCATTTAATTTAGAAGAAGTTAAATTATTCATATTTTTACAAATATTGAAATTAGTAGAATGACACTCATACAAACAAAACTTGTGTTTGAAAATTTATTATCATACCAACAGAAAGAGAAAAAAAAAAAAAAAAAAAAAAAAAACCAAGCAGTTTCACAAATTTATTACTCAGAGCATAACAGGATTATATAATTGGAATACATTTAATAAAACACGAAAGCTTTTAACTTCCTTTATTTTAGTTCACGACAGAAGCTAAAGAAGAAACTGCTAAATAATTTTGCAGTGTGGCCATTCAGTTCATGACAAAAGCTTTTGACTAAAAAAGTAGAAATATAGGGGAAATTGCAAAGAAAATGGAAAGAAAGACTTAATAAGGAGAGAAAAAAAGAGTCATCATAAGAAATATTTAATAAGGAGAGAGATAACAAAGAGGCTATTAATTAGGTAAGAAATATTTAATGTTATAATAGATAATAGTGTTTTTTTTTTTATCTGTTAGATCTCTCATAAATCTACGACTTAAAAAATGTGTAACTCTTGTGGAGCTATACTAGGTGTAACTTGAACCCATCTCTTGATGTATATTCTATTTGTATAACACGGTATAATAAAAAGCTTTATATATGCTAAATATGTGTGAAGTAATATAAATATATTACAAGTACAATATACTGAGCTAAGCCTAATAGACTAAGTTATATACTAACACCATATAATTTGTTGAAAAAACGGTTTACCCATGATTAAAAAAGAAAGAAGATTCATAAAAAAATAATAATAATAAATAAAAAGGAAGGATAAAAAAAAATAAAAATAAAAAGAAGAGAGATGAGAACAATTGAGACATTTAAGATTCAAATATATTATAACTACCAAATTATCTTCAAAGAGAGAGAGAGAGAGAGAGAGAGAGAGAGAGAGAGAGAGAGAGAGAGATCTAGATCAACACAAAATTTATTTAACTGAGCACTTTGTCTTTGTCCATAAGGGTGAGAAGCTATTAATCCATTATATGAGAAATTAAAGTTGCATCGGTGTTTATATAGCATATCCCTACCCACTCCATTTCCACTCATTGTGCTTTGCTCAGCTCCTCTATGCCCATAAAAAGGCCCTTTGGTCAATAGCCTAGAAATAAATCTGAGCAAACTCCAACAATCTCAACCTTGACAAATATTCAACTCCTTATATGAATTCTCATTGCTTTGCCTCAAGCTTCAACTAATAGGTGGGAGAATGTCATCTATCAGAATGTACATAATCAATATGCCTTGGGTCTTACGTGCGACAATTTTAAATTGCATTATACATTGCTTTTCATAATACAATATTTGTAAAACATCCAATTTACATTACTTAAATCTAGTTAACAAATTCGCATGTGCTATAAAAGTGAATTATCATGCTCAGACTTTGTTACGATGGCAACTCTACCTACAATGGTACTGCTGAACAATTTAAATATTCCTACCTACTTTTTGACCCTTTATTACAGCCATAGCACCCTTTTCTTTCTTCCTTATCCCACTCTCAGACATATACTATAACTATTTGAGTCTAGGTTTCTCAATAAAATTAAATTCTTCTTTACATATGAAACACGTCTTACCTCTCTTAATGTTCTCACCAAATTATTAAAATCTTAATTTTGACTGTTCTTATTCCAATGATTTTTTATGAAGCATCATTACCCATTAGAACATAACCACAATTAGGGGACACCACACCAGAGTGTGGCTTGATAATAGAAGTTCTCGTTCTGCACCCAAAGATGAGCGGTTCAAATAATAGCCCCAGCAAGGCCCATGTGGTACATGTGGTATTATTTATTACCGTCACGTGGTGTGGGGTTGATGAACCCACATTAGTGACCCCCTTTTCATTCAGCAAAAAAAAAAAAAACACAATTAGCTGACTTGTAAGTGTCAAACTAATCTGGGCAGTTACGTGGAATAAACATATATATTGAATTTAGAATCCAATAATTGATCAGAACTTGATGAAACTAAAAACAAATCACTGTCAAAGTCTGAGTTTGCTTCCACTACATTGAAGGATTTTGAGGGCCCTTCCTTCTTATCTGTCTTTTCCCCCTTTTCCAATATGGACAGACCTGCTTAATATGCCACTTCTTCTAGCATTTGTATTATTGCACAACCTTTAGTTGAATTAGATCTATTATGTTCCCTAGTACAAATATTTTCTGCCCAGGTCTCATTTCCCCAATGCAGTATTTAACCAAGTGTTCATAGGAAAAAGAAAGGTGGGTCAAAAGCATCAATGCTTTATGTTCATCATCAAATTTGATATCAATTCATAACAGATAACTAATGAACTAGTTCAGTGTATTGATGTCAGAGCTAAATCCGCACCCTAGCTTGGCCATCTTAAGCTCGGACATTCAATTTATTCATGATGGACTTGGACATGCACTGACTCTCCAATAATATTAAGCATATCCTTATGGCTGATTCCTCGTACGTGACATAGTAGATAACCTTGTTAGTTAGACACATCCAAATTGTACTAACCGCCTTCATTTCAAGTATTTCCCACTCATTGTCGGTTATTTTCTCTGGTTTGCTCGATATCCTGAACAAAGCCTTCACGAAACAATGTTGTACCAACAAATCTTTCTCCCTTCTTGACCATAACCCGAAGTTACCAATTCCATTGAACTTAACTACATACAGATGCCTTAACAATAGAAGCGTATATCTCCATTGGAATGACCAACCTAAGCTCTAATAACAATTTATGTGAAAAATAGGTTTATGCAAGATTAAAGAAGAGGGACGAGAGAAATCAACATAGACAACTCAGACCGAGTGGCTTTTTAGTCTATGTTATCAGAAATTAGTGTTACATCATTGTCTATGTAACATAACCCTACTCGGTACAAGGTTAATATATAAATAAATACCCTTGTACTGTTACACTCCAATCCACTATGCCATAAGTTTTTTTTTTCTTTTTTAATTGATAATATAGTATTAATGTTTTTAGAGATACGATTTTAATATATACTAGCCTCATCTCACGTGCTCCGCACATGCGATGAGGCCTTTTTTTTTTTAATTTTGAGATTAATGTAATTTTGAATTTTGAATTTATCTATTATTAGTGAGGTTATACGAGAAGAAATTTTTAAGAAACTAAAATTTATGATTTGAAATGGAGTAAATTGTTAGATTTAATGTGTTCTAGTTTTAGGAAAAACAAATGTATTAAACGTGTGTGAAATATATTTAAATAGAGAGTGCTAATTTTTAGGAAAAAAGTTTTTCTCATAGTTTTTTTGTTTTTGAATTTTGTTGAATTACGATTTTACCCCCATTTTTATTTTTTAAGAATAAAGATTATCTAATTAGATTAGGGGTATTTTTGACATTTTTTTAAGTCATAACTAACTTTTTGAATTTTTTTTTTTATTAAATTTCTAAATCCTTTTAATATATAGAGATGATCATTTTAGGATATATAAACTAATTTTAACCATTAATTTATTATTATAATATATATATATATATTAAATAAATTATTTTATATTAATGATTAATGAAGATTAAGTAGATATATGGGTACAAAACAAAAAATATATATGTACCGCGTAATCCTCCATGATCTTGTTTGCTACATGAATTATGGAAAACTCATCCATAAGCTCCATAATGACCCATATATTATTGAATTTTGACAATGATCGAATGTAATCATATATAACAAAGAGAGAAAAACGAGGAAGGCAACCAAATTATATTGTACTTTTAAGTCTTTAAGGCTATTTATTTCAATGATATAAATGATTCAAATAAATTGTGCTTCAAGTAAATGAAAATAATACTTGATGTGAGAGATAAATGATCGAGTGTTATGCAAATCAATTTCTTAAAGCAAGAATTTTTCATTTTTCGCACCATGTTAGACTTTGAGCTATATATATATATATATATATATATATTTTTTTTTTTTTTTGGTAGTAACCAAAATATATTTTTCGCATCATGTTAGTAACCAAATTATACTGGAATTGTATATCACCTCTTTGCCTAAATTGCTTTAAAAAAAAAAAAATTGAAATTTAACTTTTTTTTTTCTTTATTTTTCTTAATATTTAACTTTTGAGTTTCTAGCAAAAACTTAGTGCTAGAAATTATGTAAGAGCCCATAGAATGACTAGAAAAAAAAAAAAAAAATCAGTGGAAGGATAGGGGTAATGAGTGTGTGTGTGTGTGTGTGTGTTTTAAGTTTTTTTTTTTTTTTTTTGAGTTATTTTAGTTAAAATATTGGTCCACTACTCCAACTCGACCTTTGGGTTAGTAGTAAAATGAGAAAGACGTTTTTTTTTTTTTTTCTAGAAAGATGAATTTGATTTGGATTTGAAAACTGTAGCGGCATAAGAAAGTTGAGTTGAATTTCAACAAGTTTCTTTTAATTTTTTAAATAATACATTATATTTATCTTCTTATCTTTTCCATATATATCATTTCTTTCATTCTTTTTTTGAATAAATCTATCATATGTATGTAACTTATCTTTTAGTTTTTCCATATATATCATACATAGTATCTTTCATTCTATTTTTGAATAAATCTATCATGTATGTAACTTATCTTTTATTTTTTTCCATATCTATCATTCTTTTTTTTAATAAATCTATCATATGTATGAATTTTATTTTTTCCATATGTATCATACATATCTTTCATTCTGATTCTCAAAAAAAATATATATATATATATATATATATATATCTTTCATTCTTTCTTTGATATTTTTTTTTTCCATATCTATCATAAATATCTTTCATTCTTTTTTTAATAAATCTATCATATGTATGTAACTTATCTTTTAGCGCTGGCTTTTGTCTTATTATCATTTTTTAAATTATTCTTTATGTTAGAAACTTAGAACATGACATGCTCACATTAGTCGAAGGATTGATTCTTTTTCCTAATGGGTACAAAATACAAAATCTGACTAAATAAATGAGATTAATTATACCTCTTCTTTTAACGTGATCATTTAAATAGTAGGCCTTTTTTTTTCAGTTTTTAAAATTTAAGTATCATATGAGTGGTAACCCATTTTTTTGTTTTTGAGAAATATATGAATGGTAATCTAAAATGATAATTGATTACCCAGTATGATATTTTCCCATTATGTGCCCTTATTTATCTATCTATCTATAATGAGAACAGTAGCCATAGTGGTCTAAGTTTAGGCAAGTGACACATTCTTTGAGAAGGAAAAAGAAATCTCTTTATTTAGTCTTTCACCTTATCAAAACTTTTCATTTATGTCAATATATTAATGAAAAACGCTACAAACACACCAAATTTCACAACTCCTTTCACAACTTATTAAGTTGGTTGAATTTAATTTGTGGTGACATCATTCTCATTTGGACCACCACTATCATTATTTTATAGCACACCACTTACAAATTGTTGTTAAGGTGTGAAATTAAAGCAAACCGTTACTCTTGGTGATTTGCCAACAGAAAAAACGCTCCACGGTGAAGCCTTAACACCCATTAATTGCGCTGTGCCCTCATCAACACGGTGCATTGATTCACAATTGAAGGAGATAGACGTGGCCTTAAATGTGTTTGATCCCATTAAATCTCCTGTCCAGAAGGCAATCAAGCGGCTCCATTATTTCCGAATTTAAGTCCAAATATAATTCCACTCACTGATAGTCATGCAGTTATCCCAAACCGACAAATCAACCCTTCAATACATTTAAATATGGAATTAAGTGTCCCAATGGAATTAAATCAGGAATCTAGGTCCAATTTATTTCCTTCCGTTGACAATCAACAAGCACGTGACACACATCACACATGGGATCACTAGGAGTCTTTTGCATCCATCTCAGCCACGATGGACTAGGGTTGATCGGCCAAATAAACCAGTGCATGCTTCTAAGGCTCAAGCTACTTCCAGCTGTGGGAAAAGATTGTTAACTCTATCTGAGGATCACTTCAAGTTACCCAATAAATGTCAACAGGTTTCACAGAGTGAGGAGGAAGAAATTATTGAATTGGTGGAGGCTGATATTCAGCCCCGTCAGTCACAATGAATTGCTTAGTATGGAACTGTCGTAAGCTTGGAAACCTGTGTACAGGGAAGGAGCTTGGAGATATAATCCTGGCAAAAGATCCTCTGTCGTGTTTATAGCCGAGACACTGGCAGATGAAGCAAGGCTAGACACAGTACAAAGAAACATCAATTTCAAGGAGCTTCTTGTTAGGATTAATGCCCTTAAATCCTATTGTATGATGCTATGTATGACATTATGTATGACTTAATGTTGTGATGAATAAAGTTGTTTTATTATTATCTAAAATATTGGTAACATGAATATTCGGACATTATCATTTAGTCCATGAGATGCATAGTATGTGATTTATGTGATTCAGTCACAGAAGATATAAGTCACAAGTTCTTTGTAAACTCAGAATTTTAGTTCATAGTCGGTGATGAAATTGGGCATTTCATCTGCGAAGATTATAACATATCAACTAAGATGATTTGTCTTGATCATGGAAGTGGAGACTTCTAGTTGATGTGTTAATATGTTTTAAGAGTTAAGACATATTGAACTGGACCGCTGTGAGATTTATTATTCTCCTAACAACTGTCAATTGAATAATAAATCTCACGACTTATATTTGCATGAACTCTTAATCCTGAGAGAATAATGGACCTAATCATGAAGTGTAGGTTGCTTTGATATATCAGGAGTGAGATCTAAAGAAACGGTCAAAACCTCAGTATGTTGGGTAGCCACATTGCGTGTTGATGGAACATATATTCTCAAGATGGAAATCATAGTCTCTTAACAGAGATTTAAAATATTCCCTTGAGATAAGTTTAATGGGTTTAGTTATTCAGAGAGTTAGGCCTAACCACTTTGGTAAGAAATTACTAAAGTATATATTTATGAAATTGGATTTCATAAATATATAATGAATAACTTAAAAAGATTAAACCGGGTACTCAAGGATTAAAACGTAGTAATCTTCAAAGTGACAGTTTATATTTATGACTTTGAATTACTACGAATATTTTATGAAGGGGTTGCATGTATAATAAAGTTTTGGGATATAATTTATTAATAAGGCCTAGAGTGCAATTATATTTATATAGTGGTATTAAATATAATTAATGGTAACTTTGGACTTGTCAAGAGTTGACAGAAAAGCCCAAGGCCCATTGGAGCTAGTGTCTTATTGGTCCTTTTGGTCCCACTCCAAGCCACGCATTAAAGCCCAATTGGAAAGGCCCAATAAGCCGGCCCAATTAGATAATCAATTATATATAAAGGGAGAAACATACAGATTTTTTATTAGAGAGATTAGAGAAAAAGTGAGACACCATTGTGAAGTGTTGTGTATGTGCGAGTGAAACCACTCAGTTATTCTCCCTTGGAAATTGATTGAGAAACCACACTTCTTGGGCGTAAAGTGGAATTGGAGTGAAGATTAAAAGCATTCCCAAGGACTTATAATCTTTTGTTTTGAATTTCACCGCACCAAGGTACACAAATTCTGAAATTTATATAATGCAAGTTATCAATCATGAATGAAATAGTTTTTTGTTTGTTGCTTCCGTAATGTGTTTTGTATGAGATACAAAACCAAATATAACCAACAATTGGTATCAGAACCAGGTTTTCATATCATGATTGTATAGCATGTGATTGAATTTTAGAATTAAAGAAAAAATCGTTTTCCTAGTGTTTTAATTTTTTGCAGTGAAATTTCTGCATAATATTGTTCTATAAACCCTATGTGCATTGATCAATATATGCGATATATTGTTTTGCATGGTTCCAAGAGGACATGGCTGGAACTATTGTTTTGTGCCATATGTTTTTGGTGTTTGATTTCATCTAGGACACCATCTACACTTCTTGTGAACGGGTTTGTTGAATATGTTTTATAAACATGATCGGCCATTAACACGGCCATTCAAAGAAAGTAGTTATTTTCCGTTGACAATAACTACTTAACATAACTGTCCTGTGCGTTGCCATTCTTTACATCGCTTGGCTATATTAAGTTAATTGAATGCTATTGAATTGATGAATTGACTAATATAAGGAAGTGGTACAAGGATTCATCAATCCGTATATTATATATATAATTTTATATGGGTTCATATGCATTTAAGGCTTCATCATGAATTGATCAATATATATATTAAGATCTGAATGATGAACGTAGCTTTTTTGCTTGCCTTGCATTATTTACATTCATGATCAAACCGTATATTATTTGATATATATATGGCAATGACTTGGATGTTAATGCACCGCTTGGATATATATATATATATATATATAAGGCTTGCATGGTTTGATTATTATAAGCATGTAATATGTGCCTTGGATGTATTGGATGCTTTATATAAAACTTACATTGAATCCGTATATTATTTGATATATATATGGGTTTATATGCAAATTTTTATAAAGGATTCATCATATTGATGCTTGCCTTGGTTTATATATTTATATATATATTAATGCTAGGATTAAAGTATTCATTTAATGAAATTTATTCCTAATGAGATTAGGATTATGTTTTCAAGGGTTTCTAGCATTAATATGGCTCTCGATTTTAAAAACCTTTAATTTAAAATATCTAGTGGGAGAGAGATACAAGGGTTGGATCTCATGGCCTCCATTATCGGTTCATAGTAGTGTGGGTAAGCACCTCATCTTGGCGTATATGCCTTGTGATCCCAAAGGAAGGTGTTTACTTCAAGTCCTATGAGATTGAACTAACCTGTTTAAAGTAGTGTGGACAAGCACCTCGTCTTGGCGTATATGCCTCGCGATCCCAAAGAAGGGTGTTTTGTTCCATGGTACTACAAGTTTAAACATTATAAGGGAGATGAAATGTGGTTACACATGATTCTAGATAATGGTGTACACTAGACTAAGTGTAATGTTAACCTCCCAAAGGAGCTATGTCATTGTCACTTAGAGGAATACGGCATACTATTAGTGTATGATAAGAGTTATCATGATAGCACTAATAATGAGAATAGTTCTCAATCAATTAATGTGTTTATAATAAACTTGCTACCAAGGAATTATAGACATGGATTGGTTTGTCGTTACATATATTATTTTATGGTTTTATAAGGTTCCATAATATATGTTTATATGCTAAATTGATAATGTCTAGTTTACTTATTATATTCATGTTTATTATTTTCATATTTAAAATCATGGCATCATTTAGCCCACTTGTTGCTATACTTAATCAAAACAAACTGACTGGATCCAACTATGTTGACTGGAAAAGAAACTTGGACATTGTTCTTACTGCTGAAGAGCACAAATATGTGCTTACTCAACCATGTCCTAGCTTTCCATCATTAGATGCTCCTCTTGAGGAAAAACAGCGATATGATCCTTGGCAAAAATCTAATGAGAGGCTAAGTGCTATATCCTAGCATCTATTTCAAATGTTCTACAGCATCAAATGCAGGATGTAGAACTAGCTTCGGACATTATGCTCAGTCTGAAGGAGATGTTTGGTGAGCAAAGCCGTTCTGCTAGGCAAGAAACTATGAGGCAGATTTATAATACCAAAATGGCTGAAGGTACTTCAGTGAGGGAGCATTGTCTTAGGATGATCTCTAATCTGAATACATTAGAAGTTTTAGGTGCCGATATTGATGGAGAATCCCAAGTGGATATGATACTCCAGTCACTACCAGAATCATTCAAGGAATTCAGACTTAACTATAATATGAACAAAAAGATTTATACATTGTCTGAATTGATGAATGAGTTGGTAGCGGCAGAAGGCATCCTTGGTACTTCTAGTGTTGAAGCCAATGTTGGTGAAGCTTCTACTTTTCAACCTAAGTCGAAAGGCAAAGGTAAGAAGAAGAAGAAGAAGAAGAACTTCACTAAGAAAGATGGTAAACAAGTTGCCTTAGGAGTTGCCAACAAAGGAAAGAAAACCAAAGGAAAGTGTTTCCATTGTGGTGAGAAAGGACATTGGAAGAGGAATTGTCCAATATTTAAGGCTGCCAAGAATAGAGGTATGAAAAGCATATTCCTTCTTAAAACATGTTTGGTACAGAATCCCACAGATTCCTGGTGTGTGGATTCAGGTTGTACTAATCATATCTGCAAATCCTTTCAGGGGTTTCAGGAGACCAGAAAGCTGAATGAAGGGGAAATGTTTCTTACCTTGGCTGATGGGAGCAGGATTCCAGTTGTAGCTATTGGAGTGTTTAATTTATGTTTTGAATCTAGAGTTTTAGTATTGGAAGACTGTTTGTATGTACCTAATGTTCGTAGAAATTTAATTTCTGCAACTTATTTAGCTAAACATGGATATTATGTTATCCTAAAAGACAATGTTGTAATAAAGAAGGATAAAGTGTTTATCTGTTCTGGCAATATTGTGGATGGTCTTTATATTTTAACTCCTGATAAGCATGAATTATATAATTCTAAATTAGATCATAACTCTCATGTAAAATCATTAAAGAGAAAGTTTCCTTCTACTAATGAAGCATATCTTTGGCACTTGCGTTTGGGTCATATTAATCCAAATAGAATTCAAAGACTGATCAAAAATGGACTTTTAGAGCCATTGGACTTTGATGAATTTCCAGTTTGTGAATCTTGTTTGGAAGGAAAAATGACCAAACGACCTTTTAAAGCAAAAGGTAGAAAAGCCCAAGAGTTGCTTGAATTAGTTCATACAGATGTATGTGGTCCTATGTCAACCCAAGCAAAAGGAGGTTATGAGTATTTCATCACTTTTACTGATGATTACTCTAGATATGGTTATGTGTATCTAATGAGACGAAAGTCCGAAACCTTTGAAAAGTTCAAAGAGTTTAGGGCTGAAGTTGAGAATCAATTAGGTAAACGCATAAAAGTCATTCGATCTGATCGTGGTGGTGAATACCTTCTTGGGGATTTCAAGGATTACTTAACTCAAAATGGGATTATATCCCAGTTGACTGTACCTGGAACTCCCCAACAGAATGGTGTAGCAGAAAGAAGGAATAGGACTCTTTTGGAAATGGTTAGGTCCATGATGAGTTACTCAACTTTACCAGTTTCTTTTTAGGGATATGCACTAAAAACTGCAATGCATATTTTGAATTTAGTTCCGTCAAAATCTGTTCCCAACACACCAAAGGAATTGTGGAGTGGGCGTAAGCCTAGTATGAAATATCTCCACATTTGGGGACGTCTAGCACATGTGTTGAAAAGGAAGTCTGATAAGTTGGAATCTAAAACCGAAGTATGCATGTTTTTAGGGTATTCAAAAGAAACAAAGGGTTATTTATTCTATAATCATAAAGATAACAAAGTGTTTGTTAGCACACATGCCAAAATTTTGGAAGATGATTATATGAATAATTTTGATCCTAGAAATAAAGTTGTTTTGGCTGAAATGAATAAACCTTTAGTTGAACAACAAATAAATGAAACTAGGGATGATGTGGTTGTATTGGATACATCACAAGATACTACTCATGAGATGTCTAGTACACAGGTGCCTCGTCGTAGTGGGAGAATTGTTCGGCCTCCTATAAGATTCATAGGTTTGGGAGAAACTTATGAAGCTATCTCAGAAGAGGCTGAATCGGATCCCTACACTTATGAAGAGGCAATGAATGATATAGATGCACATCATTGGATCAAACCTATGAAATCTGAATTAGATTCCATGTATTCCAATCAAGTTTGGGATCTTGTAAAGGCGCCTAATGGCATTAAACCTGTTGGTTGCAAATGGGTTTACAAGAGGAAGAGAAGGGTAGATGGAAAGGTTGAAACCTTTAAAGCAAGACTAGTGGCGAAAGGGTATACACAAAAAGAAGGTATTGACTATGATGAAACTTTTTCGCCAGTAGCCATGCTTAAATCCATCAGAATTCTCTTATCTATTGCTGCTCATTATGATTATGAGATTTGGCAAATGGATGTCAAGACTGCATTTCTTAATGGCAATCTTGAAGAAGAAATCTATATGATGCAACCAGAAGGTTTCATAGCAAAGAACCAAGAGCATATGGTATGCAAATTAAAAAGGTCTATTTATGGACTTAAACAAGCATCTAGGTCATGGAACATCAGATTTGATCAAGCAATCAAGTCATTTGGTTTTGAACAAAATCTTGATGAACCATATGTGTACAAAAGACATCGAGATAAAGTAGTAATATTCCTAGTGCTTTATGTTGATGACATTCTACTCATTGGAAATGATGTAGGGGTAATGTCATCGGTAAAGGTTTGGTTGTCAAACCAATTTGATATGAAGGACTTGGGTGAGGCTAACTTTATTCTAGGGATCAAGCTTTGGCGAGATCGCAAGAATAGGATGTTAGGCTTATCACAGGCTGGATATATAGATAAGGTTCTAGAACGGTTTAACATGCAAAACTCCAAGAAGGGATTACTTCCTTTCAGACATGGAGTTCCTCTGTCTGATGACCAAAGGCCTAAGACTCAAGAGGAAAAAGAAATGATGAGACAAGTTCCTTATGCTTCTGCAATAGGAAGTCTCATGTATGCCATGCTTTGTACTAGACCAGATATTTGTTATTCAGTAGGCATGGTCAGCCGATATCAATCAAATCCAGGACCAAAACATTGGCAAGCTGTAAAGCATATTCTCAAGTATCTATGGAGAACGAGAGATTATATGCTTGTTTATCGGTGTGAGGATTTGATACCCATTAGCTATACAGATTCAGATTTTCAGTCAGATCTAGATTTCAGAAAGTCCACATCAGGATATGTATTCACCTTGGGAGGTGGAGCCATAACATGGAGGAGTGTCAAACAATCTTGTATTGCGGACTCCACCATGGAAGCAGAATATGTTGCTGCTTGTGAAGCAGCAAAAGAAGCTGTATGGCTCAAGAAATTCCTTTCTGACCTTGGTGTAATGAGAATGGAACAAGTTCCCATCACATTGTTTTGCGACAATAGTGGTGCAGTTGCACAATCAAAAGATCCAAGGAACCACAAGAAAGGAAAGCACATTGAAAGAAAGTATCACATCATTAGAGATATTATTGCTCGTGGAGATGTGGTGGTAGCAAAGATTGAAAGTGCAAATAATCTAGCAGATCCCCTTACCAAAGCCTTGCCTCAAAGGACCTTCGAGTCACATTTGGAGCGAATGGGAGTTAGATTAGTGCACAATAGTCTTTAGGGCAAGTGGGAGATTGTTAGGATTAATGTCCTTAAATCCTATTGTATGATGCTATGTATGACATTATGTATAACTTAATGTTGTAATGAATAAAGTTATTTTATTATTATCTAAAATATTGGTAACATAAATATTCGGACATTATCATTTAATCCATGAGATGCATAGTATGTGATTTATGTGATTTAGTCACAGAAGATATAAGTCACAAGTTCTTTGTAAACTCAGAATTTTAGTTCATAGTCGGTGATGAAATTGGGCATTTCATCTGCGAAGATTATAACATATCAACTAAGATGATTTGTCTTGATCATGGAAGTGGAGACTTCTAGTTGATGTGTTAATATGTTTTAAGAGTTAAGACATATTGAACTAGACCGCTGTGAGATTTATTATTCTTCTAACGACTATCAATTGAATAATAAATCTCACGACTTATATTTGCATGAACTCTTAATCCTGAGAGAATAATGGACCTAATCATGAACTGTAGGTTGCTTTGATATATTAGGAGTGAGATCTAAAGAAACGGTCAAAACCTCAGTATGTTAGGCAGCCACATTGCGTGTTGATGGAACATATATTCTCAAGATGGAATTCATAGTCTCTTAACAGAGATTTAAAATATTCCCTTGAGATAAGTTTAATGGGTTTAGTTATTCAGAGAGTTAGGCCTAACCACTTTGATAAGAAATTACTAAAGTATATATTTATGAAATTGGATTTCATAAATATATAATGAATAATTTAAAAAGATTAAACCGGGTAATCAAGGATTAAGACGTAGTAATCTTCAAAGTGACAGTTTATATTTATGACTTTGAATTACTACGAATATTTTATGAAGGGGTTGCATGTATAATAAAGTTTTGGGATATAATTTATTAATAAGGCCTAGAGTGCAATTATATTTATATAGTGGTATTAAATATAATTAATGGTAACTTTGGACTTGTCAAGAGTTGACAGAAAAGCCCAAGGCCCATTGGAGCTAGTGTCTTATTGGTCCTTTTGGTCCCACTCCAAGCCACGCATTAAAGCCCAATTGGAAAGGCCCAATAAGCCGGCCCAATTAGATAATCAATTATATATAAAGGGAGAAACATACAGATTTTTTATTAGAGAGATTAGAGAAAAAGTGAGACACCATTGTGAAGTGGTGTGTATGTGCGAGTGAAACCACTCAGTTATTCTCCCTTGGAAAGTGATTGAGAAACCACACTTCTTGGGCGTAAAGTGGAATTGGAGTGAAGATTAAAAGCGTTCCCAAGGACTTATAATCTTTTGTTTTGAATTTCACCGCACCAAGGTACGCAAATTCTGAAATTTACATAATGCAAGTTATCAATCATGAATGAAATAGTTTTTTGTTTGTTGCTTCCGTAATGTGTTTTGTATGAGATACAAAACCAAATATAACCAACACTTCTATCTTAGCTCATCTCAACGCAGCATCACCTAGAGTTATTCTCAGTCATGGCATGGTCAGTGTGGACTCAAAGGAACTAGATTTGCTTAAACAAACCCAACAACGGTTCCCACTCAATTACCTCACTTGCAAAAGAGTACCTTGTTGAGCTCGAGGCGGTTTAGTCTCCCACACCAACTATGCGTACAACTCCTCCGTTCGCAAGGCGCGGGACGTTCGCAGAGTCCGTGCCTTCTGTAGCACCACAGGACTGGTCGTTCTTGGGCAGATCTCGCTCCTAAACATAAGGGGTAGGGGGAAGGTGGCCAAGCCTATCATATCAAAAGGGTTGTAGAAAGAGAACCCAACCACGTATTTCATTCAACGTTTCGGGGCAGGGGCCCACCCGATTCGACTGACTTTTGGATAACAAGAAGGCGAACTGATCTGCTTTGATCCAGGAAAAAGCCCAGTCAGCCACCAACTCGGTGCAAGTCACATGACCTACAGCTCGGCCTTCGCTTTTTGTGGCTTCCTCTACCCACATCTCTATGTGCCCACAGCACTTCCATATGGAGAAAGATAGGCTTACCATGTTCCATCAATAGCACCTAACCTATGCCAATTTTGGCGGACCGTGCTCCACCCCGGTGAACTCATGCCGTTTCGATATGCCCAGAGGCTAGAGGCGAATCCGTTCACGGTCCGTAGGACCAACACCATTCGAAGGTGGGTGGCCTGCCCTGCCTAGAACAGTCATGTTTGACTGGGCTTACACACATTTACTCACTTACGCTATCCCCCCTCAGCTCACCCTAGCCCCGGGCCTTTTGCTCTTCTAACGTAAGCTCCAAGGCTTTACACCAAGTCTTGAATAACATAATATGCATGCTTAAGTAGGGTCAGGCAGAACCGCTGTTGCCTGATGGGAACTTCCCCCATATTTCTATCAATGTCCTCATGCCGCACAACCTCTTAACATTACACCATTGAATCCCCAATCCTTTGCTTGCTGTGCAGTGACAGTACTAATATCCACTAATCGTTGTTTCCAGATACGGTTGCTGGTTGACATATCTTCTAATTCGTCGATACGTAAAGCAAATTGTTGTGTGAAGGAATCAATATCTCGACATAAGCCAAGAGGCAGATCTTGTGCCACTCCACCTAGTCATATGAAACTGGCATGCATCCTGACTCTCGAGACTCTTTCATAGAATTCCAACAATTTCTCCCACTCCTCAAAAGCCCATAGGAACGGAGTTGATGCTCCCATATCTATAGCATGAGTAGTTAAAGCAAGTGAATGATTTGAAATTCGAGTTATTTCACGGAATAACACTCGTATATATTGATCTCATAATGGTACCTCGCAATTCAAAAGTCTCTCTACGACTAAAGAATGAGCGTGTTCTTGGGCCATCATAGAAACATAGATAGGGTCGACGACGAAACGAACAACAAAACTTTACGACAGCTTTTTCATACACGTTCATTTGCATCACATACATAAGTGCTCTCTAAACCGTGCAATAAGGTCACCCATAACACGGCTCTCCCACTTGAGTTACCTTAGCCCCAGGCCATGCTATTCAATGATATTGGAAAAAAAAAGCTACGTAACATAACAACTAGTATTGAAAGCTGGTCGCCTTTTGAAGCGTTCACCAGTAAGGTAACCAAAGCGTATCGTTCCCGCAACCACTTTGGTACTTTGCTTATATAGCTTTTTTAGGTTATGCAATAGAAGGGGGGGCTTCGCTCTGGATCCCCCCTGCTTGCAGAAATGAATGAATCAAAAGGGTGCTGGGTTCTATTTTCGGGACGGGCGAAAGGTGAAGGCCATAAGAAAAGATTGCCCTTCGGTAAGTAAGAGAGGAAAAAGGTGTTGTCATCTATCTCAACCAGTTTCCCAAGGCGTTGGAAACCCAGACTGGCTCAAAGAATCATTGTTGCTATTTAGCCCTTCATTTTGCCATTCAAAGTACTACCTCTGCCTTCCCTTTCTATAACATACCCAGGTGCCCTCCTTTCCAATCACTAAGAGAAAATCAATACCAATCAAATCAAAGCCCTATCTAAGTAAAGCTTCGTCTATTATTTTTCCGGCCCCAGGGGAGTTTACTCAACCCATTCCCAGTATTCCGCACTGCTCAAGTAAGTGTGCGACTCCATATGAGGACCTCCTTCCCTTCTGCCCACTCTCCGTTCACACGGTTCTCAAAGCAGAGGAGGAAGGGTGGGCAGCAGGTACCACGAGCCCTCTGTCCCCCACATCTATCCAGAAGCAAGTGTAGTTCACTGGTTCCACCGAATGCTCCTATCTCTCGACAAAGATCGTGTGAGTGTGCAGTTATGCTTCAGATGCTTCGCTATAGAATAGATTGACCCAGTTCCCATTCTTTTCCCGTGCACTCGCTTTATATCTCCGACACACAAGGAAAGACGTGGTGGGAAGGAAGCAGCAGCCCTAGCCTCTGCCCGACGGATCATTTCGCTAGCATCTTGCATTCACGCCTCCGTTTGACTACCGCTTGGGGATGTAGTTGTAGATACATTAGTCTTAGTGGGTCGTTGGCTCCACCTATTATCTCCTTCTACGACATACTGTTGTCATCGCCATATTCCATATGTCACTTAGTCATCTCTGCCTCGTTGCAGGTCAGCACCTTTGAAAGAAACGGAGGACTTCATTCAGTGACTCCACGATCGCCCTCTAAACGATCAGAATAAGGTAAAGCTTGAAGATAAGTTTTGTACTCTATTAATTTCTCAGTCCCTCTAGTCGGGTGGGCGCCAGCCAGTCTTTCGACCAGATTCCCCCTAAAAACCATACGTGCAGGTCTCCTCACATGCGGTTCACGCCATTCAAGGTGGCCTAGCCCAGCATTCATTCACAAATCTTGTAGTGAAAAATGGAGACTGCTTGACCTCGGAAGCTAATTCACATGTAGGCAGCGCTGTCTGCCGTACCATTGACATTATCTATTCATTGAATTTACTTTATTACATTTTTTATATAGGCTTGCTCCTTCTTTTTCCAAGAATTCATGCACTTCCCTTTACTTCATAAGGCCTTCTCTAATAGGGGAAAAGCCTTCCATTTCCGTCAAATGACCCGGCCTTCCCTAGCTCTTCCACCATCCGGGCTCCCTTTCCTCCCTATGCTATGCTCCCCCGGCACAGGCCTACCACACGTTCTTAATGGCAACAACCAGCGCAAAGAGTGGTGAAAATAAATTGCAATGGAGCTGTGTTTACCGACAAGAAAAAATCGGGTATTGGTGTGGCAATAAGGGACAATCATGGTTCAGTTTTAGGCTCACTTTCCAAACAATTACCACAAGCATATACCCCATTGGAAATCGAAGCAATAGTAGCAGCTACAACACTTCAATTCGCCATGGACCCGGGATTTAATCATGTTGTTCTAGAGTCCAACTCACTGGCCTTGGTAAATGCCCTTTGCAATGACACTACTCTTTTGTCTTCAAATGGTTTGTTGATTGAGGATATTAGACTTCAAGCTAGGTTTTTTAATCAATTGCATTACTCTCATGTAAAGAAAGAAGGAAATAATTTTGTTCATAAGTTAATTCGATATGCTTTATGTATTTCTGATTTTGTAGTGTGGATGGAGGGCGTTCCACCACCTATATTTCCTATTATCTTAGCTGATATTGCTAGGTTTTCTTAATAAAATGCGTTACGTTTTCCCTCCAAAAAAAAAAGTGTGAAATTTGTTGTCAAAGTCTTTGTGTACTTAGACTTACACCGTATCAATTAACATAATTCTTATCTAGTTACCATTATCATCATTTTATGGCACACTAATTATATATTGTTACTTCAATAGATGTGAAATTTGTTGTCAAATTTTTTGTGTACTTGGACGTACTTATTTTTTGGATATTCTTTCATTTAACCTTCCACCTAAGAGAAGGTTTTAAGGAATTTTTTTTTAAATTTTATTATTTACTTCTATTCATCAATAATTTTATTTCCTTAATATTTAAATAATAATAACAATTTTAGGCGGCCACTTAACATGTTATATATATATATATATATATATTAGAATGCTAAGTATTTTAACACATACACACGGAAAGAGAGGAGAATCTCTTAAAGAAAAAAGAAACTAACAGTGGTGTATATCCAAAATGGTCTAACTCTTGGATACACAATACATACTTTAAACCTCTTTAACTCACTCATTTTCCAATGTGGGATTAACCCAATGTTTTTTCTTTTGAGAATACTAAGTATTTTAACATACACACGGGGAAGGGAAAAATGTCTTAAAGAAACTGACAATAGTGAATATCCAAAAACACCTACCTCTTGGATACACAGCACAGGCTTTAAACATCTTTAACTCACACTCATTTTCGAATGTGGGATTAACCCACTACTTTTTCTTTTGAGAATATTAAGTATTTTAACACACACACACACACACACAGAGGGGAGAAAGTCTTAAAGAAACTAACAATGGTGTATATCCAAAATGACCTAACTCTTGAATACATAGCACAAGCTTTAAACTTCTTTAACTCACACTCATTTTTCAATGTAAGATTAACTCACTGTTTTTCCTTTTGAGAATAGTAAGTATTTTAGCACAAACACATACACATGGAGAGAGGGGAAAATGTCTTAAAAAAACTAACAGAGGTGTATATCTAAAAAGGCCTAACTTTTGGATACACTGCATGGGAAAATAACCCTATATGATTTATTCTCCCTTTTATTTTTCTAAATATGAAATTTAATACTTATAATAGTTATTAATTGGTATTTGTTATGGTTGTATTTGTATATAGAACTATAGATTGTAGCACTATGGACTACGCATTTATTATGATCATGTTATATATGGAACTATATATTCTAGCATTTAAAGAAATATGATATGTTATACTTTTAATGGAGAGTTAATATTTAGAATAAATTTTAAATTTAATGAAAAATAGGGTACTTTTAATGGAGAGTTAATATTTAGAATAAATTTTAAATTTAATGAAAAATAGGGTAGGAACATGTTTGATACACTGAATGAGGATACAACTCTTTATTTCTAAGAATGAAATTTTTGTAATAGAATAACTAAACTTATTCATAAGTTTGGTATCTATAAGTTTGGTTGTGAGTTGTAACATTAGAATAAAACTTAAGATGATTCTCATACAAATCCCACGCAGCTCCTCGGAATTGCACCCAGCCCCATGTATACCTGTTATTTGCCATGTGCATAGGTTAGGCCCAAGCCATATGTCGAAATAAAATGTTTTGTTTATTTTTCTTTTGATTCCATTAGCAAAGCTTATGAATCAAAAGAGGGGCAACTGTAAACACCTCATTTTATATCCCTTTATAACTCAAGCCCCTGCTCCCTATTGACAATAACACTAGGAGGCTAGGGCTAATCTAGGGCCTAGCTATGTAAATACTTTAGTTGAAAAATCCTTTGCAAAAGATGAAAATCCTTACAAAACCCTAAGGGTGCGTACGCGGCCTTAAGCCTGCGTACGCATTCTTAACTCTTGTGTATGAGGCCATAAGCTTGCGTATGCAGTTAGGGTTCCAGAAATCTTTATAAGGCAAGTTTTTACAAAATCTCATTAAAGGTAGTCCCATATTGCTTGGAATCACCTCCACCTCTTCTCTTTGAACACTATAAAAGGTCCCCATAACCCCTTTTCCCAAAACACACAGAATCTACTCCAAAAAAGTGATTAAAAGAGAAGCTTTGTACTTTGAAAAGCATCCTAAACTAAAGTTTCTTAGCTAGGAATTATTTTAGTCCAAAGCCTTCTAGTTAAACTTACTAACTCTTTGGGTATTTTGTTTTGTAGATTGACTGAGAGGAACGATCAAAATGAAGCCTTAAAAGCTTCTTCTGTAAGGTACTTGTTCCTGCTTTAATCTCTCTTTTTATTTTGTTTTTTTGTTTTTTTCACTCATGTTTGTTTGCATTATTATCTTCCTACGTAGTTTAGGTTTGTTTTTTGTTTGTTTAGAAAGTATGCTAGGTCATTTATATTAGGTTTTGATTGATGTATGCTTGCTGTATTTTTAGGCAGGTTACAGGTTCAGCCTAGAAACCCAAATTCACTTAATTTTGTTCTTATTCGGTTATATGCATGTTTTAGCTTTCTGTTATTCTCTTTATATTTGTTTTAGGCCTCAAGTCAATAGTACAAAATGTTTTAATTCCTTTTGCTTAGATTATACGATTAAGGCTTATGATTGAATTAACACCATGAACATGCATATAAATATGAATATGCATTAATGCATTGGTGTTGTAATGCAGTGAGGTAAGTAAGGTAAGTCATGCATATGAATATGAACATGCATTTGATTGATTGACATGAGTTGCTTGATAAACATGATGAATGTGATTGATTGATGCCATGCTTGGTTATTTGGATTGCTTGATATTAACATTTCATGATGCTCCTACCTTAATATACTTGCTGCTCTTGGATAATGTGATTATTAAATGCTGTGAAAAATGAATGCTAGGGTTTTGGGACAATATTCCATGCTTGTGCGATTGGATGCATGTTAGAGTGTGTGAGTTTAGAATAATCAATTAGAAAACCCCTTGATGGGACTAGGATTTGAAACAAAATGAGTGGAGGCCAACTCACGAGTCGGATGGGGTTGGGTGCCTAACACCTTTCCATCCCTATACCTAAACTCAAGACACGTGCTATGGCAAAGATCAATCCTTCCACAAGGGTGCTATATATATAATTCTTAGACCTAATCTAGGTGGTGACCCCATTTAAACCCTCCACTCGGTCCACCCTAGGCCGGGGCATACTTCCCACAAGGAGAAACAACTCGTCGTGGGTGTTTGCACCCACAAAGGTTGATTTTCAACCAAAAGAACCCACACTCTTTACCATACATATAATTATTAAGGTTATGATCAAGTGCTACAAGGTTTGATCAAAACTTGGTAAAGATTTCAATTTCTTGGTAAGTTCTTGTTTTCAGAATAGATGTATCAAATGTATGATTCTCCTCTTCAAAATTTCAAATTCATGCTTGTTTGTGAATTATACAAAATTTGAAGTAGATCCTTAGACTTATTTCTACAGCATATTTAATACCCTATATGATGAGGCGTGTTGATTTCCCAACATTATCCCCTTCTGCATCCACAATAGTTTCTCAAAAATTTCACAACAAATCTCAAATGGTAGGTCATTATTAGTAGGCACAAAATTAATTTAAGTAATGAGCCCAATTTATAACTAGTAACAGTTTGTATGAGAGACTGCGCCCCCAGCCCGTTTTTTGGTGTTGAGCCAAACCTACGTAAATGGGTGGAGTCGTGTTATTGTCTCGCAAAATAGAGGTTTAACTAATTATATTTTCCCATTTAAATTAAGGATTTTACAATAGAATCACCACTTATTTAATTATTGGAATGAATAAGAAAACCAAAATTGAAAAATTCCTCATTTTATTGATTTGCAAATGAATCTACACTGATCATAAGAAATTACATGACTTTGGTTCTTGATACAATCTAAGATAAAGTGCATGGCTTTGTTTCCTAATTACAGTTTAGAAATTAAATATTACATGGATAAGCATTGATCTATCAACCATTGATCTAAGTTCAGAGGCTATGTTACAAGATGGGAAGGTGTTAGGCACCCATCTTGCACGGTGAAACCGGTCTTCTACACTATGGTGGCCAACATTCATATCATATTATCTAATATGTTATCAATCAATTTGCATGTTGAATTTAATGTGTGTGCATGTGATAAATCCTAATTCAAATTATTAAACTTTGCATTTAGATTGAAATATAAATTCTAGTGAATGTGTGTGGATGGTGATATCCTAGATTCAAGGATTTGAGAGAATTATGAAACAAACATGTTTCTCAAATTTTTTATGTGGATTTGAGATCAAAGCTAATGTTATGCATGAACACGTAATGAACAACCAAGAACATGTGATAAACACATATAAACATTTAAGAACATTTAAACATATTCAAGGGATTTAAATAAATACTAACATGCTCTAATCCTAATCTCATTATAATAATAAAAATAAAATAAAAAACAAACTAAGGAAAGAGATTATACCTACATGCAAGATCCACACGATGAAGGAGGAGACTCATGATGGAGGTCTTGAGGGTGGAGTAGAAAAGAAGAACTAAGAGAGGGAGAGTAAGTCTCACTCAATATCTTGAGTCTCAAGAAAAGCAAGATATGACAAGATTGCCATACTTCACTAGAACTCAAGAAAGGAGAAGAGATTGGTTTTTTGTGTGTCTTGAAATGGAGGAAAGAGGAGGATTTATACAATAGTAGTGGAAAAAATATGAATGGAATGTCATTTATGGAGGGTTGACAAAAGATCAAAAAGAATCACGAACCTAGATCCTATTTCAGACTTTGGGGAAAGCTAGTGCATTAAGTGTGGGTTTGAATTGCGCTCAATGTTGCGGCACGTTTTCTCCTTTGCGTTTTCCTTTTTTTTTTTTTTTTTTGGCCCGCTTTTGTTGACTTTATGGGACAAAAAATATTGTTCATAACAGTGCATGTACTGTTCACGCACTGTTCATACACTATTCACGCAATATTTAATATTAAAAATAGGTCCCACGATACTATTTACACATTTAAAAATTATTTTGTTATAGTGTTTTCAGCAACAATCAATTTTTAGCAACTTTCAGCAACAATAAGTTGTATCCAAATGGACCCTAAATGTAGAGATTGGTGGAAGTGATGAATAAGCAAAATTCAGTTTTTCGTAACTATTGTAACAGCCCACATAGACAAATTCAAAAAATCACATCTTACTCAATTATAATCGAAATTTTCTTGTTCTTATACTCAAATTGAAGCCCCGAATGTCTAGTTTCTGGAAAAATTAACCTCACTCACAAACTCAAAATATTTTGAGAGATATTAATGAAATGGTGAGCAGAGGTCATTTGTTGGAAAATAATTTCAGCTCAATTAGCATTAATAGGCCCTAAATTAGTTTCCAATCAACATTAATAGGCTCCAATCACTTCCATTTCAAATTTAATTAGTTCTAAATTTACCCTAATTAAAAAGATAATTACACAAATTACTCATTGAATAATTAATGTTTGATTATCTAATTAATCAAGTGTATGCAACCTTACTATAAGATGTAGTCCTAACTAATCAAATTATTACGCATCATTAATCTCAAATTGATTATAATTATAACCAATTGGAATCATTTTTTCATAATTACATACAGTTGGACTCAATTGGTGATAATGCATCTCAGCCATTAAAACTTGATTTGTTGATAACTTTCAATCTGATAATTTGATTAAGGCTCATGACTAGTCAATTTGATCATTACAACATCTAGATCATTTTGATGAAATGAAATGAAGGATATAAAGTCCACAATTAAGATGCCTATTTTCAAGGTAAAATTACCCTTTTACCCTCCATGTGAGGTGAAATGTAGGTTGCAAAATAGGGTTTCAACAATTTGCCACCTAGAATTTATTGTGAAATTGTTGTAAAAATGTTATGAACGCAGCATTTCTCTTAACTATAAGATCGTATGCAATCCCCCCCTCAATTGGAGGAAGGGTATTTTGGTCAATTTGGTATGAAATATAAAATGATTTCATTAGGTCTTAACAGAAAAATAGACAATAGAAGGCTATTAATTAGTTTAGGGGACTTTGATCAATTATATAGTTTTAGCGATACTTTGAATGGCCCAATAGTAGTTATTTAAGTAAATGAAAGTGCAATGACATAAAACTTTCTAAGTTTCATTTGTATACACAACAGTAGGACTTCTTACATTATGAGCACCTTCCGACCACACAAGTGATGCAAATAACCTGTTACTAGTGTGTAATCCTTTCCAGTAGCCTAAATATATACCACAATTTGTAGTCAAGCCATGCGATCCCATATAGTCAATGCAAAGGCCAAAGAAGTAAGGGTGAATCACCATCTTCTACAACTAATCTTCCTCTTCTAATGCTTTTGAAGTAGAAACTTCTATTTGTTGGCTCTTGACTTTTTTTCTTGTGCTTTTGAGCTTCAATCTTGTTAAGGAGCAAGACCCTATGGGCACTTATAGCTTAACTACAAGAAGGAGAGGAGGAATGGAAAAACCAAAATGCAAATGAATTTTGGTGATGAACATAGGGTGAAATAAATCAGTTCTCTTATCATTAGTGAAATAGACAAATAAAATAGACTTGCAAAAAATAGAATGCAAATCAATGGAAACATCAATAAACAGAGCATACAAAAGATATGCTTGTGCAATGGTGGTAGTGTTTGCATGGAAAAGAAGTAATTGGATTAGGATATGATTCATAATTCTATTTACCAAATAGGCTTTTCAATCTGAGGAGGCGACACTGGGGCCAATGAACCAAGTCTTCTCTCTATCACAAAATGTAGTCAAAAGAGTATTTAAAGATGGTTTGGTATAGAAGAGATAACCTAATTCTCAACTCTGGGAATCCCAAGAGTACTAGACACCATATCAACGCCTTTTTTGCCAGTTGTGCTGATTTTGCAAAAATACTAGTTATGTGGTCAAAAATGAAACATATTAGTTATGTAGCATCGTTTGGAACTCAAGTTCCAAATATGAAACTCTAGTCTCAAAAATTCGAGTTCCATGGAGAAAAACATTAGTTGATATATTTTTGTTAAGTTCTAAATGGAACTCGAGTTTTAGAGTCTCAAGTTCTTCACATTGGAACTCGAGTTCCAAATGATGTCACTTACAAGGTGTTTAGGACAAAGTTTTCACACCACAAGGCTTTATTTCATTGGCAACCCACACCACATCAACATTATCATGGATTTTGGAAAATCTCTTTTAAAGCCCAAAAGAGTCCATATTTACACAAAAATGCGTCAAAGCCCATGGTTCAAGCTCATGGCACATCATCTCATTTTCAGCTTATGATCCAAGCTCATGAGTTTCCTCGGGGGAATTTTGGGAGTCTTGGTTTGGAGGGCCAATAAGTATGTTCAGTTAAGCTCTAGTGGTTCAAAGTTGATAAGGGACAACATATTGCTTGGCATGTCTTCCCCAATTCCCTAAACTCTGACAAGTTAGTGTGCAATAGGTAACATTTGGTAAGCTTCTCATATCACATAACACTTAAAATGATTAAACTCCTCATGCTCTTTACATAAAAATTAATGTCCATCATATAATATAAGTTTAAAAATGTAATTATATCATTTCATATTAATTATATTATTATTTTCATTTGAATCAATCCCAAGCACATGGCCAAATCCATATTAATATCTAGCATTAAATGCTCTCCTTGATCTAGTCAAAACACAAAGAACCATAATTACATTTCTAAAAGTTCATCAAATATCAACCAACTAATTTATTACTTACCAAAATTATATTATAATTAAACCGTAGACTAAACATATAACTTTCCAAAAGAGGAAACTTAGCCAAAAATACTAGCAACAACTCCAGCAAAAGCTGCAACAGCTCCAGCAAAAGATGCAGTAGCTCCAGCAGCAACTGCAATAGCTCCATCAACAACTTAGGTAGTTGACACATGTCCTAAAATGACATCACTTGCCCGTTAATGATCAATCCCAGTAACTACCTGCTATACCCAAAGAAGTAAGGATCCCATAAAAGAAATCCTACCATTTTAAGCTAAGATCCTTAGCCTCTAGCTGCAGTACTAGAAACAAGAAGGTTTCATAAAGGTTATCTTACCATTTTCAGCCAAACCATGAATTTAATGCCAAATATTTTCCTCCTGCAAAAGATGTCATTCAAATGACATCATCCAGCAACTACTGCTGTGGAGCTGATAGTTATAACAGCAGCTCCAGCAACATTAAAGTCTCAAACTTTCTTCTTTTGGCTAAAAAACAAAAACCCATTAATGAAACCACTTACTTTGTCAAAAACTTTTCCTTATTTGCTAAATATCCCTTCAACTAATTCTAATCTAGTTACATACTTGGCTCTATATAAAGAGGACCAAGCCACACACTAACACACAGCATTCATCCCTCTCTCACCCCCTTATTCTAAAACTTCATTCATTTTTCTGTCACATACTTATTTTCATACTTTTCCATCTCCCTTATAAAATCTCTCTTCATAGATAACAACACAACACACACATTACAACACACAATTATCCATTACCCATCTTTCCCACACTCCATTATTCTGAAATATCATCACTTTGCTGCTCATAGACACATCTCCATCTCTTTCTCGATTTCTCTTACAATACCTCTTTTCTTAGAAAGCAACATAACCAATGTCATAACACAAAAAACAACTCCCGTAACAGCTTTTACTATATTTAACCTTCATATTATCTATCTCATACTTTCATCTATTTTACAAATACATTCCTCACAAACTATCCGTACACACTTCCGACATATATATTTCTAATCTATCTTACAAACACCATATCTCACAAAACATATATATTTCTTACTATCTCCATACATCTTAAAAGATACTCAACACTCTTCCAAGAACATTTTACAAAAGCCCTTCTCATGAAAGGCATATGAACATCAATACTAAAGCCCTTTTCCTAAAAGGCACAAAGACTTCATATGAAAGTCATTCTCATTGAAGACATACATTTCTAATACTTAAACCTATTCTTACGAAAGGCACAAACTTATTAAATTAAAAGCCCTTCTTATGGAAGGAAATATCACTCATTCTTGACTAAAAACTAAAAGAGTACATGGGAAAAATCATTTAAATGCATGATAAAGAGGATAAAGTTAACCAACCTATGAACATGGCTAGACATATTCTCTCTCCCTCCAGTTGCACCCATTTTCCCCTTTCAATCATGAAGTCACCATGAAATAACTTATAATACCATACCGCACTACTAGACTCATTTTCTCATACTGCTAAAATGTTTTAAGTCTACTGATGTTATACGACTAGAGCCACAAACTACAAAGATAAGTCATTATATCTTTACTTCTATATTTACATTATTGAATATATTTTATTTTATTATCATTGTACCATTGTACTCATATTATTATGCCGCTAGAGTATCATTAACTTACTAATGTTATACGACTAGAGCCACAAATCATATAAGGAATAAAGTGATGCTATACCGCTGGAGTCAGAAACATAAGAGATAAGTCAATGTTTTCTTCATCTTTGAAAATTATATTATTAAGTATATGTTAACCCATTACTATTGTACCACTGGATACAATTTACTTTAATATCATCTCACTATTTAATAAAACATGGTCTCACTAATACTTTATTAATGAACATACATATTAATAAATTGATCTACCACATTGGACAAATATTATTTGGACATGAACTACCATTGGACATATATTACTTATACATGAACCATTATTGGACATATGTTATTTGGACATACACCACCAATGGACATATATTATTTGGACATAAAACATTGCTAGATATACATTATTTGGACATAAACCATTGTTGGACATACCTTATCATATTGAACATGAACCATGAATCGCAGCTAGATATGGACTATTAGACTCAGGCCATTACTGGACATATGACACTTAATTAATTATATTCTAATGGGCATCGCTTAACGCACATAATAATAATGTTCAACTCACCATTTAGTTAAAACTATTATGCTAAATATATTATATTTCAACCATTATCATGATTCTAAGACTTTGGACCTTATTTATTTTCTAGGCTTAAAATGCACCGGAAGCCATTGGTATATGCGGCCCAATGTCGAGTTCCAGATTGGACTCCCCAAAAAAAATTCGGGCCTACCAAAGTCACAACTCCAGCGAAAGACACGTGGCTACACGCAAAAAACCGCCATCGACACAAGGTAGCACGCAAAGGCTTTTTAGCCTACCTGTCAATGAAAAAATGGGATTTGAGAGGACCACCAACTAGCAAATCAAAAAGATTTTTATCCTACTTCTGCCCAAGCTTTCCTATCAATTAATCCCCTATTTTAGAGACATTTCACAGATCCTTGCATCAGGTCTGCCTTTTTTCTTTGCTATCAAGGCTGGAATTTTATTTCATGGAAAATTTTTATGAAGCCCCTAATTTCTATATGAGTTGTGAATGAACAATGAAAAATAAGGGTTTAGAGTAACTTACCCAGAGAGATGGGAAAAACAAAATAAAAACCTTGAGTAGCTTTGACCAAGAATTAATGAGAGAGAGAGAGAGAGAGAGAGAGAGAGTTGAAAATCCACATAATTTTAGGAAACTAGGCTAAAAAGCTTTGATCAATCAGAAATGAATCGAGGAAATGCCAAAATTTTTCAATCAATCTAATCAAGTGTTGAGCCTATGTTATGAAAGCAAAATATTCAAAATAAAAGGAGACACGCTCAAAAGGGCCAAAGAGATTGAAATATGTAAAAATATGGAACAATTATGCATATGATGCATCTCAACTCTCAATTTATGTAACTTTGAGACACGACACTTAACATTACTACTCTCAAACCTCTTAAATAGACAATCAGCTCGATTTTTTAAGAATTTCCACTAAATATTTCAATTTAGCTTAAAACAAACTAGTACGAATTTCCACTAAACATTTCAATTTAGCTTAAAACACACTAGTATGTATGAATCTTCTTAAGGCCACCAACAAGACATATGAACCATCTACCAAAGGTAGCAAAAACTAAGCGTGTATCATGTGAGACTAGCAAGTGAACAAGTTACTGAAACATGTGAGGTGACTTAGAAAATCTAAACATGATCACTCAAAAAATATTAACTTTTCTCCATGGGGCTGCGAAAACATCTAGATTGACGTGGCACAACCCATTCAGGCATCAGAGCACTCAAAATGTCATTTCAGGTCAAAATGACCAAAACACCCCTAGTCAACCCTAGGTTGACCAAAAGTCAAAGTTGGTCAAAATCATCCAAAAACAATATTTTCATGCTTTTACATCAAACCCAAGCTACTTGAAGATTTTCATCAACTTTGACCAAGTTTGACTCGAGGTTAACTCTAGAAGGCATCGAAAATTCTAATTTTGATTCATCCATCAGAACAGGTTGAGACCAACGTTATTGTGAAGGTTATTGAATTTCCTTCAACTAGACATCCAAATAATCCTACAAACATCAAGATCAGCTCAATCGGAGTTCTGAAAGACCTTCAAATATGCATCTAAAATTGAATTAGGGAATAAGTCGAGATTATTGATGTCAACATCAGACCTGGTGGCCACTAAGTGGCTACTGGGAGCCAAAGGGTCATTTTTCATCTATTTAACCCACACACCCCCCCCCCCCCCCCGGAGATAAATTTAAAAAAAAAAAAAAAAATAGGGCATTTTTGGAGCACTTTTTTGGGCAGATTCTCTCTCCTTTCCTCACTAAATTCTCTCGCAAACACATCCAAAAACCCTTGATTTCTCTCTTTTCTCAACAATCAAGAGGTAGTGTTCTTGCACTTTTTTTCCTCTCCTTGGTCTTAGGACCTTGGATTGAGGTTTTAAGGGTGTAGATGTTAATTTTAGCTACTGTCTACACCCTTTGCTTAATCTCTCTCTACAACATGCTTTATTGCTTTCTATAGTATATCTTTCTTTTTTTTTGGGTCACTTTTCCATAGTATATCTCTTGCTTTATCTTGCTTCCTAGCTTTTTTTATAGCTTTCCTAGCATGTCTACTTGCTTTTTGCCATGTTTTATTGCTTCGATGATATTAGCCTAGCCTTCTTGGGCTAGAATATGCCTAAATACTATGTTTGTGCTTAGATCTATATGTTTATCTTGCCATGTCTATGCTTAGATCTGTACGTTGATGTGCTCCTTGCCATGTTCATTTGTCTAGATCTACATGTTGGATGCTATGTCTAGTGTTTGGCTTTGCCTTTTTCTCTCTTGTTATGTCTTTTTCCTGTGTTTTGGCCTTTAGGTAGGGTGTAGATCTAGATCTTGTGGTTTAAGCCTACATCCATACAGCTTGGCCTACATCAAAGGGTTTGGATCATTTCCTTTATGAATGTGTATGTTTGCTTGCTTGCTTTTATGATTTATATCCATGTTTTCCTACCTAGATCTAGGTTTTGTCATGCTTGGTGCCCTCCGTGGGCTTAAGTTTGTTGATCTTTGGGGCCACTTGCATGTGTTTGGCTGCATCTGTCTCTCTTATGGCCTATTTGGATGTAATCGCTTATGAGACACATTTCCGTGATGTTGGTGTGCTTGATGCATACCTCTCTCCACTCAATGCGATGATATTATGCTTGCCTTGTTTGCTTTATGCCACCCGTTTGGCTCTCTTTGTTTCATTGCATCTTTGCACGCTTGCCTACATGTTCATGCATGTCCTTATGTGTACTTGTTTGTGTCATCAAGCTTAGTTCCTACAATCTCGTGTGGGTTCACACCCGTCTTTGATACACGAGACCTCAAGTCCTTTTTAGGAATTTCGCTTGACGGCACATGTATCGTCCATACTCCAATATCATGGAACTATGGACACCAAATCCAAACCTACATTTATTCTCTTAGGACACCCCCTTTTGCTTGATAACATGCTTGTTTGCCCCCATTTGGCTCTCTTTGATAATTTGACCTTTTGCATGCTTTCTTTCTAGTTGTTTCTTTGCTTGTTTGCTAACTTGTTTCCTTTGTCATTGCATGTACACACTTGGAGCAAAGGCACTTGGAGCTAGGGCGCGACTTCCTAGGCGCGAGCAAAAAGAACAAGGATGCAAGTAAGAAGATGCAAGCCCAAAAAGGGCAATGTTCAATAAATTAGGAGGCCTAGCCTCCCTAAGTGGTTTTCTCTCTTTCTCTTACCCTTTTCTCTAGAACCATGTACTAGGGTTTCTCTTTTCCTTATACCTTTTATCTTTCCTAGACTTTGCTCAGGCCGCGTTCCCTGGGTATGGCAATGTATAATTTACATTTTTTTGTACCTTGTTGGGCCATACCCTTGGAACGCTAGCAATGTTTGCTTTACTTTCCCACTTTGTGTGATAGCATTGTGCATGGTTTATGTGTTGGAAAATCTAGTTTTGCATCTTATACAAAACATACAGCGGAAACAACAATCACAAATCCACTTCATTCATGAGAGATAACATATAACCTTGAATTCTAGAACAAAGAATAAGAAGCGTACCTTGATACAATGAAATTCAAAGCCAATACTTGAGAATACCTTTAATCTTCATCTCAATTCCACATGATACCCAAGAAGTGTGGTCTCTTAATCAGTCCTTTTGTACGTTGATTCTCAAAGAAAGTTCTTCTTCTTCTTCTTTTGGAGAAAAACTGATTTCTTTTCTTTTCATCATACATACATTTTAACTACCTTGGTAGTTTCTTTATTTAATAACTTATTATATGAAAACTGATTATCTAATTGGGTTAGCCTTTTAAGCCTACCCAATTGGGCTTAAGTTTGTGGCTTGAGATGGGACCAAAGGGAACAAATAAGACTCTAGCTCTAATAAGCCTTGGGCTTTTCTATCAACTCTTGACAAGTCCAAAATTACCATTAATTATATTCAATACCACTATAAGAATATAATTGCACTCTAGGCCTTATTAATAGATTATATCTCAAGACTTTATTATACATGCAACACTTTCATTAAAATATTCGTAGTAATACAAAGTCATAAATATAGATTGCTACTTCGAAGATTACTACATCTTAATCCTTGAGTACCCGATTTAATCCTTTATGTTATTCATTATATATTTATGAAATCCAATTTTATAAATATATACTTTAATAACTCCTTACTAAAGTGGTTGAGCCCAACACTCTGAATAACCAAACCCATTAAACTTATCTCAAAGAAATATTTTATATCTCAGTTAAGAGATTATGAATTCCATCTTGAGAATATATGTTCCATCAACACTAAATGTAGCTATCCAACATACTGAGATTTTAATCGTAACTTATAGATCTCACTCCTGATATATCAAAGCAACCTACATCTAATGATCAAGTCCATTATTCTCTCAGGATTTAGAGTTGATGTAGATAGAAGTCGTGAGATTTATTATTCATTTGACAGTCATGAGGAAAATAATAAATTTCACAGCGGTCCAATTCAATATTTTTTAACTCTTAAAACATATCAACTAGAAGTCTTCACTTCCATAATCAAGACAAATCATCTTAATTGATATGTTATAGTCTTCGCAAATGAAATGCCCAATTTCATTACCGACTACAAACTAAAATTCTGAGTTTACAAAGAACTTATGATTTATATCTTCTATAACTTTTCACATAAATCACATACTATGCATCTCATGGACTAAGATAATGTCTCATTAGTCCGTTTATAGATAGTCTCATATAATTAAACTATTTAATTATTTATGAATGCCAATAAATTAGATTTTAGGGCATAAACCCTAACAGTATGTATATCTATATATGCCTATATGTGGGTGATCGTGCACTTTGTATGATGGACTCCTATGGCTACGTGAGCAACCCTCTCTAGTCACAAGTGCTCTTGACCTTATAGTGTGGGTATGTGCTCAAGGCAATTGCTATAGGTGCATATTCATGCTATATTGTGTGCGTGATCATCGCGGCGTGATTGTCTTGATCCATGTCACCTAAGTGACATTGGTTTCCCCATGTATACGACACGCATCAATGTGCTTAATGCTTTGAGGGGTTCCAACTTATCTTAGTCCTAGCATGTTGGCACGCATTGTATACACAAGCATGAAACCCCACCCATAGCACACCAAATGTGAAACTCTGCTAGATTTTTGCTATGAAAATGGGGCACCTTCGTTACCGTATTCTCACAACGAAAGATTGGCAAGAATAGTATTTTGTGTACTATGATGCACCTGAGGCGAAGCGCTACTAGATTTTTGCCATGAAAATAAGGTGAAATGCTACCAGATTTTGGTCGTAGAAATTTGGCAATGATTCCAAACACACTAGGGAAGCATCAATCAAGACCACACATTTTTTGAAACCAAACCTCAAAGCCCAATTCATTTAAAGCCCTAAAAGCTAATACCAATATGAGGCAAAGCACTACTAGATTTCTGCCATGAAAATAAGGCGAAATGCTGCCAAATTTTAGTCATAGAAATTTGGCAATGATTACAAACACACTAGGGAAGCATCAATCAAGACCACACATTTTCTGAAACCAAACCTCAAAGCCCAATTCATTTAAAGCCCCAAAAGCTAATACCAATAGCTTATTTTTAATTGCCAATATCCGAAAATTAAGATTTTATCAAAACAAAGGACTGTCCTTAAACAGGTATTGTAGGGTGCCTAACACCTTTCCCACACATAACTAAACTTCCAAACTCAAGAATTAAGATTTTTTATCCATCCATATTAGATTAGGAAAAACTACCTTTTTCTTAGCCTAAGATTAGTAATAAAATCAAATAGAGTCAGATAACCAATCACACCTTAGAAAAAATCCAATAATTGGTGGCGACTTTACTTACCTTTGGTAACTCAATTAAAATTGACTCATTTTCCAGTCACACACCAGAGGTATACCCTTCTTCCCAACACCCAAGCTCTCGGGGCGGCATAACATGCCCCTGTGTATGCACTTCAAGGGCACGTGAGCGTCACTGCAATGTTTGGTCAAACCACCGCGAGGCACCAACAATATTGACCAAAGATAGTTTTCCTTTGACTCTTTTTTTTTTTACATTACCAAACACTAAAAAATACAGAAAATTATTTTTTTTCATAAGGTTTTCCATTGAAACAAGCAGAGCATAATAGAAAAATAATCAGCAGAAGGTTATTTGCTTATTTCTAATAGTTGAGGGGGAGATTGATTGATTTTATAGTTAAGGAGGATACTATGAATGGCCCAATAGTTGGGGGCCCCTAATAATATTCAGGAAAAAAAAAAACTACACAATAATTATAAGGCTTCGATTACCGTTATTTAAGTAAATGAAAGGGTGCCTCTCAAAAAAAAAAAAAGTAAATGAAAGGGCAATGACAAAACATTTTATGATTCATTTGTATACACAACAATTGGACTTCTTACATTATGGGTGCCATCCGACCACACAAGTGATGCAGATAATCTGTTACTAGTGTGTAATCCTTTCCCAAACACAGTCACAATAAAAGACTTCTTCTCACCTGAAGACTTGAAAGAGAGAGTGCTAGGTTTCACGATAACATTGATCTCAGAATTTGCAACAGCTACTTTTGCCTCGTACTTTGAAACAGCAGGGCCTACATTCGTAACAGTTCTCGGAAATTCAACCGTGAAACTTTTGACTGCCTCCACTTGAGCTTGCAGTGATGGGTAATTCAAATCCTTTGGAGATCCTCTAACGTCCTTTGGACAAGTACCAAAAGAACTAATATTCAAGCTGCAAAGCATTTTGAGGTAGTCATCTTTAGTGGCTTCATACACCAGACCAGGCTCTATTGCTTTCACAAGATTGATATGGCCAACCCCAAAAGTAAATTCACCATCTGCATATTCATCTTGCTTTGTGGCATCCATTGGCCAAGCTGTAAGAACAAGAACATATAGCAAGTTAACTTATCTTAGCAAAAAATGATATAGCAGAAAATGTGGCAAGTGATATACCAGTGGTCATCAAAGCAGATTTGATTGCTGATGGAGACCAATCTGGGTGAAATGTTTTAAGATAAGCAGCTGCACCTGCTACATGTGGACAAGCCATGGAGGTTCCAGACAATATACTATATTTCACAGACCTTTATCATCATCAACACCAAAAGGTGAAGCATCAGGGGAATATGCTGCCAAAATATCTATTCCTGGAGCGCTTATGTCTGGCTACAGTGTTTATCAAATATAGTGTTAGAGAATCCAAAAGTCACAACAAACGAGAGCTAGAGAAAGAAATGGATATATGTATCCTACAAAACTTACGATGCCTAACCTTCAAAATGTATCCTACGACGCTGTTTGGTCCGCGTGCAGAGAAGGAAGCAACTACAGGAGCATGTGTATTTTTAGTAGCTTCACTTTTTAGTATACTTCCTTTTGGGTTTCTAAAAAACATGACCTTGAGAGGTTAATTTCAGGATCCTGTAGCATTTTTTTTTTTTTTTTACCAAAGAAAATTGAATGCCATTAAACAACATATAAAAATTTTAATGAATTCAAACCAAAATTTCAATTTTAAATCTAAATATTCTGCAAAAGTAAAACATTGCAAAATTACAGAGGAAAATAAAAAATAGAATCCTTACTTTGTAGAACTTAAGAAAGATTGAAGTGCACCATATTGGTCGATTGCTAAAGTAGATGCAGGTAAAGGAAATACAAGAGCAACATCTTTTCTTTCATCATTTAACATGATTACCCCAAGGGCACCAGCTCTGTAAGCTTCTTCAAATCCTTGTATATCATCACATACGATAATTTTTCCTTCCACCAAACTGCTATCCAAACAACCTTCAGCATTAGACCTGATATTCAACACGACAAGAAAAATTGTTACCTTTCACTGGTTTAAGAAAACTTGGGGTTAACAATAATTAAAAGAATATAAGTTACCAAGCATCAGAACCATAACAATTGCTTGAGGCATCTTTCCAATATACCAAAGGAAATTTTGTTCCATTCAGTGTGAAAGAATTTGCTGCACTTCCGTGAAAACAAAAAATTAAAATTAAAATGTGATAATAAAAAAAAATTTAAGTCAAATTATTCTAGTTTCTATGGAATAAATTTAGTATTTAACAACAATATCACAATTTGTAGAAGATGTTCAAGGATGAGATTTTCAGGACACCACTTCATACCAGATAGTATTTAGAGATTAAATAAATCATAATGGCTTTTAGAACTACAGTCAAAACTAGCTGATTCGTTCAAATAGGATTAAGGAATACAATCATTCCAAGTAAGTCATAGAACTACATAGGTTGGATGTCCTATAATTAGATGTATGATAGAATTAAAGCAGTGTAAGAATCCGTGGATAGAACAATGTAAAGATGCCAATGGGTGGGAATGTCAAATTCGTGCACAATTAGAAAGTAAAGAACATTTTAAGGCAATGATGAGGATCAAATAGATTAAATGTAAAAGATGAAGATACTTACAATGAGTGTCTTTCCATTAGCAAGACCAACCTTACTAATAATTTCACGATCTGTGCTGCTGGCTGCTAGGGAGAACAACCATGGTACAACACTTGATACAGTCGATGCAATAGGGCCATTATTTCCAGCAGATTGAAGGGTGAGCATACCTTTCTCCATTGCATGAAAAGAACTAATAGCAATAGCATCAGATTTAAAAGGTATTGGCTCTCCACTGACTGAAATGGTAATGAAGTCAACCCCATATGTCCTGTTCTTTACACCCAAGTGGATCACAGGCTTTGTATGCTGCAATCCTTGCAGATGGAACCCCTCCTCGTGCAATGCCTTCTGCCAGTCCAAAAAAACTCACACCGTGTACTTTGCTACCAGCTGCTGTTGAGGCAGTATGGGTACCATGACCTTCATCATCCCTTGCGGAAGTACTTTCACCCGAGGAGTAAGCTCGAGCTCCAATAAGTTTACTGCAGAATTTACATTTCATAGTATATTTTTTTATAAAAGTAATTTTAAACCCTGAATGTTTTCATTGGAAATACTAGAAAGTGTCAGTTACATTACAAGGCTCTTAGTATATTGTTCAGATATGTAAGTATTGTTAGTACAAACAGAAATCCAAAAAATTTACTACAATTTTTATCTTTTCTAAGGTGTAGGCTTGAAAATTTTTCAAAAGAAAAATCACAACATAATTCTAGGAGAAAGGAAATTACTTGTTGCAAGTAAAGTTACTGCCACCTTCACAGGTACCCTTCCATTTCTTAGGAGATGGACCAAAACCTTCATCTCTAAAGCTCTCCGACTCAGGCCAAATTCCACTGTCAATAACACCAACTATTACATCACTCTCGACAGTGGGATTTCTTTTTGCAGTTTCAGTTAAACCTACAAAGTTCCATGACCTTGTCGTTTGAAGTTGGAGAGTTCTACTTGGAAACACTGATAGGACCTCATTCATGCCTGCACATTATTGTCATTATACTTGGGAAATAAGTTATTACAATAATACAACATAACAAAACGCAGTGATTAGTTGTGTAAATATTCAAATAATCAATATCAATATATATATATATATATAAAAGCAGAGACCTTATATGAGAAAGCATGAGGTTCTGCCATGTGGCGTACTCTTTAAAGAGAATTGAAATACCCTTAAACCATATTAAAGATAAGAACAAATTTAAAAGTGGAGACTCTTTATTTCCTTTAGTTCAATTTTTCAAGACTAATTTTTGTTACATTTTGCATTCAATGTTTTAAGACTACTATTTATTTCATTTGGTTCAATGTTTCAAGACCTTTCATCTCTCACACACAAAAAACTCTTTGCATTCCCATTTATCATTTTCACTTTTACTCCTTTATATACACATGTCCATAGCCTTTCATATCATCCTATCTCAAATACACTTAGAAAAAAATGATGTCATTTAGCTTCAACTTTTCAATGACACCTACATAATTCCAACATTACAGTATCATTTGATTGTAACCCGTATGAGTAAGCTATGACCAAGGAAGGGGGCTTGCATTTTTTATTCAATGACGGTCAGGGACGAACGCAGGATTTTAAGTTGGGGGGGGCCGGAGATAAGCGAAAAAAAAATTTCAAATACGCATTCATATAATATTAATAAACTATTAACCAAGACAAATACCCAAAAATCATTGTTTCTTAATATATAGATACAATCATCTACTAACAAAAACAAAAAACACGAAACACTATTGTTTCTTTACACAATCATCTATGAAAAAGGAACTCGACGCTCTTTCAAATTTTCAAAATCATCTACAATTGAATCCAAACTAAATGTCGAAGCTATATCCTTTTCAATGTATAACATCAAAGAGTCCGTCAAAAAATCATCTTCCATTTTATTTCAAATGTTAGTTTTGACAACTTTCATAGCTGAAAATGCTCGCTTTGTAGTAGCAGTAGAAACTGGAAGAGTAAGCACAAGTCTCACAATTCTATAAACAAGTCTGTAGTGTTCTGAATTTCTAGTTCTCACTAACCATTGAAACAACTCAGATAAACTCTTCAATTCTTTGAACTCTGGATCCTGGACTACATTATGCTCAAAATGATAAAGCTCCTTCTTCAACACTTGTTTGTCATAATCTGTGAAATCTTGTGGATAGAAATTCTCTACCAACAAACAAAGATCACTACTTCTGAAAGATTTTAATGCCTCTCGAGGTTCTAAAGCTGAACTAAGCCTTAGTAACTCCATTGCATCTTCATTAAACCGATAATTTAGTTCTTGTAGTTGAGAATCTATTGTAGCATAAAAAATATTTACTCGATAATGATGCTCAATTGTAATGTTATCTTGCTGATTACGAGCTCGACCTCGCCTCGGAACATAACGAGCATTCATATCTAGGACATCAATGCAATGCTTCTCACAAAATGATATCATAGTGGTGAGTAAGCCATCCCATCCATCATCTCTAAATTTTTGGATAAGTGCTTTAGTAGATGAAACTAAATGCCTAGCATTTAAAATTTCTTGAGATTGGCTTTGCAAAGCTTGACAAAGTTTATCAGTGATCTCCATAGTTTCCTTTTGAAGATGCAAAATGAAGACAAATTCAAATGAAGTTAAACCCTCATAAGCTGACTCTGCTTCTGCCCGATGTTCTCCATCAATTGCATCATCAATTATATTTTGCAAAACTTCAACAGTTGAAGTAAACATTCTTAATAAGCTAGAAACTGATCTAAAATGTGAACTCCAACGTGTTTCTACAGGTCGTTGTAAAGTACCAATTTGATTAAGCCCACTTCCAGTCTCAAGCTCTTCAAGATCAATCAAACGTGCTATTTCATTAGCATTGGCAACTTTTAATTACTCATTGCGCTTGCATGAAGCATTAACAATTTTGATCAGAAAAAGCAATGCAAGAAAAAAATGACTAATGGCATTAACTTGTTTTGATTCTTTTACTAATGCCAATTGTAAGCGATGTGCAAAACAATGGATGTAGTAAGCATATGGGCAATCATTCGAAATCAAAGCTTGTAATCCATTCCACATACCTCGCATGTTGCTTGCTCCATCATATCCTTGCCCTCAAATATTTTGTATATCTAAGCAATGCTGAGATAACAATGAATATATCCCCTTCTTTAGAGTCAAAGCTGCAGTGTCAGCAACATGAATAAGCCCAAAAAAACGTTCTTTGATAAAGCCTTCTGCATCAACATATCTAAAAACCACAGTCATTTGCTCTCTCATGGACTCATCACGAGCTTCATCAACCATTATGCAAAACTTTGCATCACCAATTTCTTCCCGAATGGCCTTCTTCACTTTGGCTAAGAAAACATGTAGAATTTCCTTTTGAATCCTAGGTGATGTGTAGGTTGCATTTTTGGGAGCTTTTTCTATTATTTCAGCAACCTTCTCATTCCAAAAAGTCACAATACCCAATGATTCAAAAAAGTTCCTACGATTTAATGAACTACAACTTTCATCTCGACCTCTAAAAGCTATAGCTTGAAAGGCAAGATATCGAACAGTAAAAATTATGGCCTTCAGATGCAACCGATTATTTGCAATTTATTCAGTAGTGAAATGATCAACTACCCTTTGTAAATGCTGCCATTGGTTCATCAAATCCTTACACTTTTGCTCGGCAACTCTATGAGCTGAGTTAGGCTCTTTTCCTATATGAGTTTGAAAAGAACAATCTTTGCCTCCAACCTTTTTCCAATTCCTAAATCCACCAACAGTGAATGTATTTTGTCCCACAGCCCCATTTGGATTATTAAAGACAAAGCAGGATAGACAATAAGCTGCATCTATGGTAGGAGAATATTCAAGCCATGTTGAATTAGATCCAAACCAAGAAGCTTGAAAGCTACAATTGTGCTTTCCACTTTTTGGGTATGTCTTTAGAGGAAGTTGGTGCGGACCTTTTATAATGTAAGCCCGTCGAATTTCATCATGTTGATTAACATGATATTCCCATATTTGTTTGCGTGTTCCGGGATCATAATCCAAAGAATCAAGATCGACTCTTTGAAATTGTGTTTGAGAGATTGGAACATCAACATTTTCCGGAATTGAGAAATGCACATTTTCTAGAATTGGAGCATCCTCCACATTTTCTAGAATTGGAGCATCTACATTTTCTAGAATTGGAGCATCCACACTTTCTGGAATTGGAATAGCAACATTAGTTGTTGGCAATCCCACGTTGACGTCGGAAGAATTTGAACCTTTTCTTTTGAAAAAATCAAGCATTGTAGTTGATTTTTTCATGATCTACAAATAAAATAAGAATCACCGTTATTTTTTTAAATTTGTGTGACAATTTTCTATAATATATGATTTTTTTTTTTTTTTGGTATTTGATCTACCTTTATTTATGTCTTTTTGTTTGGTCCGCCTTATTTATAATTTATGTCTGGGTTGTCTTCATCTTTTTGACACTGACCCACTAATGACTAACCTAACGAATCCACCACCAACATTATAAATTTATTCCCTGCACTGCTAACAAAAACTTTTCTTTAAGTTTTTAACTTTATCTCTTTTTTTTTTTCTGTTCCTGCCCGTGGCCCAACCTCACTTGTCCCTATTATGCCCAACTAACAGTCAACAAATAAAAAACTAATCACTACAAACTCACTCTCTGTCTCCCTGTCTCTCTCTTATCTATATAAACAAGAGAGAGAGTCACAAACACAGACAAAGTCACAAAGCCAAAAAGCCCAAAAAAAAAAAAAAAGAACATCACAGGCAGCAAGCCAGCAACACAGATATTCAAATATTCAATTCACATTTCACAATCACCAACATTTAGTTCCAATTCACAATCACAATCACCAACACCACAATTCACAAATATTCAATATTTCAATTCACAATCACAATCACCAACACCACAAGGCACAAGTCCACAAGGCAATATCAGATTCTCATATCACAAAATCACAAACATTTTGAAGTTGAAGGAAAAGATAAGAGTAAATACCTGTGAACTGTGAAGGCTGAAGCGACAAAGCTAGGCTGAGCAGACGTAGATCAAGCAACCGGCGTGGGCAGCGGCAAGTGGGTATTTTCCAAATGGGTGAGTCCGTGAGTGGAGTGGCTGAGTGGGTCTCTGCTCTCTCTGTCTCAGATCGAGGATCGAGTGTCGTCGCCATGGGTCTCGTCAGCGTCATCGACGTGGGTCTGTATCGGCAATCGCGGTATCGCCTCTCCCTTTCCTCTCTTTTTTTTTTCTTTTTTTTCCTTCATGTTTTTGGTTTGCTTTCTGGGTCTATGCTGTCTCACTCTCAAATCGAGGATCGTCGGCGTGGGTCTCGTCGGCGTCGTCAGCGGCGTCTGTATCGCCTTTCCCTTTCCTCTCTCTTTTTTTTTTTTTTTTCTTCCTTTTCCTTCGTGTTTTTGGTTTGCTCTCTGTTTGACTAGTGAGAGCTGGAGAGGCAGCTGAGTGTTTTTTTTTTTTTTTTTTTTTTGGGACTGGCCGGAAAATGTGGGCTCAGGGCTGGGGACTGGCTAGAAAATGTGGGCTGAGGACTGGCTGGATTAGGCCGAGGGGGTTCATGATTTGTGGGAGGGGGGCCCGAGCAAAAAACCTGGGGGGGCCCAAGTCCATTTTATTTGGTTTTTAAAAAATTTTCCCTGTTAAAAAAAAAAAAAAATTTTGGGCCGGGGGGGGGGGGGGCCCGGGCCCCCTTTGGGCTCAACGTGGGTCCGTCCCTGATGACGGTAGCTTTCAGTTTTGATGTTGGAGTCAAATATTATAGATTTTGTGAAGGTTATGATTCGCTTGGAGTCTTTGGGTATTCAAAATTTTGGTTTGGGAAAGTTATAAATGTATTTTATTTTAGAACTAAAGAAAAAGAAAAAGAAACATTTTAATTAATTATTTATGAAGTTGGTTTTTTTTTTTTTTTTAATTTTGTGTTAGAATTCATTATTTGTAGGTTTCTTTGTATGTAGCCATAGTGGTAAAAACAAAAATCCATGATGACTTAAAAAGTATTTTTCACTTTTTTTTAAAGGATACAGAAACCCAACTAAAGTCAATTGAATTTTGATAAATGAATGTGTTTTTAGCAAATTTCTCTTTCTTTAATCACATTCTCTTTATGTTGATACTTACAAATGATTTCCTTAATTCCATTGAGATAATGTGTTTATGATCAAGGTCTCCATATTTGGTTGTGAGAATAGAGTGATTAAGAAAGTGTTTGGTAGGTTGTTTAAATTTATGTAATTTTAGGATATAAAAGTATTTTATATTTTGAATTCTTATTCGTAGATTTCAAAATCATTTAATCAGTTTGAAAAATAAAATCTACTTTCAACGGTAAAGTATTAAGTATTATATGTAGATTTTATAAAAATGATTTCAAATGAAATTGTAAAGTAGTCCACGCATCGCGTGGGATATCATCTAGTTCTAATAGAGAGAGAGAGAGAGAGAGATAACAAAATAAATCGTAAAGCACTTACTAGCCATTCTTTTCTGCTCTTCATCACTGAGCATGGCTGCAAATGCATTGAAACTCCTAGTATAGCTTCTAACAATTGGTGTGGACATGAGGTACAAGCCCCCAATTACACGCACGTATAGGAGAAAGTGCAAAAAGAAGACGGCCTAACCTGCGGCCTTATGGATAGAGCCTATTAGTTATTGGGCTTGAGTTTAAGCAAGCACGAATATTTAATAATTAGGGTTTCTTTAGGGTTTCTTTGTGCATTTTTATTGTTAGCTATTTAAACACTTTTTGGGATTATTGTAAGACAGTTTTGAGAATTATTAAAAAAATGTATTTTCCTTCAATGGTGCCGACTCCAGTTTTGCTTGGTGCTGACTCTAAGCAACCCCTAGGTGCTGACTCGTAGGGTTTTATCTTTATTCTATTGTTGTTTGTGGTTGTCCTACGTCAGTTTTGGTATCAGAGCAGACTTTCGGTCCATACAACACAACCGTAGACAACCACTTGAAAGCAAAGCCATCAAAAGAGCAAACCAGCCAAGGATGACATTATCTTTCAAGTATTTGCTTCATGAGATCTTGAACAAGCCCAAACCAGCCCCTGCAATCCGTATATACCCCGTTACCCCACATGAGTTTTTCATCCCTAAGCCAACAGAGAAGCCAGTGACGCCTCCCAAGTTGGTGACCACCATCCGTGCCCGCCTCTGATCACAGAACCCACACCCACAAACCCAAAAAAAAAAAAAAAAAAAACAAACAAACAAAAAAACAAAAACAAAAACAAAAAATAAAATAAAAATAAAAAACAAAGCAAAACAAAAAACAAAAATAAAAAACAAAACCAAAAAAAAAAAACCATCGCAAACCCACCAACTGCCGAAACCCACAAATCAGTCACCTACCACCAACCCATCAACCACCTGCCGCTGACACCATCACCACCGCTGAAGACATCGACCACTACTGAGGACGTCGACCACCTCTAGGTCTCATGTCGTCGTTGTCTTCCTCGTCAATGCTGATGTCCCTGTTGTCATGCCACCACGGTCGTCGACCCCTAGCCCCGCAAGCCCATCGCCGAGCAACCTTATTTCGCTTTAGAGATTCCGCTCTCCTTCATTAGTTTCTGTGGTTTCTTTTTCATAGGCCTGTACTTTGAGTCCGTGTCTTTCAATTTAGAGTCTTTCATTTGACTTTCTTTTAAAAGTCCGTATCTATAGCTTCTTAAGTTTTAAGCCCATGTACTGTATTTTATTATATTTCATTATTAAAAAATTTAAAAAAAAAAAAAAAAAAAGGAGAGAACAAAAAAAAAATGAAGAAGAAGAAGAAAAGGAAAATAATAATAATAATAATGTGTTGTTACTGAGCCCATTTACATATGGGCCTTACATTGCTTTTCACAAATTCACATTATCCAGTTAGAACCACTCAATTGAGGAGCCAAGCCCGTGACTATCAAGTGCAGTAAGTTGGCCACTAACAAGGGTACAATTCTTACTCTCTTTTTGGTGGATTCAATTTTGTCTCATTAAAAAATAATATCTTTATATTTTTTATGTGCATGTCCCACCATACCCCACTGGCCTACCCATTTTGTACTCAAGTTAGCTATTTTATTATTTGTGCTTTCTTTCAATACCCATTCTAAAATTTCCAAAAAAAAAAACAAAAATCTTTGAAATATCTGATTCTCATTATTAATTGTGGAGCTTATTGGAATTTGACTTTTATTTGGGCTATCTCTCAATATTGTGAACACTGTCACTACTTGACTGCAATTTCCTCCTTTGATTCATTGATCTAATCTCTACATGCACTCTTGCTTGACCTTAATTTTACATTGAGAATTGGTTACTTGAGCTTTTTTGAATCTCAATTGCATTCATAAATATAGTGTGCATGCATCTACGTAGTGGTTGCATCATGTCAAATTATGAACATCAATCCACTTCCGAGTCTAGGCCCTCCTTAGAGCAAACCATAGAAGAACTAGCAAAAAGTGTCCATAATTTACTGGATAGGGTTGGACAAATTGAAGCATCTCAACGAGAGACCATTAACTAGGAAGGAGATAACATGCTTAGGCAACATAACTGTGGTTACCTTAATGGGGCTCCAAACTTTGAACATGATCATTATAATCACAATGGCCCTAGGGATTATGATGATAAGATGTTTAAGGAAAAGATAGAAGCACCCACCTTTGATGGCTGCCTAGACCCATGGGTTTTCATTGATTGGTTGCGTCAAATGGAGAAATTCTTTAACTATTACCATTGGGCTGAGAACAAGAAAGTAAGGTATGCCAGGATGAAGTTAATTGGAAAAGCTGACCTTTTCTAGGAGGACTTTGAGGAAACTCTTAGGCGACAACATGAGCCACCCATTATTAATTGGCTTGAGATAAAGGACGCACTCTCGAGGAATTATCTTCCTCCAACTTATAGGAGCTCCCTCCTTGAGGAATGGGATCGCCTAAAGCAAGGCACTACTCCGGTGGCTAAATATATAGAGAAGTTCAAGGAGTTCAAGAGGTGAATTCAAATAGTCGAGGAAGAGGTTGTCACACTCAATCGGTTCAAGAAAGGTTTAAATGCTAACTTACTAGGCAAGATTATTACCCAAGGAGTCACTACCTTAAGAGAAGCATATGAGCTCGCTAGGAATTGTGAATTAGCATCCAAATCTATCTTTTGGCGACATTCTAAGCTTTGGAGTAGTCCCACCAACCCTCAACCTTTTGGTAGCAAATCTAGACTTGCCTTACCCCCTAAGGTCAACCCTAATAGCACTCCAATAAAAAAATAAGACAATGGAAAAGGTGTGATCAATAAGCCTTCAAGATTAAGCTCTAGCCTCCAATGCTTCAAATGCAATGAGGTTGGACACATTGCAGCTAGGTGTCTCTCTAGGGCCCTTGTCATTCAAGAGGATGATAAAAGGTTGAAGATGTTGAGGAACTGGTGTATGATCCAAATGTTGAAGGAACCCAAAATGCTGAGACATAATGGGAAGATGACCTTAGCTACCTCGCATGCATTAGAGCCATTTCTCCTCAGGTTGATGACTTCAAGGACTTTGGTGTCCTTAGAGTAAATGTGGTAAGGTGCACTTTAATAGAGTAAAGGGGCACCGATGATTGGCAAAGGAGTGCCATCTTCCAAACTTACACTAAGTGCGGAAACAAAACTTGCAAGGTTATTATAGATAGTGGGAGTTGCATTAATGCGGTGTCCTCTACCGTTGTTTCCTGCCTAGGCTTGAAATTGACCCCTCACTTTAACCCAATAAAGTTTCCTGGATGGATACTTCCTTCATAGCCATAAAAGAAATATGTGTTGTCCCACTTCAATTCCTCACCTACAAGGTTGAAATATGGTGTGATGTAATTCCCATGGATGTAGGGCATATTATCTTGAGTAGACCTAGGCTTTATGATTTGGATGTCACCCTTTATGGGCGATCCAATTCTTGCTCATTTATGTTTGAAGGTAAGAAGATTGTGCTAAATCCTTTAAAACCCAAGCCAATCGACATGAGCAAGAAGAAAGAAGCACCAATGGCGAAAAGCCTGAACATCATAAGCCTAAAGGCATTTGAAAGGGTAGCAGTTTAAGAATCTATTGTGTTTGTCTTAGTTGCCAAGGAAGTTTATGGAGAGACCCATGAGGAGCAACTTGAAGAAGTGAAGTTAGTGCTCTAAGAATTTAAGGACGTTTTCCCCAAGGAACTCCCCGGTCATTTACCACCCATGCATGACATACAACACACAATAAATTTTGTGCTTAGAGCGACCTTACCTAATTTGCCTCACTATAGGATGAGCCCTGTAGAACATGCCGAGTTACAAAGGCAAGTAGAAGAACTGCTTAGGAAGGGTTTTATTCGTGAAAGTATAAGTCCTTGTGCAGTCCCTGCACTCTTAACTCTAAAGAAAGATGGAACTTAGAGGATGTGTATTGATAGTCGTGCCATCAACAAGATCACTATGAAATATCATTTTCCTATCCCTCGGTTGGATATAATGGCTGGAGCAACGATCTTCTCCAAGATATACTTGAAAAGCGGCTATCATCAAATTAGGGTTCGTTTTGGTGATGAGTGGAAAACTACCTTCAAGACGAAGGATGGTTTATATGAGTGGATGGTCATGCCTTTTGGATTGTCCAATGCTCCTAGTACCTTTATAAGAGTGATGACTCAAGTACTCAAGCTTTTTTAGGAAAATTATTGGTTGTGTACTTTGATGACATCCTCATCTATAGTAAGTCTAGGGAGCAACACTTAGACCAACTAACTTAAGTTTGTACTACCCTTAGGAAGGAGAGTTTATATGGCAACCTCAAGAAATGCTCTTTCTTCACCGATAGAGTCGTCTTCCTAGGTTTCATAGTATCCTTTAAGGGAATTTCTGCCGACCCTCAAAAGGTTCAAGCGATTATGCAATGGCTCGAGCCTAAAAATATCCATGAAATTCGAAGCTTTCATGGGCTCGCTTCCTTTTACTGCCGATTCATCAAGGGGTTTAGTACCATTATGTCCCTCATTACTGACTGCATGAAACAAGGGGAGTTTATTTGAACTAAAGCTGCTACTAAGGCTTTCCATAAGGTAAAGCAAAAGATGACTGAAGCCCCTGTCATGCGTCTCCCTGATTTTACCAAGCCTTTTGAAGTGGCATGTGATGCCTCAGGTATTGGTATACAGGGATTATTTAGTCAAGGGCGCCACCCAATTGCTTATTTCAGTGAGAAATTGAATGATGCTAAGCAAAAGTACTCCACATATGACAAAGAGTTTTATGTCATTATTCGAGCTCTTTGGCATTGGCGCCATTACCTATTGTCTCGAGAATTTGTTGTCTACTCTAATCATGAAGCCTTACGCTATCTTCATTCCAAAAAAAAGCTTAATTTTAGACATGGTAGTTGGGTTGAATTTCTGCAATGCTACTACCTTGTGGTGAAACATAAGGTGGGAATTGAGAATAAGGCTGCTGATGCACTAAGTCGAAGGGCGTTTTTGCTATCTGTCATGAGTGTTAAGGTTACTGGGTTTGAGCAACTCAAGGATGAATATGAGTTATGCCCAGATTTTAGGGAGCTCTACATTAACCTAAGTGATGCCCCACGGCCAATCCTGGATGATTATACCCTTCGAGATGGTTACTTGTTCAAAGCTAACCAATTATGTATCCCTCAATCTTTAGTGAGAGGTTTCCTAGTTTGGGAGATACATGTGGGAGGCCTTGCAGGTCATTTTGGCCGAGACGAAACAATTAAGGAAGTGGAGCATCAATTCTATTGGCCTGGTCTTAAGAGGGGCGTTGCTAAGATAGTTGGTCAGTGTCGTACCTGTCAACTGGCCAAACATCACAAGCAAAAAACTGGCCTATACGCGCCTCTACCTGTGCCAGACCGCCCGTGGCAAGATGTGAGTATGGACTTTGTGTTAGGTTTGCCCCGCACCTTTAGGGAGCATGATTCTATTCTAGTAGTTGTTGATCGCTTCTCTAAGATGGCTCATTTCCTACCATCTTCTAAGATCTCTGATGCTTCTAAGATTGCAAAGCTCTATTTTGATGAGATTGTCAAACTTTATGGTCTTCCCAAAACCATAGTGTCTGATGGGGATGTTCGCTTCACGAATTACTTTTGGAAGACCTTGTGGCATTTAGTGGGTACCAAATTAAAATTTTCCACAGCATTTCATCCTCAAACTGATGGTCAAACTGAGGTGGTTAATCGTAGTCTAGGCAACCTCCTTTGATGTCTAGTGGGTGAAGCCAATCAAAATTGGGATTCAATCCTTCCTGTAGCCCAACTTGCATATAATAGCTCTGTCAATAGGTCTATAGGCGCTAGTCCTTTTGAGGTTGTGCATGGATATACACCTAGGAAGCCCTTAGATCTTTTGCCCATGTCCCTACATGTTAGGATTTTTGAGTCTGTTGAGGCATTTGTACGACATATTCATGATTTGCATACTGAGATTCGCAACAAAATTCAGGCAAGTAATTCTCAATATAAATTTCATGCTGACACTCATCAACGTCATGCAGAGTTTTAGGTAGGGGATTATGTCATGATTCAGATTTGACCTGAACAGTTTCCCTTTGGGACCGTTAAGAAATTGCAGGCTCGTAGTGCCGAACCATTCAGGGTATTGAAACGAATGGGCCCAAATGCATATGTCATTGACCTTCCTCATGATTATGATATTAGCTCGTCCTTTAATATTAAGGATCTAGTTGCTTATAAAAGCCCCGCAGCTATTCCTGATACTCCTTTCGATGAGTCTTTGCCTAATCCTATTGATGCCCCTGTTCCCACCCCTTTACCCTTAAATTTACCTTATGCACATAAAGAATCTATTAATGCTATTTTAGACGAGCAGATTGTTTCTACCAAGGATGGAGGAGTTCACCGTTTCCTAGTTCGGTGGCGAGGGCGACCAAATTCTGATTGCACTTAGATTACTTGAGATGAGATACAGCGACTGGATCCTAACTTGCTGGAGTACTATCAAAACTCTTCAGATTTTCACTCGACGAGGTCGAGTTCTTCTCACCTGGGGGGAGTTGATGCGGACACGAGGTACAAGCCCCCAATTACACACACATATAGGAGGAAGTGCAAAAAGAAGACAGCCCAACCTGTGGCCTTATGGATAGAGCCTATTAGTTATTGGGCTTGAGTTTAAGCAAGCCCGAACATTTAATAATTAGGGTTTCTTTAGGATTTCTTTATGAATTTTTATTGTTAGCTATTTAAACACTTAAAGGAATTATTATAAGACAGTTTTGAGAATTATTAAAAAAAAAAAAAAACATTTCACTGGTGTCCTACGTCAATAAGTAGGGTTTCTTTAGGGTTTTATCTTTTATTCTATTGTTGTTTGTGGTTGTCCTACGTCAACATTGACTCAGTGGCGTTACTACAAGGACAGAAAAGGTCAAAACCTTAACTCCTTCATTCTTTTTTATCTGTTTCACTCTTTCGTTCTTTTTACTATTTCTTTCTATTCAAATAAAAGGAGACAAGACTGTGATGTGCTAGTGGTACTAGAATATGCAAAAGTCTAATAGTTAAAAGTAGAGAGGGTTGTTGAAGGCTACCCTGTTCTTTAGCAATGCATCACTGTATAGATTTTTGGATTGGAACTTTGGCCAAAATGGGCAAATGCCCTTTTCTTCCAAACTAAGTAGCGTTTTACCTCATTTCCCAAACTAATTAGGGAAATGTCATTTTTTTAAAACTCGATTTATAATAAATCGAGTTAGGCCCTATAGCGGCGTTTTTAAGAATCCTATAGTGACGTTTTAAGGATCTATAATGACGTTTTGTAACTTGACCTCCATAAATCAAGTTATAGGTTAAAAAAAATAATAATAATAATTGCCTATAACTCGATTTCATGGAGGTCGAGTTAAAAAAACACCACTATAGGTCCTTAAAATATCACTATAGACTCCTTAAAAACGCTGCTATAGGGCTCCAGAAATTTTTCTTTTAACTTGATTTATCACAAATCAAGTTACAAAAAATGGGCATTTCCCTAATTAGTTTAGAAAATAAGGCAAAACGCTGCTTAGTTTGGGAGAAAAGGACATTTGCCCATTTTGTCCTTGGAACTTCTATAAAAGGGAATTGATTCTTTCACACTTGTTAATATATATCATGCATAAACATCACCCACGTCACATTTAAAACATAGGCTTCAATAAAAAAAAATGTGTACATCAAGCGTGCAATTTCATCAAAATTAATGATTTGTAGTTTTCTATGAACGTAGTTGTTTCCTATGTATTTTGAACTTGTGCCCAATATGGTCATTTACTAGCATGCATCTAGGTGTGTGCATGACGGACAAGTGTAAGGGCTGTCATTTATGTTTAAACAAGATATCCATTTAATTGACTGTAGTAGAGAATCAATTGAATAGAGAAGAAGAAGAAAACTACGGCCCTATTCTCTCTCCCTCGTTCCAAAAATACATGCTATCCTCCTAGAAAAAACTAATTGATAGTGAATTCTTACACAAACTTATCAAAAATCATTGTTCTCTTCTATTCCAAAGCTAACAAAATTAAGGACGTTATGTGTACGAAGTGTGAAGCAATTAACAATATTATTTTACATATACAAAAATGTATGGAAATTAACTGGAATGAGAGATGCAGTATTACTGTATTAGTACTATAGAATAGAGATAAAAGGTAAAAATTCAATGAACAGTTATACCTTTCTTCAAGAACTTCTTGAAGAACGCTGAGATGGTGAGACATAGGTGAATATTGATCTTCTGGTAGTGAACCCATGTACACAATCAGGGGCGGCCCAACATAATTTGGGGCCTAAGGCGAAAAATTTATGCGGGGCCTTTAATATGTAAATATTAATTAAACAAAATTATTTAATACTAATCATATTAAGGTTAATTTAATACATTAAATACATAAATAATACCAACTAGATTAATGTTAATTTCATATAAAGAATTGAATATCATAGTTGAACCTATAAATATTAATAAAAAGAAATAAAAATATATTGCGATTGAAAAATATACTTTATTTTGGATATAAGACGATGCATAGTTAAAGAAAATTGTAATCTAATTTTTAATTTTATATTTTGATTTTAAGAGAGAGAGATAGATATTACTTGGTGTATGACTTTGTAGGATATTATTTTACAAAAATCAAATTCTCAAACTATTAGGAGAGATTAATCTATAATTGATGATTTAACACATTTGCAACATCTTTTTGAAATATTTTAGGGTTTCAATTGAGTTAAGGTTCTATTAGTCTCGTACTTTGAGAGTCTTAATAAAAATGAAAAAGAAAAATGCACTAATTAAAAGCACTATAAAATGTTCAAAATATAATGTGATATTGTCTCTCATTGATGAACTTCATCAATTTAACTAATGAATGTTTATATCACTTTTTTTGTGATTAATAATATGGCAATTTGTAATTTGTAGTATCTTTAACATCACTAATAAAAAAAATGTACAACCTTTAGAAAAAAAAAAATATATATATATATATATATATATATAATTTTATAAAAATTTGGGCCTTTAACTATGAAAAGTAGGGTTTTTTTTCCTAAGGAAAAATTTATTTTTTGGTGGGGCCATAGGCCTAGGCCCAACTTGCCTATGCCTTGAGCCGGCACTGTACACAATGTAAACATCCTTCTAATTATTTGTTGCACCACAGCAAATGCTGTGGGCAGCGACCGTGAGAATCACAAAGAAACGGTAAAGGGAAATAGTACTAGACATAGCAGGCGTTGTGTGGGATTGCAACACTGAAGAGGTTTTAACTGATATTTATAATAAGGTAAAGTTTAGCTACAAAATAAGTTATAGTTTTAGGTTACAAACTTAATATCTTTTTATTTGCAGTGAATTTTGACAAATTCACCATTGGATTACATATTCTTCTTATATCTTTCATGCTTACAAAATTTCAAGAAAATTAAAGATTAATAGCTATGTAATCAATAAATTTTTTTAAATTACAAATTTTTGTAATTTAAAATTATACACAAAATAAAAGTTTATAAATCATATAGTAAATAATATCAGATTACCACAAAATTTAATATGCGTATTAAAAGCGTAAAAAATATGCAATTCAACATTTAAATTTTCAAAATATGTTGTAATATTTATTTTATTAAATGAATTTGTAAGTTTAAATTACAACCAATTTTGTAACTATACTTTGTCCTTTATAATATGATTCCAAGATAAATGTCATAGCTGTAGTGTACTTTCCTTACGAATTTCAAAGCATTTCTAGGAAGGATAATATAGCTCACTAACCAGGGAAAGGGGCGTTTCTCATTTGTTTCCATTTTAACTTGGCGCAAAACATATCAACTGTCATGGTATATATGTAATGCAGCACTGTCGTCTGCATTATTGTTTTGAATTTTAAGGCTGATTTGTTTATATGTGATTCCATATTATCTCATATGTCATGTTATTTATTTATTTATTTTCTCTCTTTTTTACGGTCAGTACCATATGATTTGTAATTATTATTAGGGAAAATTTCCACAATTGATGTGAAAATATCGACATTTTAACACATAAAGTGGATGTGAAATAACCAATATGAAAGAAGTTATGTGAAGAAAATGAAAGCCCTTCTTCATTATATGTTTTATTTATTTATCATACTTATTTTTCATAATTTCAATTATAATGAAAAATGAGAGATTTGAACTCTAAACATCTACATTAGAAACACCATAATTGTCAATTAAGATACAAAGCTCATGTCATTTATCATACCTACTTTATGTTAATCTTTCATTTATTATTATAAACTAGCTTGTAACCTCATGCATATACATGGATATACTTAAAAGATACACATTAAAATGCATAGTATAAAAATCTTACATATATAATTTAAATATTATTAATAGTTATTCTTATATTTTTTTTAACTTTTTAAAAAGTCTTGTAAGAATGTTATTAGGCAAAAAATGTAAAATGTCCATTTTTTAAATATTTTTATGTTCAGTAACTCTAAACTCTTTGATTTTTGTACACAATAACTCACTTAAATGGATATTTATGATATGGTCCTACATTTGATTCCAAAATTAAGAAATAAAACTCTCTAAAAATAAATAATTTAGGACACATGGCACAAAATTGGACTTCAATTGTAGAATCTAATTGGATTTTCTCTAAACTTTACCTATTAAGGCTAGAGAATTTCTTGACTAGACCTGTACCATCTTGCAATTCACAACAAGAATTAGAATACTCTTAAACTTAACTTCGGGTACTTTCAAAAACTTGGCAATCACTCCAAAAATCACCATCTCTGCACCTTCCTCAAAATCACGATTTTAAAACTGTACACCTGCACCTTCTTTGCACATCTTTAGAAAATATACTCTGATTTACAATTACACTAGATATCAAAAATATCTGATTTGATGGTGATTTTGGATCACCATATCAAAAATTTAAGATATGATTTTGGATCACCAAATATCAAAATTCACCATCTCTGCACCTTCCAAAAATCACAATTTTAAAACTGTATTTATGCCATTTTGTTCATGAGTATTAACAAGAGGGACAAAGTTTTACAACATCACAAATAATTGTACTAGCATAGCACAGCTTGTGTTGAAAAATTGTTTGGCCAACATTCAGGGCACGAAAATATAAGGAATCTTCAAAGGTTCCAAGGGAAAAATCATGAAAAGTTGCACATTTGTCAGAATCTGTTGAAACTTTTCTATTGATTAATGCAAGTTCTTGCATTCTGTTTGCCTTTACTTGTTTCCCTTCTCTATCTCTTTCTCTTTGTTTTCATTTTTGTTTTCCTTCTCACAAACATCTAATATAGTGTTCTGCAATTATTTTTTTATATTTTTTTTTTCCTTCTTCTGTCGGTAATCTATCAACAATGGTGGAGGAAAAAGAGATAGAGAGAGAAATATAGAGAGAGAGAGAGAGAGAGAGAGAGAGAGAGTCAAATATAACATTTTTTTGGGTTTAAAGATAAATACTGATAATTCTTGAAGATCAGTGGGTTGAATCTTCAGACTTCGATAATTCTGGGAACTGGGTCCTGTAAAACCAAAACCAATCAGAGTGAAGACCGGTGGAGGCCGGCCTATAACCCTCCGATGATGAAGTTAGAAGGCTTGAATGGAGAGGAAAATATCTAAGTGTTTTCTCCCTTCTCTAAGTGAAAGAAAGAATGTCAGAATCCCCTTACCTTTACGCAGGATCACGCTTATATAGTGTATGGAACGGTTATTGGCTTTGATAACCGTTCCTATTGTCGAGGAGTTCACCAAAATCGGAGGTAACTTCCATAACTTCCTTAGACGTCGTTTCGTCTGAACCGATGCCTCTTTTCAAGCAATGGAGGTTTCCATTCTTTTCGATTAAGTCAAAGATGCTTGGCTCGTCCGTCCCTAATTAAGGGTGGACGAGCCATGGCATGGCCAGGCTTTCCTCGTCCGTCATTTGTGACGGACGAGACCTTCCTTGCCTCGTCCCAAAGGAGGGATGAGGCAACTTGTTTGCTTATTTTTCCTTTTTCTGTAGACGAGCCATATGGACAACTTAAGGTGATATAATTTTGTAGCATCATCAGTTGCCCCCTTGTTCATTGGGTCGTCCTAAGATAAACAAGGTGTGTTCGCAGCAATTAGATGTGTTACGTGTCAAAAATTGGTTGGTAGAAAAATCTCGTCGATTGATCTGCCCAAGAAGCGTGCCACATGTCCCCTAATGACTGAGTGACGTCGCTTCAGATGCCTGAGCTTGTTTCCTATAAATAATGGAATACCTCCGGTACCCTCTTCATTTCTGAAATTTCTTTCCTTGTCCTTCCTCGTCTTATACATTCGTTTAGAAGCTCCACGCGTCTATAGCCTTCCTTCATCCTAGATCCAGGTATTTTTCTTTTTTCTTGTCCTTAGTTTTCCTGTTAAGATGGTAGACATAGTACTTTCCTCGTCTAGCGATAGCATAGATAAGGCTATAGACGAATATAATGACGAGAGTAGTTATAACTCTAGTAGCGATAGTGATAGCAGTAGGGGGAACACCACGGACGAGGAGTACGTCTCTGGCGTCCCTGGGCTTCCTATAGAAGTTTTACAAGAACAACTTAGGAAAGCCTCTGGGTCTCAGGCTGGTACTTCGTCTACTGACCCTCGTCCTAATCCCTTAGACGAAGAAGAAGCTACTGTATATAGTTGTGCGATAGATATCCCCTCTAAGACGAACGAGCAGAGACTGAAAAACCTTAGGGAGTGGTACCAAATCCCAGACAAGTTTAACCCTAGGGTACCCATCCGTGGAGAATGATGTTGCAACCCTCACTTTGGGATTGGCGTCTATGAAGCTTACCTCTTGGGGGGTTTAAGATTCCCTTTAAATGCCTTTACCAGAGAATTGTTAATTAGGTTAGGTTTAGGTATATGTCAGTTTAATCCAAATGCATGGAGACTAATTGTCTCAATGCAAGTTTTTTGGAGTGAAGTATTTGAAAGGGACCGTTCTCTTACTGTGGACGAGTTCCTTTTCTGCTACAAACCTTCAGAGATACACCCATCAATTTACAGCTAGGGGTAAAGATTGTAGGTTGATCAAGTCCTTGGCCTCGTCTGACAGAAAGTGGAAGACAGAATATTTCTTCGTCTCTGGCTTCTGGGCTGGAAACCCTGTAGACGTTGGCCAGGACTCGTTTGGCCGTTATACTAGGGACCTAGGAAACCTTCGTCCTGAAGGTAAGTTGTTCCCCTTTTTCTTTTCATTTTTGCCTTTATTTTTTTTTTTTTTTTAAATATCGACGGCCAATTAACTGGAGTGCATTTTCTTTTCAGCTGTTGAACGTCCGTCCTTAAGCAAGTTTTTCTGCGACCGTGTCCACAGAGCTCGTCTTCACGTGGATAGGGACTTTCACTCTTTGGTCTCACTCAGACGCCTTGCCAAGTGGGGTTTAGGTCCTAATCCATCTAACGAAGCTATTGCACACGAGGTCACGGTTAGAAAAAGTAAGTTTCCAGTCTTCATCGTCCTTGCATTTTGTTTTGTCTTATTTTTAAAGGTATTTTTATCTTCTTTCCCTCTTTTTGTTTTTATAAAAGGGATGGCAACAATGAAGGGAAACAACGGAAAGGACGTAGCTACTGAGGGTGATCGTCCTGAGGGCGATGTCCAAACTCGTCCTACGACTGGGGAGAAAAGGAAAACCCTGTCAAGGAACTTAGACTTGGGGAATCTCCCCAGTCGTCGAGGCAAGAAGGCCAAGCCCAGCTCGACTCAAGTGGTCAAACCTCCCACGTCTCAGCAGCCAACGCATGTAGTTGATGTGGACTCGTCCACTCCAGTTGAGACCACTCCGTCCCAGGCCAATCCGTCCAGGACCATGTCAACCCCGTCTCAGCCTCCCAGAATGGCCCCCTCCAATATCATTGAGAATGAGGACTTAGCCTGGGAATGCTTTAAGCAGGCTGTGACGGACGAGGACATAAATGTTTGCTATGACATGTCCCTTAAAGATTTTGAACATTCTGGTGTTCATGATCTTTTCAAGGTAATGTCTCGTCTTGATCAGTGATTCTCCTTCCTTCCTCGTCTCTCTCTCTTCTTTTTTTTAACTTGTTTCTTTTTCACAGGGGATGTCAAAGTTTATAGCAGCATCCAGGCAAGCAACGGGGTTGGACAAGATGAGGATCCTGCTAGAGACGAGGATCCAGGAGTTGAAGGCTGAGGCAAGGCAATGGGCTGAAGTGGCTGCCAAAACCACGGACGAGGTGAAGGAGTTGAAGACATTGGTTGAGGAGCTGAGAGCCAGTGCTGCAAAGAAGGATGCTCGTCTTGAGGCCTTACAGAAGAAAAATGATAAGTACGATGCCCTTCTTTCCAACGCGAAGGATGATGCAGTGGCTGAGTTCAAGTCGTCCAAGCAATACACTGAAGTCTTGGACAATAATTACGCAGCAGGGTTTGAGGATTTTAGAAGTGAAGCTATGGAAAGGTTTCCTGACATTGACTTCAGTTCCATTCTCCTTAACCTGAACGCTGCTGCCACTAGTTCTCTCGTCCAGACTGGCTCCGATGACATCAATGTTGAAGACGACACTACAACTTTGCCCCCTCAGGACGCCCCCAATGCTTCTCCTTCTACTTAGTTTTAGTTTTTTAGTCTTCTTTTTTTTTATGCACTCCTATTTGGTCCACTCTGTGACCACCTATGTAATTTCAATACATTTGCCTCGTCCGTGGTTTTAGGACGAGGCTTTAAACAAGTTTATTGTGCAAAGATTTTTTTTAACGTTAAATATACACTCAACTTAATGTTATTCTCGTGGCATATGTATGGACGAGTTTTATTTATTTTGCTTACTCAATTTCGTCCATTTTATGTACATATTTGTCTACCATTTTCATTAGAATTTCAAATGTAGTTCCTTCATGTGACATGGTAGCAATTCAACATTATTGGTCTAAGGACCTGTTAAAACTAACAAAAACCAGTCTGCCTTGTTTATGGACTTAGCTAATTTTTATTCTTAAAAATTGAAGGCTTTCATTGTACTCGTCCATATCTTGGATTGTTTTGACAAAAAGCCTAATTTTTATACTCTGAAGTCCTAAGGCTTCCATTGTACTCGTCCATGTCTTGGATTGTTTTTACAAAAGCCTTAAGTAAAATATTGCCAGATGCTTCTTTCGTCCATGGCTTAACATACACTTGTCTGTGCATTTTTGCCCATGTATTTAAATGTAGTGTTTTAACTCGTCCGTGTTATGGATGAGTTTGTTTGGGATTCAAGGCTTTGCTTCGTCCTTTGATAAGGACGAGGATGCCCTAATGCTTTTCCCTTTGGAACGTAAAGCTTTACTTCGTCCTTTGATATGGACAAGTATGCCTTGTACTTCTCTTTGGGATGCAAGGCTTTGCTTCGTCCTCTGATATGGACGAGGATGCCTTGTGCTCCCTTTGGGATTTAAGGTTTTTCTTCGTCCTTTGATATGTACGAGGACGCCTTAATGTTTTGTCCCTTAGGAAAGCTTTTCATTATATCCCTTAAAATATACTTCAAACAAATGTTGTATGGAAATCAGTGAATTACACAACATTATGTACATTCCACAAATACCATTCATATCACAAGCATTGTTCAAAGACGAGGCAGGCACCTTAGGCCAATGCCTTTATTTAAACATACAACACCGTCCATAAATTTAACATAACAAAGCCACACCAAATAATATAATAATAAAGTTTAGTTGCTGAGCTCGTCCAGGCTGATATTCTACTGGTAATACTTCCTCAAGTGTTCCACATTCCATGGATGCTCCAACTTCCTCCCATCGAGAGCTTCTAAGTAATAGGAACCTTGTCTTTTGCAATTGATAACTCTATAGGGGCCTTCCCAATTTGGTCCCAACTTCCCATGAGCTAGGTTCTTTGTTGCTAAGGAAACCCTTTTTAGGACGAGGTCCCCTATGTTGAATCGCCTTGGCTTCACCATTGCATCATATCGCCTAGCCATGAGATTTTTATACCTTGCCATCCTTTGCTCAGCGTCCGCCCTTACCTCGTCTATCAAGTCGAGGTTCAGACGTAGTTGTTCCTCATTAGTTTCGTCCTGGTAGGTCATCACCCTATGATTGGCCATGTGCACTTCTGCGGGTATGACTACTTCAGTTCCGTATGCTAGCCTAAAAGGAGTCTCTCCTGTAAGAGTTCTCACTGTCGTTCTATATGCCCACAGAACGCCTGGAAGCTCATCTGGCCATATTCCCTTAGCCCCCTCAAGCCGAGTCTTGATTATCTTCAACAAGGATCGGTTTGCAACTTCTGCCTGGCCATTAGCTTGCGGGTGGGCTGGTAAAGAGTAATGATTTTGAATTCCAAAGTGTACGCAAAAGTCTCTGAAAATTGCATTGTCAAATTGCCTTCCATTATCTGATACTAATACCCTAGGCACTCCAAATCTGCATACAATATTTTTCCACACAAAGTTCTTGACATTCTACTGTGTGATGTTAGCCAAAGGTTCTGCTTCCACCCACTTGGTAAAATAATCAATACCAACCACAAGGAACTTCATCTGCCTTATACCTAGTGGAAATGGACCTAGGATATCCAGTCCCCATTGTGCAAAAGGCCACGGGGCCATCATTGGAGTCAGATATTTTGATGGTTGCCTGGGGACATTGCTGAATCTTTGGCATTGGTCGCAGACCTGGACGTATGCCTTAGCGTCAGCTTGCATATTTGGCCAATAATATCCTGCACGGACAACTTTATGGACGAGCAATCTGGCGCCTGAATGGTTGCCACATGCTCCCTCATGAATTTCTCTAAGTATATAGTTTGCCTCGTCTGGGGCCAAACATCTGAGATAAGGCTGGGAAAAACCTTTTCGGTAGAGAATCTCGTCCATAAGAACATATCTTGCTGCCCTCGCTCTCAGCTTTCTAGCTTCGTCTTTTTCATCTGGGAGTTGCCCGTCTTTCAAGTATGACACAATTGGAACCATCCAATTCATTCTATTTTCTACTTGTTGCACTTCTGGGATATCTACACTCGGCATATATTGGATTTCATCAAACTTGTCTGCAGCTTCGCTGGACGAGGCTTCTTTCGCCAAAGCATCAGCTTCCATATTCTCTTCCCTTGGGATTTGAATAAAGTTAACTTCTTCAAACTTTTTAACAAGTCGCATCACTTTGTTTAGATATTTCCTCATGCGCTCTTCCTTGGCTTCAAACTCTCCATTTACTTGGCCCATAATTAGCTGAGAATCTCCCAGGACGAGGAGTGACTCTGCTTCAACAGACTTGGCCAATTCCATCCCTCTGAGAAGTGCTTCATACTCGACTTCGTTGTTTGTTGTCTGGTACTGCAAACGAACTCTGTGTTTTAACTTGTCCCCTTCCGGAGATTGCAAGACTACACCTACTCCTCCTACGTATTGCGTAGACGAACCGTCCACATGAACTACCCACTTAACACTTTCTTTTTCAACCACCTCATCACAACTCGAAGTAAACTCTGCAATGAAATCTGTCAGGGCTTGAGCTTTTATGGCATGCCTCGGTTGATACTTGATGTCAAATTCACTGAGTTCTACGACCCATTGGATCAAACGTCCTACAGCCTCTAACTTGTTCATGGCCTTCTTTAATGGGTGGTCTGTCATGACGTTAATAACATGAGCTTGAAAATAATGCCTCAGCTTTCTAGAAGCCGTTACCAACGCAAAAGCTAATTTCTCCATTAGCGGGTACCGTCCCTCTGCTCCCCTTAATGCTTTACTAGTGTAATGCACAGGTCTTTGCACCTTGCTTTCTTCCCTCACCAGTGCTGAACTTATGGCATGTGGGGTGACGGCCAAGTATAAGTACAACTCTTCTCCGGACACAGACGGGCTCAATAATGGGGCTTTGCTGAGATACTTCTTCAAATCTTCAAAAGCTTTTTGACAGTCGTCGGTCCATTCAAAGGCTTTTTTGAGAACCTTAAAAAATGGCAAACATTTGTCTGTAGCTTTAGAGACAAACCTGTTGAGGGCGGCAACTCGTTCGGTGAGGGACTGAACTTCTTTCACATTGCTAGGGGGCTTCATATCCAATATTGCTTGAATTTTGTCAGGGTTTGCTTCAATTCCTCTATAGGAAACCATAAACCCTAGGAACTTCCCCGACGATACCCCAAAAGCACACTTGCTAGGGTTCAACTTCATATGATATTGCCTCAACGTGTCAAATGTTTCCTGCAAATCGACCAAGTGTCCCTTCTCGTCTTGAGTTTTTACCAACATATCATCTATGTATACTTCCATATTCCTCCCGACCTGTGGACGGAACATATGGTTGACCAGGCGTTGGTATGTCGCCCCAGCATTCTTTAGGCCGAATGGCATTACTTTATAACAGTAAAGTCCCTGACTGGTGATAAAGGACGTCTTTTCCTGGTCCGCCTCATCCATCCTAATTTGATTGTAACCAGAGAAAGCATCGAGGAAACTGAGCAACTTATGGCCGGCGGTGGAATCTACCAACTAATCAATGCGTGGTAGCGGATAACTATCCTTTGGGCAAGCCTTATTCAGGTCAGTGAAATCAACACACATCCTTCACTTGCCATTCGCCTTTTTGACCATCACCACATTGGCCAACCACTCAGGATAGTATACCTCTCGAATGAACTTTGCCATAATCAGCTTCTGAACTTCTTCCTTGACGACATTATCTCTCTCTGGGGCAAACACCCTTTTCTTCTGCCGCACTGGCTTGGAGGTGGGACATACACTCAGACGGTGGGTAATAACACTGGGATCTATGCCTGGCATATCTTCATGACTCCAAGCAAATACATCCTTATTCCTTTTCAAAAAACAAATGAGATCTTTCTTGATCGTTGCTTCCAAATCTGCTCCAACCCTGGTACACCTCTCAGGGTCGTCATCATCTAAAGGGATATTTTCCAATGCTTCAATGGGTTCTGCCATCACTCTCCTTTCTTCAATAGTCATTGCTTGAACCTGCTCGTCCGTTGCCAGCATGGCCAGATAACACTCTCTTGCAACTAATTGGTCTCCCTGAACTTAGCCTACCCCGTGTTCTGTTGGGAACTTGACTGACAAATGATAAGTAGATGTAACTGCCTTCCATCTGTTCAAAGTTGGCCTCCCAATTATTGCATTGTAGGAGGACGGACAATCAACTACGAGGAAACTTACTTCCATGGTTACTTGCCGCAGATACGCCCCCACCGTCACTGGTAATGAAATACTACCCACAGGCTGCACCTTCATTCCACCAAAACCAACTAAGGGGGAGCTTGTTGGACGAAGCAAGTCTCGTCCCAGTCTCATCTGCTGAAAGGCTGGAAAGTACAAGATATCAGCAGAACTTCCATTATCAATCAACACCCTTCTAGTCTTGTAGTCTGCAATAAGGAGAGTGATGACAATAGCATCGTCATGGGGGTGATGGACTTTCTTTGCATCCTCGTCCGTGAAGGTGATTGCTTGCTCGTCCATGGTCCCTGTACTTGGCAATCGTCCAGAGAGCTGAACGCTCTGCACTGCTTTCAGGTAGGCTTTCTTTGACTTGGACGACTATCCTGCAGAACTTCCCCCCAGAATGATTCTTATTTCTCCAAGCGGTGGCCGTGACGGTTCTTCTACTTTGGCCTTCAATTTCTCGTCTCTGTGATCTCGTCCTAGGAAATTTTTCAACTTCCCTTGTCTAATGAGATTCTCAATCTGCTGCTTCAGATCAAAACACTCGTCTGTGTCGTGTCCATGATCTCTATGGAAGCGACAATACTTATTTCTATTGCGCTTATTGGGATCTCCCTTCATCTTCTCTAGCCACTTTAAGGAAGGCTCGTCTTTGATTTGCATGAGGACTTGCTCAAGTGGCACGCTTAAAGGAGTGTAATGTTGATTCCTTGCTGATGGACTTGCCCTCTTTTCTCGATCTTTCTTATCCTCAGTTCGTCCCTTCTTTGGACGAGGACCCTGGTCAGACGGACGAGAGGGATTTGATTCTACCCTCTCAGCTCTCTTCCTCTTCTTAACTATAATAGCATCTTCTGCATTCATGAAATTTTAGGCTGAATGGATGAGTTCAGCCATAGACTGAGGTTCCTTCTCATAAAGTTTATGTATAAACAAATCTGAATTAACTCCGTTATGAAAGGCTGCCAACAGTAGCTTATCATCTACCTCGTCCACGGTCAGGGCTTCCCTATTGAAGCGTGTGATGAAGGAACGCAGGCTTTCGTTCTCCCCCTGTTCTATCGTTAGCAAACTGGAAGTGGATCGTCTGTGACGCTAACCCCCAATAAAGTTATTAACAAACAACTTGCTTAATTCTCCAAAAGAACTCACTGAATTCAGGGGTAACTTGCTGAACCATACTCTAGCCGAACCCTTGAGGGTGGTGGGAAAGGCTCTGCACATTATTTCGTCTGAAACACCTTGCAGATGCAAAGTGGCCTTGAAGGTGGCAATGTGATCAAAAGGATCCCGATTCCCATTGTATGAATCCAAAGAAGGCATTTTGAACTTCAGTGGTAGGGGATGGCCATTGATGGAGGCCGTAAAAGGAGAGTCAATTCTATGAACCAAATCTTCTACTGGGTTTGCCCTCCTCATATTCTCCTTCATTTCGTCCATAGCCTTCTTCATCTGATCCATCTCTCTCTTCAAGTCAGACGCCCTTCGTGAAGTGGTATCCCTTGATGGGCTCCCACGCTAAAAGTTCTCTCTGCCCTCTTGGTCTTGAGTTTGCCCTTCTTCATCCTGCTCTTAATGTGTCTGCCTTCTTAAGTTAACTTCTCTCCGTAACTCCTGATTTTGGCGAGTTAACTCCGTCATCGCAGCCACCATCGAATGCATATGCTGAACAGACGAGGCCTGCATATTAGGTGCAGATTGTCGATCGCAATGGGGATTACTCGACGTATCCCTACTTTGTTGAGGACCCGGGCTAGTTGCCCTTGATCTAGTCCGAACCATTTCAAACCCTTTCGCGTGAGAAAAAACTCGCAGAACTAAACAAGTTCAAGAGCAACAACAAAGATATTTCCCACAGACGGCGCCAACTGATAATTCTTGAAGATTAGTGGGTTGAATCTTCAGACTTCGATAATTCTGGGAACTGGGTCCTGTAAAACCAAAACCAATCAAAGTGAAGACCGGTGGAGGCCAGCCTATAACCCTCCGATGATGAAGTTAGAAGGCTTGAATGGAGAGGAAAATATCTAAGTGTTTTCTCCCTTCTCTAAGTGAAAGAAAGAATGTCAGAATCCCCTTACCTTTACGCAGGATCACGCTTATATAGTGTATGGAACGGTTATTGGCTTTGATAACCGTTCCTATTGTCAAGGAGTTCACCAAAATCGGAGGTAACTTCCATAACTTCCTTAGACGTCGTTTCGTCTGAACCGATGCCTCTTTTCAAGCAATAGAGGTTTCCATTCTTTTCGGTTAAGTCAAAGATGCTTGGCTCGTCCGTCCCTAATTAAGGGTGAACGAGCCATGGCATGGCCAGGCTTTCCTCGTCCGTCATTTGTGACGGACGAGACCTTCCTTGCCTCGTCCCAAAGGAGGGACGAGGCAACTTGTTTGCTTATTTTTCCTCTTTCTGTAGACGAGCCATATGGACAACTTAAGGTGATATAATTTTGTAGCATCATCAAATATAAAATACAATAAATGAGGGATAATTAATGAGATCCTAATCAGAATATTAGCATTAATGAGAGATTTTCTTTTACTGTTGGATCTACTTAAATCCAATTGTCTAAAAAATGTGTAACTCTAAAAAGTTACACCAAGTATAACTTGAACTCATCTCTCTCTCACTCTCTCTCTCTCTCTATATATATATGTATATATATATATGAGATAGGTTCAAGTTACATCTGGTGTAACTCCATAAGAGTTACACCTTTTTTAAGCCATAAATTTATGAGAAATCCAACGGATAAAAACAAAACACCATTATCTATTACAACATTAAATACTTACCTAATTAATAGTCTCCTCATTATCCCTCTCCTCATTAAATATTTCTTATGTCTCTTTTTCTCTCTTCTTATTAAGTCTTTCTTTCCATTTTCTTTGCAATTTCTTCTCTACGTTTTTATTCAGGGATGAAGCAACTGAAATGAAGCAAGACATATAGTTTATAAATATTACCTATTCCCTCTACGTTTTCTCTCTACATTTTTATTCAGGGATGAAGCAACTAAAATGAAGCAAAACATAACCTATGTTTTGTTTTTAGAAAAATTGTGATGCCAATGCAATTCCCTTCTTCTATCACAGGTCTTTGTTTAAATCCCTATGTTTTTGCAGAAGATTCAGTATAAATATTATATGCAATTATTGAATTTGAATGGACTTTTGCCAAATTCTTTTGATAGCTAATGTTCATTTACTTCAATTGCATGTACATTTTATCCTATGTATCATGAAGACTGTGTTTGTGACACCAAATCACCATATTGCTTCAATAATATCTTTGCGTTTAGTGAAATATATGAACCTATATTTTTACTAAAACATATACATTTAATTATTACTAATTCTTTTCCATTTTTCCTTTTCCTTTTTTTATTTATATAATTGGTCAAAAACAAAGGATTATGGTGGAGATGGCACTACGTACTAAGCATGTCCTGTAGCTATGACACAAGTATCTACCCTACCTCTCCTTGAATGGCTTAATGAAACAAAACGTACGTTAAAATTTTCTCTCTTAATTTTAAAAGTTTTAAAATTTATATGTCTTGCTTCATTTCAGTCGCTAATGTGAATGGTTTTTTTTTTTTTTTCTTTATTTTGGAACGTAGAAACGTAGGAGAAATTGCAAAGAAAATGGAAAGAAATACTTAATAAAGAGAGAGAAAAAGAGACATAAGAAATATTTAATGAGGAGAGAGATAATGAGGAGACTATTAATTAGGTAAGTATTTAATGTTGTAATAGATAATGGTGTTTTATTTTTATCTGTTGGATTTCTCATAAATCTACGGCTTAAAAAATGTGTAATTCTTGTAAAGTTACACCTGGTATAACTCTTTAAGCAATGTTACACCACCCAATAACTTGTTATTGAATTAATATTTTGAAAATCCACCCGTTAAATTATATGTTTTATATGTTCTTAACATGCATACCAATTTCCATATCAATCGGATATTATTTACCATTTGATCCATAAACTCATCTTTTATGTATTATTTTAAACTACAAAAACTTGAATTTTAATAATTGATTGATGACATAACTATTAATCTTTGATCACATTAAAATTTTTCAAGCATAAAGAATATATGAAGATAATGTAATATAACGGTGGATTTGTCAATATTCAAATCCAATTAAAAATTATTGAGTGATGTAACATTGCTTAAAGTTACATCAGATATAACTTAAACCTAACCTCTATATATATATATATATAGTGTGTAATAAAGAGAGAGAAATGAGGAAAGTTGGCCAATATTTCCTATATCGTGTAATAAAGGGAGAAATTTGAGGAAAGGTGGCCAATATTTCCCATATCATTTTATACTTTTTAAGGCCATTTATTTCAAAGATATCAATGATTTCAGATAGGTGCACGCTTCACTAAAATGAAAACAATATTCTGTGAGAGAAAAATGATATTTTATGATCCAAATCAAATTCAAATTGAGAACACCATGACTCATTTAGAAACAGTCAAAAAGACTACACTTTTTTTTCTATGGCAGTTCACTTGAATCCTATTGCATGGTTTGTACTTGAAGTCCTCCCGTATATGTTATGTACGTTAGTTTCCATCAATACCAGCAACATGCACATCAATTCCGGATGTTCCCTTCCCATGTACATGCTTGCCTGGCTGCATCTATGATGTAGTGTGGGTCATAAGTTCGATTGATGGTATGTTGCTCCATGCTCTCTGGTAACCCCCGTTTCTTATTTTTCTTTTTCTTTTTCTTTTTCTTTTTATCTCTTACATAACCCAAGTTCACATAATGTAATAATGTTCACACACCTACGCAATATTTGCATGATCCAAATTCATATATTAGAATTCATCATGGAGAGAACATCATGGACTGAAATTATATTATATCTATCGGACAAAAAATACCTAACATCCTTGTTAGAAAACTTGCGACAACACCCCAAATCTCCTTACGTTGCAAGCTTGCTTCGTATGATCTCACAAACTAGAAATGTACTAGTTGCATGTTTGACCCCTTTTTTTTCCCCCTTTCTAACAGGCATCGTATGAAACATTCACAAATCCATTGAATTGCATGTAGGTGTTGCTATTAGGGCTTTTGATGATGACCCAACACCAATGGAGTTGACCGCCACCACACTGAACCAACCGCCGTTGCAGGACACAACCGTAGGTGTCCAATGCGGTTGTCAACAAACCAATAAACAAAATAAAATGACTTCAAAAATTCTTTTGATAAGGGATGCAGGAACATGGATGTCTTGTCTCATGTGCCACCATGGCACCATCTGTATGGTCCGATCTAATAAATTCTCAACCACCACCCTTTGTTCCGATAACTATTTTGACATTTCAATTGAAGCAATCAAATTAATATCTGATACAGAATTTGACACTGCCACAATGCCACATATCTGGAATGAAATTGCAGATTCGTATATAGTCATTTACATCAAGCAAATAATATTCAGGTAAGTTAGTTACAAAAGGGTAAAATACCTGGAAGCTGCACCAGAGGGCTGATCCTTCAGGAAGACATTTTTCTTTGCTCTTTTAGTAAGAAAATATTTTAATTTATCTACATTTCACTGAATGTGGCGAAATTGCATCCATACTGAATTTTTTTTTTTTTCTCCACTCAAAAAATATCAACATCACCCAGTTGTTCTACACAAATAACAAATTCACAACCTGGAAGCTCTGTATTTGTGCAATTATTTTCCTGCACAGAACCCATCCTAAGATGCTAGGATCATTTTCATGAAAAGATTACAAAACCCACAAATAAAAACACATTTTAAACTTGGAAGTTCATATTCAGCAAGAAATGTACATCAACTTGACATCGCATCAGTGTCATCATGTTTATCTTCAGGAAGCACCACTTCTTCAGAGAAGATAAAATTGTTCACTGCATTAAAGATGCTTGCAATCTGCATTACTACCATTTGAGAATTGGTGGTTGTTGGCAGGACAGACACCGGAAGAGGGGGCATACACATAGGATGGAATTCCTTCTTATTGAAGGTTGGGGCATATAGCGTTAGGACTGCCTGACAAAAGAGGAATCTGCAAGAAACCCCGAGGCTTGTGTTTTTAACTTAAGTATAAGCACTAAAAAGAAAACAAAATATAAATAAATAAATTTTCTTTTAAGACATTTGTCTCCAAAAAAAAAAATCTACATATTTAATGCATAGAGAGATGTATGAATGTGAAACTTGCAAATGCATGCTCACAAGAAGAAATCTATCATTCTAAATTTCTAATTCTTCTACAACCACACATTTTACCACAACTTGCACATGTGTCAACCTGTGATTGGATTATATCACTTACACATAGATCCACCACTAATACTTGGTGAAATGTAATCCAATTACCACATGAAATGTGCAAATTGTGGTAAAGTGTGTATCACTATACTTTTCATTATCATATTCAAGTCATCAAATATATTGCTGAATGATGAATCTAGACTTAAAAACACTACTTCTGAGTTAATACAAAAACAGGCCACCATTTTACACTTTTAGACTAAATGAAAAAAGCCGCAGCCAATTTAAATATCACAATGAAAATTTTGAGTCACCAACTTACAACAATAATTACTGATACAAATAAAATACATGCAGGCATCTAGTATCAACATACAGAAAATAAAATTAAACAATACACAATCTACAAATAAACGAAAGTTAAATTTATAATATCATATTCATATAGACATTTTTATTGATCAGGATTGGAAATTATACCAATAAGCAAGCAATATTTGGCAAGTCCTGTACCACGAATTAACATCTGCTTTCAGCATTACATAAATAGACATCAATTTTGCAAGTACAATGTCTTTCTAATGCAAATTCTTTCAACTCTGTTCTCGCCAATAATTTTAATAATCCACAAGCAAATCGCATCTAAGAAGTGTTAACAATACCTAACTAAGCCAGAAATCAGTCATAAACTGTGTATTATTTATTGCTCAATAAGACAATAATTACCACCATAAAAAATAATAAATAAATAAAACACACGCTAAAACAGAACTGCAATATTAAGAAAGTCCATATATGGCCTATTAATTGGTCAAAATTTCACTTGGTTCAAAAAATAGTTGTTTTTAGTGCACAAGGCTCTCGCTTCTGTGGGGTCTAGGATTACTAAGCAGTGGGTTGCAGTATAGCTAGGTCTTAGGTAATCTAATAGGCACAAAAAAAGGAGGAAGAAAAAAGCAGGAAAAATCATACTTAGTGTGCAAAATTCTCACTTCTGCAAGATTTAAGAGAGGGGATTAATAGGCAAACTTACCCCTAATTTTGGAGAGGCTAAAGAAAATTTAAAAATAAATAAATAAATATATATATATATATAGAGAGAGAGAGAGAGAGAGAGAGAGAGGTCATGAAGCTTTCCACATTGTGCAGCCCCAAAATTTCAAGCTTTGGAAAAGAACATTATGAACAAATGAACAATACCTTAAGAGAAGTCGTCTTAGGAATGGATCACTCAGGGTCTGTGCCCAAACAGGATTCAGAGTGTTTGATGTTGCCAAAGCTGATCCCCAAGCATTTAATGATGAGGAAAGCAGCTTCTCAGCCTTGTTAAACAAATCCTGAAACATTTTTTTTTCTATAAATTTATTTTGAAAAAAAAAAAAAAAAAACTATAAAGCATCAAGTGAGGGGACAGTTGTCCATTACACACCATGTCAATATCAGAACCTGAATGACCAAGTAGCAGACAGAAAGCCTGCAACGGAGCAGTGAGAAAAATGGTGAACAGCCTTCCACTTGTGTGACGTGAGGAATCAGCGGCAGCAATGGGAGATGAAGAGCTTGGAGATAGGAGCATTGCGACTGGCTCTCCTTTTTCTGCTCCAACTATAGCCTGCACATAATTATGACCATGATGATTACTTCTCATGAGTTTAGCCATAAATTGAAGTTGTTTGGCAGTGACTCTAAATAAATGTGGCTTTAGGGGGGAAAATAGTGCATTTTCAAAAAAAAAAAAATGTAAATATTGTGCTGATTTAAAAAATAACTGAAAATCTAGTGCTATTTTTACATCATGTATTTCTGAGATTAAACTTATGTCTTCAAGACACAATTTCTGCATTATTCTATTGATGTGGCCAAGCTGACAAAAGTTTATATAAAAATTAATTAATTAATTATCCATTTTGAAATTGTATCTTAACATGATTTTACTATCATCAGAATTTCACTGCCATGGATTTTTTTTTTTTTTTTTATTATATATAATTCAATAATTGGGAGAGTGGGGATTTAAACCCTGGCCATCTCCTTTGGAGACACCAGGGGATGTCAACCACTGCTACAGATTTCTTTGGAAGCAGAAAATCTCTCTTTAAGTTTAAATGGAAGAAGTGTTCCATTAGAGAAAAGCTCATGAGCTGAACAAGATTCATGCTCAAAGGTGCTGCACATGCTGAACTCAAAATTAAAATCTGAGCTGGTTTAAGACATATTGAGATCAATTGGTACATATGCTTCACCAAGATCATGTTAGAAAGATATTCTTTGAGTACTTGATTCTGAACACATATCAATCTGATTCTCACTAAATAAAGACAAGTAAAAATGGTATAAACCAGGAAAACATGGTAATTCATACACGGCATGCCCTTTTCCCTTTTTTCTTCTATCAAAAACCCACTCTAAATTCCCATGAAACTCCATCAAACACACCATGCCTGAAATCTCCAACTAGCCAGCACCCAGCACCATCAAAAACCCATCACCAGCCACAATTTTAGCCTCAACCAACCACCCATATAAGGCAAACCCACAAACCAAAAGCACCCAAAAACCCAGTGCATTCTCAAGGCTACTCAATCCAGCCCCAATCACATAAACACCCAATCATAGCGTCCAAACTTCCATAAAGCCATCATGAATATGTCACTGCCCCCACCACTAAAACTGAGACCCACATCACCACCACCAAACCCACCCATAAATCATCCCAAAACAGCCACACACAAAACCAACATGCAAACTAAACCCCAAGCTGCCATCCAAGCTATATCACCCATCAAACCAGTCACCGCCACCATGAGACCAACATAGGCCAACATTTGGGCATTTAAAAAATAATAATAAAAAACTTCTCTTAACATATGGCTTTTGGAGACAAAGCATCCCCCCCTCCCCCTCCACCAAAAAAAAACCTCAACTTCTATTAACCATCAATCTGTCCAACACCATCTCTTTTTTCAGAATCCTCTGTATATCAACAATTTTAAACTTTGGAAATAAATACTTTTTTAAATATATAATTTGATAGTTGGGGGAGAGGGAAATACTTATTACTTTGCATATGGTATATAAATGTAAAACTCATGATATCAAAAATGCAGAGCATGAGACTTGCCTTGAATGCTGCACTGTTGTCACTGTCAATAATTAAAAAAAGTGGCCTTCTTGTAAACGGAACAAAGTCACTAGGGTAAATGCAGTTTAATCCTGGAAAAAGGTTATTTCATGTTAGAAAAATAGTGTTATAGTCCCAGAAAAATCATGGGTGAAATAATTCAAAAGCAAACTCATTGTTTGAGATTTCATGTACTAATGACATGGTAAAGCAGCTATCATAACATTAATCAAATAGGACTGTATTATCAAACACTAGACACAGAATACCTTGCTCTAGTAGTTCAGCCTTTCCAAATTTTTTTTTTTTAATTCAAGCATACATCACTTTTCATCATCTCATTCATGTAATCTTCAGCTTATAGGAACAACGAGCAAAGCTCCAAGACCAAACCTATCAAATGGGTATTGGCTGAATACTTTAATCACCCTTTTCACTTGGTTTAACCCATGTGAATTTGCCATGGGAATTATTTTGGGTTCTTTTAACGGTCAAATAGAATAGTGTTGTTAAAAGCATGCTTAGGCACACTTAAAACTCAAAATATCAAAGGTCAAAGCCCAAGATCTAAACTCATTTATGAAACACGCTTAAGCACGCTTTTTTCTGATTTTTTGAAGAAACACAAAGCACGCAGGTGCGCTTTTTTACCTTTATGTTCAAAAATGTGAATCATCAAAACTAACACCACAATCATGAGGGAAATGGCATGGACTATTAATTTGTTATACAAACATTATTCTTAAGTGTAGTACTATCCAAATTTTTGAATTCTGTTCAGAAGTCCATTTCGGATTTGGCTATTGGAATTGAATATCTCAGTTCCAGTACATACTAAAGTACTATTTCGGGGATTACTGCTATATATAACAATAACAATATAATAAGTTCATTCTATATAATTCATGCCATGTTATTAAACAACATAAATTCATAAAAGATATAGCATTTATAAATATTATAAAAACAAAAAAACAAAACAAAATACAAAGGTTCATAAAATCTCAGACATAATTAAACAAACTAAAAGTTCACAAACTCTCATAAAATTTTTTTTTTTTAAACATCTCATACATAATTAACCAAAAAAAAAAGTTCATAAAATCTCATAAAAAGTTGGTTTCTTTCTTATTAAAAAATTATAGAAAGCCATAAAAGCAATTTCAATCCAGAATGCATATTCTGCACAAAATGACTGACTAATGCAATGGTTCATGTCCGCAACAATATATTCCATCCAGAATGGAATAGAACCCAAAACATTGGTACTATCATATAATTTTTTGTCTACAAATAAAAAGACACAAACAAGGATAATTTACTATTCTTGTGCTTTTCGGTCTTTTGCCATATAAAGCATAATCAAATTATCTAAAATGTTTACATTTAAACTTTATTTTGATAAGTAATGGAAAAAATTTATTAAGAAACAAAGCCAACCCAAGTACAGTGGGAATGTACTATGGGGGCAGTACAATCAAAACCCCAAATTACAAAGATCAAACAGAAATTGAAAAACATGAGTAACTCTGTAAAACTGAACTCCACTCATGCTTAGTACGAAGAAAAAAAGATTTAATCTCAAGAATAGACCATTCATGTCTAAACTTTATAAGACAAAATTGTTATCATATTATCCATTGATAATCATTTTCAAATTTTCTATATAAAAATTTTTTGGAGGTGTTCAATTGATAGGAATTTAAAAGGAGAACTCATAATTCTTGGGAGTTTCGTAAATTATAGATGTTCTTTTGAACCTCATGGTGAGAGTTAGAAAATCATGGGATATTTCAATTTACTAGAATTTATGGATTTTGAACTCTAACCTAAAACATAGGAATTTTGATCTCTCATGCATTATGCTTAAGTGGGAATCATTAAAATTGCTTCTTGCACTTGGGATTTTTTTTCTCCAAATTGATAGTTTTTATTTTTGAGTGAATCATATTGATTTTTTTTTTTTTTTCTCACGATGACAGATTTCTTTACTTAACATATATTTTTTCTTCAAAGATAAAAAACCTCAACATTAAAAAAAAATTTCCAGATTTATTTATTTATTTATTTTTACATCAAATTGGCTGATACTTATGCAGTGTTTTTTAAAAAAAAAAAAACTCATATACCCAATAAATAGAGCTTTGTTTTGACTCATATACTTGGTAGTTATCACTAAGATTTTATTTCATAACAAACTAACTTATTTCAGCTATGTTACAAAATGTACAGAGTTTAACTCTGTTAATAAAAATTTATGGGTGTTCTACACATGTTTTGATCTTATATATAAACATAACATTTTTTATTCTTTTGGTGTAGTACGTAAGGAGATGACTTAATGAGACTCATAATATTCACTTGACACCCTATTTTTTTTTTTTTTCAATTTAGATGAAATTGTATATAGGTGTGAATATTTTGTATGTGAAATAGGCTAAAATCATTTCCCTTCAATAGAACATAATTTTACCAAACAACTTATATTAAATTATTAGTATTTTTGAAATCAATTCTCAAGATTTACCAAACACTAAAATTTAGGGCCCATTTAGTAATAGATTTCTAGTAACTTTGTTTAAGTGTTGTGAAAATACGTGTGGAAGAAAAAATGTTGTGGAAATAAGTGTTGTGTTGTTTAAACAGCGAAAACTATTGTTCAAACAACATTACCAAACAAGCCCTTAATTTCTTAAGAATTCAAACTCATGAGAATTTTAAATTCTTAGGAATCAAAATCATGTCAAACGAAAAGAATCTCAAGGAATTGAAACAATTTTTGTAAAAAATTAAACTTATAGACTTTGTTCAACTGCATTGACCATTGAGTAAATAGGCAATATATATTAATATTTTGAGTTTATTAAATTTTTTTAATTATTATGAATATATATGATAAAGGTTACTATAATTATATTTGAAAAATATACTCTTTACTTCAATCACACACATGCTTGTGCTTGTGTTTTACACCTAAGCTCTAGGAGGGACAACTGTTGATGTGCGCTTGATGCTTTTACAAACACAGGTGAAAAGGTATAGACTAATTAGTCATATTGGCTCCATCTACAAATTTTGACAAGGGTGTTCAGTGTTGGCTAATAGGTTGAAATCAATATTTGGGAAGCTCCACTCTCATTCTTAATTATTTTACCGAACGGAAGATAGATTCTTGATTTAGTCCTAATTGCAAATAAATGTCTCAATGGTAGATTGCAATCGAGCATGTCAGGTGTTTTATGCAAGTTGGATTTGGAGAAAGCCTACAACCACAATATTGGACTTTTTTGCTCTACTTTCTAGAAAGATGAAGATTTGAGGAGAAATGGAAAACTTGGATGCATTGTTTTTGTATCACTACAATTAGATTTTCAATTCTTATTAATGGAATCCCATGTGGTTTCTTTGATAGCTCGAGGGGACCATGTCAAGATGATCCTTTGTCACCATTGCTATTTGTCATCATGATGGAGCAATTGAGTAAGTTGTCAGACAGAGCAGTGGAGGGGCAGCACCTTGCTGGTTTGAAGGTGAGTAGTAAAAATAATGGTTTGTTGATGGTTCCCTTCTTTTATTTGCAGATGATACCTTGATTTTTGTGGAGATGATCCAGAACAACTTCAGAATTTAAGATGAGTGCTACTGTGTTTCAAGGATATTTATAAAGAGCATGCTATCAAGTTTGCCTTTGTATTTTGTTTCACTTTTTCCAATTCCTTCAAGTGTTGCTATACATATTGAGAAGCTGCAAAGGGATCTTATATGGGGTGGGTTAGGACTTGGGAGAGGAGGTTAAATTCCTTCTTTTCAATTAAAGGAAGATTTTTGAACCAATTCAACATGGAGGATTGGGCCTAAGGAGTTTGGTATCTTTCAACCAATCTTTATTAGGTAAAGGGCTTTGGTGTTTGTAACAGAGAAAGGTGCTCTTTGAAGGAATTTAGTGGATAAAAGATGGCAGTGAATGGGCTAGTTGGTGCTTGATATTGGAAGGGGTTCTTACTTCTTATGGAGTATGTATTTGGAAGTATATTAGAAGGGACTGGGGTACATTTTCCAAAATCATTAAATTTGAGGTTGATAACGGCACTAATGTTTGTTTCTGGCATGACCATTGGTGTGGCGAAGGGGCTCTCTAAAGGAGGCATTTTCTGATTTGTATGGAATTGCTCAGAGGGAGGCTACCTTGGATGATGTTACAAGATGGAATGCAGGCAACCTTCAGTCGGATATTACTTTGGTTTTAGAGCTATTCAGAATTGATAGATGGATATGCTAACAGACTTTCTTAATCTCATCTATTCCACAAAGATTAGAAGAGATGCTGAAGACCAAATATGTTGGATGCCAACCAGAAGCAAGTTATTTGAGGTAAATTCCTATAGCAAGCTTTTTTATCCTTTGTCTTTTTTTGATAGTTAAGAATGCAATATTATTGATAAAGAAAGAAAAAATGTGCTAACAATGACGAACACAAAGTATCATAAGAATACAAATGAATCAAATGCTAGATCTAAGAGAATCTAGAAACTCAAAAATATCAGAACAATGTGAGGAACCGCAAGCCCTACACCAATCCAAAAGAGTATGACCAAACAAAGATTTTAATTGATCCAAAGAGCATTCAATATCCTCAAACGAACGGTGATTCCAGTCCTTCCAAACAGTCCACGCCAAACAACCCGGCACCAATCTCCACACATCCGAGCCATGCTTCCTGAACCAATTCCTCCAACTAAACAATAAGCTCCCAATAGATCCTGGCATTATCCAGTTAATCCCAAACAGTAAGTCCTATAGCATGCGTTATGCTAGAGGTATGATTTTTTTTCCTTGGAAAAACATTTGGAGGGTTAAAGTTCCTGCTAAGTACCTTTTTTCCACTTGGACAGCTGCTTTATGAAAAATTATTATGAAAGATAACACACATAAGAAACTTAACTGTTGTGGTTTGGTGATGTACATGCAAAAAAGATGGAATCTGTTGATCATTTACTTATAGATTGGGATATCAGCAGAGAGTTATGGTCTCTAGTGTATTGTTTATTTCAGGTGCAGTGGATTCTGCGTAATAGGGTAGTTCATTTGTTTGCTTGTTGAAAGGGGCAGTTTGCTATCCATCGCAATGGTGATCTTTGGAGATACATAATGTAGACTATTTGGAAAATACACAATTGCAAGACATTTGAAAGACTTGAACGTGCTACAACATATCTTAAGCTAATCATCTTATGTTCCTTGTATGATTTGTGGTGCGTATCAAGTACTCGTGCACTTCAGGTGTGCTCTTTCTTCTCTTTTAATAAATTTTCTTTTAGGAATGGTAATGCAAGGGGAAAGTGCAGTTGATAGAGGATGACATGTATTAAAGCTTAGGGGTGGAGATAATGGAATCATCAAAGGCTGAAGGTGGCAGTGCCAACAGGGGAATAATTTTTTTTTTTTTTTTTTTTGATAGGTAAGAAAAAAATATTCAAAAACTGCTAGATGCAAAAAATATTCAAAATAAATATGGAAAATCCCAAAATTAATTCTCTCTCTCCCCCTCGTCTTCCTAATTTATTCCCCTGCAACAGGGGAATAAATTAGGAAGACCAGGGGGAGAGAGAGAATTAATTTTGGGATTTTCCATATTTATTTTCATTTATTATGTCTATTTTTTATGATAAAATGACATACTTTGCATCACTTAACAGTTCAGTCCAAGTTCTAACAATTGATGATTCATGACAGAAGAGTGACATTGACAATAACTTGAAAGTTCAAGGTCTTAGTTCAAAGTTTTGAAACTTGTGAAATCAATTTGGCAACAACATCAAATTCAGAGGGAGTATAATGCAGTTTAGCCACACACACCCAAAAAAAAGAAGAACCAAAATTAATTCTCTCTCTCCCCCTCGTCTTCCTAATTTATTCCCCTGCCAACAGGGGAATAAATTAGGAAGACGAGGGGGAGAGAGAGAATTAATTTTGGGATTTTCCATATTTATTTTCATTTATTATGTCTATTTTTTATGATAAAATGACATACTTTGCATCACTTAACAGTTCAGTCCAAGTTCTAACAATTGATGATTCATGACAGAAGAGTGACATTGACAATAACTTGAAAGTTCAAGGTCTTAGTTCTAAGTTTTGAAACTTGTGAAATCAATTTAGCAACAACATCAAATTCAGAGGGAGTATAATGCAGTTTAGCCACACACACCCAAAAAGAAGAAGAAGAAGAAGAAGAAGAAGAAGATAATTAAAGGATTACATAGAACTAATGTTTGTTCATATACTAATTAATGAAGATGCTCTTCCCTTATTCCTTTCTTCTATTTTGGATTTTCTTGATTTTTGTAATGTTCGTTTTTGATTTGTTCACCTCTGTATACTCCCTGTGTACTTCGGTGTTCCTCTCTTTTTGATTTCAATGAATCTATTACTTATCAAAAAAAAAAAAAAAAAGATATTCTTCAAATGAATGACAATTTTATTAAAACAGGGAAAGGTCAAACGTCTAATTGAAGCGGTCTAGATTTGGCCTACAGAACAATTTCCTAAAACGCTTAAAAAAAAAAAAAAAACAAGGGTCTTTTTATAGACAAGTGTAATCCTAAAAAGGAAAAAATAAAAGGAACAAATTTTGATTATGAACAATTGTAATCCTTAAAGATTTTTCCAATTTCTCTCTATACACTAAAATAACAAAGCAGACTACCTTTGAAATTAGTTTATTTTCCTTTGCTTGCTGCTAGCTTTAATCCATCTCAAATATTAGAGGACAAAATGTCACGTGCAAAGGTATGCATGAAGCTTCAAGGCATACATACACACCACTTATAAGAGGTTAGGAGGGAATGAATAAAAGTTGAAAAATAAAATACTACATATATGGAAACTAACAGAATCGCCTAGACATCCCTCAAAAGGGGGTTCTATGAAATAATTAGAAATTGGAGAATGCATCTCAGTCAATGGTAAAAGATTGAGAGTTTATCAAAGAAATTCTGAGAAATACCTCCACTTCCACGAGTTCCAAATTGCAAGCAACCAGATTGGTGTTGCAAACAATCTCCTTGACTTTTCTGAGAAGGGTCCAAGACATCACATTGGGGGCCAAATGGCGAAGCAGAGGTTGCATCAGAGTAGGTGGCATGCAACTGAAGATTCCTGGCAGAATTCCCTGTTGTGTCAATAAAAGTTCCAGTACCTGATGTAGACCAAAATAGTAAGTCCAGCTCTTCTGAAGCAATTTAAATGACATAAGAGGCATGAACACCTCACGGGCTTACACTCCAAATAAACCGATAGAAACAATGAGTTGAGAAATAAAAATAATTTATGTACCTGAAGCTGACAGATATATTAAGAGAACTCCATCAGGGGGAAGCTCCTCACAAATTGTGGCCAGAACCTGCCCATAGAAAGCTAATTCACATTTAAAATTGTGAATGCTAGAAAATCACAAAACATAATCCTCCAAAGCTCCTAATCTAACATTCTTTATCATTATGCTAGAATGGTAACTTAATTCTGCATACTTACTGCAATGAAATGTGTAACAGATGGACGATATAAGACGGCTTTCCGAGGGTTAGGTGGCAAAGTAGGATCAGCAATATCCTGGGAGTAGTTCATACGACTAGACCCCGAGGATCCATTCTGGATAATTCTTGCACCGCTTGACTGATAAAATGAGCCACTAGGCTCCCACTCCAGACACTGAAGCATCCTGAAAGTGTCAAGAGTAAGCTCTGAAAACTTGACCTGATCAGGAAAGAACAACAAAGACAAGAAAAAGGAAAATTCAAAACATAATTTAGCATGCTCTAGAACAATATCTTTTGGTTGGTTAAAAAAAAAAAAAATTGATAAGTAGGTTAAAAAAATATATATATTTATATATATATATATATATATATATGTATATATATATATATATATATTAATTAGTTCCAATTAAACGCTTATGATGGTGGAAAGCAGAAAAGAAATATAGTAATACCTCATTATGATGGTAGCTGCTCAATATTGCATCTCGTAATCTTAAATTTCTCAATGGAACGGATGGGAGAACATGTGATAGTGAATCAGGATGAGGGTCCAATACAAGACTATATCTCAAGGGCCTGATATTCATAAAAGCTGTGTCAGCTTTCAATAATCTAACTATTTCCTGAACCACCAGCTTCCATTCTTTAAAGTCAGTTTCCTGGAAACAAAAATTATCCAAAGATACTGTCAATTCTGCAAACAAATGTGAAAACAATTTATGCAGAGATTCATGGAAATTTAAATTCTAACGTATTGCCATATTACTTTGAAATTGAGTGGCTCCATGCTTCCCTTGTATTCACATAGCATTTGGAAACAAGAATCCCTCATCTATAGTGAGACCACTTAAAAATTTTAAAATCAACACCAAATCTAATGGTATAGGATCTAACACAAGACATAAGTCTTAAAGGGCTCTATTACCATTTTTTTTTTCAATTTTTTTTTTATAGACACAATAAAATTTCAACTTATGACATCTGCTCCATGATGATTGTTCTTTATTATCAATCCAAGACACTTGTCGGCTTTTGGTATAGGCAGGATACAAATCCCAAATTTCTTATTTGACAACAAGAGACTTTACTAGTTGAGCTCATTAGAACCCACATGCTCTAATACCAATTTCTATGTCTAATCTTTACGAATTCAACACTAAATTAGAGTTCTTGAATAGGGTTTGATGTTTAAGGGTTTAGGTAGTGTGAGGTAATAAAAAGAAATGAATCTTGAATGAGTTTGATGGTTATTTGCTGTTAAATAGTGAATATAACAAGAAATAAAGTAAGATAGACCCTAGCAAATTGCCATTACTACTACTAGAAGGACTAGGACTCCTAAATAACCTTTTAGGTTTCCTAACAATAACGGAAGGTAATTAAGAACTTCTAAACCAAATAAACAACCCATAATTTAGTAAGACTTTATTAAAACTAAAGCAGCAACTTTTTTTTTCCTAAAGAAACTTAATACTAAGACTCGATAATAACTAAAGTAGCCTATGAAAGATGCCAAGAATTCCACAAATCAAAACTAAACCACTATTGTTAAACCTTTTGGTATTTGCTATTGTTTTTCCTCAAAACTCTTTACTATTTGCATCATGATCTGTTATAGAATCATAATTGAGGCCATTTTTTTTGTTTTCAAATTTTATTGAGATGGCCCTCATTTCCTAGAATGATCACAATCGCCAAAGATGAATTTTCACAATAAATAGTACATTTGAGGAGAGAAAAAAAAGGGTGGACCCCAGAAAACCCAAAAACAAAACAAAGAGCTTTTGAAAATTCCAATTCTCATGGGGAGAAAAAATTGTCAAATTAACAATGACACCATCAAAACTATGAATTCACAATCAAAACTATATATAAAACACAACAAGTAATTTCAATTCTCATTAGCTATCAACACAAACCCCTAGAGAGTGTATCAACAAAGCCATAAAGCTCAAAACCAAAACATGCATGTAAAAGAAAGTTAAAAAGTTAAAAGACCTGGAATGTCCTCTTGCACTCATCAACCAACATTTTCAGCTGGTTAACCAACTGGTGAACCATTTCCCGCCGGTTCAAAACTAAACACACCATGAGAAACCTAGCAAGAAACCTCAACTGTTTGTTTGCGAGATTGACATCCTGAAACAATCCCTCCTTGAAATATTCACGAGTCAATATTGCTTCGTAGAATACATAGGACTCCGACAAATAACTCGCCTCACTCGTCCGCATGTACTGCCCAAAATAAAGCTGTGCAATCCGAGACGCAATCTCACCAATCTCCCATCTCTTAAGCCCTGCATCCACCAATTTCTGCCGATTCTCCTGTTGAAACTTCCACAACTGTGTGTACACTTTGAATACCTTATAGAAGTATGTATCATACCTAAAACGCCACAAAAACATAACAAGTACTTTATCAATAACAAATAGCTTGTTTCTTCAAAATGATGATATTTTATTCCATCCTCTTGTAGATCACATTATTATTCACTATATGTGGACTCCTTGCACTAATTTTAATACAATGTCTCTCTTCAAAAATTATTAACTTCTATTTGGTCAATTCCGTATTCTTAAAACTACGGAAGAATATCCTCTCCATTTCACTGTTAAGATTTTATTTCAAGAATCTAAAAGTCTATAGACTGACAAGTCATATAAATTTTTAAATAAAGTGACAATCTGTACTCCTTTATACTTGAAATATTTAATCCAAACCATGAAATATATCCACATTTCAAATGGAGATGATCCTTTTGCACCAAACAATAAATCTAGAATCACAACAATTTCCACAAAAAGATATTTTACAACTGTTGAGGTGGCAAGTTGTGAAAGTTTAAATAATAAAGTAGCGTCAATAATGGCCTCAAATAAGAACCAATAAAATAATGGAAATCACCCCCCTCGAATTTGACTAAGCCAAATGAAACAATTAGCATTAAGTCTTCTAAAACATACTAGTACTAAAATCTAAACAATAAATATCGAATCCGAACAATTTTCACAAAATATTTTACAACTGTTTAGATGGTAAGTTGTGAATGGTAAACAATAAAATGATGTCAGTAATGGATTCAAATAAGAACCAATAAAAACCTGACAACTCAGCCGTTACGAAAAATGTGATGAAAATTGTTATGTCCATTTGAGACTCAAAGCCAAATTCAACGATTAGCATTTAAGTCTGGTACAAGATACTAAAAATAATCTAAACTTAATTGATAGTTAAGTAACCATATGTTATAAGAGATGCAATCAATTTTCAAAAAAGAAAAAAGAAAGCCCTAAGCCAAATGTAAATAAAGAAAAAACAGTGGAAAAGGGAAATTGAAAAACCTGTTGCGTTGATAATAGGGCAAGTCTCTGATCTTAGAGAATTTCTTGTCAGCTTTGTCCACCAATGACCAATACAATTCGCTCACCGGAATCGCACTGCTGTTACTGCTGTTACTGTTTGTGTTGGTGTTTGAATTCTGAGACATTTTTTGATTTGTGAAATTCTTCTCTTTCGGGTTTTTCAGATTATAAAGTTGGCATTGTGTGTGCGACTGAGTTTGATCAGATGGAAAGAGAGAAGTGGAGGAAGAGACGGAGGAGGTTGACCGGTTAGTTCCGGGGGAAAATGTGGGGGTAACCGGAGATTTACCGGTTAAAGTTGAAAAAAAAGGAGTTTTGGAGTAAATGACACTTTTAATAATTAATTGCTTTTCAATTTCGAAGGAAGATCCCTTAACGACGAGGGCGTCTTCACTGCTCCACTCACAGTCACACTCACAGTCCACTCTTTTAACATTATGGCAGTCGGGTAGGGTCGGGTTTGGTTTAGGTCTCTTTTTTCTTTTTCATTAAATTCACGCGCCATTATCAAATCTACGTTACTTAAATAAAATAAAATAAAATAAAAGAGTTCTTTTGAACGGGTTGTAATAAAATACTCAAAATAAGTGAATGGAGTCAATGAGTCCTGAGTCAAAAATAATAAAATACTCAAAAAAAAATTCTTAAGTTTACATAATTTAAATTCATTACTGTATTAATAATATTATCACCATAAAAATTAGGTAATTTACGGTTAAATGCCCCGAAATGATGTAGTTTTTGGCTTTTTTTTACATTAAAAAATTTATAACATTATAAATATATTTTTTTTAATATATAAAAAAAAAAAGAATAGTAAATGGCCATTATTTTAATATTTTGGTGGCAATTCAAGCGACAACGATCCATTACTTCAACTCTTATCCTCTCATATACAAATTTTGTTTCATTTTGAGACCGTGAAAAAAATATTAGTTCACTTATAACAGATGAAATTGACAATAGCAAAGATCCTATGAATCTTATTGCAAAATCTTGGAGTTTAGAGCAAAGCACTTAACATTTATTACACCAAAGATTGTAGAGATGTTGTTTCAATCTTCTTTTTCTTTTTCTTTTTCTTTTTGCTTTTTTTTTTTTATATCGATAGTTGGAGGAGAAGGTATTTGATATTGTTTCAATCTAAGATATTTCATACTCTCACCACCGCACACCCTTAATGCGATGGTCACTCTATAAGTATAAGTGCTTGTGAAGTGTGGGGGACAAGGGTCAGAATTCAAGTCTCCAAGAAGGAACTTCACACACATATACACTTAGATTAGGCTAGAGTAGAATTCTATCTTGTATAAAAAAAAAAAAAAAAAAAAAAAGATATTTCATACTCTCAAAATTTGTATTGTAAGGGTATGTTTGGATACTGTTTATTTTGCTAAAAACTAAAAATAATGTAGTAAAATAATTTTTAAATGTGAGAATAGTACTATGGGACCCAGTTTTAAAGTTTTTTTTTTTTTAATAAAGTACTTGTGGGTCCTGTGAACAGTGCACATAACCCACTAAACAGTGCATAATCACGTGAAACGCTTTTCCCTAGCCCCAAAAAAAAAAAAAAAAAAAAAAGGGAAAACGCCAAAACAGAGATGCTGGTAGCTGTATCCAAATGAGTACTAAATCTTGTTGTCAAGTCGTTAAACCAGAAAGAAAACTAGTTGGTGGCTGCTATTTAATTCAATGTAATCATTATATTTCAATAATTGACATTATGTTACATTTACATGGTAGCATATGGTATGATTTTTACCACCAAAAAAATTTAAAAATTAAAAAAAAAAAAAAAAAAAAACAAGTTGTGCCATGGGACAACCCGTTTTTACTATATGGGTCAAAATTTTCATATTTGGATTATATATTTTCCTTTAAATTTGGGTCAGATTATCAAATCCAAGTCCAATTTTGCTAGATATAGTAGCATAGATCTCAAAATGGGTCAAATCTAATAAGTTCACACTATAATTGGATATACATGATTACATCTATTATCTTGATTACATTTCCTTTTTTTTTTTCTTTTTTCTTTGACTTGTATTTAATAATTTAATAGTTAGGGAAAAAGGGTTTAAACATTGAATATTTCAGGTAGAGACGCCAAGAAATTATAATTGAACTGCAAGACTCTTGTTGAAGGGATTAAAATAAATTTTAGCCCTTTTTGTACTCTTTTTTATAATAGAGCGTTATTTATTCCAAATTGACTTTCTTGTTAATATATATAAAAAGACTAGAATCAATATGTCGATCTAAAAAATAAAATAGAATTTATGTTTGTAAGAGTATACAGTTTTTTTTTTTTTAAATAAAGATTTAAAAGGTTAGACGATTGGCATAGAGGATAAATATTAATCAATAAAGCCTTCAATCTTTTAATAAAAAATAGATGATAAATTAAATTCTTATAATTTTTTTATTTAAAAAAAAAAAATCTTAACAGGCGTGCATTGTACTCCATGAGAGTTTTTCCTTAAGTAATAAGTTTGGGAAATTGTTGTTGTACACACAAAGGCACAAAACTGACAAAAGGCAAAATATGTCTTAAAAACATAATTTCAAATTTTAACTTTAAAAAAAATAAATAATAATCGCGTGGCACACACGCACACGGTGTAATAATAATAGCTTTCCTAAACCCAGTAGGAGTAGGAAATAAATATATTGGGGTGGCCCACATAATCGATTTCCGAATACCAGTAGGAATAGGAAACAACATACATCTTTTCGTCGAAGGCGGTTTTTTTTTTCCTTTTTGGTTTTTTGACATCGTCCAAGGCGGTTTCCAACACGGCTATATATATAGACATATGCACACATTGGCATTGGCATAAGATTGCGTCCCAAATAAAAGTCTTTTAAGCCTTGATTATTTCTCAACGGGCAAGTGGTAATGGCGAAATCAGCAGCAGCATCATCATCATGCAAAAGGAAAAGAACCCAGAACAACAAGAAGAAGGAGTGCATGGATTTCTCAGTCACAGAGATGGACGTGGCTGAGCAGCTAATACAACTGATGAGCGCAGACTCTATAGCTATAGGTCACCACCAAGACCACACCAACAATAACAGCGTGGAAGAAGAAGAACAATGCAATAGCGAAGTATATGCAGCTGATCATTTATCTATAACCAATATAATCTTTCCCAACAATCATATCGAAGAAGAAGAAGAAGAATATCAAGTTTTTAGTTCTAGGAAAAAGAGGTTTCGATCCATTTATAATTTGTACTACTCCACCAAGCCTATATAAGTTGTTGTAAAGTAATTAGGGTTTTTTCCCCTTATTTTCTGTTTTTAAAAACAATTTTTTATTTGTTATACTAAAAACTTGTTTGGCAACTCAAAATGAACAGCAAAAACAAAAACTGTTTTTAAAACTCAGTTTATGAAGGAAACTAAAAACATGCAAAAGACTATTTTCAATTTCTAATTTCCAAAATTCAATGAAATATACGCATTTAATTTAATGAATCTGTCTCATTTAATAAATTAGTATTAGAATTCAAATCCTAATAACAACATATTTTAGTATTTTCTTTTTTTTTTTTTTCTTCAAAAAACTATCTTTTTTAATTTCAACTAACCAAACATATTTTTTATTTCAAAAATACAAGAAAATTGTTTTTTCTTTATATTCCCAAAAACAAATTTTTGAAAATAGAAAATAAAAACTGTTACCAAACATAACCTTAATGATATTGCACAGAATCAGTAAGCTGAATGCTCCGACTTCGATGAACCAACAGTTGTTATGAAGGACTACTAAGATGAACACACTATCAAAAAGGGATCAGAGTGGACCGGTCAAACACCCTCCGATGGTTAAGTTAGTTTCTTGCAAGAAAAGAGTTTCAACTTTTTTAGAAGTAAAATCTCAGATTGCACTTACCTTGATTTGATTCAAATCAGTCCTTATATAAAGAACCTTGGAGTGGTTATTGGCTTGGTAACTTCCCCAAGATTTGTGGAAATCAGTGAATCCAGACATAACTTCCTCAACGGTTATAGGAGTTACAACCACTGATGGAAGTTAAGTACTTATGAAGAATTTGTGGCAATAAATATAGGTTGGGTAACCGCTCCAAGATTCTGTGGCTCGAATCCTTCATACAAGAGTGAGTCCATTCTGGAAGGTTTTTCCAAGTGTTATGTGGTCGTCCATGTGTCATGCCCATGGACGACTTTTTTCGTTCATAAACAGTGTTATATGATCATCCATGTACTTTTCGCATGGACAACTCTTTTGCTCAGACGATTTGTTTGAACATTTTGGCTCAAGGCTCATAGATGATCCCTATGGACAAACCAAAGATGGTAATTTTTGCTATCCCATCAGTTGCCCCTTGTCTAAGGGTCGCCCAAGGATATTGTGGGGATTTAATTCACGCCTTTATGGCTCTGACCTAATTCCCTTTCTTCTTTTTTTAATAGGGCCTCGTGTCACAATTTTCTTAGTTAACCTGTTGCATCAATTACATTTTTCAAAGAGACTGCCACGTGTTGTCTTCTTAATGGTCGGTGTCACTTCGCTGACCCTACTTCAGGGCCCTATAAATAGGCACATTCTCTTTCTTGCCCTTCACCTCTCTCATAATCTCTCCTCTGCCATCTCGTCCAGAGCCTCATCTAGCCCTTCGTCCTAGTTCTGTCAGGTATTTACTCTTCCTTTTTAGGTTTTCGTCTTAATCTTTATTTTAGTCATGTCTTCGTCTAGTAGTAGTATAGAGAGAGGGATAGATGAGTACTAGGACGTTTCTTCTAGGAGTTATGAGATTGGTGAGGGTAGCACGAGCTACAATAGTAGTTCCTCGGATGAGCATTACTCGTCCGGGGTCCCTTGTATTCCCTTTGAGGAATTCCAAGAGATGCAACGTAGGATGGCATTTGGAGCTGGGACTAACTTGTCTAAAGAGCCACCTAGCGTTTCTCAAAATGAGGAGGAGGAAAAGGAGAATGTTATATACAGCTGTGCCCCTAAAGTAGTGTCCACCCTAGACGCCTCTAAATTAAAAACCCTTGTAGATAGATACCAGATCCTTATTAAGTTCAAACCTCGTCTACCCAAGGAAGGAGAATGGTGTTGTTTTTCTTCTGGTTTTGGAGTATATACGTCTTACCTTTTAGCTGGCCTTAGGTTTCCTCTTAATTCTTTTTGTAGAGATCTTCTCTATAGGTTTGGTATTGGACCTAACCAGCTCAACCCTAATGAATGGAGGACGGTAGTTGCCATGCAAGTGCTATGGCATGCGACATTGGAAATGGATTGTCCTATCACAGTGGACGAGTTCCTCTACTATTATAAGCCCTCAGAGATAAAAAAGTCTGCTGGTTTCTACCAGTTCTCATCTAGAGGCTCCTACTATAGTTTCAAAAAATGCTGTAGCTCGTCTGACAGGCTCTAGAAAAAAGAAGTTTTTATTATTTATGGAAATTGGGCTAGGGATCTAGTTGATGTGGGTAATGCCCCCTTCCCACCTTTTACTGGCCCTCTAAATCGTCTTCATCCTGAGGGTATGTCTCCTTTCCATTTTAGTTTATTTCTCTTTACATATTTTCTAACTTTCAATCGTCTAAACCCCCCCCCCCCTTTCTTTTTTATTGATGTAATTGTTATTCGTCCACGCTTGGACAAATTTTACTTGAATCGAATTAACCAAGTACGTACCTTCCCTAGGAGAACTTTTCATGATCTAGTGACTCTTAGTTGTCTAGCTACGTGGGGGCTTGGCCCAGTACTTACTGCTGAGAATCTTGGTCACGAGGAAACCACTCGTCGAAGTATCATCCATTCTTCTTTTCTCTTCTCTTTTTCCTTTTTCTCTCTTTTTTTTTTCTTTTTTCTTTTTTAACTTGATTTTTCTCATCACAAGAATGACTACAATGAGGGAGAATAAGGAAAAAACCATAACTAGTGAGGAAAAGGATGCCCCCGCACCACCAGTCGTCCAGAAAACTTCCATCCAGACAGGGAAGAGAAAATCTAAGTCTATATCTAGTGCTGTGGATCTAGATGACCTTCCAAGTCGTCGAGGTCCTAAGAAACAAAAACCTGGCAAGGCTTCTCTTCCCAAGGTTCCTAAGTTTACATAAATTTCATTTGTCTTTGTTTTGTTTTCTTTAAGTTTTAAACAAAAATTAAACAAAATTTATAACTCTCCTTCGTCCATCCATAGGCTATATCAAAGTTTTACATAGCATCCTGCCAAGCTAAAAAGCTTTGTGAGGAAGCCAAGACGACTAAGGAGAAGGCCAAAGAGCTGAACAAAGAAGTTTTATTGTAAAAAGGGGAGGTGATCAGACTGACTGAGGATCTCAATCGTTTGCAAGGAATAGAGATGAAATTGAAGAACGAGGTTGAGGAACTTAAAGCAGATTCTGTTGAGAAAGATACTCGCATCGTTCATCTAGAGGGACAAGTCTTAAGATTTGCCTCGTCCTTGGAGAAAGCATGTGAGGAAGCCATATCAGCCTTCAAAAAGTCTGACGAGTACAAGAATCGTCTAGACAGTCACTATGTTGCTGGTTATAAGGACTTTCGTACTAATGCCAAGGAAGCATTTCCTGACTTGAACTTTGATACATTTAAGATTCCCCTCGCCACAGAGAGTTCCTTGCTTGTGACGAGTTCTAAGGACGTCAATGTGGTGGACGATGCTAATAACGAAGTGACACAAGACTACCCAAAGATTGGTGATGCTCCCAGCGGTCTATCAAAGTGATTTTATCTTTCCCTCAGAAAATTTATTTTTTAACTTTGTTGGAAATGCTTGGTGTTTTGGGCTTTTCTTATTTCTTTTAGAATTTATTTAAGTACAATTATCTCATCCAAGTTTATGGACGAGCTTTATACACAATCAGCTATATTATTTTTACATAACTTTTTAAGGGTTTTTGGATGTTGGTTGTCTACCCTTGAATTCTTTGAATGAATGAATGTTTTCTATTTTCACTTTTCATTATATTTGAATATGTTTAAAACTTTATGGAGACACTTTATTAATATCGTCCATATCATTTCTATGGTTGTCCGGTTCGTCTGTTTAGGAAAACATTTTATCCCGTCTTGAGCATATGGACATATTTTTTCTTACATCACCAAACTAGAGTAAAATGAATCCTTCATGTTCGCCATTTATGTACAACTTGTCCATGAATGACGTCTTTTTGCCAGCTTTATCTGTTATTCAAATTTGGGTCGATCATTTACTTGTCCTTAATGAAATTGTTTCTTGCAAATGCTCGTCCATGTACTGGATTGTTAGGCTGGTTAGATTTGTCTATAGGCTTGTGGTGTTTTTACACGTATTGTTTGTCCATGGTTTAGACGATTATGCCTTAGTTTTATCTCTTCTTAAGCTTAGACGGATATACCTTGGTTTTATCTCGTCTACGTTTAGACAGATATACCTTTATTTTTATCGCTTTATCCTTATTTTGAGGAAAGCTCATAGACGGTACATCCTTGCATCCAAGGATTTTATTCTTCTTTGGCTGTTTGCCTTTTATGGATTATTTTGAATGAAATCACAAAAATGAAGGATTCCTATATAATCATACATACACTTGGAAATACACCATATATATAGTTGGAAATCCATACTACGTCAACATTCATCCACAGGCATGGCACATGCTAAAGAGTTAGTGCCTTTAAGGAATTAAAAATACTTATACAACACAAATTCATCCACGAGTAATATAATACTTATACATTTAAAACACATAGTAATAGTAGTAAGCAAACACGAGAAAATAACACTAGGCAACAAATTACTTTAGACGTCCATGACTTTCATCCCACAGCAATGTTCGTCCTTGGTCACCCTTTATTTATAGTACCTTCTTAGGTGTTTAACATTCCAAGGGTATTCCAACTTTCGTCCATCCAGGGCTTCCAAGTAGTAAGATCCTTGCCTTTTGCAGCTGATAACCCTGTAAGGTCCCTCCCAATTTGGTCCTAACTTCTCGTGGGCTGGGTTTTTGGTGGCCAAAGAAACCCGTTTTAGGACGAGATCCCCAATGTTGAAACGCCTAGGTTTGACCATGGCATCATACTGCTTTACAATAAGATTTTTGTACCTTACCGTCCTCTGCTCCACATCCATTCTTACCTTGTCTATAAGATCGAGATTAAGACAAAGTTGCTCCTTGTTTTCTTCATCTTGATACTTCATTACCCTATGGCTGGCTATGTGCACTTCCGCAGGTATGACTATTTCACTCCCATAAGCTAGTTTGAAAGGAGTTTCCCCCGTAGGGGTCCTCACTATTGTTTTGTAAGCCCAAAAAATACCTGGTAATTCATCTAGCCATACTCCCTTTGCCCCTTCAAGCCGAGTCTTGATGATTTTCAACAAGGATCGGTTTACCACTTCTGTTTGTCCATTGGCCTGTGGGTAGGAGGGTGAGGAGTAATGGTTCTTGATTCCAAGTTGTTCACAAAATTCCCTAAAAGGTGTGTTGTCGAACTATCATCCATTGTCAAACACTAGAACCCTAGGTACTCCAAATCTACATACAATGCTTTTCTAAACGAAGTTTTTGACATTTTGTTGCGTAATCTTTGCTAAGGGTTCAGCTTCTACCAATTTAGTGAAATAATCTATTCCTACTACCAAAAAGTTCATTTGTCTAGTTTCAGTTAGGAAGGGGCCTAAATATCCAAACCCCATTGTGCAAAAGGCCAAAGGGCCATCATTGGAGTAAGATACTCTGATGGCTATGTAGGAATATTGCTGAAACGTTGACATTGATCACATACCTTAACATATGCCTTACCATCAGCTTGGATGGTTAGTCAATAATATCCTGCACGGATGACCTTGTGGACGAGTGATCTAGCTCCTGAGTGGTTATCACATGCTCCTTCATGAACTTCTCTCAACACATAATTTGTCTCGTCTGGAGCTAAACACCTTAGATAAGGCTGGGAAGAACCTCATTTGTATAACACTTCGTCCTTAAGGATGTACCTTACTGATTTAACTTTGAGCTTCCTAACTTCGTCCTTCCTTTTTGGAATCCTTTCATCCTTCAGGTATGATACTATCGAGGTCATCCAATTTTCCTCACCTTCTATCTATAACATTTCTGGGAGGTCTATGCTTGGCATGTATTATATTTCGTCATACTCGTCCCTTGCTTCAGTCGTGGAGGATTCCTTTGCTAGAGTATTTGCTTCTATGTTCTTTTCCCTTGGGATTTAAACGAAATCAGTCTCTTTGAATTTCTACATAAGGCGCACCACCTTCTTCAAATATCTCTTCATTCTATCTTCCTTGACTTCACATGTCCCATTTATTTGGCCTATGACCAAATGAGAGTCTCCTAAGATAAGTATTGAGTTTGCTTCTACAGATTTAGCCAACCTCAACCCTTTAAGAAGAGTTTCATATTTCACTTCATTATTAGTTGTTTAGTACTGCAAGCGAACCTTTTGCTTTAATTTATCTTCTTCTAGTGATTGTAAAACAACTCCTATACCTCCTGCATGCAGTGTAAACGATCCATTTACATGGACGACTGATTTTTTATTGTCTTTTCTTTCACCTAAGTCCTCATAACTTGGAGTGAACTCTACAATGAAATCTGCTAGGGTTTGAGCCTTTATTATAGTTCTCGGTTGGTACTGGATGTCAAATTCACTAAGCGTAATTGCCCATTGAATTAGTCGTCCTGCAGCTTCCAGCTTGTTCATTGCCTTCTTGAGCGGATAGTTCATCATGACATTGATGACATGAACTTGGAAGCAATGTCTTAACTTCTTAGAAGCTGTTATTAGTACAAAAGCTAACTTCTCTATCAGTGAGTACCTTCCTTCTACTCTTCTCAGTGCTCGGCTAGTGTAATACACAAGTTTTTGCACCTTCTCTTCCTTTCTAATCAATACTAAACTCATGGCATATGGGGACATTGCTAAGTACAAATATAGTTCATCTCCTAGCACAGTCGGACTTAACAATAGAGCCATGGAAAGATAGTCCTTTAGATCTTAGAAGGCCTTTTGACACTTGTCCATCCATTTGAATGCCTTCCTAAGAACTTTGAAGAAGGGTAAACACTCATCTATGACTTTTGAAACAAATCTATTCAGAGTTGCAACTCGTCTGGTAAGAGATTGGACTTCCTTGGTTTTCTTCGGTGGTTCCATGTTCAATATGGCTTGGCTCTTGTCTGAATTTGCTTCAATCCCTTTCTGTGAAACCATGAATCCTAGAAACTTTCCTGACAATACTCCGAATGCACATTTACTCAGGTTCAGTTTCATCTTATATCGCCTAAGTGTTTCAAAGGTTTCCTGAAAATCGTCCAAATGGCTTCCCTTGTCTAAGCTCTTCACAAGCATGTCGTCAACATACACCTCCACATTTTGTCCTATTGATGGATGAAACATGTGATTTACCTACCTTTGATAAGTTGCCCCTGTGTTTTTTAGACCGAAGGACATCACCTTATAACAAAACAAACCTTGACTGGTAATAAAGGAGGTCTTTTCTTGGTCAGTCTCGTCCATCTTTATCTGATTATATCCCGAGAAAGTGTCCATGAAGCTCAACAACTGATGACCAACTGTAGAATCCACTAATTGATCAATGTGTGGCAAAGGATAACTATCCTTAGGGTAAGCCTTGTTCAAGTCAGTGAAATCTATGTACATCCTCCACTTGTCGTTTTCCTTTTTCATCATTACCACATTGGCTAACCAATTTGGGTAATAGACCTCCCGGATAAATTTTGTTGTGATCAATTTCTGAACCTCTTCCTTGATAGCCTTATTTTGTTCAAGAGTAAACACCTTCTTCTTCTAACGAACAGGCTTAGCCTCCCAATGAGCAAAACAACAGTGAGGGGTCCTCTACTATTCAAGGTAGAGGTTACTGTCTTCCAACTATTTAAGGTTAGCCTCCCAATGATGGCATTGTATGAGGATCAACAATCCACCACTAGAAAATTCACTTCCTTAGTTATCTGTTGTGGGTATGATCCCAGCACTACAGGCAATGTAATGTGCCCATGGGCTGCACTTTCATTCCTCCAAATCCTATCAGTGGTGAACATGCTGGACGAAATTGATCTCGTCCAAGCCTCATCTACTGGAAGGCAGGGTAATACAATATATCTGCTGAGTTTTCATTATCCACCAACACCCTCCTGGTTGTGTAATCTGCGATGAGTAGGATAATGACAATTGCATCATCATATGAATGATGGATTCTCTCAACTTCCTCGTCCCTGAAAGAAATGGTTGGCTCATCTGTCTCTCTCGTCCTTGGGGATTGTCTAGAGAGTTTGACGTTTTGCACCATTTTGAGATACGTCTTCTTTGATTTGGAAGATTGTCTTATAGAAGTCCCTCCTACAATAATCCTTATCTCTCCAAGTGGGGGTCGTGATAATTCTTCCATCTTCCCCTTCAACTTCTCATCTTTATAATCCCTTTAAACGAAGTGCCTAAAGTTTCCTTATCTAATGAGATTCTGGGTCTGCTGCTTCAAGTCATAATACTCGTCCGTGTCATGCCCATAATCTCTATAGAAGCAACAATATTTATTCTTATTTCACTTGTTAGGATCTCCTTTCATCTTATCTAGCCACTTCAAGGAGGGATCATCCTTAATTTACATGAATACCTGATCGAGTGGGGCATTTAAGGGTGTATAATTTTGATTCCTTGCTGAAGGGCCTACCTTCTTGTTGTCTCGGTCCTTCTTATCTTCCGTTCAACCCTTCTTTGGACGAAGCCCTTGTTCATAGTGGCGCATGGGGTTTGCATCAATTCTCTGAACTCTTTTCCTCTTTTTAGCTATGATTACGTCTTCTGTATTCATAAAGTTTTAGGCTGAATGGACGAGTTCAGCCATGGACTGAGGCTCTTTCTCATAAAGCTTGTGAATGAATAATTCTGAGTTAACCCCATTGTGGAAGGCTGCCAATAATAGCTTGTCATCCACCTCGTCTACTATCAAGGCTTCCCTGTTGAAACGAGTGATAAAGGACTGTAGACTTTCATTCTCTCCTTGTTCTATAGTTAACAAGCTGGATGAGGAACGCTTGTGCCTTTGTCCTCCGATAAAGTTATTAACAAATAACTTACTCAACTTTTCAAAAGAATTGACTGTACTTTGAGGTATATTGCTGAACCACACTCATGCTGGTCCTTTAAGGAGGCTCTGTACATAATCTGGTCTAGAACCCCTTGGAGATGCATTGTAGTCTTGAAAGTAGCAATATGATCGAAAGAATCACGCGTTCCATCATATGAATCCAAGGAAGGAATTTTGAACTTTGGAGGATAAGGGATGACCATTGATGGAAGTCGTGAAAGAGGAATTTGTTCGATGAACCAAATCCTCTACGGGATTTGCCCTTCTCATGTTCTCCCTCATCTCGTCCATAACCTTCCTCATCTGATCTATCTCCTTCTCCAAGTGTGGCACCCTTCGTGAAGCGGTGCCCTTGATTGACTTTCGGGCTCAGCATTTCCCCCTCTATCTTCTTGACTTTGGGTTTGTCCTTCTGCATATCCTTCACAATGCTGCCTCAGATTAATCTCCCTAGTCAACTCTTGGTTCTGGCGAGTTAACTCTGCCATGGCAGCTGCCATGGACTATATGTGTTGGATGAAGCCGGCTGCATGATAGGCGCTAATTGGCGATCTTGGTAGGGATTGCTAAAAGCATCCCTACTCTCTTGGTGGCTTGGGCTAGTGACCTTTGATCTTGTCCAAACCATACAGCCTTTTGTTAGAGAAAGATAAACTGCAAAACTCGAAGTTTCTCCCTTCCCATAGACGGCGCCAACTGATACTGCATAGAATTAGTAAGTTGAATGCTCCGACTACGATGGACTAACAATTGTTATGAAGGACTACTAAGATGAACACACTATCAAAAGGGGACCGGGTGGACCAGCCAAACACACTCCAATGGCTAAGTTAGTTTCTTGCAAGAAAAGAGTTTCAACCTTTTTAGAAGTAAAATCTCAAATTGCACTTACCTTGATTTGATTCAAATCGGTCCTTATATAAAAAACCTTGGAGTGGTTATTGGCTTGGTAACTTCCCTAAGATTCATGGAAATCAGTGAATTCGGACATAACTTCCTCAACGGTTATAGGAGTTACAACCGCTGGTGGAAGTTAAGTACTTATGAAGAATTTGTGGCGATAAATATGGGTTGGGTAACTGCTCCAAGATTCTGTGGCTTAAATCCTCCATACATGAGTGAATCCATTCTTGAAGGTTTTTCCAAGTGTTGTGTGGTCGTCCATGTGCTATGCCCATGGACGACTCTTTTCGTTCATAGACGGAGTGTTATGTGATCATCCATGTACTTTGCCCATGGACGACTCTTTTGCTCAGACGATCTGTTTGAACATTTTGGCTCAAGGCTCATGGATGATCCCTATGGACGAACCAGAGGTGGTAATTTTTACTGTCCCATCACTTAATATCTAAGTCCTCTTGGCTAGTCCTCACTCGATCTCTTGGAATGTAAACTAACTTGGAATTGTGTTATTTTAAGCATCAAAGTAAAATTATTATACGTTTTGAACTCAATCCTGGTTTTATAGCTAGTATATGAACTTAGGCCAAGGAATTTGTTTGCTTTAAACTAGAAGTTGAATACATTTAGTTTGTGTTGTTCTGCTTTCCAAATGTTGAAAAACCCCACTTCTATTTACACCAAAAAATAAAGGTATTCGGCTTGTTAGTTGCAGTTATACTTGTAGTAAGGCCAGGGATCATATGGGCCAGTTGGTGGCATAGAATATATGCTTACCAAATTTTAGCCTACCCAAGTGCTCGAACTAGTAGAAGCTCTAACTACTACAATTTTTTTATTCTCAAAAAAAAAAAAAAAAAAAAAAAAAAAAAAAAAACTGCTAAAGAAGTAATCTTATTGCTAAAAGCTCTCATGAGGAATCATATTATAGTGAATCTAGTGATGAAAATTTTATCACAACTTTACCAACTTCTTACCTATGGATATAAGATTGATTTGTCAAGACATTAAAAATTTAAATAACTACTCAAAATATAATGTTTTGATGATAAAATGAACCAGGTTACTTTGGGAGTTGCAAACAACTCAAGTTTGAACCGTTAAGATAATATTCGAACTCATTCATACTCTAAAATAAGTAAATAACCAAGCTCGAGTTCAACTCAAGTTAACAAACGAAGCTCAACAAAGTCAAGTTAAACTCTATGTGCGTGGACTCTAAATGTGGTTAGTATGAGTAATTTTTTTTTTTTTTAAATGCATTAATATTTCTTGTTTTAAAAAAATAATATTGAAGTTTTAATGAATGAATTAGTAAATTCTTAGTGTACAATTTGATCATTAATATTCACAAAGAAAAGAAAAATATCGATTTATTATATAAAATTGGTATTAAGATAGTTACTTTTAAACATAAATACATAAATCTTCATTAAGTTAGTTTAATTAACAGAAATTAACAAACCGACTTGAACAACAACAACAACAACAACAAAAAGGAGAAAAAAAAATTGAGCTCAATTCTAAACTTTTAGCTCAGGTTCTATAACAAAATAAATGAATCAAACTTGAAAATTCTAGTTCTTGGCTTATTTATAAATCTACTCATCGCTCAAATGGTACAAAGACTAGGCAAAGTTTACTTCCAATTAGTCAGGTTTCAACTCATCATCAGGAACTCAAAATGTTGCCTGTTTAATGACAGTAGTGATAAATAGGTTAGCTTTATCTATTTTAATTGAGTTTTTCTTGTTTTGTCTCCGTGGTGTTCATGTTTGTAGTCATCTGACCCAAAAACGAACGTTAAACATAAAAATTATTCCACTTTTCTATTTTATTTTCACTCATCAAACATGAAGAAGATGTTCATCGCATTTGGTAAAGACTTTTTTCAATTCTGCACAATGGGGAAAAATGAGAGAGAAATTTGTATATTATATTCTAGAACAGTTTTCTCCACATTCTAGCTAACATTAAATGGTTTGACACTCTTTTATTATGAAATTTGAACAATTTTTGCGTTTCTTTGGCAACAAAACTGGAAAAGCAAATTGTACAGATCATAAAACATGCTTTTCACTTCATAATACTCAAGTAACGACATTAAATCCAATGAAACATGCTTTTCACTTCCAATAATTTCACTGAGATAAATATTACTAGAGTAGTTTCAAGTATGTAATGGAATATAGTATATACGACAATGCTGAACCGAAAGGCAATCTCCTAAGCAAAAGACATTCATAGCTCGTACATTCTCCAAAACTCGATTAATGCTCAAGGTGGAAGACATATTCTGTCAACCGCTGCAATTTAGTTGCATCTAGTTTTTGCTCTGTCACAATAGTCTGCTTCTTCACAGTAAGCATTCGAGAAGCAGGATCCACAACCCAACCTTGCTGCACGACATCTGCATATGCCAGCCAACCAAAAGTCCATTAGCAATGAAAATCAAGCCAATTCAACTTGTCAACAAGCCTATGGAACTGCGAGCAATGTGCCTGCATCAGAAAATCCTAGCCAACAATAGTTGCAAGGGAACTACTGAAAAATTAAGCATTGCAAAACCGATGGCATTACATCTAGGTGACTAACTATTTTTCTACTACAGGATTTTAACTTAAAAATTTTCTTCTGCAGAACCATAATGAATGTCCACAGATCATAACAATAGTATCAGAAACAACATAATTTTGCAGGCCATGTTTGGATATATATATATATCAACTGTCACTATCTTTGAACAATCATGGAACCTCATTCTTCTCTAAGCGCTGCCTTCACCTGAATGGTCCAGCATAAGTTCTCAGCAATTAGGATTGAGTATTTTTTTTAATTTTTTGATAGTTAATTAGGATTGGCTAATTAGGCAGTGCCGACAGTTTTTTCTGCTGAGCAGCAGCAAAGATAGGACCTAAACTACAACCAACAAGATACGCATTATCAGTCAACATGCTATGAGGCCCAGCAAGACAATGCAAGACCTTTAGAAAAGGCCTTATAAATCTTTTGTACGGAATTAAGCAACACAGGAACCTAACAAGTGTATGAAGTCATCGATACATTTGAGCTTGTGGTAGTACAAGTCCCCTTTGGATAGTTATTTATCTTTGTAATTCCTAATTGTGCAGCTCACAACAATAAGATCACAATCTGGAAGATAGACATGCTTAAATCAGAAAGGAATTTAGTAAAAGGAAAGACATTCATACATTTTTTTTTATAAGTAGAAAGACATTCGTACATTGAATTAAGAAGGCAGCTATATCCGTTTAAGTCAAACTTGGAAAATACGATACTTACAATTAGTGGCATCATCCTCACTCATTCCTAGAAAGAGAGCAGTGTCCTGGATGCTTATTGTAGAATAAGCAGAAAGTAGCAGGTGAAACATCCTCTTTGTGTAAAGCTCTGCAAAAGGTTCAGAAGACTGTTACTAATAAGTAGGTGATCCCAAGTGTCATGGTGCCAATCAACTTAAAGAAGGTCATCATCAAAAAACATAAAATATAACTATAGTACACTCAAGAAAATTTAATACATACAACATGCCCATTTTTGTGCCCATTGATTTTTCAACTGTAGAAATAATTGTACAAGCCAATAAGATGTAGCTCAAATGGCATCTACCCTTGTAAGAGTCAAGTGGGGGTGAGGAAATGGGTTTAAGACCCACCAAGTTTTTTGTAACAAAAGATGAAAATAATTGTGCAAAAAATATCCATAAGGTCTTCAAATAAATCAATTTCAAAACAACAGCGACAATAACAAAAAAATTCAACCCCAAAACTTTTGAAATAAATCAATTTCAAACTACAAGGTAAATAAAATTTGAAAAAGTAACATATACTATCCTCATTCTAATTCTATTTCAAAGAACTGCCTTAATATTTGAAAATTAGAAATTTCCTTATTGCAATAAACAATCATCATTCAAGTATGAATCTCAATGTTTCAGGTTGACCAAAGAAGTAAGATTTATAATTCTATATACATTAGATAGTGCTTTGAAAATGAAAACATATTTACAGAATTCAATAGAATTCCACAATGACAGAATCCATTATATGGCTTAGCTGATTAAATTTATGCCAAACCACAAACTCAAGACCAAAAGATCATATCATTTACCCACTTAACAACTTATCCAAAAAAAAAAAAAATCATTTACCCACTTAACCACAAAACTACAAGGTCAGGCATACAATTAACAACATACGGACAGAAACACAAAATTACAACTTTTTAAATGTAAAAAAAACAAACTTGAGTCGAACTTAAGGGATGTAACATGTAGTAGTTCCTTTTAATTATCCTACACCAAACTTTTTAAGGCTTTAGATCTCATTTCAACAATAAATTCACAATTTTAAAACAAATAAAAGATGATTAATTATGAGGACAGGAACTACTTGGTGTATTATAAATAAAAATGGTGATTATATCAAATTTGCTAAAAAATTTTATAATGTTGAAGAGTCCTGAGAGCTCTGATACTAATAATTTTTATCCAATCCAACCATGCTTATTTTATTGGTAAGTAACACAAGTGTCCAGTGTGTTTTAAACCAACAACATCACCTTCCACCCACACTTGTGAGAGAAGAAAGTTCCATTTGGATGGAGAATTCTCTCATTTGGTATAGAAGAGAAGGGGAAGGGAGGAAGCCAGGCCCCAATGTTTTATTCACCCAACCTTAGGATGAAAACTAGGCGGGAATTTGGGAAATTAAATATGATTACTATTTTACTCCTTATCTCTCTCAATACCCATCATTAAACCCCCTCCCCAACTGCCCCCCACCCCCCCCCCCCCCCCCCCCGTTTTTCTCTTTTTATCTCTCAAATTTTACTGTGAATCACAGAATATGGACTTTAGAAGCAAAAGTCCTCTCTCCCGCACTGCATGGCCATTGACCAAATTGTATCACTTTGAAAACTCCAACTTTCCGGATCTTTCTGAAGGACCATGGATCACAGCCAATGAGGCCCTCTTTTCACAATATGTCAATTTGGGGGCCCCCCCCCCCCCCCCCCCCCCAAAAAAAAAAAAATCTTTCATCTCTTCTCAAACACAACATTAGCCACCCAACCATACACCTACCCCAAATTTATGGATCCATGAATTAGCTTTGATTACTTTTGGAAACTCCAATACAAGCCAAGTCACCATCCTCCCAAACACCATTTTTTATTCAATTAAAAATTTCCAAATTGCTACTGAACAGGTCCCAAAAGATTACAATGAAAGAGAAGGAACAAACAAATAGATCTAAGTTGAGATGATTTGCCTCACAAAACAAGAGCAGCCTTACTAACTTCATTTAAGCCTAATGGAATCTTGCCACAAGGGTTTTTTGATCCCACCATTAAAAACCAAAAGAAAAAAAAGGGAAACCATCCTACAATTTTCTTTTATAAATAAATAATTTTACTGGAACACAACGGCATATATGAAACAGACAAGAAGGAAGACACAGGTCAGTTCTTAAAATATAGGAGGTGATGTGTTGGTCTGGTGGGAGGATTCATTGGGATGCTAAATTTCATCGTCCTCCACAAGATTGGGAACAAGAATCCTTTGATCTATTTATGAATATGGTCTACTCTTCGACGGTACAGGGATTGGGTTCGGATAGGGTGTGTTGGAAGCCAACAAGGAATAGAGGTTTTGAGGTTAGAGGATTCTATCTTTCTTTCTACCCTCCTACCATCTTATCCTTTCCTTGGAAGATGATTTGGAAATCGAAGGTTCCTCCAAGGGTAGCTTTCTTTTCATGGTCTGCTTCCTTAGGTAAGATTTTAACAACAGATAACCTTCGCAAGCGACGTGTGCTAGTTCTTGATTGGTGCTATATGTGTAAGAAGTGTGAGGAGTCAGTGGATCATCTTCTTCTTCATTGCCCCATTGCTTGTGAGTTGTGGTCATTGGTGTTTTGTTTGTTTGGAATTCATTGGGTTATGCCTTAGAAGGTTATTGAGTTGTTTGAGTCTTGGTAGGGTAAGTTTGGTCGACATAGAAATATAGAGTTGTGGAGAATTGTGCCTCATTGCTTGGTATGGTGTATTTGGCATGAAATGAATGCTAGAAGCTTTGAGGGATGTGAACACTCTATGTTAGAGATTAAGTCTTTTTTCTTACACACGCTCCTCGATTGGAGTGTGGTCTTTTGTCATTTTTCTTGTTCTTCACTCCCTTCCTGTTTTACTTGATCGTTGTAATCTTTTTTATTGATTTATGCCCCCATAGTACATTCCCAATGTACTCGGGTTGGCTGTTTTTCGTTTTTTAATAAAATTTTCGTTACTTATCAAAAAAAAAAATATAGGAGTTCAGTGAACCACAACAAAAACTCAAAAAAGAGAGAGAATTTGCCAAAAAAATGATAAAATGCTCTCAGCAAACTGAAATTCGAGCCTCGCCGCTGATGTTTCACAGCCCTAAAAAATCTGAGCATTTTTTTCTCTCCAAATATGATAACAAATAAAGGAATAGCTTTCCAGATTTTGCCATCTCCACCAGCAAACCAAAAAAAAAAATCAATCACCATTACAGACACAGTCAAAAGATCATACAATTTTCTTCTTTGAAGATGAAAGAGCAAGTTTCAGAAATGCTTCGTCCTTTGATCTTTGTCCTTGTTCTAATTTTTTAGAAATGCTTGATCTTTGTAATTTAAGTGTTTGATGTACTGTTATCCAGGTACACCACCGGTGTACCTGGATATTTGATTAATTCAATTCCGTTATTTATCAAAAAAAGAAAAAGAAAAAAGAAAGAGCAAGTTTCAGTACCATAGAAACTCACCAAGGAGTTTACTAAGAAGTTGAGTATTATGGAGCTGGTGAGCTACATATTTAAGTAGGTTGAGTAGCCAATAATGCTACCAAGAATTTGAAGGTTAATCTAAACTGATAGGTTGAAAATAATTTATTCTTCAACCTATTAGTGAGGCTATAAGCTTGCAAGTTGCAACTTCCATTGAAGAATAATATAGATAGAATACATGATGCCTTGAGGTGCTTTCAGCAAGAACACCTAGCAAAGTGTTAATTGAGATTCTAGCACCTAATAGGAGTCGAACCTAATCTTGACTCTTTAATACTGATAAATTTTTTTATTGGTAAATTACACATGCGCCCAATGGATTTTGATCCCATGACACATCAATACATTCAAAAACAAACAAACAAACAAGCATGTAAATGCTAAATATTAGTAATGTGGTATTGTGTAAGATGTAGTTTTAAAACTTGCCTGAGAATGCAGCAACAAGACACTGAACTTCCTGACTCCAATCAAACCCACGAATAGCCTCATGCACACCACCGTAATCTCTCATCCATAGCTTCTGACCGATTTTCCAAACTGCAACCACTTCTAGCTGACTCTCCTTAATTGCAGAAGGTATCGATTTCCACAGAAACCGAGCACTATTACTGAAATATACCAATCAAAACTATGAGACTCTAAATCCCACTAAAATCCAGCTCATAGACCAACAACAACACAAAAACAAAAACCCATTGTTGCAAAACAGGGCTTACACGAAACCCCATTTAGGAAAACCAAAAAAGCATGATATGAAAGAACAAAACTTAATACTACAGTTCTTAAGTGCAGTAATTTATGTTCTCCAATTAAATAAAAAAAAAACATGGTTGCATTGGCCAACAAATTATAAACAGTGTAATTTTTTTCTAAATCCAATCCAACTATGTGTTTGAATTTAATTGGGGAACTAAATGTACTACACCTAAGTAACTGTATCTAAGTTTTACCCAATATTATAACAACAAAAGCAAAAACAAAAAACATGAAAAACATCAACTAGTGGGTGCATCATGAAACGAAGTACTGTGGGCTTCAACAAAAAAGAAAAAGAAAAAAGAATCATACATATCATCAACGTAAATGTGGGCAAGAAGATGAATAGAGTAGGGCCAATCGTCCTCATAAGCAACGCCCTCAGCAGCAGCCTGTTCAAACAACGCTATTAACTCAATTACAAAATTACTATTATATAAGCCAAAAATTCGAAGAAAAAGAAATTGCCTGAAGCAAGAGGTTGTCACAGATATCAGCGATGTTTTGATACGATTTGGAAGCCAAAGCCTCTGTGAGGGGACTAAAATCCATGCCTGAAATTCACTGTTTTCTTTTATAAAAACTTCATCAACCTATTTTTGTTCCCAACTCGGCAGGTATATATCGTACCCATATGATTAGTAGGTGTATCTTAAAGCCCACTAACCTGGGCTTTTGTTGGGCTTTGCTTCCAAGAGCTGGGTAGATCATTGGATTTTTTTAGTAATTTAAGTACTATAGAAATATGTGCGGGTGAAAAAATATTATGAAAATATGTGATGTGGTGTTTAAAAAATGAAAACTATTATTTAAACAACAGTATCAAATAGACCCAAATTTTCTTCAAATTAGTTTACATATAATTTTTGGACTAATTACACATTCCTTTTTTCAAATTTGCAAGAATGACATTCCACCTCAAACTTCAAAAGGAAAAAACCTCTATTTTAAAATTTGAATTCCATCGACTGGTTCAATCGGGAATCGAACCTCAAACCATTATAGTAAAAATTGATAAACTAGTCAAAAATCAATAAAAACTGGAACTAGACACAATTTCGGTTCTTTAACCATTCCAAATTTTAATGCTATGAAAAACACTCCTCTCCCTTGAAGTTTTAAGAAAATAACACTCCTCTTTATGTTTATATTACTAACATAATATTCTCTTTACCAAAGTTTAACCATGTTTAGTAAAAACAAAACTGATAAATTTATAATATATTCGCAAAGTTTATCAAACATCAAAAGACTTGCAATGGTAAATTTCTCCACAACCAATTGGAAAAAAAAAATTGGATATTTTAAAATACTCTTTAATTAAAAAGTTAAACAATGGAATTTTAATTTTGAAGGGGAGGTTAATTTTGGAAACCTACCTTTAAGCAAAGGGCATGTTAGACAATTAAAGCATTCACATTAGTCTTTGTAAAATAGGAAATGCTCCACAATTTTCCCAACGAGCCACCAAAACCTCCCATGTCTATTTATGTATAATTGTGTAAAATAAATTCAAAACTACAGTAAACATGTAAACTTACACTCTAATTATTCATTTTGCATTTCGTTTTTTATTATTGCTTTATGCATCCCAATGATGGAGGAATAAAGTAAATAATGGTTGTTGTGTATGAAGAAAGAGAAACATTTTAAAAAATAAATAAATAATTGATATGTTCATGAAATAAAGTTTAGAATAAATAATTTGATGTGAGTATTTTTGAAATATTTTTATATAAAATAGAAAAATTAAGTTCTTATACTAAAATAAACATGAATTTTTGCATGAGTTAATATGAATGCTCTTAGTACGCTACATTTTTAACATCAATTTAACAGAGGCTGATCAAATTGATGTCAGGGGAGGGAGAGATATTTTTTTTTCCTTTCAAATTTGGGATAAATTATCATTTGTCCAAATCTCAAAGAATGAGAGTGTAATTACCCCTAATTTGTTTTCAAAAATTTCCCCCCTAAAGTCAAATTGCTTGGATGGCACTTTTTCTAGATAAATAAGTATATTTTATTCCCAAAAAAAGAAGATATAGAATAAGACTCAAAGCGCACATTGGGGGTTCTTAATACTCGTGATACCCAGCTTTCACAATTTGAAAGCACCTACTTGAAATGTGACTATCACATCCAGAGGTTATTAGGAAAAAAACCGCTCACAAATTTAGATAGTCTAGAAAAAGACTCAACACACATATTGGGGTTCCTTATTCTCTAACACATTCTAAAACCTTGCCTTTCCCAGAACAAGAAGCTCTCAAACTCAACAAAAACGTTAAACTTTAGAGATTATCTTTCTACAAGTTTAGATTGCTTGTCTTTCACAAATTTGTCGATACTATATTTTGTTCACCTTAGTTTTACAGGCAAAAATCTCAATTTTGACTTCAACAATGCTGAAAATTGTATCTTACACAATGAGGTCTGGTGATGTCAAACAAAACATAATTTGTCCCAATTGGATTTGGATGTTGAATTTAACGGTTTAAAGTTAAAATGACCAAAATGCCCTGTGACAATTGAACTTTGGCTAAGTTCACAGAGGTCAAACAATGTTTGAATTTCCAACACACTCTAAAACAGAGCAAGAAGCTCTCAAACTCAACAAAAACGTTGAACTTTAGAAATTATCTTTCAACAGGTTTATATTGCTTGTCTTTCATATATTTGTTGATACTATATTTTGTTCACATTAGTTTTACATGCAAAAATCTCAATTTTGACTTTAACAATGCTGAAAATTGCATCTTACACGATGAGGTCTTGGAGACATTTAAAAAAAAAAAAAAAAAAAATTTGTCCCAATTGGATGTTGAATTTAATAGTTTAAAGTTAAAATGACCAAAATACCCTTTAACGATTGAAATTTGGCCAAGTTCACAGAATGTCAAACAATGTTTGAATTTTCACCTAATAACCAAATTTCGTCATTTTACACCAAAATCCAAATTTCCAAACAATTGTTTGGCTCTTCACACTTCTTGCGAACTTTTTTAATAGAGAGCGAGTAAAAGGGGCAGTGCGAAAGACTTGTCCGCTCCGCAAAGTTGAGCTTTTCAGTTTGCTTTCCCCTATGTGGTCAGCCTTCACTTATTTGCCTTACTTGGACTATTGAAAACATGTAGGAAAAATTTAACTTTTTATTTGAGAATCAGGAAAAATTTAACTTGAGACAACAGTTTCCGTCTTTTAAAAAAAAAAAAAAACTTCAATTGTCAGTTTTTTTTTTTTTTTACTTGACTTACCAATAACGTTTATGAGAAGAAATTAATTTCTTTCACCGCGGTATCTTATTGTATATATATTATATAAAAGTTGAAGCACAACTAGAATTCAAATGAAATCCAAATTATTTTATAATCTTTGTCTTTTGCGTTATGTATCCAATTTAACTTTCTTAATGAAAGTTGAGATATCTACCTCACTCACCTAAATAAGATCACCTCAACATCACTATTGTTGAAATGATATAGGAGTTTTGACTTATGTTATTGTCTTATGCTTTGACATAATGACGTATGTCATCATTGCCTACATCATCTTATTGTTGAAATCTAACTTTTATAATATGTTATTACCACCACACATCCTTAGTACAATAGTCACTTCACAAGTATAAGTGCTTGTGGGATGTGGGAGGCAAGAGTCGGGGTTTAAGGGTTGAGGTTCAAGTTTCTAGCAGAGAGTTTCACACACATATACACCCTAATTAGCCTAGAGTAGAATTTCTGTCTTGTATCCAAAATATATATGTACATATATATATATATATATATATACTATTAATTTTTTTTTAAACCCTTGTATAGTGACCGTTGCACCAAGAGTATGCGGTGATTAATATACTATTAATTAAAGGCCTATGTGTTGCATGGTTTTGGTAAACTTATAAAAGATACAGTTGATTTGAGAAGTAGTAATTAAATGAATGATTATTAAATAATTGAATAATTGAAAGCAAAGTTAATAAATGAAAGTCATTTCAATACAATAATTAAAAACAATCCAAGTTTCTAAAAATTTAAAACATTGGAAATGTCCAAAGCCTTGTAACTTATTTAACACATTTTAGTGTTTCCAACAGAGATGTTCACGGAATCACAGTTTAAATCTCTCATCGTCATTATAACTATTGAACAATAAAAGGAAAAAACATTGGAAGCAAAGTTAAAACAGGAATTGAATCCGAGGAAGAGGGAAACACTCCAATGGGTTTCACTACACAAATAAATAAGTAAAAATTGTTTAAAAACATTTAAAATAAATAAAAAGTTAGATAAGAACTAAAGAAATTATACGTGTATTATGTTTGCCGAATAAACAAAGAAAATGGAGTGTTAATTTGATGCAACAAGTGATATTGTCTCTACCTTTTGAAGTAAGGATCACCTCTCCGGTGTTAGGATCATCCACACTGCTTTGCTAAAAAAATGGACGATAATTGAATTGAGATATGATTTTCCACAAGTGTAATAGTATAAGACATGAAAAGTCAAAGTCAAGTACATGACTTAACTGGTGAGATAATTTTACTCTAAACTATAGAGCTAGCTGTATAGAATTCACAATGTGAAAGGCATGATGTCTTAATCAAATAAAGAAATATCTCAATAGAAAATTTCCTACTTTTTTTTCAGACTAAGAAAAGGCTGTTCCCATTGTATTTTTATTTTATTGGAAAAAGTTTATTGTCAATCCAGTTTAAAACTATTATCTTCTAACTAATTATGTGACGATTGAAAAGATAAATTATGCAAAGTTTTAGTCACATAAATTTTTTGATGACGTGTGTAACTTGTTTAAATAATTCATATGAATAATTTTATAAATTATCATGTAGTGAGTTGGAGAAGATAGTTCGAACTGGTTTGAACCAAACTTTGTTAATAATAAATTTTTACCTTGGTTTTTACTTTTTTACAGGCAAATTAAACCATAAAAGTTGATGCTAAAATAAAATTAATTCAAATAAAACTTGCATTATATTAATTAATGGATCTAATGGTTAACATTGCAATTGACTTTCATAAAAATACGAAAATGTTATTCTATTATAAACGCTAGGCTAGCTAGCGAATATTGCAATGAATTAGCATGTGATCCATGGCTATCTCTCTTGTCATTTAATTATTCTAAGTGATTATCATATGATATTTTAGTTTTTAGATAAATGTTTTTTTTTTTGTTTTGTGTGTTTTGTTTTTGTGAATTCTTTTCAGATCTTCTTGAACAACAACTAAACATGGATAGTATAATTAACAAATTCATACGGTTATATTCTTATTGTGAGTTTGGATTATAAATTATATGTGTGTTAATAAGCTGATAGTAAAAGGAATTCCGGATGGAAAAAAAAGGAGATCAGACCAAAAGAAATTATATATATAAAAGATATTAAAAACGGTTCCTAATCAAAATTTTGTGTGTAAAAACAAAAGAAATTATACATAGCCGTGTATTAAAAAAAGTTGATAAGAACAAAAGAAATTGTATTAATTTCTCTCTATATGGAGATTTAAAAAAGAAGAGATAAACAAAAATCATAATCCCTGGTAATTACTAATAAAACTATTAGTTAAAGCAACATTAATACACATAGTAATTGGGTAGAGTATCTACTTGGAACAACCATTAGAGGACCAAACTTATATATATGTGTGTGTGTGTGTGGGTGTACACTATATATATGCACTTGTTAGGATAAAATGCATTTTACTTGGGTTTTCTAAATCGATTTGTAAACTTTAAAAACTTGCAATTTACACAATGATATCAATGTTGTACTTGTATCCCTTGAAAGTGCAGTTTTAGACCCTAATATTAGTTAAAACTTAATTAATTTTAGGATAAACACAATTAATGAGGAATTTACATAATTAGCTAATTAATCAACTGAACCACTAGACAATTGCAAGGGTGAACATAATTGAACACTGCAATAAAGTAAACAACAAAAGGTAAAGAGAGAGCAAACCAAAGATAACACCCGATCTTGTCGAGTGATGAGCTTGAGCTCGGCTCATGTTCAAAATAAAATTAAATAAACAAGTTAGAGCTTTTAATAGACTTCACTAGCTTTCTAGATCTTGCAACACCTCTTGGTTGCACCACTGATCCTCCATGTTAGAAAAAGCGATCAAGCTCCAATACTTCCTAAATGTCCAAACAACAATCAACACTCAATATGGTGAAGAAGGTGAATGATAGAATTTCCTCTCATGAATATGGAAATTGGGAGAAGGAAGATGTGTGGAGAAACAAAGGTGTTTGGCTCTCACAATGAAAGGCACAACTCTCAAGGTGAGTGTTTCTAATCTATAAAACTCTTTATCTTTTAAGGTTAAAACTTGTGGGAAAGAGATGCATATATAGAGGAGAAAAAAAAGGCACAGTTGAAAGTTTTAAACATGAGTTGTCTAGGAGCACTCGCGAGTGGGCACACTAGTGAGTCGCTCATGGCTTATCCAACTCTTACCGACTTTTAAAATTCCTTACGTGCTTTTCAGATGAAAACTTGTGGGTTCTGCTAGTTATGAACCAGTCATGAATCAGTCTTGTGTTCCACAAATTTTGCATTTCTTTATCAATTCTAAACCCAACCCAATTACATTAAAATTCCACAAAATACATGGAAAAAATGCATGAGATTACAACAAATTTGACATTAAATAAAGCCAACAAAACATCTGTGGAAGTTCACAACTTAACATCCCTTCCATTATGGTTTGTCACATTTTTGCTATATTTCAATTTGGTCTTTATCTGTTACACCATGTTTCAATTTGGTCCATAACCTTTTAACTGCAAAAACTGATTTTTTATTTTGGCCATTAGCCATGTTATCAATTCTCATTAAAGAGATAATAATAGATATTAAATTGACATAATATTAAAAAGTTAAGGATCAAATTAACACAATTGAAAAGTTAGGAACTAAATAAACTATGGTGTAAAGTATTGAGACCAGTAATTTACCCTAACATAAATAGTCAAAATGAAAATTTTAAAATATGAAAGGATAAGAAATGAAAACAACTTCAGTCTAATTTTTTTTATTTTTATAGATAAATAGAGGGGAAAGGTGAAACGGCATTTGAATCACAAACGAGAGATCGGATAATTGGATAACATTCATTCCTATTGAATTCTTGAATTCCCCCCTTATTTTTATTTAGACGCAAAATATGTAGCATTTAAAATAAATATCACTCATTCATTGGACTAAAAATAGGAGAAAATTAGAGGATTTAAAATCGAAGAGATAATCATCATCGTATAAACCCTTTAATCACTCCAGATCTATCTAGAGACCTAAAAGGTCAACTAATAATCCAATAACCTCAGAATCTTGCCCCCCCAGATTAGCTCAAAGTATCATTTTCACAATTTCTCTTCAACAAGTCCCATATTCACACCACACGAGACACTCCCTTGTCCTCATTATACCAAGAATAGTAGGAAATACGTGGATGGAACAAAACATAACGACCTTCCTGCATTGACTTTTAAACCAAAACAGCCCACACCTATTCACCACCATCATCGTTTCCTTCTCCTATCTATCTGTTCTCTCTCTCTCTCCCTGGAATACATATTAATAAACCCATTTCAATTTTGGGTAGACTTTAAACTTTTCCTTATATATATATATATATATAGAATAGAGCCTTGAGATCTTTCACCTGCTAATTCAACAAACCACAGGTACATACCCATTTGTGTATTTCAGTTATAACTGCTTTCTATGTATCTGTTCCCTACTTTTCTGAAATTTTAATGTTAGTCCTAGAATCTAAGTTTTTATTTAGTTTTTTATGTATTTTTTTCTTCTGGGTATTCACACATGGCTTTACTGTCCACAATTAATGCTTGTGGCTACATTAATTTTTTATTTTATTTTTTAATAGTGTGTGAGATTTGGACTGATCTATTCTATGTTGTATTTATGAAGTTTGGTGTAGTTGATGAAATGATGAAGTGGGTTTGATATTAAGGATAGATTTGTCAGTCAGCTTCTCTTATTAACAGATGCAAGTCTGTCAAATACCGATTTTAGGCAAATGGGTTCTTTGTTTCTCTGAAATGGTGTACTGTCATGGTGTGTGCTCCCCATTTTTTCAAATATTTTTTGGTGGTGATGTGAAATGAAATTCTTGTCAATAACCCTTTTGGTAAAACGGTTTCAAACTGCACTTTTTCAACTTACAACTTCACTCTTTTTAGGTACAACCTTTTTCAAACAATCCCATTTTCAATAATCTGAAAAATAAGCTGTACCAAATGGGCTAGTCACTTGGTGCTAGTCATTCCTGTAAGTTTCCTCTCTGATTTGGAGAGAAAATATTTGGTGGGCCTTGGGAGAAAATACTTCCCCACCTCTCTTCCTTTCAATGAGTTTTGTTCTCTACCAAAAAAGGAAAATGGTGATAACCCACCTTTTTTTTCTTCATCTTGTACCTATTTCTCCAAATTTTTCACATGGACAAAGTTTGGCTAGTTTGGAGCTATCTTTTCCAACTTACACGGTGATTTATAAGATTATCCATGCGTATTATTTAAACAACTTACACGGTGATTTATAAGATTATCCATGCGTATTATTTAAACAAGTTACATGATTCTTTAAAGGGGTCATTTGACTAAAACTACATATGGATAGTTTGTTCAATTACCACATCATGGTTGGAGCAAGATAGCCCCAAATCAGTTTGGAGCCAAACTTTTTCCTTCCCACATTAACAAGGGGGACTGCACTCCACAAATAGGAGTTTTTATGTTTATCAAAGCAATATCCCCATCAAAAATTAAATCCTCACTCTCTTAGGCATCACTCAATGAATCCTAAACACAAAAAGTACAAAAGACTAGAGTTCATGGACAACTGCGCAATGCATTAACAAGTGATCTATAGTTTCCCATTATATTTGAACATATTACACCATTCTACCAATTTTTTTTACCTTTCTTAACAAGATTGTTACCTGTTCAAATTTTCTCCCACATTTTCCACAAAAAAATGTGACTTTTTTTGGAACCATATTACGCCAAATACTCTTCCAAGAGAAATGCACACAATTGGAACCTCTTAAAACCTCATAATATAAACAAAGGTTGAACTTACCATTATTATTCATCTCCTCTTGAGATGTTTGAATACAACATGTCAGACAGAGTCAATTGATTCCAATTTCCAATCATTGGAAGTTCTTATAAATATTATATTCTATGAACATTTCCCCTGTCATTGGGAAGCTCCAAATATGAGTGAATAGAAGCATCCTTATTTGCTGCAATTGAATAAAATTATGGATATAATATGCTTGATTCCCACATTGTATGTTATGCCAGAAGCTCACTTTATGACCATTTTGCTGTAACAGCAGAAGCACTGGTACCAATTTGTTGTAATAGAAGCTCTATTACCAATTTGTTGTAGGAAAGGGCCTTTAGATAACAATCCTACATAAGATTGATTGTGTAATATGGGTTTAGAAGATCTCCAAACAAACGATAGGAACAAAGAAAACTAGAAAGAATTTATGTGGTTCGAATTTTGGCTTATGTACACAGGCAACAATGAGGATAAATTTCACTGACAAAGGGAATAGAAAATAGTGTAGAGGCACTCTCACAAAACCCAAATCTCAATACACCAAAAGTTATTCTCTCATACAAACACAGAGTTCTCTCTATGCAAATACAAAGTTTGCGGCCACACCTAAAACACAAAGAGAAGAGTTCTCTTCTTTAGGTTGCGTAGCCCCTCTGCAAAGCCCCTTTCAAAGAGGTCTCTCACATTCTAATTTTGCGGCACCCAAACTATTAGACTAGCCACACAAATCAAAGTAGAGCGATAAATATATAATTGAACAAGGGGAAACCAAAGTTAAAAAAAGAGGATTTGTTGCTGTGTATGCAAAAGACATGATGATATAGATGTGAAACAAAAGCCAAGCCTGACAATGCATGTATTCAATGAAGGCATGGAAATTCAAGCCAATTTCAAGCCAGAATCAAATGCATATACCTTTAAAATGAAGAGAAGTTTTCACTTCTCTAGGATTTCTGCAGAATGTCCTTCATAAAACCCCCTTCAAAGAGGTATTTCACTCTCACATTTTTGCTGCACCACACCACATTTCACATAGCAGGCTGCATCTAACATATATACCAGATCAAGAAAAAACCAAAGTAAAAGAAAAAGGAAAGGAGGATCTGTTGCCGTGCACGCAAGCGACATATATTTAATGTAGGCATGAAACAAAAGCCATGCCTAACAATGCATGCACTTAATGAATGTAGTCTACAAATCTCTCCCCATCTGCTTTAATACTTCACCTTAAGCTACAACCCTGAGTACTTTTAAATACCGTCGTTGTCCATTGTTCCCAAGCTTCCTCATACTTAGTGCCAACATCCCCTCTCCAAAGTAGTTTTCTGTCTCTCATAGCACCATAGCCATTTACCAAATTGAGCTTGATTGAAGGTACCCATTTTTCTCATCTCCAACTCCCCATTCTTAACTGGAGAACACGATGTATTCCATTCCATTCCTCGAGATGGAAATAAAACTCATCCCAGGTCCACCCACAAAAAATTCTGCAGCAATCTCTTCAATTGATTATCCACACAGGTAGGAATGGTAAATAATAATGGACAGTAAGCTGCTAAAATTGGATAATGGACTCTTTATAAGAGTCAACCTTCCGCTCTTGGATATTTTAAACTTCTACCATCCTAATAACTTTGCATATTTTCTTTAGGGTAGGATTCCAAATTCTTCTCACTTTGAATGATGATCCCAATGGCATGCAAGATAATTCATTGGCAAACATCCAACCTTACAATGCAAGATATCTGCCAAGTCATCTGTATCATCTTCTTCTCTACATGAACAATCTCACTCTTGTCTCTTTGTCAGGCTTGATACCTTTTCAAAGTATAGCAAAACATATCTAATATAAAGGAGATGTTCAACATTTGCAACAGAAAAAAAGTACAGTATTATCAGAAAAAGTAGGTGAAAAACCATCAAGCTATCACTAGATCCATCCTCAACCTGAAAGCCTAATATGAAACCCTCTTCCATAGTTTTCATTAGCATTCTACTCAACCCCTCCCTTTTTTTTGGTATAGGTATGACACAGAATTCTTCAAGACTCCTGATGGAGAGCCATTAGCCAAAGCAAACCCATTCTACCCATGCACTGTAGTTATACAGGAATGAATCCAATGCTTCCACCTTTCACCATACCCATTCTACCAGCAAGTAGATCTGTGTTGTACTTTTTTTTACTCTCCATATATTACTTGGCCTTTTTGTCTTTTTATTAATATTTATTTGTGAAAAAAAAAAAAAAAAAAAAACTGCTCTGTGTGACACATTTTACCCGCAGCCCTAATTGGCTTATTGGGATAGTCTAATATGCCATGCTTAATTGTGCTTGTATCCATCTGTTGTTGTACTCTTCAAAGTTTCCCTTCAACATAGACTACTCCTGAATTCACTTGACTATGCTATATTGATTTGGTTTGAATTTTCTGTTTCTGTTGGCTGTCAGATTGTTTAACAATTGCTGGAAAATACGAAAGTTTTGTGCACAGCAAAAGCTTTTCTGTCAGCTTTGTCTGTGCAATTTTCTGTTCTATCTAACTCTTTTGCGGTTGGGGGGGGGGGGGGGGTGGGGGTGAAGGGAAGAAGCCAATGAGCTCTAGCTCAAACTATTCCTCCTTTCCCCATAAGAAAGGGTTAAGGGTAAATTTTGGGTTCAAAACCCATTTTGTGTGTGTAAACTTACCCAAAAAAAAAAAAAAAAGCCTCAAATTTGCATTAGCTGTTGATATTGAGATGAGGTGTATACAATATTCCCACAATAATTGGTTTATTGCTATGTGCATGTTCTTTTGATGTGTTTTATTTGAGAATATTGTCTCAGTGTGGTACACTATTTTCATTGTGGATGTTGTTTGTCTGATAGTTTAGCAATCATCATGCACCTGCAGTATCATCAATATGAAGTGCTCTTACTATTAGGTGCAAATCTTGTTCAGCTAATGAAAAAGCAATTGTGATAGGTTGTCTTATTTATTGATATGAACTGTTAACACTAGTATTTGTTGATTTTTCTTCTTCTTTTTTCTAACAATATTTGGTTTTATGTTATATATTTTGTAATTGTGTTTTTCCTAATGAAAACAGAAGTTTGATTATTTTGTTCTTTCTTCATATCTGATAATGTAGTTGTTATTGTTAGTTATAGCTTATTGCAACATCTGGGAGTGGGAATCGGATAGTACAGAAAATTTAATTTTGCTTGGATGAAGAAATGTGGAAGAGGAGATAAAGTAAGGTAAAATGCAGGATTCTGTTGGTGATGATGGAAAATTCCAGATGCAATGAGAGGTTGTCTGGAAGAGGATCTTATACAATCCAATGTCTTCAAGTAAGAGTGCTTCGCATGGGCTTGATGATAATGGGGTTCAGAAACAAAGCACTGATTTTGTAGACAGGTACTACTTGAATTAAGTTTGTTAAAGAAGAAATGTGTCGTGCAAGTATTTATACGTGTGTGAAGACAATTTTCCCTATCAATTGTGCAAAGTCTTGGTGACAATGGAGTGGGATGAGACTTTACAGAAATCCTTTTTTTTTTTTTTTTTTAATATCATTATTATTATTATTATTATCATTATTATTTTTTTAATTTTATAATTCAATAGATTCAATGGGAGAGAGGGGAATTGAATCTTGGATGTCTCCACTAAAGAGAACACAAGGGGGTGCTAGTTGAGCTATAAGATTCTTGGCAAGACTTTACAGAAGTTCATTATTAGCTACTAACTATGAAACTAGACAACCAAAATCTGTAAGATTACCAAATTACTATTGACGTTGATATTTGAATAAAGCCAATGATAAGCTTGTTGCATACTTTTGCAAAGGGAATTAGAATCATAGACTCAGTAATATAAACAAGTTTGTGAAGAATCCTAATTGGGATGCATGGAAAATTTTGCGTGTATATTTTTTATTTATTTTTGTAGTCTCTAAGCTCACTCTTCCTTGAGCTTCTTGTAGTCTGCATTATAGAGCTTTCTATCTTTACCACTTGAGGTAGGAAGCTAGTCAATATTGAAAAGTTTGTGTTTGTGTATCTTTTTTCTTGTATTCTGTAGGACTAATATTGAGAAATAACTTGATTCCAGGAATTTGAAAGGAGATGTCAATTTTAGTCATCTTCAAGACCGAGAGGCTATGGTATTGTTAACTAACATTTCCATGCAGAATATTTGAATTTGAACTTACAATAATGCTTGATATGCTTCCTTTACACTAACTAAATTCACAAGTAGGAACTTTATTCACGAGCCAGAGCGCAAGAAGAGGAGATCCAATTTCTTCGTGAACAAATTGCTCTTGCATGTTTGAAGGTATAGCATTTCCTCAAAGGCTTTTAGTTACATGCTTATGTTAATTTGTTAGTCACTGTAATTCTACATTTTTGAAATGAGAGGAAATAACATGTCTTTTGAATCAGGAAATGCGGCTATTGAATGAGAAGTATGCATTAGAGATGAAATTCTCTGACTTACGAATGGTTGTTTATTTTTTTGAGAGTATCTATATATTCTCTCTCTCTCTCTCTCTCTCTCTCTCTCTCTCCTTTGATTGTACTTGGTGGTGTTGGAAATTGGATTGATGAATTTAATCTTATTTTTTAGGCTATTGATGAGAAGCAAAATGAAGCCATTACCTCTGCCTTAAACGAGTTGGTTAGGAGAAAAGGTTACCTTGAAGAAAATTTGAAATTGGCTCATGATTTGAAGGTAAATTTATATATTCTCAGTCAACTCATGCCTCTCAGTACCCTTGCAATAATGTTGATAGAGTTTGTTATATCTGTTGCATACAGGGAAAGTCCTTTTAGGGTATGTTAATTTACCTAACACATATTCTTAGTATTTATACTAATAACATTTGTACATTATTACACATTTACTCCTATTATGTAAACACTGCTCATAAAAATCCCATCTAAAGCTGGGAATAAATGGTATATTATATAATCCTAGATTGTTACATAGTAAATCTAATCTAGTCTTCATAAGGGTTTAGTAAACATATTTGCAATTTGAGTTCTTGTAGATGCATTTGGGGTAGCAATAACTTTACTTTCTATCTTTTCTCGAACAAGATGTGATGCGAACTTCAATTGACATGCTTTGAGACCCAACAAAAATATTAGAATACTTGCCCAAGAAAACTAAAATTTTGATTTGTGATAGAAACCCTGACCCAACGTTTATAATCGAAACACGAACCAAAGGTATAAGTGTAACACTTTGACCCAATGATTATAATTGAATCATGAACCAAAGGTATAAAGTTTGAACGCCACAAGAAAAAATTCTTGATAAGTTCACAGTTCTTGAAGAACCAAAGGAAGAGCAAAGCCTCACCTTTTTTGATTTTTATTCAATAATTATATCTATTATAATGAGTGCATGCTATTTATAAGACATGACTGGAAATAGAAAATATAAAAAAACGTACTAAAATAATAAAACCCTAAATAAAAGTTGATTTGGTCTGAAATTAGCATATCTAAAATAGGAAAAATAGCTAAAAACGTTCTAAATAATAAAAGCATAAAATTAAGGTAGATTTAATCCAAAATTAGATGCTCCAGATTAGGAAAAATATCTATTAACTGATATGGAGTTGGAAAATCTATCAACCATTAATCCACGCCATAAATCATGCCCAATTAAGCCAGATTAGCCCTCAATAGCTTGGATTAACTTTATTATGCCTTCATCTTCCTTTGGGCCAAGCTTGGAATGTCTTCCGTTAGAATCAGCTCAAATCTCTTGAATTAGCCCATTTAAGTGCATCTTTGATCTTCTTGGATCTTGCTTTAGTAATAGACCCAACTGGAACATGCAATGGATCCTTGAATGCTTTTTGATTCTCATCAAGATGGCAATCCACTTTTATATGCTTAGTTTGCTCATGAAAGACATGATTTGAAGCAATATGGATTGCTTTCTGGTTGCCACATTACATGGTCAAAGGTAACTTAGTGTTAAGATTTTAACTCCACAAAGTAGGTGCTTCATCCACATAAGCTCATATGGCGTATGAGGTATAAGCTACGGCTCTACTCAACTTCTACACTAGATCGGGACATAGCACTTTCACTTTGCTTCTTACGCTTCCGGTAATCAAGTTCCCTCATAGAAAGGTGCAATCTCCAGTAGTTGATCTTCTATCTAAGGGTGATTCTGTACAATCTGAGTTTGTAAACACTTTTACCTGTAAATGCTCATTAGCCTTTTACAAAAGTTGCTGACAGATCAAAAGACCACAAAGTAGCCGGAGATAAGCTCTATTCAGCTTGGAGCATTGATTACCCATAACAAATAGGCTAGCTCTATCTCTCAATTGCCTATCCTGTGCTCAAAAAGGTCCCCCAGTTCCTTGGCAGCTCTTCAAGGTGCATTTAGTTGTCTTAGATGTGACTTGGGCTATTCCTCACTCCAAGACCAGGATGTCTGGATGTGCTTTTGGAAACTTCAAAATCTGAAGAACTGCGTGAGCTATTATTATCCTGATCAGATTAGACATTTTATTTATTTATTTATTTATGTTCAGTGAGGCCACCTTTTTTGAAAGGTTTTGCAATTTGTCCTTCAAGTAAAAGTTAATATGTTAATCTTTGTATAATGTGTAAAGTTGTGCCCTTGCTAGCTACATGATATAGTCAAACAGAAAATGGGAATGTTTCGAAAACATGCATTTTCTGTCACATGCCATTGTATATATTAATGTACTCTTGATTAAGATGTCAGAGATTATCTTTCATTCATAAAGTTACTTGACATCAGTGCCCGAATATTTAGAAGACAATCTAGAAAACCTGGTTGATTGCTCTGATAGTGATACATGAATTTAAGTGCTTAATGGGTGATGCCTTGAATGCTTTGGATGAATCAAATCATTTTATATTTGCTTGCAATGCTCCTTATCTGTTGTCTTTTTTTTTTTTTTTTTTTTCTTTCCCCGTCTTCTATTCACATCTTTTTTATAATTTTTTTTTTGGTTAGCTGTTTTTTAATGGTATACTTATTCTCTAGGCTGCAGAGGATGACAGATATGTCTTCATGTCTTCCATGCTTGGGTTATTGGCTGAATATGGTATTTGGCCGCGCGTTCTAAATGCCTCTGTTATATCCGATAATTTAAAGGTATCAATAGTATGGAACACAAGTATATGTAATGATAAACTGTATGGAATTGTCTTGCATATCATTTAAGTGCTACTTATCCTTTTCACTGAGCACAAACCCTATGCTATGGTTCATCAAGGAAGCAGATCTGATGGTCCCAAACCTTAACATGCTTTGCCAAAAACCATCCAAAGGTCCCATGCAGTGCTTCTATGCACTACATTAACCACTTTAGTCATTCTGATAAGAGACTTTATGGTATTACTGGGACAAATAAAACAAGAATCTTGGCCCTACAGGTGGTGGATTTTGAGAGTTAGATGATAAATTACTTAGAATCATATTGTAGATGGAATTTAGTTAAGCTTTATAATGATGAACAATTTTTATTTTTTATTTATTTTAAATGTTCTCAAAGTCGATGTATGGTTGAAAACAGATTGAAATCCAGGTCGTTGATTTTTGAGTGGTGTTAGAGTTGAAAATTTTTGTTGGACAAATGTAACAACCTTAGTATTGCAAATTCTTGAGCTAAAAGTGTAGAAATGATTCTAGTATATGTATATATATTTTTTGATAAGTAACATAAAGATTTTATTAAAAAAATAACACAGCCCAGTACATAGGAAATGTACTAAAGGGGCAGTATATTTAAGGATGCAATATTTAAATCTCAGTTATTATCTGTTCCACTTACTGGTATTTTTTCTTTCGTTTTTCTTTCCCTGGTCCTTAGCTTGAAAGGTATTTTCTCTTTATATTTTTCATTTTGCTCCATTTAGGCCTCTGCTTTTAGGCCTATAGGAGCAGTTGGAGACTCTGCTATATGTTGCTAAATATCAGTCAATTAACCAATTTTCTTGAATCTCTGTAGCGGTTACATGATCAACTGCAATGGAAGATCAGAACTTCACATGTAAGCCTGCCACTTGTGGTTTCATGTTTTTTTTTTAGTAAGTTGTAGCTCTTGATGTAGTAATTATGCAGTGACCTGTTTTTTCCCTTTATATATAATTGTCATTCTCATTCCATCATTTTGCAGTTCTTTTTCTTTTTAATATTTAAGTTTTTGGGCAAATTTTGTTTTAAACCCCATAGTTTAGAAGTACCCACACTTTCAGAAGTTTCAAATTAAAGCCTATACTCTTAAAGATTTCAATTAAAACCATATAACCATTTACAATGACGTTGTTAATAGAAAATATGTAAACAAAACGATGCTGTGTGGTTATTTCTTCAATACGTATATCTTAGTTCCAAATTTTTGGGGTTGGTTATGAATCTTTTACAAATTAGTCAGCTTTGACAGCATGTATTCTTTTCCTTCATTTTATTTTACCTTAAGTCATACTCTTTGTTACTTCCTTAATTGATGACATTTTTTTACTTCTTCTACTAATGTTATTTTTGGTTTTACTTTTCCTTTTTTCCTTCCCCTTAACTTGAATCAACTCATTCTTTCTTACCAGTGTGTTGATTGCTCTTACCTGAACATAAGCAAATTGTTTTAAGCGATTCTCCCTCGTATTTTCATTAATAGGGGTCACCCCTATTTTTAAGTGTTTTCCTTATTTTGAATCCTATCTTTCCGTGTATTTCTCCTTATCCATCTTAACATTCTCATTTTAGATATATGAATATGTTTCTTTTTAATAGCCCAAAATTTAGTACCATCCATAGTGTAGTTTGTCTTATAGCAGTCTTATAAAATTTTCCCTTTAACTTAATAGGTGTTCTACGATCACACAGTAACCATGATGCTTATCTCCGCTTCATTGACCTTGCTCTTATCCTATTATTCACATTGTCTTCAATCTCTCTAGCTTTATGGATTATTGATCCAAGATATCAAAAGCTCTCGTTCTTTAGTATCTCTTGATCATCAAGTCTTAATCCCCTCCATCTTCGTTTCTACTTTTACTAAACCTACATTCCATGTACATGTGTATATTATATATGGTCTCTAATTCACTCTAGGCCACATGGTGTTGTTCTGTTTAAACTTTAAGCATTTTCCATTAACCGCATCACATGTAATGGGTTTATGGTTTGAATTGAAACGTCTTTGAAAGTGTAGGGTCTAATTCTAAACTTCTCAAAGTGGAAGGTTTAATTTGAAATGAACCCTATTATGCTGTTTAAATTATAATTTATCCCATGTATTTTTTTGTAGCAGCCTTTGTCTTTTTTCCCCTAGTATAATATACAGAAAACTGCTTCCATGTACTTATATCTGAGATGAACTCATCTTTAATAGTCACTTGACTTTTGTTTCGCATGAGTACTTTGGTGGTGCATAGGATGTAGATTATAGTTGACAATGCATAGAAGTTATGTTTATATTTCTTCTGGGAATCCTTTATATATGGCTTATATTATCATCTCTTTAGTTACCCTCCTCTCAAAGGTATGTCTTGCTCATAAAATACCTGGTTGTAAGTCATAAAACTAGATCTTGTAAGACTTGTATGTCATAATATGAGGAAAACGCTAGTCACATTTACGCTATACTCGAAAAGGGCTAGTCAAGTTACAAGTAGGGCTCCTTGCAATTGTTTATATAGCCAAAATCTATCTATTACATGCTAGGTATGAAACTCAGCACACATCTATTATAATAATCGAATGATATACCACCTGGTGATTGGGATATATCATATTTTATTTTATTTTATTTATTATGTTATTAATTGATTAAATGTTTTGGGAGAGCAAAACAAGAGAGGACCTCTGGGTTGAGTCAAACTCTTGCCAACCAGTCAAAGGTATAAAAAAATAATTACCCATTAACATGTGTGTAATTTTGACCCAAAGCTAGGTCTTTTGGATATGTATTAGGTCAATCTAGGTTATATTAGCGATTATCCAATTGAAACTTGACTAGTCCTTTAGAAGTGAGTGCAAGTGTGGTTAGCACTTTTTCTTGGGCCTTTGCAAAATTGTAATACCCTGGATTTTTTGGATTTGGATTCTGAAGGTGCTGTGCTAGCATGTGCCCAGTCTCACAGGGAGTTTATACAAGGTTGATCTGGCTATGTAAGTGATTACGAGGATTCCTAATTGTAACTTGACTTCTCTTTTTGGGGTATAACCTAGATGTGATTAGCACCTTTCTTGGATGACTTGTGGGACACTGTTTAATGTATAACTCCAATTTGCACTTTTCTTGGATGACTTGTGTGACACTGTTTAATGTTATAACTCCAATTACTTTGCTTCTGACCTACAAAAATATATTAAAGAAAATGTGTCTTTTGTAAAGTTCCTATGTACATGGGTTCTGCCTCTTTTGGTGCTTTTAAATTAATTTTACTCCATACAAAAAGAGTTATCTACTCAATCCGTGATGGAAGAAACTTGATATAAATGATGAAATTCAGAGTCTTAACTAAAATGAAGCTTCCCCATAGTTTTTTGATGTGTCTTATCTATTTATATATGTTTCTGCACAGACAGAGGCATATGTGTATATGTATGTATATTGATAGATAGACACAAATGGCATACATATATATGTATACATTGGCATGCAGTGTGCTATACACTCTGTATAGCATGTCTTTCCCTTGGAACTTGGTTTGATGATCAAAGGTCCTGCCTTGGGTGGCCTTCTTTTCTTGGGCTGCTTCTCTAGGGAAGATTTTATCCACTGAAAATCTCCAGAAGAGAGGTATTATTATATTGGATTGGTGCTGCATGTGTAAAAGGTGTGAGAGTCTGTGGACCACCTTCTTCATCATTGCTTAAGAGTTGTGGACAATGGTGTTTTGTCTATTTGGGCTCCAATGGGTTATGCCAAAGAGGGTTATTGATTTATTTGCAGCTTGGCAGGGACCCTTTGGAAGGCATAGAAATATAGCCTTTTGGAAGGTTGTGCCACATTGTATTGTGGGGTGTGTCTATGGGGTGACGGAATGATAGAATTTTTGAGGGATGTGAACAGTCTATCCTAGATGTTAAAGCCTTCTTCCTTTTGTAACTTGTTAGACTAGAGTGTTGCTTTTCACCCTTCTCCTTGTTTTTCTCTTCTAGATATGATCGAGCATTGTAGTTTGAAAGTTTGATTGTACTTTACCCTGAGTTCACCCTGGTGGATTTAGTTTTTTTTTTTTTTTTTTTAATAAATTTTTTTGTTGCTCATCAAAAAAAGAAAAAAAAGAAAAAGAAAAAGAAAAAAAAAAGTTGGTTACACAAATATATTTGCATTTTCATAATTTCTTTGCATGCCTTCTGAATTAGTACATCAAGACTATTTCTGCCTTCTGCTTTTTGAGTTTTCTTTACCCCTAAATTTTTAACATGGAGATGCTTTCTTCTTGTTCATGAGTTCGTACTTTAACAGGATTATAATATAACTTTTTTCTCATTGGTTGTACTTGTGATATAATTAAAGCATGTGCTTACTCTTGTCACAGGATAGAATGAGAGAATTAATATCTGTAGTGGACAATCTTGGTGGAAATAGCTCTCATGATAATGACAGCCCAGATTTTGACAATTTGAGAGATCGACTTCATCATACACCCATGGTACTATGGGCATGTAATCTACTTGTGTACCTCTCATTATATTTTATTATTCATTTTATTAACTTGTGCTTATCATACCTATCCAAAAAAAAAAAAAAAACTTGTGCTTATCATGTTATCATTGGTGTCTTTTTTGTTAATATTCTTCCTTTAATTTTTGGGGCTCCCAATGCAGGGTCCACAACCAACTGGGGATATGCCGAGATATATGCAGCATAATGATCCTACAAATATATCATCCAATAGGTTGGCTGTTGGCATGATTTAATCTGTTTGGTTCTAGTTGTAAAAAATGTCTTGATCCTCTTTTCCTGTGATTACTATGCATTTCTGTTTGGAAATTTAGTTGTAGTCTCCTTCTGAATAGTTATGCTGCATTATTTCTTTCCTATATGTCTTGTAATTAGAAAAGATTGTTTTTGAACATTATGAAAATGATTTATAGTCTCCTTCTGAATAGTTATACTGTGTTATTTCTTTGCTATATGTCTTGTAATTAGAAAAGATTGTTTCTGAACATTATGAACTTGTTCTGCCTATGAGAATAAATCCTTAGTAAGTGGAATTTTCAGCGCTGGTTTGCTCTAGACTTTTATTGACTACCATCTTTGTAAAAGGTACAACTGAATGTTTTTTAGTGTTTATGTTATTATGTATCACCTTGGTCCATTTGTCATTGCATAACATGACTAACATCACAAATATTGCCAAACGCATAAAATGTGGAGTTTCAGGACCATTTCAAATGCCAATGGTTGCCTCTTTTCCTCTATATCTTTCTTGATTGATTCCCTGATATTCAGCAGACTACCTGCAAAATTGTTCCCTGAAAATGAACTTGTTATCTGAGTCGAGTTACCTTAACTGAAGAATTTGTTGCTAAATCCATTTTGAATTCTGAAGGAATGGACGTACTATGAAATAAGTTATACTAATAATATCTATTATTGTAACTAAGAAATTACTTCTTTTTGACATAGTAAATAGTTACTCATTTAGACTCTGTGACATGTTTCTTCTTACTATAAATCATATTCTTGTAGGAAGATGCCTGACCCTATAACCCGCGGCTCAATTTATAATGGCAATGTGAGGGGCAAAGCAGAAACAGAACCAGTACTTGATCCTGCAGACAATGGCTCTGTTTCTGAAGGTAATTAGTGTTTTTATCCAAGAAAGAATGAGATAACTGTTATTAGAATCTAATTTGAATTTTTCAATCTAGAGGGCCCTGGCATAGAGAACTTTCAGATTATTGGTGATGCAATACCAGGATGCAGGCTTCTTGGATGCGGATATCCTGTACGTGGGACTTCTCTGTGTATGTTTCAGGTAAAATTCCTCAAAAAATCCTTTTCGGTCACAATTTCTACTAATTTTTCAGCATTAATACAATATTTGTTTGCAATCAGTGGGTTCGTCATCTTCAGGATGGCACCAGGCAGTACATCGAAGGTAAGCATATATATGAACCTTGAGTTTTGCAGTAGTGTTTTTGTAAATTAGATGCTTTTTTGTGTGGCATAGTTATATTTTAGAAGCTTATCGTATATTTTATTGATATATTTAGTGTTTTCTGATTCAGGAGCCACAAATCCAGAATATATTGTTACAGCTGATGATGTTGATAAACTGATTGCTGTTGAGTGCATACCAATGGATGACATAGGCCATCAGGTTTTCTATGTAATTTATACATTCATAGATCGTATGTACGTTTTATGTGTTGAATGGTTTATGTCCTGCTGAAAATCCTTGCATGGTGTTAAGTCCTGATTGCTATCTCTCTCTCTCTCTCATAAGTAATAGGATTCTCCACTTCCCTGTGAGTGCTATATAATGTAGCTAGTTTTAACTCATAAAATTTGCAAAATTTTGAGGATCCAAAGTTTTGCGAAAGTAGTCATTCTTATAGTGCTGCTTTCTTTGATTGCACATTTGGCATGATGCTCCCTGGGAGAGAAAAATTAGCGCGTATTTCTTTATTTTTGGCAGTGTCATTAGATCCCTTGTAAGTTATGTTCTGGTTTGTGACAAATGAAATTATATATTTAAAATTCGCGAAGTTAATGTCCTTCTTATAACTTGCTGTGGCTAAAAGCATCTGTCATTACTAATGAGAGCTTTTATATAAGTTGTGTGCAACAATTTTGTCTTCCTGATTTTTTTTGCTAAATTATTTACTGTCATCAGGGGGAACTTGTGAAGCGTTTTGCTAATGATCAGAACAAAATAAAATGTGGTAAGTGTCCTGTACTGAATTGTCCTTTAACTAAGAGTTTTTGATAATTAATATGACTCACCAATTTTTGCATATTCATGTGTAATAGATCTCTTCATAATATTTGTCAAGCATTGGGCAAGTTTCTAATTAGGAATGAGATTATAGTCTTGTTACCACGTGCTGAAAGTTTGGAAATTGAAGTTTATTCTTTTCTTGTTATGTTATTGACATGATTTAAATTTACAATCTCTTTCTCTTATGAGTTTGATCAAGAATAAAAATATTCTTCTAGTTTTACTTAATCCTTTTTGTAGTGTTGAGAGGCTGGGAAGCATGGGTGCGCTGATTTGGCTGGCACACCTGAGTTGGATTTGCATGGACGTGCTGTGCGGCCGTGGACACACTATGTGGCCGTGAACGCGGCTGCACGCACGTCTGTGGAGGGAAATTTTTTTTTCCCGATTCCTATACAGTCCAATTCAGTCTGATTTGGCCAAAACAGGACCCAAATCGGTCTGATATGGGCTGAAATTCTTGTTTAAAAAAAAAAAAAAAAAACTTAAAAAATTAGATCAAAACACACCGTTTTGTTGGCAGACTTTAAAGGAAAAACCCTAAAATCATCTCAATTCTCTTTATTATCTATTATTACTCTTAAATTGGTATATGTTTACCATTATATGAAAAAAAAAAAATGCTTAGCAATATATAGAAAATAAAAATAAAAATATATTTAATAATTAATTAATAAACGTATCCCACCGCACCCGTGTCTTGTGTTTTCAAAAATTGCTATGTCGCCGCACTGCACCCGAACCTGAATCTCCACCGTGCTTCCTAGGTTAGAGGTCATTTTAATGGTCAAAATGTCATGGTTGTGCATCAAACAAGTTCCTTGAACTTCCATGATGGAGACAGACTGCAGTAGTGTTCAAAATGGCAAATTGTGTTTTGTATATCGTTACATTTTGGAAAGTTTGCCACTCAGTATTTTATCTTTTTTGATAAGAAAAAGATAAAATACTGAGTGGCAAAATTAACTTTCACAACAACATTAACTAAGATAAAATACTGACTGCCACTCAGTATTTTATCTTAGTTAATGTTGTTGTGAAAGTTAATAAATTACTATATATTATCTGCCGTTTTATTGAATTACTGAGTCAAAAGTTTGGTTGAATATATGATGCTCCTGCATAGTATCAAAGCTTCTTATAATTTGATTTAATAACTGTTGTTTTGTACTTAAAACAATGATTGTGATAACTGTGGTTTATTACCAATGTTTTAATGCATTTAATATGGAGAGAAGCTGAGAAAGTTGCATCAAGTTACTGGAAGGCTTAAGTTTTTCTAGCCTTCGTTGGACAAAAAGTGTGCTAGTCACTAAACTCAACTCAAGTCAATATAGATCCAACTAATTAGGTTAGAATTAATGAAGAAGATATATAGGAGGTGTTATAGGGTACAGTTTTATAAAAGTTATTCCATATTAATTCTCAGCCATATGCAGTGTGCATGAATGATTTTTAGATGTTTGTATTTCTTCTTTATATGCATTACCCCCACCCCCTTTCCCCAGTGTTATATTATTTGCATTTCTCTGATGAGCTACTTTTTAGACCCTGAAATGCAAAAGGAGATTGATGAAAATATTGCTCGAGGACAAGCCATGTTTAGTGTTCTATTTCTGGTAGGTCTGCTTCTGATTTAATAGTTCTGTGTCATTGAAGTTTTCCTTTTAGTGATGATACCTTTAGAGGATGTATGAGTTAGCATTGTGAAGTTTGAAAAAAGGGAAATAAATTTAGCTTAATGACCTTTTTTCGGTTTTGTTTTGTTTTTTGTTTTTTTCTGTAATAATAAAAAATTATTAATAAAGATAAGCTCTAAATAAATTGCTTCCAAAATATTACAGCCGAATATCTAAATAATCCATAAACTAAACTCAACTAAAGAATTACAAGAGACCCCCCTATCATCGTACAGCATTTAAGTAAAAAACACAAAAAAGCATCCATAAGTTGAATTATGGATTTCTCCATGTCTTCAAAAGTATGACAGTTCTGCTCCTTCCAAATTACCCAAGTAATACAATGGGCTGACAGGAAGTCAATACATCCTTTTCCAGCAAGATAAGACATGTATCACCCTATTCAGCATCAGATGTTGCACCCAAAATCAGAAAACTTAAAGGACCACAAATCATGAGCAATTGATGAAGCAAAAGATAATCCATAGATTCTTCATTGTCCTTACACATACATCTGCAGTTTACCAGAGCTATGTATCTCTTGATAAGATTGTTCTTGATAAGATTATTGATTGTCAAAAATCTTATTCAACGTAGCTGTCCACACAAAGAAAGCTACTATCTTGGGCACTCTACTGTTCTGAACACACTTCCAAGGGAAATTACTTCTATTAGCATCTCTCAAAATGCATAATACTCACGAATGCTGAACTTGGCCATTGCTATTGAGGCTCCACTTCATACAATCAGCTCCTTTAGAAAAAGGCAGATAAGAATATAATGAATCCAAGAGGGAATTCATCCAAGAGGGAATTCATCCAGCTCAACTCCCAATCATGAAAATTGCAAGTATTTCTTAAATTCCAATAATGGAGCCCATCCTCACTTCTGGTGCATAGCTAGGACAGCACAGAAATATCTTGCTTTCAGCAATCGAAAACTAGTCTAAGCACATCTTCTTTAAGGAAAATCTAATCCTCTCACCATCCCCTAATTTGTAGGAAAAAAGTAGTTTACTTTCATACCCCTCTAATTCCTTTCCACTGGTTACATCCATGTGGGCTATGAACAACCGAAGTAGTCCTGCCACCCTCTGCTTCCCCATATTCTGCAGCAATAACACATTCTCAAATGTGATTGCACTCCTCTTTAAACCTCCATAACCACTTAACCAACAAGGCTTGGTTAAAAGTGGTTATTTTCCTAAATTTTCATATTTAGTCGGGTAAAAAAATCTTCTCTCTCTCTCTCTCTCTCATGTATGTGTGCACCCTCACACAGATTGTTTGAGGAAAAATCATGATTTCCATACTACCTTTTTTTTTTTGGCGCGGGGGTGTTGGTGGGGGGGGGGGGGGGGGACCAGATATCCTACTAGCATATATGTTGAGTGAACAATAATTTTTTCTAATGAATTATTTTCCAATGAACAAAGAATGGCTGAAGAGAGAGTTTCCAATAGATTTCGGAGCCAAACACCTCTTACTCTTTCTAGCAAGTTTTAATAATGCCTTTCTTTTCACTAGGCATGAGGTCCCTACTTATCCAAAATAAAAAAAGGAAAAAAGAAAAAAGAAAAAGAGGAAGGAGGCATGAGGTTCCAGCCCCTGCCAGGAAAGAGAATGCAAACAGAATAGAAGTGATATGAACCTCTAACTTTCTGAATGTCGGTCACTAACTTTGGTTCAATGTTATTAAAGTCTTAAAATCATGTTGCAGCCTCCTTATATCTTTAAATATAATGTGACACTTTCCAAATCATATTTTACAGATGGATTCTTCTGAGAATTGGGAGCCAGCTACTTTGTTTTTGAAACGTTCAAGCTACCAAATTAAGATCAATAGCTCAGAAACTGTGGGAATTCAAGAGAAATTTTCGAAGGATCTATCAGTATGTTCTTTACTTTGAGAAGCATGCCTGTATTTTATCTAATTCTATTTCTTGTTTGGTAACGTTCATTTGTAATTTTCATCAACACAATTTTATTTCATGGTAGCAAAGAAATTGTTTGAGCATACATTGAGTATGGTAGTATATCTTTTTTAATTCATTTTATATTCAATTGTATTGTATGATTTTAATAGAAGAGTTTTAAAGTCAACGATTGTTATAGGGTCTATTTTGATAAATCAATTGTTTAGAGGTGTCTTGAAAGTTCAAAATTTCTTCTAGTAGATAACTGCCTTATCAAAATTCCTTTGTTTTCACTTGCAAGATCCTTAAAAGAATAGTATTGTAAGCTAGTTTCTCATAAAATCTTCAAGAATTTGCACTTTGTTTTTCAATTACTAAAAAATGTGATGAGGCTATGTAAATTCTTAAGTGACTTGGCCTATGCATGACATTTTTGAATGCTATGCTTTAATGAACTTGCATCTATTATTTCAAAATGTTCTGAAATTGTTTGAGAAGGTTTTTCTTTATTGATTGTAATTATTTCCTTTGTCATTGTTGTTGCAGATAAAAATTCCCAGTGGGCTTTCAACTCAATTTGTTTTGACATCTTCTGATGGAGCTTCTCATCCCTTAAACACATACAATGTTCGGTAATTTGTTAATTTTAAGCATGAAATTTTTGTTGAATTCATTTAATGTCTATATCCTTTTTATCTTGGAGTGAATTATTCTTATTATAGTGTATTCTTGAGGCTTACAATTCTTATGTCTATATTCATGTTATTAGTTCCAATGCAACCAAAGATCAAATTGTTAAAAAAGATTAGATATAGCTTTGATACCATGTTAAAATAGAAAGAAGAAAATAAAATAATGTAGAGAGTCAAAGCGGAAGCAAGAGAAAGAGACAATTTATATGGTTTGGCCTGATGACATATGTCTATGGAGGAAATCCCTTGATAGCTACATCTTTACTATTAAGCATTAGGTGTTACAATGACCCATTGATGAAGTTTTATAGTAGTCTAAATCCTAGACTAACTAGAGTTACAAGACTTGCCAGCCATAAAAGTAGAATTAGGATTTCTTTGCTTGCACACCAAGTAGGATTGAACTTGGGCTTGATAATGATTGGGCCTTGATATCTATAACATTTCCTTACAAACTCAAGTTGGAAACTTGAAGATAACTTGAGTTGGAGAAAAAGTAAGACCTTGAAGGAAATCCTGACCAAATTGGATCAGAGGAGTTGGATGCGGACCAAATGAAGTGCAGATGACAGGCTAGAATAAAGGCCAGATGCGCGCGATGATTAAGGCTTGAATGATGAGCACAATGCATATTATACTTGTGGAGGCTATTGATCAGAGGTGTGGTACTTTGCTTGAAGATGATAAAGACGTTTGATCAGAAAGAAAGCCAAAAAAAGGATACTGATTAGGGGTGTGGTCTGAGTAGGGCAGCCTGAGGATGATGAAGATGCATGAGTAAAAAGAACACCGATAGAGGAGGGGGCAACCGATCAATGTGATCAGGCCACCAATCAGTTTGGTCCATGATACTGAGCCAAGATATTGAAGACATTTGATCATAAGCAAAGTAAAAAAACCAAGTGCAAAAGAAAGATGTGTGTGTCCATTTAATGTAGTTGAAATGTATGAGGTTGACATGAGAAATATGCTTATGAATATGTCCATATGCTATCTATGACAGGGAATAAATTATGATTATCCTATAGAGTGGTTGACAACGATGGTGAAGAGAGGGCCTTGATCTAGCACTTAATAGAGGCCACGTAAGCTTAACAAGGAACGTGTAAAAGCCTGGATCATAGAAAGAATCTCACTATGCATAGCAATGGCACAACTTGGCCCCCACACCTGTGGCCCATGTAGGAAGCCACCATTTATAGATTTGAGCTCCATGACTTGGGTGATTGTGCACTATGATGTTTATGATTCTTTTGGTATCTCCACACCTACTTTGTAAAAAAACCGTAAATATTTTGTAAAACTAAGAGGTGGGGGAACGGTCCTATATTCTTTGATTGCCAGGTTCCATATGACAGAAAACAAAATCAGCAGCCAGGCCAATTATGCTGTTGATGCAAGCATATATGTTGAGTGGAATTTGCTTGTTCATGCTCTTTGTAAAAAATCAAACGTCTACATTGACTCCAGAATCAAAACCATCATCATCAGAATAAGAGTGCAGGAACATGGCAGTCCTTGAGGTGAAAGAGTCTTGGCCCATAAAGAGAAAACTTGGAATTTTTTTTTGTGAAGAATAGTGGTGGCAGTGGTAGCCTTTGACTAGAAGACTTGGATTTTTTTAGGCAAGACTGAATTTGGCTATGGTGATTCTGTGAGAAATAAATTGAATGGTGATACCGTGTGAAATTATAAAGAAGAAAATAAAATAATGTTGAGAGACTAAGCAGAAGAAAGAGAAAGAAATGAAAAGAGAGAATTTATGTGGTTTGGCTTGACAGCCAACGTCCATAGAGAAAAGCCTTTAATGGCTACATCTTTAATATTAAGTGAACTAGTTGATGAGTTTTTATAGTTGGTCAAATCCTAGACTAGCTAGAGTTACAAGACTTGTAATACTGGTAGAATTAGGATTTAATTGCTTGCACATCAAGTTCCCTCCTCCCACCCCTCCAAAAAACAATGTCCTTCCCTCTGCCATTGACTGCTTGCCATATTAATGCCCCTCATCAGCCTCATGGTAAAGGTCCTAATGCCTTTAATATTGTACTATCAAGTTTAGTTTGAAAATAAAAAGAAGAAAGAAAAATGATCTTCAATGCACTAAAATCTATTTGTTTTGCCTTAACTATAATGATGTCTATTGTGATGCTGTTTTATTTCTATTGTAGATTGCGCGACACTCTTGTGTTGACTACGAGAATGTTTCAAAGCAAGGTATTGTTTCTTGCTAAAAAATATTAAAATATTGAAGTTTTCCATACATTTGTGTAGGTGGTATTCCTGATTGTTGACTACTTTTTTTATCCTTGTTAGAGAGAACTGTTGTATATACTTGTAAACTGTTATCACTTTCCAAATTTTCACTTGCAAATACTAAACTCTTAGTTCAGTGCTGTTGACTATTATGGTTATAGAAAAAGAATAGTTGTTAAGAGGACATGAAGATACGCTACTGAGTGCAATTTTCATAATTTTATCTATGATGCCTAGTTATTCAACGAGAACGGTTGTTGTTTTGAATACCTTTGGTTTTATAGCCTTCTGGCAGAAGATGAATATTATTAAAACTATAGATGCAATTTTGTTTATCTTGTATTGATTAGAAATTAGTACTACTTGCATAGTTATGTGCTTTGACTCAAAATACTTTGATATGGCTAAGAATTAGATTATCTGACCTTCATACTTGGAACTTTTACATTTTGAGCAGGCACTAGATGAAAAGAGGAAAGCAAAAGCCTAGACTCCTCTCTGTCCAAATAATGTTCATAGGCATTATTTATTGGTGATAGTAAAAGAGAATAAATTTGAATCACACTTTGTATCTTCATTTAGATTGACAGAAGAATGCGCTCAAATTTTTTTATTTTTTATTTTCATTGTATTTTAAATTATCATTGAAACTCATAGCTAAAAGCATAGCAATTTTTAGCTCATAGCAGCTTGTATAACAAACTTGTATGTGATTGATATGCCGTCTATTTTTTGCGCCCCTAGGACTGGATTCTTCTTTCATTACTTGATTGATTGTTTGAGTGGCAGATTTCTTTCCTCTTGACTATGAGACTATCAATCACTTATTCAACTTGAAACTATGGTAAAGTTTAAAAGAGAGAGAGAAAAAGAAAAAGAAAAGGATAAATTGCAAGTTGCACCTCTAAAGTTTAGGGGTGTTTGGATTTTACACTTTTAAATTTCAGAATTTGGATTTTACTCTATGAAGTTTGGGAGTATTTGGATTTTACACTATAACGTTTCAGAATTTAAATTTTACTTTCTAAAGTTTGGAGGTGTTTGGATTTTACGTCCCTTTTTTAGAGAGTAAAATCCAAATACCTCTAAAATTTATGAGGTAAAATTTATATTTTAAAACGTCAATGGGTAAAATTCAAACACTACCAAACTTCAGGGGTTAAAATTCAAATTCTTAAGTTTTATCGTATAAAATTCAAACACCCTCAAGTTTTAGGAGGTAAAATTTTAATTCTTAAATTTCAAGGTGTAAAATTGAAACACCTCTAAACTTTAAGGGTGTAATTTGTAATTTACTAATTAAAAGAAAAAAAAAATGATAAGATAATGCTAGAGATTTTTTTTGTTGATTCCATGACTATGTTTGCCAAGCAATCAAGAGATATCTTTGCAATTGATTTTGTCTGAAATCTCCCAATATTTTTCACTTTTAAGGATGGTTTTATTTTTTTTATTTTTTATTTATCATGTGTATGCTGTTTCACAAGCCACCCACCTGAAATATTCTGAGTGGATGTGAATTTCTATACAACACTCAATCATGGCTAATCAAATGGCATGAGCATTCTAATAAGGATACCCTAAAATCAACTTAGGCAAAGAAGGCAAAGTTAATGTGGGGTGTAAAAAAAAATAGTATTTTAATTTGTTGATGGTTGTGGTTGTTGTTTATTGTGGATATTTATTTTATTGTGTTGTTTATATCATTTTAATGTGTTGAATGTTAAAATAAAATTTTTGATGTTGAGTGCATTATAAAGTAAAATGTTAAAATAGATAAAGTAGTGTTTTGAGTTAAAAACTATATTTTTTAGCTTTCTTAATGTGAATGCTCTAGCCAATGTATTTGTTCATAAAGTCATCTTAATTGTGGGCATGATTTTGGATTTTCTTAATTAGGAGATTTTTTATTATTAATTTTTTTAAAACTTGAGAAAACACCTGCCAGAACCATGGGTAATCTAGGAAAACTCCTACTTAGGATTAAACCTATGATGTCTGTGTCTATAAATCATTCCAATCCTCAAACTACTACTAGGCTTCACGGGTAAATTAGGGGATGTTTCTGGAGCCTATTGCTGGGTAGCCTTGCACATGGACTTAACTAAAAAAATCTGAAGAGTTTCCTTGCTTGGGCTTTTTTTTGTGTGTGTGTGTGATTCTAAAGCGTGTCCATAAGTAATTTATTTCAATTGCATAATAGGTTGGAGACATGGAGAAACTTTTCCAAATGTATCGTGAAGTAGTCCTCGCCTAACCTTTTCCAACACGTATTCCTTATCTAGTCCTTCTGGTTGAAAGTTGAAACATGGGTCTGAGGCATGAAGAAAATTGTTTCTCGCAGGAAGTCAGGTTCAAACCTTCATGAATTGGCTAATAGTCAAATGCTGGAAAAAGAAAAAAACTTTCTTATTTTTGAAAATTCTCCTCAAAGAAAATTTAATATTAATTCTTTTTAAATGAAAAAATAATAATTAATAACTAGTTATAAAATTTTTAAATATTGGTCAACCTCTTCTTGGAACTCTGTAACGGCTCAAAAAAAAATAAGAGTGTGTTAACCGTTAATATTTTAGATTAAGATTCTCCAAAACTCTTAAGGTAAGTGTAAGGACCAAAAAAATCTTGCGGCCCAAGCCCATTTAGAACAGTGAGTTGCACAATTAAATCTTGGCCCAAATCAATAGAATTTGTAAGAGAGGGAAATGAACAACAAGAGGGAATTATGCCCGAGGAGGCTAAGTTTTTACAAATAGTTACATTGTTCACTCTCCTTTCTCTCTCTTCTTCCATTTTGTGCTTATGTCTTTTTGATACCTGTGTCTCGATTGTTTTCTCAGTGCACATTCTTTTCCTTATATACCTCTACCTCTACCATATCTCAACCATCCATTCTCACCTAACATCTCTACTTTCATGACACTTGTCGCTTCTAACACTTGAAGAAGATTGTGGAAGGAATCTGCTTAGCTGTGACTTACACTGTTCATGTCATTTCCTTATTAATGTGGCTGATAAAGCTATTGTTCACCATTTAATGCAGATGCAATAGGCTATACTAGACCAGAAGCTTCCCTGATGTCTACAAATTCTCTCTCTTTAGATTCTAGCTCCCACTCAGAATGCCTTAGAGTTCCTTGACTCACTTTTACCTTTCCTCGAGCGGCTTTCCTCTTCGTGTCCGTGGCATTCCCACACCAATGTTGCAACTCTTCAACTTCATCCTCGGTCCTTAGGCACTCACAGTAACCATTGCAAAATTCTTAAAGTTTTATCTATTCATTTTGAAATGAGTTGATTAAATTTTACTATATCATTATAATTTAATTATAAATACGAAAATAGGAATAGTCAATTTTTTTTTTTTGAAACGATTTTATATTTGTAGTTCAAACGAGGATATAGTAGCATAAATAGTGAATTCCACCTCATAAAGTACAATTTCTTTATTCAGTTGTTTTCTATTTCGGTTTTTTTTTTTTTTTGGTTTCTTCTCTCTTCTTCTTTTTAAAAGGTGTCTGCTTTATATGGCATTGAATCACACATTCGCACATAGTGGATGAGATACGGGAATTTCAAACCGAAAAAGAAGGCTATCCCATATGGACTTCTGACCTCCTCATAGCACTCGATATTAAAAGGTAAACAGAAAGAATCTTGAAAGGAGGACGGAGTAACATGTAGGATAGAGTGTCATGCTTTGATTGGAAAATGGAAATTGTTTTTATGCCATGTGCAACCATTGACATTCATTTCGAGCTTTTAATCTTTGCTAAGCTTTCATAGCCTATACTTAAATAGCCTATAAATATTTTCCATGTCAAAGAACTCACATGGTTGTACGTGACTACTCCCTTAAACTTTTTATAAAGATAAGTAATTAATATTCGATAGTTATACATTCCTTGTTATGTATACTGTTATATAGATTGAAAAATCGTACTTTTAAAACATGATTTCAAATGAGAATGAGGAGAAAACGTGAATAGCTTGTGTGTGATATGAATTTTTCATTACAAGATTCGAAGGTAAGACGTCCTCGATCTTGTCAAATTTTCATTGGTAGGGCTGTTTTGACGCGTGGTAGCTTGTAGCTTTCGCAGGGGAATGCAAAGAGTCCATTCTTACCAACACTTGACCAACCAATAGCCATTTAACTTGGACCATACTTTTGCAATTTTCCATAGTCACTTTGATTTAAATAGTCACTTTGATTTAAATAAAAAAAGAAAAAAAAGAAAAAGAAAAACACAACCAACAAATCATCTACTTTATCAACAAACAATCATCTCCCACAAAGAAAGCTAAAAAGCAAAGACCACTAATAAAACAAAGAAAAAAAAGGGTTGAGAGAGAGAGAGAGAGAGGAATGAAAGAAATACTAGAAGATAAGAAGATACATCAATTTCCCATCTCTACTTTGCTTCCCTTCACATTTAAGCCCCTTTTTTTGCTCTTTCTTTTTTCTATAACAACTTGCCTACCTCCCTAACTTTTCACACTCTCTCTTTCTTTTGTGTCAAAGTGAAGACACATAGAAAGAAAGTAAACATACACTGTTGCAAGATCTAACAGTCATTGAGTTCTAATCCAGGGGTTGATGGGTTCTATGAACAACCCAAGTCCTTGGTCACCCTATCCGACATATAGGGATTGTAACCAAGGAATTTGTAGCATATATTGCCCACAATGGTGCTCCATCATTATGCCTCCTCCCCCTTATTTTGGTCTTGGAGATGATAATGATCCTTCAGGCTTTCAATTCTCTCCTCTCATTGTAGCAGTCATTGGCATCTTAGCAAGTGCTTTTATCTTGGTATGTTACTACACAATCATCTCAAAATACTGTAGGAGAAGAGGTAGAAACGGTAACACAACCATGGAACTTAACCATGATCGTGATTTCATCAATCAGGAATCATTGCAAGCTGCTTCTTCTGGATTGGATGAGACCCTTATCAAGTCAATCAAAGTTTGCAAGTACAAGAAAGGTGACGTGTCAGTTGAAGGCACTGATTGCCCTGTTTGTCTAAGTGAGTTCAAAGAAAATGAGAGTCTAAGGTTGTTACCAAAGTGCAACCATGCTTTTCATCTCCCATGCATTGATACTTGGTTGAAATCTCACTCAAGTTGTCCTCTTTGCCGCTCCAATATTAATATTATTGCTTCTACCAATTCTTTGCCACCTCAAGTACCAGCTCATCCAAGCCAAGAAACTCCACCAGCAACTGATGTTTCTGCTCTCCAATACCAACATGCCAATGATACTATTCTGGTGGTACAAGATTTAGAAGGTGGTGCTCATGAAGAGGCTGTTGTTAGCCTTGTACTTAGTGGTGATGTTATGCCTAAAACTTCAATTCCAGGTCTTGGACATGGAGACATTTCTCAAACAAGAGATAACATGATTGAAATTAGACAAGATGGACTTCAGCCATTGAGGAGGTCTTTTTCAATGAATTATTCTCTATGTCAAGGCCATGTTTCAATTGCTGACATATTACGCGAAGGCGACAATGGTGAGGAATGTGCAATCGAGATTTTGGACATTGGATCCTCAAAGGGACTTGAAGAAAGTCATTGCAAGGCAAATGATAGAAAAGGAATGAACAGGTCGATTTCCACAGGAAGATTTATGTTCACAAGGTATGGGAAAGGAAGTATTTCTGACATTCCAAATTGATTTTTTTTTTCTTCTAGATGTATAATACCCACTATATCTTTGGTTCTGTAACATATTAGAGATACCCAAAAGAAGAGAGATCCTGGATATAATTTGATAGAAAGCATAAACTTGCACTTGTGAATCTGTTAACCTTTTCCTGCTTTAGACTGAAATGTTTTTTTTTTTTTTTTTTTTTTTTTTCCTTTGAAATGCTTGCTTTGAAGATTTAGATTATTTAATCATGTGGTTGAATTCAATTGTAGAATTTAAAATTCCAAATTTAAAAGTACTGTACCTAAGTTTTATCTTTACATATTTAGTCAAAGTCAGTAAATACCCATTGATTTGGAACCTGTCAAAGATATTAGTACTATACTAATGTGTTTTATTTTTTCTTTATGCATAATTGGCATAACTTACTGGGATTGGACATTGCAGGACTGATCTGTCTCATTTTATATTAAGAGTTGGATCTCAAATGTTGTATCACACACATGGCTTGAGGCAACTCATTGTGGGTTTTATTTTTTTATTTTTCAAGATGTCATTAATTAAAACTTGTTTATACTTTTTAAATGAAAAATATATAAATAATTAACTCTAACTAGGAACTACTTCCCCAAAAGTTGTAGTATAGAAATTGAAACATTGTTTACTTTATTATATTTAAGATTTCAGCTATCAAAAGCTGTAACTAATATAAATTGATATTTTTCCTTTCCTCTTGTCCAGAGTCATTTTTTATGTAGCAAATATTTCAAATCAATGAAAGATAGCTATCTTTCTTTCTTTCTGTTTTTTGTCAAAAGAGTTAGTTAAACCACTATAGGTTCATATTATTTTTTTTTTTGTCAAAAGAGTTAGTTAAACCACAATAGGCTCATATTAAAAAAAATAATAATAGAAAGATAATTTTTGTCTTGTCCATTGTTTTTAATTTACACATTCATTTTTATTAATTAACCCCATATATTGAAAAGACATATTTCTAATTTATATACTATATAACTAGCAGCCAACTAACCTAAATTGGCCTGCACAAGTGGGTTGATATTGATATTCTGCCAAACGGGCATGCTCATAGAAGATTCCCATTCCAGGTTGCCCTGAATAATAGCCCCACACTTTAATTATGTGATAGAGATCTTTCATCTGAACTTGAATTAAGGTTAATTTTTAAGAGTAATTTTATGTCTATGATATTTTCATAAGAAGTCTTAAGTTAGAGGTTATGATTGATTCTAATTTGAGTTCATTGTTTACATTATTTTTTATACCTACTAATAGCAGTTTGCTATCTAAGATTTTTTGCGAAAATAAAATATTGTTGATGTAACGTTACTTTTTTTGAAAGGAAGTTTGCAATTATTAAGAAAAACATCAAATTCATAAGGACTTTTTGTGCATAGAGCACCCACAAAAAAATGAGTCTATACAAATAATCACATTATCAAAGTATGAAAATCTACAAGCTTTTGGTTAATCCATTACAAGCTCCACGGTTCAAATTCACACTCTTAATACTAGTGGTCCCTGTTACTTTCTTTAACGAGCTCATGTGTTCAACCATTCCACCGTCTATTCTAATGTCTGTCACATTCTAAAGAGTAGAGAATAATATGCTGCCTTAGCTCTGAAGCATGCGTGACAATTTGCGTAGAGCCTCTCTCTTTTTGGCCTCTTCTCAACTCAATCAGTTGAGAGCAATTATGGCATGGTAGATCTGTGCCACACAATATCAACTGATTCACGCTCCTTGTGATCCCACAAACTACAATCTCACAAAGCTTTCAGTGATGCTCAGAACTCTATAATTTGAAGTACGACACTCCAGCAAGAAAAACGTGTTCACTAAAAGGCACGTACAGGACACAACATATAATTGATATAATAATATATATTTGAAAAATAAGGCTCAGTTGGGGACATGACAATTAATTAATTATAAGTTTGTAAGATGGTACTAGAATTTATCAACATCTAACGTGTCACTCGTGCTTTTATTTTTTGTATTTTTTACGCTTATTGACATAAAGTTGATTAAGTATGTGTTTGGATTGAGAGTTTGCGTTCCTCACATTTCACGTTTCCGGTGGTTTTTTTTTTTTTTTTTTTTTTTTTGCACTGGTTTCCGCTTTTAGAGACAAAATCTATTGTTTATAAACAGTGCACGCACTGTAGCAACATTGTTCTTGCATTATTCATGGGACCACAACCACTTTATTAAAAAAAATATTAATAATAGGTCTTATGGCATTATTCACACATTTAAAAATTATTTTACTACGGTATTTTCAATTTTTAGTTTCAGCAAAAATAAGTTGTATCCAAACGGACCCTAAATGTGCACAAGAGTAAGCTAGCTTATTTGTTGCACTCTTTTTATAAATCTGTGTTACTTGCCGATATATATTTCTATATATTGAAAGCACTAAAAACTACCAACCAGTTAAACTACAAGACTCTCGACACTTACTGTTGTAAATAGAAACCTAAGAGGAAACAATGAATGATATTGGGGATTGATCCAACCACCCACAAATAAATCCATATTTTGTTTCTTTTTTTTTTTTTGGTTGAAATGGAAATTCATTAACAAACTAAACAGAAAACAGAGGGGCAGTACAGAGCCTGCTTACAAACAGCCCAATGGCATCAGCCTCCAACAAGCTAATTAACTCTACAGGAGGGCTGGAAAACACAACAAACTCACTGTCAAGAAGTAATCCTAATCTAGCCAGACAATCAGCGGATTTGTTAACCTCCCTGTAAATATGCCTAAATCTTCTCTGAGGAATCCGATTAGCCAAAAGTCTGCAGTCTTCCATAATAGGCGAAACAAAAGCATTAGAAGAGGTGGGAGAGTTAAAAGCATCCACAATGGCTTTAGCATCAATCTCAATAGTAGTTTCTTTTTTCCCACAAACACAGATCCGGGTTCTGGATGCTAGCATGTGCTTTTAATATTGCATATGGTTCGAACATGGTTGGCATGATTAAGTCGTGAGGCTAATAATGGTTGCTTTCTATTTCAACCTACTTATGAAAGTAATGGTTGCTACTTATCAAGGATGAAGGATCCAATGCTTTTCTTAACAAAATCAATTTTGTTTAGACCCCATATTAAAGTACAATGCCTGTTTCGTTTTTTATCACATTTAAAACCCATTCCTTTTTATGCACAAGTTGTTTTTCTGATTGCCGTCAAAAAGAAAAAAAAAAAGAAAAGAAAAGAAAAGAAGTTGTCTTTTGAGGACAAAATTGCTAAATGCCTTTTTTGGAAAAACTAAGCAGCGTTTTGTCCTATTTTTTAAACTAATTAGGGAAATATCTATCTTTTGAAACTTGATTTTCTCAAAATCGAGTTATAAAAAAAAAAATTTGGAGCTCTATAGCGGCATTTTTAAGGACCTATAGTGATGTTTTCAGAACCTATAGTAATGTTTTGTAACTCGACTTCCATTAAATTGAGTTATAGGCAATTTTTTAAATTTTTTTTTACCTATAACTCGATTTCATATAAATCAATTTACAAAACGCTACTATAGGTCTTAAAAATGTTACTATAAGCTCTTTAAAAACGCCACTATAGGGCCTAACTCGATTTTAAGAAAATCGATTTTTAAAAGAGGGGTATTTTTTTAATTAGTTTAAAAAATAGGACAAAATGCTGATTAGTTTACCCAAAAAGGACATTTAGTAATTTTGTCCTGTCTTCTGATTTGAATTTTCTGAAATCGTGATAATATTGCCAACTCACCAGCAACAATGTCACAAAAGTCACTCACTAACAATAATAATGATGATGGGATAGTAGGAAAATTGGAATAATCATAATTTTCTTCCTCGATGATAATCACCCACCACCAGCAATTTGATTATGAAAGTACTAACCATCAAATATAAACGATTGACGACTGCATGAGACTCATATGCAAACATTTCATATGCATTAGGCAAACTACATGTCAATTATTTTAAAAACTGAGATATGGTATTGTTTTTTGTGTTGGGCCGGCGCTAACACAAGGTTATTTAGGCGATTCTCTATGGCTTCAATTGAAAAAATAACCTCATATATAATTTTGGTCTTATATAGTATGATCGGTATAATTACATATTTTATAGGGATCTAAAGTAAATACATCTTATACCCATGCCATCAACCTTTTTTTTTGAGGGACCATACCCATCAACCTAAATGCCCATAATATAGCGTCTCTTGACAGCTAATTATCATTAGACCCACATTTTTTCACTTTCATCCTTAAACTTATTCTCATAAGTCACATCTAAAGAAAATGATTTTTATTATTTTTTATTTTTTAAGGAGGAAAGTAAATAAGTTGGTCTAAATTTTTTATACGTAAGATAATTTATATACAATTGACATGAAAAATTCTAATATTATTTCACATTTAAATGAATTATCTTTACTTGAGAAGGTTGAGGTCATTTGGGTAATCCTAGTGGCAAGTTCCACTGGACATGTTGAGATGCGGACACGTGTCCGTATCTTAACGTGTCTAGTGGAATTGGCCACTGGACACAAGCCTCTCCAAACTTATACAAAATGAGAATGTAGGAAAAAAATACCATAGCAAATAATGGGGAACCATAATACCAAATTACCTGGGATGCCTGTAAATCATATAAATGATTTGATTCTTTTCTATATATTAGTATCACTCACTAACGTTTACTAATAATACTTAGTTATAATTGCATTGCTTTAACAAAAATAAGTTATTCAAAATTAAATTGATAAAATCATAGTTAAAATTGATTAACACACAAAATGGATTAAGTGGATTTTGAATTTTTACATCTTATATTGAATGAATCCAAAAAATTTATATGAAATGACATTTTAAATAAGTTATACAAATAATAAACCATTAGTAACTAGTTCAAAATTTTAGTGCAATGCGTGTCTATTATTAATGTTAATTCAATTCACTTTCCACTATCTGTGAAATTATTTGATGCACACAGTATATACTATTATTGCAATACAACATCTTCCTCTCACATAAAATTGGATTTTGCATGCATCAAATAATTTCTCCTAATACCTACAGGCTATAGATATGAGAATTTGATTTCCAGAATTTTAGAGTCTGTTTGGATTTAGTGTTTTCACTCACCCATAACTCAATTTCCATCACCCATTATTCAAAATTGATGGGTCCCACGTCTAGGATGGTTGTTTGGATTTGTTCTCATTTTCGGTTCTCATCACCCAAAACTCACCAAAATGTGTGGTGGGTGAGTGAGAATGCAAAAAAAATGGTGTTTCTGAGTTATAGAAATAAAGTGATGGTGCCATTTTTGCAATTCCACTCAACAATTGGGGCCCACGGTCAGTGTTTTGTCACATCATTGCTAGCCACTTTACTCCCCCCCCCCCCCCCCCAAACAAATCTTTCTCAGTCTGTACTAGGCCTCTCCTTCATTCAAGATCCCTCCCTTTATTTTCTTCCTCTTCTCTTCCCAACCCTCTTCTTAAGCCGTCCCCTTCCTCTCTCTATACCCATTGGTAATGACTATCTCTGTTCCTAGTTTACGAATCCAATTGATTAGAGGAATGACTTCTTTCTGAGGTTGTCAACTGAACTTCGGCAGTGGGTCTTGAACAGAGAGGTATACACGCGGGTGCCGTTCTGGTGTTTCTGAACCCAGTCAATCTGTGGGTCCCACATAAAGTTAAAAAATTTGAGTTTTTAGAAAGAAAATTCTATTGGATTTATGAGCCAAACATAGTTGAGATGGGCCTTGGGAGTTTTCAAGTTAAAAAAATGAATTATAAGATGATGAGTTTTGGGTGATGAGTGATGGAATATGGCTCACTCTTAAACCAAACAAGCACTTATTTTCTACTTGATTTTCTTTGATAATTGACGGTGAAACTAGTGGCTTGATGGGTTTTCCTCCCACCTTTTTAATTTGATTGGTTTGCTTATGATTTCTCTTGACCTTAACCCTTTTGATGTGGAGGTCACAATCTTTTTTATTATTATTTTTTTTTGGGAGAAGAATGTGGTGGTCACAATCTAAATTGCAAAGGAAGGGAATGAATATTACGTAGGCTTGAGATTCCTTGTCAATGTCACATCAAATTTAGAGATCAATTTTTATCATATTAATAAATGGAAGCTCAACAAATTATTATAAAAAAAACTTGAGGAGGAAATAAGTGAGGTTAGGCGAAGTATAAATGTGTGGTTGGATGTTGAAAGCACAATGTGGAAGTAGAGATTGAGGAATATGTGGTTGGTGAGTGAGGACCGAAATACCAGTTTCTTTCACGCGAAGGCATCCCAACATTTTCAATGAAAAACAATAGTTGGGCTGTGTGATGAAGCCGGCTTGTGGCAAACAGAAGATAGGGTTATGGAGTGTATTGTGCTGGACTATTTTAAGGCCATTTTTAGCTCAAGTGGTCCTACGGATGTTACTGAAGTAGTGGAGGCTATTGAACCAGTTGTATCTCAGACTATGAACACATCCTTGACAACCAAATTTAAAGCTGAAGAAGTAGCCTGAGCCCTTAAATAAATGCATCCCAAGAAAGCACCAGGACCTAGTGATATGCCGCATCTTTTTTACCAACATTATTAGTCTTTAGTAGGAAATTGTGTTATACATACTGTAATTGATTTTCTAAACCATGGTATTGTTCCCCCTAAGTTCAATGAAACTCATATTGTTCTCATTCCTAAAGTTAAGAATCCTACGAAAATTACCCAATATCGACCTATTAGCTTTAGCAATGTGATTTCTATGTTGGCCTCAAAAGTCCTAGCCAATAGATTGAAACCGTTATTTCCCCACATTATTAGTGAAAATCAAAGTGCTTTCATGTCAAATCATCTTATCCCTAATAATGTCTTGGTTGTGTTCGAGACTATGCATTAGATAAGTCAAAAGAAGAGTGGGAGAGTGGGAGAGATTACCCTTAAACTGGATATGAGTAAAGCTTATAATAGAGTTGAATAGGGTTGCCTAGAGAGTATTATGGTCAAGATGAGTTTTCATACAAAGTGGGTAGATATCATGATGAAATCTGTTCAAACTGTTACATATTCTGTAAAAATTAATGGGAAACCTCGAGGAAATATTACCCTTACTAGGGGTTTACAACAAGGAGACCTTTTGTCCCCCCTTTGTTTTTAATATGTGTAGAGGGCCTTTCAAAACTTCTCAAAAAATTGATAGAACATGGAACACTGAAGGGAGTTGCAGCATGTGTGAGGGAACCAGATATTTCCCACCCACTCCTTGTGGATGATAACTTAATTTTATGTTGGGCAACAAAGGAAGAATGTTCCCCTTTGATATCTATCTTGGAAAAATATGAGTAAGCCTCAGGTCAACAATTAAACTAAGAGAAAACGTCACTGTTCTTCAAAAGAAATACACCCCAAGAAGTTCAAGAGGACATCAAAAGCCACTTTGGAGCTGAGATTATCAAGCAACATGAAAAGTATTTAGGGCTCTCATCACTAGTAGGGAAGAATAAGTGCAATACTTTTCATTAGTTGATTGAAAGGTTGAATAACATATTATCATGGTGGAAGGAAAAATTATTATTATATGTGGGAAAAGAGATCCTTATTAAGATTGTGGCACAAGCAGTCCAAACATAAACAATGAGCGTCTTTAAGCTTCCCAACTAAGGAGTTGACTAGTATGGTCTGAAAGTTTTGGTGGGATCAAACAAGTGAGAAAAGCAAGATGGCAAGGCTAAGTTGGGATAAAATGTGTAGGCCTAAGGAGGAAGGAGGACTTGGCTTTTAGGACTTAAAGGCTTTCAATCTAGCTTTATTGGCGAAGCAAGGATGGAGACTTTAGACATGTACAAATTCTTTAGTTCATTGGGTACTCAAGGCGAGGTACTTCCCTATTAGAGATTTTCTATTCGTAGAGGTAGGGACCAACCCCTCCTATGCATGTCGTAGCATAATGGCAACTCAAAAAATTTTCTGACAAGGAACCTGGTGGCAATTTGGCAATGGCCATTCTATTGAAATTTGTAGGGACAAATGGCTACATCAACTTTCAACCTTTCGAGTCACCTCCCAAACTATTGTTGTACCCTCTGACGCTAAGGTTTCATTGCTTACTGACCCACATACAACGGATTGGAGGAATGACATGGTTCACCAATTTTTCTCTCCTGATGATGCAGTAGTTATTCTATGTATTCTGCTAAGTTCTTGGTTACCCTTAGATCACTTGGCTTGGGCATATACACCTTGGGGAGTATTCACAATTTGAAGTGCGTATAAGGTGGCTGTCTTCCTACAACAATGGTAGTGTAAGTGAATCATCCATCGGAATCACACAACTTTTTGGAGGACCATTTGAAGACTAAACGTTCCAAACAAGATTAAATCGTTTGCTTGGAGAGCTTGCCAAAATATTCTGCCAACTAAAGAAAATTTATTCTGTCGGAAGGTAATTGATAATCCTAGGTGTGAAGCTTGTGATGATTGAGTTGAGAGTAGTAGCCATGTTTTTTGGGGATGTCTTATGGCTTGTGAAGTATGGACCTTGTTCGAAATTGACTTTGACACCCTTGGTTTTCACTTCGTGGAGTTTGAGGGACTTCATTTGGCACTTGAAGTTTAGGCAGAAGATGGATGATGAATTGCTAGGATTGGTTATTATGGTGCCATGGAGTCTTTGGTTTAGTTGAAATGAGGCGAGGTAGGGTAAAGCTAGATCTTCAACATTAACGATATTGTGGAAAGCTCAAAATCTGTTGGAGGAATTCCAAACAGCTAACTTAGTTATTTCCCACCAAGTGAATGAGGATGTGGTATAGTGGTCATCTTCGGTTGAGCTTTGGTTCAAGCTTAATGTGGATGGGGTGACTTTCTTTACTCACAAGTCAACTGGAATACGAGCTGTTATATGTGATCATGCAGGGAGGGTGGTGGCAGCATTGAGCAAGAAATTGTATGATCCTCTAGGTCCTATGGAGATTGAAGCCCTGGGATGTTGGCATTCGAGACTTGGTAGTGGAGAGTGATTCACAAATTGTTATTGATGCTTTAAAAGGTGATGGTATAGCACCAATGTTTATTGCAAATATCATTGAGGGGACATAGCTCAAGTTATTAGAGTTTAGGCACATTCTAATTTCCCACGTCAAAAGATAGGGCAATCGCCCAACACACATCTTGGCACAATATGCCAAGAACATTCATGGTTATGTAACTTGGATAAAGGAAAATCCTAATATGATTGAGTTTGTTTTGGCTCAGGATGTATTGAATTTATTTTCTTCGTAATAAAACTGCTTTTTAAAATAATAATAATAATAATAAAATAATCCGCTCTAATTTATATTAAGTATCTCAAATTAAATATTAAATCAATTACAATTTGTGCCAGCTATTCTTCCAATTTGAATATACTTTTAATTCATTTGGATTGCTTCCAACCTATATACACCTTATTTCAAGCACGAGAGGTACTTGTGTTTTGACTACAAAAAAAAAAAAAAAAAAAACATTTCTAATCCCAATTTGCTATTTTTTGGAATAGAGGTAAAATTGTAGTTTCATATAATGAAAATTAGAGTTTTGACCTAAATGATTAAAATTTTAATTTTAATTGGTCAAAACATGGGTTTATAGTTTTATATTGACTTAAAATGCATAATATTATTTTCTGCTGGTTTGATTGTTGAACCTACAAGGCTAGGATTTGATTTTAATGTGTCTATAAAGGAGCTTACCATGAACAATATCAAAACAAATACTCTCTCCGTTCCAATTTGTTTGTCTTGTTTAAAACTCAAATTTTTTAAGGGAATATCATTTATTATTTTGTCTACCTTATAAAAATATATAAGATGCCCCAATATAAATTTATCAGTTTTTATTTTTTATTTTAAGATAAAATTGATTGATGATTACTTTGATAGAGATAATTCAAGAGCTAACTTGAATTTGGCGTTGAACAGAAATAAATTGAAACCCAATTTGACTATAAAAAACCCACATGGTGATTAATGATCAAACCAATAAGCATCCCTCCCTTAAACTTACCTTTTTCCAAAATTCACCTGACGAATAGAGGCGTGACAAGCTCACTTGTGACATATTAGTGAATTTGTTGATATGCATGACTTAGTGGTAGAAAAGTCTTTGTAACTCACTATAATTGTAAGTTCAAAAGTTGTGGTTCAAATAGTTTTAAGTTCTGTTCTTACTCGAGAGGTCTCACACCATGCGTGATAGGGTTTAAGTAAGCGGGGACAGTGACCACATGCGTGAACTCCCTTTTTATTATATATATATATATATATATATATATAGAGAGAGAGAGAGAGAGAGAGAGAGAGAGAGAGAGAGAGAGAGAGAGAGAGAGAGAGAGAGAGAGAGAGAGAGGTGTTACATACTACCCAGAGGGTTCGAATGAACTCCCTGACTTGGCCAAAAAAAATAATATATAAAATTAGTAATTTTCTTTTTTATTTTGACCCCCTAAAATGAAAATTTGAACACTCTCACCCTATTTTTTTAACCCATCTGATATAACTTGAATATGATCATCTTAGTGTCACTTTCACAATAATTTCACAATAAAGGATAAATGGTAAGTTGTAACTAGTTTTTATTTGAACACACAACTAACAACACTTTTTTAACAATTGACCAACTTTTTTTATTATTGATAGTAGACATGACAAAATGGGCGGGTCGGGTCAGGTTTGAGTTAGGTCAATCGGATTGCGGATCAAACGGGTCACGGGTTAAAAATGGGTCATTTTAAGTGGGTTAAAAAAGGTTTGGGTCAATTGGGTTGTGGGTCGGGTCAGGTTGGGTTAGGTTGACCTATATTTTTCACATGAATTTTATTTTTATTTTTATTTTTATAAAGAAAATAACATGTATTTGCCATTTGGAAAGTTGTGTAACAAATTACTTGATGTAAAATCATTATTTTCAATCCACTACTTATATCAAGAATGAACTCAGTTAAACTTATTAATACTTATTCAATAATTTTAAAATTATGCAAATCCTAGCATTGATATCTAAAACGAAATAATACAAAGATAAGTAAAACAAATACACAAGTTTTATTTCTACTCAATATCAATATTCCAAAATATAAAACAAAATTACAAATGACTTGTTGGATAACTCATTTGATAAAGAATAAAAATATATAAGAAATTTACAATTTTGAAAATTAATTTTATAATCTATTATCAATTGTAGTTGGCACTCTATTTCAATTTGAGATATACATTAAAGTTTGATTGCTTATTTATTTATACATAGTCTCTTTTATGAATATTATATCATTATTAAGCAACACACCTTCTAGAAAATATCATAATTTATTTTGAAAAGCCGTTTATTTTGAACATAAATTGTTAAAAAATAGGTCTAAGCATTCATAATTTATGCTAATTTGATACTTTGGCTTCACTATTTCACACTTGTGAATGTTTCTCACACATGTCTATAATTTTAAATCTATATTTTTAACTTTACCGTAATTAGATTACTTTGACATGTACTTTGTTATTTAATATCTAAAAATCTTTACTTATTACAGAATGCTCAACAATTTATCTTTCAATTAATTTGCATGCAGTTATGTAAATGTATTAATTGTTTTCCTAAAACTCACAATAAACAATTAAATCAATATTGTCTTAATTTTACTATATATATATATATATATATATTTTTTTTTTTTTTACAAAAAACAAAGTTCTAAAAAAATGGTTCAAATTCGGGTTGGGTTGACCCACAAAAAACATAGGACGGATCACAGGTTAACCTGTTTTTGCTTCGGGTCAAAAAATTGGTTTGAATTGGGTATTTTTGGGGTGGGGTCAGGCCATATTAGAAACTTTTGACCGATTTTGTCATGTTTAGTTGATAGTTAGTTGATAGTTGGTTGATAATCTAGCTCTAGGCATAGTGCACTTGTTTACCCATGAGCTCACGAATGTGAGTCATGGGCTTTGATGTTTTTTTTTTTTTTTTTTTTTTAATTTTTTATTTTCAATAAATTTTAACTTGTTTTGCTTCATAAATGACTTAAACTTAAAGATTTCATTTTTAAGGACCCAGTGGCCTGTTTGCTGTGAAAGAATCACGGGCTTTGGTTTTTTCTTAACAAGTCAACCATTTAGCATCTAAAAATATGGGTTTGCGTATTTTTTATTTGTTGGCCCATTTATGCAAATAAGGAAATTTGGTTGTGGAGCCTAACTTGTGAAAAGAGAGAACATTGGCCATGAGCTCAATTCTTATAATGCGGTAGAGTAGTAAGGCGTGAGCCCAAACTGTGCAGTAGAAACTTATAATTTGTAAATCCTATTTGCAGGATGAGAAAAATAATGCCGAGTCATGATGCCTAATCAATGAAGTGAACTATTTGGTTTTTATTTTTTAATGAATAAAAAAGGGACTTGTAAGTGTGGTTATTATTTTCGATCCACTTAAACTCTATAATGCATGGTGTGAAATTATCCGCGCAATCAGGGCTGGCTCAAGGCCTAGGCAAGTTAGGCCTAGGCCTAAGACCCCACTAAAAAACAAAATTTTCTTTGTGAAAAAAGGTTCCCACTTTTCATAGTTAAATGCCCAAATTTTTATAAAATTATATATATATTTTTTAAAGATTGTACATTTTTTTATTAGTGATGTTAAGAATACTACAAATTTCACTATTGGCTTACAAATTGCCATGTTATTAATCACAAAAAAGTGATATAAACATTTATTAGTTAAATTGATGAAGTTCATCAATGAGAGACAATGTAACATTATATTTTGAACATTTTATAGTGCTTTTAATTAGCACATTTTTCTGTTTCATTTCTATTAAGACTCTCAAAGTATGAGACCAATAGAACCTTAACTCATTTGAAACCCTAAAATATTTCAAAAAGATGTTGCAAATGTGTTAAATCATCAATTATAAATTAATCTCCCCTAATAGTTTGACACTGATTTTTGTAAACTAATATCCTACAAAACCACACAACAAATATCTCTCTCTCTTAAAATCAAATATAAAATTAAATTAGATTACAACTTTATTTAACTATGCATTGTCTTATATTCAAAATAAAGTATCTTTTTCAATCGTAATATATTTTTATTTCTTTTTATTAATATTTATAGTTCAACTATGATATTCAATTCTCTATATGAAATTAATATTAGTCTAGTTGGTATTATTTATGTATTTAATGTATCAAATTAACCTTAATTTGATTAGTATTCAATAATTTTTTTTAATTAATATTTACATATTAAAGGTCTTGCATAAATTTTTCACCTTAGGCTCCAAATTATGTGGGCCACCCTTGCACACAATAGTGGAGCTTGTCATTATTTGAACTCACAACTTCTAAACTTTTAAGTATGATGAGTCACAAGAACTTTCTACTACTAAACCACTATCACAGGTAACTACTAACTCTGGCTATTTTTAGGTTAAACATGCTCATAATATTAATGAGTAACAAGTTTATTATAAAAAAAAAACTTGATTTCATCAAAAACTAGTAAATTTTCCGCCCAGACGGTATGTAATTCAAAATAAGGAAGTCTATTTTGTTCACTCTTTGCATTGTGAATTATTATATTGGATGGTCTTTGTTGTTTGACTTTTGAACTCTAAATAACACCAACGCAACGTATACAAAAACCATTAAATCACTGTACACGCATAGCATATGCTTTATTCGTTTGCATATATAATAACTTTTTTTTTTTTGATGGGGACATATATAATAACTTGTTTATATAAAATTTTGGAAATTAGCACTATGATTATCGATCACTTTGATAATAAATATTGCAGAGTTTGTTCATCAAAAATATTGGAGAGTTTGTACTGTGTACACATATTTGCCTTAACACGTGGGGGGCAGTGAGCCACGATTTATTGCAAATATGTTTCTTGCAAGTACGATGAAAAAAAAAAAAAAAAGTACGCAGCTAAGATTTAGATAGTCATCACGACGAAGTTTCACATCTATCAATTGGACATTAGTCATGGATGATCGATAAAAATACGTAGAAAAAGACATCCTTTTAATTAGCAAACAAGAAACTCTATCCCTTAGGCACAGCAGCGCGTGGCATGCTTGGTTACCACCAGTAAAGGAGCACCTAGTTTCTTTGCCTCTTAGACTTAGCCCACGTTATTAGAACCCATATAATAATAATAATAATAATAATAATAATAATAATAATAATAATAATAATGGGTTTTAAGAATTTATAAAACATCACTGTACATCTTTGGTGTGATGGTCATTCTATAAATATAAGTATTTGTGGAGTGTGGTGGGTAAGGACCAGAGTTCAAATCTGCTAGAGGGAGTTTTACATACATATACACTTAGATTATTTTATAGTAAAATTTCTATCTTATATATATAAAAAAGAAAGTTTATAAAAGTTTTGGTAATTGGATTAAATGACTTTTAATTAACCTCTCCCTTGCCTTGGGTGTGTATTTGTTTCTAAAGAAAGGGGTGTGAATAAGATTTGGTTTAAGACAACACAAGCCTGCCTTTGTCTGGCGGGGGTAAGTGGTACACAGACGAGCCTCTAGGTGGTCAGCAAATACACCCAGACTAGACAAAGGTGGTTAAGGGGGTAAAGTGGTAAAATTTGGTCATGGCAGGCCCTATAAAAGGACCCTTGTTGTGCCCTGTAAAAGGGATAAAAAAACAGAGGTATCACAAAAGTAAAAGGAAAACAAAAGAAAAAGAAAAGAAAGAAGAAAAGATAAGAGAAAAACAGAAAACAAAGAGAAAAAGTATAATGGGCATGCACCAGTAGATCGATTCCTTTCTCTCCCTCTCAAAATCCTACTCTCTTGAAGACGATGGAACAATAGTGATTTCTTTGGACACTAATCATTTAGGTCCGATCCCCTCAAGGTCATTAATCCCTACGGCAGGATATTTTTTTGGGAGATTAGTTTCATTGAGAGTGTAGGGGCCTTTTTTATGTTATGCGTTGGGCTGGGTTGCCTCCTGCGGTAGTGCACCCGAGTGTTCTGAGTAAGGGAGTTGAGAAAGGTCCAAATGCAACTCAATTTGGTCCGGCTTGTGTGCAAACGTTGAGTCTAAGCCCAAGGGAAGAAGTTGCAAAGTGGGCTTATCCCCCCCTGTTTTTGCCGCAAAAGACTTTCCTCCAGTTTCTGCAGTAGGATTGACTTTTCTGCTATGCAGCAAAACTTTCTGCCGTGTAATAAGACTGTCTGTTACGTAGTAAAACTGTCTGCTGTGTAATAAGACTGTCTGCTGTGCAATAAAGCTTTCTGTTGTATAGTAAAGCTTCCTGCTGTACTTTAAAGCTTCCTGCCATGCTTTAAAGCTTCCTGCCATGCTTTAAAGCTTCTTGCAGTAAAACCTTGTGCAATAGAGCTGTTTGCTGTGCATTAAAGCTGTCTGTCATACTTTAAAGCTGTCTGCTGTGCTTTAAAACCTCCTACAATGTGAATAACCACTCTTCGTTTTTACTGCAGAAAACACTTTTCTACTTCCTCGGCAAAAACAAATCTAAAACCCAAAGAAAATACCCATCAAACAAATGTTAGTTTAAATGGGTTAGCATATTCTCAAATATATACATACATATATGAGTATGTATACTTATACGTATTCACAAATACATATATAAAATATATTTTGCAGAACATGAGAAATAGGGTATATGTATATATATACTTACGACAGGATAATGGTTAGTTTGTGTCAAAAGCAAAATACGTAATAACAAATAGAGAAGAAAGTTTTGGCAGAAAAGGTTTAGCTTGTAAAATAGTTAACACGGTAAATACAATGAAAAGGTGCTACGGCAGAATAACTAATACAGCAAGTAAAGCCACCACAGCAGGACAACTGATTCGGCAGACATAATAAAAACGTGCTACCGCAGGATGACTAAATATGGCAGATATAAGTTATAATGAGAGAAATCAAATATATTTGCAATCAAAATTAAGTATTAAATCTGCCCCTAGAATAAGTAAACTAAGAAGGAACCCAAACTCCAACTTCAACAAACTTATCATGGGCTCTTGCCATAAAAGTTGTTCATTTTGGAGAATAGGCCTAAATGGCTACTAGCTATTACTTTTAGAGATTTCAAAGAGTAGGTTTGTTAAGAGGGAGGGAAAAGATGGTCTATTGATGCATGCCCCTATTCCTGAAGCGTTTTCTCTCTTCTTTTTCTTTCTTTCTTTCTTTCTCTCCCCTCTCGGTGTTTTTCTTCTTCCCCTGTTCTTCACTCTTTCCCCTGTTTTTTCCTCTACCTCCGTCCCCCTTTTTCTACTGTGGTTATCTTCCTTTTATAACAAACTAATTCAATGGGATTTCTTTCTTTTACCCCTAGGGCTTCACCAACTATTTTTGGTTTGTTGTGGACATTCTTTCAAGATTACCCACTCACCCATTGGTTGCCCCAACCACTGCCATCTGCTCAGAACATGTTTGCTGTGTGACAAAATTCTCTTTTATTTTGTTCCTACCGTATATTTCTACCTTACTACCTAGCTCTATGGCATGCATCAAATGGTCCCGACCATTTATTACTTCTTTTTGGTAGATATCATCCCAGCAGGATATGTTCCCAAAAGAAGTCATGGCAGGGAACCAAATATAGACCCCCTTTTCCCCCCACCACCAAACCACGCCCTCTGAATCTCTTTGATCGTGGGCCCACCTCCCTTGTATTGGCTGGGTACAGGTTGGTAGTGCCCCAGCCCTTCAGTTCTTGCTCCACTGTCTTCTGTGTTAGTCTCCCACGTCGTTCCTGCCGTAGCAGATCAACTCTATTTTGTCCTGCTGCAAGTCTTTCACATGTTTCCTGCTGTGTTTGTCATTTTCTTTAGTTTGGGCTTTTCCTTCACGCAATTCCTGCTGCTAATACCTGCTGCTCCTTGTTTCTTTTCATCGTTCTTCTTCATATCAGTTTTCATGCCTATCTTTTTTATACAAAATGATTTGGGCCTTTGTGGGCCAAATAATGTTGATTGGATCAAAAGGGTACTGGGCCCAATTTATCTTCATCTGTCGAAGCCCTCCTACTAGAGAATTGTATTCTGCAGTAAAGCTGTATTCTGCGGCAGACTTGTATTCTGTGGCAGATTTGCATTTTGCCATAGATTACTTTCACTTGTACTTTTTTCTTTGGACCCTTCTTGTTCTTTGGTCTTCTTGGTGGGCCTTTGGGCCTTGCTCTTCATTGGGCTTTCTTCCTTATAAGCCTTCGGGTACATATTTGCAAAAATTGGCATCAACATTCAGCTCCTTGAGCATATGGATTGCCCCTGCAATTCGTATGCGAAAACTCATGCGGTTCTCTTTTGCGGGTTGTTTCACAACTTACATGCAAATGTCTTTCTTATTTTCTTCGCGTGCCCGCTATTTCAATATTTACTCTCCTTAGGCAAGTTGTTTTCCATCTTTCTACAATTTTATGACCCTGCAAGGGTAGCCAAAAAGTTGTTGTTCATGAGGGTGGTGTTAGGTCTGCTGGGCCTTTTTGGGCTTGTTGTATGCTTTTCTTTTGCCCTTCATGACTTGTGCCTGCTAGACCTCTTTGGGCCTGCTGTATGCTTTCCTTTCGCCCTTCATGACTTGTGCTTGCTAGGCCTCTTTGGGCTTGTTGTATGTTCTCCTTTTGCTAAATTCCATTAGCCCAGTACTATCATTGGGTTTGTACTATGCAGTTTCTGGCTTCCTTGGCTCATTTCATTGCTTTCGGGCTCCTTTGTCCCATTTGGGCTCCTTTGTCCCATTTTACTCTTTTGGGCATCCTCGGCCTATTTCATCACTTTCAGGCTCCTTTGTCCCATTTTATTCTTTTGGGCATCCTCGACCCGTTTCAATTCTTTATTCCCATGGGCTTTTACTAATTTCACTGGGCTTCCTTGGCCCAATTACTGTATACTCATCTTTGGGGCTCATGGGCTTGCCATCAATCCCTACTCTTTTTGCTTACATTACTTTTGAGCCTGCCACGGCTCATTCTTACTTTTTCACGTCATACACTGCCCATGAGTTTGTTATTCTCTCTTTCCTGGCTCTTTTAAGCCTGTTTGCTCCCTTAAGGCCCATTTGTTTATTTCATGGACTTGTGATCCATTATTCCTGCCGCTTGGGCTTAATGATTTTTTTTTTTTTTTCACTTTACTAACTCTTTTCTTCCCATATGGTTTTCATTCAAAGGGATTGTTGATGATGATGATGATGTGTGCATCCTTCTCTTCATCATTTCTTCGCTTGTTTCTTGGTTTGCTTCTTGGAAATTCCTTGTGATCTTGAACTTCTACAATGGTACTTATTTCTTTATGTCTGCAGCAATTTGTATACTTATTTCTTCACATTTCTGTAGCAGCATATATTCATTTCTTTGCTTTTGTAGGGATAAATACTCATTTTTTTTTGCTTCCACGGAATATGTAGACACTTTCTGCCGCAATACATACACTTATTTCTCTACCTTAATACACCTCTTACTCTGCTTCGGTTAGAGCAACATCTATACTGTAGGAAGTGAAGGTTGTAGCAAATTTTGCGGCAAAAGAATTAGGCTTGACTGCTTACTTTCCCCACGTATTCCTTAGCATCATCTCTTCATCTCTTCATCCTTTCTTGTTGGGTTCTTCTTCATTATGATGTTTTACATTTTCTCATCTTTGCAGAATGCTCAAAATTGGCTCTTTGGATTCTTTAACTCTTCTTTCTACCAACTTCGCGAACAACACTTTTGCGGAGCAAGGATCTTTCTTACAGTCTTCATTTTTCTTTTCTTTTAGCCACTTAAGGTTGCTTCACTTCGGGCTTCATTCATTCTCTAAAAAATAGAGAAAGTGTTGTCTTCTACCACCTTCGCATCTAAGCCAACGACTGAAGAGAGATTCATCAAAATAGCTCCGCCACTTCACTTTCTTCAAGCAGAGCTCTTTCACAAGAGGAAAGCTTCCTTTAAGTGTGTAGATCAAAGGGTGACTTCACTCCCTTTTCTTGTGCCTTCTTCTTCTCTTTGCATTCACGTATCTTCATTTCTTTTTCTTAAAACAAAGTGTAAAGCTAACATTGTAAGCCCTCATCATAGTGGAGTAATCTTTCATTTGCTGATAATGTATTCTTTGCCCAGATGAAGTTTCTGCGGAGAAGGATGTTAGGCCTTTGTTGTTTGCATTGCGGGTTGTTTCTCATTTTGCCACAAATTCCGGTCTTGCTGCAAAATTGATCTTCCCGCAAAAGTGACTGAGTTTACCACTCATTTTAAGGCGCCTACAAGTGGTGCTACTATAGATATTTTTCCAAGGGGAAATGAGGATGCTTTTATGAGAAATCTTCACTTTCTAAACACTTTCTTTGTTATTTTTCCACAACAACTATTGATTCCTTCGTGTTTGCTTTTTTTTTTTTTTTTTTTTTTTTTTTTTTCCTTATTTAACATATTCTTCTTGTCATTCTGCCATAGTCTTTAGTCATCTTTTGTCTATATTCGTGGCTCCGCTCTTGGGCCTTTTCCCTCCTTTCATCAAGCCCCTCTAGGTCTTCGCACCTTTCTGCCACAAAGAGTTCCTTTTCTTTTTCTTTCTACCGCATCTGTATAACTCTCAGAGATGGAGTCATTACTTCTGTCGGGCTCATTACCTCTGTCTCGCTGACCAAGAAAAAAGGTGAAAACCCTGTGGTTGACTTTTGTGAATTTCTATAAGCCCAAGGAGCGTCTGGCAGGTGCTATGTAGATTCTACAGCTGAGTGTAGATCAAGTTGGCCTGTAGTTGACAGCGGTGGCATTTTTTGCAAATTCTGCCGTGTCTTTCTTTATGGTAGCCTAGTAGTAGCTCATTTGCAACAGGCATCTATAAAGCTTTTTCTTCCTGTGGTGCTCCCCACACTCTCCTGAGTGTATTTCTTCTATAATTTTTTTTGCTTCTTCAGGGCCCAAACATCTTACGGGGTCCCTATCGCACCTTTTTTTGAAAATGACCGTGGCCAACCTCTTAGGCCTGTATCTTTTGCTGTGTTTTTGCGGCAAGACGCCTTTTGTCAGGTACAGCATGAATGAGCTTCTCCAATCTTCACTGATGAACATAGTATAATTTTCCTCTCTGTCTGCCGCAAGTTGGCAGGTCCTACACTAGGTTTGGACTTGATCTGCATCTTTATCCATACTTGGCCGATAAAAGTCTGCCCTCTGGAGTCTGCGGTAAAGGCTGACTTCCCCGCAGGATCCGTAAGTCTTGTCATATACTTCTTTTAACTTTCTTTGGGCTTCCTCTTGCCGCACGCACCTAAACAAGACACCACCTGGCATCCTGCGGTACAATTCTTCTCTCACCATGACGTAGTCTTTCAATACATTTAGTTTTGCGTCATTTCCTTCCTTCGTCAAAGCTTCTTTTATGGGGATCTGCTAGTCCCCTTCGCACTATTCTTATTTGAATCTTTCTTTCAGCCTCTCAATTATGGATTCTTTTCTCTTGCCGACCTCTACTCTGGTGCTATTCCCTTCGAACATTATTTGCGAGCCTAGTGCGGCCAAAGCATTAGCAAACTGATTTTCATTCCTTGGAGCATGTTCTATTTCAAAAGTTGAAAACTTTTCTTCCATCTTCTGGGCCATTAATGCACCAATGGCACATGAATTGGTGGTTAGGTAGAGTAACAATGACTTTTTGTGGATTGGGGCTTGCACAGTAGGAGGGTTCATCATGATCTGCTATAGCCTTTCAAAGGCTGTCTGCTGTACTTCTTTCTTCAAAACTTTACCCCTTCAATCTCAACGTGGAATACCTTGGCAGGCAGTGTGGAACGCCCTGGCAGGCTGTGTGGAACACCCTGGCAAGCTAGGCCACTGGGTTGGCCTCAGGGTCCACATTCAATGTATGCACTATTAACCCAGGATCCCATCCTTGCATTTTCACTGTAACCCCATGCAAAGACATCTTTGAATTCTTTCAGCAATAGTATCAATTTTGATTTCTCCTTTTCTGAAAGTCTTGAGCTAATTGTGATGGATCTTGGTTCCTGTGGGTCTGACCCCAGGTTAATTTCCTCCAATTTTTCTTCTGCCACAACCTATACATCCTTTTCTGCCATAACTTCTTTGTTTTTCCCTTCATTACTCTCCTCCTCCAAGATTTCTTGAACCACGCAACACACCAAGTTTTTGTAGGAGATACATGATGTTGCTGCTTCATATAGATACTCTAAGCACTTTACGATAGGCTTTCTAAATTTTCTTCAAAATAGGCCTTAGCCCTCTAGCATGTGAGACAATTGGATGAGTCTTTAGCTTTTTTAAGAAGACTTCCCAATTTTGTTGCAGAATAAGACAACTCTCAGTATATGAGAATAAGCCCTTAGCTTTCAACAGGAGGCTTCCCATGTTTGCCGCAGAATAAACTTTAGCCCCCAGTATGTGAGACAACCGGATGAGTTTGATATCACCTTCTCTTAGTGTTGATGCTTCATCATGTGGTTCATGCATTTTTCAAGTATGCCTTGGCTTCATTCCATTGCAAGCACAATTGCTTCCCATGCATTTTCTGTTACATATGATTGTGGCTATAGCTCTTCCACAGATTCTTTCTAAAGACTTGCGATCATGGCTCCTTTGCGGGTTTGATTGAGTGTAGCCCCCATTATGGGCTTTTACCAAGAACTTATAACCATGGTTCCTTTGCTGGCTTCTAACTAAGAATTCATAACCACGACCCATTTGTTGGCTATTGCTACCAAGACCCATATTTCATGGGTTTCTTCTTCGCTTGCTTTGAGTATGCGAATATTTAGATGGAGCTTGCTACGTCTCTTGCCTCATGGTTGGTTAGTAATGGCCAAAAGTCAGCAGTTTCTAATATAGAATTTTCCCATGACGTACCCACATCTTCCTAGGACAGCATGCTTCTTTATTCTTGTGGCAGAATGCCCTTGCAGCAGAACGCCTTCAATAAAAACCACGTAATATTTTTCTGCGGTAATAAGATAAGCAACTCTATTCATGGCAGGATGTGTGTCAGCAATTATTTCTGCTATTTCCCTTTTGTACACAAGCCAAAAGAAAGAGTTTTGAGTTTGTCACTATTGCAGAGTTCTTTTAGGATGAGACATGGGCATCAATGAGTTTCATGACTTGAAGAGTGATGGTGGAGTTGCATAGTTTGTAGAACAAGTAATCTGATACATTCTTTTTTAGAAACATCATAAAGATAATGATCATTAATGCCACTCAAGGCATAAATCTTTTGAGGTGCTTTGCAGAAAACTTCTCAACTCTTCAAGGTTGTTGAATCGATTTGCTAGACCCGATAATGGACAAAGAGTAGCTTGTAGATTTGGGCTTCTTTATGGAGAGTACGCAATTATTGAGTTATTGGCTTCATCCCAAGGTCTGGATTTAATTTGGACACTTCACAACCATATCACATGCCTTCAATGTATGTTTTGGTTGAAAGTAGATGTTTCGATATCGCCGAATCGATTACTTCTCCCTCCTCCCTTCATTGATACTGATATATTTGCTGATGTAGTAGCAAAAAATTGATTCGGCAAAAGTGAATATGAAAGGCTTTGTATGCACCTCTCTTACTTTGAGAACAAATCTCAAATTTGTTGTGCTGAATTTTGTGGTAGGATATTCTGTAAAAGGGATTGCTAGAATACAAAATTCTGCTAAACAATCTGCTGAAGAACATTCTGGAATTCAACAAATTCTGCTGTAAATAATCTGTGGAGAGATTTACATTCTGGCTTCTGAAATTTTCTGCTATAAAATATTCAGCAGATGAACATTTTGCACTTTTGAAATTCAGCAAATTCTGCCGTGAACAGTCTGCCGAAGGATTTGTATTTTCTACTACGAAATTTTTGCAGAGGGACATTTTGCACTTTTGAATTTTAGCAGATTTTGCTGCGAACAGTCTGCCGCAGGACTTGTACTTTATGCTACAAAATTTCTGCGGAGGGACATTTTGCACTTCTAGAAAAGTCTATTGGAAGATATTTCACGGAGGAAATAATTATTTGTAACAGTATAGTAATGACGAAAATTTTCCTTTAGCTACAATAGCTTTATTTATTTATTTATTTATTTGTTTCTACCTTTTGGTTCTTTAAGGGAAGTAGAGCTAGAATCACTAGCATGAAAAAATGATCAAAACCTTGTGAGGGAGTGAAGGAATTTTTTTCTCCTCTAAGTGTTGGATCTGAAGGTGGAGATGGAGAGAGTTTAGAAAGCTTCTAGTGCTTCCTTAAAATAAGTGAGAGCAAAAAGTGGTGGAACTTTTGGTTTTGCATGTTTGAATAAGTGGCTTGCCACATGTCCCGCATGCATGACAAGGAGAACAAGTGACATTTAAAGGATAGGACCAAGTATTATGAAGGCCTTCTATTGTAGAGTTCTCAATATATTTTTGCTCTGTTTTAACATTGTTGTGCAGAGTTCTGCCACGGCACTGTCCTACTGTAACGTTGCTGTATTCTACCACAGAATTCTGCTACGGTACTGTCCTGCCGTAACGTTGCTGCATTTTGCCACAGAATTCTGCTGTGGCACTGTCTTGTTGTAACGTTGTTGTATTCTGCCACAAAATTTTGCTACGGTACTGTCCTGCCGTAACGTTGCTGTATTCTACCAGAAAATTTTGCTACAGTACTGTCTTGCGGTAACGCTGCTGCGTTTTGCCATATAATTCTGCTATGGTATTGTCCTGCGGTAACGCTGTTGCGTTCTGCCATAGAATTTTGCTATGGTACTGTCCTGCGATAACGTTGCTGTATTCTCCCACAGGATTCTGCTATGGGACTGCTATAACGTTTTGGATACTTTCCTGAGAGTATAGCTTGGAAGGTTTAAGAACATCTGTATGTCTTGCTTTTGGTAAGGACTTGGAAACATGTTTACAAGGGAGAAATTTCTCATTCTCCCCATCTTGATCCCAACTCCCCAGTGGAGTCGCCATTTTAATGTAGGGGCCTTTTTTGTGTTGTGTGTTAGGCTGGGTTGCCTCCTGCAGTAGTGGGCTCGAGTGTTCTGAGTAAGGGAGTTGAGACCGGTCCAACTGCAACTCAATTTGGTCCGGCTTATGTGCAAATGTTGAGTCCAAGTCCAAGGGAAGAAGCTGCAAAGTGGGCTTATCCCCCCCCCCCCCCCCCCGGTTTCTGCCGCAGAAGACTTTCCTCCAGTTTCTACAACAGGATTGACTTTTCTACTATGCAAAAAAATTTTTGCCGTGTAGTAAGACTGTCTACCGCGTAGTAAAACTGTCTGCTGTGTAATAAGACTGTCTGTTGTGCAATAAAGCTTTCTGCTGTATAGTAAAGCTTCTTGCTGTACTTTAAAGCTTCCTACCATGCTTTAAAGCTTCCTGCCGTAAAGCCTTGTGCAATAGAGCTGTCTGCTGTGCATTAAAGCTGTCTACGGTACTTTAAAGCTATCTATCGTGCTTTAAAACTTCTTACAATGTGAATGACCACTCTTTGTTTTTATTGCAGAAAACACTTTTCTACTTCCTGCGCATAAACAAATCTAAAACCCAAAGAAAATACCCATCAAACAAATGTTAGTTTAAATGTATTAGCATATTCTCAAATATATACATACATATATGAGTATAAATACTTATACGTATTCACATATACATATATAAAATATATTTTGCAGAACATGAGAAACAGGGTATATGTATATATATACTTATGGCAGGATAATGGTTAGTTTGTGTCAAAAGCAAAATACGTAATAACAAATAAAGAAGAAAGTTTTGGCAGAAAATGTTTAGCTTGTAAAATAGTTAACACGGTAAAGATAATGAAAAGGTGCTATGGCAGAATAATTAATACAGCAAGTAAAGACACCACGGCAGGACAACTGATTCGGCAGGTGTAATAAAAACGTGCTACCGCAGGATGACTAAATACGACAGATATAAGTTATAATGAGAGAAATCAAATATATTTGCAATCAAAATTAAGTATTAAATCTGCCCATAGAATAAGTAAACCAAGAAGGAACCTAAACTCTAACTTCAACAACCTTATCATGGGCTCCTGCCATAAAAGTTGTTCATTTTGGAGAATAGGCCTAAATGGCTACTAGCTATTACTTTTAGAGATTTCAAAGAGTAGGTTTGTTAAGAGAGAGGGAAAAGATGGTTTATTGATGCATGCCCCTATTCCTGCCGCGTTTTCTCTCTTCTTTTTCTTTCTTTCTTTCTCTCCCTCTTGGGTGTTTTTCTTCTTCCCCTGTTTTTTCACTCTTTCCCCTGTTTTTTCCTTTACCTCCGTCCCCCTTTTTCTTCCGTGGTTGCCTTCCTTTTATAACAAACTAATTTAATGGGATTTCTTCATTTTACCCCTAGCGCTTCACCAACTATTTTTGGTTTGTTGTGGACATCCTTTCAAGATTACCCACTCACCCATTGGTTGCCCCAACCACTGCCATCTGCTCAGAACATGTTTGCTGTGTGACAAAATTCTCTTTTGTTTTGTTCCTGCCGTATACCTCTACCTTACTACCTAGCTCTATGGCATGCATCAAATGGTCCCGACCATTTATTACTTTTTTTAGGTAAGATATCATCCTAGCAAGATATGTTCCCAAAAGAAGTCATGGCAGGAAACCAAATATAGACCCCCTTTTCTCCCCACCACCAAACCACGCCCTCTGAATCTCTTTGACCGTGAGCCTACCTCCCTTGTATTGGCTGGGTATAGGTTGGTGGTGCCCCGACTCTTCTGTTCTTGCTCCACTGTCTTCTATGTTTGTCTCCCACGTTGTTCCTGTTGTAGCAGATCAACTCTGTTTTGTCCTGCTGCAAGTCTTTCACACGTTTCCTGCTGTGTTTGTCATTTTCTTTAGTTTGGGCTTTTCCTTCATGCAATTCCTGCTGCTAACACCTGCCGCTCCTTGTTTCTTTTCATCGTTCTTCTTCATATCAGTTTTCATGCCTATATTTTTTATACAAAATGATTTGGGCCTTTGTGGGCCAAATAATGTTGACTAGATCAAAAGGACATTGGGCCCAATTTATCTTCATCTGCTGAAGCCATCTTGCCAGAGAATTGTATTCTGCGGTAAAGCTGTATTCTGCGGTAGACTTGTATTCTGCAGCAGATTTGCGTTTTGCCGTAGATTACTTTCACTTGTACTTTTTTCTTTGGACCCTTCTTGTTCTTTGGTCTTCTTGGTGGGCCTTTGGGCCTTGCTCTTCATTGGGCTTTCGTCCTCATAAGCCTTCGGGTACATATTTGCAAAAATGGGCATCAACAGAGAGGAAGCGTTCTTCCTCTTTGGTCTTTGCCACCACGGACTTAAACTTAACTTGATATTATTTCTTAGATTAATTCATATTGTCATTTAATCTTTCACTTTTTTCTGTAAAGCCATTGCAATACTGTAATTGTCATAAAAAGAGAGATTACCTGGTTATTTCCCATCAAGAAAAGATCATTATATCTTTTTTTTTGTTATTATATCTATCTGCTGTGACTTATTTAAAACAACTCTGCTTGCTATAAGTACTCTCTTGGCAGACGAGGCCAACTTTGTATATAAGCTGCCCCAAAGTGAGTAGCAGTTGGGCTGGTCTCAACTCTCCTACTCAAAATATTCAGGCCCATTACCGCAGGAGGCAGCCCAGCCTAAAGTATAACAAAAAAAAAAAAAGGCCCCTATAGAGAGATTACCCTTAAATTGGAGTAAAGCTTACGATAGAGTTGAATAGGGTTGCCTAGAGAGTATTATGGACAAGATAAGTTTTCATACAAAGTGGGTAGATATCATGATGAAATCTGTTCAAACTGTTACATATTCTGTAAAAATTAATGGGAAACCCCGAGCAAATATTACCCTTACTAGGGGTTTACGACAAGGAGACCTTTTGTCCCCCCTTTGTTTTTAATATGTGTAGAGGGCCTTTCAAAACTTCTCAGAAAATTGACAGAACTTGGAACACTGAAGGGAGTTGCAATGTGTGCGAGGGAACCAAATATTTCCCACCTACTCTTTGTGGATGATAGCTTAATTTTATGTTGGGCACCAAAGGAAGAATGTTCCACTTTGATATCTATCTTGGAAAAATATGAGCAAGCCTCGGGTCAACAATTAAACTAAGAGAAAATGTCACTGTTCTTTAGCAGAAATACACACCAAGAAGTTCAAGAGGACATTAAAGCCACTTTGGAGCTGAGATTATCAAGCAACATGAAAAGTATTTAGGGCTCTCATCACTAGTAGGGAAGAATAAGTGCAATACTTTTCATTAGTTGATTGAAAGGTTGAATAACAAATTATCATGGTGGAAGGAAAAATTATTATTATATGTGGAAAAAGAGATCCTTATTAAGACTGTGGCACAAGCAGTCCTAACATATATAATGAGCGTCTTTAAGCTTCCCAACTGAGGAGTTGACTAGGATGGTCCGAAAGTTTTGGTGGGGTCAAATAAGTGAGAAAAGCAAGATGGCAAGGCTAAGTTGGGATAAAATGTGTAGGCCTAAGGAGGAAGGAGGACTTGGCTTTTAGGACTTAAAGGCTTTCAATCTAGCTCTATTGGCGAAGCAAGGATGGAGACTTTAGACATGTACAAATTCTTTAGTTCATCGGGTACTCAAGGCGAGGTATTTCTCTATTGGAGATTTTCTGTTTGCAGAGGTAGGGACCAACCCCTCCTATGCATGGTGTAGCATAATGGCAACTCAAACAATTGTCTGACAAGGAACTCGGTGGCAATTTGGCAATGGACATTCTATTGAAATTTGTAGGGATAAATGGCTACATTAACTTTCAACCTTTCGACTCACCTCCCAAACTATTGTTGTACCCTTTGATGTGAAGGTTTCATTGCTTATTGACCCACATACAACAGATTGGAGGACTGACATGGTTCACCAATTTTTCTCTCTTGATGATGCAGCAGTTATTCTATGTATTCTGCTAAGTTCTTGGTTACCCTTGGATCACTTGGCTTGGGCATATACACCTTGGGGAGTATTCACAGTTTGAAGTGCGTATAAGGTGGTTGTCTTCCTGCAACAATGGTAGTGTAAGTGAATCATCCAATGGTCAGAATCATACAACTTTTTGGAGGACCACTTGAAGACTAAACGTTCCAAACAAGATTAAATTGTTTGCTTGGAGAGCTTGCCGAAATATTCTGCCAACTAAAGAAAATTTATGCTGTTGGAAGGTAATTGATAATCCCGGGTGTGAAGCTTGCGATGATTGAGTTGAGAGTAGTGGTCATGTTTTCTAGGGATGTCCTATGGCTTGTGAAGTATGGACCCTGTCCGGAATTGACTTTGACACCCTTGGTTTTCACTTTGTGGAGTTTGAGGGGCTTTGTTTGGCACTTGAAGTTTGGGCAAAAGATGGATGATGAATTGGTAGGATTGGTTATTATGGTGGCATGGAGTCTTTGGTTCAGTTGAAATGAGGTGAGGTAGGGTAAAGCTAGATCTTCAACATTAACGATATTGCGGAAAGCTCAAAATCTGTTGGTGGAATTCCAAACAACCAACTTAGTTATTTCCCACTAGGTGAATGAGGATGTGGTATAGTGGTCATCTTTGGCTGAGCTTTGGTTCAAGCTTAATGTGGATTGGGTGACTTTCTTTACTCATAAGTCAACTGGAATAGGAGCTGTTATATGTGATCATGCAGGGAGGGTGGAGGCAGCATTGAGCAAGAAATTGTATGCTCCTTTAGATCCTGTGGAGATTGAAGCAAAAGCTTTAGAGGAAGGGGTTAACTTTGCCTGGGATGTTGGCATTTGAGACTTGGTAGTGGAGAGTGATTCACAAATTGTTATTGATGCTTTAAAAGGTGATGGTATAGCACCAATGTTTATTGCAGATATCATTAAGGGGACATAGCTCAAGTTATTAGAGTTTAGGCACATTCTTATTTCCCACATCAAAAGATAGGGCAATCGCCCAACACGCATCTTGGCACAATATGCCAAGAACATTGATGGTTATGTAACTTGGATAGAGGAATATCCTAATATTATTGAGTTTGTTTTGGCTTAGGATGTATTGAATTTATTTTCTTGTAATAAAACTGCTTTTTAAAGTAATAATAATAAAAAAAACTAATCCGCTTTAATTTATATTAAGTATCTCAAATTAAATATTAAATCAATTACAATTTGTGCCAGCTATTCTTCCAATTTGAATATACTTTGAATTCATTTGGATTGCTTCCAACCTATATACACCTTATTTCAAGCATGAGAGGTACTTGTGTTTTGGCTATTAAAAAAAAAAAACATTTCTAATCTCAATTAGCTATTTTTTGGAATAGAGGTAAAATTGTAGTTTCATATAATGGAAATTAGAGTTTTGACCTAAATGATTAAAATTTTAATTTTAATTGGTCAAAACATGGGTTTATAGCTTTATATTGAGTTAAAATGCATAATATTATTTTCTGCTAGTTTGATTGTTGTACCTAGGAGGCTAGGATTTGATTTTAATGTGTCTATAAAGGAGCTTACCATGAACAATATCAAAACAAATACTCCCTCCGTTCCAATTTGTTTGTCCTGTTTGAAAAGTCCAATTTTTTAAGAGAACACCATTTATTATTTTGTCTACCTTATAAAAATATATAAGGTGCCCCAATATAAATCTATTAGTTTTTATTTTTTATTTTAAAGAGTTATTCTTAATGAGGCAACTAGAAAGGTGCCCTAATTAGATTGATTTTTTAAATATTTGTTAGTTTTCTTTTCAAATAGTTTTGAAAATAAATTAGGGGTATAATAGAAACATTAGTAATAACTTTTATTTTTAGAAACAGGACAATATTTTGAGACATCCCAAAATGGAATAAAGGACAAACAAACTAGGATGGAGGAAGTAATACTTACAAGATAAGACAAAATTGATTGATGATTAGTTTGATAGAGATAATTCAAGAGTTGACTTGAATTTGGCGTTGAACAGAAATAAATTGAAACCCAATTTGACTAAAAAAAACCCACATGGTGATTAATAATCAAACCAATGAGCAACCCTCCCTTACACTTACCTTTTTCCAAAATTCACCTGTCAAATAGAGGTGTGACAAGCTCACTTGTGACATATTAGTGAATTTGTTGATATGCATGACTTAGTGGTAGAAAAGTCTTTGTAACTCATTATACTTGTAAGTTCAAAAGTTGTGGTTTGAATAGTTGTAAGTTCTGTTCTTGCTCGAGAGGTCCCACACCACGCGTGACAGGGTTTAAGTAAGCGGGGACAGTGACCACATGTGTGAACTCCCTTTTTGTTATATATATATATATATATATATATATATATATATAGAGAAAGAGAGAGAGAGAGAGAGAGAGAGAGAGAGAGGTGTTACATACTACCTAGAGGGTTCGAATGAACTCCCTAACCTGGCCAAAAAAAATAATATATAAAATTAATAATTTTCTTTTTTATTTTGAACCCCTAAAATGAAAATTTGAACACTCTCACCTTATTTTTTTAACCCATTTGAAATAACTTAAATATGATCATCTTAGTGTCACTTTCACAATAATTTCACAATAAATGGTAAATGGTAAGTTGTAACTAGTTTTTATTTGAACACACAATTAACGTCACTTTTTTACTAACCTTTAACAACTGACCAACTTTTTTGATTGTTGATAGTAGACATGATAAAATGGGCAGGTTGGGTCAGGTTTGAGTCAGGTCAATTAGATTGCGGGTCAAACGGGTCATAGGTTAAAAAGGGGTCATTTTAAGCGGGTTAAAAACGGGTTCGGGTCAATTGGGTTGTGGGTCGGGTCAGGTTGGGTCGGGTTGACCTGTATTTTTCACATGAATTTTATTTTTATTTTTATTTTTATAAAGAAAATAACATGTATTTGTCATTTGGAAAGTTATGTAACAAATTACTTGATGTAAAATCATTATTTTCAATTCACTACTTATATTAAGAATGAACTCAGTTAAACTTGTTAATACTTATTCAATAATTTTAAAATTATGCAAATCATAGCATTGATATCTAAAACAAAATAACATAAAGATAAGTAAAATAAATACACAAGTTTTATTTCTACACAATATCAACATTCCAAAATATAAAACAAAATTACAAATGACTTATTGGATAACTCATTTGATAAAGAATAAAAACATATAAGAAATTTACAATCTTGAAAATTAATTTTATAATCTATTATCGATTGTGGTTGGCACTCTATTTCAATTTGAGATATACATTAAAGTTTGATTGCTTACTTATTTATACATGGTCTCTTTTATGAGTATCATATCATTATTAAGCAACACACCTTCTAGGAAATATCATAGTTTATTTTGAAAAGCCGTTTATTTTGAACATAAATTGTTAAAAAATAGGCCTAAGCATTCATAATTTATGCTAATTTGATACTTTGGCTTCACTATTTCACACTTGTGAATGTTTCTCACACATGTCTATAATTTTAAATCTATATTTTTAACTTTACTATAACCAGATTACTTTGACATGTACTTTGCTATTTAATATCTAAAAATCTTTACTTATTACAGAATGCTCAACAATTTATCTTTCAATTAATTTGTATGCAATTATGTAAATGTATCAATTATTTTCTTAAAAGTCACAATAAACAATTAAATCAATATTGTCTTAATTTTACTTTTTTTTTTTTACCAAAAAAAAAAGTTTTAAAAAAATGGTTTCAGTTCGGGTCAGGTTGACCCATAAAAAACACAGGACAGGTCATGGGTTAACCCGTTTTTGCTTCGGGTCAAAAAATCGTTTCGGATTGGGTATTTTTCGGGTCGGGTCGGGCTATGTCAGAAAATTTTGACTTGTTTTGTCATGTCTAGTTGATAGTTAGTTGATAATCTAGCTCTAGGTATCAGTGCACTTGTTTACCCATGAGCTCACTTATGTGCGTCGTGGGCTTAGATGTTTTTTATTTTTATTTTTTATTTTTTTTATTTTCAATAAATTTTAACTTGTTTCGCTTCATAAATGACTTAAACTTAAAGATTTCATTTTTAAGGACCCAGTGGCCTGTTTGCTATGAAAGAATCATGGGCTTTGGTTTTTTCTTAACAAGTCAATCCATTTAGCATCTAAAAATATGGGTTTGCGTATTTTTTATTTGTTGGCCCATTTATGTAAATAAGGAAATTTGGTTGTGGAGCCTAACTTGTGAAAAGAGAGAACATTGGCCATGAGCTCAATTCTTATAATGCGGTAGAGTAGTATAGGCCGTGAGCCCAAACTGTGCAGTAGAAACTTATAATTTGTAAATCCTATTTGCAGGATGAGAAAAATAATGCCGAGGCATGATGCCTAATCAATGAAGTGAACTATTTGGTTTTTATTTTTTAATGAATAAAAAAGGGACTTGTAGATGTGGTTATAGTTTTCGATCAACTTAAACTCTATAATGTATGGTGTGAAACCATTCGCGCAATAGTGAAGCTTGTCATTACTTGAACTCACAATTTCTGAACTTTCAAGTATGATGAGCCACAATAACTTTCTACTACTAAACCATCATCACAGGTAATTGCTAATTCTGGCTATTTTTAGGTTAAACATGCTCATAATATTAATGAGTAACAAGTTTATTATTTAAAAAAAAAAAAACTTGATTTCATGAAAAACTAGTAAATTTTCCGCCCAGACGGTATGTAATTCAAAATAAGGAAGTCTATTTTGTTCACTCTTTGCATGCATTGTGAATTATTATATTGGATGGTCTTTGTTGTTTGACTTTTGAGCTCTAAATAACACCAACGCAAATTATACAAAAACCATTAAATCACTGTACACGCATAGCATATGCTTTATTCGTTTGCATATATAATAACTTTTTTTTTTTGATGGTGACATATATAATAACTTGTTTATGTAGAATTTTGGAAATTAGCACTATGATTATTGATCACTTTGAGAATAAATATTGGAGAGTTTGTACCGTGTACACATATTTGCCTTAACACGTGGGGGGCAGTGAGCCACGATTCATTGCAAATATGTTTCTTGCAAGTACGATGAAAAAGAATAAGAAAGTACGCAGCTAAGATTTAGATAGTCATCACGACGAAGTTTCACATCTATCAATTGGACATTAGTCATGGATGATCGATCTAAATACGTAGACAAAGACATCCTTTTAATTAGCAAACAAGAAACTCTATCCCTTAGGCACAGCAGCGCGTGGGATGCTTGGATTACCACCAGTAAAGGAGCACCTAGTTTCTTTGCCTCTTAGACTTAGCCTACGTTATTAGAACAATATAATAATAATAATAATAATAATAATAATGGGTTTTAAGGTTTATAAAATATCACTATACATCTTTGGTGTGGTAGTTATTTCACAAATATAAGTGTTTGTGAAGTGTGGGGGGTAAGAACTGGGGTTCAAATCTCTTGGAAGGAACTTCACACACATATACATTTAGATTAGGTTATAGTAGAATTTCTATCTTGTATTAAAAAAAAAAGTTTATAAAAGTTTTGGTAATTGGATTAAATGACTTTTAATTAACCTCTCCCTTGCCTTGGGTGTGTATTTGTTTCTAAAGAAAGGGGTATTTTTCTTATATTCCGTAAGAGAATATGTTATTTGTAATATACCTTACCTCACTTTCCCTTAAAATTTGCAATGGTTTTTAAGTGAAGTTTGAAATATGCCTTTGTATTAGAACTACATCTTCTCTCCACTGCATGTATTTGTTTCTCCAAAAAAAAAAATCTCTATGCTATTATTAAAAATTTCTTCCTTTTTTAAAGAGGAATTAAAAAATTGTGGAGAATTTCATCTTATAGTTAGAGTGATATGTTTAATTTTTTTTTCTTTAACATAAAACTCTTCTAATTAAAAAATTCATCAGTTACTTTTCAACATTTTCATTGCTTAAGTTGGATCTATTATAACTCGTATCTGATTTCATTAATTTATGTTGAATATACACAATTTGGAAAAGAATGACAATAGTTTAGGAAAGTAAAGAAAAAAAAGAAAAGCAAAAAATAGAAAACAGGGTCACGTTATGAAATAGAACGAGTGAAGTATTGCCATCAAAATAAACAAAATATAGAGACAGTTTTTATCATAATCTTGACGTGATAAACTATCAATGATAGAAAAAATTATAATAAACTCATATAAAAGTGGTAATCCACCGCTCAACTAGTTCAATAAGTTAGAATCAAGGTTGTGACAAATATCTTAAGCCTAGAACAGTTTTTTTTTATTGCTTGACAGCTTGAGAATGAAGCCTTGAAGAATTGATTCCTACGTACTTGTTCAACATATCACGAGGCCACGCGCTTCAAAAAAGGAATATAGGCATATGCATATGACATATCCTATATAGCTTATACACATAACATGTCCCAAACGAAATGTCAATCTTTCTTGTCCCACACCAAAACTACCATCATTTCTAATCTAAACTCTCATAATTACCTCCCTAATTATCCTTACTCTCTCTCTATAAAAATAGTAAGAGACCCAACTTAATTGTACAACTTATTGAGACCAAAGCATAGACCCAAACTTTTGATATCAAACCCAAAAATGGCTTCCGAATCATCATCATCAAGCCCCAACACACCTTACCCCATCAAAACGGTGGTGGTTTTGGTCCAAGAAAACCGCTCCTTCGATCACATAATGGGTTGGATGAAGTCCCTAAACCCTGAAATCGATGGAGTCTCTCCAAACCAATTCTCCAACCCCATTTCCACATCAAACTCAAACTCAAACCAGCTCTACTTTGGTGACAAGTCTGTGTACGTAGTCTCGGACCCTGGTCACTCAATCCAAGACATCTACGAGCAAATATTCGGCGAACCATGGACCGAGCAAACCGCCGCCCAAAACCTCCCTCCGAAAATGAATGGATTTGCTCAAAACGCAGAGAGAAATCAAAGTGGTATGTCTGAGGCAGCCATGAATGGGTTTCTACCTGATAAAGTGGCTGTTTTTAAGGAGTTAGTGCAAGAGTTTGCGTTGTGTGATAAATGGTTCGCTTCTGTTCCGGCTTCTACTCAGCCGAATCGGCAGTACGTGCATTCGGCTACGTCGCATGGGCTTTCCGGCAATGATACTAAGTTGCTTATTGAAGGGATGCCTCAGAAAACCATATTTGAATCTTTGGATGAAGCTGGTCACAGTTTTGGGATTTACTATCAGTACCCTCCGGCCACCTTATACTACAGGTAAAAAAGGACTTCTCTTTAGTTCTTATGAATGGTTTAATGGTTTTTTTTTTTAATAGATCGATATTTTTGAAAAAAAAAAAGAAAAGAAAAAGAAAGTATCCGTTGAACTATAACATTTTTAGTTATATATTGATATATTTGTTTAAAACCTAGTGCCTTATTTTATTAACTTAGATGTTGTTGAAACTTGAAAGTTGGCTTGCTTTTGAATTTATGGCCGAACAACATGACAGTTTTTTTCAACCCAAATGTCTTGAAGGTTACTCCTCGCTTTTGTAAACAAGAGTGACGTTGAAGTTAATATAAACTTTATTGTATAAGTTTATGTGTGAACTTTCAAATATAAAATAAAAATATTTAAAAAAAATATTTGTTATATTGTTGATATAATATTCATAATCTTCATTATCATATTAGCTAATAAGTTTTTCTTGTCGTAAATAATTTTTCAAAGAACTAATAAAGAGCTTGTACTTTATAATAGGTTGAAATTTTTTGACCGGTAGGTCATATTTATTTTTTGGTTGGGATCTAGGCCAGTTTCATTTGCTTCTTAAAATCAACGGAAAGTTGATGAGGAATGGTGTGTAGGGTATATATCATATCATATAAGATGATGAAGTAAAAAAATATTAGGAATATTCACGTTTGGTCCAAAACAACGTCTACATTGACAAAGCTTTCAATATCTTCTGGTGAAGGTGTTTTACTTTTACATAATTTACAATGCACAAAGTCAAGTATACATCCAAGTTTTCTTTAAACAAAAGAATTAATAAAAATCTATACATAAAAAATTAGAAAAGATTTAGGAATGACTGTTTGTTATTACATTAATGCCAAAACTAGCGTCCAGCTGGAAGAATATTCTCCCAGTTGGACGCTAGTTTTGGAGAAATTATTATTTACACTGAGAAAACTGCTAATGTGGTCCTCTCTGACTAATAAGCTGATACTATCTATACATATGTATGTATGAGCTTCTTAATCAACAAAGGGAATTAAAAAAATAAAAAATACCAGATGATGTCACATTTGCATAAATAATAGTATTTTATTGGTTGGGAGGTTAGGGAGGACCATGTCAGCAGTCCTCTAGGTGGACTTAATAATTTCTCATAGTTTTGGCATTAGCTCATAATTAGTTTTTAACAAATTCATCTTTGTTTCCTTTTAAATAAAAAATATGACTAAACAAAGAAAAGCCATTTGCATGAATCATGAAATATACTCTCTCTCTCTCTCTCTCTCTATCTCTCTGTTTTTTCCCCTCGATATTACACGTATTCTATATATTGTTTCACATGTAATTAAGTTTGAAGTTATGTTATTAGTTGTATGGTCACGTATACACTGCATAAGATGCACATGGCATATGAAGTTCCAACTAACAAAGTAAATACTCATGATCATTATCATATATATATGGTGTCGCTTGGTAGGGCATCATGACCAATATGATTATAAATTATAAGAGTTTTGACAGCTATACATGTGCCCATGTCATTGTTCTTTTAGATTTCAATATATTCTCTTTTTTCTCTCATAAGTCCTACCTTTCTTTTTTTCCTTTCCCTTCTACTTTTAACCTTATTAAGTAGTAGTTGGAGCCTACAATGATGATGCTCTTTTGCAAAGTTGAACTAGGGTGGGTTGGTGAGCTCCCCAAAGTCAATTAAATCACGGAGCTTCCCCAATTTTTTTTTTTTAAAAAATAATACTTGGAAAATAATATAAATAAACAAGATTTGAGATTACCAAAATTTTATAAGGTTACTTGTCCATTTAAAAACTCTTATAATATACATATTGTATACGAAGACACTTTGTTGCAGTTCCATGTGATTGCGATATCGATGTTAGTCATATGAGGAATATAGCATATGGCATAGAATATTCTCCACAAAAAAAAAGTTAAAAGAAAAAGCGGCACGTTATGGAGCTTCTGTTTTTTTATAAAGTACTTTGCTATGTTCACCTACATACCAATCATATTATATGCATGCCATTTACAATAGTTAATTGATTACTCTGCTCCAATGCCCCATTATACTTTCTAGTCAAAGTCTAGCATGAAATATTTTTTTTTTGGCACTGCAATTATCACAAATAATCTGTTATATTTATAGTTGTAATAATTTTTTTTCGATCAATATAACAATGATATAACAATGAGCGGGAGAATTTAAATTATAATTTTTCTTTCTTTCAAAGGAAAGGAGGCAATACCACTAAATGTTTAAATTACAAAACTCTTTGGTCGTTGTAATTATTGCATTCGTACAAATAAGAAATTAATAATATCTATGTAAGATGCAAAGTTCTATCAAATTCATGTCTACATCTATGATCTATGTTGATAATATATCAAATAACATTTTGGAAAGAATAAACTTTCTTTCTATAATGAAAAATCCAAATAAGTAACCAAATAAATACATATTTGTATTGTGTGTGTTTGTTTCTCTAAATAAAAAGAAAAAAAGCAAAAAGTAAAAACATACATGTGCGTGAGGCTCCACTGCATTTCTTTGGTGGCAGACAAAGGAATACAAACTTAATTTTTTGACGAGAAATATTAAACTATTATTATCTCCTTTTATTTTTTAAAAAGAATAAGCTTTACTTATATTAATAGAACTAACTCATAAACTTGAATGATGTACTAGGTCTTCATGCTCATGAAATGCGCTGGTTTTACTCAAAAAAGAAAGAAGAAGTAAGCAAGTAAAATAAAAAAAAGAATGTGCATGAGGCAATTTCCCTAAATTCTATAGTAAAACAATTATTGTTTGGCAATAAGCATTTTATACGAGTGTGAAACACGGATGACGTTCAGGTTGTAGCTTAGAACTTGTATAGAATAAAAATTCAAGAGGGTTTTCTTTTTTAATTCAATTTTCGGACTATAGAAAGGAAAACTTAAAGATATTCAATAATCAAATTATTTATTCAGTTATTACCTTTCTTTTTTCTCTTTTCTTTCTTTGCACTTGGGACGCTTTACTATTTTCATGTAATCAAATTATTTATTCAATTATTACCTTTCTTTTTTCTCTTTTCTTTCTTTGCACTAAGGACGCTTTACTATTTTCACGTGATCTGATGGATTAATTCAATTGTCAACAGGAACCTTAGAAAATTGAAATACTTATTACACTTCCATGACTTTGATCTACATTTCAAGAAGCATTGTGAGGAAGGGAAGTTACCAAACTACGTTGTAATTGAACAAAAATGGTTCGACCTGTTATCAATACCTGCAAACGATGACCACCCATCTCATGATGTCTCAGTAGGTCAAAAATTCATCAAAGAAGTCTATGAAACATTGAGAGCAAGCCCACAATGGAATGAAATGTTGTTCATAATTACATATGATGAGCATGGTGGATTTTACGACCATGTTCCAACACCCGTGACTGGAGTTCCTAGTCCTGATGACCTTGTTGGTCCTGCACCATATTACTTCAAATTTGACCGTCTTGGTGTTAGGGTCCCAACCATCTTAATTTCTCCATGGATTGAGCGTGGAACAGGTATGTTCGGCATGTTATTAATTAGTTGCAATTGCAAATTTAAGTCTTATTTTTTAAACTAAATTATAAATTACACCCTCTAAATTTTTTTGACATGTTTTCCTCTTTTTATTTATTGATAATTCAATAGTTAGGGGATGAGAGATTTAAATTTTAGATGTCTCTATTGAAAATACAAAGAGATGTTAATGAGTTGAACTATAAATTTCTTAGTGACAATGCTTTTAATTCAGTTTATTAAATTTATTATATTTTTTTTTCACTTCAATCCTTAAACTTCTATTTTTTTGTCAATGTAATCCTTCTGTCCACCTAAGTCCAATCTATATCATTGAAAAATAAATATGAAAGGACTAAATTGAAAATATATCAAAGTTAAAGGATTGAAATGCAAAAACAAACAAACAAACAAACAAAAAACAAAACAAAGAGGAAGAAGAAAAAAAAAGGTGAAACTTAGCACTAAATTGAAAACAAATCAAAATTAGAGTGTGTAATTAGTAATATAACTTATATTTGTTGTGTATTAGTCTTATATAAATTAGAATTTAACAATTTAAAAAAAAAAAAAAAAGGTGAACAGAAATATGCTTGTCTTTTGGGTCATTTGAGTACTAATTGATTTTCTTCCTTTAGTAATTCCTAGTTGCAGACAAAATATAAATTATTATGGCTAAATTTGGTTACATATTCTTTATTGCACACTATGAGTACACATTTCCTATATAAGCGTGTTTTGAAAACAATTTTAACTAAAATCGTGTTTTTAAAATGTGGTTTTAGCCCACAAGACAACGAGTGTCCAACAAGTGTGCAATAAACCATCTGTGATTTTTAGTACCCAATTATAGCACTTCATTTAAATTTTTTATTATTATTAGTTGGCATATGAGGTAACTTTATAGGGAGGAAAGTATTAATGCAAGTTGTTGATAATCAAAATGCAGTGTTGCATGGTCCTTCAGGGCCGCATGAAACTTCACAGTTCGAGCATTCCTCCATTCCAGCAACTGTTAAGAAGATTTTCAATCTAAAAGAGTTTCTAACTAAGCGTGATGCATGGGCTGGCACTTTTGAAGGTGTTTTGACTAGAAAATCCCCAAGATCCGACTGTCCAGGTAAACATTCACATCTTTTAATCACCAACTATTTTATAATTGTCACTTGGGTAAAACTTAAGTACAATTCCTTAAATGCAGCATTTTCATTTCTCAATTAAATTCAAAAGAATGGTTGTAAGTTGTATCGACTAATGAGTTATAAATACTGTTATCTTTTCCAAAAGTAACTAAATTCAATGCAATTATGTAAAGACTGTATCTATGGTTTATCCATTGTGTAATCTCTCTCTCTCTCACATAAACTTATAAGCGACCATGCATGTTATTATGCATATTGCAGTTACTTTAGGGGAACCTGTGAAACTACGCGATGACGGGCCTCCAGATGAGGCAAAACTTAGTGAGTTTCAAGAAGAGTTAGTACAATTGGGCGCAGTATTGAACGGAGACCACAGAAAGGAAACTTACCCTGACAAATTAGTGGAGAACATGACTGTTGCAGAGGCCGCTAAATATGTTAAAGATGCATTCAAGACATTCCTAGATGAATGTGACAAAGCCAGGGCAAGTGGAATAAGCGAGGACGAGATTGTTGTTTGTGCTACAAACCCATCATCCAAATCCATTGCTTCTAAGCTATTTTCTTGCTTGATCTGTGATAATTGACTAATTTCCATTTTCACTTCTCTGCAAATCACATTCATTGGTTTTCGATTGAAGCACGACTTTGGCCTTGTAGAATCGGTTTGGAGCTGCGTTTTAGCTAATGTTCTTCGGATTTACAGATTCATTTGTTAAATAATGTAGAGACCCTGTATATCCATGTTCTTTATTGTTCTTTATTCTGATTCCAGTTATATTAATGTCAAACAAAGAATTTGAATACATTGCATCCAAACTTTCTCCCACCTCCCCCCAATTTTTTTTTTTTTTTTCTTAAAGCATTAGCATCAACTTTTTTAAAAATATATTATTTTAATACATCCAAACTTTGTCCCCACTTCGCCATTTTCTTTCTTGATGTAGAAAGGATTATTGGACTGAATTGGCTTGACTATTTGGTGAAGCGCCTCATATTTCGTAATCCATGATTCAGGAAAAAGGGAAGTTATCTAGTCCCTTGTAAGTTGTCTTGGGACAAACGTACACATAGGGGTCATCCTCGGATCAACTTGGAATAACAAGGCATCTTTGGTTTGGGCCATGGTTTGGACTGCCATATCAAAGGCATGATTTTGAAGCCTGTAAGCAAGCTGATAGTGAAGTGTAGCTGCATATGTATCTTGTACTTAAGAAGCTCCTGTGATCTGGACTTGAACCTTGAGAGCATCACAAAGATGAGGATCTTTGAGAGGCATGTTGAAATTTGGAAAAAGTGTGACAAAGACAATTCTTGCATTGAGAGTTGTCTAAACTATTCCTGTAACTGCATGTTGATACTATAGAAATCTGGAGTCAATGAGTAAAATTTTGGAGACTACAGGGAGTCATTTTCTTCCATAAAAGGTCAATGCTAATATTTCAACACCAAAATGAAGATGTGTGTACCTTTTTTTTTGCCATGGAACAACAAATTCTTTGGGAAGCGCAAGGGTGATGAAATTTTCACTGTCATTTGTTGAAATAAGATATGAGATGGAGAAAAAGAAGAACACCGGTGTGGTGTTTTGCCAAACACCCTCCAATGATTAGGTTAGAATAAGATTCAATTGAAGTACATTGCTAAAGAATTCAACTTATAGAATAGTTTTTAGGGTGAGAGTTGTGTGCACCTTTGGATTCCGTAGTTCTTTTCTTTTATATTTTTTTCCTGCCTTAATGGATAATGAATCTCAGCCTTTACGAGCAACGACTAGTATGTTATCAACGGGAGCTTTGAAGTGCACAGCTCACTTGTTACCGTTGCTTCGTCTGTTACATTTCGTTATCAATGCGTGCGATAAATGTGTAACGCTCGCTTTGGTTGTCATTAATGGGAATGACAACCCTAGGTTATTTTCTAACTTATCAGAGCCGTTGGTATTAATGGCTAGCTTTTATTGTTTGCAAACGGCTATTCGTCCGTTGGTGCCTGTACGTTACTCCTTAGCTATCTTATGTGTCAAATGTCTTTTATGACTTTATCCATCATCGATTTCCCTACGTTATGCCTTACTTTGAATAGCATTTAATTCGTCCGTCGGTTACGCTTTTTCTTGTCTAGCGCGTTAACCATTACTCATGTCATTTATGGAGAACCATTTAATGTATGCTGTAGTCGTTTGTCACATGGACGATGTTGGCTTGATGGATGAAACTGGCTTTCTCTTCTTTTGGATGAGGGTGATTTTTCTTCTCATCAGTTGCCCCCTAGTCCTACCATTGTCTGTACAGGCATGATTGGAATATGAAAGGTAATGAAGCCATTTTCGTTAGTCGATAGGTTTGTCTAGGTAGAATCCGATGTGAATGAGTTTGAGATCTGCAAGAGAATAATAATGGTGTTTGGACCGTCCACCCATAGGTGACTTTGGTCGTCTGTCCACCTGCAAGCAACTTTGCGTTTAGACCGTCCACTCGTAGGCAACTTTGGTCGTCTATCCATCTATAGGCAACTTTGTGATTAAATCGTCCACTCATAGGTAACTTTGGTCGTCTATCCACTTGTAAGTGACTTTGTTTAGACTATCCACCTGTAGGTGACTTTGGTCATCCATCCACCCGTAGGCGACTTTTGTTTAGACCATCTACCCGTAAGCAACTTTGGTCGTCTGTCCACCCGTAGGCAACTTTGTTTAGACTGTCCACCCATAGGTGACTTTGGCCATCTGTCCACCCGTATGCAACTTTTGTTTAGACTATCCACCTGTAGAAGACTTTGTTTAGACTATCCACCCGTAGGCGACTTTGGTCGTCTGTTCACCCGTAGGCGACTTTTGTTCAGACCATCCAACCACAGGAGACTTTGGTCGTCTGTCCACCCATAGGAGACTTTTGTTCAGACCGTCCACCCGTAGGAGACTTTGGTCGTTCATCCACTTGTAGGCGACTTTGTTTGTTCATCCAGCTGTAAGCGACTTTTATATTTAGACTGTCCACCCATGACACTAATAAGTAATGTATACAAAGAAAATGCAAACAGAGTAAATGCAAACATGGTTGTAGGGAGTGAAGGAGTGAACTACTGGTAGTAAAGTGTTTGGCATTCCAAGGACGAGGTAGCTTCTACCCGTCAAGTGTCTCTTGTCGGGTGGTTGTCGTCCAAAGAGACTTTCCAGTTCTTCTTTTGGTTCTACCATCAATCTTTGGTCTTCAAGGGGTACTCAAAGTCGCTTTTCTGCTTTGACATCAATCTTGTAGTGCCTCCTGTGATCATTCTTATCTCTCTAAGGGGTGCTCTAGACCGTTCTTCTGCTCTGCCTAGTTGCTCTGGTCCTTGTAGAGGTTGTATCCCAGGTCCACCTCTAATAAATCGCTACAACTTCCCCTTTCTAATAAAGGCTTTAACTTGACTTTTCAGCTCGTAGCATTCGAAAATATTGTGTCCATGGTCATGATGGAAATGGCAATATTTTTCCCTTGATCGCTTGTTTGGGTCTCCTTTCAGCTTTTCTAGCCAATTGAGTGCGGGGTCGTCATTGATCTGCATCAATACTTGATCTAGTGGAGTATTTAGTAGGGTGAAGTTGATGATTTTCCTGGATGGAGGCCTCGCCTTCCTGTCGTCTCTCTTCCCTTCGTACCAAGAGGTCTTTTCTCTAGTGTTAGGTTGGGTGTCTTCTACACTTTCTCTCTTCCTCTTACCTTTTTCGTCCTTATGAGCAATCAGTGCGTCCTCCGCATTCATGTACTTGGTGGCTTTAAAAAGCATATCAGCCATGGTTTTTGGCTCGTTCTTCAGCATAGAGAAGATGAATTCTCCTTCTTTGAGCCCACTAGAGAAAGCTGTTACAAGGACCATCTTGTCCGCTTCGTCTATCAGTAGGGCTTCCTTATTAAATTGGGCCAAGTATGATCTCAGGCTCTCATCTTCCTATTGCCTGATTTGCATTAGAGCATGTGTTGAGCGTTTATGCCTTTGTCCCCCCGATAAAGTGAGTAATGAAGCTATTGCTCAACTCCTTGAAGGTTGACAGAGTTTGGCTTGATCTTGCTGAACTAAACTCACGCTGGCCCTTTCATGGTGGTAGGAAAGGCTCGACATATTATCTCATCAGGGATGCCTTGGAGGTGCATCAGAGTCTTGAAAGATTCAAGATGGTTAAGTGGGTCTTTCGTCCCATCATAAGTCTCCAAGGATGGCATCCAGAACTTGGGCGGTAGAGGGCAAGATATGACTCGTGCTATGAAGGGAGAGTTAGTACGATGTACCAGGTCGTCAAGTGTTGAGGTGGTGCATCTCCTTTTCTGGTCCGCCTACTAGGTGCGTTGCTCTCAGCCTCGTCTTCCTCATGACGATCATTCCCTGACTGGTGATGGTTGCTACACTCTTGGTGGTTGCTGGCTTCAGGTCATGGCTTTCCCAATTGTTTAATTCTTACTTCCAACACTTGATTCTATTGCACTTGGGCTACTTTTTATTAGGTAAGTCGTTCCATTGCAGCCAAAAGTGTTTGTAGTTGCTTCTCTATAGCGGTGGGGGGATTTCCAATTTATGGATTAACTGATGTCATTGATCGAATTTAGACCATATGGCCTTTTATCTTAGGAGTAAAGCGATGGCTAATTACTTGGTCCCTACTAGTGATGCAGAAAATCATTAGTTAAATTCTTTGTCTGTGTAGAAGGATGATTGCAACACAGCTGTTGTGAGATCGTGCAAATTTTCTATATTGTGGAATCCAACTGGTATCGAGAGGAATTCTTTTGTCAAGAAGAAGGGAAAATGTATGGCTTTGAAAATGTCCCCACAAACGGTGCCAAATTGATGATGCAAAAAATCGTCAATATGAACTCCTCATTGATACGGATGGATGAAGGTGTTGGCCTCGTCCAGAGATGAACCTATTAATTTTTTTCTTCTCTAGCTGTCAATATGAAAGGACGAAGCTGTTGGACCCTCCGGTGATTAAGTTAGAATGGGATTCAACTTATAGAATAGTCTTTGGTGTGAGAGTTGTGTGCACCTTTGGATTCCGTAGTTCTTCTCTTTTATAGTTATTTCCTACCTTAATGGAGAATGAATCTCAACCTTTATGAGCAACCACAAGTACGTTATCAATGGGAGCTCTAAAGTGCACAGTTCACTTGTTATCGTTGCTCCGTCCGTTACATTTCGTCATCAATGTGTGCAATAAATGTGTAACACTCCCTTTGATCGTCATTAATGGGAATGACGACCCTAGGTTATTTTCTAACTCATCAGAGCCGTTGGTATTAGTGGTTGACTTTTATTGTTTGCCAATGGCTATTCGTCCGTTGGTGCCTGTACGTTACTTCTTAGCTATCTTAGGCGCCGAATGTCTTTTATGGCTTCATCCGTCATTGATATCCATACGTTACGCCTTATTTTGAATAGCATTTAATTCGTCCGTTGGTTATGTTTTTTCCTATCTAGCATGTTAACTGTTACTCATGTCATTTATGGGGAACTCATTTAATGTATGCTGTAGTTGTTTGTCACACGGACGATGTTGGCTTGATGGACGAAGTTGGCTTTCTCTTCTCTTGGACAAGGGTGATTTTTCTCCTCATTAGCTTTAATACCAAATATATATATAGAAGACAAGACACACACAGAACAGAGGGTGTGAGAAGATTATTTTAGGGAGACAAGGTTTGTGACAGCCACATCAAAAAAGAAAGAAGTAACGGTTTTTCCAACACAAATGGCAATGCTCCAGCCAATGTCATATGCCTTTGAAAAAGACCTTACAATTAAAGCATTTTGTGAAGATGGAAAGCCTTGCTATGAAGAAAGATCACCTTCTGGCCATATATGGTGAGATATTTGTGATTGTGTTGAATGCAGAGAAGAAGAAACCCATGATGATGACCATCCAAAAAGAAGGAAGAAAAAATTTGTTACGGTCATATTTTCTATGTAATTGCCTAATCTTTTGACAAAACGTACTTTACTTGTAATTGGGTAAACCTAAGTTGGATTTAATGTATCAAGCAGTATGTTGCTCTAACATATCAAGTGATATCTTTAAAGTCATGAAGATTGATCCAAGAAACAAGTAAAGAAAAGCTAATTCATTAAGTCTCGACAGAAGCTTAACAGAAGTTCAGCAAATACTGCTATCGATGTTAAATGGAGAAGTTCGACACAAGCTCGACAAATACTGCTATCGAGGTTAAATGGAGAAGCTCAACACAAGCTCAATCTATTGAGAATTACAAATTCAAAATTCCATATCTGAAATTCGGCCTAGGTTGTGATATTTGTTTAGGGTTTCTTTTCTCACAACCTTAGACATATATAAGGCTTATATTAAGAGTTGTCACACACGGATACAAAGACCAAGAGTTTAATTTTCTCTGTGAGAAGCTACTGTGTTTATACGTCATAGGATTTCATAACCAAGTGCTTCCTGATATTCATTGTTCATAAAGTGAAGAACTTCATAGCCAACAACAATCATTCAAGTTGCTAGAATTAGTCACATACAAAGGAGTTCGTCATAGATTGGAGATTTGTACATCAAAGGAAAGAAGGCTACTACAAAATCAAGTCCAATTGGGTATTAGAGCGAAGGTTCAACTGTAGGTTGATATTTTGGGATAGGCCAGGGTAGTGGTAAGATTTCTCATACTTGTAACAGTTTAATTATTAATTAGTGGATTCTTGGGAGTGGTGACCTTAAATTCACCTGGTGAGGTTTTTGCCTTGCGATAGGCTTTTCCCATTTGTCAACAAATTACCATTTCATTTAATTTCTGCTATATTTAGCTTATTTGATGATTTGTTGGTGCCTTCATGATTTGTATGTAATTTGACCTAATTAATCAACTCGAGTAATTGAATTAATTAACCGAGGTCAAACTATCTTAACCCAATAAGTGGTATCAGAACAAGCACACTCTAATTAGGTTTTAATATTTGCTGTGTGATCCATTGACCCTTGTTGTTATGGATCGTGGACAATCTTTGATTATACCTCATTTTTTTAATGGTACTAACTATGCATACTGGAAAATATGCACGGGAGCTTTTTTTGCAGTCTTTAGATGAAAAGGTCTGGTTGGCTATCGAGGTTGGATGGACCAAACCTATTGATCCACCTGTGTCTTGGGATGATGACAAGATCAAAGCTACAAATGTCAACAGTAAAGCGTTGAATGCCTTATTTAGTGTTGTGACTAACGAAGAGTTTAAGAAGATCTCATCCACTGAGAGTGCCAATGTAGCATGGACAATCCTTTAAAACACTTATGAAGGCACCAAAGCTGTGAAAGAATCCAAACTTCAAAGGCTTACCATGAGCTTTGAAGAAATCAAGATGGATGAAGAGAATGCGTTTGATGAATTCTATGCCAAACTTAAGGACATAGTGAATTCTGCTTTTAATTTAGGTGAAAAGATTCCCGAGACTAAAATTGTAAGGAAAATCCTCAGATCTCTCTTAGAGCAGTTTCATGCTAAGATCACCGCTATTGAAAAGTCAAAGGATATTGAAAATACTCCTTTGATGTAGTTGATTGGGAATCTGAAAACCTACGAATTAGGTTTAGTAAGGATTGGCAAGGGGAGCAAGAGCAAGAATATGGCTCTAAAAGCCAAGAATGATGAAGAAGATGAGTCGTTTGAAGATGAGAACTCAAAGTTCAAATCTTACATTACCAGAAAATTTAATAAGTTCATTGAGAATGCGAATGTCAAAGCAAATGACAAGGATTGAAATAGTCTAGATTTTCTCTATCTAAAACTCAAGAGAAATTCAAAAGAGAATCCAAAGGAGATGGAAAAAATAGCAACATTTCAGTCGGTCCAAAATGCTATAGGTATTAAGGGTATGAACACATGAAGCTAGAATGGGTTACCTATTGTAGACGCAAGGGGGGTTAAAATGAAGTCACCACCTAGTTTTTGTAATGGCCTAGGAACCATATATTTAGCGTCCTTTTGAAGAAGGACCTTTTGATCTTACTAGTGGAAATATGGGTTCGGAGTTAAGGTACAGTCTTGGAAAGGTGTTAGGCACCTAAAATCCCCTATTCCTAAGGTTGGCTTCCCATCATTGTGGCTTATGTCTTAACCCTATTAAAGGCATACTCAACATTGTCATCTAACTCACACACACACTAATCATACATCTAACAACCAACATGGCATCAAACAGCCCTAACCATACATCTATCATGCTGATAAACAACGCCTACCAAACATCTAATCATGGCATCACATATCATCATAGACCCTAGCATACATCTCAACACATCATCCTAGCATTCATCTAGTATGGCATCATATCATATTCAAGGCAGCAACATGTAACATCAAACCAAGGCAGAAACATGTGAGCATTAAAGATCAATCCTAGGCATGTCTTCATATGACCAAGCAAAGACCTCCTTGAACTCTATCAGCAGTGCCACTAATGCATCATTCTCTGAGGCGGTTAGGGTATTGCCTACTTGGATCATTTTGGGCTCATCATTGATTCCCAGGTTAATGGGTTAGGTTTCTTCTTTTATAGTTCTAGGTATCCATGTTTTAATTCCTTATAATTAAGAGTCTGTTTACCAATTTCAGAAATAAAACATTCAAAACCAACAAATAAGCAAAATTAGAAATCATATTAAAAGGGAAAGAGTTTTTAACAGACTCAACAGACTTAATTGGAAAACTATCACAAAAAGACTTAATAGGAATAGAAACACTAGTAGAAATAGACTTAATTGGAACAGAAACAATGTTCTTGGTAGGAGTGACTGGCTCAGCGGTCTTGATCTTCTTGGCAAAAATGACTGACTTGACGGTCTTGATCTCCTCACAGAGTCCTCCATTGGGTGGGCGTCTCCCTCCCATGCCTAGTTCTTCAAATTGGTCTTGGCTTCCATTATGGTAGGTGGCTCCTAATAAGCTCCTTCCTTCAGCATCAGTACTATGGGATCTACATCCATATAATTTGTAGCTTCTTCTTCAACCTCTATGTCTGTAGGCTTATTAGTCACAAAATGCGAGGGTTTGAAGTGTCTTCCCCCTGTTTGTGGGTATTGGGTTGTTTGATTGAGGTTTGAAGTATCTCCCCCAATTTGTGGGTATTGGGTTATTTAATTGAGGTTTGAAGTCTCACCCCACTTGTGGATGTTTGGTTATTTACTTGGGGTTTGAAGTGTCTCCCCCCATTTGTTGGTGCTTGGTAATTTGATTGGGGTTTAAAGTGTCTTCTTCCATTTGTGGATGTTGGGTGATTTGGTTAAGGTTTGACGTATCTTGTAGGTTGGAAATGGGTTTGTGATGTTGCAGCAATGGAATTTCTTCTATGCTTATGGGCTTCAATACTGTGATGGAAGTAATGGGCTTGGAACTAGGGCTATTGTCTTGAGTATCGGGCTTAGGTTCTCTTTGCAGCCTTCCTTCAGATTTTGATCAGATTCTCCCCTAATGATAGTCTTGGTTGGGTTAATCAAAGCTAAGACTCCATCCACATCTATCAATTAACCAAGACAATCACACATAATATGCAATGCAATTTTAATCGAGACTGCCCTAAAGGTAGGTTCTAAGTCATTATGTTGTAGGGTGGGTTTGTTGTTTCATTGTTTCCCATAGCTAGGACGTTACACCCCCTAACTTGTAATGTAATGAGCATTGCATTGGTCCAAAACGGCATGGTTTGTCCATTACAGTCAACAGGAAATGATCCAGTGACTTTGGGCTATGAGTTGGTGAGTTTGCCACTAGGTACCCGAATCTAATGAAGACTGGTGATCCATAGTTACTACTACCACAAAATTGTTGAAAAGGGGTGCATACATTGTTGTTTGGATGGCACACACTATGACAGTTAGGAAAAGATTTTAACAAACAATACAAACAACAAATTCCATACACCAAAATATCATACAACTTCCCATCAAACATAAATAAACAAACAACAACTATATCATGAAAGACCATACAAAACAAAGGTACATATTGGTCACTTAAGTCTTATATGAAACTTAGCCCTCGACATCCCCAGCGGAGTCACCATTGTGAAAGACCTCGCAAAAAAGCGTCCCTCAAAAAAGAGATTCGAGTACCTTTTAGGACACCTCTCTTTCTGGGTAAGTGGTGTGGAGTCGCCACTTATTTTTTTTATACAAAAAATAGGAAAAACTAAATATATACAGATACATGACTGAATTGTTCTCTTTATTGATTGAATAAAATAAATTACATATCTTGGAAAACTTGAAAATTACATAGCTTTGGGTCCTAGTTACAATCTACCAAAAATATATGGCTTTTGTCCTAGTTACATTCTGCCTAAAAAAAATAAAAATAAAGATAAAGACAAGGCTAGATCTACTTAACCAATTACTTAAGTCCGGAGGCTAGGTTACAGAATGGGAAGGTGTTAGGCATCCATTCCACCCAGACAAAGTCTAGTCTTCTAGACTCTTGTGACCAATGTACCTTTTTATGCATGTTATGAATGATATGTTAAACATGTGACACCAAAATTAAATCACACAAATTTATTTATGAATGAAGTCTCTTCTTTTGTTTAAAAAAATTCAGATCTGTTTTGATTAGTAAAAACAATTGATTTTAATTTGTCAAAATACCAAATCTGTTTTGTAGAAAAATGGTTTTTGATGACAAAAATTTAGATCTATGTTGTTAAAAAAAAAAAAAAGGTTTTTAATGACAGGAAAATCAAAACTGTTTTTGTATGTTTAAAAAGAATGAAAAAGATTTTTTTTTTTTTTTTTAGAAGAGAGATTCACTCATAATATGAATTTATGCAATCATGAATTAAACAAAACAAACACAAACACAATCATGGTTTATCTTTTTCTTTATTTCAAAAAATATGCATGCATTAAAAAATTAGATCTACATCACAGATCCGTTTTATTTTAAAGAAAAATTCAGATCTACATCTAAGGAAGATGCAGATCTATTATATTGTGAAGAAAAATTTAGATATACATCTAAAGAAGATGCAAGTCTGTTTTATTATGAAGAAAGATTCAGATCTACATCTAAGGAAGATGCAGATCTGTTTTGATTAAAGAAAATTTAGATCTGCATCTAAGGAAGATGCAGATTTATTTTGTTTGAAGAAAAAATTAGATTTGCATCTAAGGAAGATGCTGATCTATTTTATTTGAAAAAAAAAATTCAAATTTGTATCTAAGGAAGATGCAGATCCGTTTTATTTTGAAGAAAAAGAATTAATTACATATAGATCTTTAAAACTAAGAAACAAATTATAGCAACAACAAAGGAATCAAGAGCATATTTTCATGAACTAAATTAACAAGGTAGAATATGAACATCTAAAACAATTAAACATGCATCATCATGATAAAGAAAAGCATAAAAACAAAAGGGTTAGAAAACAAACTTTTGCATGAGCACATTTTGTTCTTGAGATGATGTTTTAGGGTTCAAAGAAATTTGTTCAATTCTCTTTGAAACCTAAAAACCCTAATTTAAGCAGCAACACTCAGAGAGGGATCAGAAAATGTGAGTAATTTGAGAGCCTAAAACGTAGGCCTCCCAGAGCGTCAAAAAAAGGTGCTAAATTATGAGATTCAGTATCTATTTATAGAGATTAAAGGACTCTAAAAAATAGGCATGGGCAATTAGGGTGTGAATTCAGATGCATCCTTTTGCGAAAAGATCGAAAATGGTATGCATTATCGTCACCCGAAGACCATTGGGCCAAAGCCCAAATCATGGAAATTCGACCCTTTTGGAGTGCCGACAGCACTCCAAAAGTGCCAAATTGGCCTTTTGGCACCGAACACTCTTTCGTGTTCGCATGTGGTTTGGACTCCTCTTTTACGAATTTTTGACCGGTTCTTGTACGTAGACGTGTTTTCATCCTCCGTTTATGATTTTTCATCTCTTTTTTGGATAATTCTGGCTATTTAAGAATAATTATGTTTTAGATAAATACCTTAAAATAAATCTTGATAAAGTTTAGATTATCCACAATTTTATTGTTATCCAATCATCCCTTTTATTCCGATGCATGCATCTTTATTTTAAACACTAATTATCAACCAATCACAAAATTATTTAATTAATTTTAATGGTTTGACCAATTAGAATTAATTTAAACTAATCATGTGTGGCCGACCTTACCTAAATGCAATGCATGTTGACCATGCAAACTTGATCATGCGATATCCTTCGATCCAATGGTCCGATTTGGAAACCAGAAACACTTTGCGACTGTTAGAATCTCAAAATCATTTTTATGGTATGCAATGAATGAATTAATGCATGTAATGCAAAGACAAGTTGATGCATGTAATGCAAGAACAAATTGATGCATGTAATGCACTCATGATTTTTGAGGTATATAGAGGGTCATTCAAGTCATTCTTCTTGATTAAATCATGGGTGTAAATTTGAGTGTCTACAGTTATGTTCAAAACAATTTCACAACACTTTCACATCAAAATTCTAGATGATTAGCTGTTACTGTTTCTAATTCAAACACACTATTGAAATTAATTTTTTATTAGCCAATAACAACCAGTAACAACTGAAATTAATTTTTTATCTACTAATAACAGCCAATAACAAGCTTTTACTTAAGATTTGTTGTGAAAGTGTTATGAAAATGTTGTAGACATAGCAATTCTATAAATAAAAATATTAGCAAATAAGCATCCATATGTTTTGGGGTGAGGATTTACATGAGTTTAGGTTGGATTGGAATGAGTTGGGTTGATGATTTTGGAGGGGAAGGGGCCCAAGCTATTTAGAAAAAGGGCCTAAATATAATTTTTTTTTTTTTGGGCTAAAAATATGCCTAAAATATTTTTTTTCATAAGTTTGGGGGGCTCGGGCCCCCTTTGGGTCCGTCACTAGCTCCTAGTGATCGTTCTTTATCATCCTTCTTTATCATCAAACTAAGGGTTCATTTGATTGGAGAGATGAAAACGTGGGAGGTTAGAAAATGGTGCGAGGATAGAAAAAATTTAATTTTCCCTCATATGTGTTTGGTTAGAGAGATGGAAAAGTAGAGAGATAGAAAAGTTAGTTGTTTGGTTGAGAAGAAAAGTGAGAGGATGGAAAATATGGTTTGTATAAATTTACCCAAATACTCTTATACAATTTTTTTTTTTTCACAAAAAGGTCAAAATTAATTATCTTATATTAAAAAAATGCACAAATTATAAACTATAAAATTAAATAGAAATCCACACAGTGAAAATAGTCAAATAGCACATTTTTGGAAACTATGTTGCAATTTACCACTGTTTCGGAAATACGTAGAGATCTACCATTTTTTGGGTGCTCGAGTTTGGCGAAATCGAGTTTTTCATGGTACTCGAGTACCATGGAAAAATTTTTTGGAAAATTTGAAGTATATTTTTTCAAAGAACTCGAGTTTTTGGAACTCGATTTTAACAGCAAACTCGAGTTTCAAAAAGGTGGGAGATCCCCACATATTTTCAAAACAGTGATAAATTGCTAGTTTTTTTTCCTAAATTGGTAGTGGGCCGTTTTTGCCAAGCCACACCAAATAAAAAGATAAAAAAACATGCACATAACAAATTTAAAAAACAAATCATGCAAAAAAGTTTATAAAAAAAAAAAAAATCCCACCCTTGAGTTATCGGAGAAGAAACCCACGCAAATGAAAAAGAAAAAAAACCCATGGAGAACTATTAGATCTGGCAAAGAAGTATTAGATCTGATGATTGGAGCTTTGAATTAGTGGTGGGGAGGACGATGATGCAAGTGGAGGACCATTAGCAAAGGATGAGCAGCGTGAGCGAGGTCGAGCAGGTGATCTGTTGCAAACGAAGTATGTACGACGAAGATCTACAAGTCTTACAACATTGGCTTGGCTTGAAACTCGCAGTGAATCGTCCTTGATTCAGTCGTGACTTAGCTGTTCTTGTAAGGGTGTTTGTGTCATTATACTTAGGAGCTCATTTTCTGCTGCCTTTTCTCTTCGATTTGGAGAAATTGCCTTTTGGTGGGCTCGAGGAGGAAACACTCAGATCCCATCAGTTTTCTCTCCACAAATTCATTCAACAAAACACTTCTAAATATTTCCTTCCCTCATTTTCTCTCTCTCTCTCTCTCTCTCTCTCTCTCTCATCCTCCCTAAAATCCACTCTACCAAACACATTCTAAGACACCAATTGGTTTTTGGTGTAAGTAGGGATTGAAGTCCAGATATTTTATTTAACTATGAGAAACTTTATTAGTTGTGTAAAGTTGTTATTTACAACTATGTATTTTGTTGGCTTTTATTCTGTGCCAAATTTGAGTGTAATTATTATCAATCGTTTATACTCTATATATATTGTGGGATTTGTTGTAAGGGTTGTGTGATAGAGAGAGAGTGTGAAGACTCAAGCATTTAGAAGCTAAAGAATTCTTGCAGTTATGTCGTGACCTAACTTCTCGCGAAGTGAATCATGTGCCCTGCACATACTGGAATGCGAAGAGTCAGGCCAGGTGGAGACAATTGTGTCTCGCGAGTATCTCGCGGGTAAGGCCTTCCCGCGAGACACCCACGAGGCATTCTATTCTGCTAGCCTATCTAGTCTGATCCACACCTTCTGTGCCTACACTATTTTTACCCACATTACCCACAAATGTTGGAGAGGCAATTCAGAGAGAAAAACCCTAGAGAGGTTTTCTAAAACACACACACACACCCATCTTTTGAGAGAGAGCTACTCATCCTTAGTGAGAAATCACTGTAGCCTCTTCTCCATCCCTTTCCTATTATCATACCTTGAGAGGAGATTTGTACCCAAACACAACCTACACTTATTCAGAGTGTAGAGAGTGTTTTGGAGCTGCTGGGAAGCATTGGGAGAAGTCGATGATGGCAAATGTAACATGGAGCTTGTTGTTGGATTCGAAAAACTAAGACAAGACACGGTTCCAAGAAGTCTTGTTGGAGTAGGAGCTTGGAGGGCTTAGGTACATCGGGTAGATTAGGCTTAGAGGGTCTCTTGCTAACCCATGTATTCCAACTGATTATCTAGTGGATCGATTTTTGCTTGGAGGGCGGCGGAGAGGTTTTTCGCCGAGTTCTTCGGTTTTCCCTTCGAAAACACGTCTTGGTGTTTTCTGTGTTTGCATCCTTCTTCCCTACTCTTGTTTATTCCGTTATACTGTTGTGTTGCTTAGTTTATGGATTAGAGTAGCTTATTTGTTTATCCGCTCATTTTTACACTATTCCGCACTTAGTCTTAAGTTAGTGTAAAATCTATTAAGCCGTTAGTTTAATTGGGGGGTCTAAATTGCTCTTGTGTTTTCAACACATTTTTGAGCTTTCAATTGGTATCAGAGCGGGTACACTTGTTGTGGTTTTAATACCTAAGTGTGATCTGTGACCCCTTGTGTGTTTTGCCCTGGATAATGCTTTGTATGCCTCTATGGATGTTGTTGATTGTAACATGCTATGTGTTTGTGAAAATGCTCTATGAGTGATAATCCTCGTGATTGTGATGCTATTTTACATAAATCCTTAGGTGTTGTTGATATCCCTAATATTAAACTCTTGAAGAAAAATGCTAAGAAGTTTCAAAAGAATTTAAGCAAGTTATTTTGTGAAAATGATGATTTGATTGCTAAGCTCAATGAATTCATCAAATTGGTTAAAAAATATAAGAAACTTGCTGAAAATTCTCTTGAAAAGCTGAAAGAGTTTGAATGTTTGAATATGGACTTGGATGCTAAACTTGTTTTGTCTAACAAACTTGTTGATGATCTTAAATATGAAAATGAATCTCTTAAGATGCATGTCAAGTGTTTGATTGCTGAACCTATTGTTAAAAAGGATGAAAATATATATTGCAATCATATTGTGGTACCCGATTTTATGTCTAATGTGTGTTCTGCCTTAAAGGACAAATCGGTGTACATTCCTCCACATAAAAAAAATCAAAAAGTGGAGAGAAAGGCTGTTAAGTCAAAGCCTCTGTTTAGGTCCAATCCTAGGGAATTGAGTGGATCTAAGTTTATTCCTAATTGCCACAATTGTGGTGTTATCGGTCACATAAGACCTCAATGCCCAAAGTTAAAGAGAGAACAAACTCATGTTGCTAGATCCCTTCCTAAAAGGCCTAGTGGACCTAAACACATTATTTGTCACCATCGTGGTAGTTTTGGTCATCTAAAACCTCATTGTTCTAAATTTTATGCTCTTAAAAGAATTAAAAGAAAAAAGAAACTTGAGCCTCTTGGAAGTTGTGCTTTGCATGATAAACCGGATTTGAGTGAAAATAGCATGTTGTTAAAGAAAGTGTTTAATGCTCTTAACTCCTTGACTATGTGCATCTCCGATTCTCATTCTTCCAACCCTCATCTCGTTTTTCATGAGACACTCATTCCAAACAATTGTTTCGTTTGGATGAGGAAGGGTTCCTATGGTTGAGCTTTTGCTCCTTTGGTCTTAGATCTAATTCTTTCGATTTTTGTAGGACCCTTCATGCATTAAATGTCATATCTTCATGCATTTGTGTATTTTGCATTTATTTGTGTGTATTGCTTTTGTTTTGATCTTACTTTTTTGTCTTTGTTTTGTGTGAGTAAAAAATCCAAAACCACATAAAAAGTGAAAAATTCAAAAAGTTTGATCGTATATGTTTGAGCACATATCTCATGTGAGTTTGGCCTAATACCTTCGTACTAATGGCGTAGTACATTTACGAGTTTAGCTTGTTCTATATCCACATTTATCTTTATGGAAGAAATCTTGAAAACTATGTGTAATTGTTGTAAATTGATCTTGAAACTCGTCATGAATGATTGGTCAATAGTCTTGATGGTCTTGATACTTGCTTAGACTTATGTCTATATCTCTTTCCACTTTATTTTTATGTTTTTGCAAAAATAACTCACCAAATGTAAATCTCCAAATGAAAAGAGATATTGAACTGCAAAAGCCTGTCGCACATACTAGTATTTGACTAGGAAAAAGGGAAAGCGACTTTTGTTTTGAAATGTATGATGCTCAAAAAGCCAAAGGCTAATCCTCAATGTTGAAATATCAAAAATTTCAATCACCGATCTTAAAATGAGATGTTTTGTCCAAAAATGGATCAATTGTTATGATTTATGCAGAAACCAAATGAAAAGCTTTTAAATTGTGTATTCAATGTGTGAGAGGCTATATATACTCATTTCTATAATGGAGATAGTCCACTTGATTTCGTATCGGTTGTGTATGACTCGAATGAATTGATCATTGAAGTTTCACTCTAGTTTAAGGACTATTCTACACTTGATCCTCACACACAACACACAAGACTTTTGTTCAATGAATGTCTATTTCATTTGTGTGATTGTACATGTTCAAATGTGATGTGTGTGTGCTCAACCATATGTGGTTCAAACTAAAAATATTTTTGTTCTTTTTGTTTGCTTTTGCAAGTGATTTGTATCACCTATGTTTTTTCAAAGTTTTTAAAGTGTTTTTGTGTGAAAAACATGTTTTCTGGGTGTTTTCATGACTTATTTCATGTTTAAATTTAGTCACGAGTGAAATGGTCCAATTCGCTAGTTTTTCAGCTTTGGACAGAGAATTTCGCGATTGTTTCGCGAGTAAGGCTTACCTGCGAGATACCAGCGAAATTTTTGCGAGATTCTAAGTAGCGAGATACCAGTGAAAATTTCCAAATCAGCTTTTTAAAGGGCATTTCGTGGGTCATTTGTTTTAAACGTCTCCCATCCTCTCCCAAACCCTTGGTTTAATGTTTCTACATCAAAACCTAACTAAATTCAAGTGTTTTTCATTCTATAAACATCTTTAAGGTAATCTTAACTCTTTTCGTTGATTTTGATCCTTAGATTACGTTTTTAGGGGTTTTATGTTCATAGTTGGGATTTTCTCAAATAGGAGTTGGAAAATTTATTTTCTGTTAATCTTTTTGATTGGGTTTTGTTTTAAATGATAATTTGCTTTGGATGTTTGCCCCTTGTGGCAAAAATAACATGTATTTAGGCAAGATTTTCATGTGTTCTTGCATTGTTCATCATACATGTGTAGTGTGTGCACTTTAAGTGTTTGATAAAATGCTCATATGACATTTTCTCATTATTTTAGACTCCGATGAGTACCAAATTTTGGGGATTACCATAATTATTCATGTTTATTATGTTTTGATATTTGGTGGTGTGTTTTGTATACTTTGCCCCTTGAGTGCCTTGCTCATGTATTGGTCATGCATCTCACATGCACACTAGATGCACAGTAGCTGCACCTTGCTACACACACTCTAACACTTGACATGTTTTTGCTTTCACTCATGCTAGTTAAGTTCTTTTTAGACTTTTTAACACATTTAACATTTTTTCATACATCTTGCACCCTTCATACATCATCTTCATATTTTCTTCTTTCCCTCCTTCCTTTGGATTTATTTGTCTATTTGTGACAAAAAGAGGGAGACTATACCGGAGAGTATACCAATGTGTTTAGTCATTTCTATATGACTCATGTGCACATTCTTAGGGGGAGAAATTTTACCTCATGCATATTCGAAGAGGGTGTAAGTCATAGGGGTGATGCATATACTAAGGGGGAGAAGACATTTTTTTGAGAAAACCTTGATTTACTTTATGCTTGTTTTCTCGTTGCTTTATGGTGCTTTGATATGCTTTATTGCTCTTATTGCATCGTATTTATGTGTTAGACATGCTTTTATCCTTATGCTATTGTGCTTTATCGGTTGTATGTTCGGATGATCATTTTCTTTGCTATATGATCATTGTAGTCATTTCCATATGACTGTTTGGTGTATGATCAAGTTGCTCACATATTTCACATCATGTTTACTTGATCGCAATTTTCTTGTTACATTATATTTGTCTGTTCATTACTTACTTTACCTTGAGGGTCTAATGTGTTTTGTACAAGTGTTTCAAGGTACAGGTATATATGTTCTAAGCTCATCACAGCTCCTATGATTCATGATAGGGGGAGTGATATGATAAGGGAAGTATTTTATATTTTGTATGGTTCATGTACCCATGTTGCTTTTGTAAGCTTTTAGGGTTTGTTGCATTGCATGTTTGTAGGTGTTTATGGTTTGTGCCATGAATATGCAGTACCTTGTTTATGCAGCCTTTATGCATGTGTACTTGATGTTTAATGTCATACATTTTATTTCAATACATCACTCTTGTGCCCTTGTAAGATTTTTCCTAGATGTATATACGTTCTATGCATTGGTTGAGGGATGAACACTTTTGTGCCCTTGTAGGATTTTTCCTAGATATAAATACTTCGTGTATTCTGCATTGGTTGAGTGTTGGATTTGCAAATGATACTCTTCAAATGAGCTTATCATCTTGCATGTCCGGATGTTCATTCCTTGTGTGAATGAGCATAGTAATTACTTTTGTATAGTGATTGCTTCTTTGATCTTGCCATGGTATATTGTTTTATTCCATTTTGCTTGATCTCATTATATTTGCTCCATATGCATTTCAAGTTTTTCTGCATACAATGATATTATTTTGTTATTGTTTTTCAGGAGATACTTGTTCATATGTTTCAAGAGCTTTTCAGAATCTAGAATTAGGTGTGAGTGAGTTTTGCCTTTGTTCCCAAACTCACGTTTAAGTCTAGAGTCTGTTTTAGGGTTTTGTCAGAGAATAGCCAAAGGGGGAGATTGTAAAGTTGTTATTTACAACTATATATTTTGTTGGCTTTTATTCCGTACCAAATTTGATTGTAATTATTATCAATTGTTTATACCTTGTATATATTGTGGGATTTGTTGTAATGGTTGTGTGATAGAAAGAGAGTGTGAAGACTCAAGCATTTAGAGGCTGAAGAATTCTCGTGTGTATGTCACGACCTAGCTTCCCGCGAAGTGAATCATTTGCCTTGCACATGTTGGAATGTGAAGAGTCAGGCCAGGTAGAGACAGCTGTGTCTCGCGAGTATCTCACGGGTAAGGCCTTCCCACGAGACACCTACGAGACATTCTGTTCTGCCAGCTTGTCCAGTCTGATTCACACCTTCTGTGCCTACACTATTTATACCCACATTACCCACAAATGTTGGAGAGGCGATTCAGAGAGAAAAACCCTAGAGAGGTTTTCTAAAACACACACACACCCATGTTTTGAGAGAAAGCTACTCATCCTTAGTGAGAAATCACTATAGCCTCTTCTCCATGCCTCTCCCATTATCATACCTTGAGAGGAGATTTGTACCCAAACACAACCCACACCTATTCAGAGTGTAGAGAGTGTTTTGGAGCTGCTGGGAAGCATTGGAAGAAGCCGATGATGGTAGATGCAACATGGAGCTTGTTGCGGGATTCGGAGAACTAAGACAAGATACGGTTCCAAGAAGTCTTGTTGGAGTAGGAGCTTGGAGGGCTTAGGTACATCAGGTAGATTAGGCTTGGAGGGTCTCTTGCTAACCCATGTATCCTAACTGATTGTCTAGTGGATCGATTTCCACTTGGAGGGCAGCGGAGAGGTTTTTCGCCGAGTTCTTCAGTTTCCTATTCGAAAACACGTCTTGGTGTTTTCTGTGTTTGCATCATTCTTTCCTACTCTTGTTTATTCCATTATACTGCTATGTTGCTTAGTTTATGGATTAGAGTAGCTTATTTGTTTATCTGCTCGTTTTTACACTATTCCGCACTTAGTCTTAAGTTAGTGTAAAATCTATTGAGCCGTTAGTTTAATTGGGGGGTCTAAATTGCTCTTGTGTTTTCAACACATTTTCGAGCTTTCAAGTTGAATTAACTAAAACCCACAAGATACTAAAATTTCTATAACAAAAAATAACATCAATATCTATACTATCTATAAGAGGACTCTCCTATTTGAATTTGATTTTTATGTGTTTCAAAAATACCATCATTAATGAATGAAAACTTCTCCTAGAAATATAGTCATAAATGTCAAATAACAAATTTCATTTTGAATTCAGAAAGAGAACTCCTAAAATTTAGGATTTTTTTTTTCTTTCACATTCATCTTTTTATTTTCTAACATTTAGCTTTTTTTTTTTTTTTTTTTTTTTTTTTATTCATTCATTTTTCATCCAAATAAAAGGAAAACAGCCCCAGTGTAAAAAATATAAAAATAAAAAACTAAGAGAATTCCTTATTTCTAAAGTTTATCATTTTTATTTTTTTGAAAAATAAAAATAAAAATGTATAGATTATAATATATTTAAATTATTAACCTTTATAAAAAAAATAAAAGAACTTCTGAGCTCGCGCAATGCACATGCTTTAATTAAGGCTAGAGTTTAATAATGACAATAACAATAAATAATCACCACAATACTAACTACTCTTACAATATAAAAATAAGGGGAAATTGCAGTTAACCCACTTGTGGTTTGGCCTGTTTTAACAATGCCTACCCATGGTTTGAAATTTGTTACTTAACCCACCTGAGGTGACCTCCGTTAGACCCCTATTACCCACCTCTCCCTTTTCACCGTTAAAAATAGGAGTAAATGTGTCTTTTTCATTATATTTTATGTCTCTCTTCTCTTTTCTTTCCTTCTTCTTCTTCTTCACATAAAACGTAAAAGAAAAATATCAAAAAACAAGTCAAGATAAAATTTGTTTCATAATTTTTCATATACATATTAGCACAAAGTTTTACGAAAGAGGGTAGACAAAGCAAAAAAACCCTCTCTCTAAAACTCTAACCCTCTCTCTTTTGCTGGGTTCTCTAAAAAAACCCAGATTTGCAAGTAAAAAAACAATCTTAAAAAAAAAAAAAAAAAAAAAAACCAGCAATTTAGCAAATCCAACACCACAACCAACTCACTGAACCATCAAATTATAGCTTCACCAAACTACTACCTCCAACACCACCACTGTTGTTAGCCATGCCCAAAACCCCAGATCGGGATGCAAAAACAAAGAAACAAAAAAAACCCAGCAAAAAAAGAAAAAAAAGAAAAAAAAAGAAGAACACAGCAATCTAACATATCCAATACTACAACCAACTCACTTAACCATCAAATCATAGTCTCACCAAACTACTACCTCCAACACCACCACCGTTGTTAGCCACCACCCAAAACCCTAGATCGGGATGCAAAAACAAAGAAACAAGAAAAACTCAGCAAAAAAATCAGCAAAAATTTCAGAAAAAAAAAAAAAAAAAAAAAAAAAAAAAAAAAAAAAAAAAAAAAAAAAAAAAAAAAAAAACTGGCAATCTAACATATCCAACACCATGGCCAACTCACTGAATCATCAAATCATAGCCTCACCAAACTACCACCTCTAACACCACCACCATTGTTAGCCACCGCCCAAAACCCCTAGAAAGTCATTTCATACCTGATATAGAGGAAAACCCAAGCTTTAGCACACCTCCTCTTTGCTAGCAAGTGTTCGGGGATTTCACTTTGGCAATCAAAGTAAAGAGAGAAAGGGATTATGGGTTTGGGGATTTTTGGGGGTTCTAAGGTAGAGAAAGGGAGAGAGCTCTTTTCATTTTTTTAGGCTTCTAATTTTGGCTTATATAGTAAAGAAGAATTTCTAACGGAAAGGGCAGAGGTGGGTAACATGGGTCTAACGGAGGTCACTTCAAGTGGGTTAAGTGATAAATTTTAAACCACGGGTGGACACTGTTAAAATGGGCCAAACCATAGATGGGTGAACTGTAATTTCCCCTAAAAATAAAAATAAAAAATAATAATAACAACCTCAAAAGGACCACTCTTGAACATGTTGCTACGATTACCAAATAATATTTTTATGTTTCATAGTAATAAAAGTCAACACCATACGTTTGGATTTGAGTACATATTTAAAAGTAATCATAATTCAATGACTCTATTACTTCACCCATATTCAACACATTTTAGAACTTGCCTACGATAAATAAATAAATAACAACATGCAATTTAGGTTACTTTAAAAAAAAAAAAAAAACCCGACCTATTAATAATAAAGGGACTATATAATACGTAAATGTATTATATGTGAGCATATAATTATACATACAGGAACTATAATAGTTTTTAAAATTTATTAAATAAGAATTATACATAAAATTTTGATTAAATCGTATATGTATTATAAGTGAACAAAGAAATATATTTAAGGGGGATAAATATTGGTATATATATATATATATATATACGAAATAATTTTTTTTAGAAAATAAAATGAAAGGATTTAGTAGTGAATGAATAGTCATTTTTAATAAAATATATGTATGGGTCTTTTAGTTTTAAGATGAGAGAACTTGTCATCATTGTATTTTTAGAGAAATGGACTTGTGTCATCATTGTGTGCATCACCTAGTTTAGGAATCTAACTTATATATATATATATATATAATAGATAGATATACAAATAGATGGTTTGGGACTAGTCTCTGATGGTTGAATTTGTTGCCTACACTAAAAATCGATTGGTGTCTTGGTCTGATCATAAAGAGCATAATCATTAAAAGCGGACGCTATAAGTTAAAACTCTATATAAAAATTATTTATTTATTTATTGGTGACATATAGTAAAAAGATTGACAAGTACCAATAGTAGTCTAGCACCACGTGGCATTTTTCTTTCCATATCATACCTAATAGATGGAGGATCTTACAAAAGATAAGATGTGTCATTGTTTTATGTATTATCAAAGAGATACAATTTTGTGCATTCACAAGTTGTAAAGTTCCAACTTTTATAATAGATAGATAGATGGTAGTGATAGTTACACACAACAAACACAATTTTAGTTATAATTGTAAAAATATTTTTACCATTTCACAGTTACAATTTCAGCTTGAGTGTGTGCAACAATAATGGGATTGAGATCTAGTGCAATTGCAATTGAACCATGCAATTAACTCCTAGTTTTGAGAGAGAAGTTAAGAAATAAAGTGTAAAAATAAAAAGGTAAAAAAATTAAAGGCTATAAAATTACCACGTGGTATTTTTCTCTCCATATCATACCTAATAGCTGGGAGGAACTTACAAAATATAAGATGTGTCAATGTTTTATGTATTGTCAAAGAGATACATCTCACCATTTTGTGCATTCACAACTTGTAGGGATCCAACTTTTATAATAAATAGATAGATTATAGATAGATAGATAGATAGATAGTAGTGATAGTTACGCACAACAAATATGATTTTAATTACAATATATATATATATATATATATATAACCATTTCACAATTACAATTTCAGCCTGAGTGTGTGCAACAATAATGAGATTGAGATCCATTGCAATTAACTCTTGACCGGTTTTTTGTTGGTTTTTCTGGTTTTTACCGGATTGGTTCCATGCCCGATTCCTAATTCAACTGATTGAACTGGTCGATTCGGTTTGGTATTTTAAAACAGTGAAAAATAAAGTGTAAAAATTAAAGGCTATAGGTTTTTTTATTCAACTGTTGAGATTAAAAATGACTTTTGAAACTTTTAATCTTAACCTTTGATTTGCTATTGCGTGCGATGAGGATTTTTTTTCTCAAGTTAAATATCATAATTTTTCATTCATTCTAATTTGAGATTGATGTTTGGATGTATTTCAATGGTAGAGGTAGATGTTTTTCAATAGTAAGGAAAAAAGAATTAAAGAGATTTGGAAGGGTGTCTCTCCCTCAAAACTCCTCTTTTTCAATTCCACCAAAATGGAACAATTGAAAGGGGCAAAAAGAAATTAAGACCCTCTAATAAAGTAAAAATTAAATCATCAACTTTATGCTTTTATTGGTAATTTATTCTATTTGTTATCTATTTGGCAAATAGATAACAAATGGAATATTTTTGAAGAAATAAAAAAAGAAGTAAAAAAAGAAGTGGAGTGTTGAAGTATTTGAATTCAAATAGAATGAAATGTATGAGCTCCAGTTAGCTCAATGATGTGCATTGATAATAGCTTAATTTTGCATATATTTATCATTGTTAGAAAACATTATTATACTTATTTTGAGTTAATTCATGCATTTTATATTTGATTTTGGAATAATGCTGAATAATCAATTTTGTGCTTAATTGAATTTTATTGCGTGAATTTGTCTTTTGTAGGAGAATGTAATTAAATAAGTGGATGTGTGTAATTAAGAAAGCTCATGGACTTTACTTTTACAAGGGCCATGATGAAGTTAAAGAAGGCCAACCCAATTAAATTTATGTCCACTTGGAGCAGGGAATCAAATGAAATTTGCACCAAATCCAAGTCCAATTCAGATTAGGATTCCAGCCAACACATCAGTTAGTATGTTTGGCATAACTTTTGGCTCAGATGTCTAATTGAGATGATTCAAGTTGGACTGGAAAGTTAACTTAAAGGGCTACATCTTTATAGTTTACCAAAAGTTTGAATTACGTTAAATGGGCCAAAATTGTCACTTAAGTGAAGCTTAAAAATTTGGAATTTTCTCCAAACGGGAATTAAACTTGTAATAGGATTCCTTGACCTATTTAAAGGCTTTTTAGGGAAAAATTCAGGGAGGCTAGTGCTAGGGCTGGGATGCAAATATTGTGACTATTTCTTTCTCTATTTTATTTGTCTAGTTTTATGTTTAGTATTTTATTTCAATTACCATGAGTAGCTAAATTTATAATTTGGGTTGAGGATGAAACCTTGTTAAGGATTATCAGTAATATTTATGTGATTTGATTTTTCCCACAATAGTTGTTTTTTAATGATTTAAATTGTTCTTACTTCATATCAATTGACTAAGGTGGGATTCTATATATGAGTTCAATTATGTTTTTCTCATGATTTAAGATTTATCTTCATTAATTGAATGCTTGGTTTATTATTTCTTGATTATAAAGTTGGATATCTTTTGTGATTTGTTTGTCAACAGATGCAATTGATGATTTGATTTTATATTAAGAAGCGAAGAAGAACATGCGTTTGATTTTTAAAACAAGGGTTTTAATGAGAATATTTTCCATGTTAGCAAGATTGATTTCTAGATTATCATGTAGTAGTTGAAAAAAATTAATAATCATAAATATATGCTGATATGACTTACAAGGTTGATTCTAAAATCTTAATTCTTGTCTCTACATTGTTTACAACTCTTAATTGCTTTTATATTATATCTTTGCTTAGTTTAATTATTTGCTTAGTATATTTAATTGCAAGCAACCAATTTTTATAAAACTAGATTATGATTAGTTTGGTTAAGATTTGATTAATTTTCCTACATTCATTCAAGTCCCTTTGGGTTCGACCTCGTTCTTGTCAAACTATACTTCGGTATGGTTTATATACTTGCAAGTACTTAAAAATTTCACAATGCTCAACTACTCTAATGGTTGGGTTGTGGCTTTTGTTATGAGAAGGCGTTACGTCTGCAACTTTTTTTGCAACATTTTCACAACAAATCATATATGATAAGTTGTTATTGGTTCTAATTTGAATCCTTAACTAAAATTACTTTTTTGCTTCTCCATAACAATCAATAATAACCTACAATTGAGAATTTGTTATGAAAATGTTGTGGATATATAACATTTCTCTTTTGTTATTGAAAGCCAAAATTTTGGTAAGTTTGAAGAATGCTAAAATGACTCTTTTAATATATATATATTTTTAATGTGAGTTAAAAATGTTTAAAGCATATGCTATGTATCCAAGAGTTATACCCTTTGGATATACACTATTGTCAGTTTCTTTAAGATCTTTTCTCATCTCCCTGTGTGTGTTAAAAATATTTAATATTCTAAAAAAAATTTTTTTTTTTTTTGTCTTTTGTAGGAAATAAGGTGAAATTAGGGCATGTAATTTTAGAATTTGTGTGAGAGTTTTTTGTTATGCAAAAATGATAAAATTAAATAAAGGAAGTCCTGTTATTAATGGTAATAAAACTTGTTGCATAACTACCTAGAAGGGTGGTCTAATGGTTTTGGCGCGAACGCAAGAGTGCACTACTGCATGAGGTCCCATGTTCGAACCCCATGGGCGAAACATAGTATTTTCTTCATGCAGCTAGCCTAAGGGTAGTAGTCTTTTTGTGGGGGTAAGGTGAAGTTTGTTGCTCACCCATTTTTTTCATCCAAAAAAAAAAAAAAAAAAAAAAAAAAACTTGTTGCACAAACACTATTAAAAATAGCATATCATATCACATATCACACTCTTAAAAATAGAAAATGCAAACGCATGAGAAAGTGAGGAACATCATCAGCAACAGTAACACACACAGAGAGCACAAAGAGATGAGTGATGAAAGCCAAAGTCTTAGCAAAAAGAGAAGAAAGCACAGTGATTGCCACTGCCACTGCATATCACACGAGTTCTTTAGAGTCGCATCCAATCACCCTAACAAAATCGCCGTCGTCCATTCCCAAATCTCCACACAACTCCGCACCAGTGGCACCGTCGATAACACTGACACTGATAAGCCGCCGCTTCGTGTGAAATCGGCGACGCCACCTTTTTACGACGGCGACCGCCTCTTCACTTTTTCTGATCTCCTGACCTCCGTTGATTCGCTCACCTCTCGCCTCCGCTCCATTCTCCCCGGTAACGATTTTGAATTTTTTTTATTTTATTTTTTCTGAATTATAAAAACTTTGTATTTATAATGAAAATTCATATTGTGGATTGCAACAAAAATTTTGAATGCGCTTAGAAACAAGCAGGTTTGATTTCGCAAATGGCGAATTCAAAGGATTGATAGGTTTGTTGTGTAATGCTTTATTGTTAATCTTGTGCGTGCTCTAATGGCGAAACCTTTATCGCCTTTTGTATTGCAAAAACTTTATGTTTATACCCAAAAAAAAAAAAAAAAAAAACGTAAAGAGAGAAGAAATGGAAATTCATGGTGTTGATGTAATTGCCTGTGTTTGAATAGCAACACAAATTGAAAATTATGAACTAATAAGGCATGTTAGGCATTTTCTTTTCTTTTTTTCCTAAAGAAAGTGATTTTGATTTTTCATTTTCTGTGAATTGTAAAAAGCTTTATATGTAAGAGAAGAAATTAAAAAAAAAAAAAAAAAAAATTCTGATGTAACTGTGTGTTTTTGAATTGCAAAAAATTTGAAAATCATGAAATTGGAAATGCAATGTCACCGAGTAATTGATGAGGTGAATTTAAATTTTAAAGGCATGTTAGGTCTGTTTTGTCGGAGAATTTATAGAGTGAATTGCAAAAACTTTATATTTATATCAAGAAATATTAACTATATGATAAGAAATAAAAAAAAAAAAAAAATTTAGTATTTGAATCTTTTAAGCTTTCAGACTTAGTAAAATTTTTTAGTGATTTGAGTTTAAGTGCATTTATTTAACTGCCTGTGTTTGAATTTTTATAAAGTGAATTGCAAATTATTTTATTTTATTTTTGTTTATACCAAAAAACGTAGGAGAAGAAATGAAAAATTATAGTGTTGATGTAACTGCCTGCTTGTGTTTGAATCTTTCAAGTTTTTGAGGTTAGTTGGAAATTTACTTTTGTGAGATTGGAAAAATTATGAGTTATTGGAAATGTAATTTTACTGCCTGTGTTTTTGAATTGCAACAAAATTTGGAAATCGTTAACTAATTGGAAATGCAATGTCACCGAGTAATCAATGTGGCAAATTTAAATTTTAAAAACATGTTAGGTATGTTGTGTGATGATTTATTGTCACTCTTGACTTTGTTGAAGCTAATAGTACTTATATTGAGGTGGCACCTTTTTTTTTTTTCGCCCTCTAAAGAAAACGTTTTGATTCCTCAATTTTCTGTGAATTTATAAAAAAAATTGCAAAAAATAAAGTTACTAAACATCTGAGAAGAAATAAAAAATCATAGTGTTTGAATCTTTCAAGCTTTCGGAGTTAGTTTGAAATTTACTTTTATGATATTGCAAAAAACTTTAACACACTTGGAAACAAGTAGGCTCCATTAACTTATTGGAAATGCAAAGTCAACAAGTAATTGATGCTGCAAATTTACATTTTAAAGGCATGTTAGGTTTGTTGTGTGATGATTCATTTTCATTTTTGGCTTTGAAGGTAATGGTACTTATAATGAGGTGGCTGAGCATGCTCAAATGGCGAAATCTTTTGTGCCATTTGTGTCAAGTGTGGATCGATCAATTGAGTATAAGGATATGTATACTCCAAAAGTGGTGGGAATATACATGCCACCTTCAGTGGAATACATAGTTGCTGTTCTTTCTATATTGAGGTGTGGGGAGGCGTTCATGCCATTAGATCCATCATGGCCAAAGGAGAGGATCTTATCGGTTATTGCTTCATCAAATGCTGATTTAATTATTGGGTGTACATCTTCATTTGGGAGGAGTAGCAGATACTGGCTTGATAGATCACATTGGCTAATAGAATGCAGCAGCTGTGCCGTCTTATGCTATTCCATGGAAGAAAGCCTTCAAGAGTGTATATGTCCGACAGATTTTTTATGGCCTTGTGAAATTGGAAAAGAAAGATTGTTTTGTTATTTGATGTACACTTCTGGATCATCTGGAAAGCCTAAAGGCATTTGTGGCACTGAAAAAGGTAAGTTGCACATTATGGGGTTCAAGTGACAGTCCAGTGATGTTGGTACCCTTTGTGGTGTCTGATGTATGAGGTTTGAACCCCACGACCCCTCCCCTACTATTTACCAAGCAAAAGATAAAGGGTAATTTGCATATTACCGTATCTTAGACTGCACTTGGCTCTTTAATTATTAGACTTTAGCCTTTATTTTCATGTAACTGTTTTCTTTTATTGTTTGAGGGTTTCTTTTTGTACAATGAGCTCCAGTGTGCTTCTTATAGTTTTTTGTGTGTTTCTTTTATTTGTAGGTCTTATAAATCGCTTTATATGGATGCAAGAATTGTATCCCCTGCATGGTGAGGAACTTTTATTGTTCAAGACATCGATTAGCTTTGTTGACCATCTGCAAGAATTTCTTGGGGCTATACTAACTGCTTGTACATTGGTTATACCTCCTTACAAGGACGTAAAAGAGAATGTATTTTCTGTTATCGACTTTCTACAGGTATGCTTGCATATTGTGGTTTTGACTGTATCTAGAACTTATAATTCAATAATTTCCCTGTTATTGCTAACTGGTAATTTTTACCTTTCTTCTAGGCTTATTCTATTAGTAGGCTTACTGCTGTTCCATCATTGATGAGGTTAATCCTTCCTGCTTTGCAAAGTCAACGTAATAGGGCCATTGCTAGTTCATTGAAAGTTTTAGTGCTAAGTGGTGAAGTTCTGCCTTTATCCTTGTGGGATATGCTTTCCAAGTTTTTACCAGAGACCACCATTTTGAATTTATATGGGAGTACAGAGGTTGGAAAGCAACATTCTCTTTCTAATTTGGTTGTTCAAGTTGTAGAACACATTTGTCATTTTTCTGTTTTTATTATTGATGGCTATTACGTCAATTGTTTGAATTAAGGTGTCTGGTGATTGTACATATTTTGACTGCAAGAGGTTGCCAATGATTTTGGAGATGGAGACGCTAACAAGTGTTCCAATTGGTGTGCCTATTTCTAACTGCGATGTAGTGCTTGTTGGCGAAAATGACACATCCAATGAGGGAGAAATATATGTTGCCGGTGCATGTGTTTCTAGTGGATACTTTTCAGATTCTACTCATTTGTTTCTGGACTCTGTAAAATTGCCTCAGAACTCCATTTGTAGTGGTTCCATTGGCCATGGAAATCAATTTTATTTTAGAACTGGTGATTTTGCTAGGCGGCTCCAGAGTGGTGACTTAGTTTTCTTGGGAAGAAAAGACCGCACTGTGAAGGTTAATGGGCATCGTATTGCTTTGGAGGAGATTGAAGATGTGTTAAGGGGACATCCTGAAGTAGTTGATGCTGCTGTAATTTTAAGTAAAGGTCTAGGGGAACTTGTGGTTCTTGAAGCATTTATAGTCCTAAGAGAGGAAATATCCAGTGAAACATTCAGATCTTCTATCAGAAGTTGGATGGTTGACAAACTTCCATTAGCAATGCTTCCTAACCATTTCACAATTACAGAGTCAATACCTGTGTCTCCTAGCGGAAAAGTTGATTATGAGTTGTTGGCAGGTTCAGGATTTTTTACTAAGCAAGTTCAAGATAAGATTGGTGACACGGGGAGCAGTGATCTGTTGCGCATTATTACGATGGTTTGCCCTTCATGCTTCAATATTATCCCTTTCTGTTTTTGTTTGTAAATAAAATGCTCTTACATTTAAATTAGAATTTGTTAAACATAGTGATGCAACTGTTTTCTTCTTCATCTCCTTGTACTAAGATATATTTTGAAAATGTTTCTATTAAAAAATTTCTTTGATGTTCTCATTCATTTTCAATAATTCTTGTTAGGAATTGTCTTTTGGTGAGAGTTGTGAGACAGTGGTGGACCCAGACAACTTTACCTGGATGCTAACTTTCTCCATATACGCCCTGTTAATATTGTTTTGCTTGTCAATAATTGCTCAGCTTCATAATATAGGATAGGTCTCATGGTTCATTATCCTCTTAGTTATTATATTACTATCCTCATTCCCATTTGGGAAACATAGAGAATTGGAGTTGAACCAATACAGATTATGACAGTGCCCTGGTCTTTTTCAGTTGGCAACTTGTCTGGACCATTTTCCACTTTTTTACATCATAATAGATTCTTTCAGCTTCAACTTGATTGGCTTTTTAAAGCTGAATAAGTTGTTCTTGGATTCCACTCCATTGTTTTTAGAGTCTCTGTCCTTTTGCACATGATTCTTTTGTAATTTTTTTGACTGCTTTGTGTCCTTTGTGCATGAAGTAGTCTTCTTTTAATATATTGTTCTCACTTATCAAAAAAAGAAAAGAAAAAAAAGAAGATAAATAAGTCATTCTTGACATAACTCTCAAGATCTGATATGATTATACTTTTGCATTGTTTAAGCATTACTCCAATAGCCAATATTGTCTTTATACTTTTGCATTGTTTCAATAAAGTGCAAGAGTCTTCGATTGGATAGCCTTGGGATTGGCTAATGAAAATATTGAGAGAGAGAGAGGGAGAGCAGAGCAGAGCAGAGCTCCAGGGTTTCTCTCCATCTCCTGATATTAATATTTAATTAGGTATTTAAATATGCTATATCTCTGGTTGTATAAAGTTAGTTGAAAATCTTGTTTACCAAGGTAACTCTTCTATAACCTCCATGGTGATTCTAGGCCCCATTGGAATATTACAAAGCACATGGCAAGTGTAGCAAAATGCTTACAAACACGTCTTTCATCTTTTCTGATTGAAGCCCCAAAAGATTGAATGTTTTAATGAAAATGGCTTGAAAGATGATTGGACTACGTTTCTCATGCAATTTTAATTATTAAGGTTTGAAGGGATTGACCATCTATTCTACAAATTGTGTTTGCTTAATGGACTCTGATCTCAGTGTATTTAATTAATTGCGTGGAACATAGGGTTATTTGAAATGAACTTGGCAATGCCAATTGATGGCTTCACATCAGTTCTCCTCCTAATATATATATTTGATAAGTAGTTGTCCTACTAATATTGACTTACCTTCCCATTGTGCATCTAATGCTAGTGTTCAGCTGAGAGTTACATAGGTTTCCTCTGTTAGAGCAAAGATATATATGTTATTTGTTTTTTAGATACTTTCTAGTGTTTATTTGAAGTATAACAGAACATATGAATATGAATTGCATTGTGCAATGCATCACGAGTTGCACAACCTGATATAAACGTGACTAACATTCATCATTGTCTGTGTTTTGTAAGTATATGCATACCTAAATTAATTTTATTTCTTTTGGTCAATCTCAATTTCTTACGAGTAGATTTATGAGGTTGTATTTTTCTCTTTTGGTATTGAAAATTCATTTAAAAAGGCTAGGGGGCCTAAGGCTGAGGTACACATCTTATACAAAAAGTTCATGGCTAATTCTCATTAGGCTAGTTGTATTTGCTTGGTAAGATACTGTTAATACTTTTAGCGCCCCCCCACCCCCCCACACAAAAAAAAAAAAAAAAAAAAGGAAAAAGAAAAAGAGAACTAGTATGTTGTAACTATTATTGGGTAATGTAAAGAAATGTAGTAGTTAGCTGAGAAAATAATTCTTGATGTGTCACTTTTGATTACCTTTAAATTGATATTAACTATTTTGAATCATCAATGATGTAAATATGTATGATCATCTCTCTGGCAGGCCTTTTGTGATGCTTTAAGGGTTGAAGAGGTCTCCAATGATGATGATTTCTTTATGATGGGTGGTAATTCTATTGCTGCAGCACATCTTTCTCACAATTTAGGGATTGATATGAGATTGATTTATTACTTTTCAAGTCCATCTAAGATTTATCTGGCTCTTCTAGAGAAAAAAGAACCGTGGCTTCTAGATGTCCAAAAGGATGATATTTGGGAAATGAAATTTGATGAGGGTAGGAGGAGCATTTTTCATTCCATTAAATCTGATACTGCAGATCCTTTTCTCTTTAAACCACGGGAGGGTTTATTGAGGACCTCTTCTGGAAAGAATGAGAATAATGCTGTAGTCTCTAAACGCATAAAGGTGGATTCAAATATACATGTTATTGCAGAAGATGGTAGTCCAAGGGATGGGTATTTATGGAGTTCTGCTTCAGAATTCACATCATGTTCTGTCAGCCGGTGCAACAAGGTCATGTATGAAGGGGGGAGGAATGATATATGTCAAGCAACCTGGTCTGCAAAAATTCCAAGAGCTAGAAAAGGTTCTATGCAAGAATTTTGGAAAGTTCACATGGAGTCTTGTGTTGATGCATCACCAATGGTTGTATTTAAAGACCCGGAGATCTATTTATTTATTGGATCTCACTCGCATAAATTTCTGTGTGTTAATGCCAAAAGGTATAGTCCACCTTGTAGTTTCTGAATTATTCTGTTCATATCTTTCATATGATGTTTTAGGATGATTCTATAATATTTAGCTATCAGATTTACCATATGATGACTGGGTTTAAATTTTAATTTTCCAGCATGAGAGTTGTGTCTTATTCTGAAAAATATTGTAGATTTCCACTGCCATATTCAATAAATATAACTAGTATATATATATACATATGAGTTACATCTAGTGTAACTTTTGTCAATGTTACACCATTTAATATATATACAAAGCATGTTTTATGAATTGGATAGTAAAAAATTCAATTCACACAAAATTTGATGTGCATATTAAGAAGAAAGAGAATATGTAACACAACGGTGAGATTTTTAAATCAGTAGTGGTGTGTGTGACATTCATAAAGAGTTACCCTACACACACATATTGTAGATCATTGAGTTTTTGACGTCTTTACTTGAAACAAACTGTTTCCCTGTCATGCGATTTACCTAAAATCTGGTCCAAAATATAACCCATCTATTTTTTTTCTATTGGTTAGCCACACACATGCAAGGTGGGTTTGAATTGGCAAGTCAACGCCTTCCACCATGTACTCATACATGGGGTAAGCGAAGAGAGTTTTTTTTTCTTTTTTTTTTTTAGTTGGGGGGGGGGGGGTGGTGGGGTGGAGGGGGGTTGGGGGAGGAAGAGTTGTGCTATGAGCTAAAGCTCATTAGCCAAACCTTAATGGAGTAAATGTGTTTAGTGAAATAAATTCAATCTAATTAGAGTCTGATTTCTTGTTGATGCCCCATATTGGTCCTGCAGTTTCTCCTACTTCAACCCTGACAAAGTTACTGATTTTGCAGTGGTTTTGGGTCATGTGGCATCTTATATATTCTTTACAGTTGGATGGCCTTATATAGTTGTAATGCCTCATGTGACATTTGACAGAGAATGTTAACATGCATATATATATATATTTTTTCGTTACCACCATGCATATTTAATTTTTTTATCACACCGGTAGAATGCATAATTGCAAATGTTTTTGAAACATTCATGTTTTCTATTGGTACTAGTTATAATATGTTCTTTAATTATGCAATGGTAGAAGTAAAGCGTTTCATTATAATAGAGGATGAATGTTCATCTGAAGGCCAGGACAGAAACCTTCAGGGGTTACTAGGAATGTGATTTGATTCTGACCATGCACAGGGCATTTAGCATTAACCATTTGTATTCTAACTCAAATGTTGTTCTGCTACATAATTGGGTTTAGTGGTTCTGTCCAGTGGGAGGTCAAATTAGAGGGGCGAATTGAATGTTCAGCTGCAGTTCTTGCTGATTTTTCTCAGGTGGTTCATTTTATTGTTTGCTTATATCAAGTTCTTCTACCAATTACCATGAAAGGAGCTTAAAACACTTTTAATGTATTTATTGTAAATTGTGCCATCTCTTTTAGGTTGTAGTTGGATGCTACAAAGGCAAAATATATTTTCTTGATTTTATGCATGGAAACATCTGCTGGATTTTCCAAACGTTTGGTGAGGTATGATAGTTATGATGCTTTTCCTTCTTGCGTTTGTATCTTCTTGTGTGAGGGATCTTTCTGGTCTTTGTAGTCTCCTAGCATTTGGGTTGGTAATATTTGAGAGTTTACTGAATACTAATTATAGGGACTTTTGTGATTTGGATGAATTAATTATATAGCTGATATGACATAGAAATATTTGAAGATTTTCTGGGGATGGATTTTTTGATATGTTTGTTGATAACAATCATGGGAAATTAGTAGAAATTGTTACCTGTACTGCTTTCTAATGTACATAAGTGAATCATTGCTTCTCAGATAGAGGATCTGCAAGAACAGGAAACGGACCTTTTCCCATTATTTAATAGATTTAATGAATTTCAATTACAACATTCAATATTGATCAATGCAAATAAAGATAATATTTCCATACACATAGAAGCTTTTACGTATATTATGCAGTTCAAGTTCCATCAGAATTTTAGACTTTTAATATGTGTAGGATGTTTTGTATAGCCTTGATGGTAGTTTCTTTAGGTCTTTGTGTCCTTGCAATATATAAGCAAACAATATATGTGTTCTTCTTCTTCTTCTTCTTCTCCTTCTCTCTCTCTCTCTCTCTCTCTCTCTCTCTCATATGTGGAATCTTACAAATAAATTGAGGTTATTTATGATTTTGTGTTTTTTTTTTTTTTTATATATAAAGATATAGATGATTGGGCATAAATTGAGCAAACTGTCTCTAAACAATTTGGAAATCACTTTTAATTTTAGTTATAAACTAGTTAAGTTTTAGCTGGGAGGTGAGTATTTTATCTAGTTGGTCTGTATGAATTTATATGATTAATGATAGAAACACCTCTTTGAAATTGCATCATGGCTCTCAAGTTTTACATTTATATTGGATTGCTTATATCTAATTTCTCATTGCACACATAAAACTAAGATATTGCTTCTGCTTTTTGGGCTCATAAGGATTTCATTTGTAACATTTGAAAGGTGAAGTCGCAGCCAGTCGTAGATGTACGCAGGCAGTTGATTTGGTAATTTTCTTGATACTTCCTCTTGTGTTTTTCTTCAACTGAACTGGTCATTGTTTGTCAATTGTAGAGAGAGAGAAATTATCCCTTTAGTGATGCTGTCCAAATTAAAGATATCAGTTCTCTTTGTTTTCATCTTTCAATAATCATGCATGACATTGCTTTCATAATGTATCACATAAAATTTACATTGGTCTCGGAAAGTAAATGGTTCAGTTTGGTCAGTGGTCCTTGGACCAATGGCATCTCCTCCACTCACATACAAGGGATGGAGCATGAAGTGGTGAGTTTAATCCCACATGATTTAGTCCTATCTACCTATTATATAACACAAAGAAAGTGAATAGTTAGTTTTAGTGGCAGAACCAAAATAAGAGAAACAAGAAGCTGTTCATGCTACATCAAACATCTCCATTCCATTATGCAACATTTAGGGAAACATGGAAAACTTCTTTCTTATTGCTTTTTATGCTTGAACTTTGAAGTTTTGTCTGTAATTTGTGTAGTAGAGAGCTCACTTGTCAAACTAAAAAACTTAGAAGAACATTATATCTTTATTTTTTGTTCGATGGCACAACCTCTGTCCTTTTTGAACCCCTAAACTGATATTAATAATGTATGGATGATCTTTGGTGCTTCATCAGTCTATTTCTTACGCTGGCTTCTTTTATAACTTTTCTTTTTTGTGTTATGTTTCTTTATTTATTTTATGGTTTTATGTCATCTGTAAAGTGTTGCTTTTCCTCAATGATACTGTGATTTTTGTTTGTAATTTCAATTTCATTAATTTTGGTGAAATTATGCCATACTGTTGTAATTTATTTGCTTGATAAGAATTATTTTACACCATTGATTGGCTAGAGGAAACCAGCCCCCCTCCCCCCTTTCTCCTTTTACAAGGATTTAAATCTGCAACAAATTATTTGTAGGTGTGGATCGCATGATCATAACTTATATGCTCTTGACTACAAAAATCGTTGCTGTGTTTATAAGCTTTCATGTGGTGGGAGTATTTTTGGCTCGCCTGTAATTGATGAGGTGAATCTTATTTAGTTTTGCTCCACAAAGCATGCATGATCAACTGGCAAAAATTTACATTTTGGTTTGAATTACCTTGTTATTTTCATTTTGATTGTGATATGTTTTCTTGCTATTTAGCATATAGTCTTATTTCTAATATATTTGTTTCTAATCTTTGCACCTATTGCATCCAATATGACAGTCACCATCTTTTTTGTATTTAGCATTTTCCCCCAAGTTGTAATTCACCGTGGAATAGTCTTGTTATGTGCATCTAAATATCAATCAGTTTTTGGATTGCTTTTGTACCTGGGATTGGTAATGGAAACTTTTTCTATGAAGTGCATTTTATTGAAATAACTCATAATGGGTTTCAAATATGGGCAAGAATGGCCAAATAACACTATTTGGCGAAATATGTAGCAATCTATCACAGTTCACAAAATATTTAGCAATCTACCACTGTTTTGTGACTTGACTTCATGGACGTTTATCCCTATCTTACACCCCAAAATATCCACAAGGGCATTTATCCCCATAAGTCATGATTAATTGGATCACGTATCAAAAAAGTCATGATAAATTGGATCACAAAAATGTATTGTAAAGAATTTAACACAGAATGAAACAAGTCTAAGATACAAACACACAAGCCATACAACCAATCACTATCTATTTCAGTTTAAATAACCATCAAAGTAGTATGCATGTAATGGAGACATTCGATCAAGAAATTTTTTCTTAAAACTTTTAATACCTTAACCTAGAAGGCAAAGAAGTTTCTAGGATGCACAACATTTTGAGATGATAATAGATAAATCTGATTAATTTATCAAATAGCAATAACATCAGATTTCATCAAATTTAAAACCCACAAGAAATTGAAAAAAAAAAAAAAAAATTCGCTGTATTCAATTAGACAAAGGTTCTAAACAACTGAGAGAGGGGTTTTGTACATGCTGATGTCAAAATTGATCAACAACTCCGTATGTGCAGATCCCCAAGCTCTTGATGCTAACAACTTTGAGTTCTGCCTTGATTTGATACGAGCTTCACTTTGTTCAGGATGGGGCTGATATTGGTTTCTGGTGAAGCACTGTTAGGCACAGTGGGTGAGCTGAGTGAAGGGAGAGTTGGTGAAGGAGAGAGGGTGAGTGGGTTTTCCGGTGAGAGAAGGAAGCTTTGGGGAAGGAGAGGGAGAATGAGTCTGTGAAAACAGTTTTTACTTACATTAGAACTCGAGTTTAGTGATAGCGAGTTCCACTGAACACATAACTTGAGTTTCATAAACTTGAGTTCCATGTGGACTTTTTAATTAAAAAATGCCAAATCAGCAGGTGCCACCGTGGCACAGTTCTAAGAAATTCGATTTTTGGGAATTTGGGTTACATGTGAAACTCGAGTTCCATGAACTCGAGTTACAAAAGGTGGTAGATTGCTATATATTTCGCCTAAACATGCTATTTGGCCATTTTTATGCTGCTGCATAAGAAACAACTCAAGATGTTTTTTGGCTTAACATTGGATTTGCTTTTAAATGAAACTTCATAAAGTATATTGTTACAGTAGCATGATTTTACAAAAAGGAACAATTATAAAAGGTTGTTTGTTGTACTGGTTTGAGTAGTGTAGCAATTGTGGTAATAAGTTGTAATGGGTTCTATAAACATAGTTCTCTTTTTGTGAGAAGGGGAGGGGGGGGGGGGGGGGGGATGGGGGAGGAATGATTAGTTTCTCCTAGTTGATGTTTTGAATATCTTTTCATGATCATGTGCCTTTGTGGTACAACTAGAGAGAAATGTTATAAATAATGGGAAATGTTTCTATGATCATCACTTGATTTAGAGTCTGATCTTTTTTCCAAATTGCTTATCATAATAATCATTATCATATTATTGGTTTCTTGGCTTTGAGAAACTACAGCTGTTGCCATCTGTGTTATTTTAACCCCAGTCTCTATTTAACACATGTTGTTAAGAGGGTCAAAACAAAAGCTTTAACTAATTTGGAGATTGTTGATCTATCTTCTGTCTTACTGATTTAATATCTAATTAATTTTTCATATAGGTGCATGACACACTTTATGTGGCTTCTACTAGTGGTCGTATGACAGCTATATCAATTATGGTATGACAAATTTCAATTTTATCAGTTTATGAAGATAGAATTAATTTCCCAATGGATCAAATTCAGGAAATTCTTGAGTGGTTCAAGAATGGGGATTGGATTTGTGGCTTTTGATTGCGGTTCTTGTGCTTGAAATGGAATCACTTCACGCCAATTTAGATTTTTTTTTCCCCTACATTTAAAAAAAAAAAGGGATCTGTATTGTGAGGAAGAAACACTATTTTCAAAACCTATGAACAAAGAATTTGTAGAGTAGGTGCGGCAAGAACTTCTGTTACATTTACCGTTGTTCTTGCATGATTGTTTCATCCTTCTAAATGGTCCTTCACCATTCATCTCCCCATTTGAAATTGGCATTATCTATTTGCCACTGATTGCTTATACAACCATTTCTTTAATGGGAAAGGAATATAGCATTTCATTAAATAAAAGAGAAATATTAAAGATGTGGAGTATAAGGTGTTCAACCTAGAGCAGAAGCAGAATAAAACATAAAAGAGACAAACCAATACTCCCAACTAAATCACACTGGATCTTTTGCTGTAATTTTTTAGGGGACAACTTAAATATATGTATACCTTTGTATGTTCCACGTATTATACTTTTCTTGTTTTTCTACTTGTTATATCCCTTTGTAGATGAAACTCCCTTCATTATTTGAAATTTTTAAAGTCGCTTGATGACTTATGCTACACTTCACAAATGCAGATTTTACCATTTAATACTTTGTGGCTGAAAGAGTTAGAAGTGCCAGTGTTTGGGTCTCCCACCATCAATTCTCTGAATGGAAATGGTATCAATTTGTTCATTTAATAATTTTATATGTATTTCCTCTTTGTGATCTTTGAAAGTTCGTTCCTGAAAATATATTTGTATTATTAGATCATTATGTTTTATATATTTTTATAATACTTTTCTGCTGTTTTCCACTGCAGTTATTTGTTGTTTGGTGGATGGGCATGTTATCTCTTTGGACTCAAGGGGATCCATTGTCTGGAAGGTGCAATTTCATTATGTTGCATAATAGTTAAAATCTGTCACTTATACTATTATCCATATAATAACTATGTTTGAATGATTGCTTAATCCACCAGATTTCTTTACCCTTTGTGACATGCTAGATTAAGTGATCTGCCACGTGCTTAGTGGGCTTTTGGGTAGGAAAAGTTATAATATGGGGAGTTTGTCATGGTGAAGGAAAGAGCTTTAGAATTTTGAGAGATAAGAAGGGCTTAATTATGGGTTCTAAAAGAAATAAAAACGAGAGTGTGATTGTTCCAGGGTTGTGAACAGTACCAGTGTACATTGAAGAAGAAGACGAAGAGAGCACACACCTCAGCGTTCAAAACTCAATATTCCATTATCAAAGTCTGAATATTTTGAAATGAAGTATATATAAACTCATTGACTCATAACCTATCAGAACTAGGAACTATATTTTGACTAGTAAACAAAAAAAAAAAAAAAAAAAAAAAAAAAAAAAATCCCAACAAAAAAGAGGAATAAGTTGGACTCAGGAAAAATATATATATTCAAGATAGCTAGGGACTCCTAGAAAGTTCTACGATGAAAACCTAATTATAAATTTGTATTACAATTTTAATCCTAAACTCCTAATGCAATTTCCTTCAACACCATATAAAATGCATCTTAATCTGTTGCTACATGTGAGTTGCACACAAGAAAAAATTTCCAGTTGCCAAAACTGAAAACTGGTTGGAAAGAAGGTTTTTGATGTTAAGAAATTAGAGTAAATACAGAATGTTGGCGCACTCAATATATACATTTCATACACACACACACACACACACATATATATATATATATATATATTTTAGGCTTTTTGCCTATTTCAGTTTGTTCCTCTCGAAAGGTGGGGTTAATCCTTGGGGGGTGCACCCTATCTTATTTATTTATAAAAATGGGATCCTCCGGGGGTCTGACCTTGGCAGTTCTTTTTGCTGTTATTATTTTGATAATTCAATCATTACAACTTACAAATGGGGGAGGGGAGATGCAAACCATGGTAATCATTGTTAAGGAGGTTAAGCAATGCTATTGAGTTATGAGGCTCTTGCTCTCTTTTGTGTTTGTCTAGAAAAATCTAGAACACTTCAATTATAGAAACAAATTTCTAAGATGTGCTATTTTAATTGCTATCATCTTTATGTGGTAAATCAACGATCAACATTGCAACATTTGCACATTAGGCGCACTGCAAATCTTTGAGTTAAAGTGAATTTATTTCTTATTAATACCTTTCAAATATAAATAAAAGGTGGTAATGGAGGACCATGGTTGCAACAATTAAAAACATATAAAAGGCGTCCAAAACTAATTATAATACCCAAGCATTAATTTGGAACATGTTGGATGATGCCAAGTGTTTGTGGGAGTTTGAATAAGCTTGCTAGTAGATTATGAGTTTTATTTTATTATGTTTGGGAATTAAATAGCTGTGGTTAGATTTCTTATAATTATATTCATTTTTAAGTTGGGAAATATTCTAATTATTTGGTTTCCGGGCATCCGCTATAGTAACGGTCCATTGGATCTTATTTTGGTTTTATTTGAGTTCTGTTATTTAGTTTGGGCTCAGAGTAAAAGCCCAAGGGGTCCAACTTTTGTTAAGGTTTCAAGAAGTCCAAGTTCTACTAAAAATAGGTTTTAGTAAATGTATTTAAAGGGATTTTCAATAGAGAACATTTTTTTGTAAATTTTTAGAAGTTTTAAATCTTTGTTTGGGGTTTGTGTGATGCGACCTTCTTTATGGTGTGGTGCCTAGTCCTGGAAGCTTATCTTCTTCTGTTTTTCCAACCCCCACACCCCCACCACACAACACCCCCCCACCCCCCCCCCCCCCCCCCCCAACTTCCAGCAACTTGAAACCTTGCAACCGCACATTGATTTGTTACTTTTGAAACCCTAAAATCCAAAATTTCATAACTATGGATCAGTAGTAATCAATGGTCAATGCAGTCTATCCCTTACACAGTGTCTTTTAGGAGTTACTTGTTAAATGTGATCTTTTGATCTAAAGATATGTAAGTTTAATTTTCTGCCTCACTTTTACATTGTTGTAACGTGCATGATTGGGATTTTATAGGATCTTTTAAGTTTTAACCCTTTTTCTAACCAATGACTTCCTTCTCCAGTATAGAACTGCTGGTCCAATATTTGCTGGACCCTGCATTTCTGCTGCTCTTCCTTCTCAGGTATTACCACTTTTTTTCCAAGCAATTAAGGGTTATTAGTATTATTGCACGTCCCACATGCCTACTTTTAATGAAAATGTAGTATTTATTACTATCCCACTTCCTGTGCGCCCTACTTTATAAGAAAATGTACATTGATGATGATATTATTATTATCCCCCCTCTGCATGCCTTACTTTTTTTTTTTACACAAAAATGTACATTGAGGTAGACATTGGTTGTATTGTCAATACATTTTGGCATGAGGAATACACCTAATGATGATTCCATACTGTTTAAAGTATGAGATTATCTCTTGTATAATAGTGGCGATATGTCCTAGACATGTAGCTTGGGAGATTCTCTTTCTATAGTACTTTGATATATGTTGTCAATGAGCTTAAGCTCAAATGAAATTTCATCAAGAACTGGATGGAGGATTATGTCTTGGGTTTGAACTTATTAGCTGCTTGTGTTACTTATCAATAATAAGTAAAAAAAGTGTTAAATATCTGTTGGTGTAAAAAAAAAAAAAAAAAAGGTATAATGTTTGAGCATGTCTTAATATTTTAATATTATTCTCTAAAGAAACTCTTGTAATAATAATAATTTGGTATGAGTAGTTTCACCACATCCCCCCGCCCTCCCGCACACACAGGCATAAATTTATCTTGGACCATAGTGATGAGAAAATCTTTTGCATAATTATATATTGTCTTATTTTGTTTATTATTCTACAGGTGCTTATATGTTCCAGAAATGGAAGTATTTATTCACTTGAACTGGTAAGTTCCAGCAATTATCCCGACCAAAAATGTGTTCATGATAATTTTTTTTTTATTGGTTATCTACACAACCTCCCAGTGGTCTGTCTTGAACATCTCATTATTTTGGAGAAGTGTCGTTTGAGCTAGAGCTCAATGGCACAAAAATTTGAAGATAAATAGTTTGGTCTTCTGTAATTTCTGATTACAGAGAATCTCACCTCATGCTTGAACCAAGAGCTTGATCTCTCTTTACAGGCTGCTTGATTACTGGATAGTCTGATAGTTCTTTTTCTTTACCGTGATTTCATTTTATAATCTATTGTCTTGAATCCCACTTGTAGTAGATGTCTGCCTAGAAAGCAAGCAAGCATTCTTGTACATCTAATTGGTTTCCCTAATAGATAATGTTAGATTTAGAAATTAAAATTTGAGGTTTTGCTCGTTCTAAGTTGAAAGTTCATTAATTGATGCCTCCCAAAACCTTTCCAACCATGACTAGTGACCTTGATGTTTGTTCTCACATTCGTGAGTATTAGTGCAAAGGCTTGATGATCATTATTATCCAATAGATGTTAAGGATTTTATACTCTTCAATTGTTTCTATTTTAAGCAAAATCTTCACATCCCATTTTACCCAGTAAATCAGTTCATTTGGACATCTTTCACAAGTTGGACCCATGTCTTCACATCCCGCTTTACCCAATAAAAACTTTTTCTGTTTTAAAAAAGTGGAAAAGATTTGTCTTTTCCAGCTTGTTTTCCATTGACTTGTTTTTCGGTCATGCCAAATACCAAAATATAGTGTTTTCTGCCAAAACAAATGGACTGTTTAAGACACCAGCTCTTTGTAGGTGGACACCAGATGGTTAGAGTAAGAATCTATTGTTTGACTAAATAAGATATTTAAATAATAGAAACTTGTGGCATAAATCTCAATTTCATTTTTTAAGATGTACAACCATATGTCAAACTACTCATTCAATTAACCTCAGTTGTTGGCTATTGCTGCTGGAATTCATTCCAGGAAAAGGGAGAACTACTGTGGGAATACAATATTGGAGATCCAATTACTGCATCTGCTTATGTTGATGAGCACTTACAGTTGATATCTGACCCTTCCTGTTCATCTGACAGGTAGAGAAAATGCACATATCAAAGAAAATCTGAACATACAAATGGTCATTTATAATTTTTCCTTGATGTTTCCAGGTTAATTTGTGTCTGTTCCAGCTCTGGAAGTGTATGTTTGCTTCGAGTTAACTTGGAGATCAACAGAGAGACGAGTCAACTAGGAATAGATGTGCAGGAATTCACTAGGTTGGACCTCCAGGGAGATATATTCTCTTCACCTGTAATGATTGGTGGCAGAATTTTTGTTGGTTGCAGGGATGATTATGTGCACTGCATTGTTGTTGAAATTCAAAGTCTATTGCAATCATAGAGCTTATTTGTGTGGCTTTCACTATCCAAACCATCGTCATATTCATCATTAACATAAAGAATCTAGGTTGACCCCCACTTGGTTATTTTTATTTTTTATTTTTTCGAATTATATATTAGGGAAGGGAGGCAAAATCGAGAATAACTATCCCATCTGATTCACAAGAACCCAAAACAGTGGGAAATAGAAGAGATGGGGATGGTTCCATGAGGAGGCCCAACTAGCGAGCAAGTGTGCTGCGGAGTTGGGTTTGATAGTACTATATATGTATGTGCTGATTACTGCATCCCTCCCTTAAAACCCGTGCTGATTACTGCATACCTCCCTTAAAACCTGTAGTCACTGTCCAAATCAAATGATAGAGTGACACAATTAGGTATTCTCGTCAACAACATTTCAATCCTAGATTAGGCTTATAGTAGTTGAAACTGAAAAAGTAAGTTAGTGTCCTAGAAAAACTGTAACAGCAGACCGGCCCAAAGATGGCATGCAAAATTAACTCCAAAAATCAATTTTGGAAAATTTCCAGATTTAATCTCCTATATGTCAGGCTTTTTAATCTCCTTTGACATCTCAAATGACAACAAAAACTTGTGAGATTCCACAAATATTCAGTACCATATGAGTGAGTAGTTAACTTAGGACCTTAAAATTTTGTCTCAAATTTCAGCCTAAATTTTCAACCTGTCTTCTTTCCTCAAAAGTTAGTCTATTTATTTATGGAAGTAGTGAACCATGGTATGTCTTGAAAAGTAACTTTGGTTGTGAAAATTTAACCCTAGTTAATCTATTGGAGGAGGATATTATTCAATAAGTAGTTTAAACTTTTCACGAATAGTGACATTTTGCAGGCTTTGTTCTTCTTTCTTTTTTTTCTTCTTTCCATCTTCTTATGTCCTTATTATATCTTCTTGCAATTATAAGGTTTTGCCGTTTCTTCCTTTTTTTTCTCCTTTGTACCTTCTTTTGTTCTTATTCTGTCTTCTTGCAATGATTCTTTCTATTCTTCTTTTTGTCCTCATTTTGTCCGTAGGTGCCTATCTTTCTTGTTACTATCATCTTATTCTTCTTTCTGTCCTCATTTTGTTCGTAGGTACCTATCTTTTTTGTTACTATCATCTTCCTTCTATTTGTCCTCTTGTGGAGTTTTCAGTTGTATGTATATATGCACTGATTACTGCATCCCTCCCTTAAAACCCATAGTCACTGTCCAAATCAAATGATATAGTGACACAAATAGGTATTCTAGTCAACAACATTTCAATCCTAGATTAGGCTTATAGTAGTTGAAACTTAGAAAGTTAATAGGTCTCCTAGAAAAACTGTAACAGCAGACCAACCCAAAGATTAACTCCAAAAATTCATATTTGGAAAATTTCCAGATTTAATCGTCTAAATGTCAGGCTACTATACCCCAAATTTGGTGTCAAAATTTTACTACTAAGTCAGTTATAAAAATTTCTAAAAAAAAAAAAAAAAAAAAGTCAGTTATAAAGAGTTCAATTAGTGATGTCAGAATGTATTTTGCAGCAAACAACCTTTATTTGGTAGCCCTTTGACACCTCAAATGACAACAAAAACTTGTGAGATTTCGCAAATATTCGGTACTATAGTTTGGCTCTCTAAAATTTTCATTCTAAAAAACAAGATTAGTGTTAAGTTATAGGAACTTCCATCCAGACGTATATAGTTAACATTCTTAACCATTATAAATCAACTTTTCAATGATAAAGAGTATATTTGAAAAAGTAAAGGATCATCCAATTGATGTCATTGGTTTGATTGTCAATCGTAGCACTGGAGGAGACGGGCCATGGCCCCCCTAATTTTTGAAAAATCCCTCTCCCTCTAATTGTTTTTAATTAAAAAAAATGATTTTAGATATAAAATTAAGTATTGCCTTAGATTTTTATTTTATATCTACATGTATAGAAATGAAAAATGCATCATCTTTGTTTCCCTTATTACTCTTGAAAAAAAAATATAGCTCATTAAATCTACATATGGTTTTTTTTTTTTTAAATATATATATATATATATATATATATATATATATATTATAAATGATCAGTACAATGTTTTCTTTAAAGCATAAATAAGATATATGTTTATAAAGATAAATAAGTAAAACTTTTTAATAGTTTAAAAACCGACTAGATACAATTTTTTATTTTAAGTTATGTTAAGATTAACTTTTATTTATTTATTTTTGAGAATCACGTAAAAACTAATCTAGGTAAATATTTTTCTTATATATGAGAAGATAATATATATTAAATCATATTACAAATATACTTTATGTGTAGCTACTATTTATATGATCAATAGTTTATTCTTTAGATTCAAACATATTTGACTCCATCACTAAATCTTTTTAAAAAGGGGATGATAATTGAACTAGCATAAAATTGGTCTGATACATTTAATTAGTTGAAATCTCTTTAAAATTAGATAACGTTAGAAATAAAATTTGATTCGGCAATGAAAAGTTTACTTGAAATATGTAAAACTTGGGAGTGTGCAAAGATGTATGTGTATTCATGAAGATTTATATCTATAATTGTGTTCATTATTACAGTCTTATATCTTAAACTCAAGAGACATTATATATATGAGATTACTTAAAATTGTGAATAACCCTTAAATACAAGAGTTTATTGATATATATATATATATATATATATATATAGTTTCTGTTCTCTTCTCCTCTAGTTTTATATATTATCTCTTATTTCACAACATCGAATATTATTTGTTATTTTACCTTTTCTTTCCTTCCAAATTTTTAACTTAAAAAAACAAAAAAAAAGAGAGGAAAGGGTAGGGAAGGTGCCCTAACAAACAAACCCGCTTTCCCAGCTCTTATTTCGTGTGTGTTTAGAATATGTCCACCGCTGAATTCAACACATTCCCATCCACCACTTTGGTGGATCCGGAAGGAAAACACAGCTCTAACCTAAGACCAACAAAACTCTCACACGGAGAGAGAAGAAAATAAAAAAAGAGTGAGAGTTTCATATATATCCTTGTCATCTTCATCTTCATCTTCATCTTCATCTTCCATCTTCACTTTCAATGGAGGCTAGGAAAGAAGACGTTAGAATATACATAGTCTCGTTTCTTTTCTTCTCCTGCATAGTTTGTGGAGGTGTCTTCCTCTCCATCTACCTTTTTCTCCCACAATCACAATCCTCATCTTGGTACCCAATCGCAGGCCTAATTCTTGTTGGGGTCCCATGGCTCTTTTGGTTCTTGGCATATTTATATCGATGCATCAGACCCGGCCATGATGAATCCGAAATCAACGAGGGCGGTTGCAGTAATGGCAGACCAAGCCCACCCGCCATCTCCGCCACCAGCGAGGAGGAGTGCCCGTTAGACTCTCTGGGTGGCGGTGGCGGGGAACGCCGTGTGCATTTCGGGGCGGTTGTTGTGTTGGGAAAAGAGGCAGATCAGGGTGTTGGACAAAGAGGACATGACATTGTTGTGACAGAGACCACTATTAATGTCGGTCAAGGTAACTCCGCAATGGATGAACATGAACGTCATCATGATGACGAGGTTTCGGTTGGATTTAGGGAGAGCGAAATGCCATTGTCTTTGAGAGTTTCTTCTTGATAATATAATGAATCAGGTACGTCAAAAAGTGCAAGTTATTGATATGTGTTCGCCATGGCTGTTGGTTTCTGTTTTTCTTTTTACAATCAAAGTCATGGGCAAGAAAAAAGCATGCTATAGAGAAATATTGGGCTACATCCATGGATGCCAGGAAAAAAAAAAAAGTAAAAGAAAAACATTGCAGTGAAAGGGACCAAAATGCCAAGGGAAATTTTTTTTTTTTTTTATAGAAAGATAATTATGTGGGGGATGATTGGTTGGAGAATTTATTCTCCTATAACAGTGCCAATGGTGTTAGACACAATTCATTCCATGAAAAAGTTGATTCAAGTAATTTATGAAGCAATGGAAGAGAGAATAGAAATTTTGTTGTTGCAATATGTTTTTTTTTTTTTCTTTGAGTAGACATAGCACAAATTTAGTTTCTTTAACAAATTTATTTTTGAAATGTCTTCACAAGCAAGGGCTTGAGAGATCCAAAAGTGATATAAAACTATTTTCTCCATACAAACTATGGAAGTTGGCTTATAAGTCTCTTGTGAAAATTTTACCATTCTGCTAGTCTGCTACATTGGAAAAGACTAGAGGCCTCAGTTAAATTATCTAACCCTAGTACCGTACAATGTGATAAACAATTGTGACTAGCTAGGGATTGTAAATTAAGAACGCCCTGGAATTGCTGTGGCAGATAGATATTATAGCGTTTGGAGAGTAATACTAATACAAACTTTTTGCTTGGTTTATGTGTAACAATTTTAAATATATTTTTTAGTAATTCAATAATTGGGGAGAGGGTATTAAAATCTTAGATGTTTCCGTTCGTGTCATGCCCCGTATATATTCAACAAGTCTAGGCCTAGTATAGCCTAAGGCTATCAAACCTCAAGAGTCTAACTATTGTCTCCACAAATTTAGTAAGACCAAATTACCAACTATGAATAATGAGAGTCTCCCCATAAACGTAAATTTAGTTTTGAAAAGTGGGAAATGCATGTTTTTTTAGTAGGAATTTACATTTTGGGTAGTCTTTTTTTCATTCTCTCTAACAAATACACATTCAAGAAAAATTGAAAATTTTTCTATCATTCTTCTATTCTATACTTCCTTTAATTTTTATCCTGTCGCTTTCCATTCTCCCAACTAATCAGACTCTAAAAGAAACTTGACTGTCACATTGACAGAATTTCCACTCAGACTATATCTAAGGGAATTGACTTCAGTTCTTACTTTTGATTGAACACCATTAGTCAGAAAAAAGAAAATGAGAAAAAGGAATCACATGTTCAAGAAAAGAATGGAAGAAAATTAGAGGGGGAGAAGAAAAACAACAAATATAATGCTTTAATGCATACTTTAATACATTTTATTAAAATACAGTCACTTATCAATCATGGATAATAAGCGAGACATTATTACATTTTACTCATTTTATACCTTGATCAGAAGTAGCTATTTAGTTCTTTATCGTCTCAAAGAAATAGCTATTATGCTCTACCTCTTTTATATGTTATCCTTAAAAGTTGTCATTGTCCAATATTAATAGCTTCAGCTAAGGTTGCCGGTGGATCATCTGGGCATTTACACCAAGTGTTCTTACATACGCATTGACATTGTGAACAAGAAAATTTGCACTCTTCGTCTTTATGGCATCTCAGGATAACTACGTTCCTTGCTTCAGCTCGCATCTCTGCGCATCTGCATTTTTTTTTTACTTTACTTAAAATATGTACTACATTGCTAATTAAATTGAGAGAAAAAAAGCAAGTGATTTATTGAGAGAGAGAGATTGAGAGAGAGAGAGAGAGAGAGTAACAAGATGCAAGAACTAGGAGCGCCACCAAGATAGCCAACTTGAAGGGCGATTTCTCCATTAATTATGAGTTGATGGATTGACAGGATGGTAAGATATATTACTGGTTATGTTATTTTTCGCAATGGAACTACTTTGACTCTTCCACGCAATGTATATATATATATATATATATATGAAGCAGATAAATATAAATGGCAACAAAATCTTCGTACATGTGGATTTTTTGGGTATTATCTTTATTAATTATATTTATATGATATTAAATTCATTTTTCTTATAGGTATAGTGGGTAAAGATTCAAGTGATAGTCAGTAATAATAACAATCTTTATGGTACCAAATGATTTGATTCGAACCGTATACCTTATCTTTCTCCATTATCCACTTAAAAAAAATTGCGGTGTGAAAAAAAAAAAAAACTATTCTAAATAACAGCATGATAAGCTACCACTCACACCCAGCAATAGCAAAATATATAATTGAGTAGGTGCAATTAAATTTATTAATTAATTTATATAAAAGTGTATGTGGAAAATTAAAGACGTTTAGAATGTTTCTAAATAGTTCTCGTTGGAACAAATATTGTAGAGCCAGTTATGAGAAATGAGAATTTTTTTAAAGGCAAATTACAACTTTTTAACTTGTGATTTGGCCGAAATTTAAGTTATTTATCTGTAATTTAAAATTTGACACTACACCCCTCTGAGATTTGACTAAAATTTAAGTTATCTACCTATGAATTGAAATCCCATGATGTAAGTGTTCCGCTGGATTTTTTTTGTTCTTATTTGATATTGTATTATTATTATTTTTGTGTTTTTTGGATGAAAGAGACAAAAAATGGAGCAAAATTATATATTTACCTATGTTTTTAACAAAATCGGATTACGAAACTCTAATTGAACTAACCATAGGTGGTAAAATGTCAAATTTCAAACCACAAGTAGGCAACTTAAATTTCGGCCAAACCACAAATGGGTAAGTTGTAATTTTTCCAAGATTATTTATGTTATATATCCATGTGATAAGTTTTATTTTATTTTATTTATTTATTTATTTATTTTTGGAGTTCCATCCATGTGATAAGTTGATATTAAAAAGGAAACGAAAAAAGAAAAGAAAAGAGGCCATTAAAGAGAATAGTCTAATAGGAGAGGAAGCTTGAGATAGTAGAAGCATTGGGGGTAAGCGAAAAGGAAGGAATATGAGAAGTATCTTGGTCTTTTGGCGGTAGTTGGGAGAAATAAAAAGGTGAGCCTCAATTTCATCAAAGAGAGAGTTTGGAATAAGCTTCAAGGTTGGAAGGAAAAGCTCCTTTCACAAACGGGTAGGGAGGTGCTCTTAAAAGCGGTAGTTCAAGCTATACCCACCTTTGCGATGGGTTGCTTCAAACTCCTATCCGGGCTATTAAACGATATTGAGATGATGATTAGAAAATTTTGGTGGGGTCAACTGGGAAACCAATGCAAGATTCATTGGAAGAATTGAGAAACTTTGTGCAAACCAAAGGCGTTAGGGGGTATGGGCTTCAAGGATTTGGAAAAATTTAACGAGGCTATGCTCGCAAAACAAGTGTGGAGACTATTAGTAGATCACTCTTCCCTTTTTTACCGGGTCTTTAGTGCCAAGTACTTCCCAAATGGGTCAATGTTCGATGCAAAGGTAGCTTCGAGGTCGTATGCATGGCAAAGCATTGTAAAGGCTAGTAAGCTTGTCAAATTGGGCTTGCTATGGCGAGTTGGGAATGGCACAAAGATCAATATCTACAATGATAGGTGGTTGCCTGGGGAGGCTTCGGCTTGTGTTGTTTCACCAAAAATTGAGAAGGTGACAAATTGGTTAGTTGCAAATTTGCTAGAGTCGGTGGGAGGAGGTTGGAATGAGCAGCTTGTGGATGACCTCTTCCTGCCTTTTGAAGCCCAAAGAATTAAGAGCATCCCTTTGTGTGTTACAGACCAAGATGATTGCTTATCATGGCCAAGGTGCAGGTCGAGTTCATACTCAGTCAAAACGGGATACCAGCTGCTGTGCGAAAATGAATTGAGCTCACGGCCTTCTAGTTCTGACTCTGGTGGGGTAAAAAGCTTCTAGAAGTTCATTTGGCACTTGAAGATTCCTAACAAGGTGAAGCTGTTCACTTGGTGGGCTTGCTCAAGAGCCTTTCCAACAAAAGTTAATCTGAAAAAAAGGATAGTGGTAGATACCTTTGTGTGTGACCAGTGCAGATGCTTGAATGAAGATGAGGTCCATGCCATTTGGGACTGTGTGCAGGTCCGTGAGGTGTGGGAGCAATCATATGCTGATGTGAGGAACAAGTACTTGAACGTTGAGAGCATGTGTGACCTCGTGAGCATTATGAAGGTCGAAGGTAAAAACATGGAGGTGTTTGTGATGACGGCATGGCTTATCTGGCTGCAGAGAAACAAGTTACGCACAAATGAAGCTACTCAGCCATGTTCGAAGATCGTTCAGTTAGCCTCATCCCTGTTAACCGAGTTTTAGCAAGGAAAACAGGGGCGGGTTACAGAGAAACATGCTGGCTTGGTGCAATGGCAGCCTCCGGCAGAGAATTCCATTAAATCAAATTTTGACGGGGCAGTATTCGGGGAGGAGCAGGAAGCCGGTATCGGTGTGGTGATCCGCAACAATGAAGGGCAGGTTTTGGTGGCTTTGTCAGAAAAGGTTAGGCTGCCAGCAACAGTTGAGGTCCTCAAGATAATAGCGGCACGAAGAGCGGCTATGTTTGCAAGGGAACTTGGTTTTAGCCCAGTCTGTTTTGAAGGGGATGTGGAGTTAGTGGTGAAATGCTTGCAGTCGGGGTTGGTATCAAATGTGTTGACAGGTCACTTAGTAAAAGACTTTATGTCTATAACGGGGTACTTTCAGTCCTCCTCTATCATCCATGTAAGGCGACAGGGTAATAATGTTGCTCATGCTCTAGCTAGGGATGCTAGGTTTTCATTTCCTTTAAGAGTTTGGATGGAGAAAGTGCCTCCAAATATTTTCAGGTTTGTTGTAAAAGATTTGCAGTAGTAATTGATTTTCCCTTCCTGAGTAGGGAGGTTTCTCCAAAAAAAAAAAGAAAAGAAAAGAAAAGAGAATAGTCTAATGGAGGGACATTTTTTCCAATAATCAATATCTATATATCTATAATATATGGGTCCTAATAATGAATGCTAAAAAAAAAAAAAAAACATTGGGGGTATCTAAATCACTCCAATTGCAAATTTTAACCACCAAATGCAAAAATAGTAACTATTTCTATCCTTTCATCTCTATTCTCCCAACCAAACGAACCTTAAGGGAAATTTGAGGAATATGAGTAAATGAGAATAGTAGCTCAACTCTATCACCAAAGTTGATCTAGTTAATAATGAGAAATTATTCTATACATCCGGTAAGACTCACATACAAGACCTATCTTTATGTATACAATAAGTTGGGGTACAAAAATTGCCACAACTTGACATACATGCAAGTGAGAAAGTCGTGATGCTAGATGAATTGGTATGTATAGTAGACTAGGTGTACAAAATAATTTCACTTTATCTACAAGATTATTTATGTAATATATCCATGTGAGAAGTTGATTTTTATTTAAAGGGAAATGTTAACAAATGTTCCAAGGGTATTGGTTTAGAAATTATTTTTAGAAATATTTTTATGGAAAAATAATAAAGTAATTAATTTTTCTAATAGCTTTTTATATTTCCTATAAAAGTGGAGTTAAAATTTTATAATATGATTTATTAACAATTGTCCTTAGGGTACCCGTTTACATGATTCTTATTTAAAATACCATTAAAGAGTCTCAATGGCCATTTAATGAAGGGAAATGCTTCCCATTTTATACATCAACGATGCCTAATGGTCATCCCATTCTATAATATATTGGATATGAGTACCAATTATTTGCGTTACATCTTAGTCACAATCCCAGTAACAACAAATTAAAAAAAAAAAAAAACAAAAATTAATATGAGAAGACATATGTACAAGGTAAGGGTGTTATAAATTTGTTCTTATTTGTAATGTTGTTGTTCTAATGCCCAATTTAGTAACAATAATAATAATAATAATAATAATAATAATAATAATAATAATTATTAAAAAACACTATCCAACCCAACTCAACTTGATCTATGTGGGTTAGGTTGGGTTGGACTCTTGTGATGGGTTAGATTTTTTTTAACCCACTATGTTAAGTTGGGTTATAAAAACTTCTCAACTCAACCCAACCCGACTTATACACACCCCAGTATAAGGTAACCTAACAAATCCATATAATGAACACAACCGAGAAATCCAATTGTTCCAAACAATTAAATAAAAATTCCGCTGGTTCTTTGATAAAAACACCTTTTTATTTTCTTCAAATAATTAAAAGAGAAAAACCTTCTTTTTTTTTTTTTTAAAAAAAAAATTATCATAACCCAAATCTGTGAATAAGAAAAAGATAAGAATCATATTGTAAGAACTCACGGCTAAGAGTCTCGTTGCACAAATGCAAGCCCACATCCACTCAAAGATTGGTTTTAAATTCATGACAGTTAAGGAGAAAGAAGCTTCAGGACTCTGTCGATGCCAGAGTTGGAGATGTTAGCGGTCATGGTTGATGTTAAGTGAAAATTTTATTTTATTTTATTTTATTAATATGTTGTGACTTATTGTGATTAGGATTTGACTCAAATAATTGAGCTAACTTGTCAATATATTTTGAATGTGAGGGGATCGTTAGGCACTGTCGATGTGGTCCTTCGAGTGCATTGAATAATTTCTTGTGGTGCACAACCACGCCTGAGAAAATTTCCATTAAGACTATCCAAGGAATGGACTTCAGTTCTTATTTTCGATGGAACACTACTATTGGTTAGAAAAACAAAAAAATAACAAAACAAAACCAAGAGGTATCACACATGCAACTGCAAGAAAGGAATAGAAGAAAATTAGAGGGGAGAAGAACAGCAACAAATTTAAAGCTTTCAATTTATACATCATTGCCCTCAATCGTGGATAATAGCTTCAGCTAATTATAAGGATGCTGGTGGCTCATTCGGGCATTTACACCAAGTGTTCTTTCATAAGCATTGACAACGATGACAAATATATTTGCAGTCGACATCTTCATTGCATCTTAGCATAACTACGTTCCTTGCTTCAGCTCCCATCTCTGCATCTGCAGGTTTTTTTAAAAAAAAAAAAATTGTTGCTTCAAATAAATTTGAGAGAAATAAATGTAATTTATTTATTAAGAGAGAGAGAGAGAGAGAGAGAGAGGGAGAGAGAGACTAACAAGATGCAAAAACTAGGAGTGCCACTAAGAGCCAACTTGAAGGAAACTCCATCACTGATGAGTTAATATATTGGCAGGATAGCTCAGATATAGTACTAATTATGTTATTTACTTTGCAATTGGACTTCTTCAACCCCTCCAAAGAATGGTTATGTATAGGTGAAGCAAAAGGCACATAATCTCCTTTAGTTATGTGGATTTTATTATTTTATTCAAAGTGATCGTCAAGAGTTGTAGATTTTTATTATTTTATTCAAAGTGACACTGAAAGACAGTCAAGGGGTAATTATATATTTTATAATGTCTTATGTTTCTCACCTAAATAGATATGAGTTTAGTTTACCTCCGGGAACAAATGTATTTTTTTAACTTGAATTTCTTTTTATTTTAATGAGAGGCTGTCATGTCACTTACTAACTAAATAAGAGGTGGAGATTAAAATCTACTATCACTTGGCATTATATATTTAAAACAAAATGATATGTCCAGTTAAAAAAAGTACTGGAGGTAAGCCAAATTCAAGTCATATAAGCTTTTAAAACCTCACAAAAATCAAGACATTAATTGATTTTTGTTGTAAGTGAAGATTAAACCCCAAATATATTATTTTACTATCAGAAACTTTACCAGTTAAGCTAATTGGAACCCACTACATATTATATTTTCTATAAATGGTAATAAACTAGATAATTTCATATACAAAATATAACGAAAGTTAATAACTATTAATACTTTCTGAAAAAAAAAAAAAAACCCTATTAATAATTACTATAACTATATAGTTAATTAATATAAAAACAAAATTATAAAATATTAAATATGAACTTTGATAATTATGGTATGTTTAATCTAAGTTTATATCTGTGTAAATCTCATTCTTGGAAACTTTGACCATCACACCAAAAGTACGCGGTGGTAATTATGGGAGTTATTAATAATCATTTAATAAATTCCTAATATGATGAATGGTTATTGGTATGTAAAAATTAATATCTAGTAAAAATTTGTCACATCAATAATTTGTGGCTGTAGCATTATTCATATTATATATATATATATATATATACAATCATAATATCTAAATAGCCTCATCACACACGCTTTGCACATGCAATGAAGCTTTTTTTTTTTTTGGTCTAGTGTCATAATTTTAGTTTATTTTTTAAATTTTGAATAAGGTTTTTTTTTTTTTTGAATGCATGGATTAGTAGGAAAGTGCCATATTTTGTAAGCATTTTAAGTGGAGTTGGAAATATATTTTTACTAGGTTGTTCTCAAGTTTTTTTCTCCTATTATACGTAAGGTTTAGGTTATTTTTGAACCATATAATAGTCCAATCCATAAAAATTAATTCTCTTATAGATGGTAAAAATTAATAACTATCGAAAGTTTAAATTTTTCATATTTATATACAAAATAAAAGAAAAAAATAATATATTTTTTTAGATAAAGCAAATTTTTACTAGACTAACTAGTGCATTACATGATTTTCTCACTAGTTATTAAGTTATCTACACTATAAACTCATTTTTTAGACCTTTCATTCATCTTAGTTGTAACCGTTGAAAAATCACAAACCTCTTTTAGATTGAATCATAAATCAGCAATAAACACCTCATTGATTGAAATTGTGCGTTCAAGGCGTTACACCCTTCCTCACATAAATTCTGGAGAAGTTCCACAGCATTGGGCGTTACAACTTTCCAATTCTTTAAATTTTGCAATTGTTACCAAGGGCTGGATCCTAATAATTTCTAAGAAAATTTGGTCCACAAGTTATTTCTAGCTTTAAAAACTTCTGGTCGGTGTTCAGCACGTCATGGTGAATGAGTTACAGTTACCTTCGTTCAAATGCTACGAATACTTACAAAAGATCCAACTAACATTGAATATGGTTTTTTTTTTTTTTTTTTTTTTACAAGATAGAATTTTTACTCTAACATAATCTTAAGTGTATATGTGTGTGAAGCTCCCTCTTGGAGACTTAAACTCCGGCCCTTACTTCCCACATTCCACATCTCACAAACATTTATATTTATGAAGTGACCACAACATCAAAAATGCGCAGTGGTACATTGAATATGGTTGCTAAAGAATGAACGATGGATATCAATGTTATTTATGAAAGTCGCCATGTTATGGAAAAGGGATTTCTTTGCACCATTTTCTTGGTCCAAGATAAAAGTGTGTAATCTTTCTTTTTTCTACTTGGAGAGAGAGGGAGTGAGAGAGAGCTTTGGGAATACCAAAATGTAACCAATAAGGTGTTTGTTGCTGAGGTGTCAAATTTATGGCAGTTTATGATTTTCATCCTTTTAGATCTAAAATTAACGGTTTAAAAAAAATATAATTTTTGTAAAGTAACACCAAATATAACTAGAACAATAAATATAAGATAAAATATAGTACCTTATGTCTTGTACTTTAGGTTCTAAAATACATTCTATTTTCCACAGCTGAAAAAGCCCAACTCATTCTCTTTTCCCTTTCATTGAACTCAAGAACAAGAAGCAAATCTCTCAAACCCCTCTTCTCTCTTAATTAGCTAGAAATCAAGCACCCATACCGTCTTGAACAAAAATCAAACAATATTTGCAAGGTGGCTCTAATATGACCGGTAGTGAGCTTGGAATTCAAAATCGGATGTCCAACTCCAAGGTTGTCAAATTGAAATCGTGAATGAAGAAAAGCATTAGATCCTGATACAAATCCATTGTTAAACAAATTGGGCCTCCCATCGAACTAATAAACCTATCACCACAAATGGGTTTAATGTACAATTAATACATGTTATAATCTTAGTGTTCCACATGGATTAAATGTAAACTTAACCATGTATTTATAAGCTCTTAGGCACCCTTTTCTTGCAAACCGATTTTCAAGGGTGAGTTCTACCCATGAGGTTTGTAACATTTGGTATCAGAGCCAACCACCACCCTGAGTAATCGGGTGTAGCTCATTAAATGTGATATCAAATGAGTTGCGGTTTTGTGGTCGGATCCTGGAGGGGGCAACCTAGAGGCTGGATTAAAATAACTGATAGATGAGTGGAGTTACCAAAAGAGAAAGGGCCACCATTGGGTTAGTGTCGCTAGAATGAGCCATTGTGGGTGTCAGCTGCGGAGCGTGTTTTGTAATAATATATAATAAATGAAAAAAATTAGAAAAGATCACAAATGTGTGAGGACCTCACTAGTCCAAAAAGAAATTACTAGTAATTTTTAATTACTCACTTTTAATTTTGAATCACCTGTGTTCTAGACATTACTAGATCCTAGAAAATAAAATTGGGTGCTTCTTTTATACCCATACCTACAAACCATATCGACCCTTGTTAAACTGATTCATTCCATTGTGTCGTCAATATGAACCAACTGTTAAGTAAACTAGGTCCAATTCAAAATTGTTTGATTTTTGTTCAAGAGGGTATGAGTGCTTGATTTCTAGAAAAGTGAGAAGAGGGGGTGAGAGAGTTGCTTCCTGTTCTTGCGTTCAATGAAAGGGAAAGAGAAAGGGCTGGGTTTTTTTTTTTTTTTTTTTTTCAAATGTGGGAAAAAAATGTGTTTTTATTTACTAACTAGTTACATCATTGAATTTTAAAGGAGGAGCCTTAGATAAGGTGCAGTATTAAAGTTTTGTTCGTATATATATATATATATATATAGTGGGAAAAAGAGAGATAAGGTTTTAATCACAGACATAAAATACTACAAAGGATGTTATTACTACTAGGTTATGACTTGATCAACAATTGCATGAAATATATTTTGCTAAATGCATAATGGGTGCTATAAAGCCTGCTCTTAACCACAGTATGATAGGCAGTAGCTTGCACAAGTAGTCGTGAAACTACATATTTTTTGAGTGGGAGTAATTACATTAATTTGTTGATCTCTCTCTCTCTCTCTCTCTCTCTCTCTCTATATATATATATATATATATATACTAAAGAGATTCAAGAACCATGTGGATTGATCTCATGACCAACATTTTATCTGCATCATGTAATGGACTTGGGGTCCACATTATTTCTCGACTTTTCACGAATTGTGTCTAAACTCTATACTTTCTTTAGATTTTAAATTGGACTCATAGCCTATATACTATTCTTCACCACTTCACGGGATAGGCTTAAGACCCAAATCTTGCCACTTTAGAAGATGGACTCAAGGCTCTAATCTTGTTAGCTCATGAATTGGGCTCATAGTCCACGACATTACCATCACATGATGGACTCATGCCCTTATCTCTCTCACCTCATGGGTGGGCTCAATCATCAAATCATTTTTCATCGATAAATTCATTCTAAAGCCCCACTTCCTCTTTTTCATGGCTCCATGATGAACTTCACGCAATCAATATTTTCAAATTGTGCAAAATTTCTATGCATGAAGTAATTTTTAGTTATCTTGATATTTTGTTCCTTTATCATGTAATTGTCTGTTAGGAAATTAGGATGGGTGTCTAACACCTTTCCTACTAGAACTTAGCCCCCAAATTTAGTATGGAGGTAGGCTAGGTCTTTTCATTTTAAACTCCTCTTCATTTTCCCTTTTAGAATAAAATTAAGAAACATAATTGTATAATTTTCTTTTTTTAGATTGTATCTAGGACCAAAGTTTTGTAATTTAATTTTATTTAAACTTTTTATGTAATTTTCATTATTCATGAATAAATATTATTTCATATATTTTTCTTACGTTTCCTATAAAAAATGAATTAATTTTGACTCCATTATAACTTCCTTAGATTCTGGGAAAAAAAAAGATTTCTACCTTGAGAGTTGTAATCAAGAGATTCCTTCTCCTCATTCATTAAAAAGGAGAATCCAAAGTAGTTCCCCTCAGGTTGTGATTCTTACAATCTTGTAATTTTCTATCAACAAGATATTGATCAGAGCATAATGATGAGCATGTTATACCCACTGGGTCAGTTTCTATGAATGTACTTGAAAACTCATCTAGTCGAGGACTTTTGTTTGAATTTTGGGTCAATAAGACATTTTGCCTCGCCTCGTTTAGGCCTTCTTGGATGAGCTCAACACCCTTCCAACTAATTCTTCTACTATACCCTTATTTCTCCGGTTGGCTTCCTAGCTTTGTTCTTCATCTTTATAGCTTTCCTTGTCTAATAGAAGTTTCTATTTATTCCTTCATATCAAAACAATTCTTGGTGTTAAGCTAAGGTCGTGGTGGAACAAGCAATACTTGTCTTTTAGACTCTAGTATGGGGATATTCCGTGCTTTCCAAGCCACTTGAAGACATGCCGCGATTCATTTGCATGAGGACATGGTCAAGTGATGCATTCATATATATATATATATATACTCCTCGACTTCTTTTTTTCAGGGCTAGGCTTCTCTAACGATTGTAGGTTCTCCAACTTCAACTTAGATCATCTTTTGACTCTTCCTCTTCCTCTTCTTACTCCCAATACCACTGGCTTTCCTCACATTTATACTTCTGAGCCTTCACCCATTATCTCTACCATGCTAAAGGGACAGCAAGCAACTAGCACATTATCTGTGTGATTAGTTTTCCAGGCCTAAAAGCTCTCTTGGTATCACTAATCACGTATGGTAGAATTTTTTTAAGCCTATTAACTAGCCCTTAAGACATTAATTTATATATGGCATCGAATGAGGCGCTAGGTGAGTGTTAGTTCATTTTCCTAAGCATGTGGCCAGAGTTCAAAGTTTCTAGGACAGTAGAAATAACACTTTTTCACCTATAACATGCCAATATGTTCGATAGAAATTAAAAAGGCAAGCATGCAGTCAAGGCCAGGTGCTTTGGTTGGGTACATTTGGTGTAAGGCTTTGACCACCTCCTCAGCTCTGAATTCCTAAAGAAGCTCAGCATTCATATGATCAATAACACTTTTGTCCACTGCTTCAATGATAGGTTCTAGACTCTGAGGATTTGCGTCAGAATGTTAATGGAAAAATAGTCAAAAATTAAAAACTTATCTTTCACCACATCTACGGTATTCTCCTTTGGCAGTGAAGAATTAAAACTTGACAAATGAAAGTCAAAAACTGGTGTTTCACATTTGGAAATTTTTAGGCAGGATTGGTCCAGCAATGGACCATAATGTGGTAGTGATGCTTCTTATTTGGCCATGGTCTTTCTGCTTTGATCAACCATAAATAAGACATTTGAGAATAGCCAGTGAGTGAAGACCACTGATGTTTAATAAGGGAAAAATTCAAGACCATGACCTAGCTTGTTGATCATTACATACGCTCTTCTGAGGATGAGTGCGCCCAAATTCGCCACTATATTTTATGCGCTTGGTACTACTAGTCAAGTCCATATTCGTCAAAGAAGATCTAGGAAAAGACAATTTTCTTCACAATGTTGTTAATTTATCAAACCTATTACTAGCGCCCACTTTATCAATTCAGGTATCCAACTAAGACCTCTCCTATCTGATACTCAAAATTATAATAGAGACAACAATCATAAAATGCAAGTCTGTTCAAGGAATTGCCATGCCAATGATCTCTTAATCGCATATTTTGCCCCATACAACAGCTACACCATTTCCTAATAATATACTTGGCCTCCCTTTATTGCTCAAATATGTAGAGTATTTTAAATTTGCACACTGATACAGGTAAGAAGCAACTATATATGTAAACTCAATGGGAAGAACCAAGGCTTGAAAATTATGGAAGAATTGAAGAGTAAAATATCCTCTAACCCTATCTGTTTAAAATGGAATATATTCCGGTCACGTTCGTTCTTTTCCCTTCTCCTTTCCTCTCCCCCATCTACCCCAGTTAGAAACATACCTTATAAAACAAAAATAACAACAAACAGGTATACACTTATTCAGCAAAACAATGTATATACTAAACTTTAGGTGCTCTACTAATAAACTTATTCTTCTAAAAAGTTATACTAAAAATTTATCCACGCATACTCTTATATCAATTCATACACACATATCTGCTTCTGATTTTATATTATGTCTAATAAGAATTAAAAAAAAGTTCAAAAAGAATCCTATTTTAATTTTTAAAGTTTGAGTTGAAAGCAGCACTTCTCATCTCATCTAAAGCAGCAAAATTTTAAAACAAGATAAAACTCAAATAGAGTTATTTAAGTGTTGTACTTTAAATTTCTCAATTAAGTTCAACTACATGTGATTATATTGATTAATGTAGCAAAAATGGTATTATCTTTCCCAATAATAATTCAATTCAATTCAATTCAATTTGATCATGTGACTGATTGGTCAACGCAAACAAATGATTAAATTTAATTTGTGAAATTAGGGTAGAACAACTTCAGATTTGTATCTAAGTTTACCCATAAAATGTCCAGGAATTTGATATCGATTCTATTACAAAATGAACTAGTAGGTCAGTAGCTAACCAGAGCACCAAACATACATAACATTCAACTTTGAAAACAGGGAATACATATTGAACCTAGTTCATGTATACCTTTCGTACCACCAACTTTATTAATTAGTACTTATGCTACTAATATTTACTATCACATATATTGAACACTAAATAAAACTCAAAAGACTTCCTTTCTATCCTCTCCAACCCTAACAGCTACTGGTAGGTTGAATTGCTGCACACTGTCTGTCCACAACCTCAATCAGCTTGTTGGCTATAGCACTTGCATACACAGAAGACCCTTCATATATCTGACAAATTAAACCAAAAAAAAAAAAACAAATGCGAACATAAATTTATAATGTTAAACTGAACCCAAATTTTATGGCACAAAAACTAATTTTGACAAGGACATTTATGTAGACATACATAGTATATCGGTTACTAACCTTGGTGTTGAATAAGAAGCTGTAGAAATCACCAATGTGGCCTCCAGCAACATGGTGAAGATCAAGCTGAAGGTCGTCGAGGACTTTAGACACAAACAGCAAGCAATTGTTCTTACGCTGAACTAGCTTGATGGTAACCTCATCGTCGATGATACGAACATCAACCTCAGTGTCTTTGGATTTTCTCTGAAGCCATGAGCTTCTCAAAGATCCATTGTAGGACTGGTCAGGATCACCACCGTGTGGCTTCATGCTACAGTTCTCCAAATCCCCAGACTCGTACTCAGATTCGGTCTTATGCCTCTTGCTTCTTTCTCTCCCACATCTCTTTTTCTCGACCAGCAATTTTAACTCATTGACTGTCCTCAAAAGCTCTTTGATATATTCTATGGCATCTCCCACCACAGATGCCCTATCAGCCTTTGTAAAGTAAAACACACAAAATAAAAACAAAGCATTGTAAGTATAAAGTGATTAATGAAATGAAAAGAATTGGATACCTTAGTAGGGTTAGGGACAAGGCTTCTCAAGGCCGTGTATTTCTGGTTCAAGTGTTGTCTCCTATGGCGCTCAGTTGCAAAGTGTTTTGTCTCTCCGTCTCTGGCTTTTCCAGTGAACTCCAGGACATTCTCAAACTGCCTCACGTCCCCATCATCTTGGTACACACAACCGTCTCTGTCATCAACTACTACTCCAGTCGTGCCAAACAAGGAACCGTTTCTCGAGCCAGGCAAGGTGTAGCCATGGGGTAGAGACTGAAACAGTTCCCTGAACAAAGGAGGCTGTTGGGGCAGGTGGTTTAAATGGAAAACTGGGTCGTAGAAAACAGACCCACCAGAGGGGCTATCTGTGACTGTTGGAACTTCTCCTCCAAGAAAACCCAAACTGCCTGGATAATTGTTTGTGGGATTCTGGAGAGGTGGGTTTGAGAAGGATATGGATGAATTAGGCATGAAAGATGAGGCTGAACATCTGGGCATGTTGAAAAGATTGAGAAGGTCCGGTGTCGTCGCCGGATACGCACTGCAATCAAAGCCTTGGTGCCCATTTTGGATGTCGATTTCGTGCTGTTGTTGCTGATGATAGTTGAAACTATCCATGTCTTGCATCTCATGGAGGTTGTATGAGTTGTCAATCAAATGGGTATTGTTAAGATTGGTTGTTGTGTTGTTGGTGTTGTTGTTGTTGTTGTTGTTGTCTATGTTGAATGCTAGGTGCTGTTGGAGCTCCATGTCCATAGCAACATCTTCGTGGCAAGGGGGGGTGTGGTTGTTATGGTGATGGTAAGAGAGCTCCTCCATTGAGAGCCTGACCTCAAAGTTGTTGTTTGGGACAGAAAACCCATCCGCTGATATTGTACCTTCTGTCATGGGGTTTGGATCAAAGCAAGCAGTCTCCTCGTACATTTTCAGACACTGCGAGTGCTGCTTCTGGGTCTCTTTGTCTGCATCAATAAAAGCCCAAAAAAGAGAATGATGATAAGGATATTGACATTGAACCAACAAATAAAAAAAATTTAAACTAGAGTCATGACAAATAATTATATATAGGCCTTAAAAAATGTACAATAAAATAAGGTGGTGTTGTATTAGGCATGACAAACCTAGAAATGGAAACCAATTAATCAACACTGATTAATTTGAGAAAAGAAGGAAAACCCAGATGGAATAATCACCAATTTGGGGGAAAGAGATGGTTAAGAGGGCAAGAAATATAGAGGAAGAGAGAAGAATATATATATATATATATATATAGAAGAGAGAGAGAGAGAGAGAGAGAGTAGGAGAGAGGGATGAAATTGCAAGCATCTGAAAGAATTCTTTTTTATTTTAATAAGGGAGGTTGTTACTGAGATTCTCATCACTGGGGCCCACTCATGATCTCCGTATTGTTCAGAATTCTGATACTCAGAGGCCCGCGTGATTTGCAGTGCGGCCCCCTCAGTCCTCAACCAGGACACCTCATTACTATTTCTTTCTTTTTCTTTTTTCTCTGGTTTTTTTACTCTGAGGGTAGAAAAATTGTGAATCATTTCATTGAGTTTAGCAATTAAAGGTCGTTAATCATTTTATTTACAATATGTGTTTAGCACAATGATTGTGAAGTCATTTTTGCAACTTTGTCATGACCCACTAGTACTAATCTATTTATATGTCAGCTCCTAATACTCTTGTCCCGGAAAAGAAAAGTACCTAATTACCTTTCATGATTTCATGTCATCTAGGAGAGTTTCATGGTAAGACTCTGAATTTTATGAGAGAGAGAGAGAGAGAGAGGGACACACCAAGTACTAGCAAAAGGATTGAAGGATAGGATGATACAACAACTCAACAAGGCAGTGAATTAGGGAGCAAGATTTTGTGTCATTTTAGTCATTCTACTCTATCAGTATTTTTTATGTCGCTAAAAATGCCATTCTGTGTTTGGGACAGTTTATTTTTATTGCTTCTTTTACTTAAAAATCAGCTTAGTAAAACTACAGTTATAGCTATAAAAAAATTTAGGCTAAAAAAATCATACATAAGTTCGTTTACAATATAAATGAACTTCTAAGCTATGTAGGCCCTTATTTATATTGCGGTCTTGATATTAGACCTTTTTTATTTTAAGCTCAAATGAAAATCTTAATATAATGAATCTAATATACTACTCTTACCCCTCTCAACCCAAAACCACTTAAACTTAGGTCCTCAAACCCCACAAACTTCTAAGGCTTGGGAAAGTACCATTCCTCCCAACGTGGGTGGTGGTATTGATATTAAACTTGAATAAAATTTCAAACAACTGGCTTAAAACTATGGTTCCTAATTTTGTAGGTAAAGTGACAAACTGGCTTAAAACTAAAAGAAATTTGAGAAAAAAGTAGATATATTTAATTTCTTGCTCAGTAAGCTTTATCAAAATGTACATTTTTTTTTTGGTAACACTTTTCAATAACAATGGTAAAGTTGTAGTGACAAGTCAGAAACAATGTTAGCTGTAAACATCAGTAAGAGAATTCCAATTGGTTACCATTTTCCTTTGGGCAGAGGCTAATACGTGTGGTGGATGCCAAATTTGGTGCTCAGTTAAGATTGGAGTAAACAAACAATGGACCAAGAGATATAATTGTTAGGATTTTCAAAGACTGAAACATGTAAATGAAAGATGGCTTTCAGGTTGATTTGCATATGGCAAAGAACTGTTAGGATTCTCTAGACCCAAACAGTTTTCTTTTCGTGCAGGCTGGGGCCACCACTACCCAAAAAAAAAAAAAAACTGGGGTTATCCCGACGTTTTTAAACCGTATAGCCCCAAAAAACTGGTGCACCATGGACCCCATTTTAGTCTCATGGTCTTGAGTGCATCAACTTTTATAGGTACCATAGTGAAGAGAGGAAAACCTTAGGATCACCTTTGGTTTGTACTTCACTTTCTTTCTTTCTTTCTTTTATGTTTTGACATGTTAATTATGCTTAAAAGTTAAATAAATTTTGATTTGATTGAGTACCCTTTGATTCAAATTTGATCTGGGTTTAGATTAGCTTTCATTCTTACTTGATCTAGCTAAAGAAGCAAACAAAAGAAGCTTGAATTTGGGGTGTGCTACTTTTAGCTTATGAGTTTTATGTTGTTAACAGGAATGTGTTAACTGAGAACCCATAAGGATAAGACAATTTGTTCAGGATCATCATGCACGTTTTATATAATTAAAAAAAAAAAAATCATTAGTTGGAATCTTTTCCCATTAGTAGAAAAGAAAAAGATTGAAATGTTTAGTCATTTATAGAATTAATAACACAAGTGATCCTTTTTGTGTGGATGTTAATACTTAATAATGACTAAAGTGACTTTTTCTTTTTTTGGGTCTGAATAATGGCATGCATGTAATTCACAGGAAATTCTTCGGATTCACGCAATTTGTGGGTTACTCCAAAGAGTGTGTTAGTTTAGGTCGGAGCTGTATTTTTTAACGAGTAGTTAGAGTATCTGGGTCCCACATTTTAGTATTCCTCTCCATGCAAAACACCAGCCTAAACTAACCAACTCAACCGTCTAGCCCTGAATAACAATATGGTTATATGGGTAATATACTATATTTGTATATATAAAAATTATTATCAAATATCCAGCATTTGAATTAGAGGGGGTTGGTTTCTCAACTTTCTCTCAAAGAAGGGAAAAAAAAAAAAATTTAGAGGGTGTTGGTGAAAAATAAAATGGGCATTAGTAGGTGAAACAAGGAGAAATAATTAATAAATTGACTCAAAATTGAATAGCTCATGATTTGTTTGCAATTCATAGAAAGTTGGTGTTAATGCTTTCCATAACTTAATGATTTTTAAATTTAATGTCAAAATGGTTTTTGAGCTCCATTTGGTTGAAGAAATGGAAGGATGAAAGATATAAAGAATGGAGATGACAAAAGAGGCATTGAAAAATATTATGGTTTTTCATTCTTAGAGCATCCATATCGGTGGAACTAAAAATTTTAGTATTTAACGCCTTAAAAATCAACTTTATTTATTTTAACACATAATTTCACAACACATTTTATATTAATTCTCTTTCTTTTTTTTTTTTTTTTTTTCATCAGCCAAATACTTTATAGCTTTTTAACACCTCTATTGTTGATGCTCTAAGGTGTTTGGTAGGAAGATAAAAATGTTTTGTATGTTTTGTTTAGTATATGAGAAAGATAGGAGGGAAAAAAAATAGGGATTTATTTTTTGATAGGAAGGTATTTATTATTGAATTAGTATTATACTCTTAAATAAAAACTAAAACTAGTATTAAACATTGGTAAAATTAAGCAAATAACATGGCTTATTTGTTAATAACTCAAGGCCTGTTTGCTAAGAGATTTATAGTAACGTTATTTAAGAGTTGTGAAAATACGTGTAAGTGAAAATATATTGTGAAAATACATATTGTGTTGTTTAAATAACGAAAACAGTTATTCAAACAACATTATTAAACAGGCCCTCAACTTCCAATTTTCCTCATTTTCTTCCAACATTTGAAAGATAAAATATAGTGCCAATTATATTAGAAAACTTTTCTTCTTCCCATTTGTTCTTTACCATTGTTGAAATATTCTTTTTCCGATGAACAAAAATGTCCACCACTGCTCCAATTGAAACTTGAGATAAGTCTAAAGCCACCAAAATTTTCACAATTAATCATTGGGTTGGTGAGTTGTAAATAGTAGATAATAATAAAGTGATATTAGTAATATGTCCAAATAAGAAGCAATAACAACTAGGGATGGCAATGGGGCAGGGCGAATCCGAAGGATGGGATATTCGCCCCCGTCTCGCATGATGGAAAAAATTTTCTTGCCCTATCCTCGCCCCTTGGGGCCCTGCAAATCCTTGCTCTATCCCGTAAAACTCTACTTCTTGTTAATTTACCCACAATTGTTACAATTTTTTTTTTTAATAAAACCTGTTTCAACAAAAATCTCATAATACAAATTTAATGGTTCAATAGTATATAAATTTGTTTATAACAAAGATAAAAGAAAATGTTAAAATTGGTACCTTATTTCCAATCTTGATAGAGAAAAAAGAGAGGCAAAAAGCCTTGTTAGGTAGAATAAAATAAATTGATGATATGTTTGTTTAAATAGAAGGGTTTTAGGGTATAAAAAACTTATAATTTAGCCCTTATCAATGCGGGGTGGGGCAAGGATGGAGCGGGTCGGGGTTGGTTAGGTCTAAAATGTCTAAACTCATCCCCGTCAGCCCCGTGGTGTGGGGCTAAAATCTCGCCCCATTCCCGCCCCACCACCTTTGTGGGGCGGAGAAAATCTGCTTGGAGTGAAGCGGAGAGGGACAGGTCAAGCGAGGCAGGGCAAAATTGTCATTCCTAATAACAACTTTAACAACTAAATACTTGTAAAATTTGTTATGAGAAATATTTTGCATGTAACAAAGCAATGTTGTGGCTTTTTTCTTTTTAGAAACAAACGCATACACCAAAAAGGGAGAGAAAATGCAGTTCTAGCACAAAAACACACCATAAACTTGAATCTACCTAATTAAAAGAAAAAAAAAACATTAGAATTAGAAGTAGAATTTAAAATTAAAAAAAAAAAAATAGAAACTAAAAATAACAATGGCAAAACCCACACGTCTGTACTTCAAATCCATGGACAATAAGCTGTATTGTAGGAAGATAGGGAACCATGCCCCCCCACGCCGCCCCCAACCCCCCCCCCCCCCCCCCCCCCTTTTTTTTTTTTTGCATAAATGTGAATAACCTATAATTGTTTTTCCTTTTTGAAGATTCTCCATCCACTACTCATAATTAGAATGCATGTCATTGATGTTCCTTTCTCCCTAATCTAGCTTTGTTTGTTTCCTAAACTCATCATTAAGGGCCACGTCAATGGTACATAGTAGGAAAAAAAAGATATCATACTTTCCGAATCAAACCATAATCCTATAAATGGCTTTAAATTAATCGCAAAATCGGAATGGAATATTAAAGCAACTTTTGCTAATTTACAGCAACACGAAACATGGGCTAGATAGTTCTATAAGGTTTCATAAAGCGAAAAGCTCTAATAGTTTTAAATGCCTTCTTTTTCCTTTTATTATTGTGTGATAAGTAGGTGTTTAATATATTAATAATGCTGGTAAGCCATGGGTGCAGCTCTTCGAGAATTATTATGTAGTTGTGAGGAAGGAGCTTATTATCAGAACCTAAACAAGCACATATATATAATACATGTCATCCGTGAGCCTCTATCGATCTCAACGGACACTACTCCCAATTAATAGAGTCCACGTTCGATTCGCAAGTATAGTCCTACTCTTAACTTAGCAATAATATATAAAATAAATATTTTATATGTAAAGATATTACTATCAAGAAAGGCAGAGATATTAACGAAAATAGAAATTTCTTTATTAAAGGCACTATTAAAATTAAAATTTATTAAAGGTACTATTAAAATTTAAATTAACAAATGAATTATAAAAAATCTTTAACTTTCAATTCAAAAGTAAAGATGTATCACTTATATAATAAAAAAAAAATTATAATATATCAACATGACAACTATTATTCATTTTGCGAAAGATTTCTGTTCCCCCAAATCATATTAATCGTATTAAAGTTAAAACACAATCAGAATCCAAATTGAATCTAAATTAGTTTTTTTTGTTTTAATCATGTATCCAATTTAATTTCTCAATTTGGGTAAAAAGTCGGAACTAACAAAGGAGCCGTGGTGACATGAGTCGCTAGATCTGGTCAAGATCTAGATCTAGCTAAATCTTAACGAGAGAGAGAGAGAGAGAGAGAGAGAGAGAGAGAGAGAGAGAGAGAGAGAGAGAGAGAGAGAGAGAGAGAGAGAGAGAGGCAGTTTCCGGAGCTTTATGCAATCATAGGTGGTTGTTTCAATTTTCATCGAGTTTAAAATCCTAAACCCACCACTTGACCCACTTATATCGGTTGTTGATGTCAAAGACCTGTCGCCAACAGCCCCTCTGCTCAGATTGAGTCGATTTCGATTCGCCAACAGCCCCTCTGATCGGATTGAGTCGATTTCGATTCAGACAACATTGGGTCAAACGTTTCCATCAAGTTATCAGTTGATTTAGACTTCTCCTACTTACACTATAGATGTGTGGAAGCAATGGTACAAATTTGTACTACATGACAAGGGTAATTGGACCTTAGAGAAGGATGTAATCGGTAGGTTTGTGAAGTGCTTGTATTTTACTCTGACAACATCAAATTCCAATTTTTTTTTTTTCAAATGAAAATTGTAAATAAAAGGGGTTTTTTTTTTAAAAAAAAAAAAAGAAAAAAAGAAAAAGAAAAAATGAAGAAGCTCCAGTGCAATGAACACAAAACCAATTCCAAACACATATTTATATCGTGTCTCATATCCCGTTCAAACTAGATTAATTCAAGCCAACCCTTTAACTGGTATGATTTATGATTTGAATGATCATGACATTCAACCAAATCTTTAGGACTAGTTAGTTTCATACTTTCATTGGAAAACTAAAGATAGTGCCGAGAAAGATTATTAGCTCCTTTACCCAAAAAAACATTTTCATTTTTGCTTCATAAATGAGTTTGTCACGAAGCCGAATTCAGATATAACCAGAAAGCATTTTGGGTACAAAACAAAAGGCTTCAGAGAAAAACGACTGCGTCTCAAGCACGTACCTCCCATAAGCAGTATTTCTTACCTCTTTGTCAGTGGCATATGCCCTTTTTGCTATTCTTAGCCACACAGACGGACGCAGACATGGTCCAACGTCCTAGTCAAGTCAAGCAGAGAGCACTGAGTGATTTTACCTTTCTTCAGTTAAAGTATAGGATAATTTCCACAGCAGGATTTGATTCACACTTCCATCTTTTGTTGTTTGCTTCACTTTGGGAATTGATGTTTTATATTGTCATAGATTAATTAATTGCTTTGGTACATTATGAATTTATGATCTAATGCAAATTAATGTTTGGGATCTAATGATCAATTGAAGAAAAAAAAAAAGGATTGGAACAATGTTTTGATCAATTTATTAAAAAATTAATAAGCATTCCTATTCTGACATCATGGACAATAAAAATTTACTAAACATTGTTCAAGCGTATCATACTCGATAGCAAGAAAAGAAAATAATTGGAACAAAAATAGCAATGGTTTAAGATTTAGCTTCAAATATATATATATATATATATATATATATCTATACACACTTAATATCCTTAAAATGTATAGAATCAAATTGGTATTGTGCTCAAATAATGATTAAATCAAATAGAACAAGTTAAAAGAAATATGTAAGCCATTTTTATGATGATATATTGATATATGAAATCAAACTAATCAATTTTTGCATGAACATGTGAGATGTATTAAAAAAATTATTCAATTTATGCATGAAAAGACCATTGTGTCATGCGAAAATTCATTATTTCATGTGGAGAAGAATCCTAAAGGATGAGGCCCGCATGACTATGGTGTTAATGTTGTATAAATATGAATTGACTAATATTCGAAGTAATGATAGCCATATGCATGAAACAATATATGACTTGAGAATACCCTAATCTAGTATGTGATAACGCATTAACTCAAACATATAAATCAATAGACTATTGTATGTAAATCACATGAATGAAGTACAAATCAAATTTCGCATGTTCGACTATGTTTCCTAATCCTAAATAATAAAGAAATCAAAAAGGAAAAATGAATAAAATAATTGAAGCATAAATATATTTTTTGATAGAGAAAACATATACATATTATTCAATAAAAAAACCTACTTCTGCATTTCAAACCGATCCCATGACAACGTCTCCAACTTGTAAGGTAAATGGATTCACCACCAATCGCAGCATTTTCTAAGTGTGATTGGCTACCTAAATTTTAATTTATTTTATTTTATTACTGAGAGTTCAAATAGCGTTGAAAACACTATGAACGTTTAAACCCCCAAACAACAAAATACCAATTCAAACTTTATATCAAACAATGTATGTGCAGAAAATGATAATAAGCTTAAATCAGAATTGATAAACAATCTAAACCAATTAAAATCATATCCACAACAGAAATTAAATGGTAAAGATTAGATGCAAACATAAGGACAACACAACGATGTGTTATCGAAGAGGAAACCAAAACTCTCGGCGTAAAACCTCTCCGCTATCCTTCAAGTGGTCAATAATCCACTAGAAAATGAAGTTGGGATACATGAACAACAATAGACTCTCCAAACCTAATCTACCTAGGTACCTAAGCCCTCCAAGCTTCTTACTCCAACGAGGTTACGTCGAACATTTGTCTTTTCCAACTTGCCGGATTCTGCTATAAACCATAGCATCAACCAATAACCATTGGTCCCTTCCAAACAACTTCCCTTAGCACCAAAAGACCTTCTCACAGACGTGGGTAAGGTGAGAAAAAGATTTGGTTAAGAACCTCTCAAAGATGTATCAATAGAGAGGGTGAGAGTAAAGAAATTTGAAGAGTCTCTATGTGAAGATTATGGATGAATCAATCTTGTTCTTCTCTAGGGTTTCTCTCTCAAAATTATCTTTGAAAGCTCTCTACATATCGTGGGTTTAAGGGGTATTTATACTAGGGTGAGATAGGAATGTTAAGAGTCAGGTTTTTCAAAACAAAGCTGGTTGGCGGCTTGGCCTTGCGACTTGGCTGAGTCTCGAGTTCAAGCCGCGAGATAATAGAATGGCCAAACTGGACTTTTTGTCTTGTAGTGCTCCAGCTGGCGTGACTATTCATCTTCTCGCATGCTTTACTCATGTGCTACATTTGGCGGCTTGCTAGTTGTGAGTCACCCACGAGTCTTAACTGTGAAGCTCTGCATCTTTGCACAATCTTGACCATTTCTTCACACTCTCTCACTCACTACCCTTACATGAATCCTACCTAAATACAAGATTTACAAGCAAATTGGCACAGAATAAAACCAATAAGATAGTTGATTAAATTTAACCTTACAATTACCAACCTGAGGTCAAGGGCATGTGAGGTCTTTGGTCCTAAATTAGGAAATAAAGTAAATATAAACCATTAAAAGTAGGTTCATGGGTTTGTTTATGCATGGAAAAGTTGTTAAACATCCCACAACATCAGTTTAATAAAGATTATAGTGCTTCATCTTTTTACACACACACGCACAAGAAAATACATTGGTATCAGTTCAATTATTTCTAGACAACGCATGGATATCACTTCATTTCAAGAATTAGAATCTCATCTCCACAATAATTTTGCACTAAGACAATTTTGCAAAAACATCAGTCTTGTGAATCACAAGAATCAGCCTTATCTCTTTCAATCAAAATTATTCAAGTTTTTCTCTATTTGGTATCAATTCTCTAGAAAAATCAAAATTATTATTATTATTATTATATTTCAATTCAGCCTTCATACCTAAAAGTACAAGTACAACTAAAATTGGCCCTTTAGACATATTTTGCAGAAATCTAAAAACAAAAGGGCAAGGTTTTGCTGCAACCTTGGTTGCAACTATTTCTTGCATAATGATGATTTGTCAAGCTGTTAAATAGACACTTGTTCAAAAATTTCTCTTTTAAGTGCTTCAAGATTTGTGCAATGTGGCAAATTATTTCTATGGGTTCCACTTTTACTTTATTAGATATGATCTCCACCATTAATTTTCTCTTAAAAAAATAAATATAATGATTTATGTAGGAATTGCTATACCCAGTCCGTAGAGATATTGATCATCGCACCAAGAGTGCATAGTAGTGATTACGTGAATGTTAAACCAGTAGATGTTTCATGTTTGTTAATTAAACAAAAGAGAAATCGCTGGTATTGGTTGACATCGTAATAGGGAATTTCTATAATAATTACAATTGGTTTCAAAACCTTTTCTACTCAAACACGTTTCTTGGATGTGCATTGTCGGAAAGTTTAGTAATAACGTATAAACTATAAAGCCAAATTTGTAGGCGTCAAATAATATAAAAGCATCAAAAAAATATTGAGTCTGTTTATAGGAAGCAAGGCTAGTCGTGCACTCTCTGCCCTCTACTACCAATATCTTTCGTTTGACAACTAGTCAACTAGGACATTCGTGTACGGTATCCAACGAAATACCCCATTATAAGGCCCCCTCTCTTCTTCCTTTTTTTGGTCCATAATAAACGGCTATGCTTTCCTTTTTCTTTGCTTTTTTTTAGATAGGATAGCATTTTAACGCGACAAGCTACTCTATGATGATTATTTTTTGGGAATCGCTTGTGTCCAGTTGCTAGTTTCACTAGACATGTTGGAATACAGACACATGTCCAATATTGGACATATGTCCAGTGGCTAGTTCCACTAGACACGTTGGAATACGGAAACATGTCCAAGATTGGACAGGTGTCCGCATCGCAACGTGTCCAATGGCCAGTTCCACTGGCCACTACACACAAGTGCCACTCTTTTTTTTTATCATTAAGCCAAGACACCAGTTAGTTTGAGATGTAAACGAGTTCCAACCATAAAGGCTATACTTTCCTAGGAGTGGTATCATCTATAACAATATATGCAACGTCACTCTACATCTATAGCTTGGGCTTTACTCATATGAGTGAAATTAAGAGTACTGCTATCTAGTTTGGGCTTTATCCATGTACTTGAAGTTGAGACCACTGCTATGTAGTTTGGTACCTCTAGAAAGTGAAGCCTGGGTTATCTAAAAGGATCTTTTTGCCATCAGACCATAAAAGTAGCTCATCTGACCATCAGCAAGAGTCTCCTTGAGAAATTTTCAATGATGCTCTATTGCTTTTAGAATTCAACCTTGGGTCGAAGGCCTCAAGGCAACCAAAATAAAACATCAAATTTAGGATTTAGGATTCCAGAATCGGAATAAAGTTTGAATATTGCAGAATCCGAATAGCATTGTAATATTAACATTCTTAACTTAAGGGGCTGGTCTAGTGGTTTTCAAGTCTCATGTCATCCATGAGGTCTTGGATTCAAAGTCCCTAACCAACACCTTTGAACCACTCCCAAGACTGTCATTTACTTTTGTTTCTCTCTCATCTCATTCATGACCAGCAGACTGCTAGAGATTCGGATAAATCCCTCTCATCATGTATTCAAAGGAAAAAACAATTCTCATGGTTATCTTAGACTAATCCACCCGATCATAGAAATATCTTGTGATAGTGTTTGTTGATTATATTTGCTAAAAATCAAAATTATGACTACCAAAACCTTCCATTTGCCACATGAAATTTCCAGCGTCTGATTTTCTAAAATGGATATAATTAAAGCTTCCTGAGAAGTCATAGGTTAAGCATTTAAAACTTCAAATCAATAATGTAGGTTGCGTATAGAGTGAAGACTGTAGATTGTTATCTAGGCATGTAATCATATAATGAAACCTCTATCAACAAGGCTATTACTCAAGAAGTTTGCTATGAAAGTTCTACACGAGCATGTGAAGTAAATATGTATAAGAAGGCAATAGAGGAGCTTCTCATGAGAGATACACATACATCATGACATTGCAGTGACTTCAGCTCAAATGATTTTATTTTGACATTAACCAAGTACATGGTAAATAAAGACAGATTACGTTATTCATAAAAAAATAAATAAATAAATAAAGACAGATTATGATAATAAATTAAAGATGAATGGTTACCATTTACAAGTTCTGACTTTCTACTAAGTTGGCAGAAGTACCTGATTTCAATCCTGAGAGATACACATACATCATGACATTGCAGTGACTTCAGCTCAAATGATTTTATTTTGACATTAACCAAGTACATGGTAAATAAAGACAGATTACGTTATTCATAAAAAAATAAATAAATAAATAAAGACAGATTATGTTAATAAATTAAAGATGAATGGTTACCATTTACAAGTTCTGACTTTCTACTAAGTTGGCAGAAGTACCTGATTTCAATCCTCTCACTTGCCTCTTAAAGGTTGTGCTATAATCCTCAAAGTAACCTGGGGGATCGAGTTGAAAGAAGTGCTTAGCTTCTAAGATAACTTCTTTCCATTTCTCAATCTAGTGAAACAATTTGAGTTGATTTACTTCAATTATATATCAAGACATTCTAGTACTGGGCCAAATGTCCATGGTTCTTTAACTGACTCATGATATCTTCCAGCAACTTGTATATCTCTTTGCTCTTTGGGTGCGATTTATCGCCCTTGCGGAACTCATGGACCACACCATCAAGTTCAATCGAACTACACCCAGGAGTCTTTTTCATGTTTTTCCCTTTCATTGCCTTTCTCAACTTCAATGCATCTCTCCATTTATTTGAAGATGAATATATATTTGACATGAGTATATATGCACCATTTCTTTCTGGCTCTACCTCTAAAAGTTTTCTAATTACACTTTCTCCAAGCTCAACTTTCCCATGGATTCTACAGGCTCCCAATAGTGCCCCCCAAACAAAGGCATCAGGCTCAATTGGCATGTTTTTGATAAACTCCTCCGCCTCATTTATCAATCCTGCACGTCCTAAAAGGTCAACCATGCAACCATAATGCTCTATTTGAGGTATGAGATTGTACACACTTGACATTTCCTCAAAATACTTCTGGCCTTCTGCCACAAGGCCTGCATGACTACATGCTGAGAGGACACCTATAAATGTCACCTCATCTGGTTCTATGCCCACTATAGGCATCTCAGAGAAAATAAATAATGCCTTCTCTGCTTCCCCATGCATAGCTAACCCAACAATAATGGCAGTATATGAATATACATCTCTGCTTTTCATTCCTTGAAACACCCTAAATGCTTGGTCTATACTTCCACACTTTGCATACATATCCACAAGTGCATTCCCTATATACCCATCTGCCTTAATCCGATTCTTGTCAATATATGCATGAACCCACTTCCCCAACTCAAGTACTCCAAGATTGGCACAAGAATTTAAAACCCCAACTAAAGTAACATCATCTGGCTTAAGACCTATGTTTTGCATCTTCCGAAAGACATCCAATGATTCCTTAAATTTGCCCTGATGAGCCAAGCCTGATATCATGGAGTTCCAAGAAACCACATTCCTAAAAGGCATCTCATCAAACAACTTACAAGCAAAGTCAGCATCTCCACAGTTCAAATACATATTAACCAAAGCATTCCCAACAAAAACATCTGAATTCACCTCATTATCACGCATATAATCATGTATCTTTCGCCCCAATTCCAAATCACCCAATTTAGAACATGCAGAAAGCACGATGACCAATGTCATCTCGTCTGCTCTTAAATTTGCATCACACATCTCAAAAAACGCTGCCACGGCTTCCCTCAATAACCCCATTCTTACATATCCTTGAATAAGCGTGGTCCACGAAACCAAGTCCCTTTGAGGACTTTCATCAAACAGCTTCTGAACAGCTTTAATAACCCCACACACAGCATACAATCTCATCAATGTATTCTTTACATACACAATGGATAAGAGCATCCCTGTCTTGATGCAATGCGCGTGAATTTGCTCGCCTTCTTGTAGCGCCTGAGACTGCGCACATGCCTTAAGAACATATGGAACAGTATAATTATCAGGAACGAGGCCTTTGATGAGCATTTCACGAAATAATGCCACGGCTTCGAGTGACAAAGAGCTGTTCTGGGCACTTGAAAGCGCTTTTATAGCGTTGTTGTAGAGGGTGACATGTGGGTTCTCCAAGTTTGTTAGAATAGAGCGAAAATAGGTGAGTTTTGCACCAAAGGAAGAAGAGGAAGTAGTGCATAGAGAGATGAGCTTGGGATATATGAGCTGTGGGGCTCGGAGACGGAGAGAGCTGGTTTTGATGAGAAATGCATGGATTTGTTTGAGTTGGGTTATTGTTTTGCATGATTTTAGTCTGTCGAGGACCCATAATTCTTGAGAATTCATGTCATAGGCATAGGCATGGGCATCTTGATATTGGACTCTGCAGGAGCCTATAATTTGGTAGTTCATGTCATAGTAAGTCAAAAATTTTCCCTGCAATAAAAATAAGCCACCAACCGAAATGGTGTGGCTTGATGATAAGAGTTCTTCCATCGCTTCATATGATATTTGATAGAATTTGAATGGTTCAAGCAATAGCGATTTAATGAATGCGTTGTGCCTACAATAATAACCTCATCAAAGCCCCAATAGCACATATGGTCTTGCTTTTATTCTCGTGAGGTTCTAGATTGGTTTTTATCTTGTAATTTTTAATTTTTTAGAATGTAATTAAGACTCAAATTCATTCTATTTTCTTTTTCTCTATTCCAAAGAGATAGATTTCCCATTAATAAAATAAGGTATCTTATTATGGTTGAATTTTTTAACAAAATAAATAGAGACTCTTTATAAAACTCTTAATTTAGGACAACAAATGTCTAGTTTTTTAAGAGACAATTAACACGGCCTACACTTGTTCATCCGGGCGGATCTCCATGTAGCAAATCTTTAACACATTTGTGTGCAAAAAACACAATGTAATCAGTGGTGGTATCACGTTAAGCTTAGGGTGTTCCCAGGGACACCCTGACTTGAAAAAAAAAATTATATATAATAATTAAATTTTTTTTATTTGTTTACCCTTAAAAAAAAATTAGTAACACCCTCAAATAATTTTTTTTTTTATTTGTTCTACTTTCAAGCAAAAAAAAAAAAAAAAAAAACCAAAATTGTAATAGACCAAGCCCACAAAAAAGCCCAACATCAATCCTAAACAACAGATGGTAAAGCAAACCCAATCTAAAGAAAAAAAACAACCTAACAGATGGGGGATTTTTTTTATAAAATAACTATAAAATCTAAACAATATTATTAGTTAAGCAACGTTTTAAACATATTTCCTTTCTAACAATTCGACTTCAGAGGAGTCAATTTTTGGGCTACAAAATCGACTAAATTGGACTCAATTTTCCTGTTTTAAACAGTAGACGAGTGGCTAATGTAGATCAGAAAACGACTCCACTGGAGTCGTTTTCTAACCCAGAAAATTCCACACGTCCCTCATCGCGCCCTACAAGAAAAACTGAAGTTCAAAAACTTAAAAACAAGTTCAAAACACCTCTGTCACGCTACTCTCACTCAGTCTCTCTCACACTCTCAGTCGATCACTCTCACTCTCAGTCATCTCTCCGTCCCCGTCGCCGTCTTTGTCACTCTCAATCCCATTCAAAATATTTCAAACTAAGTTCAAAACACTCTCAGTCGCTCTCACTCTCAATCCCGTCTTTGTCGCTCTCACACTGTCACTCTCATTCTCTCGCTCAGTCATCTCGCTCCGTCGCCGTTGGTGTTGCTCAGTCCCTCTCGCTCCGTCGTCGTCACTGCCTCTCGCTCCGTCTCCGTCGCCGTCGCTGCCTCTCACTCCCGTCGCTCCGTCTCCGCCTCGCTCCATCGCTCTGTCTCCGCCTCGCTCCGTCGTTGCATGTCTCACACTCATTGAAGAATCTGATTTACAGATTGTAATAGTAGCAGTAATACCTATAAAAAAAAATTGTAATAATACTATAGTTATCATTTTGATTCCAAAAAATCTAAGTGATTAGTTTCCTATATCATTCAAAACACTTTCGATATTTAGTTTTCATATGGTTACTAAAGAAATTTACCTTTATTATTATATTATTATTTAATTTATGCATACTATATGTTCTATAGTTCCATTGTTCCAAGCAGTGATAAGATCCAGAGACTTAAGTCACAGTGGGACATATTCCATTTTAAAGAGTGTTGAATTTTTGAATTTTTGACACAAGTAATGAAAAAGCAATCAAATTATGTTGCACTTTTCAGAAGTTAGAAAATTGATATGTAAATCCAAATGCACCAAAGGGCCCACAAATTCACTTTGCACGAGTTAGAAAATTGATATGAATCGAAATGGACCTAAAATAATGGGCCACAAATGAAGGATCCCATCCCATCATTTGTGCGGTAGAAATTTGAAGCATCAAAAAACCGACTAAGCTCAAACAAACAAACTCAAAGTCGTAACAGGTAGTCAACACAACGCAATACTATAAAGACAGTCCATTTCCTATAAATTAGCATCCCATTATTAGCATTTCGTATTACATAACAAAATCATAAACAAGTTTTTATTTTTATAAAAGCATGATGATGATGAATTGTAATGTAATTTTTAGTTGTTTTTTTTATTAATGTTACTTATTATGCTTTTTGTGAATTTTTGTGGGTTTGGAAATATGGGTTATAATTGACTTTGATTTATTGTGTTTTAAGGGTGGTCATGATTTTTAGTTCCAATGTAAATGTTGTGTTTTTACGGTTTGGTTTATGAATACTCGATGAGTAGCGGGTTTGGGTTAGCTCAACTGGTAGAGTCTTTTGACGTGTTTGAATCGCGCCTAGACTAAAAAGAATCTAATTTGGCGTCTTTGTCAATGGTAAAGAACAATCAATCGGAGAATCCAACTCAGTTAAAATCATATGGTATCTATAAATGCTTTTGAAAGGAGTGTATACGTTAAGAAAGGGTTTTATGTGTAAGCTAAAGATTTTGCTTGTACATTTTAATTCTTCCATTGCCTTAAATGCCTATCTTCTTACTGTAAAACAAGGAGAATTCAGCTCTTTAGCTGGTATTGATCATGACTTGCTGAGTTACATTTTAATTGATCATGATCCTTGTCAATTTATGTTCAACATGTGCTTATATTTACTCTTGACTCCCTAAACTTCGTGCAGTATGGCTGCTGTTCCTGCTCAGAGTCGTGATGAGTTTGGACCTAGCCCTAATGAGAATTCGGTGTTAAGGTTTCTAACAACTCATCGATCGTGCACTGTTTGGGAAGGCAAGGTAAAATTAAAAGCAACCTTGTGCTGAATATTCTCTTCTTATCCTTTTACATTATGTTGATTTTTTTTTTGTCCATTTCTAAAATTCTAAGTTTGTCAATGGTATTACTAGTTTGAATGCATAGTCATGCCTATTAGTTGGGTTAAGTTAGATTGGTTGACTGTTGCTATGAGAGAGATGATATATATACTCGATACAGGTTATAATTCTTTGTTACTTGGAGTTGGATGCATAAGTTGATGGCTCATATATAATAATTAACATCCCTCATCCCTAGTCTTTGTAAGTACTCTTTATACAGTGAGAAACTAAGAATATTGTTTATTCTCTGAATAAAGACAAGATATTCATTTTGTGGCATGAAAGAAACCTATCTATGAGCTCCAAGTTATTTTGGTTTAGATTTAGAAACATTCCCATGTAGGGTCCCTAACATATTATAGCCCCCAAAGCTTAACTTGATTTTCTATTTTAAAATAAAGCATGTGAGTCGTATATTTTTATCTCAACTTTTAAGAAGTATAAAAAAAGAAAAGAAAAGGTGATGTTAGATATTTTAAAAATTTTATTTTTAAGTCTTAAAAATTTTTGTGTCACCTATCATAATAACTAATTCAAATATTCATTTATTATATTGTAGTTGTGGACGTGCCACCAAGTTACATTTTATTTTTTTAGTTTCTTAATTTTGTTTCCACAACAATGTGTACGCTTTTTGTAGTAAAATTTGTAAAGATTTGAGATTTGGGAGATATAGTTGTTATTGTTTTATTGGTAGCTAGTTGAGTTTTATAAATGCTATTATGTAGCTGCGCAAGCAATACTTATTAACTGTAGTTGAAGAGATTGACCTAAACTCAGGTGTAGTCTTAGGGGGAGTGCAACTCCACTTTCAAAATTATATAGGTCCCCCACGAGTAACAACAAGAGCGTAGCCATGAATTTTTATTGAAGAAGGCCGATTTTTTACATTGATATAATAAACATAATTTATAAGTCTATTAAATACAAAATTATCAACTTCAATATATCATCATATTCTTAAACATTAATGAACATAAAAAAGCTATTTAATTCACTATAGACAGACAGAAAAATATCCAAAAAGAACGTTTCACAACAAAATCATGCATAAAGACGATTTTTCATGTAATAAAAAAAATTCATTTTTTATATAAACTATCATATTATTTGCCAAAAAGTTCATCATTTATTCTATTATAAAGTCTTATTTTTACTAGTTTCAAAGCTACAAAAACTTGTTTTATAGTTGCCGTAAAAATTGAAAGAATCAACACATAACAAATTAATCTATCAATCACATTCTAAATGTTAGACATCCCGAAATTTCTAATCCCCCACATAGCTCAGATATTGTCCCCCTATTTATGAAAATCTGGATGTAAACTTTGTCCATTTCGAAAATGAGTTTTACATGGCTCTCTTTGCTGGACTTGGTTGATGATGACCATGGCATCATCTACTCAAAGATGAGTTCGTATAAACCAATCCCAACAGCAAACATAATCGCACATTGATAAGTCAAAGCTTCCACTTCCTCCACTGTTTGTGGTAGTAGGATTTCTTGTGATAAGGCCCCAATAACCCTTGCTGCTTATTTATCATAATTGTCCTTAAAAATTTTGGTTTTATATGTTTGCAATCGGTGTTTAGGAAGTTGTAAATTTGATTGTATTGTGCTTATAATAGATTAACTCTTTTAATATAATTTTTGTATGTATGGGACAAGATAATAATTTCAAATGGGTCTTTTTATAATTAAATATTACATGAATAATATTTGGTTATTAATTATCAATGTAGTAAATGTTTGATAGCTCTGCACTGTGCACTAGTATTCTATAAAATGTATCAAGTGCATTGCATCCTTTTATTTTGCTCCCGTTGTTGCTTTTTTTTTTTTTTTTGGGATGATATTTTAATTTCTCTTCATAACAGCTTTATTTTTGTTTTTTGGGATCAATAGCTACAATCACATATACAAAGGTTATGACATATTGCATCTCATCACTATGGTTCTATCATGTGCAGGATCCAAGGGTTGGATTAATTGGGCTATATAGGACTCCATGTAGAGAGATTGATAATAATTTGATAATGGCTTTAGTTGAGCGATGGCGGCCTGAAACCTACACCTTCCACCTGCCATGTGGTGAGACAACAATCACATTGCAAGATGTGGAAGTTATTTTCGGGATTCCAATAGATGGTGATGCAATTGTTGGAGTAACTAACCTGACATGGAAAGCTGAATGTCAGAATATGCTTGGAATTCCTCCTACTGGAAATGTGCTTAAAGGACAAAGAATTTTAATCAACAAGCTACTAGAAAAAATTGACCATGGGTTGCCTAATGATGCAGCAGAGGTAGTTGTGCATCAATATGCACGGTGTTATATTCTAACACTGTTGGTAGACACAATTTTTGCCAACAAGTCCGGCGATAGGGTGCATATGATATGGGTGCAGATGTTGAGGGACCTTTGCAATCCACCTCAGTACAGTTGGAGGAGCGCTTGCCTTGCATGGTTGTACAAAGAGTTATGCAGGGCAACCGACAGTGGTGCCAATCAGATTGGTGGGGCATTGCTATTGGTTCGGTATTGGGCATGGTTCAGACTCCCTTTTTTGTGCCCAAGGAAGGAGGACCTCCCACCAGATGATGCATATGGCCCACCATTTACACCTTCTCCACTGTCCATTAAGTAAGTCTCTTCCTTGACCGATTCTGAAAATTGAAAATAGATCCATAATTTTAAACGACATGACATATTGTTAGACATAGAAAATAAAATTTTAATACATCATGAAAATAAATAGGATTTTTATTTATTTTTATATATTGTTTTACAACCACTGAGGTCATATGTTATTATTGATGTATAATACAAGTGTTATTAATTTCTAGCTCCATCACTAATCATATGTTTAGATAATCATTATTTGGTATAAAGTTAGTGGTATGTAATGTTAAATTTACGATTGCCTATCATTTATTGTTGTTGATTACTTTAAATTCTCAATTCCAAGTATTGACTCTCTCTTTCTTAATTGTAGGACTGTGTGGGTCATGACCACGAAAAATAGCCCCCAAGAAATCTGTCTGGTTCGGTACCGTTAGCTATTAGATTGTATGCGTCCCAACCAGGTACCCAAATTGTGTTCCTTCTATTGTTTATGACTATTGTATTTATTGCTTGTAAAATAGCTCATAGTCGAAAATAATGGAACATTGCATAATGTGCTGCCCTTTTATTTGGTTATTTCAGGTGGTGTGGGAACCATATCAAGATGACTTAGCCCACTTGCCTCTGTTCTGTGTCGTAGGAAGGGATGTATGGACGGTGAAAGTGCCGCTTGTATGCTTCTGGCTAGTAGAGAAACATACACCGGAGCGTGTTCTTCGTCAGTTTGGGATGGTACAAGAAATCCCCCCATATGTTGATACTGACGACGCCCTTCATGACATAGACCTGAGGGGGAAGATAGAGGTGAATTGGAGGGACAAACATGATGGCCATATCCGAGTATGGAATAGTCGAGCACAATCTCTATGTCATGGAGCACGACTACAGGGTGATATGTTGCCTGCTCATCCATACTTCGGTTGGTATGATAGGGTGACTTGGAGGTTCGTCGACCACACTTCCGTTTCACTTCTTATTATGGTAATTGCTTCGACCTTTCTTTTCAATTTTTGTTGCATATCATAATTTTTTTTGTTAGATGTACTAATTGTATTTTTGTACTTGCAGGTTGCAAGTCACAAGCAAATGTTGACGCAATATATAGTAGGCAATCCCATGTACAAACATATCTTAGCTGTACTTAAATATGTGGAACGCTTTCATCGTATAATTGCCAAACTTCCCTTGGAAGAGACTGATGGGGCAAATCCAGATGCAACAGAAGATACTGGACGACCAAGCACGAGCTCAAATCGTGCCAGCCATAACCATGGTCAACGTGGTGCACCCCATCAGGTTGTTAGTAGGCCGAATCCCCCTCCACCCCCACATGCATCTCCTGCCCCAGAGTTCCCTCCACGTCCACATGCATCTCCTTCCCCAGATATCCCCCCACGTATTGCTTATGCAGTTCTTGACCTAGAGATCCTTTTACCCACTGCTCATGCATCTTCTCACCCCGAGATCCCTTCACACACCCCACGTACATTTTTTGACCCCGCTTATCTTTCATTTACTTCACCATCCTTTGATCTTGACTATGATTTCAGCCAGCCGCCACCTATCATGCACACTCAATCCCCCTCGTACAGCATTGGTCATATAGACCATGTACCACCCCATAGTCACTCCATGTCATTCATGCCCACTCCTGGATTGCATATAGATCCCATGACTACGGGCCTCACTCACACTTCATCTGCTACACCATCCTCCCCCGCAGTTGTAGGATCTTCAGTTGTTGGGAGTCAAGCAAATATGCTAGATGTGCATGTTGAGACTGAGCAGGTAGTTGTTGGGTTACAGTCACCCCCACAAGGTCGACCTAAACGCACAACAAAAGCACCTCCTTATGGGACAGGTGGTCACAAAGTAGGACACAAGGCTGGCCCCATGGTATGACAACTCATTTAATGTAATGACTATTGAGTAATTGTTGTTAATGTTATTATAATTCATCTAATCCATTGTTTGGTTGTAACTCCATCTTTGCAGCAACGCGAGGAGCCTCCCCAAGGAGATGCAGTACCCCCTCCCCCACCTACCAAACATTATAGGAGACAACATAAACGTAAAATGCATGAGGATGAGCACCCCATCTGCATCAAACACAAAAGCTGTATCCTTATTATGCCCTTTATATATATATATTTTTTATGTTGAAGGTGCCCTTTATAGAATAAACTTCATGTAAGACTTGTTACTTTAATATAAATAGTCACACCTAGAGTTTACCTTAACAGATTTTTCAGGTTAATAAAATATTCTCAGAGAATGCGTTTGATGCTTAAAATATTTTCACTATGGTTATTAGTCAAATTCTATTAGTCCATAGGTAAATATAAAATTGGGTCCTTATCATTGTTTCTCCTCCTTATAATTGTCTTAATAGTTGCTTGCATGCTCTTTGTGTAGGTATGCTGCTGTTTTTGGTGCTTTTGTTGCTGGGATGGCATGTTTATTTGGAAATGAATTTAGTGCGAAGCTTATGGCTTCCCTTGCTAAATGTTTTGAGGTACACCCTATACTCAGAAATTTATTAGATCTTTATTATAGCAGGTTTTATGTTTGGATTCTCAAGATTAATTACTTGAGAAATTTTTGGCTTTAGGTGACAAAAGCCTTTGCTAAGATCTTAGTAACTGTACTGAAATTTCTGTTTTTGCACCCAGGATGAGTACCACAAAGAAGACAATCTTTCTTTGCGAAATATTACTCTTTTGCTCTCCTATTTATACATTTTTGGAGTTTGCTCAAGGTAGGTAACTTGTGTTTTCCTTGACACTTTGTAGAAGTATATTATAGTGAGAAGCAAAATAATTTTTCAAGAACTAAAAGCATATATCATACACTATTTATCAAAAAAAAAAAAAAAAAAAAAAAACCATACACTAGTTAAAGTGGGTTACTGGATGAGACAATAATTTCTGGGCAGCCAAATTTCTGCTCGTTAAAAATTTCTAGTACATATCAAGATACATGCTTTGTCAAGAATGAAGGGATGAACCATGAACATTTGCAAATGCAATGTTCTTTTGATAATGAGAACATCAGTTGCTTTCCATTCATTAAAATTACTAGGTTATGGGAAGACGTGGTTGTGCATTCCATGACAGTGATTCCAAAATTGCTTCATTTTACTGAAACAGAACAGAAGGAATTGGAAATTATTATGCTTTTCTGTTATAATGTAGCACTACACTTTAGGATGATGTGGCATGATGTAAGCAATGAGTTCTACCTCATATGAAACTTTCTTATCGCATAAGAATAGGTGGAAGGTGAGGCCGTGAATTCAAAAATCACTAAGCGTGTGTTTAATTTAAAAAAAAAAAAGAAAAAAAGAAAAATTCATGCTCAGTGCACAATGCTCCTTCTGTGGGGCCCGGGAAAGTGGTTGGTAAACAGCCTTACTCCAAATTTTTTTGGAGGGGTTAATCCTCAAACTCGAAAATGCTCCTAGGTTGCATTAATTAACCATTTTTTTTAGATGATGTGGCATGATGTATCCATGCAGTGAATCCATATTACAAGCAATCTTTGTACAAAGCAGTAGCTGCTTGATGAGTGTATATGTCTTTGCACAGTTCACTGACATCTGTTTCAATTAGTGTCTTTCAATTCTCTCATTGTACATAATGGCTCTATCTAATAGCTGTACTTCTGATGATGCTTCCCAGTGATTTGATATACGATTTTCTGCTAACGTTGAGTAAGCGGTTAACAGAGATTGATGTCTCTGTCATCTTGACAACTTTACAATGTAAGCCTCTTTAAAATTTGGTATTTGTTTTTAGCATATGTGGTTTTTATGGCTTTTATAGATTCTTGTCAGAATTCTTCCAACTTTAAGCTTTTAATATCAATGGAGATCCACTTTTTCGCCTAAGCTTGCATATCAAACCAATATATATCATTTATGTATTAGTATCGGTATTAAATATATTCCATAACCTGTTCATTTTTCTAAGCTTATTAGTAGCTTGATGTTACTGTTCTAGCTTTTTTATAGTATCATGATAGTGTTGGCAAGTCATATCTAATGTGACCCGTGGTTAACTATATAGGCTGTGGCATGAAAATAAGGGCTGATGATCCTGCTGCCATGAAAAATTTTATTCTCAATGTTCAGAATAGGGTCAGTGAGTTGAAGGTCTCCTCTGGAGATGGCCAGGAAAATATAATTAGCAAAAGGGTAACCTTATGTAACTTTAAGTTTTATTATGAAAAAGGTTCTTTTTGTTATTTCTTTTTCTTTTTGCATATAATTCATGAATTTTTGCAGATGGAATTTATGCTTGAAACCATATGTGACATCAAGAACAACAAGAAAAGAGTTAAAGAGGATCCTGCTCATCACACACGGATAAAGAAGTGGCTGCAAAAGGTCTTGCTATTTTATTTGTTCATTCTTATAACATTTTGTTCATCATGGTGACATGGTCTTTTTCTTTTTATCATTTTCTATCACTTTGTTTTATTTTATTTTGCCAAGAGCCTTTTTAGTTCAATTAGCACCTCGCGGTGTTTCGAACAAATTCAAATACCCCCTTCACATGACTTTTAGTATCCTTTTTTGTGCATGTGTGTGTAATATTGTATGTTTCTTGATTTTTTTCAGTTAAAGAGTAGAAGGCATTGTAATTAGAGGGCTCAAATGGAGCAAGCTTCTTGATCCTGAGAAGAAGGGCCAATGGTGGTTGTCTGGGGACATGGCTTCCACAATGGACAATGTTGCAGAGATTGCTAGCACAATTGACAAGGAGGTTCTTGAAGCCCAGAACATGCTGCAGCTTGCTGCTGCACAGCAGATGAATACAGAGGTCCGAAGGCAAATCTTTTGTATAATAATGAGTGGGGAGGACTACATTGATGCATTTGAGAAGCTTCTGAGTTTGGATCTACAGGGAAAGCTGGTGGGTGTTCTTCTTCCCCTCCCCCGCCCCCCCCCCTTTTTTTTTATCCATTTTGATTTGTAAGTTAAATTGCACCTAGTGGGTCTTGAATCCACAACCCCATCCTTCACCTTGCTCTTATAAGGGGAGGAGGTGTCATTTGAGCTAGAGTTCATTGGCAGCAGGAGGGTGCCTTTTTTATTTCTTTGGGTTTTTTTTTTTTTTTTTTTTGGTGTACTTTTATTTTTGCTGATGTCTTCTCTCAATTTCTAATAATTAATTTTCAATTTTTTTACAGGACAGAGAGATCATGCGCGTTCTTGTTTATTGCTGTTTACAGGAGGAGAAAACATTTAATAAGTATTACATTGTTCTGGCTTCGAAGTTGTGTAGGCATGACAAAAACCACAAGTTCACTTTACAGGTATATACCTTTGCCCCAGTATACTTCCTGTATACTTGGGTGACTTGTTTTTTATGATTTATATAATTTTATTACTTATCAAAAAAAAAAAAAGGTATATACCTTTCTCTTGATTGTAGGATATCTCTAGAATAAAATTTAAGGGAAAGCATGACAAAAACTTGTGGTTTAAATTTTGTCTCTTGGAGGCCACCTCATGGAAGCCACTAGTACTACAGAGTTATAGTTACAATAAAGAGGAGATAAATCAGGTAGGAATTTTTATTGATGCTTTTTAAGATTTAAATTAGATTTTTTGTCCTTATGTTACGTTTTGACCCATGTATCTGTATGTTACTTCTGTTTTAATGTTAAATCAGTGCATTGAAGTTCTACTATTCATATCGAATACTACCTTTTTACTTGCAAGATGCCTTGAGAACTTTCTTACTCCGGAAGCTTGATAATCTTGCAAAGGATGATAAATGCCAAATAACAATGATCTCCACTTGGGCTACTGAATTGTACTTGGACAAGGTTTGCTTCTTTCTATACTGAATTGTACCAAGGCAATCTCTTTGCCTTATTACACTACTTGGTATGTTAAGGCTCCTAAGAGGGTTTCTTTTTTTGTTTGTACTGCACCATTATGTGGGCATAATCTCTTTGCCATCCCTTGACTACAGTGATTGCAATGCATGGATTATAATGTTGCCATTCTTAGAATTTAATTTATATTTCATCAATTATTTGTAGATAAATCGGCTGCTCTTGGAAGATGACACTGCTGTGGTTAATCATGGTTCATAGTACCAATAAGTTATTAAAGAGTTCCGTGCTTTTCTTGGTGATTGCAAGGGCGTATTAGATGAAGCAACTACAATGAGACTTCTGGAAAGGTAATTGTTAATGCAATCTGCTATAAATTGTTTGCCGCCCTTGAATACATGTGTCTGAACTATTCTTTCTAATCTTATTCTCTGCCCCCTGCGCCCACCACTAAGGGGGAGGTGGGGAGGTGAGGGTGTCACATTTGCATTTGTTCTCATTATCTTAAATCTCATATGTTCCATGACGGTGTATTGTAAATAAATCTATTAGAAAAGTGCACAAAGGGACGTAAACCCTAGTACAAGGGAAGCATACAAAGGAAAAACCGAAACAAGAGGGAAAGAAAATCAATTAACATTTAAAATTCAGCTGATATAAAAAATCCAAAAAATTAGTCAAAGAAGTTGAAGTGTTAGTGCGAGCTACACACAAATGTTTACTTTGGGTCTGAATAAAGTTCTATATATTTGATATTGTATGATATATCTCTCCAAATGCAGCTTGAGGGTAATAATGCCTGAGTTGATGGTGACAAGGAGAAAGATGATGGTCGTGGTAAATCACTTAAGGTATACAGGATAATTCATTTATATCTTCACCACTCAACCAAATTTCAAAATTCTTGACTTTGCTATCTGCTTCGGTACAAGCAAACAAAGAGGAAGATGACAAAATGAGGACAAGGTCGACAAACGTTGCAGCCCGTGCTGCTGTTGGAGGAGATGACATGCTTTCAAAATGGCAACTAATGGCTGAGCAAGCCCGGCAGAAACGTGAAGGAGGGGTGGATACATCTGGTTCTCAACCAAGTAAAGATGTGAGTCGCAAGCCTTTATCAACAATGTATTGAACAATGTATTGAACAAGGATGCAATATATATTTGGATAGAATAGAATGGAGAAATAGGATATATATGGCCAACTCTACATAGTTGAAAAAGGATCCATAAATTTTACTCTAATTTAATTGGAATTCAGGTTCACTTGCAGATGTACGGACTCAGATTGTACATGATGTTCAATGCACAGCCAATATTGTAAAGTTTCTGTTTACTACTTGATGTTCTAACGGTGGTCTCCTTTTTTTTTTGTTTGGTGATCTCTTTCAGGCTTAATACTTACATCAGCTCTCATTATATGGAAAGGACTAATATGTATAACTGGTAGTGAATCACCTGTTGTAGTTATGCTCTCTGAAAGCATGGAACCCGGCTTCCAAAGAGTAAGTCTTTTAGTAGAATATAACTTCTTCTTTTTTTCTTGTTTTTGCAATTTGATTGTAGCAAATTGCTTGATGTATCTTGAGACATCTATTTTGGTCCAATGCAGCTGCATTTTCAAGTTGTGCATCTAATGCAGTTCATTTTTAATAATGATGTTTTCTTGCTATCACAATCATGGTGTTTGCTTCAGTTTTCTCCATTGAAAATGATCAAATTGTCTAGAATGGTTGTACTGTGTCAATCAAGCATGTGAGGAATCTCATCATTTGGATTAAAATAGTGAAAAAACTTATATTTATTGTTAATTATATGCCAACGAGCTCTAATTCAACTAGCGCCTCCAGTCCTTATGAGTCCTAGGTGGCGGATGAGGTCATGGGTCGGCTGCGTCTATAATTTATGAATCAGGGGAAAAGAAAAAACTGTTTTTGACTGTTAATACTATCTTTTTAATTCTATAGTTGGGGGTGGAGGGATTTGCACCTGGATGTCTTTGTTAGAAACACTAGGAGGTGCCAATCATGCTACAAGGCTCTTGGCCAAAAAAAAAAAAAAAAAAAAAAAAAAAAAAAAAAAAAATCTATGCAAGATTACTGGGGTTTATGAAATTATGATAGGAGTTGCTGGAAGAAGCAGATGAGGGCCATAAATTGGTAGTTGTACCAGTAACAACACAAGATCTTGGGTTTTTTTATAAAATACTTTATTTGACTATTTGCTGAAAAAGCTGTATGAGAGATTCCATTTTATGACAATGAAGCAGTGAATACCTACATTCATGTGAAAGTGGAGATTCTAAGCACTACTTAAATACATGGTGCTTGATCCTTAATGGCTGGTTGTAACAGTTTTCACTTTTATACGATCCATCTTTGATGTATATAGTGTTAGGATTTAAGTTGGCTAATATCCAGGACAGTATAATGAGATGAGGGTGAAATTTTTTTATCCAGAAATCCAATTACAGTTGCTGCATCAAAATATTCCAATATGCAGAATCTTGCTTGAGTAAGCACTGTAGCATGAACAGTAATTCCATCAGACAGAGATTTGGCCTCTTCCCTGTTTTTGATTGCTCAAGTAAAAGAGGTCCTCTTGCTTGAGCCAACAAAAACTTACTCAAGCAAGCTCTAAGTTTTTGAATTCCATGAAGCTTTTAAAGGAAGCTGCTGGAAGCCTTCTGTTTTAAGCATGCCTAAGTGATTGGATGCAAGGTTCATTAAATGCATGCTGTGGGGTTGTTGAGTGCAGTAGGCTGACACAAAATCAAAAGACAAGGGGCTGAGGGTCTTTACACATAGCATGCGTGGGCAGTGGAACAAAAGGAAGGGCTGTGTTTTCATTTCTGTAAGGCTGACTGTGGAGAAAAAATATAGAAGCAGAGCTTTCTGTTTAGGCTGGGTGGTGCTGACATTTTTTAGAGCACCAGGAGAGAGAGAAAAGAAAAAAAAAAATCTTAAGCTCCTGTCATTGTTTTGCAGCTGTGAGTGTTAGAGTTTTGAGAGCCAAACAAGAAAATCTTTCTCTCCCTCAGTTTGTTTTTGTTCTTGATATTGAGTATTCTTTTACATTCCATTGATTAAGCCAAGATCATAAATTTTTTTTTACCTACTCACATGTAATTTCAATCCCATTGTGAGCAAAGTGAGATTGAAACCACGAAGTCCAAGTCTAGTAGCGTTCACTGAGAAAATATTCAAGAGGTTCTTGGAAAGCCAGAGGTTCTCGTTCAAAGGAGATCACTAAAAAACAATTCCAGAGTTTCTGGGAGTGCTGCAATAGGAAGGAAAGTAGGGTGCTTACAGAGGTTGCACAGGTCTTGGCTATAAAGGTTTTGTGAATCATTATCAATGTAACTCTTTCTCTTTAGTGATTTTTGACGAAACTGATTTTCTCCCCCTGTAATGGTTTTTCCATTGGAAATATTCACCTTTGTTTTCTACTTTGTGACCATTCTCTGTGTCACCAATATTTTTACTGCTTTGGTATTATATCTGTGGCCTAAATATATAATCTGCTGGGCATATTATTGTGAATATATATACTGCTGGATTATATATTTATTATTATTGTCTAATTAAATGTTTATTTAATTTAATTCCACATTGTTAATCACTGAGGGATCTAACTATAAAACTGAATTAATAGGAATTTTTCATATAGATATTGTATGACACTTCTTATGTAGATGTAGCGAAGTGCTTAACTGTTAAATCCTTCTATTTGGCTTCATTTGGTTTATTGGCATAACTATCTGATTCTCTTGCAGGGTGACATTTTGTTCTTGCATATGAGCAAGGACCCTCTTCGTGCAGGACAAATCATTGTCTTTAATGTAGATGTATGTTCCTCCCCTCCTCTTTGCTATCCGTACATTGTTCTTTAACTCCACTTGCCAGGCTTGTTTTTAGGGGGTATTAATACAAGCCCGACAAGGTGTTGTATTTGATGTGGGTTTATGTGCTGATTGGGCATCTCCACTTAAAATTTTAAGCTTCTAGATTGGATGCTCTAACAGTAACTCTTGCACATTGTTCAGGGACGTGATATTCCGATTGTCCACCGAGTAATTAAGGTAAGATTTTCAATTGACAGCTTTGTTGTCTTCCATTTCTATGTTGCTTCTATTCAATGTCACTCAGCCTTCACTTGTCATTGCTATTACCATATCAACATGATATAATATCAGAAAGGTGTAGCTGTATAAAGATTCAAAACAGTATAAAGAATACAAAACAGTATAAAGAACTACAAAAGAATGGGAATTAAAAAAAAAAAAAAAAAGATTCAATAAAATCTACAAGAGAAAGGACAATCATTTGAACCACTTAGGCTTCCACATCTTCAAAAGTAAAATCATTCATCTCTCTCCACAGTGTACACATCAAGCATAATGAGACTAAATGAGTGAGTGTGATAAAATATTTACTGAGGTGCTGTATGTGCCTTGGCATGGGCATGCCGAAGACATTCATTTGGTTGGCTTCATGGGATTGGGCCTCGTGTGGGAGTTGTCTAGGTGGCACACTCTTGCAACGCAGATGGTATTCATTTCACCCAATACCACACAAGAGCTAGCTGCCGATGGCCACTGGACTTGCAGGTCTCCCATGCGGAAATGAACCCTTTGTCCCTCAGTGCTTGCTTTCCTGAGGCGCTGCCTCTTCCTGGCATGGGCATATCGATGAGAGATCTATTTGGTTGGCTTTGTGGGGGTCACGTCTCATGCTTGGGGACTTGCCTTGGCTAAAATTAAATGACTAAGCATATCCCGCTCATTAAAAGTGTCTTGTCCATTAGATTATCTGTGCATAGCCTGTACATTCTCAATCATCCATGAAACCAAAGGTTTTGCCATTCTACCACATGGATCAAAATATTGTCAAAACTTGTCAATTCATTGTATCCCCAAAAAAAGAAAAAACTAATGAATGATTTTCTTTCATCTGCATGATCAATTATATTCCTTTTCCATGCAGGTTTTTGCCTTATGTTGGTTGGATGACAATTATCATGACTGAAAAGCCCATAATCAAGGTTTGCGTGTGTTGAAATTTCAAAGCTTTTGACATGCAAATCCTTCGTTTCCATAGATCGAAAGGAGACAGTTGCTGAAAACTGCTGCAAATCATGCATTTACCCTTTCTTACAACAAAAACAGTTCATGCAGTTTAAATTATGTAACCTTCCATTGGCTTGGCACTTGTAGTGAAATTAAATGGTTTGTTTTTAACAGTAGAAACTAAATTACCATGTCTTCTTGCCTACCTCTCCCAAACACTGATGTAGATTTGTTTTGGAGAGTAATTTATATAACTTTTCTTGCTAAAGAGGGTGTCCAACGCTCTTCGAACTCCTGACTATTCCCTTGAGTGTGTGTAGTCATTTTATCCTACAAACACCAAGTAATTACAGGGAGGAATCCCTTGGGGGTGCTACCAAGATGCTGGTTGTGGTTTTTGAACCCAGGACCTCATTGATCTAATGAGACCTTAAGAACCACTAGGCCTTGGGGGTTTTGGAGAGTAAATTATTATGAACTACTTATACAGTTTAATTGCTGTTTCACCATTTATGTATTTTGTCTATAACATAGTTGTAAATTTTATCCCAATATCTTAAGGTGTTGCATTATCTCATTATATTTCTTAATCACTTTAACCAAAATTTCATTTACCAAAGAGAGGGAAAACCGGAAAACCAATACTGTGAACAGTCAATATCTATGGAGAATTCATACTTTCTATTTTATTAGTTGTTTTTGTTTTTGTAATTATGACTTAGACATCATGTGTTATCTTATCCATAAAGGTACCTGTGACTAATGAATCATATGCTCCAATATTTTGATTTTTATGGTTTAATGCTACTACTAATTGTCATAATTTTTTATGATGCCCTTGTATAACCCGAGTTAACCATGGAATCATGTATAATTCCTATGTTAATTACAGCCTCTGGTTTTGGTTTTCCTTTTGCTTAATAGCTGCATTTTCATTTTCATACTGTAATTTAATGCTACTTTTCGATGACTCCAGCCAGCCACAGAGTTAATCAAGGAAATTGCAGTGTTAGAGTTGGAAGTAGTGTATTTGGAGCAATATCTTCTCTCCTTGTACCGGAAAACATTTGATCAACAAATAACTTCTGTATCTCCATCTTCCAAGGATGAAAGATTAAAATCACCTATAAATACTCCAAGAGCAAGGATCCACAAAGCTTCCAGACCTGATATTACATCAAAGAGAAAGTTCAGTTGCACAAACTGGTTGTGAGTCGCTTGACAACCCATGGAAGGAATCCAATGGAATTGGCGGAGATGAATGAATAAAAAATTATTATACTATAACCAAAAATTTAATAATTGCCTCATCTCACGGGCAAAGTAGGTGCAATGAGGATTTTTTTTACTTATTTGATGTCTTCTATATTTTTGTTTCTCAAAAAATTAATTGTGAATTGTTTATACATGTGACAACTCCATCTGAGGGGAAAAAAAGAATAAGAAGATGCATGAAGTTGGTAATCTAGTAAAGACCCAACAATAGTCATATTGAAAGAAAAAATTTTGGAATCCCCAACCTGCTGAAAGAAAAGAAAGAAAGAAAAAACCATAACTTATAAATAAAAAGAATTACAATTTAAAAAAAAAACCATAACTTATAAATAAAAAGAATTACAATTTAAAAAAAAAAAAAAACCATAACTCATAAATAAAAAGAATTACATTTTTTTTTTCCTTACGAAATCCAACAAAGAATATAAGCCAACAATAGTAGATAGGAGATGAAGATATAAAAATAAAAAATTAGATGTCTCATACTCCTTTGCATTCATCTAGGCTTTTTAATAAGGGCTTATGTAACATCGTGTCTCGGATTCATCACCATCGTCAACTATTCCGCAATCAATCTAATCACTCAATAATAATCTCTTTCAACATGTGTCTTCTCTTTGTCAAAATACATAAATAAAAAATAACCGTTAGAAATATTATATCAATATGACTCACAAAATAAAAAGTAAAAAAACTAAAAATGAAATTAAAAGTAAGAGAGCATGAGAGGAAAGAGAGTTACCTAATCGTGACTTGTGAGAGGGTGGATTAATGGTAGAGTACCATTTAATCTCTTTCAAAATTTAATAATTTGCATCCATTATAATTTGAAATTATTACATTTTTCAATCACAACCATAACCGCCCCTGCCCCCGCAACCATAACCGCCCTTGCCCCTGACTCTGCAATCGCCACTACCACTGCCACTGCCACCGCCACATAATTGCAAATAATTGTCTAATGTAACAATAATTTTTTTTAATCCCAAATTATATATATATATATATACATACAAATACATATACATTTTTTTTTTCATCCTAAAACAATTTCTAATAACTTAATAACTAAACTTATTATGAAATTATTGTAAAACATTGTAAAGGTAACATTTATTATGTAAAATATTAACTCAACAAAAAATTTTAAAAAAAATTTATTTTTCTTTTCATTTATTTTTCTCTTAATTCACCTGTCAACTGTCACTCTCATGTCTCATCTCATCCCACTTTCAAAATATAATGCTTCATTGTCCAAACCTTAAAAAAAATCTCCCCTCCATAATAATATAATATACTTCTTCTCTCCTTTTTCATTCTTCTTCTTCAGTTATTACTGTTTAAGCGTCAGTTGAAAAAGAGTAAGTTGCATGAAATGCACCTATTACTATTTAAGCATGGTTGGTTACAGCTGATATATAGATCTGCCTGTTGATGGTTCATTCTATACCAGTACGTAAATTTGCATTGCTTGTTTCTCTTGTGTTCTTTGGTGTAGGTTCAATAGTTCAAGCCTTTTGAATTTGGTTCTTAATATAAGATCAAAGTATATCAAGTGTTGCTATAATAAACACATTTTTTAACATATGATCCTGCAATCCTAAATCTTTTTAGCTCAGGAAAAAATACATCCACCCAAAGGAAAGACTTTTAATTTCTAACAGTTTGTCAAAGTAACACCCGCTCGCTGAAATCTCCCGCCATAGCTATTGTATCACTATATTCACCAAAGCCCCTTCTACCAGTGGCGAAAACATTGCCCACAATCAAATCGTTGAGACAAAATGACAAATTTAGTTCCTCAACATAATTTAAGTCTCTCTTTCACACAAAATAGGAAAAACAAGTTCATTAAATTATCTAATGATAATTCATTAGATATAGAATACTTCGATTACAAGTTCATTCAATGATAAAAAAAAATAATAATAATTGTCCGCATACAACATAGTAGTAATAATTGTCCGCATACAACGTAGTAGTAAGTTCAAATACACAATAAAGAGAACCTCAATTTACATCTACAATGCCAGTCCAAAAGCGAGTATCTGCATGCCTGACAAAAATTCAAATATTGTCGTTAGATACCAAAAGCCAAAACATACGCACTAATCTATGCAACTTGGCTAATTGATACAATCATGGCATTTTATATAAAAGCATCCCTAGAGTACCTGTTATGTTTTGTCTTAATTTGTAATAGTTAGTGAGTTTCTTGCTCTGTTGATACCTATTTCCTAATTTTTGTGGTATAAATATGCTCAGCAATCAATGTACTACATTGCAATGCCTTCTGCTCTGAACAATATAAATTTATGGCACTTTTGGCAATTCATGCAGTTCTATACAACAAATTTGGCATGGATCATGGAAGATACTAATTTGTTGTTTGAAAGTACAATGAAGGACTAAATTTTTTTGTTATTTTTATTTTGGGTTCTTTCTTTTGGTGGTGGGTGGAATAGGTTGAAGTGGATTAGATATGAAAGAAATTTTAGAAATTATACTAGTAGCCCTAAAAGCATTGGTTTTATACATGCAAGATTGGTTTTAATATCTAGCCATTTTCTAATTTAAATATGCTGAAACCAAGGCAACAACATTTAATTGATGTCCATAATGGCATTTTATATGAAAGCATCACTTACCTAGTTTGGATCATTACCGCTTGTCGAAGCCCCACGGGAAAGCGGACATCTTCTACGGTTATGCCCATGTTGATGACACAGTTTACAGTTCTGCTTTTGTTGAATCTCCCTTAAGTCAGAATCTAGCCTCCGGGTTCCCGTTCTCGTCGAACCCCATCCATCTCATTCCGTATCCTAGATGCCACAGGTCGACCTTTGCCCCGCAACAGGTTTGGGTCAGGCACCCACTTTGGACCGTCCACATCCCTCCACAATGTATCTGACATTGGCACCACAAATGGATGTGAGTAGGTGCGAATGGCATTCTCCAAACTATAACATGGGTCAATATATGTAGGCGCATCTTGCCCCAAGTGCTGAAGATTTTTAATTGCATGAGAACAAGGGATCTTTCTATTTTGCCACTTTCCACAACGACATGTTCTGGCTATTAGGTTTACTTCATGACTATGGTGTCCCCCTCCAGAGCTATTGATGTTGTATGCAATAATTACTTGATATATACCATTCTGATTATTATACGCTGCTATTTGGTGTGAAATAGATTTTTGCAAGTTTTTCCATAGATTTCTAAGGCATATTTACTCCATACCTTGGCATTTGAGAGATCATGAGTAATTCCTTTGTGTCGATCATGGAAATACGCAACAAGTTTTCTGTGTGTGAATTCAACCATTGCAGCAATGGGTAGGCCACGGGCACCTTTGAGTACTCCATTGAAGCACTCCGAGACATTCGTTGTCATAGCCCTATAACGGTATCCACCATCATATAGCTGGGTCCACATTTGTAAATTCTCTTTCATTAGATATGTGTATGGCATGATGGATGAGTCGAGCTCACTTTCCTGCTGCTCGGTTCTCCGTTTCTTCCTAAGGGCCTCGATCTCGGCTTCCTTGATAGGTTGCATGTACAACTCAAATTTAGCTTCCTGAGTAGCATACCCCGCTTGCAAGGCCAATGACTTTAAAGTGGCGTCCTAAAAATGCGTGTTGAAGTTGCTAGCAACATGTCAAAGGCAATATCTGTGAACTACTCGTACTCGTCCATCATCATCTCTAGGCCAGTTTGCAATTGCATTTTGAATACCCTTATGTCGGTCAGAAATTATGCATATGTCCTTATCTGCTATCACATCCCCCAGTGCATTCCTGAGGCATTCTAAAAACCATCTCCAACTAGGCCCTGACTCTTTGTCCACAACGGCAAAGGCGAGAGGCAAAACCTTGTTGTTGGCATCGGTGGCCATTGCAACCAACAACACCCCTCGATATATACTATACAAATGGGTCCCATCAATATTGATCACTGGCTTACAATGTCTAAATCCTTCAATGCATGGAGTGAAAGCCCAAAATACATAGCGCAATATTGTATCACCGAACTCGTCCCTAGGTATGGTGTGATACCAGATTCGGGTGCCAGGTTCTTGATCCAAGTATGCCAATAATAATTTTCTCAACCTTTGGTAAGTCTCTTCCCAATCCCCAAATATCTTTGTAATAGCTCGTTGTTTTGCATCCCATATCTTATAGTAAGAAAGCTTATGCCCATAATACTTCCCCTTAATGAAATCTCTAAGGTGATAAATTGTTGCCGTGTGTTTTTCTTGCAACAATGGAACAAATTCTACTGCAAGAAAATTACAGTTCATCATTTTACCATCAAGGGCCATAGCAAGGGGTGTACAACTGTGAGGACCCCTATAAGATGTGACCATCCATAGACCATGTTCAGGCTTCTCGACTGCCCCAACGTACCATATGCATGACTCATTGACCCAATTCACAGACAGTCTACTTTTGGTCGACCTACTAGTGATAATGTTTCTGTTATGCTTTGCGGCGTAAATTGTTAATGCACATTTCACTGCCTCTTTATTCGCAAAAATCAACCCTTTCACAAAATTCATGTCCGCATTCCAAGAAGAACCAAATGCATGCTGAACAACTTCAGGATCAACCATATTTTCCCAAGTATTTTCATAAAATGATGAGGCAGGAGGTTCATAAACAGGGGTCGTATTTGTAAAATGCTGAACTCTGACATTAGCATCCGCATCATCTTCATCACATTTAGCCATATCATCAACATCAGGAATTGGAGAAATTTCATGATCATCAACACCCCTGTCAAAGTCACCATTATCAATCCTCTCTTCGTACTCATCTCTATCACCAGGATCTTCCTCAAAACGATCTTCCTCAAAACAGTCTTCATCTTCATCTTCAACTACTGGAACTGTAGAAGATTCACCTCGATGTGTATAAAATTGATCTTCATATCTATTTCCAAGTTCGCTCTCAATTTTTGCTGGTGTCTCTTGAAAAGGGGGTGTATAGCCTCCCAATGTGGTGCATTGATCATCTAGGATTGCAAATTGTAGAGATGTAGTTGTTTGTACAATTTCTTCCTCTACGCCGACTTTCGCACGCGGCTCCAAAGTGACGTACAACTCAAAATTTGCTGTTTGATCCCATTTCTACATCTTACTAAACATGAATTTCACATGTTTGTCCTCTGTTATCTCCATATTTCTGTAATTAATGCATTGATTGAGGACTTCATATGGAGAACGAAAAGTAATATGTATGTTATGCAGAGCAGGGTTCACTTGCAACTCTTCCATAATTTTTACTTTCAGCTCATTCAGGGTCTTTAGCTTATGGCATATCATCATATAGTAGCACTGCATACCCGGACCTTGAAATGAGGATCCATCATAAGGGTTGGTATTGGTAAGGGGTCCACCGTAGTATATATTTATAAGGATCATTGTCAACCTATAGATCATCAAGTGCAATTGTGTTAGTTACAAATTCATAACGCTCAATCAACATTAATCACAAAACTTTGCATATGAAATGCCAACAATACTAACCTCAACCAAATTTGCATATACTCACCTTTAGTAATCTTACAAAAATAGTCATTACCAAATTCATATTCTTTAAAAATTTCAAATCATTCTAGGGGCATGACTTTTAAAACCCATTCAAATAAGTTATGATGAACAAAAATATTATATACCAACCAGTTATCCATTGAAATATTTGTTACAAATACTATCTTAGGTATCAACTTATAATCCATTTCATATCCATGATAAAGACCTAAAAGTACTAAATATACCTAACAATTGGTCACAATATTTAGTACTAAATATTCCCAATACATCACAATAGTAATTAAAAAAAAAAAAACTTAGCATATTATCACAATATTTATACTAACAACCAAAACAAATATTCCCATATGTTGTAATAACATAATTAATCACAATATTTTGTACTAAATATTCCCAATAATCACAATATTAATTTTTTTTTTTTAAAAAAACTTAGCAAATAATTTAATCACAATATTTACACTAACAAAAACAAATTCCCAATATGTTGTAATATCACAATATTTAGTTCTAAATATTCCCCATAATCATCATAATATAATGTGTGTATATAATGTAATCATGATCTTAAAGTATTCATGATCTTATAAATGTGTGTATATAATGTGTCCAAAAAAAACTAGCAAATAACAAAAAAAAAATTGCAATATATTAACAATTTAATCACAATATTTACACTAACAAATAACAAAAACAAAACTTTTCCTAATATGTTTTAACATTTTTCTTCAAAAAAAAAAACTAGCAAATAATCACATTACCTGAGATGATGAGTGTTGTGTGAGTGCAAGTAAGAGAGAGCAGGAAAGTGGTTATGAAGAGGAGCTGTTGTTTGTTTTATGAAGAGGAGTTTTATGAAGAAGAGCTGCTTCAAAAAAGAGTTGAAGGTGTGACCGAGTAAGAAGGAAAAAGGTCCCAGTTGGGACCCATGGCAACACGTGGAGGGGATGGGACCATTCTTAGAAATCGAGTCCAGAGGAGACGATTTCCAACTGTGCACGTGACCCCTCTGCCATGGAAGAGACTGGGATGAGACATTTGAAAAGGAGAGACAAGATAGTAAGAAATCGACTCCAGAGGAGACGATTTCTATGTACAGAAATCGACTCCAGAGGAGATGATTTCTATGTATAGAAATCGTTTCCTCTGGACTCGGTTTCTATGTATAGAAATCGACTCCAGAGGAGACGATTTCTATACATAGAAATCATCTCCTCTGGAGTCGATTTCTGTACATAGAAATCGTCTCCTCTGGAGTCGATTTATGGCCTATGTGTCTACTTTCCTCCACCTCAGCTGCTGGCGAAACAAAGAATATGCACAGGGAAATCGACTCCAGAGGACTCGAATTGTTAAAAATGAAATTAGTTTGAAAGTTTGCCTAACTAATGATATTGTTTGGGATTGATGGTTATTTTCTTAAAAATCCCTAACAGATGGTAAACAGGTAAAGCAAACCCATGGATTCTTAAAAAAAAAAAAAAAAACCCAAAACCCAATATATGCGTCCGCCGATTCATCAACTAAAGCAAAAATTGAAATCTCAAATCACTAAATTAGAAACCTAACCTAAAGACAAAAACCTCATTAGTCAATAGAGTAACGCTGCAACATAACAACCAACAGATGGACCGGGCGTCGGATCGAAGATCGGTTAGCTAACACAACTCGAGCTCCAATCTAAAGCACATCGCATTGAGCACGGGGCATTGGATGTCGGTCCGATCCGTCGATCATACTCGCAGTGGCGCTACCCTTCAAGCCTCCCTACAAATGGAATGGGCATCGGATCAGAAATCAATCAGCCAACACAACTCGAGCTCTAGTCTAAAGCAGATTGCATCGGGCACAAGGCATTAGAGATCGGTCCGATTCGTTGGTCACGCTCTTAGTGGCGCCGCCCCTCAAGCCTCCCTGCTCCCTCAAGGTATTTCATCTTTACACTTCTCTCTCTTTTTCTCTCTTACACGATCGAGTTAATGGGTTTGGGGTTTGCTCACTCACTTTGCTCATTTTTGCTGTGGACTCTTTGTCTCTCTGTCTCTCTCTTTAGTCTTTATCTGAAGATTGAAAAATGAAAATAAATTAATGAAATGACTCTCTCTCTCTCTCTCTCTCTCTCTCTCTCTCTCTCTCTCTCTCTCTCTCTCTCTCTCTCTCTCTTTCTTTATATGATTCTCTCTCTTTCTCTTTGATGTTTGAACTGTAATTGGTTAGCTTTACTTTAGTCTTTATAACTTTATTAATATTTTCCCTTGCTGTTTGCTTTAGATTTATCCGTTGGTGTAGTGTTGGTGTTGGTGTGGGTGAGTTACTGAGTTTGTCTTTTAGCGTATTGTGATGTGTGAATTCATCTAATTGGCTCTTGTGATTGGGGCCACGGGGCTTGCCTGTTGAGTGGGGGTGGATGGGGGCATAGGGCTAGGTGGAATATTTGAATTGGGGAAAGTAAAGGCATCCAAAGCAGAGGCAGTAAGGTACCAATAAAAGACAAAATTAAATTATGGGGTGTGTGCTAATAATTAATTAGTAAAGAAAAATAATGAAGCAACTAATAAACAATAATTAATAATTTAATTAACCAATACATTATAAAAGACAAACAAATTAAATTATGTTTAGCTAAACAATAATTAATAATTTTATAATTAATGAAACAATAATATAACAAATTATAATTTATAAAAGACAAACAAATTAATGAAATAACTAAATAACAATAATTAATAATTTTATTAATATTTCAAACGAACTTTTTAAGGAACACCGTGAGAAAAATTCTTAGAGCCGTCACTTTATTAATTGGCAACTTCATCTTCAAATTTCTTTATATGGCCAATGAATTGAAAAAAGTCCTTTGTTATTTACCCGTAATTAACGGTATACAATTCTATCTTTTAATATATATATATATATATAACACTAAAAACTAAATGGTACAAAATGCTTTGAATGATCTTAGTAAACCTCATTTTTATCTTGTCGGTGCAAGAAATGCCACAATATTTTATTATTATTATTATTAATTTTTTTTTTTTTGGTAATAACGGAAACTTCATTGAAAGCTAAAGAGAAAGGTTGTTAGACATATAAAGATAGAATTGTAGTTGCAGAATCCCCGAGGAGCTGTAGGCTTTATTACGATCTGCTGGTTCATTTGGAATTGGCGCAATAAAATCAGAGCCAAGGAGTTAGTTGCACCCTTAGAGAAGACCCCTGATCTAGCACAACACTATCTTAGGGAGTTTCATCAGCAATGTATGAAGCCTGTCACCAGTGGCGGCTCCAGGATTTTCTTTTAGGGGGGTTAATAGTGTCTTGAGCTAGGATTTGTTGTGAGGAGTAAAAGATAAAATGATTTTTTTTTGGGTATATACAATTGTCATATTACATATAATAATCTAACATAGTATTTGAAATAGTATACAATACAACTATCTTGTAAAATAGTCTAAAAAATTATTAATAGTTTAAAGATCAGTAAAAAAACAACGATAGAATGCATATAAATAAATAACTAATCATAATATTTGTCAAATAAATAATAATTTATTATAATCATATGTAATATCAGTTAAATAAAAATATATAACAAAGAAGAATAGTAACGCACTTAAGAGTTGGTTTAAGAGTAAACGTTAAACTAAGGAAAATAAATAGTAACTTATATAAGATTTTGCTTTTAAAGTGTATGGATTTTTAATCACACATGTGGTCATTCTCTTGAAATTGGACTAAATACTAAAAGACTTTTTGAACTAACAAAATTGTAGAACACTTACCAAACTACTTGATTAAATAGAAAGAGATATAGAAGGGAGAAAGAGAGTACGAGAAAAGAATCATAAATGGAAATACAGATCAGTTGGTTGTACAAGTAGTGTAATTTTTTGTTGATGAAGAAGAAAAGTGTAGAAAAAAACAGTTTTATTCTACCATCAATAATAAAGTAAGTCAAAGTCCAAAGAGAATGTTTATTTATTTTTTAACAAATGAGCAATTTTAATAGTAGTGCTATTGACAAAATACGCAATAAAATTTAGATGACAAGTTGTTAAACGTATGTAAAAAAGTGATGTTAGTTAAGAGTTTAGATAAAAAGTCAATTACAACTTGTCACTTAACCTTTATTGTAAAAATATTGTGAAAATATTATGAAAATAGCACTAATATGATCATATTTCAAGTTTATTTCGATTGGGTTTAAACAAAATATAGGGTTAAATAAAATTTAGGATTAAGGTGTTCAAAATTTTATTTTAAGGGTCAAAAACAAAAAAAAAAAAAAAAAAAAAAATTTATATATAAATTTTTTTTTTTTTGGGCCAAGCCAGGGGGTTCATTTGAACCCCCTGGCCTAGCTGTAGAGCCGCCCCTGCCTGTCACAAAGAAGTTGCCGAGGAAAGTCGTTTGGAGGCCACCAGATGCAGGTCTGTTAGAAACCAACTTTGATAGAGCGGTTTTTGAAGAATTGGGAGCAGCAGGAATCGGTGCTGTGGTTTGAAACTCCTCCGGTGAAGTTCTGGCGGCCTTGTCTGAGATTATTCCTCTGCCCTCATCCATAATAGCTCTGGAAACAATTACAGCTAGAAGGGAAGCCCTCTTCATTCACGAGCTTGGTCTTCACGGCTCAATTCTGGAAGGGGACTCAGAAGAATCAATTTTGGCAATCAAGAACCGGTGTTTTCATCATCCATTGATGGGTCATTTAATTAAAGACATCATGTCTTCAGTTAGTACTTTGCAGTACTCCTCTTTCTCTCACACACGTCGGCAAGGTAATGCATTAGCACATGCTCTAGCACGGAGAGCGAGATTTTCTTTTCCTATTTTAGTTTGGATGAACTCCATTCCTTCAAATATTCAAAAGGTTCTTGTATCTGATTTTTCAGCAATAAAATAATTGTCGACCTGCTTGCCAGGTCTGTTTCTCAAAAAAAAAAAAAAAAAAAAAAAAGAGTCTATTATAGTACATGTCTAGATTATCTAAATACATTAAAAGCAAAACATCAGAAGGAGGATTATCTAAGATTACAAATTCCTTAGCTTGTCTTACACCCTTCTTGCAGGTGCATCAGCACACTTGTTAACTTTTCTATACCAATGTTTGATCTTCTTCTTGGGTACGTAGGTGACTAAGAAGGTCCTGCAATCATCAACTAGAATAGTGAATTTACCAAGAGTTTCAGCACAGCTATTGAATGGCAAAGTATCACTAAGCATACTTTTACAAAACCTAGGCTAGAAAAAGTGGTTAATAGGAAAATTGTATAACCCACCATAGAGTATCTGGATGATGGGCTCCTTAGTCTAGACTTTGGAGCATAATGTAAATTCAAAAGTCCCAGGTTTAATCCCCCTCCCCCCCCACCAAAAAAAAATTATTGGTCCATGAGGTTTCTATAGTTTCTCATGAATAGATAGTAAAATATGAGGTCTATAGAGTTTCTAGAGAGTCTCGTAGATATGAAGTGAAATAGTCTGATATGGAAAAACTAGTTATGATGTTGATGGATATATTTCGATGGAAAAATGGCATGGTAGGCCCTTCACTAGAGCAAATATTAATGACTTAAAATTCATACAAATTGCATTACCATACTTTGATGAAGGCTATTTGTCAAAAAAATAAAAATAAATAAATAAATAAATTTAACGAAGGCCTATACCATCATCCATTGAAATATATATAATCATAAGCATGACAATTAATATTTTTTGCACAACATGTAGAAAATAAAGCCCAAAAGATGTAGCAAAATGCTTGTGTTTTGAAACTATCTAGCAAAATGCTCCTGTTTTGAAACTTGATTTTTAGAAAATCGAGTTATAGACAATCAAACTTAAAAAAAAAAAAAAAAATTATGAAACTCGAGTTCTATGTGAATTTTTCCAAATAACTCGATTTTCACCAAATCAAGTTTTACATTGAAGCTCGATTTTCTAAAAATCATGTTTCAAAACAGAGGCATTTTCCTAGATAGTTTTAGAACATGGACATTTTGCTACATCTTTTGGGCAAAAGGGGCAAATGCCCATTTTGGCCAAATAAATGTTAAATATATTGCTTCAAATAATATCTAAAAGATGACATTTGCACTACATATTAAAAAAAAAAAAAAAAGTAAATAAATTGTTACAAATACTAAGAGGAATAGATTTGAAGAGTTTCTATAAAAATAAAAAACAAAAAGGGAATAGATATTATAGATTTGAAGGAGAAAAATGAAACTGTGTTGGGTGGGGAAGATTTAATAGCTTAAAACAAAGGTTGGAATTACTTTATGAGCTTTTGGCTTTAAATAAGAGTATATGTTTAAAATTTGAGTATGGAACGTCCATCTAGTGATTTATACTTTATAATCATTTCGTTTACATGCTAACATAATTAAAACATAAGTAATCGATCCAAAAAACAAAAACATGAGTATGTATGACAAATTATAAAAATATTATTGAATGCCTATTCAATTTATGTGTAATGTAATTCTTTCTCATTAACATTAAAAACGAGTTTAACCCACTATTTGAGTAATTAAGTTTTTTTTTTCTTAATTATAGTATTAGTAAATCCATCGAGGTTGTTATAAGCATATATCTTTTTCTTGATACGGTTGTTTATTTTTATTTTTTTGATAATTCAAGAGTTTGATAGGCATAATTTGATAGGTTGTTTATAATTATATCATTCACATGTTATATATATATATATATATATATATATATATATATATAATATTTTATATAGATAGATAGTGGAGGAAGGGGAGGAAGGGATCAAATCATAGATAAGGAACAACTCAAAAGGATGTAACTATCATTCGGTTACCACTTCAACCCACTATCATATTATTTATTATGCTTTTTATCTAAAAATAATAAAAAGAAAAAAAAAAAAAAACTCGAACATAGGTTGATAGTTTGATACGTAATAGACTAATTCTTTCTTATTTACTTCCTTTTTGCCTTTTGTTTCATTTTTTTTTTTTAAATTTATCTTATTGCTTTTACGTTTTGTGATACACAATTTATATTTGTTATCTGAAAATAACAAAAAGAAAAAGAAAACTCAAACATAGGTTGATAGTTTGATAGGCAATAGACTAATTCTATCTTATTTACTTCTTTTTTGTTTTTTTAATTAAAATTTTTTAATAAAGGATTAATGAAGAATTTGGATTGTAATTAAATTACGATTTTTATCAACTTAGAAATTATAGGAGAGGAAATTTTTTCTCTCTTAAAATCTAAAAATTTCTGCAATTTGGTGAAACCAACTTTTATTATATAGCTATAATTTAGATATAAATTATAGATATATAGATATCTATATCTATATCTATATCTATATATATATATATAATAGACAAAGCTGAGAGAAAGTGAGTGCCTACAATTAAGGCCGTGTTGACAAATCAGAAAAGTGACGTCACTTTAAAAAGCGATACTTTATATATTTTGGCAATGCTACGCACCGTTTCAAAGCATCTCATTATAAATATAAAAAAAAAAAAAAATAACCGGTTAATATTAAAAGAAACACGGAAATAGAAATAGAGAGGCGATGAAAGAGAGAGAGGCAACGAGTAAACAGGGAAAGAAGCAAAGAAAGAGAGAGGCGATCCTGGGACACGGAGAAAGAAATAGAGAAAAAGGCAGAAACAGACCATCGGAACCATAAAAACATAGAAAGAAAAACCTATGTATATATAATAGACAAAGCTGAGAGAAAGTGAGTGCCTACAATTAAGGCCGTGTTGACAAATCAAAAAAGTGACGTCACTTTAAAAAGAGATACTTTATATATTTTGGCAATGCTACGCACCGTTTCAAAGCATCTCATTATAAATATAAAAAAATAACTGGTTAATATTAAAAGAAACACGGAAATAGAAATAGAGAGGCGATGAAAGAGAGAGAGGCAACGAGGAAATGGGGAAAGAAGCAGAGAAAGAGAGAGGCGATCCTGGGACACGGAGAAAGAAATAGAGAAAAAGGCAGAAACAGACCATCGAAACCATAAAAACATAGAAAGAAAAACCTATGGCCCATTAACACAGGTAAAATTTTTTAGATTTGGGTATGAAATGTTACTTTTAATTGAGTTTTCATGTTGGATAGGTTTAGATTTGATTTGTTTTTGTTTTGGATTTTTAAAACATAGAATGATTGAGAGGGATACAGAGAGGGAACCGCAGATTGTCGAAACTGGCATTGGTACATTTTTCTCTCTCTTTTTTATTTTTTATTTTTCCAGATTTGGGTATGCAATGTTACTTTTTATGGATTTTTTTTTTTTTTTTTTTTTTTTTTTTTTTGTTATAGGTTTAGATTTTATTTTGGCTTTGATTCGTTTCTGTTTCGGGTTTTTGAGAAATTTTCACTGGCATCAAATAAGTATAGAATTGAATGTTATGCTGATATTACTTTTTTCTTTTTCAATCTTAATTTAGGTTTTTTTTTGTCGGAACCAATGCACGCTGCACAAAGAGAGGCCGCACACCCATTACCCCATAATCAGTAAAGTTATTACTTTTTTATGGTTTTTTTTTTTTTTTTTTTTTTTTTTTTTTTTTTTTTTTTTTTTTTTTTTTCGTTTTCAAATCTGGGGATTGAATATGATTTAGGTTTGAAGTCCTTGGTTGGATTGGTTTAGATTTAGATTTAGATTTAGTTATCTACCATGTAGGAAAAATTCCCACTTAAAAAACAAACATGCGTAAAACAAACTAGAAACACCACACTCAAAAGAAAAACGATGCATTTATTCGAACCCAAAGAAAAATGATGTATCTGTTGCTGTTTCTGTGATGTATGTCCATGGCTGTATTTCTGCTGCTGCATATTCTGTTTTCTACAGAACAGGTTCTGGAATAAGTTCTTAAAATTTTCTATTGCATGTTAAAAATATTTTATTCAATTTTTATCTATTTTAGATTAGTTCTATGACAGATTTTGTTTGATCTACTTCAATCTTTGTTTCTAGAGATTCCGATCAAGAAAGAAGAAAATCGTCTGCTAGTTCCTCTAAAAAAATCTTGGTTTCCAGTTACGCTAAACTAACCTTTTTGATTTCTGATTTTTCCAGAAAAAGAAGCAGAAGGAGTATGAAGCCGACCAAAAAGAGTTCCCTCTGAATTTTTATGGGTTACTATTCTTTCTTTGACTTTTTTTCCCCCAAATATAAAGTTAAATTTGTTCCATTATATGTTTTCAACTTTTACAATTGTAGTTGGATTTTGGTTCTAGCAATTAGGGTTAAGAAAATTGGAATTATGATATGTGACTATTTTTCAGAAATTATTTTGGGTTTGAATTCTTCTCTTTTTGGATTTAAATCATTCAAATTCTTTTTCTATAGAAATGAAGTGGAATATTTCTACAATCTAGAGTCTCTAATCTAATCAAACCCAAGGTACTAATTTCTTTTCCTAATATTCTTTTCCATTATAGTTTGTTGTCAATTTAGGAATTTGGATTCATAACCCTTTTTGTTTGTTAAAATCAAGGAAAACCCTTCACAATATGAAAGTCTTGCCTCAGTTTTAATGGCCTCTTACCTTTCTTTTTCTTTTTTTATTTTTTATGTAAGGGTGAGTGAAATTGTGGGATTTTGAAATCTGATAGTATAACTTTCTTTATACTAAGTTTATTACTTTGTAGATTTTGGTTGGTATTAAAAAAAAAAAAAAAAGACTTTTTAAGTCTTGATTTTGTTGTTTTTGATGTTTGGTTTTAATGGGTTTAAATTGTGAAATCTGAAAGTATAATGTTCTTTGTACAAAGTTGATTACTTTGTAGGTTGTGGCAAAGATTATTTTTCTAAGAGTTACCTAAGCTTTGGTTTCAGTATTTGGTCTTTTGGCCTTCAATCCAGCCACTTTCCCTTATCCTTTCAGCCAATTATATATCACACTCAAGCATTTTACTCCTTTGATGCCATTTGCTTTGAGCATTTTATCTCCTTCTCATAGCTACTTTCCTTGACTCAATTGGAGCATGTTTTGGTCACATTGATTCCACCTTCCAATTCAAGGTTTGATTATTTTCTATTCTAAAAGTTTAATTTGTTTCTCTATCTCTCTGCCAATCACTCCCTTTTCTCAAAAAAATGTTGTTGCTGGGGTGGACTTAACTAACAAACTTTTTATTACATGCACGGAAATTGTTTGATAGAATACCTGAATGTTTTGTGCTTTTTGTAGAATCTAACTTTGTAAATTTCCACTTTGTAGGTCTATTACGTGGACGTGCTTATTTCTTCCTACAGTATATACAAGATTTGGTAAGGCCCAACAATTTAGCTCCGGTTTTTCTTCCTTTTTTCAATTTTGTATCAACTTATTTTTTATCTTATTTTTATGTAATGTACTTTTATGTTAAAAAGTAGGAGCAAGCGTGGGCAAGTTAGAAAAGCTAAGGTCTTTCTCCCTTTAGTTGATTATATAGACACTCATTTGCTTGGGCTCAAGCTCAATGTCTAACAAGCAATACACATGCCAATTCATGTTCCCTGTTTTAGAGATAACCAATGTGAAAATTGATTTGCAATTTTCTAGCAACCCATTTTACGTATAGCGTTAGATGAAAGCTATTTTATTCTTGGTCTCAAGTTTTTAAATAGTTCTTTGAATTGTCTATATAAAATAGTTTTGTAAAAATGCTCTCTAATTTAATAAAGAACATTCTGGTTTGCTTGATCAGAGTTGGGATATATGTAGTCTGATTTAAATCTAACAAGCATAGGTTAGAGGTTTGTGATGATGCCTTCTTAGTTCTTAGTGTCCATCTATTATTTTCTTTGGAAAGTAGAGGAGACACCTAGGCTACAGGGATTAGTCTTTTGAGACAAGGACCAATTTTAAGGCACCTAAATGAATTTATGTGCTTCAAGTTGAAGACACCACAAAGTTGAAGACCAAAATGAATTTGGTGAAGGGTGTGAAACAGTTGATGCCTTATAAGTTGTAACTTAACAAATTTTATCCCAGAGTGATGATGCCTTCATTTTTCTCTGTGTTTTTAATTTGATATCCTTATTGGGCACATTATTACTAGAGGTATAAGCACAAGTCTAATGATAGTTTCCTGATCATTGACATAGCTTCTGTCTACCTGAAAAGTAGTTTTCTTTTTTCTTAATATGCATGTATTTGAATGCATTTCTACTTTTAAGTTCCTGCTTTGTATTTGCCTTTGAGAGGCACTGAGTAGAGTTCAATATTGCAGTTGCTTTGAATTTAGTGATGGTATTAACTTGACATGTGATTACTGTTAGGTCACAATTCGAATGACCCCTTGTGATAAACCCTAATTAATTAATTAATTAGCCAAGTTGTTAATTAATCAATTAAGCATGCAATTGCGTGGAAGCACAAACAAATCACCAAATACTAAATATGCAGCGGAAAATAAATAACACGGTGATTTGTTTACGAATGGGGAAAACCCTAACGGTAAAAACCTCACTGGGTGATTTTCAGGTCACCACTCCCGAAACTCCACTATTATCAAATCAAGCGGTTACAAGAAAGGAATCCCAAGTACCTTACCAACCTACAGTTGAACCCTTACCCCAATACCCAATTGGACTTGATTTGTAGTGACAATTTCCACCTTTGTTGTACGGCTCCCAAGTACGTGACTAACCAATGCGCGAATCCCAATACGCGACTTCAGAATACCAACTTGAGGAAGAATGGTTGGCTGCAAAGTTCTTCAGTTCATCCACGTGATGAATAGCAGGAAGATGCTTGGTTACAAAACCCTATGGTGCAAAGACACAGCAACTTCTTGATGAAGGATGAATTAGGTCAAGAACTTCGTCTGTTGAGCACAATTTGCATAAACAGAGATTGCTCAATGATAATGCAACTTATGTCCCTCAAAACGGCTCTTAAAATAATCATGTTATATGTTTAGGGTTAGAAGAAAAGAAGCCCCAAAAACACATTCACGGATCCAAAGAAAATCATATTGGAATTCTGAATTTTTAATTCTCGACAGATAGCAGGTGTCGAGGTAGGTGTCGAGAGGCGTCGAGCTTTAAAAATTCTGCACTTCAACTTGCTTTTTCTTGGACAGACTTGATGACTTCAACACTTGACCTTGAAACATGGTTTCTTGAAGTATTAAAAACACCTAGATCTATCCAATTACAAGCAGAGTGCGTTTTGTCAAAGGATAAGCCAATTTACATAATTAAGTGACATATGTTCTTAAACAAGTTAAAACATATATGTCCTAATAATCTCCCCCTTCGGCAATCCGTGACAAAACCACAACAAACAAATAAGCATATGAGAGAAGTCATAAATCACTCAACTCATATTCACTTGTTGAATACAATAAAATCTATCCTAACACAAACTCTTGAAAAACTTTGCAAGAAGAGAGCTTATGATAAGTAGACTTTGACAACCTGTATTTCTGAAACACTTTAAACAAAACTCATCAAGGCATCTTGTGTGAAACAGAAATAATTAGATTGCATACAAGTATAAAGAACATGTGTATTAAGACAGAAAAGAAACAACACATGAAGAGAGAGGTGAAAGAAACATACATCAACATATATAAGAGATAGGATAAGTACAATGTATGTAAAAATGGTCAAAGGACCTCATATACAAGACCAATGTATCTAAAAGATAAGAAAGAAATACATATAGCCTCACTACATCTCTCAAAAATATGATAACACTCCCCCTATCAAAAATGCCCTATGCTAACTCTCCCCCTAAGATGACTACTCTCATAGCCCAAACTACTCCCCCTTTTTGTCACGAGTGACAAAGGGTAGGGTGTCAAGTAGGCATCTCATTGGCAGAGCTAGCATCCTCATCATCATCATCATCATCCTCATCATCCTCAGAATCTGAAGCTGCTGGAGTAGATGGTGAAGGAGTAGCCTCTGGAGCAAATCCACCTATGGTCGCCTGCCGTCGTGCAATACGACCAACACGAACATTCACCTGATACAACTCAGCAGAGAGTGTATCAAGGCGAGTGTCCATGCGCTGCAGCTGCGCCATAATATCTCCAAGGGATACATCGCTCGAAGAGGAAGAAGGAGCAGATGTAGATGGTGCGGATCTGGATGGTGCTGAACGGGAGGGAGGAGTGGCACCAGGCTGTCTCGACCTGAACTGCGCCTCACTACGTTTTACGGTAGCGGCATCTATGGCAGATATGTGTGTGAAGTGGTCGGACACAGGGAAGGGAACAGAAAAATGGCGTAGAATCCGCGTGATAGCAGAAGGAAAAATGAGCTTATCACAGGACGCCGAATCAAGATAAACCTCTATGATAGACCGGATGAAGTGAGAAGAGAAGTCTATGGTCAAATGCTCAAGAAGAGAAAGCAAAAATCGAGCACGAGGCTCTGTGATAGAGTTATAGTGAGAAAGAGGATGGAGAACAAAAGTCATCACCATGTTCATGAATCTAGGACCTTTAGCAAAAGGCCTTCATGATGTGAACTGGTGCTCACCCCAATCAGCAGGACGTTGACAGAAGGCAGAGATGAGCTCGTCTTTGGACACAGTCCTCAGACGCTCACAAGAGGGGTAATCTGGGAACTCTATCCTAGGTACCCTAAGCACATCCGCAACAAGTTGCGGTGTGACATGAATGCGCATACCTCAAACGCGAGTGGAAAAATGAGGTACTGAAAGATCAATCCCGTGGATGTTGGAGTAGAACTCCTGTATCAGCACGAGAGGGCAAGTGACCGGGATGTCACATAGTGACCCCCATCCCCTACTGTGGATGACAAAGGGAAGGTCAGTGTTGGCGAAGTCCGCCAGAATGACTTGGCGTTCCGAATGAACACCTCATTTAGAAAATTTCTCCGAAAATGCCTTATGGGCATCTCCATCACGGAATCGAATCTCAAAGGAAGCAGAATCAGAAGAAGTAGATGCTCCAGAACGCAGAGGGTTCCGAGCAGGAGTAGATTTACGTTTAGGTGCCATAGACACGACTAACGTAAAAAGAATGAGAAAAAGATAGAGGGGGAAACAATCAGAAAAGTCCCAAACACAGTTCAAATATATATATCAAATATGTTGAACAAGAATTACGTATGCATGGGAATGCTTGAACATGTGACATGCAAAGGAAAAACATCATGGGCTCAGCCCAATCCAATCCTAGCAGCACACAAACATAAGGCACACATCTAAATGCATGTAAATATCATTAGAATGCAAATGTAATGCAATGTATGACATTTTGAAATCATTTAAGCACAAACCCAACCCAAAATTTCAATAATAACTCAACAATTTTGAAAACCCCCAAATTTTATGAAAAATCCCAAAAACTAGGTTTTCAAAACATGAAATGCATGAAAAATGAAGAGAATAGCGATCTTACCAAGTGATTTGAGCAAGATATGAGCAAGATCCAAGTGGGTTGAAGGATTTGAGTGAAAGGAGAGTGAAAGGGAGATGAACAGGCACGGAGAGATCGAGAGAAATCGAGAAAATGAGGTCAGAATCGCGATCAGCCTTTAAATAGGACCCTCACTAATTCTCGACAGCATAGGTGTCGAGAGGTATCGAGGAAGCTGTCGAGGAAGGTATCAAGGAAAAATGCCTTCGACAGATGAAGGTGTCGAGAGGTATCGAGATACAAGGAGAAATACAGACATGAGAATCTCGATCGATCGCGAAGGTGTCGAGAAGGTATCGGGGAGGCAGAAGAAATCTCGATCGATCCGAAAGGTGTCGAGACAGGTGTCGAGAAAGAATGCACAAACAGTACAATTGAATCTCGATCGATCCAACAGGTGTCGAGGATCTGTCGAGAGGACAGAGACTTTCTCGATCGATCCATAAGGTGTCGAGGAGGTGTTGAGATTGCGATAAGAAACCATATGAGAAGCTTGACAGATGATCAGGTATCGAGAAGGTGTCGAGGTAGGTGTCGAGCTCACATAAAAATGCAATTTTTCGAGAAGGGAAAAACACAGACATGAATGCAATCTAACACACATCTCAATCAAAGATCCACTGAAGTGATAAACCTCTCAAAACATCTCTCAACAAGAAAATGAGCACAAGGATCATGCAAAACACACACACACACACTAAACAAGTCTAACCAATTTTATATTTCAAAAACAAGTTTTGACAGTTTAGTGAGCATACATTAGCACATGTAAAACCTTTGTGATGGCCAAATCACATTGTACCTGCACATGTATCAAAAGTAGCAAAGAATATTGCGTGTTGTGTGTGAAAAACATCGCAAGATTGCATATGTGTATAGATGTTATGATGATCTGAGATATGAGAAAATAACTTTTAATTCACACACAAACATAACTATTTGATGGGGAATATCACCTTCGAGGTACATCCTATAACTCCCACATCTCCTAGAATACACGCTTGCAACCATATTTAAAGCATTTTTAATCTTTTTGCTTTTTATTTTCTTTGCATTTTTTATTTTATTTTATTTAGCATATCATACATGGGCATAAAAAGGAGAAAAGAAATACCCAAGATGTTTAAGCATTTGACATCGCACTTTTGCTATGCCGAAGCATACGAATGTCTTTGATACTGCACTTTTGCTATGCCGAAGCATACAGGTGTCATATTATGATTGGCGGGCAACAGTGGTGAGATGGTTATTTATGCCTTTCTCTTAGGATTTTCTAGTCCTACCCGTCAAAAAGAGTGATATGAGTGTTAAGTTTTAAGATATAACCTAATCTTACTCATCACAAACAAGAGCCACAAAACTCACTTGCTTAGTTGTGCATAGAAATGCTCATCTAAGCTACAAGAGATACAAAGTTTAGAAAACTTTGTTTCATTGGCCATCCAAGGTACACAAATACCAAAGTACACAAAACACACACTGTTTTTGTATTTTTCAATTTTTCAATTTTTTTTTTTTTTTTTAAAAACAAAATAAACAAAACTGAAATTAAACACACAAAACATGTTAACAAAACAAAGCAAAAACTAGACTGACTCAGCAGAAAAGTAAAACACACAAGCAATGCAATAAACAGAAAAACAAGAGGGGAAAAAGAAAGTGATGGAATCACTTAAGGTCCTTTTTCTTCCACACCTTGGAAGAACCGTTCCTTTGATTGAAACCTTGAACAGGCGGTGAGGGGGAAGAATTCAAACCGTTCAAGTTTGGAAGGAACATAAGGGCTTTCAGAAGATCTCCAAGAGGAGCAAGGGAGGATGGAAGCTGATTATGGTTTCTAGATGCTATCACGCCATTGCTCTGTTGAGTGGCTAACCACTTATAGCAATTTGGTCGAGTGTGACCGGCAGCTCCACAATAATGACAGAGATAACGCTTCTTTTGTTTAGGCTTTTGAGAGTTAGCCTTCTTAGCCCTAGGGTTTTTAGCATCTTTCTTGTCTAGCTTAGGGGGGACTCCTAAGATAGATTTTCCTTTGTCTAAGTTCTCACTAGCTAATTCAGTTTTAACATTTGTATTCTCAATTTCAATGTTGTTAGCAGCAGGAACAAAAACAGTATTGCTAGTAGAAGTAGTATTAGAGAGAGAAATACCATACCCCAAACCAGTTCGATCTGAAGCAGATTTCTGATTGCTAAGCATCTCATCAAGCTTTGCACTTGAAGTCCTTTCTAGTTGAGCTCTGACTTGAAACAGCTCTGCTTCAAGCTTCTTGGTCTTCTCAGCCAAAAAGTTGTTTTCAAATCTCAGTGCTCCAATAGTTTGATTCGCTTCATTAACCTTTGTGGACAACTCTTCACGTTCAAGTTCCACATCACTGAGCTTCTTGGTGGCCAGCCTATATAATTTCTCATGCTTTCCAGAGAGCTTGTAAAGCTTCTCATAGGCTGAATGAATATCATCTTGATCATCCATCTTCTCAAATTTGGACTCCACCAATTCTTCTTCTTCATCCACTTCTTCAACAATCCCCTCAGTAGGATTGACTGTGGCAGTGAAGGCATTTAGGATTCCGTCATCCTCATTGTCTGAATCGTCTTCAGGCTCAGTGTCACTTAGGGTTACGGCAAGGGCCTTGCTTTTCCCAATGCTCTTCAGATATGTAGGACACTCATGTTTCATGTGTCCAAACCCATGACAACCAAAGCACTTTGGTCCTGCGGGAACAGTATACTGACCGCCCTCCTTAGCATCCTTCTTCCCTTTGTCTTGGCTTTTGAACTGAGAAGAACTGAACTGCCTGCGGTCCTTGTCGAAGCTCCTTCCATTGGCATTCTTCATGAACTTTTTGAACTGCCGAGTAATGTAGGACTTCATCTTAGAATCTTCATCATCGGAAGACTCATCTGTATCACTGCTCTTCACCTTCAAGGCCATGCTTTTGCCTTTATTGGGCTTGCCAATCCTGGATAACCCTATCTCATAGGTCTGTAAGTTTCCAACCAGCTCAGTCAAAGGAATCTTGTCTATATCCTTTGATTCCTCAATTGCCGTAATCTTGGCATGAAATCTCTTAGGTAGAGATCTGAGCACCTTCCTTACAATCTTGGGTTCAGGGATGGTTTCCCCAAGATTGAAGGCTGAGTTCACTATGTCCTTGAGCTTGGCATAGAACTCATCAAATGACTCATCCTCCTCCATCTTTATTTCTTCAAAGCTTGTAGTGAGCCTTTGAAGCTTTGAGTCTTTGACAGCCTTTGTGCCTTCATAGGTTGTCTGGAGGATGGTCCAAGCCTCCTTAGCAGTTTCAGTTGAGGATATCTTCTTGAACTCCTCATTGGTGACTGCGCTAAAAAGGGCATTCAGCGCTCTGCTGTTGAAGTTGGCCGCCTTGATCTTAGCATTATCCCAATCGGCCGATTCTTCTTTTGGCTTAGTCCAGCCAATCTCTACAGCTTGCCACACTTTTTCATCTAAAGACTGCAGAAAAGCTCTCATGCGTACTTTCCAGTATGCATAGTTAGTGCCATCAAATAAAGGAGGTATAATTAATGATTGTCCTCTATCCATGACAAACAGGGGTCAATGGATCAAACACAGCAAAGATTAAATCCTAATCAGAGTGTGCCTGCTCTGATACCACTTGTTAGGTTACAATTCGAATGACCCCTTATGATAAACCCTAATTAATTAATTAATTAGCCAAGTTGTTAATTAATCAATTAAGCATGAAATTGCGTGGAAGCACAAACAAATCACCAAATACTAAATATGTAGCGGAAAATAAATAACACGGTGATTTGTTTACGAATGGGGAAAACCCTAACGGCAAAAACCCCACCGGGTGATTTTCAGGTCACCACTCCCGAAACTCCACTATTATCAAATCAAGCGGTTACAAAAAAGGAATCCCAAGTACCTTACCAACCTACAGTTGAACCCTTACCCCAATACCCAATTGGACTTGATCTGTAGTGACAATTTCCACCTTTGTTGCACGGCTCCCAAGTACGTGACTAACCAATGCGCGAATCCCAATACGCGACTTCAGAATACCAACTTGAGGAAGAATGGTTAGCTGCAAAGTTCTTCAGTTCATCCACGTGATGAATAGCAGGAAGATGCTTGGTTACAAAACCCTATGGTGCAAAGACACAGCAACTTCTTGATGAAGGATGAACTAGGTCAAGAACTTCGTCTGTTGAGCACAATTTGCATAAACAGAGATTGCTCAATGATAATGCAACTTATGTCCCTCAAAACGGCTCTTAAAATAATCCTTTTATATGTTTAGGGTTAGAAGAAAAGAAGCCCCAAAAACACATTCACGGATCCCAAGAAAATCAGATTGGAATTCTGAATTTTTAATTCTCGACAGATAGCAGGTGTCGAGGTAGGTGTCGAGAGGTGTCGAGCTTTAAAAATTCTGCGCTTCAACTTGCTTTTTCTTGGACAGACTTGATGACTTCAACACTTGACCTTGAAACATGGTTTCTTGAAGTATTAAAAACACCTAGATCTACCCAATTACAAGCAGAGTGCGTTTTGTCAAAGGATAAGCCAATTTACATAATTAAGTGACATATATTCTTAAACAAGTTAAAACATATATGTCCTAACAATTACTTTTATCCAACATTTAGTTGATCTATTCTAATATTATTTATTCGCCTTTGTCTTTGGATTTCAAAGCACATTGAAGATGCTACTCTTTACCTTGATGCTGCATCTATATAAAGTTTCCAATTTGTTGGGGCATTTCATGTGTTGCTGGATCTGAGAGTTTGTGTTGTTTGCAATATGGAGAGCATGTGTTTTGTTGATGCAGTAAGATAATAGTGTCATGTATATCTTGAAATATCTTTTATTGCTTCTTTCAATCTTCTATAGGTAAGATTAAATGACTTCACATGTGAACATTTCATAAATAGATATGTTTGTATCAATATGTGTGCGTAGCGTACATGCTTGCAGGTGTCCCAGCTTTTGTAGCTAACTTATTCAACCCATGTCAAGCATGTTGTAATTCACTAATTTGAATTTGCTGGAAGGAAAATAGTGGTTGTCATCTCAGCATATGTTTGTGAAGCAAGATTTGCAGCTAAGTGCTACCTGATATCTCATCAGTCATCCCTCTACCACTTGAGCCAAGGCCTAATTGCAACATCTTACCTATTGTTTTTATTATTAATGTTATTTTTGGTGAAGTGTAGTTACTTTTTTTCCCCTTTGGATAAATTAGTCAATTGTAAGTATTACATTGCTATATTTCAATATATATTGTTGTCATTGTTGAACGCATTACTAGGACTTTAAATTTAACTTTGTGTTCCTAGATACTAAATTTCTGAAATGGTGCAAAATTAAGGAACTGTTACATGGGTTTTACACGCAAGCCTCCTACAACTTATTATTGTTTGGTCTACAGGTGTGTTTTGAGGATAGTAGGTAGGTTATATTAAAAACTAAATAAAAAATATTAAGGATTAATATAACTAACTAGATAAGGCCTTGGAGAGAGATAGAAAGACACAAAAATGTTGTGGATTGTTAAATGAAATGCACTGTTTCATTATTACTAAAATAAAAGACTTGAGATTGACAAAACATTTGTAAGAAAAGGAAAGAGAAAAATCTAAGAGGCCGCTAACAACATCATATAGGTGTTTGTAATGTGAAATACACATTTTATATCAAATTTTATTCAATAATATTCTTCCAAAGTTGTTTTTTTTTTCCCCTTCTCATTACTTCAATAGAATAATTATAATGGATATGTTTGTGCAATTTATAATTGTTACTTCTTATGAAGAACTCATTATTAATAAAGTTCTATAAAAATTATACTATAAAATGCATTATTTTAGAAATGTGTGGTTTAAAAAAAGTGTAAACTAATACCATGTATAATTTGAACATCTTTTAAAATTTTTAATTGTACCCGTGCATATGCACGGGGCTACTCACTAGTATATATAATAGCAGAAGCTGAGAGAAAGTGAGATCCTACAATTAAGGATGTGTTGACAAATAAGATAATTGTTCTTTTTCAACAGCGCACGGTACATTGTTTGGTAACTCTAACACACCGTTTAAAAGCAATAAACTATAATGTTTCACTACGTTAAAATACTGTTTGGAGCCCTCCTGGTATAAAAGGAAACTAACTGCTTAAAAAAAAAAAAAAAATAGAAAGATTGCTACGGAGAAAAGAGAGACAGATCGAGAGAAAAGAGAGAGAGAAATAGAGAGGCGGAGATAGAGAGAAGGGCGCCTCTGCCATCACTGTAATGACGCCTCTGCCATCAACGTAAGGGCGCCACCCAGATCTTCTGCCATCACCGTAAGCCTTCATTCACTACCCAACTATCAGAATCGCTAGGTAAAGTTCTGTTTTAAATTTACAAATTTAGGGTTTTTGGTTTTTATTTGGAGAATCAGTTGGGTGTTAATTATGATTTAGATTGGTATTTTGGGTCAGATTTCGTTTTGATTAATAGATTGGCATTTTGGATCAGAAATAGAGAGAGGCGATGAAACAGAGAGAGGCCGAGAAAGAGAGAGGCGATGAAATAGAGAGGATGAGGCCTGGGACATGGAGGAAGAAACAGAGAAAGAGGTAGAACGGTAAACACTGCATCGATTGGGCACCGTACATTGTTTTGTTTTGTTTTCCCCCATTTTTTAGATTTGGGTATGAAATGTTACTTTTGATTGAGTTTTTTTGTTGGATAGATTAGATTTGATTCGTTTTTGTTTTGGGTTTTTGGATTCTCTGTCAAAACATTTTTTTGTCAAATTTATAAACATGCAAAAACTCTACTGTTTTTTGTTTTCTGAAACTTCTCACCGTTGAGTTTCCCCTGTTGACGTCTAGGATTCTTCTTTGACCCCTTTTGAAAAATAGCCGGCTTATTCTCTTTCTTTGATGCTTTCGTCTCAAATTATCATCTCTGGTTCTTACAAAAACAAAACAGTCGGTTCTGTCATTGTTTTTTCTACAGTTTGGCGTAGGGGAGATGGAGAGACATCTCAGGCCAGCACCACTGTCGGACTCTTACCACCAAAAAAATTGCATCCCTCAACCGGCGGTACACTGTTACAGGGTAAGTTTTCTTTTTTTGCTTTATTGTTTTTTTTTTTCATTTTTTTTATTATAAATTTTTAAAAGAAAAAACCAAAATCTTGCGATAAAAAAGATTTATGTTTGGCAGTTATGGTATTTGCTTTGCTTTGATTTAGGCATTTCGGTTATTTATGGTATCAATAATGGTTTTTCCCCTCAACCAAACCTTAAACCCATTCTTTCAACACAAACAAGCAAAAGAAATAATGTGGCTTTATCATATGGCTGATTAAGCAAATAGGTTCACTATTTTTCCTACCATTCTGTTGCCATGTCGAAACCTTTACCGATAAGGTTTTTTGATTTGTTTTAAAATATTATCATTTAAATATGATTTAGGCTTAGGGATTTCAATTGAATTGATTTTGATTTAGGCTCAGGTTTGGGTATGTAATTTTTGGAATGTTAAATTCTTTAAAATAAATCATGTTTAAGGTTTCAGATATGCTCTTGATTTTTTATTTTTTATTTGTTCTTCACAATGTTCTTTAAAATATATGTTTCCTTAAGTTTTAAGTTAATTAGTTTATTTAGTCCAACTCAAGTACGGAATAACTTTTTATTTATTTATTTATTGCTATTGTTACAAGGATAGATTTTTTAGCTATCTGAATTCTGGGCTGTACATGAACCACTAACAAATGCAGAATTAAGGTTTGATTCGTTGTGGTCCAAACCTTCATTTTTCAGATTTAAATTTTCACTGAACTTCTGCATTACTTTTTACAATTCAACCCATATTTTCAATGTTTTCTTAGGCTTTGTTTGCGGTATTTCTTTCGTCTTTCTCTGCTGCAATTTAAAATTGCTATGCTTTTTTTTTTTTTTTTTTGAGCAATCAGAAATAATGGCTGCAATTATATGGATTGTCCTCTTTGCACAAGAGATTGTATGAAATTATTGCTCTTCATAGATTATACAAATATTGTCAAAATATTTTTGCAAACCACACAAATTGGTTTGCATTTGGCTAACTACAAGTTTTGGTATGAATTTAAAAAATGACCAGCTCATATAAATTAAATTTTAGGAGTGTCAACTTTCCTAGAAGTTCGTGCCCTCTTATGTTAATAGACTATAATTTACTTTTTAGACTTGAGGAAAATTAATCTTTAATTTCATTAATTTAGTTTCTGTTGTCTTAAGTAGCATGGTCTCGATGAGTTTCTTAGAGGAATCCACACATTTTACAAGATTCCACTCAAAGGCATTATTTCAACTTAGCTCTTTGAACAATATTACGTATTATTTGCATTTCCTATTGCATACTAAAGTTAAGGACACTATGCTTTGCTGATGAAATAGACCACCTCATATGTTCTGAAAATAAAAAACACAAGAACATGATTTGATTGTTATAGTTGCTTTTATTAGTTTAAATTTTAAAGAGGATTCTCCTTGCTATTACTTTTTGGCTTTTATTATACTTTTATAGAAGCTATTATATTCAGCTGTACCATGCTTGCTAAATCTGGTACAAATATTTCAAATATGTGATAGAAATTATCATATACAAGGTACGTTTTCTGTTTCTTTTTTACCTTTTACAATTCAGTGCACATGCCAAGTCTTAATGGTATTGATAATTTCTATATATTGTCTTAGTTCATACTCTGTTAAGAGCATACCCAACTGCCTATTGAAAAAAAAAATGCATTGTCTCACCAAAAGTCCATTTGATTTATTTTACATTACTACTCTTACAAGAGTCCTTACATCACATTCTTTATTTTACAATACACCATATTAAAATAATATTTTTTTTTACACCTAACACAAGTCATGCATGTTTGAGTGACAGAAAAAGAATAAAAAAGGATTATGTGTGTTTGAGATGAGAGATTGAGTAAGAGAGAGAATAAAAAAAGGAAAAGAAAGAATGCATAGGCTATACAGTATCATCTAAAGATACATGATACTATAAGAATGTTTAAATTTTGCTACATGAATGCAAGACTGGTTATGTAAGGCTTCTTTTTTTTGTTTTTATTTTTATTTATTTATTTTTTATTTATGTAAATCTTTACATACTTTGCATTTCACCCAGTTTTAAAGGACCAGATGAGCATAGAAGTAATACAATGTTTGAATGGATTATATAAAAGATCTCAGATTTAGTAAGAGATCTCAGATTTAGTTAAGAGATCTCAGATTTAGTAGTAAGAAGAAGAGTACTAATTTTGAGAAATCTTAGTGTAAAAGAGAAAAATGATGAAGTGTTTGGCTTAGCTGTTGTGGTTGTGATTTACTTCTTACCAATTATTATATTACTGTTTGAACCTAATAGAATTTGTATTGCTTTTTTTATTTCTTTGGATTTGTTGGTCAAAATATTTTGGTACTGTTTGATTTTGTAATTATGATATTGAAATATGCTATCATGATCTATATGTCTTATTAATTTTCGACTTAAAAAGTATCTACCAGTGGGTTATAGAATGAGTTAATGGAGTTTCATGATTTCATTCATTAGTATTTTAAAGAAGTTATTTACAGAATATTGTCTATATAAGTGCAAGAGTTCTTAACTCTCACTTACCTTTCATCTAATAGTGAATAGGCCATTCTGATTTTATTGTGTCTATAAGCTTTTGGAATTTTGTGTACATAAATTTATTTTATCAGTAGAATAAGTACATTAATGCCTCTATGCTTTGATTGAGATTTCCTTGATCTATTGATACATGGGTGAAGAGGGATGTTTGATTGTAAAAGGGGAGAGTTTTTATTTTGTTTTTGATATGATTTGTAGTGTAGTTTATGATCTGGGTTCAGTTCAGAAACTGAGGCCCCACTTGGTTGATGCCAAAAAATAAAATATGTGGATAAAACATATAAATTAATATATGTAAATATAAATGAAGTTCAGAAGCCAAAAATGCTACTCAGAGATAACAGAGGACTTTGTTTTTATCGCTTTTTAGAACTATACTATAATCTCTAACATGTAACTTTTTGAATTTTGAACTAAATTTTATGGGGTGTGTATGGTTGTGGTGTAGTGGGTATTCTTTGCTTAGGGATCCGTAGTACAGAAAGGACTTACCAATGATTTGGTCATTTAGTTGACTCCTTGCTGCCAGTCTGTACTTGCTGTCATGCTAGCAAAAATAGGGGTTTCAGCCGGTTTTACATATTATTGGATTTGAACTAATGACTCTCACTGTATGAAAGCGAACCACTGAGTCAAATCAGAGAAAATAGACTCCTATAAGATAGTCGTTTGGGAAGATGCTATATGGGATGGATGTCATCTACAAGAGTGACGTATAAGGATATATTTAGTTATTGTTTTGGGATGTTATTCTATTTTGTCAAAGAGAACTTTTAAATCCTCTATTATTGTTGAGATTTGCAGATTGTACATATTTGTTTTATTGTAGTTAAAAGAAGATTAATTGATGCATTTTCTTAGAGATTATTATTATTGTAGATGTTTAAATGAAGCAGAGCATGAACACTGACTGAACCTTATTGAATTGTTATAGCAATGTTAACTATTGTTTGTCCAATTTTATACATAGTCTCTAATTTCAATGTTTTCTCTATGGTACATTTTTCCTTATATGTGGATTAGATATGCCAATTGAAGAGTGGTTAATAGTATTGCTAAGATATAATTTATAAGATTTCCAATTGAAAATCAACATTATAAAGAAAGTTTACTATGATGAGAATTATTTTTGTGGTTATTTTTTCTAGCTATGATCACACATGTTTCGATTGTGGGTCATCTTTGTTTACGATAGGTTTTGTTCCTCCACAATGCCTGTCACTACCATGTAAAATATTTTTTACATCATTTTACAATTGTGAGCAAATTTAGGACTAAACGGTATTGAAATTCTTAAGATATCCTATAATGCGAAAGTAGGTATCTTAATTCTTTAATTTTTAGGTGGTAGTTCTAAATAAGTTGGCTTCCTGTCAAAATGATTGGATATGGAATTTTATGGTTTTGTTTTTCTCTTTAATTCCTTCATCAAGATAATGTTCAGTTTTATTTTCATTGTCCAAGCATATATACTCTATTTTGTAACTTCATTATTCCACTCTAATATGAATGGGAATATTAAATTAAATAGTTAAAATTGTGTTTAGTGTTAAACAAAGTTCAAAAGTGTTTTTACGGTTTATTTGTTTAAACACAACAAGCTTTTCTGGATTTTAGATAATTATAATTGTTAAGCTGGTATATATACAATAAATGAAATTTAGTTTCTAGAGCCTCATCCATTCTAAATACCTTTTTCTTTCCACATGTTTTTATAAAAGCATAAAGGCAGATAAGACAGATTATGATTTCTACAAAACATATAAAGGGTCATTCATTGTAATAGTCACTTAAGCTATTGTGAAAATTTTTAAAGGTAACATTTCAGTGAAATAGAAGACTTGGAATAGAACTTAGAGACAAAGGTATCAATTGTACTTATACAACTTAAAAAAATTATAATAACCTTTATGTTTCTTTAAAAAATTTCTTTTATATTGCAACACGTATTGATGACATGCGAATGGTGAGTGTTCTAAAGTTGACCCTAAATCATAAAATGATCCCGCGCATTGCGCAGGTTTAACACTAGTATAGATAAGTGAAGGGTAAAAAATATTGCATGGGAACATGTCACCAGCCCATGTCCTTTGTCGTAAGGAGTGGATAAGACTTGGTAAGTCTTCAGCAGTAAGAGCATCCCCATTAGGACTGCCAAATGGGAAATGTTGGGATGATTTAGCATTAAAGCCCAAAAATCACTAACAACCGGTCTTGCAAATGCTGAGTATTGCAAAAAAAATTGCAATTGCACTACAGTGCGATTCTAAATGAAGAATCGCACTGTAGCTCAATTGTAAAACAAAATATTAATATTTTATTCCTTTTTACTATTTGTTTTATCAACTCTTCTCTCTCTCTCTCTCATCGGTCACTCTCATCTCCTCTCCTTTTTATTTTCCAATTCTGATTCTCTCATTCAATCCCTTCCCCCCCTCTAGCTCGTCCCTCTCTTCCCTTCTTCTTCTTCTTCTTCTTCTTCTTCTTCTTCTTCTCTCTCTCTCTCTCTCTTCCCTTGAATCAAGGGTTTGATGTGGTGGCAGATGTGGTAGATCAGGGTGGTGCTGAGGTGGCCAGAACTATCTTGGTAGAAACTCTTTCTTCTCTCTCTCATTCTATGGGATTTTTTAATGGGGTTTTGGGGTTTGTTATGGCTATGTGGGTCGTGTTTGGCTTAGATGGTGGGTTTGGATGCAGTGGGTCATGTGGTGGGTTTGGAGGCATGAAGTAGGTGGTGGGTTTGGATGCCGTAGGTTAGGTGGTGGCTACATGGTGGGTCATGTGGTGGAGGTTATAGGCTGTGTGGGTTATGTGGTTGAGGTTATGGGTCATGTTGTGGTATGGGTTGATTTCTACAGGTATGATTTTGGTGGGTGGCGGCATGGTCAGTGGGTAATGGCGTGGGTTTGGTGGTGCAGCAGCTTGGGTAGGTGGTTTCGTCTCTCTCACCTTTTTTTCTGTGTTTCTCTCTCCCCTTTAATCAAGACTCTGTGAGTCTCATGGCTTGGTGGTGTTCGGTCACAATCTGAATGACCTCTTGTGATTAACCCTAATTAATTAATTTAGCCAAGTAATTAATTAACCAATTAATCATGCAATTTTGTGGAAGCACAAACAAATCACCAATCAACTAAATATGCAGTGGAAAATAAATAACACGGTGATTTGTTTACGAATGGGGAAAACCCTAATGGCAAAAACCCCACTGGGTGATTTTCAAGTCACCACTCCCGAAACTCCACTATTATCAAATCAAGCGGTTACAAGTAAAGGAATCCCAAGTACCTTACCAACCTACAGTTGAACCCTTACCCCAATACCCAATTGGACTTGATCTATAGCGACAGTTCCCACCTTTGATGCACGGCTCCCAAGTACGTGACTAACCAATGCGCGAATCCCAATACGCGACTTCAGAACACCAACTGAGAAGAATGGTTGGCTGCAAAGTTCTTCAGATCATTCACTTGATGAATAGCAGGAAGATGCTTGGTTACAAAACCCTATGGTGCACATACACAGCAACTTTTTGATGGAAGATGAACTAGGTCAAGAACTTTGTCTGTTGATCACAATTTGCTTGAACAGAGATTGCTCAATGATAATGCAACTTGTGTCACCCAAAACGGCTCTTAAAATAATCCTTTTATATGTTTAGGGTTAGAAGAAAAGAAGCCCCAAAAACACATTCACGGATCCCAAGAAAATCAGATTGGAATTCTGACTTTTTAATTCTCGACAGATAGCAAGTGTCGAGGTAGCTATCGAGAGGTGTCGAGCTTTAAAAATTCTGCACTTTAACTTGCTTTTTCTTGGACAGACTTGATGACTTTAACACTTGACCTTGAAACATTGTTTCTTGAAGTATTAAAAACACCTAGATCTACCCAATTACAAGCAGAATGCATTCTGTCAAAGGATTAGCCAATTTACATAATTAAGTGACATATGTTCTTAAACAAGTTAAAACATATATGTCCTAACAATCTCCCCCTTTGGCAATTCGTGACAAAACTATAACAAACAAATGAGCATATGAGAGAAGTCATAAATCACTCAACTCATATTCACTTGTTAAATACAATAAAATCTATCCTAACACAAACTCTTGAAATACTTTGCAAGAAGAGAGCTTATGATAAGTAGACTTTGACAACCTGTATTTCTGAAACACTTTAAAACAAAACTCATCAAGGCATCTTGTGTGAAACAGAAATAATTAGATTGCATACAAGTATAAAGAACATGTGTATAAAGATAGAAAAGAAACAACACATGAAGAGAGAGGTGAAAGAAATATACATCAACATATATAAGAGATAGGATAAGTACAATGTATGTAAGAATGGTCAAAGGACCTCATATACAAGACCAATGTATGTAAAAGACAATAAAAAAATACATATAGCCTCACTACATCCCTCAAAAATATGATAACACTCCCCCTATCAAAAATGTCCTATGCCAAAAATTTCCTATGCTAACTCTCCCCTTAAGATGACTACTCTCATAGCCCAAAACTACTTCCCCTTTTTGTCACGAGTGACAAAGGGTAGAGTGTCATATAGACATCTCATCGGCAGAGCTAGCATCCCTATCATCATCATCATCATCCTCATCATCCTCAGAATCTGAAGCTGTTGGAGTAGGTGGTGAAGGAGTAGCCTCTGGAGCAAATCCACCCATGGTCGCCTGCCGTCGTGCAATACGACCAACACGAACATTCACTTGATACAACTCAGCGGAGAGTGTATCAAGGCGAGTGTCCATGCGCTGCAGCTGCGCCATAATATCTCCAAGGGATACATCGCTCGAAGAGGAAGAAGGAGCAGATGTAGATGGAGCGGATCTGGATGGTGCTGAACGGAAGGGAGGAGTGGCACCTGGCTGTCTCGACCTGAACTGCGCCTCACTACGTTTTACGGTAGCGGCATCTATGGCAGATATGTGTGTGAAGTGGTTGGATACAGGAAAGGGGACAGAAAAATGACGTAGAATCCGCATGATAGCAGAAGGAAAAATGAGCTTATCACGGGATGCCGAATCAAGATAGACCTCTATGATAGACCGGATGAAGTGAGAAGGGAAGTCTATAGTAAGCTGCTCAAGCAAAGAGAGCAAAAATCGAGCACGAGGCTCTGTGATAGAGTTATAGTGAGAAAGAGGATGGAGAACAAAAGTCATCACCATGTTCATGAATCTAGGACCTTTAGTAAAAGGCCTACATGATGTGAACTGATGCTCACCCCAATCTGCAGGGCGCTCACAAAAAGCAGAGATGAGCTCATCTTTGGACACAGTCCTCAAACGCTCACAAGAGGGGTAATTAGGAAACTCTATCCTAGGTACCCTAAGCACATCCGCAACAAGCTGCGGTGTGACAAGAATGCGCATAGCTCGAACGCAAGTAATAAAATGAGGTACTGAAAGATCAATCCCGTGGATGTTGGAGTAAAACTCCTGTATCAGCACGAGAGGGCAAGTCACCGGGATGTCACACAGTGACCCCCATCCCCTACTGTGAATGACAGAGGGAAGGTTAGTATCGGCGAAGTCCGCCAGAATGACTTGGCGTTCCGAATGAACACCTCGTCTAGAAAAGTTCTCCGAAAATGCCTTATGGGCATCTCCATCACGGAACCGAATGTTAAAAGGAGTATTATCTGAAGAGGAAGAAGCTCCAGAACGCAAAGGGTTCCGAGCAGGAGTAGATTTACGTTTGGGTGCCATAGACACTACTAACGTAAAAGAATGAGAAAAAGATAGAGGGGGAAACAATCAGAAAAGTCCCAAACACAGTTCAAATATAAATATGTTGAACAAGAATTACGTATGCATGGGAATGCATGAGCATGTGACATGCAAAGGAAAAACATCATGGGCTCAGCCCAATCCAATCCTAGCAGCACACAAACATAAGGCACGCATCTAAATGCATGTAAATATCATTGTAATGCAAATGGAATGCAATATATGACATTTTGAAATCATTTAAGTACAAACCCAACCCAAAATTTCAAGAAAAACTCAACAATTTTGAAAAACCCCTAATTTTATGAAAAATCCCAAAAACTAGGTTTTCAAAACATGAAATGCATGAAAAATGAAGAGAATAGAGATCTTACCAAGTGATTTGAGCAAGAAAAGAGCAAGATCCAAGTGGGTTGAAGGATTTGAGTGAAAGGAGAGTGAAAGGGAGATGAACAGGCACGGAGAGATCGAGAGAAATCGAGTGAGAAATGAAGAAAATCACGATCTGCACTTAAATAGGCACCTCAGTAATTCTCGACAGCTGAGGTGTCGAGAAAGCTGTCGAGGAAGGTATCGAGAAAAAAGCCTTCGACAGATGCAGGTATCGAGAGGTATCGAGATGCAAGGAGAAATTCAGATATGAGAATCTCGATCGATAGCGAAGGTGTCGAGAAGGTATCGAGGAGGCAGAAGAAATCTCGATCAATCCGAAAGGTGTCGAAACAGGTGTCGAGAAAGAAGACACAAACAGCATAATTGAATCTCGATCGATCCAACAGGTGTCGAGGATCTGTCGAGAGGACAGAGACTTTCTCGATCGATCCATCAGGTGTCGAGGAGGTGTTGAGATTGCGATAAGAAACAACATGAGAAGCTCGACAGATGACCAGGTATCGAGGAGGTGTCGAGGTAGGTGTCGAGATCACATAAAAATGCAGTTATTCGAGAAGGGAAAAACACAGACATGAATGCAATCTAACACACATCTCAATCAAAGATCCACAGAAGTGATAAACCTCTCAAAACATCTCTCAACAAGAAAATGAGCATAAGGATCATGCAAAACACACACACACACTAAACAAGTCTAACCAATTTTATATTTCAAAAACAAGTTATGACAGTTTAGTGAGCATACATTAGCATATGTAAAACCTTTGTGATGGCCAAATCACATTGTACCTACACATGTATCAAAAGTAGCAAAGAATATTGCGTGTTGTGTGTGAAAAACATCGCAAGATTGCATATGTGTATACATGTTATGACGATCTGAGATATGAGAAAATAACATTTAACTCACACACAATCATAACTGTTTGATGGGGACTATCACCAAAGAGGTACATCCTATAACTCCCACATCTCCTAGAATACACACTTGCAACCATATTTAAAGCATTTTTAATCTTTTTGCTTTTTATATTCTTTGCATGTTTTCTTTTATTTTAGCATATCATACATGGGCATAAAAAGGAGAAAAGAAATACCTAAGATGTTAAGCATTTGACATCGCACTTTTGCTATGCCGAAGCATACGAATGTCTTTGACACTGCACTTTTGCTATGCCGAAGTATACAGGTGTCATATTATGATTAGCGGGCAACAGTGGTGAGATGGTTATTTATGCCTTTCTCTTAGGATTTTCTAGTCCTACCCGTCAAAAAGAGTGATATGAGTGTTAAGTTTTAAGAGATAACCTAATCTTACTCATCACAAACAAGAGCCACAAAGCTCACTTGCTTAGTTGTGCATAGAGATGCTCATCTAAGCTACAAGAGATACAAAGTTTAGATAACTTTGTTTCATTGGCCATCCAAGGTACACAAATACCAAAGTACACAAAACACACACTGTTTTTGTATTTTTCAATTTTTCAATTTTTTTTTTAATTTTTATATCAAAAACAAAATAAACAAAACTGAAAGTAAACACACAAAACATGTTAACAAAACAAAGCAAAAACTAGACTGACTCAGCAGAAAAATAAAACACACAAGCAATGCAATAAACAGAAAAACAAGAAGGGAAAAAGAAAGTGATGAAATCACTTAAAGTCCTTTTTCTTCCACACCTTGGAAGAACCTTTCCTTTGATTGAAACCTTGAACAGGCAGTGAGGGGGAAGAATTTAAACCGTTCAAGTTCGAAAGGAACATGAGGGCTTTCAGAAGATCTCCAAGAGGAGCAAGGGAGGATGGAAGCTGATTATGGTTTCCAGATGCTATCACGCCATTGCTCTGTTGAGTGGCTAACCACTTATAGCAATTTGGTCTAGTATGACCGACAGCTCCACAATGATGACAAAGATGCTGCATCTTTTGTTTAGGCTTTTGAGAGTTAGCCTTCTTAGCCCTAGGGTTTTTAGCATCTTTCTTATCTTGCTTAGGGGGTGCTCCTAAAATAGATTTCCCTTTGTCTAAGTTCTCACTAGTTAATTCAGTTTTAACATCAATATTCTCAATTTCAGTATTATTAGCAGGAGGAACAAAAACAGTATTGCTAGTAGAGGCAGTATTAGAGAAAGAAATATCATACCCCAAACCAGTTCGATCTGAAGCAGATTTCTAATTGCTAAGCATCTTATCAAGCTTTGCACTTGAAGTCCTCTCCAGTTGAGCTCTGACTTGAAACAGCTCTGCTTCAAGCTTCTTGGTCTTCTCAGCCAAAAAGTTGTTTTCAAATCTCAGTGCTCCAATAGTTTGATTCGCTTCATCAACCTTTGTGGACAACTCTTCACGTTCAAGTTCCACATCACTGAGCTTCTTAGTGGCTAGCCTATATAATTTCTCATGTTTTTCAGAGATCTTGTAAAACTTCTCATAGGCTGAATGGATATCATCTTGATCATCCATCTTCTCAAATTTTGACTCCACCAGTTCTTCTTCTTCATCCACTTCTTCAACAATCCCTTCAGTAGGATTGACTGTGGCAGTGAAGGCATTTAGGATTTCGTCATCGTCATTGTCGGAATCATTTTCAGGCTCAGTGTCACTTAGGGTTACAGCAAGGGCCTTGCTTTTCCCAATGCTCTTCAGATATGTAGGACACTCATGCTTCATGTGTCCGAACCCATGACAACCAAAGCACTTTGGTCCTGCAGGAACAGTATACTAACCGCCCTCCTTAGCATCCTTCTTCCCTTTGTCTTGGCTTTTAAACTGAGAAGAACTGAACTGCCTGCGGTCATTGTCGAAGCTCCTTCCATTGGCATTCTTCATAAACTTTTTGAACTGCCGAGTGATGTAGGACTTCATCTTGGAATCTTCATCATCAGAAGACTCATTTGTATCACTGCTCTTCACCTTCAAGGCCATGCTTTTGCCTTTATTGGACTTGCCAATCCTAGATAACCCTATTTCATAGGTCTGCAAGTTTCCAACCAGCTCAATCAAAGGAATCTTGTCTATATCCTTTGATTCCTCAATTGCCGTAATCTTGGCATGAAATCTCTTAGGTAGAGATCTGAGCACCTTCCTTACAATCTTGGGTTCAGGGATGGTTTCCCCAAGATTGAAGGCTGAGTTTACTATGTCCTTGAGCTTGGCATAGAACTCATCAAACGACTCATCCTCCTCCATCTTAATTTCTTAAAAACTTGTAGTGAGCCTCTGAAGCTTTGAATCTTTGACAGCCTTTGTTCCTTCATAGGTTGTCTGGAGGATGGTCCAGGCCTCCTTGGCAGTTTCAGTTGAGGATATCTTCTTGAACTCCTCATTGGTGACTGCGCTAAATAGGGCATTTAACGCTCTGCTGTTGAAGTTAGCCGCCTTGATCTTTGCATCATCCCAATTGGCCGGATCTTCTGTTGGCTTAGTCCAGCCAATCTCTACAGCTTACCACACCTTTTCATCCAAAGACTGCAAGAAAGCTCTCATGCGTACTTTCCAGTATGCATAGTTAGTGCCATCAAATAAAGGAGGTATAATTAATGATTGTCCTCTATCCATGACAAACAGGGGTCAATGGATCAAACACAGCAAAGATTAAATCCTAATCAGAGTGTGCCTGGTCTGATACCACTTGTTAGGTCATAATCTGAATGACCCCTTGTGATTAACCCTAATTAATTAATTTAGCCAAGTAATTAATTAACCAATTAATCATGCAATTTTTTGGAAGCACAAATAAATCACCAATCAACTAAATATGCAGCGGAAAATAAATAACACGGTGATTTGTTTACGAATGGGGAAAACCCTAATGGAAAAAACCCCACCGAGTGATTTTCAGGTCACCACTCCCGAAACTCCACTATTATCAAATCAAGCAGTTACAAGTAAAGGAATCCCAAGTACCTTACCAACCTACAGTTGAACCCTTACCCCAATACCCAATTGGACTTGATCTATAGCGACAGTTCTCACCTTTGATGCACGGCTCCCAAGTACGTGACTAACCAATGCGCGAATCCCAATACGCGACTTCAGAACACCAACTGAGAAGAATGGTTGGCTGCAAAGTTCTTCAGATCATCCACTTGATGAATAGCAAGAAGATGCTTGGTTACAAAACCCTATGGTGCACATACACAGCAACTTCTTGATGGAAGATGAACTAGGTCAAGAACTTTGTCTGTTGATCACAATTTGCTTGAACAGAGATTGCTCAATGATAATGCAACTTGTGTCACCCAAAACGGCTCTTAAAATAATCCTTTTATATGTTTAGGGTTAGAAGAAAAGAAGCCCCAAAAACACATTCACGGATCCCAAGAAAATCAGATTGGAATTCTGACTTTTTAATTCTCGACAGATAGCAGGTGTCGAGATAGCTATTGAGAGGTGTCGAGCTTTAAAAATTCTGCACTTTAACTTGTTTTTTCTTGGACAGACTTGATGACTTCAACACTTGACCTTGAAACATTGTTTCTTGAAGTATTAAAAACACCTAGATCTACCCAATTACAAGCAGAGTGCGTTTTGTCAAAGGATTAGCCAATTTACATAATTAAGTGACATATGTTCTTAAACAAGTTAAAACATATATGTCCTAACAGGTGGAGCTCATGGGTTTGATGTGGCAGTTTAGGGTGGTGGTTGTGTTGTTGATGGTGGATCGGGGTGGTGTTGTGGTGGTGGATTAGCGGGTAGTGATGGGAAAGTTTTGGGTGTGCTGTAAAATTAGAGAGAGAAAAAAATATTTTATTATGAAGATATATTATTCTAATGTGTTGTATAAGAAAATAATAGTTGGGTTGTTGAGTGTATTGTAAAATGGTATGATATAATTGATAAAGTAGCTTTTTAGGATGGTAAAATAGGATGGGATGCAATTTTCGGATGTGGATGCTCTAACAATTTTTTATTTAATTGCTACTACTTGCACATATTAAAAGAATACGAGATTGGACTGCATTAATGCCGTAGCACATTTTTTTTGTTATTTTGGAAAATGTACAAAGAAAGCTATATACAATTGATATTATATTTTTTAGGTTCTAAATATTTAGTAAAAAATGTTTAGGTTTTAAATTTGTTGTATGTTGGCAAACCGAGAACAAAAATATGTCTAGTATAAGATCTTAGGGTCTTTGAAGTGTTCTAGACATTGCTCAAGTTGATACAATTCATGATTCAAGAACATACAAGCTAAAGAAAGAAGAATTGAAAATCTGTTAAGCTCGACTGATCAAATTGCGATCTTTAAAATTTTAATTAAAACCCAACAACCCGTAAAAATGTTTAGGATTTAAGTCCAACACTACTAGGTATAAAAGGAAAACACTAATATACCTTTTTCAAGCCTTGAAAGTTATTCCTGCGAGATTTGTGAGGTTCTGTACCTTCTAACTCTATCAAGCACCTACCAGAGATCAAATTCATATTGCTAGTACTGATGGAGCAAAGTTGCCGCTAGGCCTTCAGCTATCAAGTGTACTGAAGATCAAGACATGAGTAGGTGGTTCATGTGAGAACAAATCCAGATCAAGGAAGTTTGTGGAGTTCAGAGGCCAATTTGGTAACTGTGTTAAATTTACTATGAATTGATATTCTTGATTGTAAATCTTAACTTGATTTAGGTTGTTGTTCTCTTGGGATAGTTTCCCCCCCAGCATTTACCTTTAAATGAGTTGTTTCATTGGTTTTCCTAGGTCATCACATCTTGTGTTATTTACTTTTCTGTTGTGTTTATTACATGTGATGAATGTTTAGCCTAGATCTGAATAATTAACCTAAGTAACAACTTGGCTAATATATTACATTAAACAAATTGTGTTTTCCAGTGGTCTAAAACTTGACAAATGGTATCAGAGCGGGTTAGCTCTTGATTGGGTAGTCTTATCTAGAGTTGATCTTTGACCCCTGTTGTCATGGATAAAGGACGTTTACAAGCGATCCCTCCCCACTTTAATAGGAATAACTATGCGTACTGGAAAGTAAGTATAAAAGCCTTCTTGAAATCTTTGGATGAGTAAGTTTGGTTGTCTGTGGAAGTCGGTTGGGAAAAACCTGCCACACATGTTGCTCAATGGATTGATGCCCAAAAAGAAGCAGCTAGCTTTAATAGCAAGGAAATGAATGCAATATTCAATGCTGTTTCACTAGAAGAATTTAAAAAGAAATCTAGTGTAGAGGTTGCACACACTACATGAAATATCTTACCAACTGTGCATGAAGGAACAAAAGCTGTGAAAATCAATAAATTGCAACAGTTAACTTCTAGGTTTGAGAGTATCAAAATGGCAGATGATAAGACATTTGATGAGTTTTATGCAAAACTCAATGACATTGTAAACTTTGCCTTTAACTTGGGTGAAGTTTATGAGGAACCTAAGATATTTAGAAAAATCTTAAGATTCTTATCTAAAGACTTTAGGCCCAAAGTCACTGTCGTTACTAAAAGCATGGATGTGGATACAATACATGTGGATGAACTAGTAGTATTCCTCCAATCATACGAGGGGATGAAAAGAATGATACATATGACTTTAGGCCCTATTCACTATTTGATGCATAAAATAATTATTGGCTCAAACATAGCGAGTAGGGATGGAACCATGAATTTTTCTTTAAGGAGGCCAAAATAAACCAAAAAATGTTGATTTCAAAAAAATTAGAAATATACCAAAATTCAAAATTGCTTCTTATAGAGGAAAAATTGAAAACTACATTAATACATGAATAATGAAATTTATCTAAAAAATGACCAAGGGTTTGGAAACTTTGTAATTGTTTTTGTGATATATTATTTGTTTTAAGTTTCATCTTGGCCTGTAAGCTATCGTTTTAAAGAGAACTCAATTATCACAATATGGGCTTTAATTCATTCCGATTAAACAATCAAATTTTTGGTCAAAAATTTGGTTTGCCCGTAGTCAAACTTAGGCAAACAAGGAAGAAGTGTTTGGAAATATTAATTTTGACGTAAAATGATGAATTTTGGTGGTTGGGTGAATTTTTTATTTTGTTTGACCGTTGATTAACTCGGTCAAAGTTTGATCAACAAAGGAAATTTTAGTCATTTTAACTCTTCTTGTTTTAGTAAACAGTAATATTTATTAGAACACACATGAAAATAATAATATTAGTGTTTTAAACTGGATTTATAATATATTATTTAACTAGAGTATAACTACAAAAGGGTCTAACCTTTGTAGTTGTAGACTAGAGTTATAAACTACGAACATTAAACACACACAACCAATGTAGGATAAACATCATTTTTTTTTTGAGTAAACAGTAATACTTATTAGAACACACACGAAAATAATAATATTAGTGTTTTAAATCGGGTTTATAATACATTATTTAATCAGAGTACAACTACAAAAGAGTCTAACCTTTGTAATTGTAAATTGATGTTACAAACAACGAATACTAAACACACAAAATCAATATAGGATAAAGAAGTAATGATGTTGAATTTTGACCCTAAGATCGAGAGCGTGTTGAATTTCAACCAAGGGTATTTGAAGTTATCTTGATAGTTCAGAGGTAATCACAACTCAAATGTGCTCAAAACAATTTTAGAAATGATGTTGAAAAATGACATTTTCTCACTCTTTTGTCAATATCTTTTGAACCAAAATTAATTTTTGAATTATAATTTTTTTTATTAGAAATTTGACATCCAAGGCTTCAACATGGACACCAAGTTTGCCTAATTTGGATTTAAAATTAGTGTTGCTTGAAGTTAGGACAATAGTGTCGTTAGGAAATTAGTGTTTTAGGGGAAGTTGCATATGCCCCTTTTCATACGTACGCAAATTCACCCAGGCAACCCTAAACTTCCATATTTAGCTTCCAAATGCTCCAATCTTTGGTGGGGATACCTCCCAGACGTCTAGGGAGCTTTAGAACCCTCTAAAAAGCTCCAAAAACCTTAGTTTACTCATATAAATACCTACCTTATACCTCCAATCAAAATCACTTCTAGAGAGAATGAATTTTTGCCTCCATGATTTCAAAACTTTCTTTCTCATCTATAATCTCTCACCAACACATGAGGATGTTTTTAAGTCTTCAAAACATTCAAAACATCACTCTAGGAGTTTTTTTTTTTTTTTTTTTTTTTTTTTTTTCGTTTTCAAAATAATCCTAGGGCACATGAGCATTCTAAGAAGCTTAAAAATCATTGTATACCTATTTAATAACAAAACATTAAAAAAAGATTATGTGATATCCCAAATTGTGTGAATGTGATATGATTAGAATATTTGAGTGTGTGCTGTGCGGGTTTGTGTTGAGTCCCACATCAGATGTTTACTAGGTGAATTTTGGATTTTATAAGTGACTGTAGAATCCCAATTGTAACTTGACTAGTCCTTTTGGGTGATAATTGCAAATGTGGCTTGAGCTTTCCCTGGGTCATTGAAAATGGTATCAAAGCAAACTTGGTAATGCCATGTGACTCAATGGCACTGCAGCACAATGTGGGCTTTGACAAGGATGTCTGTAATTTAAGTGGGAGAGGTTGTGATACTTTAAATTGTGCGAATATGATTGGATTTGAATGTTTGATTATGTATCGTGTGGGTGTGTTAATTTCCACCTCAAGTGTTTTCGTAGATTTTGGGTTTATAAGTGATTGCAATGAGCCCTAATTGTAACTTAACTAGTCTTTTTGGGGTATGAGTACACATGTGGCTAACGCTTCGTATTAAATACTGACTTATAATAGTCAATTGATGGTATAAAATGCCTTAGAAATATTAATTTCAAGCAACCACTTTATTTTATTTTGATTATTTCTATCACATTACACCAAGGAGAACATGGCAAACTATATTTGGATTGTGTAATAGTTCTATCATATTATGATATTCTCTAATTGTTATTGTTTCACCATTTTTTCTCAAGATAGTTAACCGCATTCTTGTCCAATTAGAAGGCCTTCGTAAGAACATCATAATTGATGGGAGGATTAGACCCAAAGGCTATGTTTTTTATGGTGATAACTCCAAGATTTTGACTATTGAAACGAGAAAGGGCAACAACATTGGTTTTGCCTATATTAAGCTTGAAGTGAAAGAGACTAAATGGGAACACAATGTCATCTCCCTAGTTTAGAATTTTGGTAAATTGACGATTGGGATTAGATGTGACAAAGCCAGCATAGATGGTACCCTTTAGGACTTGTAAAACTTCAATGGCACGAGATGAGTATAGGGAGGATTTATGCCATTTGGTGCAAAGTGAAGACGAGCCAAAAATAAGTCTAGAGTGTTGAGGCCTGGAATTAGGTCCACAGCGATACGAGTGACATTTGACCCAAGTAAATTTAAGGTGCTTTTGGGAATGTCAAGCCCCGATAAGAAGAAATCATCAGCTATTGCAAGTGTTGGGAATTTTCCATTAACAAATATTGTAGGAAGAAAATTTTGTTAATTTCTCAGGTGCATAGGACAATTTCATAATAATTTTTGATAGCTTGTCATGTAAAAAATAGGGTATCATTTCTATATCCTTAGGTTATATTCCTTAGATTCCCCAATTATATCCAAACATATAATTATATCGATCAAAGCAATGCAATCAGTGTTATATTTCCTCAATGAAAAATAAATTCAATACAACCATGACTTTGAATTTAATTAGGGATTGAAGATACACTACTTAAGAAATTGTACCAAAATTTAATCCATAATATTATCTTAAAGCGTAATTTTATTCATAAATAGGATTCTCTACACCCAAAAAAAAAAAAAACTAGAAATTTAAAATGGCTTGTAATAATAATAATAATAAGAATAACGAGTATGTACATACCTGTAGAGTAACAAAGATAGAGGCAAGGAAAAAATACCAAAGTTAACAAGGCTAGAGTAACAAGGCAAGAATTACAGGGGTGAAGCTATGGGTACCAGTAGGGGGCGCCATCCACACCCCCCCCCCCTCCCCCCCGGTAAACCAAAATTAAAAAAAAAAAAAAAAAATTATATAGAGTAAAACCAATGCCCCAATTTAGTATTTTCATGAGTTGGCCACCACAACACAAGATTTGGCTCCCCCAACTTGTCTTTAACCCGTAGTTTTTTTACATGTTTTCATCTTTTGCCTTTTAGTTTTTCCCCATCTCCCTCTCAACATGTTAGTCACCCATATTTTTATTAGCTTCTTTAGTTGAAATTTTTCCAAAATACTTTATAACTTTTACCTTCTACTACAACAAAATGTATTTTCAATGACGAAATTTAGTGAGGAAATATTTTTTGTCGCTAAAAATACAACTTTAGCGACGAAATATGAATTTCGTCAGTTAGCGACGAAAAATAATTTTCATCGCTATTGTGCTCTGAAAAATGGGCGCCATTAAGGGAAACTTTGGCGCAAACTTAATTAATCTATAGCGACGAAATATTTCGTCACTAAAAGTTGAAATTTTTAGTGATGAAATATTTCGTCATTGTAAGTATTGCTATGTATAGTATTAGTGATGAAGATCCTTTTGTCGCTATAAGGAAGAAGTAGCGACGAAAAATAATCGTCGCTAAAAATAATCATGATTTTTCATTCCATTGTTTTAGCGATGAAATCACAATTCATCACTAAAAGTATGCTATAGCAACAAAATATAAATTTTGTCTCTAAAAATCTTAACAAAATCTGGGTTCTTTAGTGACGAAATTGATCTTCGTTACTAAAAACATTAAAACACTAATACTTATTGTGACGAAAAATAGGCATTAGCGACGGAAATAATTCGTCGCTAAAGACCTTCGTATATATATGCCTTTTTTGTTTCTTCATCCCCAAAAGTTTGAGCACACTCTCCTTGCCCACGCCGATTCTCCTTGCCACTTGACCCATGCCGTCGACAACCTCTCGACTTCCTTAAATCTTAGCCCTCTCAACTTCCTCAACCTCTCAACTTCCTTCGCCGTCGCCTCACCTGCAACGCCGCCTCCCTTCACCTTCCTATCGGTTTGCCGAGCTCGTCGAAATCGACGTCCCTTCACCTTCACCTTTACCAATCTCGCCTTCACCGATTCAAGCTCCCCGTCCTCCGATTCTGATCGAGTACAACTGCCACCGTCGTCGACGTTGATAGCCCCTAACGCCGCTGCTGATCTGAACACACTGCCTCTCTAATGACTCACTCTTCATCAACACCTCCACTCCTTCATCATCTCTTGGTTCGTTTCCTATTTCTTCTTTATTGGCTAACAAATATTTATTTTTTTATTTTTTATAAATGAAAATGATTTGATAAGTTTGATTTAATAGAGAATGTTCTATGTTGATTTTGTTTGTGTCATCTTATTCTTCCTTAAGGAGATGTTGAGATCAGAAAAAGGTTTTACATATATCAATTAGAAAACTAGCTTTTTGGGGTTAGTGTGTGTGTCTGACTGAGTCACCGGGTTCATTTTGCCATAGTGGGAAGTGGAAATTGCAGTGAGTGATGAGTCTCTGTAAGTTGTTATCGGTGAAGGATGAATTCGAAATAGAAGGAAACTATTTGGAGTTTTGGGTGTTTTGGAGAGATACAAGGATGGACCCACTCATTTGATTGGGTGGGTCAACTATGTAATTAGTTGGTAAGTTGGAACAATCTTTTTTTTAAATGTGTAGTGGTTGGACCGACGTAAATGGTGATGTTTAGACTTTAGACTAGAGTATGGCCTACTTAAATGCACCAAAATCTTAATACAAATTTTATAATCACAATGATGTAATACTTGACAAATTAGTCAATAATATAGTATTTGTTTCATTACAGTTATTTATTATTGTTTCACAATGGTGGAGTGCAAATCTCATTTTAATTAGAATAATGGTGAGCCCACCAATTAAAAGTCCTTGAACAATTCATTGTTTTGGAAACTTTTTGTGGAAGAAGTAGAGTAACTTTCACTTCATTGGTTTCTTAAGTTCCTTTGGAGTTATGCTTTTTGTCCACTAAATGTAAAATATTCACAACCCCTGCTGTAAAATGTTTTGTGTGGAACGTAAATACTTTTTGTTTATACTTAATGCCTTCTTGCAAGTTAAATACTCTTTGTTCCAAACCTACCTTATTATCCTAATCATACTTGCCAGCATTTTTTTGTCGTAATTAGCCTATAGCCTGGGATTTTAATTACTAGCTTACATAATAAGACTTCATTACTCATCAGACTTGACCCAACTCATTGTGATTATATTTAATTCATTTGAAGGTTAATAAATATCAAGATGCATGACAACTTGTTGTTAGGTAAAGATTGATTACTAGTTAAAATTACACTAAGTGATACACAGATCTCTTCTACTTCTTTGTCCTCTCCAATTTATAAGAAAGACATTTGAGTAAAGCAAAAAATAGATATGAAAATGACATAAAGTGAAAGACCCAATCCTTGTTGCTCCAGTGTGTGGCTGTATGTCAAAATTGGAAGCTTAAAGTTTTCGTATATCTAGAAGTTGTGGTTTTTACTTTTTACCATTTAGATGCTTCCCTAATGACCTAATATTATTAAGTTATAGTGGAATATGCCCTTTTTACGTAAAAGTTGTCATCCACTTCTTTCATATATTATCTTCTTGTATTTTATATCAAAATTTCTTTAGTCATCTTCATCTATAGTACATGAAAATCATGAAAATTTATTATATATGTGTGTATTAAATTAATATATAAGGGTTGTTGTTGTGGTTGTGGTTGGGGCTTAGTGGCGCTCACGGTGCCCATGGGGAATAGAAAGAGGTTTAGATCTATGAAAGTCAAAGACCAAAGCTTAGCCAACAAATCAGACTTGTATGCTTAGCTTGATCATAGTAAGTAAAATGTGTATAAATACCTATAAAACTCTATACTTGTGATGTTTGTGATTGATTTTGTGGTGGGTTGTTGTGTTGGAGCAAGAGGGTGACTTGCATGGTGTTATAAGGTGGTTTTACATTCATATTGAGAGTATTTTTAGTTTCTTGCAAATGTGAATGAAACTTGTTAATTAGATGTGATGAATATTACTTTATTCGATTTCAATACTTGTAAGAATTGTACTTGCGATGTCTGTGATTGGTTTTGTGCTGGGTTGTTGTGTTGGAGTAAGCGAGTGGCTTGCATGGTATTATAAGGTGATTTAAACTAATATTGTGAGTGTTTTTAGTTTCTTGTAAATGTGAATGGATCTTGTTGATTAGATATGATGAATAGTACTTTAATTGATTTCAATACTTGTAAACACTCTATACTTGTGATGTTTGTGCTTGGTTTTGTGGTGGGTTATTGTGTTGAAGCAAGCGGGTGGCTTGCATGGTGTTATAAGGTGGTTCAACTTCAAGTTAAAACACATTTTAGTTAGTACTTTATTTTAGCAATTGACCCACACTACATGGTGTGACTACTTTTTTTTTTTATGCATTATTTGAAACTAATTGTATTATATTACACTTGAAAATCCATGTTTGCTTTCTACAACTTTTACATTAGGAGTTGTGATTTTAATTCATTGGTGTGGCTACTCTTAATGCATTGTTAGACATGTTCCTTATAACATAGTTAATGTTTTTACTTTACGATTTCAATGTAGTATTGTTTTTATATTTTTGCAGATTTCTTATTAGTGGCTTTTAGGGGATTTACTTTTGGTATTACTTGAAGACATATGAGGACATCTTCCATTAGTTCTAATTATATTATGCTACACTTTTTGTATTGTTATAAAACATCTTGAGTTATTGTATGTGTTGTAAACAGTTATTGTATGGAAGGAGTTTGAATTGGATACTTGTTTTATTTTTTACTTGCGAAATGTATGGATCTTCTTTTATAAATGTGTTGTTGAAATAAATATGTTATTCAAATGTGAGGTTTTAATAATGTAATGACAGGTTATAGGTTAATATCAAAGCCATGAAAAAAATAAAAACAGAAAATAAGTTTTAGCGACGAATTTTTTCGTCACAAATATAGCAACAAAAAATTGTTTAAGTGACGAAATATTTCATTGTTAAATGTAGAAAAATTTTGTAAGAAATGGTTTTAGTGATGAAAATTTTCGTTGCTATATGTGCCTGGATTTTCTTAAAAATAGTTTTAGTGACGAACTTTTTCGTCACTATATGTAACCGATCATAGTTTTAGTGATGAAATTATTTGTCACTAAATATGATTTAATAAACTAAGGTATTTTTAGTGACGAAATATTTTATCACTGAATAGTATTTTTAGCGAGAAAAACATTTAGTGACGAAACGTTTTTGTCGTTAAAAGTTTTTTTTTTTTTTTTTTTTTTTTTTAAATCAAACTTTTAGTGACAAAATTTTTCATTGCCAGGACTTTTAGTGACGGGGTTTCAACGAAGAAATGAGTTTCGTCATGAAAAGTCCAATTTCGTTGCTAAAGGTTTTTAGTGACGAAAAACTAGTTTTTTAGTGACAAATTTTTTCGTCACTAAAAATACATTTTGTTGCAGTGAATTCCAGTCATCCAAAATCTTTTAATCACTCAATACTCTCACATTCTCTTCAATTTCACTTCATTAAAACTTTTCCTTAACAAAGCATATCCTAAGAAAAAATATATCTTCCTTGGCAAAGAGTTCTACAATACGAAGCCGTGTAAATTTTGAGAGGTACACAGTTCTTTTTTTGCCTTTTCATTTCTATTATAGTCCAATCTTTATTTACTAATATTATGATTATGATTTTTGGTTTTCTAATTAAGTTAAATTTCTATATATTTGAGAGGTACAAAAGTGATCTTGAATTTATTTTTTTACTATAGTAATCTAATTTGGTTGAATTTAGATTCAATTTATTTTATGCTTGCTAATACTTATTTTGTTATATTTAATTTCTACTAATATTATTTGTTCTTGCCATGTAGTCTAGCTTTATTATATACTTATATTTTATTTCTATGAATGTTATGGACCTAAACCTGTGTAAAGGAATAGGAAAAACTCAATGGAAAAAATGACCTTAAAATGGTCAATTGGCCATTTAGTTTTATTAGTATTTTGCGTACTAATAAAAATTACATTGATTAAAAATTTCTAACAAAACTTTTGCACTATTATACATACTTCCAAGTTAATTGAAAAAAATTTTTCTTGGGAAAACTAATGCATGATATATATATATATATATATATATAAAAGAATTACATTGATTAAAAATTTCTAACAAAAATTTTGCACTATTATACATACTTCCAAGTTATTTGAAACACTTTTTTTTTTTTGGAAAACTAATGCATGATATATATATATATATATATATATAGAGAGAGAGAGAGAGAGAGAGAGAGAGAGAGAGAGAGAGAGAGAGAGAGAGAGAGAGAGAGAGAGAGAGAGAGAGTTGGGTTCAAGTTACATCTGGTGTAACTCTAAGCAATATTACACCACCCAATAACTTGTTATTGAATTAATATTTTGAAAATCCAACCGTTGAATTACATGTTCTATATGTTCTTAATATGCATACCAATTTTCATATTAATCGAATGTTATTTACCATTTGATCCATAAATTCATATTTTATGCATTATTTTAAATTACAAAAATTTGAATTTTAACAATTAATTGATGACATAGATATTAATTTTTAATCACCTTAAAATTTTGCAAATATAAAGAATATACAAAGATAATGTAATCTAACGGTGAATTTGTCAATATTCATATCCAATTAAAAAATATTGAGTAGTGTAACATTGTTTAGAGTTACACCAAGTGTAACTTGAACCCAACCCATATATATATATGAGAAAGTTTATAAATACAAAAAATTTTACATCTACTGATGTGACTAATCATTAATTATAGGCCCAAAAAAAAAAAAATGATGCTAGTAGTGGGTACGAGCCTAAAAGAGAACTAATAAAAACTAATATAATAATTTTGCCTCAACCCCAAAATAAAATTCTTGGCTCTGCCCTGCTAAGAAATACTTTTCATCATACTTGAAGCTATCTATACCTTTTAATATTCTTTCATTTCGCTTCTCAAAAAAAAAAAAAAAAAAAAAAAAATTCTTTCAATTCAACTTGGGTGAGGGGTAGGAAATGTTACATGAGAACATGTTTATTCATAGTCCACGACTTCCGTTTTAAGGAGTTGATAAGACTTGCCAACTTGGTTATTCTTCAACAGTATCAATTTTTATTAAACTGATGCTACCCTGCACGTATTAAAAAGTAAATCAAATTGGACCACTTCAATACCGTAGCATAGTTCTAATTTTGCTTTTGCTAATACACAAATAAAGCTTACATTTGATATTATATTTGAACATGAGATGACTAAAGCGCCCATTTATCTTGACCGGTGTTTCTAAATTAAGTTTACTGAAGTGGACTGTGATCTCATTACTGATTTCTTTGTATTTTAAACTTTAAGCTGTGAATTTTATTTTATTATTTTAATTCGATTGTTGGGCAGAAGGATTTGAACACTAAGTGTCTTATTTGGAAATACCAGATAGTATCAATCGGTTGAACTAGAAAGATCTTGACGGGTAGTTTTAGATGTTGATTAGGAGAAGATATCTCATACATTGTATACATGCATCATCTCTCTTATCCTGTATGAAAAAAAATAAATATATAAAAAAGAGACAGGTTTTTAACGTGGTTTGACTATGAAAGCTTGCGTCCACGTTGTCTGTTTTTTCTTGTAGTATTGCAATGAGGTCTTCTCTTACATATGCTTCTTTATGAATATATATAGTTGTTTTCCTTATGAGTTTGATTGTGCTAATTACATGGAGGTGTATTTACTAATGGGGTTGTTGAGGTTTCCATACTGATTGGATCTGAGTTTTTAATATTGGTTTGGTCTTCCTCAACAATGTGTGACTTTCAACTCCATGACCTATACACTATGAGAGAAATGATACATACATCTAATTTATAAAATAATTACAGGTGCAAACATTACAAGTAGGGATGTAACCATGAATTTTTCTTTGCCAAAACAAACCAAAATTTTTTTATCATTCAAAAATAAGAAATATATTAAAATTTAATTAATTTCTTTTAGAGGAAAATTCAAAACTACATTAATTCACGAAAATTAAAACTAAAAGAGTCCAATAAAATATTATCTTCCATTTCTTTTTCTAAATTTAGTTTTCCTAATATTCTGAATTGAAAATACTTGTTCAATAGTTACAATAAAAATTGGAAGTGTAATCTACAGGACAGACGAAGTGATATTTAATGCAAGGCATAACGGCTGGTCCCCAATGATAGACAAAGCCATAAAAGATATTAAATGCAGGAGACAATAAAGAAATAATGTCCTGATACCATCAGACAAATAGCCATTAATAGGTGATAAAATCCAGTATTTATTACTAACGGATCTAAATCCTGTAAATGCAGATATTCACTCAGACAATTAATACAAGGGTTATAAAACCCTTACAACCAGAAGAGAGAAAGGTACACAATTTCATACTCACAACTCTTAATTATTTTAGCTCTCTGATTTAAGCAAGTGAATATTTTGTCATTAGAGGACCCTTGGCCAACACCACACTAGTGTTTTATCATTTCGTGATCTCTCTTTGTAGATTGATCAACGAAACAGCTTGTCATCATCCATCAGCATAGATAAAAAGCTCAACTAACAATTTTATGCATCATTAGTAAGTTATTGATTTTGTAATCATTACAAGCCATTGGCACAACTAAAAAATCTTTATCAATCTTTTGAAGTCCAGATATTGAACTACATAATGTTAATAATGATGAATTCCATCATTAATGGTAATTTTTAAGGATTTGTGAATTTTTGTAGATAAATACTTGTTTACCCAAAAAAAAAAAAAAAACAATTATAACCAATTCCGAAAGAAGATTCCCGGTGCATCTCAAAAACCTAGAGCTTAGCTAAAAATATGCAACTCCACTATATGGTAACTAAACTCAACCAATGATTAAATTCTCTTAATTGAAAATTTATTACAACATAAAAAATATCTAATCAATATATAGTTATGCTCAATTGCATGTAAGGTCATCTTGTTGTTGAAAAAAAAAGAAAACCAACCCAAGCAATCCTTTAGGTAGAGTCAAACAGCATGGCAACAACCAAATCCTGATGTCTCAAATTTTTAACTTTTGATCTCGAAAAAGCCAATAACCAAAACGTCATATGCAACAGATAGTTACAACTTACGATACATAAAGTCATCTGCGTTTTTCTTGAGTGGATTTCTTTTAAGAAGATTTTTTTTTTTGGTTAATAAAAATTTAATTTTTGTTTTTATTTTGGAAGTAGGTCACCTGAAACATAAGTAATTATTGTTTCACATTTTCAGATGTAAAATGTTTATACAATATTCACACTTTCATTCATAAAAAATATTCACATTTTACACATGATGTTAACGAGTATAGATATTGTTAGACTTAGATGTAAAACCATCAAAACCCTTAAACAAATTCTCAAAAAAAGAGGATTTCACCTCATCTTGCTAATGTTTCTTATTATTTTTATTTATTTATATATTCTTAGAGGAAGACTTCTGTTGGTGGCTGCATAATTAATATTTTTTAGTGGTTAGATATAATTGTTTTTTAGAGTCAAACTAGCACCGCATTTGGTAGTAGGTTCATTCAACTTTCAATTTTTTGTTTTCTCCCTTGGTATCAAAGTTTCTTACGTAGTACGTACAGGGATAGATAATTGAATGCTTCAGGTGAATTTGCTTTATAAAAGCATCAGCATTGGAATGCTAAAAAATTATATTACTATTTTTAGCACCACTAATACTAAAAAGTATGCTGCAGTGGTGAAGGGAAAGTTAAAAAATTTAGCTGTTGAGCTATAGTTCACAGCCAAAGATGGTTGTGCACTGTAGCAAATAAGGTTAAAAAAAATAATATTTTATAAAAAAGTTATATTATTTTATTGTGTTGGTGGTGGTGATTGTTGTTTATTGTAGCAGATATATTATTTTATTGTGTTGAATGCGAAAATAAAACCATTGATGTTAAGTGTTTTGTAAAATGAGGTGCTAAAATATATAAAGTGGCTTTTTTGTACCTAATTGCTAAATTTTTGGCACCACCAATGCTGATGCTTATTGTAAGTTCAAAATGGGTATAAACCACCCTTGAACGTTTAGACCCCAAAATACAAATTATCAATTCAAGCTTATTATCAAACAATTAATGTGCGGAATATGAACATAAGCTAAACACAAAATTGATAACCAATTTAAGTCAAATATAAACACATCCACAGCAGTAAATATAAGGCAAAGATAAAGGGAAGGAAGATGCAAACACACGGACAACACACGATGTGTTATCGAAGAGGAAACTGAAACCCTCGGCGTAAAACCTCTCCGCCAACCTCCAAGCGGTAAATAATCCACTAAAGAATATAGTTGGGATACATGAATATCAGAAGACCCTCCAAGCCTAATCTACCCAAGTACCTAAGCCCTCCAAGCTTCTTGCTCTAACGAGGTTACACCGAACCTATTTCTTCTTTAGCTTCCTAGATTCCACTACTTGACCATAGCATCAACCAATGTGAATTGGTTCCTTCCTAATTGTTTCCCAACAGCACCAAATAAACCTTCTCACAGATGTGGGTATGGTGAGAAAAGGATTTGGTCAAAAACCTCTCAAGGATTGAACAATGGAGAGGGAGAGAGTAGAGGAATTTGAAGAGTCTCTAAGGTAAAGATTGTGGATGAATCGATCTTGTTTTTCTCTAGGGTTTCTCCCTAAAATTATCTCTAGAAGCTCTACTCATTTGGTGGGTATAAGGGTTTATATATAGTGGGGTGAGAAAGGAATGCGAAGAGTCAGTTTTTCCCAAACAGGGCTAATTGGCGGCATGCCCTCGCGACTGGACTGAGTTGCAAGTTCAAGCCGCGAGATAACGGCCTGGCTTGCCTGGGACTTTTGTCCTGTAGTGCTACAGCTGGTACGACCCTTCAGCTTCCTGTGTGCTTTTCACGTGCCTGTAGTTGGCAGCTTGCAGCCGCGAGTCACCCGCGAGTTCTAGCGGCAAAACTCTGCTTCTTTGCACATATTTGAGCTTTTCTTCGCATTTTCTCACACACTACCCTTACAAGAATCCTACATAAATACAGGGATACTAAATGCTTAAATTACAAGCAAATTGACACGGAATAAATCCAACAAGATGGTTGATTAAATTCAACCTTACACTTATTATTAGTGGTGCTAAAAAGCCATATTGCTATTTCTAGCACCACCAACTACAAAATTAGGGCTGCATTGGTGGAGCTAAAGCCATAAATTTTGGCTTCTCAGTTATAGTGCATAGCCAAAGATAGTTATGCACTGTAGCTCAAAAGAAAAAAAAAATTTAAAGAAAAAAAAACTTATGTTGCGTTCACACTAGTTAGAATATTTTAATATTTTTTTTTCACATCTTTTCTTTTTCTCCTCCTTTCTCATATCTGTCTGTTGCTCCTCTCTCCTTATTTTTCCTTTCTTCCCGTTGCAAGCTCCTCTTCCTCCACTCATCTTCGACCCAAGCCCCTGCCCAGCACTGACCTTCATTCTTTTCGTTCTCCGCCCCTCTCTCTCTCTGCTATCTCATTTTTCCTCTACTTTGTCTCTCAATCTTTCTCCGCCTCATGCACAAGCACCATCTCTCTTCACCCTTTGTTGCCACTATCGACCACCACTAACACCAACACCAAGATCCATGATTAGACAACAAGCCATCCATTGCTTGTCATCATTGTCTCTTCCTTGCCGTAACTGAAAAAAAGGCATTGTCACCGTGACTAATAAATCGTCGTCTCTTCCTCGCCGTTAGTGGGTTTTGATTTTGAATTTTTCTAGTTGATGGGTTCTATAGATGGGTTTATGTTGATGGGTTTTATTTTTATTTTTATTTTGATGAATGGGTTTTGATTTTGTTGATGGTTGATGAATGAGTTTTCTTAAAGAATGGGTTTTGTTGATGGTTGCTGGGTTTATGGTGGTGGATCGGTTTGTAATGGTTGATGACATTACTGAGTGGCTGGGGATTGAAGGGAGGGAAAGATAGAGAGATAGAGATGAAGAAAGGGAAAAAAAAAAAAAAATAGTGTTTAACTTTGATGTGAAAATAAGACCATTGATGTGGAGTGAGTTATAAAGTGGTAAGTTAAAATAGATAAAGTGACTTTTGTGGTGCGAAATAGCTAAAAATTTGCCTCCACCAATGTGTATGCTCTAATAAAGGTGAAATTCTGCTGGAGATTGTTCTATGGAGATTTGGGGTGGCTTTACCTTGAGATCAAGGTGTTCACTTGGAAAAAAAATATATAAATTATATACATAATTATTTTTAAACTAACCTATTTTGTTTAATCTAAAAAGAAATGTTGAACATTCTGACTTGAAAATCTCAATAATTTAGATGCAACAAAAATAATATTAGCCAAATAAATATAAATCTTAAACCCTTAAACAAAAATTAAATAAAAAATAAATGCCCATCTAACTGCAAAAATTAGATTAAACAACAACATGATTAAGCCAAACAACAACAGAAATATTCAACAAAAATATCATTCAAAACAGAAAATAAATAAATAAATAAAAGCCCTTAATCATTCAGATTCGTAGCTTATTCAACTCATTACATAAAAATGATCCCTATATAATTTCATTTCGTAAATAAATAAATGAGGTTTTTAAGAGATAGTACTACTCTAAAATTCTAAATTGGATGTAAAGAATTATACTTTTTACTGTAGAATGCACGAGGTCCTTTGCCAAAAGAAAAAAAAAATGCACGAGTTCCGACCCTAAAACCACCAATCCATTGACTATCATAAATGCACAATTTTTTTTTTTTTTAATACATGTCACCTCATCTTTATTTAAAAACAACTTCTTCTTCTTCTTCTTCTTCTTCTTCTTCTTTTTTTTTTTTTTTTTTTTTTTTGAGATAAAAAACAAATAATTGGCTGTTATTATTTTGAATTTTTTTAAGAGAGTTTCAATTTATGACATCTGCTTTTAATAATAACTCTTTATCATTAGAGTAAGATACCAATCAATTTTTGGTAAATTTCTTATTCAACCAATGGAGACTTTACCGGTTGAGATGAATTAATTATGCAATGACAAAATATAATGTATTAATGTCAATCAGGTTTAAAATTTTTCAAAATTAACTAATTTAGTTTCTAAAGCCAACTTATTCTCTAAACACTGTTAGTTTAGTTAGTTATTTTTTCTTAACTATTTTAGGGACTAAATTGGTTTTAGAGATCAAATTGGTTAGTTTTGAAAAGTATTGGATTTGATTGATATTAACTCAAACTTCAAGGTATGTTAATGAAATTTACCCTAATATATGATCAATTTGATTGATTGTGGGGATCAATTTGATCATTTCAACCACATGTGCTACATTTTTAAGTTTGCATCTTATACAATAAAAGATTACTTCAAGCATCAGTTGTGAATGTCCACAATTATTTGTTATTTTTCTTAATGTTTTAATTTTTTTTCAAATTCAAGTTATTGTTCGTAATTGAACTTCGGACCTAAACGCTGCGTGGCCTACACATAATCACTTAAACAACTTTGGTATCAATAATAATTAGAGCAAAGTTAACTAATGTTTTAAGGGCATTAGTTTAAAAAATATTTTATGAACAAAAAAGTAACTAACTTTTTTAACATTTTTTTTTTAATATTTATTATGAAAGTAGTATTAAAACTTCCTTAAAATGGTCTATTAAAAAACACCATAAAGGCACTCAATTATCGGGCACTAATAATAATAGCATAATATAGTTTACTTAGGTCTTGGCTAAATCTATAATACATTACTTCCTTTCTTGGTTCTTGAGTTTTTCAAAAATGTTTGTTTTAGTCCTCCCATCATCTCAATTACAAAACTTGCTGACATAATACTTACTTGACAAAGGTAACTAATAAAATAATAAAAAAATATTTAATTGCTATTGAAATAAACTACCTTACCATCATAAGAAAAAAAAAATCCACATAAAGGGGGAAAAAACTTAAAATTCTCCTCAGTTTTAGTGTTTTAGAGGAAAAAAATAAATAAAATGATTTAATAAAAAAAGTAAAATGAGGGATGAAAAAACATCAAGAAAATTCCCATTCTAGATTTAATTTTCTATCACTTTCTAGGATACCAAGCAAACAACACATTCAATCAGCCAAACTAAACATCAATCTGCCAAGAGAGTGATAGAAAATTGAAGCAGGGATGATATTTTCTCTATGCTTATAATAGTGTACTGAGATTTTCTCTATATTTGTTGCTGTGTTTTATTGGTAAGAATATGAAAGGAAAAAAAAAAAAAAGTGGATCTTGATTATTTTTAGTTCATTTAATTAATTTATTTTTTCTTTAAAAGGGGATAAGTTTGTATATCAGAAAAACTGTAAAAAGTGGGCTTTAATTTTCTGTCACTTAAAGAATGGATCAGATGACGGCCTGCGCACATTATATGAAAATACATATAGGTATTTATAACTTATAAATCAGCTACAGTACCTACAACACTTTCAAACCAAAATTTTGCCAAATAGCATAATTTTAGGAATAATTTAGGAAAAAAGAACTGAACCAAAGTTATTTATTTGTGTGGCATTTTTTTTGGAACTCGAGTTCCAAGTGAAACTCGAGTTTACCAAATTCAAGTTCCAAACATTATAGCAACTAGTATGTAACCCATGCTACCGCATGAGAATTGATATATTATTAATCATGAGTTTATTCATATTTAAAAGACTCAGTTAAGTCTAAATTCATATTATTAACCATAAAATTTTATTAACAAAACTTAGTAGTATATATATATATATATATGTATGTATGTATAGAAGAAAGCGAGTTGAACCACAATAGATTGATATTGTATACAAGTTACAATCACAGTCATGCATATTGAAAGGGTAATTAAAGGGTAATTAAGCCCATACAATTAATTGGTTCTTAAGTAAATAAAACTTTAGAAACATTTGGCACATCAATCAAACTTAAGTAAAAAAATGTTCAAAAGTAGCACAACTATAAGCCAAAATAGAGTAATATGAAACTAAATTGGCAGCTATGAAGCTACTAAGAGAGAGGTGTTTGCCATAAAAGGGACTAATTAATAGGTTTAAGAATTCACAAGGTTAACATTGGATATTCTTCCCATGTGCTAAATATTGTTTTCAGTAAGGTCACGCCAAATAGGTTGAAAGCCATCTTCGTGCAAGATTGATAGCTGCAAGAGAAGTCAATCATCAAGCAAGGACCAAAAGATTTCAAAAAATGTTAACATTGATTCAATGTATGTGCATACACACAAACCCATCACTATATCAATTAAGGGAATCAAAACTAAATGAAAATATTACACAGAAAGATGAACCTTGGTGACGATGTTTATCCAAAAGATCCATTCATGCTTTTGAATCTTCAATTTCTATTGGTGATTGAAATTTTCGTAGCTTAAAAAATTTAAAATTAAAAAAAAAAAAACCCTCAGAGTTGTTCTCATTTTGTAGTTTTACGATGGGTCATTTTGTAACATGATGGGCATTTGTGTGAAGAAAAAACCTCTGAAGTTGCATGGCTAATAAAAGAAATTCTCTCCAATCTCTTTTTATAGAGAGATGAATTTGTGCGTGTTTTTATACACCCTTCATAGTTGTATTATCACAAAGTAAGTCCAATGGATTTAGATTGGTATTACCGATTCCCAAAACATGAGTGTTTAATGTGTTATTAATTTCATCTCATCTCATTACCAAGTCCAATGAATTTTAATTGGAATTCAATTTTTCCAAGTGGTGCATCTCTTGCAATATTCTTTCATTTTTTATTTTTAATTAATTTTTTGAAATATATTTTCAATTCCCATGGCCACTTTCCATATTCAGTTTCTTGTTATAATTCCCTAGGCACTTTGAAGTTTGAACCAAGAGAACAATGAACCTACGTAAAAATAAATAAAAACAATGAATCAAAGTAATGGTTCTCTCGAAAACAACCCCAAATCATATTATATTCTTCTGATTATTTTCTTTGTACACATGTATAGTAAAATTGGACTCCAATTTCAAATTCTAATTGAACAATTGGAATGACACATGGCACAAAATTGAAACTCTAATTTGGAATTTTATTCGAGTTTTTCTCTGCTTCACCTATTATTATATATATAGATATATAGATTTGATCAAACATAATGCTCGGAACTCAAGTTCCAAAAAAATATACACAACTAAATAAGTTTGGTCAAGTGTTATTTAGCAATTTTTTCCTAAAATTATGTTATTTAGCAAATTTTTCCAAGAGACCTCTGAATATGCCAAACGCCTTTGAAGTTTTTTTTAGCTCCAGGAAACATTCAAATCTAACTAAACACTAGAAAAATGTTTCAAAAAAAAAAAAAAAAACACTAGAAAAATATATATGCATCCATCAACGGAAGGACTCTTCATCCAGAAGACTCACCATTTTTTGTAATAATTTAAAAAAAAATCCTAAAATAGATAAGCCAAATTTATTTTTCTTATTTTGAGAACTCGTGCTAAGTGCAGTTATATTCGTCAGTTCACACCGATAAATGGGCGCTCGAGTAATGTCATTTTCATTACGTAGATTTATTTTGTGGACAAGGCTAAGTAATATTAATTAAAACTGCACTGCGGCGTTGAAGAATGGTTCACTTATTTTATATGTATATATATGTAATGAAGTTACCGTTGAAGTATTACCAACTCTTATTCGCTTTCGTGTATGGAAAAATTAAGGGTAAATTACATATTTGGTTTTTATTTTTTACATTATATTTTAATTTAGTTTATAAATTTTTGATTGTGTCAATTTGGTCTCTACCTTTTTAATGTCGTGTTAATTTAGTCCATATCGTTATTTTTTGGATGGAAAAGTCTGACGTGTCAAACGGCTTAAAAAAAAATGCCACATCAACTGCCACCTAGACTAACACATCAATTTTTTTTTTTTTTTATTTTAAGAGAACACGTCAATTTTTTTAAGAAAGCCCAAATCAAATCTGCAGAATTTTGCTCAAACAGGGGCAGACCCATCATGTAAAACACTATCTCCCTAAAATCCAAAATCCCTTCTCCTTCCTTCGGGTGGCATCTCTCTCTTCTAGCGGCATCTGGTTCGTCCCTTTGTCTCTATCTAAGTAAACCAAACGACAATAGAAACATTCACAAACCCATGACTCTTCCTCCATAGTTCCCTATACCCATTTCTCTACTCCATAGTTTCATCACGACATGAACTTAGAAAAGCAATACTCAACATGAACTTAGATTTTTTAATAACAAAAAATGACTATTAAGGCTGAGGTTAGTTGGTTTTCATTGCAACCCCTATAGTGCAACAATTCTCCTGTCAAATCCTCATCAAGGAAAGCTGATTGTTAAGGCTGATCTTATTTTTGAAGAATGCAGTACAGCCTCAGCCATCATATGTCTAACTTCAAAAAATAATCCAAGACATTTTTCAAGGTTTAGTAGTTTTAGTCCCTTTCACTTACCACTTCTACCCCTAAATCAACGCAGGTGAGCCTGATGTTGAAGATAAAGAAGATGATTGCAAAATCATCACTGAAAAAACAGTATTTGATCCATACGTGAAAAATCCAAAAACTTATAATTAAAAGCAGTATGGTGAACGAAATTGGGGCTCTCTATTTCCTTGTACCCAAAAATCTGTACAATTAAATTTGCACAGAACTAAACCTTTACGTTTTGGCCTATTCCTAAAAAACAAGAGATAAAAACCTGAGAGGAAGATAATACCGTCGGCCCTTAGATAATCGGCGACTCCGTCGGCCCTCAGATTCAATCGGTGCCATCAGGTGTCACCTTTCTCTCTAAAGGACCAAAACGTGATAAAATTGTGACTGTGACTTAGGGATTTTTGTTGTTTTCTGAGAAAAGGGATTTTTTTGTTGTTGATAGACATGAGTTAGGATTCAATTATCTGTTATTTTTCTTTTTTTCTAATTTAAAATTTTTCTGACATTTTATAAAATAAAATTTAAAATGCTGACATGGTAGTTTAGGTGACAAATGATGTGGCGATTTTTTTTTAAATCGTTTGACAGGTCAGACTTTTCCATCCAAGAGATAATGGTACGGACTAAATTGATACGGCATTGAAAAATTAGGGACTAACTTGACACAATTGAAAGGTTAGGGACTAAATTGAAATCTGGTGTAAAGGATAAGGACCAAATATGTAGTTTACCAAAAAATTAAACATAGACTGTTTCACTTATTTCTCCTCTATAAATAGACATGTGTAACCAATGCTACAATTCACCTCACAAAAATCAATAATACAAAGAAAGAATATCAAGCAAAGATAGCCTCAAATATGATGAGAAGTGTTCCTTACCTTGTTACTCTTGCCCTATTAGCTTTGGCATTTCCGCTTGCCTCTGCCTTTGACCCTAGTGCTCTCCAAGACTTCTGTGTTGCAGTTAATGATTCCAGTTCAGGAGGTATGTAGATACTCGTTGTTTTTAGTATTATTAGCACTCATTTCAAGATTCTGGATTGATCTTTCTATTGTTAGGAATATACTTAGGAATAAAATTATGCTATGAGGCAATATTATAGATAAACTTTAGGTACAGCCTTAGGTGCTGTATTTTAAATTCCTAATTAAATTTAAACAAGTGATTGTATTGAATTTAATTTTCATTGAGGAAATGTAACATTGATTGTGTTATATTGATCAATGTATTCATGTATTTGAATTTAATTGGGGAATCTATAGAATAACACATAAGGATATGGACAAAATATTTTGTCTTTTACACGATGTGTTATAAAAAATTGTTATAAAATTGTCCCATGCACATGTGAACATAACAAACTTTTCTTACTGCAGTATTTGTCAATGGAAAATTCTGCAAGGACCCAAATCTTGTCAAAGTTGATGATTTTTTCTTAGCCGGGTTAGACATTCCCAGAAGCACCTCAAATCTACTTGGGTCAAATGTCACTCTAATCACTGTGGACAACCTACCAGGCCTCAACACTCTAGACATATCCTTGGCTCGTATTGACTTTGCACCAAATGGCGTAAATCCTCCTCACACTCACCCTCGTGCCACAGAGGTTTTACAAGTCCTAGAGGGTACGCTCTATGCTGGCTTTGTCACATCTAATCCAAATCGTCTATTTACTAAAATTCTACACACAGGAGATGTCATTGTATTCCCATTTAGTCTCATTCACTTCCAGATCAATATAGGGGAAACCAATGCTGTTGCACTTGCTCGTTTCAATAGTCAAAATCCGGGAGTTAACACCATAGCAAATGCAGTCTTTGGGTCTGATCCTCTCATCAATGTTGATATTCTCACCAAGGCCTTTCAACTAGACAAGAATGTGATTGAGTATCTTCAGAAACAAATATGGTGGAACAATAACAATTAGAGAAAATCATATAGTGATAGAAATATTAGACCATTCAGATAAAACTAGATCTATTTTCTTTCATGTAATTTGATAGGACTCTCAAAAAGAAAAAAAATATGTAATTTGATCGAAATAATCATAATGAAATAAAATGGTTGCACAAATAAGTCTTAATTATGAGATTTAATATTATTTGTAGTATCTGTGGTTGAAAGTTCACAAACTCCATCTTCTCCTTCTCCACTCATTACCTATCTCAAATATAAAAGATAAATAAACAACCTTACCCCTTGAATATATAAGGTTTAAGATCTTGTCTACCAATATATTAAAACAAACTGATCGAAGAACCCAAATATCGTTCCGTAGACGCACTTAACATCTAATGAACGATATTCCACATTCCGGCTCTTCAAGGTCGTTTCCGGTGGATGAGGTTCTTGGATTGCTCTGTTAGGTCCAACAAAATAGCTAAATGGTTAGCTGTCGAAGCTAATCATTACAAATTGGATACAACATCATCCCCTTGTGTTATGACATTGCTTGAAACTGATGTACAAGATTTATAAGCTCTACCATCATTTTTGTTAAATTTTTACCACTTTTTTTTTTTTTTTCCCTTTCTTTCTTTTCAAATGGGAATATCTAATTAGTTATCATTTTCGTTTGGGTAAACTAAGTATATGGTCCCTACCCTTTAAACCATATTTTAATTTAGTTTTTAACCTTTTAGTGTTTAGTCAATTTAGTCCCTGCCGTTATTTTTTAGATGATAATTGCTGGCATGACAAATTGTCAAAATAAAAAATTAGTTTTCGTTGATGTGGCACTAAACTAATTTTTTATTTTGGCTGTTTGCCATGTCGGCAATTTCCATCCAAATGATAATGGTAGAGACTAAATTGACACGACACTAGGAGGTTAAGGACCAAATTGACATAATTAACAGTTTATGAATCAAATGGAAATATAGTGTAAATTATAGAGACCAAATACATAGTTTACCCTTTTCGTTGTTTCTACTCCTTTCCATAATGCCATGTCAACTTGTCAAAGCTCACGTTTTATTATAATTAATATACATACATACATACATACATACATATATATATATATATGTGTGTGTGTGTGTGTGTGTGTGTGTGTGTGTATCCAACTATATATTTGGTACCTATTTATAATGATACATCACTCTATAACTCTTAATCAGAATAATATTTCAAAAATCATATAGTTGGATTACATATTTAAATTACAATTTTGTGTTAAACATATGTTATTTACTATTCAATCAAAAAACTCATTTATAGTGTAATTTTTTAAGTACAAAACCATGAAATTTAAATTATAGATAAGATAATTATTGATCTCTAATATCTTAAAATTTTACAAGCAATTAATAAGGGTATAAGGAGAAAAAGTAATCTAGCAGTAGATTTGTCAAAATACATAACCAAAAAAAAGATATCAAGAGATGTAATATTGACAAAAGTTATGACACGTATAATTTGAATACAACCATACATTATTAAACTTCTAGTGTACAATACCCATGGACAATGGCAATTGTATGTGGATAGAATGGAAATTGTACCGTGACAAATATTCTGACAAGTACAAAGGCCAAACACCATAAGGATCATTGGTTGGAGGCACTGCATCAATCAAGTTAGCTCAGAAAATCACAAAGTAAGCTCAGAAAATCACAAAGTAAGCTCAAAGCGAAATGGCAAAGTGCTAAGGCAATAATGAGATGCATATCTTTTGAATAATCTTGAACCACCCTATCAAATAAAGTAGCTGATTAGTTGTCTCTTATATCCAATATTAACACCATAGTTTCTCTCTCTAGTGATTGTATCTTCTCTCTCACAATTTTGTCTACTCTTTCTCATTGGTTTGGGTTGGGGTTGTGAGTGGTTTTTAGATCATCGATTTTGGGTTGATGATTTAGTGGTGGTGCTGGGTTGAGTTTCAATTTGGGCGGCAATTTTAGCAGTATTTTAATATTTTTTGTTGCGATTTGGTGGTTGGGTGGTGATTTAAGTTTCAATTAGGTTGAGATGGGTTTTTTGTGGATTGATTTGGGTTTGGATGGTGGTTCTGTTGGCTGTTAATAGTGGAGGTAGGGTGGCAATTTAGTTGGTTAGGTTGATCTGGGGGTAGTATTGGTTGTAGATGATGGTGGTGCTTTTTTTTTCAAAGGTTATTATTTTAATGTATTGTAATTTTAAAATAGAAGATGAGATGTAGAGTGTATTGTTAAATGCTATGCTAAAATAAATAAAGTAGGATTTTGATGTGATAGAATATCATTTGGCTTAGCACAACAAATGCTATTATTCTAAGAGATGAGATGAGAAAATAGAAAAGAGTTCACGAGCATTATGCCATAGTGGCGAGTTGTGGAGGCAGGAGATGAGAGATTGAGGACTGAGGCTAAGAAGGCTATGGTTCCATTAGGTTTTGGAAACCTTAGATAGAAGGAATTTGGGTTGAAGAAGAAGAAGAGTAGAGCTGAGAGTAGAGATTGAATGGTCCCATATGATGAGTCAAATTTAGTGAGCTCCTCACTACAACAAAATGCATTTTTAGTGACGAAAAAATTCATCACTAAAAGTCCAGTTTTTCGTCACTAAGAACCTTTAGCGACGAAATTGGACTTTTAGTGACGAAACTCATTTCGTCGCTGAAACTCCATCACTAAAATTCGAGGCCAAATCTTCTGTCCCACTTTTCCTGCTCCATTCTATACTCCACCAAGAAGAATTTGCCATGTATTCACCTAATTAATTAAATACTACTATTACTTAATAACTGAAGTATTAATAAGTCAATAATGATAGTATTTAATTAATTAGGTGAACATGTGGCAAGTTTTTATTAGTGGAGTATAAAGTGGAGTAGGAAAAATGGAACAGAAGATTTGAACTCCTAAAAGTCCTGGCAACGAAAAATTTCGTAACTAAAAGTCCGATTTGTTTAAACAAAAAAACTTTTAACGACAAAAATGTTTCGTTGCTAAATGTTTTCCTCGCTAAAAACACTATTCAGTGACGAAATATTTCGTCACTAAAAACACCTTAGTTTATTAAATCATATTTAGTGACGAATAATTTCGTCTCTAAAACTATGATCAGGTACATATAGTGACGAAAAAGTTCATCACTAAAACTATTTTTAAGAAAATCCAGGCACATATAACGATGAAAATTTTTGTCACTAAAACCATTTCTTACAAAATTTTGCTACATTTAGCGACCAAATATTTTGTCACTAAAACAATTTTTTGTTGCTATATTTGTGACGAAAAAATTCATTGTTAAAACTTATTTTCTGTTTTTATTTTTTTCATGGCTTTGATATTAACTTGTAACCTGTCATTACATTATTAAAACCTCACATTTGAATAATACATTTATTTCAACAACACATTTATAAAAGAAGATCCATACATTTCACAAGTAAAAAATAAAATAAGTATCCAATTCAAAATCCTTCCATACAATAATTGTTTACAACACATACAATAACTCAAGATGTTTTATAACAATACAAAAAGTATAGCATAATATAATTAGAACTAATGGAAGATGTCCTCATATGTCTTTAAGTAATGCCAAAAGTAAATCCCCTAAAAGCCACCAATAAGAAATCTGCACAAATATAAAACCAATACTACATTAAAATCGTAAAGTAAAAATATTAACTATGTTATAAGGAACATGTCTAACAATGCATTAAGAGTAGCCACAACAATGAATTAAAATCACAACTCCTAATGTAAAAGTTGTAGAAAGCAAATATAGACTTTCAAGTGTAATATAATACAATTAGTTTTAAATAATGCATCAAAAAAAGTAGTCACACCATGTAGTGTGGGTCAATTGCTAAAATAAAGTACTAACCAAAAAGTGTTTTAACTTGAGGTTGAACCACCTTATAACACCATGCAAGCCACCTGCTTGCTTTAACACAATAACCCACCACAAAACTAAGCACAAACATCACAAGTATAAAGTGTTTACAAGTTTTGAAATTAATTAAAGTACTATTCATCACACCTAATCAACAAGGTCCATTCACATTTGTAAGAAACTAAAAACACTCACAATATTAGTTTAAACCACCTTATAATACCATGCAAGCCACCTGCTTGCTCCAACACAACAACTCAACACAAAACCAATCACAAACATCACAAGTACAATGCTTACAAGTATTGAAATTGAATAAAGTAATATTCATCACATCTAATTAACAAGTTCCATTCATATTTGCAAGAAACTAAAAATACTCCCAATATGAATGTAAACCACCTTATAACACCATGCAAGTCACCCGCTTACTCCAACACAACAACCCACCACAAAACTAATCACAAACATCACAAGTATAGAGTTTTATAGGTATTTATACAGATTTTACTTACTATGATCAAGCTAAGCGTACAAGTTTGATTTGCTAGCTAAGCTTTGGTCTTGGACTTTCACTGATATAAGCCACTTTCTATTCCCCCATGGCCACTGTGAGCACCACCAAGCCCCAACCACAACCACAACAACAACAACCCTTATATATTAATTTAATACACACATATATAATAAATTTTCAAGACTTTTATGTAATATAGATGAAGATAACTAAAGAAATTTTGATATAAAATACAAGAAGATAATATATGAAAGAAGTGGATGATAACTTTTACGTAAAAAGGGCATATTCCACTGTAACTTAATAATATTAGGTCATTAGGGAAGCATCTAAATGGTAAAAAGTAAAAACCACAACTTCTAGATATACGAAAACTTCAAGCTTCCAATTTTGACATACAGCCACACACTGGAGAAACAAGGATTGGGTCTTTCACTTTATGTCCTTTTCATGTCTATTTTTTGCTTTACTCAAATGTCTTTCTTAAAAATTGGAGAGGACAAAGAAGTAGAAGAGATCTGTGTATCACTTAGTGTAATTTTAACTGGTAATCAATCTTTACCTAACAACAAGCTGTCATGCATCTTGATATTTATTAACCTTTATATGAATTAAATATAATCACAATGAGTTGGGTCAAGTCTGATGAGTAATGAAGTCTTATTATGTAAGCTAGTAATTAAAATCCCAGGCTATAGGCTAATTACGACAAAAAATGCTAGCGAGTATGATTAGGATAATAAGGTAGTTTTGGAACATAGAGTATTTAACTTGCAAGAAGGCATTAAGTATAAACAAAGAGTATTTACGTTCCACACAAAACATTTTACAGCAGGGGTTGGGAACATTTTACCTTTAGTGGACAAAAAGCATAACTCCAAAAGGAACTTAAGAAACCAACGAAGTGAAAGTTACTCTACTTCTTCCACAAAAAGTTTCCAAAACAATGAATTGTTCAAGGACTTTTAATTGGTGGGCTCACCATTATTCTAATTAAAATGAGATTTGCACTCCACGATTTTGAAACAATAATAAATAACTCTAATGAAACAAATACTATATTATTGACTAAATTGTCAAGTATTACATCATCGTGATTACAAAATTTGTATTAAGATTTTGGTGCATTTAAAAAGGCCATACTCTAGTCCAAAGTCTAAACATCACCATTTACATTGGTCCAACCACTACATGTTTAAAAAAAAGACTGTTTCAACTTACCAACTAATTACATAGCTGACCCACCAAATCAAATGAGTGGGTCTATCCTTGTATCTCTCCCAAACACCCAAAACTCCAAATAGTTTCCTTCTATTTCAAATTTATCCTTCACTGACGACAACATACAGAGACTCATCACTCACTGCAATTTCCACTTCCCACTACGGTAAAATGAACCCAGTGACTCAATTAGACACACACACTAACCCCGAGAAGCTAGTTTTCTAATTGATATATGTAAAACTTTTTTCGGATCTCATCATCTCCTGAAGGAAGAATAAGATGACACGAACAAAATCAACACAAAACATTCTCTATTAAATCAAACTTATCAAATCATTTTCATTTATAAAAAATAAAAAATAAATATTTGTTAGCCAATAAAGAAGAAATGGGAAACGAACCAAGAGATGATGAAGGAGTGGAGGTGTTGACGAAGAGTGGGTCCTTAGAGAGGCAGCATTGGCTCTGCAAATCCAAACACTCACAGCCAGCGTGGAAGAGCTTACCTGACAAAACCAAGGGATGAGGTTGCAGCTGCAGCAAGAGGAGAACCAGTCCAGGACTAACAGGGATGATGATGGGGATAGCCAAAGAAGGGACGAACACCGATGACCTGCCCACCCACAAGAACCAAACTCGAACCTCCTCAGGGAAATGAAAAAGAAGATGTACAAGCTAAAGAGTGCAATAAAGGAAAAACCATACCGAAGCTTAAACCGTATGGTCAAGAAGACAAATTCACCCTTCACCACAGCAGTCTTAGAGTGCCTATTTCCCTCGAAGTTTCGCCTACCATAGCTCGAACCGTTTGACGGGTTGAAGGATACTTTGGATCACTTTAACACCTTCAAGACCACTCTGGGTCTTTAGTAGCCCCCTGACGAGATATTATGCCGTTCCTTCCTAACTACCCTCAAAGAAGCTGCGAGGGAATGGTTCATAAAGTTTCCAACTCCGTCCATTGATGACTTCGAGCAATTGAGTAGCTCCTTCTTATGCCACTTCATTAGAGGACAACGCCCAAAAAGGCCAGCAGACTGCTTGCTTACAATTAAATACAAAGAAAAAGGAGACCCTAAGGTCGTACGTGAAGCGTTTCACTTGAGAAACTTTAGTGGTGGACGAAGCGGATGACAAAGTGCAGCTGACGGCCTTTAAAGCCAGGTTGAAGTCCAAGGAGTTTGTGGTCTCACTCGTGAAGAATTCCCCACGGATGATGGTGGAAATGCTCCTGAAGGCTCAGAAGTACATGAATGCTGAGGACACTTTAGCAGCAATCGAAGAGGTAGGAAAGCCTAATGAGAGGGAAAGAAAGGGAGATGATTGGAGAGGATGAAAAAGGGAGCGAGCGTATCGTCAAAATACTGATAGGAAAAAAAGGAAAGACGATAAAACCCCTTAGATGGTAAAATTCACTCCTTTAATTATGCTTGTTGATAAAATTCTGGCACAGATTAAAGACGAACACTACCTCAAGTGGCCAAGGCCACTATACTCGTCACCTAATGTTCGTGACAAGAGGAAATACTGCCGTTTCCATAAAGATCACGACCACTACACTAAAGACTGCAGAGACCTGAAGGAGTAGATAGAGGAACTCATACAAAGAGGGAAGCTGCAGAAGTTTGTCAAGAAGGTAGATTCCAATAGGCCCAGGGAAAATGGCAAGGACAAGCTGGAAGCCTCTCTAAGGGACGAAGATCACAAGCCACATCGTCAACAGAGTGCAATAGGAGAAATAAAGACGATCACAGGACGGCCATCCACAAGGGGGTTGTTTAGGTCCTTCAAGAAGTCATACTAGAGGCAGGTGAACAGCATCCATAGGATACCACCCCTGAAGCAAAGATAGACGGACAAGGATATCCTGTTCTTAGAGGAAGATGCTAGAGGAGTGAAGCAGCCTTATGATGATCCCCTCGTTATCATGCTTATGATAGAAGGGTTCAACACCAGGAGAATCCTTGTAGACAACGGCAGCTCTGCAGACGTCATCTATCTTTCTGCTTTTCAATTGTTGAAGGTGTCCCTCGAAAGGCTGCATCTGTTTGACTCCCCACTCATCAGCTTCAGTGGAGACAGAGTGTATCCCAAAGGTATAGTGACGCTGATAGTTATAGTAGGGGCATACCCGAAACAATTGACTCGTCAACTAGACTTCTTGGTGGTAGACTGTTCCTCCTCTTACAATGTAATCATCGGGAGGCCCACACTCAATCGTTGGAAAGCAGCCACGCCCACCCTTTGTCTCAAAGTAAAATTCCCAACAGAAAATGGTGTAGGTGAGGTAAAAGGAGACCAAGTATTGGCTAGGGAATGCTACCAAGCGGTGTTAGCTGCAAAGGAGAACCACACATGGATGATCGAGGAGAAAAAAGAAGAGAATATGGAAACCCTAGAGATTGTGAAGCTGATAGATGAAGAGCCAACAAAGACGACTAGGATAGGGACGACCCTGAATCCCGAGATAAGGACGAGGCTAGTCCAATTCCTCAAAGAGAACATGGACGTCTTCGCATGGAGCCACGAGGACATGCCAGGCATATCCATGAAGGTTAACCAACATAGGCTGAATGTGGACCTCGAGAAAAAGCTCGTCCAGTAGAAATGGCAGGTCTTTGCTTCAGAACAAAACCAAGCTATCACAGATAAAGTCAACAAGCTACTAGCAGCTGATTTTATTCGAGAGGTCTACTACCCTGATTGGCTCGCCAATGTCGTCCTGGTAAAGAAAGCAAATGGGAAATAAAGGATGTGCGTAGACTTCACGGACTTAAACAAAGCTTGCCGGAAGGACAGTTTCCCTTTACTAAGGATAGATTAGCTAATGGATTCCATGACAGAACATAAGCTATTGATGTTTATAGATGCATTCTCGAGATACAATCAAATAAAAATGGCAAAGAAAAACCAAGAGAAAACCGCCTTTCGTCATGAGCCAAAGGCTCTACTACTATAAGGTAATGCCCTTTGGACTAAGGAACGCCAAAGCAACTTACTAGAAGTTAGTAAACAAAATGTTCAGCAAGCAAATCGAGAGGAACATGGAAGTGTCTGTAGATGACATGCTCGTCAAGAGTAAGGAAGAGTCTGCTTACCTAAACAATCTCCAAGAGACGTTTACCATACTCAAATAGTACCAAATGCAGTTGAACCCCAATAAGTGCGATTTTGGTGTAGCATCAGGGAAGTTTCTAGGGTATCTGGTGTCCCAAAGAGGGATAGAAGCAAACCTAGAGAAGGTGTGGGCCATACTTGTCATGACATCGCCCAAGACTGTAAAGGAAGTCTAGAAGCTCACAGGAAGGATAACAGTACTCAATAGGTTCGTCTTTAAAGCAACGGATAAATGCATGCCTTTCTTCAAGACATTGAAGTAGGCCTTCGCCTGGACACTAAAGTAGTCTAGAAGCTCACAAGAAGGATGGTTTAGTGGGCAATCGGGCTTAGCCAGTTCAACATTGAGTACCACCCTAGGACAACTATTAAGGCATAGGCATTAGCAGATTTCATCACCGAATTCACCATCCCAAACGAGGAAAATGGATTTGATGAACCACAAAGATGGACGGTTCAACTGATGGTTTGTCAGCCCGGAAAAGGGGCGCAGTAGGGGTTACCATCATTGCCCTAGAAGTAGAGACGCTTAAATACGGAGTTCAACTAAAGTTCTCGGCCACCAACAATGAAGCTAAGTATAAAGGAATACTAACGAGGCTGAGGGTCGGGAAGGCACAAGGAGCCAAAAACTTGCTCCTCTAAAGTGATTTAAAACTAATAGTGGAGCAACAAAAAGAGGAATATGAAGCAAAAGAGGAGAGAATGCAAAAATACCTTACGCTGACGAAGCATTTCACACAGGAATTTGATCGGGTGGAGTTTGCGCAGATCCCTAAAAGCCAGAACGTAGTGGCAAACGAGATCATGAAACAAGCATCATCAGAAGAGGGACCAATGGGTATGGACTTGAAGATGGAAGTCCAAAAACGCCCTAGCATTGATGAAGTCTCTACCTTCGTAATCCAGAGTGCAAGCAACTGGATGACCCCAATCTTGTCCTTCCTCTAGGACGAACGCCTTCCATAGGACATCGAGGAGGCCAGGAAAGTCAAGAAAAAAGCAACCAGATTCACGATCTTGAATGACATCCTGTATAAGAGAGGCTTCTCCATGCCCTACCTGAAGTGCATTGATAAGGAAGAAGCCGAATACATTCTGGAAGAGATCCATGAAGGAATTTGCAGTGACCATATAGGCCCGAGATCCTTGGTAGGCAAAGTGATCAGTACAAGTTACTTCTAGCCTACTTTGTAGATGGATGCAAGGGAGTTCGTCAAGAAATGCAACAAATGCCAAAGGTTTGGGAATGTTCAATGCCTCCCAGCAGAGAGACTGACGTCGATAGCCTCCCCATAGTCGTTTGCACAATGGGGAATTGACATCGTCAGCCCAATACCCCAAGGTAAGAGACAGGTAAAATTTTTACTAGTTGCTATTGACTATTTCACAAAATGGGTTGAAGTAGAAACATTATCAACCATCACGAAGGCGAAGATCCAGAACTTTGTATGGAAGAACATAATTTGCAGGTTCGGGATACCACGGACAATCATATCAGACAACGAGCAGTAGTTCGACAGCGAAGGCTTCAGGGATTTCAATTCAAGTCTAGGGATCAGGAACCAATTCTCATCCCTAGGATAGCCACAAGTGAACGAACAGACAGAAGTGACAAACCGGACATTGCTCAAGATCATCAAAGCTAGGTTGGATAATGCTATGGGCACGTGGCCGGAGGAGTTACCTAATGTCTTGTGGGTGTACAGGACTACAGCAAGAACCAGACAGGAGAAACCCCCTTCAGACTCACCTGCGGCACCGAGGCAGTAATCTTAATCAAAGTGGGAATCACTAGCAATAGACGAGAGGCCTTCCACGAAGAAAACAACGATGATCAATTAAAGGTCAACCTGGATTGCTTGGACGAGTTAGAGAAGAAGCTTCTCACAGAATGAAAAAGTATCAGCAAATGATGGTTGAGTACTACAATAAGAGAGTGAAACACAGACGACTCGACGTAGGGGATCTTGTCCTGCGTAAAGTCACCTTAGCAGCCAAAGATCCAGTCCAAGGAAAACTTAGCCCAAGCTAGGAAGGGCCCTACTGTGTAACCCATTACTCTAGACAATGCAACTGTCACCTAGAGACCTTAGATGAGAAGAAACTGCCATGACCATGGAACATTATGCATTTGAAGAAGTTCCACCAATAGATGTAACAGACAGTTGTATTCGTATTAGAAAGTGAAAGCCCAAAAATGTGTTGAAAACAAAAGTGCTGTTTAGACCCCCAGATTAAAGTTACGGCTCGATAGATTTTACACTAACTTAATACTAAGTGCGGAATAGTGTAAATGCGAGCGGATAAACAAACAAGCTACTCTAATCCATAAACAAGACAACACATCAATAAAATGGAATGTAAAAGAGTAAGGAAGAAAGATGCAAACACAAGATAACACGCCGATGTGTTATCGAAGAGGAAACCGAAGAACTCGACGAAAAACCTTTCCGCCACCCACCAAGTGGTAATCGATCCACTAGACAATTAGTTGGGATACATAGGTTATCAAAAGACCCTCCAAGACTAATCTACCTAATGTACCTAAGCCCTCCAAGCTCCTACTCCGACAAGGTTTCTCAAAATCGTGTCTTGCCTAGCTCTCTGGATCCCATAACAAGTTCCATGTTACATCTACCATCCTTGGCTTCTTCCAATGCTTCCCAGCAAAACCAAAACCTCACTTGAGACTCTGAAAGGGTGTGGTAAGTGTTTGGGCTATCAACCTCTTAGTGGTATAGAAATGGAGAGGTAAGAGTTGAGGAAATTCCACAAGCAAATGTGTAGAGGATTGTGGGTATAACAATCTCTAACTCTCAAGGTGTTTGGCTAGGGTTTTCTCTCAGAAGCACTCCTCGACATTTGTGGGTAATGTGGTATATATAGTGTAGGTACAGAAAGTGTGTATCAAATAGTACAGACTGTCAGAATAGAATGTCTCGCAGGTGTCTTATGGGAAGGCTTTACCCACGAGATACTCGCGAGACACAGCTGTTGCCATCTGTCTTGACTCTTCACATTCCAGTCATGTGCAAGGCATATAGCTCACTTCACGGGATGCTTAGTCGCGAGATACCCATGAGAGCTCCTTAGTCTTCAGTTGCTTGAGTCTTCATACTCTTTCTCTATCACACAACCCTTACAATTAAATCCCACAATAAATACAGGGTACAAAAGATTGAATAAAATTACAATCAAATTTGGCATGGAATAAAAGCCAACAAAACATATAGTTGTAAATCACAACTTTATAATCTTCCCCTTTGGCTATTTCGTGACAAAACCCCTAAAATAGACTCTAGACTTAAATGTGAGTTTGGGAATAGTGGCAAAACTCACTCACACCTAATCTAGAAACTGTGAAGCACTTGCACGTATATACCAGTAACCTGAAACACTTGCACACAAACAAAACTTTCATTAAGCTTATGACAAATTGAACATAAGGTACATACATGAGCAAGTAAAGTGCGATCAAATTTGGAAACACTGAAAAACATGTAAGCATATCTTGACCAAACAAAAACAATCATTAAAGAATGACTACAATGAACATTTAGCAAGTAAATGCTCATCCGAACACGCAATGCAATTAAGAACAATCTAAAGGATCAATTGCATGTCCAACACTCAACCAATGCAAAATACGCAAAGTATTTGCATCTAGGATACGAAATCCTACTAGGGTACAAGAGTGAGATACTTAAGACATATTAGCAATATCTTAAAAGTACAAAAAAAATGCTACAAAGTAGTAAGGTAAAGACAAATACTAAATAAAAACTAAAATTAAAAACAGAGTACTAAAGCTTTAAACAAAAGCAATAAAAACAATAAACCAGCAGTCAATTCTAGCTTTTCCTCCCCTTATCACAACACTCCCCCTATCAAAGACACCATCTCCCTCTTTTTGTCATGGAATATCTAGTCTCCATTTTCTTCTAACTTCCTTTGAATTTCATCCATCTAAGTTTGGAGAGATGTGAACTTTGTATCAAAACGAATGTACTGGGAATGCATGATAGTAGGTAGTCCGAATATCTTGGTATTAATCTCTTGAAGTGTAGCCATGATGTTGTCTAGCTGTTCATCATAGGCATGGGGAGTAGAGCTTGAGCTTCCTGGAGTTGCATGACTTTCTTGCTTAGTACTCTTCTTGGTGTGACTCATACTTGCATGAAAAGTACGAATGTTAATTAGACTCGGCCTTGGATATGGGCGCATATCCTCCGAGGGATGGACACCTTTGAGCTTTAAAATCCTTGAGATAAGGCGACAGAAAGGGATACAATTCCTTGAAGCAGTCTGGTCAACCATTTTTACCAAGATGTGGAAAATGTGAGAACAGACATCAATCTCTTCATCAGTGATTAAATCATGCAAGAATAATGCCCGACCAAGATTCATGTATCCGGTGCTTGACAACGGATAAAGGTTGCTAAACATGATCATTGTGAGTAGCCTTGATTCAGGAGAAAGAGAGGCCACACTTACTGACTTCCCATTGGATGAGAACTCCAAATTATCTCTTAAAGCTCCCCGAAGAATCTCCTCATCCGGATTCAGTTCATCATAGACCGGTGGTATAGGTAATATTGGCTGGATGATGTGAAGAATTTCGGCTAAGTAGACGAGTGTAATTGAGAACCTCTTTCCTCTAACCTAGCATTTGATCTCCTCTTCTTCAACAATGGCATTAGCATAAAACTCTTGCACCAAGTTCTCATGTGCATCCTCAAGATTTGAGAGAAGAAAGTTCCAATCCTTAGTGGCAAGCCATATGGGAATGTTGGTGTCAAGGAGAGATGGTTGATCAACAGCTCTTTCAACCAACAATGGAGCGTCTTGAAAGAAGTTCGTATAGGTTTGAAATGCAGCATAAGATCTGAACGTGTCGAGGTCATACACTCCTGTTGAAAAACGAGTCCTCTTTACCTTTAGTGAAGGGTTATCAACATCAATCACTGGTTCTTTCCCTTTGCTGCTGCCTCCTTTCATAGCTAAGCTTTTAAACGAAGTCATCTGCACATTTCCACAGAGAACACAAAGAACAAACAAGTGCAGAGAGAAAAAACAAAACACAAAACTTGATTAGATTCAAGTTAGTCCAAATCAAAGGTAAAACTACCTAAAACAGAGTACAAGAAACTCAAAACAGAGTAAGCAGACACAAAAGAGCATGCTATAAGTGCTTAACCATGTAAACAAAAGCGAAATGCATGAAGTGAATGACTATGCATGTGTGTGTCTAAGCTATGCATGTGCTGATGCATGTGAATGCAACATGAGATGCATGAGGTATGCCTAGAGGGTGCCTAGGTGTGTGCCTAGTGTGTGCATGGCATAGCATTGATGCACAAAATGGACAAAGTGTGTAAAACACACAAACACTGACCAAAACATGATAAGCATGATCAAACAATACTAAATCCAAGCATTGGAACTTAGTTCAGTCCAATTTAGTACAAAAATTTCACTAGGACATTCTGTCAAACACCTAACGTGCAACAATGCATTCCAACTATGAACAATGCATGAACATGGTGAAAACTGCCTCAATACAAGCTCAAACTACCACATGGGGCCAACACAAGAACAATCACAACCAAAGGGACTCAGCCCAACAAGATTTTGGAAAAATTTTCACAAATTTAAGAATCCCAACCCATTTTCAAAAAATCCCCAATTTTTAGAACCCTAACATAAATTTCTACATAATCTCAGAAAAACATGAAGAAAATGTTTTATAAAACATACCTTGAAGTTGGAAATGCAGAAAAGAAGCCTAAGAGTGATGAGATTTGAGAGAAAAATGGTTTTGGGTTGAGAGGGATTCGAGATAGGCTAAGCGAGGGAAATGTGAGTGTTTTGAAAACCTGTCACATCTGCTTTATAAAATTGAAAACATGCATTTTTTGCAAATTAGGCAATGGTGAGACACTCGCGAGACAATCGCGAAAAGGGCCACTGAAGCTTAAAAGCTTTCGTAAGAAGCTATTAGTAGTGAATCAGTCGCGAGACAGTTACGATAGCCTCTGAATGAATTGAAAAAATTTCAGTTTTCACCTAAAAACATTTCGCAAGTAGTTGTTAGTCGCGAAATACTAGCGAAACAGTAGCGAGAGTCTTTGTGTGAAATGACAAAAAAAATTTATTTCCCTTAAGCACTTTTTGCGGGAAGCTCTGAGTTGCAAGCTTCTCGCGAAACAGCCTCTAAACCAGTTTTTGAATAAAAACACCAAAATGCATTTTGAACAAAAGCTAAAAACACAAAAGTATAAAAACACTTTCAAAAACATATAAAACACTCAAAAATCATTTTGGGTTTGATCGACAAGTAATTAAGCATACACATCACATTTGAAAATGTACAATCATACAAATGAGATAAGCATTAATTGAATCAAAGTCTTGTGTGTTGTGTGTGAGTATCAAATTTGGAATAGTCCTTAGACCAGAGTGAAGCTTCAATGATCAATTCAATTAAGTCATGCACAACTGGTACTAAATCAAGTGGACTATCTTAATTATAGAAATGAGCATATATGACCTCCCACAAGAGAATGATTACAAAACGTAGAAGCTTTTCATTTGGCTTCTACATAAATCATAACATTTGATCCTTTTTGGATAAAACATCTTTTTTTGAGATCGGTGCTTGAAATTTTTGATACATTACATTAGAAAAGTCGCTTTCCCTTTTTCCTAGTCAAATACTAATATATGCAATGGAATTTTGCAACTCAATATCTCTTTTTGGTGAGCTCAATTGCAAAAATGTAAAAAAATAAAGTGGGAAGATATATAGGCATAAGTCTATGCAAGTATCAAGACCATCAAGACTATTGACCAATCATTCATGCAAACTTGAAGACATATTTACAACAATCACACATAGTTTTCAAGATTTCTCCCTCATAGATATATGTGCATACATAACAAACTAAGCTCGTAAATGCACTACGCCATAAGTACGAAGGTACTAGGCCAAACTCACATGTGATATACACAACACAAGCGATCAAACTTTTTGAAGATTTTTCAATTTTTATGGGGTTTTGAATTTTTTTTTTTTTAACACACTAAAAAACAAACCAAATAAAGTAAGATCAACAAAAATAGGTACAAACTAAGACAAGTAAAAGAAACATGCTATAAACCAAAAGCAATTGACAGAAAGTGAGTTATGCATGTCGTGATGCATGAACATATGCCCCTAAACATCAGAAGAATTAATGCATAGGCATGTTGTAATGCTTATGCATGAGTACCCCTCTTCACCCATACGGCATGTACATTTGGGGTGATATCCTTATAAGATTGGGTACGAGTGTTGTGGCCTTCAAATCTTCTAGTGAAGCTTTCCAAGCAAGTGGTGAATGCACCAATCATCGTCATCACATCCATCATTCTAGAATCACCATCTCGACCTTTTGATTGCTCAACAGCTCAAGTCCTCTTATCATTTCTTGGTCCTCTTAACCTTTGATCACTTCTATTTTTCAATGCTTTTAACTTATGACAATTTGGTCTGGTGTGTCCTTAAAGTCCACAATGATGACAAAAATGTTGAATTCTCAGACCGCTTTGTGACTTTGGAGGTGATTTCCCTTGAACCTTAGGCTTGACCACTGATTGGTTAAGATGCTTGTTCAACACCCGTCGATCAGCCACATTCTTATTCTTTTCCTCTACTTTCTCAGCCTTTGTGGTAGTTACCATCGGTTCTTTGGCTTTTACAAACTTCACTTCCTTGGATATATTGATAGCCAAACTTTCTCTCTAGTATATCCCAATCTAGTTTTGTCGGAGAAAGGTTTTTGATGAGAGAGGACTTCATCAAGCTTCTTGGAGGAGACTCACTCTACTTTTGCATTGGCTTGAACCACCCCGAGCTCAAGGAATTTTATCTTTGAGTAGGCTTTTGTCACCTCTCCATTCAGCATCTCTATTTCACATTTGGCCTCCTTATATCGCACTAGGAGACTTCTATAGTCCTCTTCTTCCTTCTTCATCTTTTTAACGGCTGCCTTGGTCACCCTTGTTTATTCTCCTGACTTCTTAAGGAGGTAATCATAGTTTTCTTGAAGTCCCACTGCACTTTCATCTTCTTCAGCATCGGATTCTTCTACGACTCCCACTGACTCCGTTTCACTATGTTCACCGAGCTCTTCCACTAGTAAACTCAAGTCCTCTAAGGACTCAACATGAGCAATTGTCATAAAAGCGAAGTAATTCCCTTCTCCATCACAATTTTCTTTCGAATTTGAATTGGAAGAGTCTAAATCACTAAGTGTTATGGCATACGCCTTGCCCTTTCCTCTTAGAAAGTTGGGACACTCTTTCTTGAGATGTCCATGGCCATTGCATTCATAACACACAATGCCTTGAGGGGATTAAGAATCCTTCCCATCTTTCTTCTTAAACTCTTTCCTATCACCTTTAGAGGATGAAAACTTCCCTCTTCTGAATGGTTTCCCATTGTTCTTCATCTTCAGAAATTTCTAGAAGTTCTTTGAAAGAAATTCTACTTCCTTCTCCACACCATCTTGTTTGGAGGAATCATCCATTCTTTCAGTGATGGTTTTAAGCGCAAGAGATTTACTCGACTTGTGGGAAGACAATCACAGCTCATATGTTTAGAGAGATCCAATGAGCTCTTGAATTTTGATCTCATCCAAATCTTTACTTTCCTTTATAGCTGTGACTTTTGCTCGGAAGCTCTCCGACAGTGATCGAAGGATTTTCCTTGCTATCTTTGAATCCTTCTTTTTCTCACCCAAGTTGAACTTGCCAATAACCACCTCATTCAACTTGCTATAGAATGAGTCAAATGACTCTTCTTCACTCATTTTCAGCTCTTCAAACGAAGTGGTTAGCATCGGTAACTTAGTATCTTTCACCTTTTTTGTGCCTTCATACGTGGTCTCCAATATCTCCCATGCCTCCTTGGCAACTGTTATGTGAGAAATCCTGTGAAACTCATATGAAGAAACACCACAGAAAATTGCATTCAAAACTTTACTGTTAGCATTAGCTGCAGCAAGGGCTGCCTTATCCCTAGTGGATTTAGCAGCCTCCGGCTTAGTACATCCTACTTCTACGGTATCCTAAACAATATCATCAACTGGACATAAGAATGCCCTTATCCATACTTTCCAAAAGGCATAGTTGCTACCATCAAAATATGGTGGAACATTTAAAGATTGAGACCGGTCCATCTCAAATGTGGTTAAGGATTGCACTAAGGTAATTAAACCACAGCTTGTGCATCCGCTCTGATACCAAATGAAAGCTCGAAAATGTGTTGAAAACATAAGAGCTGTTTAGACCCCCAAATTAAAGTTATGGCTCGATAGATTTTACACTAACTTAATACTAAGTGCGGAATAGTGTAAATGCGAGCAGATAAACAAACAAGCTACTCTAATCCATAAACAAGACAACATAACAGTAAAACGGAATGTAAAAGAGTAGGGAAGAAAGATGCAAACACAAGATAACACACCGATTGTTTATCGAAGAGGAAACCGAAGAACTCAGTGAAAAACCTCTCCGTCACCCTCCAAGCAGTAATCGATCCACTGGACAATCAGTTGGGATACGTGGGTTAGCAAGAGACCCTCCAAGCCTAATTTACCTGATGTACCTAAGCCCTCCAAGCTCCTACTCCAACAAGGCTTCTCAGAACCGTGTCTTGTCTAGCTTTCCGAATCTTGCAACAAGCTCCATGTTGCATCTGCCATCTTTGGCTTCTTCCAATACTTCTCAGCAACACCAAAACCTCACTTGACACTTTGAAAATGTGTGGTAAGTGTTTGGGCTATCAACCTCTCAACGATATGGAAATGGAGAGGTAGAAGTTGAGGAAATTCCACAAGCAAATGTGTAGAGGATTGTGGGTATAACAATCTCTAACTCTCTAGGTATTTGGCTAGGGTTTTCTCTTAGAAGCACTCCTCAACATTTGTGGGTAACGTGAGCATATATAGTGTGGGTACAGAAAGTGTGTATCAGATAGTACAGACTAGCAGAACAGAATGTCTCGCGGGTGTCTCGTGGGAAGGCCTTACCCGCGAGATACTCATAAGACACAGTTGTTGCCATCTGTCCTGACTCTTCGCATTCCAGTCATGTGCAAGGCACATGGCTCACTTCGTGGGATGCTTAGTCGCGAGATACCCGCGAGAGCTCCTCAGTCTTTAGTTGCTTGAGTCTTCACACACACTCTCTCTCTATCACACAACCTTTACAATCAAATCCCACAATAAATATAGGGTACAAAAGATTGAATAAAATTACAATCAAATTTGGCACAGAATAAAAGCCAACAAAACACATAGTTGTAAATCAGAACTTTACAGAAGGCAATAAAAGAACTATTCAGCCAATGGTCCAATGTAATGCAAACAAACCTAGCAGCCTAAAAACCAAAGATTGGCTAAGTAACAAAATTCTGCCTAGATGAATGTAAGTTATTGACGATTCCAAAATGACAAGATCCCTCAAAAGGGTGTAAGTTAGCCGAAAATTGGCTAAGTAACAAGATTCTGCCTAGACAGATGTAAGTTATTTATGATGCCAAAATGACAAGATTCCTCAAAAAGGTGTAAGTCAACCAAAAATTGGCTAAGTAACAAGATTCCGCCTGGATGGATGTATGCTATTGGCGATGCCAAAATGACAAAATCCCTCAAAAGGTTGTAAGCCAGCCAAAAATTGGCTAAGTAATAAGATTTCGCCTAGATGGAAGCAAGTTACTTACGAATCCAAATGACAAAATCCCTTAAATAAGGGTAAGTGAACCAAAAGTTAGCTAAGTAACCAAACCCCGCCTAGACGGATATACATTACTAACGACGGGTATAAACTACTAACAAATGCAAATCATTTACTGGTCAGCCTAGACCCTAAGCTAAGGCTATAGGCTAATTACGACAAAAAAAATGCTAGCAAGTATGATTAGGATAATAAGGTAGTTTTGGAACAAAGAGTATTTAACTTGCAAGAAGGCATTAAGTATAAACAAAGAGTATTTATGTTCCACACAAAACATTTTACGGCAGGGGTTGTGAACATTTTACATTTAGTGGACAAAAAGCATAACTCCAAAAGGAACTTAAGAAACCAATGAAGTGAAAGTTACTCTACTTCTTCCACAAAAAGTTTCCAAAACAATGAATTGTTCAAGGACTTTTAATTGGTGGGCTCACCATTATTCTAATTAAAATGAGATTTGCATTCCACCATTGTGAAACAATAATAAATAACTCTAATAAAACAAAACAATGAATTGGTCAAGGGCTTTTAATTGGTGGGCTCACCATTATTCTAATGAAAATGAGATTTGCACTCCACCATTGTGAAACAATAATAAATAACTCTAATGAAACAATTACTATATTATTGACTAATTTGTCAAGTATTACATCATCGTGATTACAAAATTTGTATTAAGATTTTGGTGCATTTAAAAAGGCCATACTCTAGTCTAAAGTCTAAACATCACCATTTACGTTGGTCCAACCACTACAGGTTTAAAAAAAAGACTGTTTCAACTTACCAACTAATTACATAGCTAACCCACCCAATCAAATGAGTGGGTCCATCCTTGTATCTCTCCCAAACTCCCAAAACTCCAAATAGTTTCCTTCTATTTCAAATTCATCCTTCACTAACGACAACATACAGAGACTCATCACTCATTGCAATTTCCACTTCCCACAATGGCAAAATGAACCCGGTGACTCAATTAGACACACACACTAACCTTGAGAAGCTGGTTTTCTAATTGATATATGTAAAACTTTTTTCTGATCTCATCATCTCCTTAAGGAAGAATAAGATGACATGAACAAAATCAACACAAAACATTATCTATTAAATCAAACTTATCAAATCATTTTCATTTATAAAAAATAAAAAATAAATTTTTGTTAGCCAATAAAGAAGAAATGGGAAACAAACCAAGAGATGATGAAGGAGTGGAGGTGTTAACGAAGAGTGGGCCCTTAAAGAGGCAGTATGTTCAGATCAACAATGGCATCAGGGGCTATCAACATCGATGACAACAGTAGTTGTACTCGATCAGAATTGAAGGATAGGGAGCTCGAATCGGTGAAGGCGAGATTAATAAAGGTGAAGGTGAAGGGACGTCGATTTCGGCAAGCTTGGTGAATCGATGGGAAGGTGAAGGGAGGCGGCATTGCAGGTGAGGCGACGACGAAGGAAGTTGAGAGGTGGAGGAAGTCGAGAGGGCTAAGATTTGAGGAAGTCGAGAGGTTGTCGATGGTGTGGGTCAGGTGGTAAGGAGAATCAGCGTGAGCGAGGAGAGTGTGCTCAGACTTTTGGGGATGAAGAAATAAAAGAGGCATATATATACTAAGGTCTTTAGCGATGAATTATTTCCGTCTCTAATGCGTAGTTTTTGTCATAATAGGTATCAGTGTTTTAATGTTTTTAGCGACAAATTATTTCCATTGCTAATGCCAACTTTTTCGTCACAATAGGTATCAGTGTTTTAATGTTTTTAGCGACGATGGTCAATTTCGTCACTAAAGAACCCAGATTTTGTTAAGATTTTTAGAGGCGAAATTTATATTTCGTCACTATAGTATTCTTTTAGCGACAGATTGTGATTTTGTCGCTAAAACAATGGAATGAAAAATCATGATTATTTTTAGCGACGATTATTTTTCGTCGCTACTTCTTCCTTATAGCGATGAAAAGATTTTTGTCACTAATACTATCCATAGCAATACCTATAGTGATGAAATATTTCGTCACTAGAAATTTCAACTTTTAGGGACGAAATATTTCGTCACTATAGATTAATTAATTTTGCACCAAAGTTTCTCTTGATGGTGCCCATTTTTCAGATCACAATAGCGACGAAAATTATTTTTCATCGCTAAATGTTATAATTTTTTTTTTCCATTATTAGTGACAAAATATGAATTTCGTCGCTAAAGCTGTATTTTTAGCAACGAAAAATATTTCCTCACTAAATTTCGTCACTGAAAATATATTTTGTTGTAATGGAAGGTAAAAGCTATAAAGTATTTTGGAAAAAGTTCAACTAAAGAAGCTAATAAAAATATGGGTGGCTTACATGTTGAGAGGGAGATGTAGCATGACATAAATTTGGATGCATGTCTCAATTTCAATCCCCCACAAGCCTACACTATTAGTCCATGAGGTTTCTAGAGTATCCCATAAATAGCCAGTGAAATATGCTGTTCATGGAATTTTTGGAGTTGATGTTGATGGATATATTTCAATGGAGGAAAGATGATGGGACCGACAAACCCTTATGCTCAGATGAACTAATCAGACATCTCCGTCCACCTTTCCACATCACTAACGAATGAAGGAAAGCCGTTTAATGTAGTAGACAATACCTCGGACGGTTACAAGACCAACTATATAGACCGTTGGAGGCCCATCAAAGCCTACATTACTGAGCATGAAGGTGTTACCAAGAGAGGCATTAAAGCCACAATAAAAGCCACAACGACTAGATGCTACGAAACCATATATAAACACTCCACAGAACCAATACAAGGTACACACAATCTAAAATACAAAGATACGCTGTAATTCTGGTCTCTGACACTTTCTTGAAACTTCCATACTCTGACTTTAGCATCGAAGACTCTTTGGAGGCACCACACTAGTTACCACCTAAAGAGGGCATTGTGCGACATTTTCAGGTATAGAGACGAGGTTGCCGACTCACCTGGACAAGTCCACTTAACTGACAAAAACTGCTTCATCAATTTGGCGTTGTTTGTGGGGACGATATTTTCATACCTAGGTTCAAGAACGTAGTTCCATTCAACTCACGAGCCCAGATGGAGCCTAACACTCCCCAGGATTTTGTAGCATTAGCTCAGCAAATCCAAACACTCACTGCTAGCGTGTAGGAGCTTACCTGACAAAACCAAGAGATAAGGTTGCGGTTGCAATAAGAGAAGTACTAGTCCAAGACTAACAGGGATGATGATGGGGACAACCAAAGAAGGGATGAACACCGATGACTTGCTCACCCATAAGAACCAAGCTTGGACCTCCTCAGGGAAATGAAAAAGAAGATGGACGAGCTAAAGAGTGCAATAAAGGAAAAACCATACCGAAGCTTAAACCGTATGGTCAGGAAGACAAATTCACCCTTCACCACAGCAGTCTTAGAGTGCCCAGTTCCCTCGAAGTTTCACCTACCATAGCTCGAACCGTTTGACGGGTTGATGGATCCTTTGGATCACCTTAACACCTTCAATCAACTCTAGGTCTTCAGTAGCCCCTTGACGAGATATTATGTCGTTCCTTCCAAACTACTCTCAAAGAAGCTGTGATGGAATGGTTCACGAAGTTACCAACTCCGTCCATTGATGACTTCAAGTAGTTGTGTAGCTCCTTTTTATGCCACTTCGTCAGAGGACATAGCCCAAAAAGGTAGCAAAACAATTGCTTACAATTAAATAAAGAGAAAAGGAGACTCTGAGGTCGTACGTGAAGCATTTTACTCAAGAAACTTTAAAGGTGGACGAAGCGGATGACAAAGTGCAGCTGGCGGCCTTTAAAGCCAAGTTGAAGTCCAAGGAGTTTGTGGTCTTGCTCGTGAAGAATCCCCCACGAATGATGGCGGAAATGCTCCTAAAGGCTTAGAAGTACATGAATGCTGAGGATGCTCTAGCAGTAATCGAAGAGGTAGAAAAGCCTAATGAGAGGGAAAGAAAGGGAGATGATCGGAGAGGATGAAAAAGGGAGTGAGCGGATCGTTAAAATACTAACAGGAACTTAAGGAAAGACGATATAACCCCTCAGATGGTAAAATTCACTCCTTTAATTATACTTGTTGATAAAATTCTGGAATAGATTAAAGATGAGCACTACCTCAAGTGGCCAAGGCCATTACACTCATCACCTAATGTTTGTGACAAAAGGAAATACTGCCGTTTCCATAATGATCAGGGCCACTACACTGAAGACTGCAGGACCTGAAGGAGCAGATAGAGGAACTCATGCGAAGAGGGAAGCTGCAGAAGTTTGTCAAGAAGGTAAATTCCAACAGGCCCAGGGACGAAGGCAGGGACAAGCCGTAAGCCTCTCCAAGGGACGAAGATCACAAGCCACATCGTCAGCAGAGTTCAATAGGAGAAATAAAGACGATCACAAGACGGCCATCCATAAGGGAGTTGTTTATGTCCTTCAAGAAGTCATACCAAAGGCAGGTGAACAGCATCCATAGGATACCACCCCTAAAGCAAAGACAGACAGACGGACAGGGATATCCAGTTCTTAAAGGAAGATGCCAGAGGAGTGAAGCAGCCATATGACGATCCCTCATTTTCATGCTTATGATAGAAGGGTTTAACACCAGGAGAATCCTTGTAGACAACTACAGCTCTGCAAACAACATCTACCTTTCTACTTTTCAATAGTTGAAGATGGCCTTCGAAAGGCTACATCCGTTTGACTCCCCACTCGTCAGCTTTAGTGGAGACAGAGTGTATCCCAAAGGTATAGTGACGCTGATAGTCATAGTAGGGGCTTACCCGAAACAATTGACTCGTCAACTGGACTTCTTGGTGGTAGATTGTCCCTCCTCTTACAATGTGATCATCGGGAGGCCCACACTCAATTGTTGGAAAGCAGCCACGTCCACCCTTTGTCTCAAGGTAAAATTCCCAACGGAAAATGGTGTAGGCGAGGTAAAAGGAGACCAAGTACTGGCTAGGGAATGCTACCAAGCGGTGTTAGCTACAAAGGAGAACCATACATGTATGATCGAGGAGAAAAAAAAAAAAGAGAATATGAAAGCCCTAGAGATTGTGGAGCTGATAGATGAAGAGCTAACAAAGATGACTAGGATAGGGACGACCCTGAGTCCCGAGATAAGGACGAAGCTAGTCCAATTCCTCAAAGAGAACATGGACGTCTTCGCATAGAGCCACGAGAACATGCCAGGCATATCCATGAAGGTCATCCAACATAGGCTGAACGTGGACCTCGAGAAAAAGCCCATCTAGCAGAGACAACGGGTCTTTGCTCCAGAACAAAACCAAGCTATCACAGATAAAGTCAACAAGTTGCTAGCAGCTGATTTTATTCGAGAGGTCTACTACCTTGATTGGCTCGCCAATGTTGTCCTGGTAAAGAAAGCAAATGGGAAATGAAGGATGTGCATAGACTTCACGGACTTAAACAAAGCTTGCCCAAAAGACAGTTTTCCTCTACCAAGGATAGATCAGCTAGTGGATTCCACGGCAGGACATAAGCTACTAACGTTCATAGATGCATTCTCAAGATACAATCAAATAAAAATGGATGAGGAAGACCAAGAGAAAACCGCCTTTGTCATGAGCCAAGGGCTTTACTACTACAAGGTAAGGCCCTTTGGACTGAAGAACGCAAGAGCAACTTACTAGAAGTTAGTAAAAAAAATGTTCAGCAAGCAAATTGTGAGGAACATGCAAACAAAATGTTCTCCAAGAGATGTTTACCATGCTCAGGCAGTACCAAATGCAGTTGAACCTCAATAAGTGTGCTTTCGGTGTAGCACCAGGGAAGTTTCTAGGGTTTATGGTGTCACAAAGAGAGATAGAAGCAAACCTAGAGAAAGTGTGGACCATACTTGTCATGACATCGCCCAAGACTGTAAAGGAATACTAGAAGCTCACAGGAAGGATAGCAGCACTCAATAGGTTCGTCTCTAAAGCAACGGACAAATGCTTTCCTTTCTTCAAGACACTGAAGTAGGCCTTCGCCTAGACACTGAAGTAGTCTAAAAGCTCACAAGAAGGAAGATTTAGTGGGTAATCGACCTTAGCCAGTTCGACATTAAGTACCACCCCAGGACAACTATTAAGGCATAGGCATTAGCAAATTTCATAACTGAATTCTCCATCCCAGACGAGGACAATGGATTTGATGATCTAGAAAGATGGACGGTTTAAACTAACGATTTGTCAGCCCGAAAAAGGAGCGTAACAAGGGTAAACATCATCACCCTAGAAGGAGAGATGCTTAAATATGGAGTTCAACTAAAGTTCCTAGCCACCAACAATGAAGCTGAGTATAAAGGAATACTAACGGGGCTGAGGGTCGGGAAGGCACTAGGAGCCAAAAACTTGCTCCTCTAAAGTGATTCAAAAATAATAGTGGAGCAAATAAAAGAGGAAGCAAAGGAGGAGAGAATGCAAAAATACCTCAGGCGGATGAAGCATTTAACATAGGAATTTGATCGGGTAGAGTTCGCGCAAATCCCTAGAAGCCAGAACGTAGTGGCAACTGAGATTGCGAAACAGGTATCATCAGAAGAGGGACCAATGGGTATGAACTTGAAGATGGAAGTCCAGAAATGCCCTAGCATTGAAGAAGTCTCTACCTTCACAATCCAGAGTGCAAGCAGCTGGATGACCCCAATCTTGTCCTTCCTCTAGGACGGACGCCTTCCACAGGATGTCGAGGAGGCCAGGAAAGTCAAGAAAATAGCAACCAGAATCATGATCTTGAACGACACCCTATACAAGAGAGGCTTCTCCATGCCCTACCTGAAGTGCATCGATGAGGAAGAGGCCAAATACATTCTGGAAGAGATCCATGAAGGAATTTGCGATGACCATACAGGCCCGAGATCCTTGGTAGGCAAAGTGATTAGAACAAGTTAATTCTGGCCTACTCTGTAGATGGATGCAAGGGAGTTCGTCAAGAAATGTGACAAACGACAAAGGTTTGGGAATGTTCAATGCCTCCTAGCAGAGAGACTGACATCGATAGCCTCCCCATGGCCGTTTGCACAATGGAAAATTGACATTGTCAGCCCAATACCCCAAGGTAAGAGACAGGTAAAATTTTTACTAGTTGTTATTGACTATTTCACAAAATGGGTTGAAGTAGAAGCATTATCAACCATCGCGGAGGCAAAGATCCAGAACTTCGTATGGAAGAACATAATTTGTAGGTTCGAGATACCACAGACAATCGTATCGGACAACGTGCGGCAGTTCAACAACCAAGCTTCAGGGATTTCTATTTAAGTCTAGGGATCAAAAACCAATTCTCATCCCCAAGATAGCCACAAGCGAACGGACAGGCAGAAGCGACAAATCGGACACTGCTCAAGATCATCAAAGCCAGGTTGGATGATGCTAGGGGCGCGTGGTCGGAGGAGTTACCTAATGTCTTGTGGGCGTACAGGACTACAGCAAGAACCTGACAGGAGAAACCCCCTTCAGACTCACCTATGGCACCGAGGTAGTAAACCCAATCAAAGTGGGAATCACTGGCATCAGACAAGAGGCCTTCCACGAAGAAAACAACGACAATCAATTAAAGGTCAAATTGGATTGCTTGGACGAGTTAGGGAAGGAGCTTCTCACATAATGACAAAGTATCAGCAAAAGATGGCCGAGTATTACAACAAGAGAGTGAAACTCAGACGACACGACATAGGGGATCTTATCCTGCACAAAGTCACCCCGTCAACCAAAGATCCGGTCCAAGGAAAACTTAGCCCAACCTAGGAAGGGCCCTACTGGGTAACCCATTACTCTAGACAATGCAGCTATCACCTAGAGACCTTAGACGGGAAGAAGCTGCCATGGCCATGGAACATTAAGCATTTGAAGAAGTACCACCAATAGATATAACAAACAATTGTATTTGTATTAGAAAGTGAAAGCTTGAAATGTGTTGAAAACACAAGAGCTGTTTAGACCCCCAAATTAAAGTTACGGCTTGATAGATTTTACACTGACTTAATACTAAGTGGGGAATAATGTAAATGCGAGCGGAGAAACAAACAAGCTACTCTAATCTATAAACAAGACAACACAACAGTAAAATTGAATGTAAAAGAATAGGGAAGAAAGATGCAAACACAAGATAACACGCCAATGTGTTATCAAAGAGGAAATCGAAGAACTCAACGAAAAACCTTTTTGTCGCCCTAAAAGCAGTAATCGATCCACTAGACAATCAGTTGGGATACATGGGTTAGTAAGAGACCCTCCAAGCCTAATCTATCCGATGTACCTAAGCCCTCCAAGCTCCTACTCTAGTAAGGTTTTTTGGAACCGTGTCTTGTCTAGCTCTCTGGATCCCGCAACAAGCTTCATGTTGCATCTGCCATCCTTGGCTTCTTCCAATACTTCCCAGCAACACCGAAACCTCACTTGACACTCTGAAAGGGTGTGGTAAGTGTTTGAGCTATCAACCTCTCAATGGTATGGAAATGGAGAGGTAGGAGTTGAGGAAATTCCACAAGCAAATGTGTAAAGAATTGTGGGTATAACAATCTCTAACTCTCAAGGTATTTGGCTAGGATTTTCTCTCAGAAGCACTCCTCAACATTTGTGGGTAATGAGGTATATATAGTATGGGTACAGAAAGTGTGTATCAGATAGTACAAACTGGCAGAATAGAATGTCTCACGGATGTCTCACAGGAAGGCTTTACCCGTGAGATACTCGCGAGACACAGCTGTTGCTATCTGTTCTGACTCTTCGCATTCTAGTCATGTGCAAGGCATATGGCTCACCTTGCAGGATGCTTAGTCGCGAGATACCCACGACAGCTCCTCAGTCTTTAGTTGCTTAAGTCTTCACAGTCTCTCTCTCTCTCTATCCCACAACCCTTACAATCAAAACGTACAATAAATATAGAGTACAAAAGATTGAATAAAATTACAATCAAATTTGTCACGGAATAAAAGCCAACAAAACACATAGTTGTAAATCACAACTTTACAATCTCCCCCTTTGACTATTCTATGACAAAACCCCTAAAACATACTCTAAACTTAAACGTGAGTTTGGGAACAGTGGCAAAACTCACTCACACCTAATCTAGAAGCTGTGAAGCACTTGCACGTATATACCAATAACCTGAAACACTTGCACACAAACAAAACTTTCATTAAGCTTATGACAAGTTGAACATAAGGTACGTACATGAGAAAGTAAAGTGTGATCAAGTTTGAAAACACTAAAAAACATGTAAGCATATCTTAATCAAACAAAAATAGTCATTAAAGAATGACTACAATGAATATTTAGCAAGTAAATGCTCATCCGAACACGTAATGCAATTAAGAACAATCTAAAGGATCAATTGCATGTCCAACACTCAACCAACATAAAATACGCAAAGTATTTGCAGCTAGGATACAAAATCCTACTATGATACAAGAGTGAGGTACTTAAGACATATTAAAAATATCTTAAAAGACAAAAAAAAAAAATGCTACAAAGCAGTAAGGTAAAGACAAATACTGAATAAAAACTGAAATTAAAAACAGAGTACTAAAGCTTTAAACAAAAGCAGTAAAAACAATAAACCAACAGTCAATTCTAGCTTTTCCTCCCCTTATCACTACCCGCGAGAGCTGCTCAGTCTTTAGTTGCTTGAGTCTTCGCACTCTCTCTCTCTCTCTCTCTCTCTCTCTCTCTCTATCACATAACCCTTACAATCAAATCCAACAATAGATATAGGGTATAAAAAATTGAATAAAATTACAATCAAATTTTGCACGAAATAAAAACCAACAAAACACATAGTTGTAAATCACAACTTTACAGAAAGTAATAAAAGAACTATTCAGCCAATGGTCCAATGTAATGCAAACAAACCTAGCAACCTAAAAAACCAAATATTGGCTGAGTAACAAGATTCCGCCTAGACGAATGTAAGTTACTGACGATTCCAAAATGACAAGATCCCTCAAAAGGGTGTAAGTTAGCCGAAAATTGGCTAAGTAACAAGATTCTACCTAGATAGATGTAAGTTACTGACGATGCCAAAATGACAAGATTCCTCAAAAGGGTGTAAGTCAGCCAAAAATTGGGTAAGTAACAAGATTCTGCCTAGACGGTTGTAAGTTATTGGCGATGCCAAAATGACAAGATCCCTAAAAAGGGGGTAAGCCAGCCAAAAATTGGCTAAGTAACAAGATTCCGCCTAGATGGAAGCAAGTTACTTACGAATCCAAATGACAAAATCCCTTATATAAAGGTAAGTGTACCAAAAGTTGGCTAAGTAACCAAACCCCGCCTAGACAGATATAGGTTACTAATGATAGGTATAAACTACTAACAAATGCAAGTCATTTACTAGTCAGCCCAGACCCCAAGCTAAGGGTAAACAAGCAATGAGGCAAACATAGATCAAACGAAGACAAAAGTATATCAAGCACAACAATGCAGGAAAGTAAAATAGGTAATACATAAAGTAGTCAATAGAATTAAAAGAGCAAAAACACCGGGCAACCAATATTGTTCCAACATTAGAATTAAAGATCCAGGAACACTGGGCAAAAGATATTGTTCTAGCATTAAAGTAAATAGCCCAAAAACACACTAGGCACCAACAACCAAAAAAAAAAGTGGAACATATGTATGTGCAGGGCTAGACAGTAGCTTGAATAGCTTGAGACACTTGGGCAGCCTCATCTGCAGCCATGTCCTTATCCACAGCTTCAAAGTCCAATTCCTCCAAGTCTACGCTGGTAGGATGCTTGACTAGGAAGCGTCGTAAGAGCTCAAAGCCTTTATAATACTAACTAAAGAGCACGATATTGTACTCTTCAGTTTTTTGGAAGGCCTCAACGAACTTGGCAGCGACCGTCTTCATCCTTTCCTTTGCAACTTGGAGCTACTCGTCCTTCTTAAGGGTTAGCTGCCTATTCGCTCTCAGGTCGTCAGATAAAAACTTTGCCTTTTCTTTAGCAGTATTAGCCTCGTCCATTGCTGTAATAAGGTCCTTCCTCAGCTTTGAAAGCTCCACCTCCAAACCCTTAGCCTTGGACTTCGCAGACGAAACCCTAGCCTCCTGGCTCAAGTACTCCGTAGCTATGTGAATAGTTTCACCTAGAACCTGAAAGGAAGATACAACCATAAAATAATAATAATAATAATAAATTATTATTATTAAAAAAAAAAAACAAAGGACAGGCTGGACGAACATATTACTTGAACGAATTTGTGGACATGACGACCTACTATCTCATTGGGCGGCACCCCAGAAAGGGCCTTGAGCTTGTCGTTCGAGAAGACCTCCTATGCCCTTATCTGTGCGAGATCAGCGTTGTCCCAAACATTAGATGATCGTGAAAAGGCCTTCTCTTTTCCTTTGTCCACACGAGCCTTCTTCCAAAGTGGCATGATTTCTTCCACCGAAGTAGCCGAGGAAGCCGCCCTCATTGGTCTAGTGACAGTGGCAGCAGGAACAGTAAGACTCCCCTGGTCCATAACACGAACCACCTTCTTCCCCAGGGCAAAGAGAGGCTCGTTCTTCTTCACCTTCATTCTTGCGTACATGACTTGATTGAATTTTGTCGTCATCTCTAGAAAAGAAAAGAAGGGAAACACTAAAAAAAAAAAGAAAAAAGAAGAGGATGATGAGGTATGATAATACTCACTTTTCTCTTCAATGGCTATGGCTCAAAGAACAAAAGCGGAAGGTTCTGGAGTGAGACAGTGACGAGTTAAAGTTTGCGGGTCAATCAGGTCATCAAAGTCGTCTATGGTCTTCGCATGCTTCACAGCAGCCTTCATGCGGTCCTTGTATTTGCTTTTGAGCTTTGGGCGCTTTGTAACTGCACACAATGAACAGAAAAGTTAGTGACGGTGAAAAAGAAAGACAAACGCAGAAGAGAGAGCATATAAAGTTGCAAAGAAATGACGCACCTAGACTCGGGGCTCTCCATCAACGGAGTAACCTTGGGATGTCACCCCAAACTTTGTTAGAAAGGGTCTCTCAATCATCCCCGAACATAAGGAAAAACCGAGACTTCCAGTATCTAAAGGACGAGGGCAGGTCAGTGACGATCCTAGCCTTCCTGTCCTAGGGCACAAGCTCGTAGTACCCGTATTCCTTAGACTCCTTCAGATGGTACAAATAGGCGAATTCGTCCACCCTAATCATATCTCACTCTATGGACTCTAGCCAAATTTCCATACAGCTAACTACGACCCTCCACGAGTTGGGCATAAGTTGCTCGGGAGCAATATTAAAGTGGTTTAGGAGCTCCATTATAAAGGGGTGGACGGGAAATCTAAGCTTGCTCTAAAAACCTCATAAAAACACACCTCTCCCGACAAAAAGTGGCAAGCCCGTTCCTCTTTACGAGGAAGACAGATCCTAACCCTCTCAAGAAACTGAAATCGATCCCTAAAATGAGAAAGGGTTTCAGCATCCAAGCCTCACTCCTCATCTAGAGCGGAATAAGCCCCAACCACTCTCGGGGTAGAGACTGTAGTATTTTCCTCCACAGGGTCGTCACTAGATGACAACCCCGTCTCTAACTTACTGGACCTAACCTCCGATATAGCACTTGACTAGGTCCTCAAACCAATCAATGGATTGACACAACAAAGGGAACAGATCAGTTAGCACTAAGCGTAAGCTATTTCTCCCACCCATAAAGTCCTCAACTAATGGGCAGAAATTGCAAGAACTTCCCAGAGAGGCCCCTAAATGTGCAAAAAGGAAAGAAACAGAGGGACGAAGCATCCTAACCTCAAAACTACTAAGCATGGAACTTAAAAAAGCAATAGAAGAGGGGCAAGATCCTAAAGAAACCAAAAGCACAGAAAGAGAAAAGAAAAAAGGGAAAATCAGAAACCCATACAAATTATCTACTTTACGAAAAGTGAACCAAGGGAAGAAGAAGCCGCACCTCAAAAACGCAACCCCAAAGAGAGCAAAATGCAGGAAATCACAAGGAGAATAGTAGCTCGGAGAAAAGAAAATGCAGAACAACAATAGCAACAAAAGAAAGTGAAAAATGAAGAAGAAAGAGGAAAGGAAGGAAGTTTAAAAAAACTAAGGAAAAAAAAACAAAAAAAAAAGAGAGCAGGAAATCCAAGAGTCACACGGAGTGAAGCATTAAATCCACCACTCAGAACATGCCACGTAGCCACAACATGTCTGGCATTGCCACTGCACATTAAATGTGGAGAGAAACCCCAGGAGACACGTCTAAGTAAAAAACCCTTCACCTCCTGGTGATCGCCACGGCACGCAAAGACGACCATGGAGCCTAAGGGGGCAGCTGATGGGACCGACAAACCCTTGTGCTCAGACGAACTAATCAAACATCTCCATCCACCTCTCCACGTCATTGACAAATGATGGAAAGCCATTTAATGTAATAGACAATACCTCAGATGGTTAAAAGACCAGTTGTATAGACCGTTGGAGGCCCATCAAAGCCTACATTACTGAGCATGAAGGCGTTACCAAGAGAGGCATTAAAGCGACAATAAAAACCACAATGGCTAGATGCTGCAGAACCATATATAACACTACGCATAACCAATACAAGGTACACACAATCTAAAATACAAAGATACGCCATAATTCTGGTCTCTGGCACTTTCTTGAAACTTCCATACGCTGACTTTAGCATCGAAGACTCTTTGACAGGCACCACACCAATGACCACCTAAAGAGAGCTTTGTGCGACATTTTCAGGAATAGAGACGAGGTTGCCGGCTCACCTAGACGAGTCCACTTAACTGACGAAAATTGCTTCATCAAAAGGCATAGTAGGGCCTTCACTAGAGCAAATATTGATGACTTAAAAGTCATACAAATTAATGACAAATCTTTTTGCGTTATCATATTTTAATGAAGGGCATACCATACCATCATCCATCGAAACATAATCATAAGCATTAGGCAGCACAACTAATTATTTTGGCACTGCATGTAGAAAATAAATGTTAAATATATTGTTAACAATAGGATAACATTTGCACTACAAATTAATAAAAATAGTAAATAAATTGTTACAAATACTAAGGAATGGATTTGAAGCAGAAAAATGGAACTGTGTTGGGTGAGAAAGATTTGATAGCTTAAAACAAAGGTTGGAATTACTTTCTGAGTTTTTGGCTTTAAATAGGAGGATCGGTTTAATATAGCATGCATATGGGAGTATGGAACGTCCATCAAGTGGTTTATAAATTATAATCATGTCATATACATGCTACCATAATAAAAACTATGAGAAATCATAAAAATATCATTGAATGCCTACTCAATTTATGAGTTATGCTTCTCAAAAAAAAAAAAAAAAAAAGTGTTATGCAGTTCTTTCTCATTAGTATTAAAAACGAGTTTAACCCACTATTTCAGTAATTTATTTTGTTTTCTTAATTGTCGTTTACTTGTTTTAGTAAATCCATCAAGGTTGTTATAAGCTTATCTTTTTCTTGATACAAGAGTCCTTTTTCTTTTTCTTTTTTTCAATAGTTTGCATAATTTGATACGGTTGGTTACTTATAATCTTATTATTCATGCGCTTTATTTATTTATTTATTTATTTTTATAGATAGATAGTGGAGGAGGGGGAGGTATAGATCAAATCATAGACAAGGAACACCACAAAAGATGCTACTATCATTTATTATGCTTTCATGATAAAGATTGATATAGGCTTGTGAAATTACACATTAGTCTATACTGGTACTATACTTTAGGGTGTGTAATGTGTATAGATCAAGTTTGAGGGTTTTTTCAACCCAACTCAAACTTGTTGGGTTGAGAAATATCCTCTAACTCGACCCATATACATATGTAGAAACCAACCCAACCTAGCCAATGCCAATGTGGATTCAGTTTGATTGGGTTGGATTATTTAGTTTCTGGAAATATATATCCTGCATGTTTCATATATTGTCAAAATTTTACTTTATTTTACTTTTTATTTTTTTTTTAAATGAATTATTACAATTTACATAATATACTTCAAATATATTGCCAATTTTCAAATTCATCAAAATTGATTTTTAAAAACTAAAAAAATTAAAATGAGGATAATAAATTAAACTTACATATATGATGGGTCAGGTTAGGTTAAATGAGTAAAAGAAATTATCAACCAAAACCAAGCTAACCTAAGACTCAAAATAAAATTACAACCCATCAACCCACAAAAACCAACCTGTGACATCATTTTGAGTTGGATTTGGTTGATCTCATTAGGTTGGTAGGTTGGATGTAGATCTTAGATATAGTTACTGGAATATTTAAAATTAAATTAATATAATAAAACTGGAAAGTTAGCATTAATTAAGAATTGGGAAGAGAAAGAAAACCTAAAATCTGGATTGGGTTTGAACTTTTTTTTCCTTCTAACAAAGGTGTCTAAAGCTTTTGTCTATTTCTCAGGTGCCTGGTCCAACATCCCACACACATTAAGTAATTACAAGGAGAAATTCCTTGAGGGTCCTAAGATACTAGTCAAAGGTTTTAAACTCAAGAGTTTTAAAAACCATTAGGTCAACAGTTTGAAGTATATATTTTTTAACACAACACAATCTACTACTAATAATGAATTTCCAATCAAATCTAACTAATGGTAGCACTAAAAAGTAATGGATTTAACATAACTAGCATTTGAGTAAGCCAAAAAACAAGGTTAACCAAAAGAGTAATCTTACAATATTACCACAAAAGCTTGTCATTGAGGTGGTATGAGCTCGAATATTGCCACAAGCACTTGGGTTCGAGTCTCACCAATAGATAGGGTGGGCAAGCCCAAACCCAAGGTTCAAAACACCTTGTTTTTGGCCCACGTGTGGGGACATTTACACAATGTTTTTATTTTCCAAAAAAAGAAAAAAAGAAAAAAAAAAGAAAAAGAAAAAAAGAAAGGAGAGTGATCTTAGGTATTATTAATTTTATTACATAAGTTTTACAAACTAACATGTCACAAATTATTATTATTAAAAAAAAAATATCGGCTAAAATATTATTTTTCCCTAAGTTTTGCATGAAGTTCAATTTTCATCCCAAAAACTCTATATAAAAAAAAAATTAAAAAAAAATTGTTACAAAATTTTTTGAAAATATTTTAACTTATGTCCTTATGTTTACTCTCATGAACCTTTATTTTACGTGCCCTAGTGAAATGTTGAAGTGCCAAATCTTTAGTATTAAATAATTCGACATGAACCATTTTATTCAAAAATAAATAAATAAATCACAGCACCAATCTTACCACCTTAGAGAATTGTGAAATTTTCTTTTAGGTCTTAAAAGAAGCACGGTTAAGGTCTTGTTTGGTTGCGCTTTGTAAGTGTTGTTGTTCAAAATGATGTGAGAACTGTGGTTTAAAAATTGTTGCAAAAACACGTGTTTAAAGTACTTATAATGCAAAAAATGTATTTAGTACCATGTTTCAAATAACATATTTTAAAATGAGAAAAAAAAAAAAAAACATAATTGTGTGTTTGGCATGTGTATGTGTTTTTAGAAAAAAAAAAAAAAGGGTAATTTTTCTAACAAAAATAGAGTTTTTATTTGAGGAGAGAGAAATTTCCATGCTTTGTAGTTAACCATATCTCTCTCCCTCTTCTTCCCCCTCTCTCCCTCTCTTTGTTACAGGACCCAACAAACCAAAAATCTACAAAATATTTAACAAAATTACACCTAAATCAACCGAAATTGAGAACCTTTCCTCTTCCCCCATCTATTTTCCTTCCAATCTGAACACACAAATTTGCAAAAGAAATTCAAAAAAGTTCACAAAATTTCAATTTGCAAAACCCATAAAATAACCAAACACACCAAATCTAAAAACTGAACAGAAAGTCAGCTAAAAGATAGCATGCAAGAGAGAATGAGGAAAAAAATAAGAAGAAGAAGAAGAGAGAGAGAGAGAGAGAGAGAGAGAGGAGAGGAGAAGAAGAAGAAGAATAGAGCGTGACAACGTGTAAGAGAAAGATGAAAAGAAAGAAGGAAAAAGAATAATAGCGTGCAAGAGAGAAAGGAAAAAAAGAAAAGTCATACTAAAGAGAGAGAGGGAGAATATTGGTTGTATTTTGTCATTTCAATTGGTCCCACGGTTTTCTAAATATTTACAATAATGCCACTCAGCATTGTTACTTTAAAGCTTAAAACTGGTCCGAATGTATTCTTAAAATACAGTGTTTAAACACCATAAATTGAAAATTGTGACTCAAATACTCTTAACTAAACTTTACTACCAAAAACACATTTTTTGGGCTCACAATTTTCAATATTTAAACACTAAAAATTGTTGTTTGAGCACTCTTACCAAACAGGCCCTAAGTATTCTTAGTTTTTACGCTAGACATTTTAAATCATGGTACAGCTATAAGTGAACAAAAAAAGGTTTCTCTCTAAACTAGTTCAGAGAAAAACCCTTCAAACTCCTCATATATCTTTTTATTGGATGTGAATTTTGAAAATATAATCGTAGGATTGCATGTCCTTATTATCTTATCCATGCTTGCAAAATTTTAAGAAAGTCAAAGATCAATAATTATAGGCCTGTTTGGTAAGTAATTCCAAAAAATAGTTTTCATTGTTTAGATATTGAAAATTGTAGGCAAAAAAAAAAAACATGTTTGGTAGGAGTGTTTGCATTACTATTCTCAATTTAATGTGTTTAAACACTATATTTAGAGAACTCATCCATACTAGTTTTTAGTTTTCAAATAACATTACTTAATGGCATATTTATAAATAAGTTAAAAACTATAGGCCCTACATGATAAGACTAAGAGCATTCACAACAAAGCTGGGAAAATTCTAAAATGTTATTTTTTAGCAAGACAAACAACGAAAGTATGATACATCAAAGGTGCTAAACTTAAAAATTTTAGCACCTAAGCTACAGTAAGCTTCCATATTTGATAGCTTACTGTAGCTCCAAACTTAATAAATATATTAATTTTGTATTCCATTCTCTTTCTTCTTCTCTTAAAAAAAGTATTTGTTTCTCTTTTTTCTCTATATTTTGTTATAACTCTCTTTCTGCTCACCTTTTTCTTTATTTGCTTTCTCTTCTTCTCCTCCTCTCTTCTTCTTCTCCTCTAGCTCAAACTCTCTCTAAAATATATATATATATATATATATATATAGATCAACGGAGGCATGGAGTAGCTAGTATGGTTGCTGTGGTGGTGGTGTAGGTTGATTTTGGGTCATAGGTTTGGTGGATGTGGTGGTGGTGCTGTGGAGGTGGACTAGTGGTAAGTGATATGGGTTGTGGGTTTGGGTTTTGGGTGTGGTGGCTAATGGTGGGTTTGGGGTTTTAGTGGGGTGGCTGTTTTTTTTTTTTTTTAATATACCGATGGTGGTGGTGGCTATGTAGGTTTGTTGGGTTGAGAAGAGATAGATGGGTTTGATGTTTTGAGTGTGGTGGCTAATGGTGGGTTTGGGTTTTTGGTGTGGTGGCTTTTATTTATTTATTTATTTATAATATACCAGTGATGGTGATGGTTGTGTGGGTTTGTTGGGTTAAGAAGAGATAGCTGTGTTTGATGTTTTGGGTGTGGTGGCTCATGGTGAGTTTGGGTTTTTGGTGGGGTGGTTGATTTTTTTCTTTTAATATACTGATGGTGGTGGGGGTTGTGTGGGTTTGTTGGGTTGAGAAGAGATAGGTGTCTTTGGACCATTTGGTGTTTGATGGCTGCTCTACTTCAAAGAAGAGAGAGAGACATACGTAGACGAAGAGATAGATAAAGATTAAATATAGAATAAAAAGATAATAAATAAAGAATATTTAAATGAGGTGCTAAAAAAATAGAAACTTTGATGTTGGGTGTATTGTAAAATGATGTGTTGAAATAAATAAAGTAGGCTTTTGAGATGTTAAAAGCTAAAATATTTGCATTCTTTGATACAAATGCTCTAAACGTAACAGACACTTTTTGGACTCAGCCTCCTTGCTCTCTCTCTCATGCCTCAGCCTCCTTCTTTTTCTCGTTCTTTTTCCTCTCACCTCTTTCGCACCTACTGGAACCTTCTCTCTTCAATCTGTGAAATCTCATGTAAAGTCCCATCTTCACACTCCTCTCTCTCTCTCTCTCTCTCTCTCTCTCTCTCTCTCTCTCTCTCTCTCTCTCTCTCTCTCTCATAACAACTTTATTTGGACTCTACCTCATAACTTTTCATAAATTCTTCAAATTCATTTACTCATCTATCTACCAATGACTCGTTCTCTTAATAAATCTTCTAATTCAATTCCTACATCAAATCTATCACAAATCCTTCCCTAACTTTCTCTCAAATCCTTCCCCAGCTTTTTCTCAAATCAAATAAATATAGATCTTCCCCCTCAATTGCTTCTATAACCCTAATTAATCCTCATAATCCCTCAGCGACAACTTATTATATATGAAATCAAATACAACATCTTTTTTAGCCTCAATCCCACTTGACACAGTCATTGTGAGTTGTTTCTCTCTTCAACTTGTTCATTGGGTTTTAAGTAGTTTATAATAGTGTTCATTATTTCTATGTTTATTGGATTTTCTCTACAATTTAATGGGTGTTGTTTTAAAATTTTTTGGCTTTTATGGGTTGTTGATGAACTATACTTGTTGTTGTTCCTATCTAAGTTTTTGTTATATACGAATTATATATATTTTTGTTATGTATGTTTATTAGTTAAAAGGCTAGAATGTGTATATATAGTGGCAGCACCACATTATGTTCAGGATTTTCCTAGGAATACCCTGACCTAAAAAAAAATTATATATAATAATTAAATATTTTTTTATTTGTTTACCTTTAAAAAAAATAAGGAACACCCTCAATCAAAATTAAGAACACCTTCAAATTAATATATATATATATATATATATATATATATATATATATATATATTTGTTTCTACTTTCAAGCAAAAAAGAAAAAAAAAAAGCGCAAAAAAAAAAAAATTGAACTTAAATCTGAAAAAAAAAAAAAAAAAAAAGGGTAAATCACTAAATCAAAAATCACTAAAGTCTAAAGCAAAACTAAAGACCAAGGTTTTTAGACTTGGACGGTTCACTGAACCATAAAAGGGAGAGGTTCAAGGTTTTTGAGGTCGAACCGAGGTCAAACCGTGATGACGTCATAATTAATTTAATAATTAATTAAAGCATAAATATAGATATTAAATTTATAAAACTAGCAAAATTGACTAATATATCTATATATGTGAGGGAAATTTAATGATTTTCAAGCATATATTAATAATTAAATAATAAAGTTAATAAAATAAAACACTAACCATGAAAACATTAAAATTTATGATTAATTTTTAAAGTAATTTTGAATATCTTTGAAGGATTTTAATTATTTTTTTTTTATTCCTTGTAAGAGATGGATAATTTAATTAAGTAGAATAAAATTGTTTTAAGCTATTTTTATAAAAATTTAAAAAAAAAAAATGCTAAGGGGTTTGACCGCATCGTTCTTGCCACCGGTTCGCGCAATTCAACCTTGGTTTTAGGGTTTCACAAATTTAACTAAAAATTCGATTCTTTATGCTTAAAAAATCGGTTTTCAACCCAGTTTTCGGTTTTCAACCCAGTTTCCAGTTTTCATGATCCAACCTCTCGGTCAGGTCCGGTTCTGAAAACCTTGCTAAAGACAGAGCAACGCCTCAAAGCAACAAAGCAACGCCTTAGGCTTAAGCCAACAGATGGAGATCGGTCACATCACTCGCAGCTCACTCATCGTCAAAGATCGGTCACATCATCAGAGATCAGTCTAGTCCATAGCACATCGCCGCATCAGAGATTGGTCACAGATATCTCATCGCTCACTCGCCCCTCAACGCATCGTTGTCATCGCTCACTCGCCCCTCATCATAGATATCTCATCGCTTACCCCTCATCAGAGATCACTCGTCACTGCCTCAACCTTAGCCTTCAGGCCTCCCTACTTGGCTGCTCTGGTGCTCCCTACCTCCCTCAAGGTATTTCATTTTACTAACTTCTTTCTCTTTTTGCCTGACTCTCTCTTAGTCTCTCACACTCTCTCTCTCTCTCTCTTTATTCGAATTACTGAAATGAAAATTATGAAATGAATGAGAGTCTCTCTCTCTCTCTCTCTCTGATTGATTCTTTTGAACTGTGAGTCTGTGATTGGCTGAATCTTATTAATATTTTGCCTGTTTTTGACTTTTTGAATTTGGCTTTATCTTATCTGTTAGTGTTGGTGTGTGTTGGTGAGATATTAATTGTCTTTTAGTGTAATGTGTATTGTGATTTGTGATTGTGAAATTTTCTGATTGGCAGTTGGCTCTTGTGATTGGGGGCATCAGGCATGAGGCTTGTACTTATCTGTTGAGTGGGATGGGGGGTGGATAGGCACATGGGGCGGGTAAACAATAATTAAAGCAATGTAATGTGCACATCAGCACATGGCTGGCTCTTTTAGTGTAAATTGCACATGGGATGTGTGTTAGTGCAACTAATAAACAATAATTAATTGGGGAAAGCAACTAATAAAAAATAATTAATAATTTAATTAACCCATACATTATAAAAAACAAACAAATTAAATTATGTTAGGCTAAACAACAATTAATAATTTTATAATTAATGAAATAACAATATAACATATTGTAGTTTATAAAAGGCAAACAAAATTACGAAACAACTAAACAAAAATAAGTAATAATATTATTGATGATGATGTACAGAATCAGTAGGCTGAATGCTCTGGCTTCGATGGGCTGATAGTTGTTGCGAAGGCCTGCAAGGATGAACACGCAATCAAAGGAGACCGGAGTGGATTGGCCAAACACCCTCTGATAGCTAAGTTAGTTTCTCACAAGAATGGAGTTCCAACTTTTTAGGAGTAAAATATCAGAATGCACTTACTTTCGTTTGATTCAGACCGGTCCTTATATAGAGAACCTTGGAGCGGTTATTGGCTTAGTAACTTCCCCAAGATTCGTGGAAATCAATGAGTCCAGACATAACTTCCTCAACGGCTATAGAAGTTACAACCACTGGTGGAAGTTAAGTACATGAGGAATTAGTGGCGATGAACATGGGTTGGGAAAACGCCCCAAGATTTTGTGGCTCGAATCCTCTACGCATGTGAAAGAGTATACTTGAAGATTTCCCAAGTGTTATGTGGCCGTCCATGTGCATTGTCCATGGACGACCTTTTTATTCACAGGTGGTGTTGCATGATCGTCCATGTGCTTTGCCAATGGACGACTTCTTTCGCTCAAATGGCCTATTTGAACATTTGGCTAATTGATGCTCACGGACGACTCCTATGGATGAACCAGAGATGGTATTTTTTGTTATCCCATCGATTGATATTTCTAATGAACTTATAGTTTATTATTTATTCTTTTACTACCCTGGGAAAAATTCCTAAAGCCGCCATTGAGTATTTGTTTGGATACAAGTCCATGTCCATGTTTTACACTATAGCGCGTTTTCAGCTTTTTTTTTTCTTTTTCCAAGCCGCAATTGTTGACCAAGTCTTCCATGAACAGTGCACTTGTGCACTGTTCATGAGACCCAAAAACTTCAATTTTCAGCCACTTTTTTATTAAAAATGGGTCTCATGGCACTATTTACACATTTAAAAATTATTTTGCTACAGTATTTTCAGTTTTCAGTTTTCAGTTTCAGCAAAATAAATTCTATCCAAACGGACGTTGAGTATATATATATATTGTGCGGCATCCAAACAGTTAAGCCCACTCAGTCCCTAATCTCCACTTCAAGTGTACAGTAATTGGGCCCAACTCTCATTCGCCCAAAAGCCCAGTCCTTACTAACGCGGTTCGGGGGCCCAAGCTTCACTACTAAAGTTATGCTTGGCATAGATTTACCGAGCATGTTGGGAAAGGTCACTGAACGGCGCGTCATCCTTGTTTTGTTCAAAGAAGTCCCTCTAAGTGCGCACCGACTCTGCCGAGCTACCAATGGAGGTGGAAACCAATTCCCAAAGCCACCCATACCTGACCTCCCACTTATAAAAAACCTTACTGGACCCTCTGTCGCACTAACTATAAGAGCATTGATGACCTGCGTCTGAGCTTTGAACTATAAATAGGAGGGGAGGATAAGATGGAAAGGTTGGTTGAAAAAAAGGGGGAGAAGATAGAGAGTAGAAAATTCAAATAGAGAGAATATCTTAAGGGAGGAAGAGGAAGTAGTGTATTGCTGAAGAGGAGAAAAGTGATCTCATTGAGCCTTTAGTTGGAGAACGACCCATAGTAGGAAATTCAGCCCAACAAACAAATAAGTTGTGAGCCTAAGTGGGGTTGGGTCCATCGGCCTCATTTGCGACCCGCACAATTGGCACCGTCTGTGGGAACCTCCTACACTGCTGTGGTTCAGCTGAGGCTCGCACACGAGATAGATGTCCGGAAGTCGTTCGGGGAGTGACGCTGAAAGTGGCTCGGTCGGATCCTCTTGGGGGCCGTCTTGGCGAGAACGAAGGCAGAAGGGGCACGAAGACAGGCGTCATGAGAGGGTAGAAGAAAGTCCTGGACTCGGAGAGGGCTCGTACCAAACGCAACGAATGGTATCCGATGCCTCGGGGCGTAGGCGGTTTGATGAAATAGACGAGGAGCTTGAATGGTTGCGAAGGTTGGTGAGTGATTTAGAGTTAGAGGCAGAAGACAGGCACCAGAGAATGGATCAAGACAACCGAGCAAGAAGACCAGGTGCCGGGGAGGAACAACAAGGAGCGAGGTCCGATCAATCTGGATACCGCCGTCGCCGAGAGCGCTCGCCTTCGCGAGAATCTCACCTACGCAGGGGTCAGCGTCGAGATCGCTCACGATCACGGGATTATCCTGATCGAGGCTCGGATTCTCCAGAAGAAAAGCGGAACCATAACGCGGCTATGGACGCAATGAGCCATGCGTTGCGCAGAGCTGCTCGGTCGCCGTTCTCAACTGACATCGAGCACGCCCCAATGCTGGACAGATTCGCACGCCCCCCGTTCAACTCTTATGACGGGAAGACTGACCCGGTGGAACATGTCAGCCACTACATCCAAATGATGTCACTGCATACCCAGAATGACGCGCTGATGTGCAAGGTGTTTCCCTCAAGCCTGTGCCCTACCGCTCTCAGATGGTTCAATGGTTTACAGAAGGGTTCCATCCGCAGTTTCGCCAAGTTAATACAGGAGTTCGGAGTCAGATTTGTTACTTGTAGCCATGTACCACAACTGGTAGATGCACTACTGTCAATGAAGATGAGGGTGGGGGAGACCCTTTGTAATTACGCTAGTCGGTATTGGGAGCTTTACAACGAGATCGGTGGAGGGAACGAAAAAATTGCTGCGAGTACTTTTAGGATGGGGTTGGTCGAGGAGTCAGGCCTAAGGGAGTCATTGACTAAGAAACCTCCCGAGGACATGAGATAGCTAATGAGGCGCATAGAAGAGTATAAACGGCTAGAGGATGACCGGCTGCAAAGCAAAGGTAATACGCCAATGATAAATCATCCCCGGCAGAACAGTTTCCCACCAAGGATACGAGGGAACGTGAGGATTCAGGAACTAGAGGCGCCGGCAGGGGAGGTAAATGTGGCGTTCAAAGAACCGGTGCATAAGATTCTAGACAAGATCAAGCATCAACCCTACTTTAGGTGGCCGAACAGGATGGGTGGTGATCCAACGAGAAGGAATCAGAACTTGTACTGCACTTACCATAAAGATAAAAGACATACCACCGAGCAATGCCGAGTACTGAAAGATCATCTTCGGCAGCTGGCCGGAGCCGGGTACTTAAAGGAGTTTGTGACAGACGCAGGGGACCAAGGAGCAGGGCAAGACACTTCGCATAGGGGCAACTTGCTCCCACCCCCTCTCGGGATAATTGAAGTCATCCACACTCCTACCAAGAAATGTTCCACGGCAAGAGGGAAAGGGGTGTGGGCATTAGCAACGGTGGCGGAAAGTCAGGACGGGCCGTCATACGGGAAAAGGATGAAGCCTACCAAAGAACCGATCGCCTTCGATGATAGCGATTTGGAGGGAACGGTCCAACCACACAACGACGCACTGGTAGTCAATGCCCGTATAGGCGGTTTCTTGGTAAAAAGGGTGATGATAGATCAGGGAAGCGGAGCAGATGTGATGTACCCAGACTTGTTCCGAGGACTTGGACTGAGGAGTGCGGACCTCTCCGAGTATGGTACACCTTTGGTCGGTTTTGACGGTAAGATAGTGATCCCTGAAGGGCAGATCTCTTTGCCCGTGAACATGGAAGGTAAAGAAGTGGTGGTAACCTTTATAGTGGTAGCTTCCTTCTCCCCGTACACTGCGATATTGGGAAAACCGTGGATCCATGAAATGGGGGCTGTCCCGTCCACTTTACATGTGAAGGTGAAGTTCCCATCCGAGCAAGGTGTGACGGTGGTAAGAGGAAGCCAGCAGACGGCGAGACAATGTTTGGTCGCACTAGTTGACTGGAGGAAGGAATCGTTCAAACAGGGAAAGAGTACCGAGGAAGAAGAGGCACAGCAAAATATCTTGTTATAGCAACTACAGAGTCCCCGAGGTGAGAAGGGGGACAGACGCGCCAAAGAGATGATGAAAGTACGGATACTCCCAGATTCCGATAGGTGTTTTCATATAAGGGAAAGTATGGATGTTGAAGATAAGGTAAAAATGTTGTTACTGTTAATACAAAACGTGGACTTGTTTGCTTGGAGCCCTTATGAGGTGCCCGGGGTGGATCCCGAGTTCATCGTTCATAGACTCAATGTTGATTCCTCGTATCCGCCTAATAAACAGAGGCCGAGGAGATCGTCCAAGGAGCATGCCGAGACTGTAAAGGAAGAAGTCCAAAGGCTAAAGGAGTCGGGAGCAATAAAGGAAACTTATTTCCCAGAGTGGTTGGCAAACACCGTCGTGATGAAAAAGAAGAACGGCAAGTGGAGGGTTTGCGTGGATTTTACAGACTTGAACCGAGCATGTCCAAAGGACCCATTCCCCGTGCCTAAGATTGATTAGTTGGTTGACGCCACATACGGTCATCCTAGGATAAGTTTTCTAGATGCTTTTCAGGGGTACCACCAGATCGCCCTGGCAGCCGAGGACCAGGAAAAAATGGCATTCATCTCCCCGGAGGCCAATTATCATTACACGGTGATGCCCTTTGGGCTAAAGAATGCCGGGGCGACTTATCAACGAATGATGACAAGGATGTTCCGCAACAAAATAGGATGCACGGTCGAAGTCTACATTGACGATATGGTGGTAAAGAGCAAACAGGAGGAACAACACACGGGCGATCTCTGGGAAGTATTCGAAACACTAAGGTGACACAAGCTGCGCCTTAATGTCGAGAAGTGCGCGTTTGGAGTGGGGGCTGGAAAATTCTTGGGCTTTCTGATCACGAGCCGGGGAATAGAGGTCAATCCCGATCAAATCGAAGCAATAAAGAGGCTGAATCCATCGAGCAATCTAAAGGAGGTACAGGTTCTAACCGGGATATTAGCAGCACTTAACCAGTTCATCTCCAAATTCGCGGATCGTTACCGCCCATTTTATCAACTTTTGAAGAAGTGAACAGGGTTTTTGTGGAACGAAGAGTGCGACAAGGCCTTTCGGGACTTGAAGGAGTACTTGGCGAGGGCACCCATGCTAGCCGCGCCGGAGTTGGGTGAAGATTTATTTATGTAATTGGCAGTATCTGATCATATCGTGAGTGCCATGCTGTTGAAGGATAGGGGGATCCAACAACCCGTGTACTATATCAGCAAGACCTTGGTCGATGCTGAGAAGAGGTATTTGCCTCTGGAAAAGTTAGTATTAGCCCTTATCCATGCCACGAGGAAGCTGCCGCATTATTTCCAGGCCCACACGGTCTATGTGTTAACCGAGTATCCTTTACAGTCACTTTTGAGAAGATCTGACTTTACAGGACGAATAGCGAAATGGGGAACTAGGCTGGGCTCCTTCGACATACGGTACCGACCATGACATTCGGTGAAGGGCCAAGTCCTTGCAGATTTTGTCGCTGAATTCTCGCCTAGAAACGGCGGAGAGATGATCTGCCGCGTAGAAGCTTGCCTGTGGAAGGTTTTTGTGGACGGAGCCTCAAGTTCCCAGGGAGTAGGTGCCGGGATCGTTATCTTCTCTCACGAAGGGATTCGGCTGGAGCACTCTTTTAGGTTGGGATTTAAGGCCTCCAACAATGAGGCCGAGTATGAGGCCTTGCTCGCCGGACTAAGAACAGCATTGAAGCTTGGTGCTCGGAATGTGGAAATACACTCAGATTCTCGATTGGTTATCAATCAAGTCCAAGGAAGTTTTGAAACAAGAGATCCTCAGATGAAGGCATACTTGTGCGCGGCAAAACTGATCATAAGCAAGTTTGTCTCGGTGAAAGTGTCCCAAGTGGGACGGGCACGGAACAGGCACGTCGACTCCTTAGCCACGCTAGCATCATCAAGCGTCGAGGATGTGCCTCGACTGATCAGGGTAGAGCTTATAGCTGAACCAAGCATCCAGGTCCCCGATGACATTACAGTCAGGGTGGATAGCGTCGACACAGTTTCATCGCCTGCGCCGTGTTGGATTGATCCCATCGTTGCTTTCCTGGCCGAGAATAAAGTCCCGGAGGATGAAAAGGAGGCCGGTAAGATACGTAGGACGGCAACTCGCTATTGGTTGTCAGGAGACGGCAAGTTGTACCGAAGATCTTTCGGAGGACCGTACCTTTTATGCTTGCACCCCGAGAAAGTTTTCGAGATTTTAGCCGAGCTTCACAATGGGATATGCGGGAGTCACGTGGGGGGGGCGTTTCCCTGGCACATCGGGCGATGACCCAGGGGTTTTGGTGGCCAAAGATGCAAAGGGACGCCGCTGAGTATGCTCTAAAATGTGAACGATGCCAAAAGCATGCCCCCTTGATTCACCAGCCCGCCGGTCAACTCAATCCGATCAGCTGCCCATGGCCGTTTGCACAATGGGGGCTGGATATCCTTGGTCCATTTTCGCGGGCTACGGGGAACTGCCAGTTTGTGATTGTTGCCGTTGATTACTTCACCAAATGGGCAGAGGCCGAGGCCCTCGCGAATATCCGAGACACAGATGTGAAGAGATTCATTTGGAAGAATATAGTGACTAGGTTTGGGGTGCCGGAGTCGTTAATATCCGATAATGGGTTACAGTTCGACAGTAGAGCTTTCTGCACTTTCTACGAGGATCTCGGCATAAAAAACAAGTATTCTACCCCGGCGTACCCTCAGAGTAATGGTTTGGCAGAAGCTACGAACAAAGTAATATTGAACGGGTTGAAGAGAAGACTGGACGGCGCAAAGGGCGGTTGGGCCGAGGAGCTGCCAAACGTGCTTTGGGCTTACCGAACTACCCCTAGGAGATCCACGGGGGAGAGCCCATTTTCCTTAACTTATAGATCAGAGGCCGCCATACCAACCGAGGTAAACTTATGTAGCACACGGGTTGCGGGGTTCAACCCCGCCCAAAACGAGGAGATGATGGTCGGGCTCTTGGACAGCTTGGAGGAATGCCGTGAGGCGGCCACCATGCGACTCGCAGAGTACCAGCAAAGGCTCGCCAGGAGATACAACCAAGGCGTGAGAGTCAGGGAATTCAGCGTGGGAGACTTGGTCCTGAGAAAGGCCTTGGGGGGTATGCGAGATACCAACTCTGGGAAGCTGGCTCAAACATGGGAGGGGCCCTACAGGGTAACCGCAATCGCAGGTGTGGGAGCATATTATCTGGAAGACCTAGACGAAAGACCTCTGCCACGGCCGTGGAACGTTCATAACCTAAAAAAGTTCTATCACTGATCGGCCGTGTAATAAAAAAAAAAGGGAGAGAGAAAGAAGGGGGGCGAGTGTTTGAAGCACCGCTGTTATATGAAGACTAATGAAAATGACAGTTCATACTGATTACTGTTATCCCATTTTAAGAAAATATGGCAGCCCTGTTGTATTTATCCTAAGGACAGAAGCCTGACTCTCGGCTCGATCTATATCGCCGAGCAGGTGTAAACCTTATTATTTATCCTAAGGACAGAAACCTGACTCTCGGCTCGATCTATATCGCCAAGCAGGTGTAAACCTTATTATTTCTATCCTAAGGACAGAAACCTAACTCTCGGCTCGATCTATATCGCCGAGCAGGTGTAAACCTTATGATTTCTATCCTAAGGACAGAAACCTGACTCTCGGCTCGATCTATATTGCCGAGCAGGTGTAAACCTCATTATTTCTATCCTAAGGACAGAAACCTGACTCTCGGCTCGATCTATATCGCTGAGCAGGTGTAAACCTTATTATTTCTATCCTAAGGACAGAAACCTGACTCTCGGCTCGATCTATATCGCCGAGCAAGTGTAAACCTTATGATTTCTATCCTAAGGACAGAAACCTGACTCTCGGCTCGATCTATATCGCCGAGCAGGTGTAAACCTTATGATTTCTATCCTAAGGACAGAAACCTGACTCTCAGCTCGATCTATATCGCCGAGCAGCTGTAAACCTTATTATTTCTATCCTAAGGACAGAAACCTGACTCTCGGCTCAATCTATATCGCCGAGCAGGTGTAAACCTTATTATTTCTATCCTAAGGACAAAAACCTGACTCTCGGCTCGATCTATATCGCCGAGCAGGTGTAAACCTTATGATTTCTATCCTAAGGACAGAAGCCTGACTCTCGGCTCGATCTATATCGCCGAGCAGGTGTAAACCTTATGATTTCTATCCTAAGGACAGAAACCTGACTCTCGGCTCGATCTATATCGCCGAGCAGGTGTAAACCTTATTATTTCTATCCTAAGGACAGAAACCTGACTCTCGGCTCGATCTGTATCGCCGAGCAGGTGTAAACCTTATGATTCCTATCCTAAGGACAGAAACCTGACTCTCGGCTCAATCTATATCGCCGAGCAGGTGTAAACCTTATTATTTCTATCCTAAGGACAAAAACCTGACTCTCGGCTCGATCTATATCGCCGAGCAGGTGTAAACCTTATGATTTCTATCCTAAAGATAGAAGCCTGACTCTCGGCTCGATCTATATCGCCGAGCAGATGTAAACCTTATTATTTCTATCCTAAGGACAGAAACCTGATTCTCGGCTCAATCTATATCCCCGAGTAGGTGTAAGCCTTATAATTTCTACCCTAAGGACTAAGGCCCGACTCTTCCAAGGATAAAAATCGGTAAATAGGCCAAATCCCCGCCTTATGACGAAACGGGACTTGGCCTACAGGTAATTATTGCACAAATACGAAACAAAAGAAAAGAGAAACAGTGAGAATTAATTGTAAACATTAGGAAATCATTGTCTCGGCTGCAAAACAAGGCGGCCATTTGAGTATGAAGACCAGCAAAAAATTAAAATTGTTTAATCACCACAACCCGGTGATATGGGCAAACCAAAAAAAAAAAAAAAAAAAAACAAACAAACAAAATCTCTTAAGGCAAATGGGGCAAAGTTCGGTAATCATGATGCGGAGTTTGCAGGGTGTTCTCGAGCCTCGGACTCGGATGGTTGCTGCTGGACGGGATTGTGAATGGGTGCTTGGCCGGGCTGATCTCCAAGGCAAGGATGGCTAACCACTTCTGGTTCTTCCATCTCCATGTGGGAATCAATCTGTTCCACTAATTCCCTTAGGCTGGTCGTGTCTTCCTCGTCAGCATGTCTGGGTGTGATCGGCGGCTCAGGCGGTGGGACTGGAAATGGGATCTGGCCGGGGTTCCTCAAAGGAGAATCCTCAAGGACCCCCAAAGCCTGCAGAGCAGCTAACCAACCCTCCTCGAAGCCAAGCTGCCATGTGTCGTGAATGACCAGTTCTGCCGAATTCTCCGCGTCCGCAAATCCCTCTTGGTACCACTTATTCTCGCTCTCCTCCAAAGCCACCCTCATATCGCCCAGCTTCTCGGACCGCGTATTGAGTTTACTCTCAGCCTCTCCCAACCTGAGCTCGGTCTCCCCCAGCTGAACTTCCAGTTCCTTGTACTTCTTTTCCACGGCCAACCTCGCCTTCTCCGCAGTAGCAGCTTTCTTCTCGGATGTCGCAGCAGCCACCGCTCTCTCCTTCGCATTTACCTCGGCCACGTCCTTTAGAGCTCTCTCTCAGCCAGCATCCTCCGCCAGATCTGTGATACGCCGGTCAAGGATGTAGGCCAGCTGTGTAGCCTGGCAAAGCATATGGACGGCCACTTAAAAAAAAAAAAAAAAAAAAAAAAAGAAAAAAAAAAAAAAGAAAAAACTTAGACTTACCGAGACAATGTGCCATTGCAGCCATCGCCCCATCGATTCATCTGTACCATCTTCAAAGGCACGCACATCCTCGGGCAAAAGAAGCCCACGAGCCAAAGTCTGGGCGATGTGGCCATCGGCCCCTTTCCCCCAGACGTGTACACATGCATCTAAGGGAAGAGGTTTGCCGTCCAGCATAAAGGAGGGCTGCCATGCAGGCACGGCACGGGATGAAGACGCCACGTTCAGCCCCGTTTGGGTCGTGGGTTCATGAATTACGATGCCGCTCGATGGCCTCGGGGGCGTCTTTGACCGAACATCACTCGGGCCGACTTGAGTTTGTTTGGTGGTGCACGGCCTCTTTCTTTGCCGTGCAGGAGCTGTCTGCGGTGGTGGGCTGGTTTAGGTGCGACCTTGAGGTTGTTCTAGTTACTGCTGATGCTCGGCAGGTCGGGCTCCGGGAACAAAGCGAGTGATTGACATTACTTTCCGAGTCACCATAGCTTCACCTGATGACTCACCAACTACTTCGGTATTTGTGGGTGGGGGTTCCTGGTCAACTTGAACTTCTTGTTGGACGGGGGCTTCTTGCTGGATCTGTTCGTGTGCACGTTCCCTTCGGGCCCAGGAGACACGTTCGGCTGATTCGTCCCTCACTGGTGGAATCTTGTCAGAACAAATATACTGGGGACCTTGTTCGCGTGCCTCGCCTGCTGTAAACTTGGGGGGATGAAAGTTCGCGTGCCGAACGTCTATGTAAGATAGAAGGGGGTTGTCAACTAGCAGAGCTTGACTAAAATTCTGCCAAGTGGAGTACACGGGGTCGACCCCGAGTATAAGGTGAGAGGCTCGAAGCTGCCCGTCTGTGTGAACGAAAATCTCGGACCTGAGGACGAAATTGAGATCCCTTACGTGCACGGCTCTGACGTCCGGGACGAACACCCTGCCGTCTGAAATGACCAATAGAGATGAAAATCAGATTAGGCAAAATGCTTGTGCATGTATGTCCGAGCATAAACTCAAACAAAAGATGTATATAATAACAAAAATAAAAAAGAGGATTAATGATCGGGACGAACCCACTTCTCGCCTAGTAAGCGGACACAGAAATTCGTCGACAAACCAATTGCCGCGCACTATAACGAATTCCCTGACAAAGTTTCTATTTGAATCGGGCAGGCAGGATATCAGCCGTACCCTCATGTCTCTCACTTTGAGGTAGTAATTCGTTTTCTTATTTCCGCATAGACTGTACATATGGTTTATATCATGCTGGTTTAGCTGTAAACTGAAGGTCTGGTTTAATCTACTCACACAACTCACTAACCGGTAAAAATTGGGAGGAAGTTGGTCCGGGCACAGGCCGTAGTACCTAAGTGTGTCTATTATTAGGGGGTCTACGGGAAACCTCACCCCACCCTCCAAGATGGCCATTAAAGGGAAGAAGGCAGTATTGCCCCCCTTATGAAGCGTCATCTCACTTTCGTGACAATACGCAACCTCCACATCGCTGGGGATGTTGAAGGCCTGCCTAAAGGTAGCTAAGGCCGCAGTCGTATCTAAGAGATATGAATACCCCATCCTAAGACCCTAAAATTTAAGATGAAATGGAGATATGGAAAAAGGGAGTGTAGAAAACTTGCTGTGGGCTCTAAGGAGAGAGAAATTTCTGGGCTGGAGTATGAAGACACAGATGAATACGCGGCAGAGAAGAAGTCGCAGAATTCAGAGTTTGTAAAGTAAAAGAATAGTTTTGAGTGTACCTTTTATAGTGAACCCAAAACGGATGGGCAGCGGTTAATCAGCCATTATGGAAATTGATTAGCAAGCTTTGATGACTCGAACACCCGATACAAACTGCGCCTCCTCGGTTCACGAAGCGTCAGGCAATGATGAGAGTTGTAACGCATGGCCAGATCCAGCACGCCTTTTTAGGGCGCATTAATGGAGCCCTGCAACGCCCCAGACGTCGCTTCATTGAACTCGTAACGTGCGCCCTTTGAGTTCCTTGATTCATGCCGGGCGCCAAGCATAAATCAAGGGGGGGCTAATGTGCGGCATCCAAACAGTTAGGCCCATTCAGTCCCGCTTCAAGTGTACAATAATTGGGCCCAACTCTCATTCGTCCAAAAGCCCAGTCCTTACTAATGCGGTCTGGGGGCCCAAGCTTCACTACTAAAGTTATGCTCGGCATAGATTTACCGGGCATGTTGGGAAAGGTCACTGAACGGCACGTCATCCTTGTTTTGTTTAGAGAAGTCCCTCTAAGCGTGCACCGACTCTACCGAGCTACCAACGGAGGTGGAAACCAAGTCCCAAAGCCACCCATACCTAACCTCCCACTTATAGAAAACCTTACTGGACCCTCTGTCGCACTAACTATGAGAGCATTGATGACCTGCGTCTGAGCTTTGAACTATAAATAGGAGTGGAGGATAAGATGGAAACGTTGGTTGAAAAAAGGGGGGAGAAGATAGAGAGTAGAAAATTTAAATAGAGTGAATATCTTAGGGGAGGAAGAGGAAGTAGTGTATTGCTGAAGAGGAGAAAAGTGATCTCATTGAGCCTTTAGTTGGAGAACGACCCATAGTAGGAAATTCAGCCCAACAAACAAATAAGTTGTGAGCCTAAGTGGGGCTGGGTCCATCGGCCTCATTTGCGACCCGCACATATATATATATATATATATATTTCGGTTGATAGTTGAATAAAACTAAAAGAAATATTCAATATTGAACATGTAATCTCATATTTCACATTCTGGCACATTATGTATGATTTTCGAAATTCATCCATGAACTATAAACAATATATAAAGCTTTGATATAGTTCAAATGGGAAATATTTTGTGTTAAAACTATTTGAATAAATTGTGAATATTTTAGATGCATACTATTGGATATTGGTTAAGTATGTGGAAATCTTATACCATTAGATGACTAATGCATCAAGCGAAACTCAAGATAGGAAATTGTGACCTCCCCCAATTGAGAAGCATTTTATTGATGTGCTGGTGGAAGAACTTAAAGGGAGCATGCCAAAAAGTGTGTATAAGAAAGGTCTTAGGAGTTTTATTCAAAAAGAGTTTAAACAATGTGTTGATAAAAACTACAATAAAGACCAACTAAGGCTTCAAAGATTGAATGTTAGACACCATTTATTTTCTGAGCTAATAAGACGTTTGGGAATGGGTTGGAATCCATGTACAAAGAGTGATAGGAAGTGAAGAGGTTTGGGCGAACGCATTATGAAAAGTGTTCCATGTGTACACGTACAATAATTTTAAAGTTGTTGAATTATTGTTCTACTTAAATAAATATTACATGTGTTTAACCCACTATATATGCTTGTTGATAGGCCAATCCTAAATGCAAGGAATTCTGGGAAAAAAAAAAGGGCTTTGATCATTATGACTTGTTGGGACAACTTTTCTACATAGGCATTGCCACTGGATTCCTTCATATTTCATCAGCCCAATCGGCCTGAAACAGCGGTGAAGAACAAGAGCTAATTGAGGGATATCTATCTGTTGGAGTACATGTGCAATTGGATGTTGATAGTGGAGATGACATAAAGGAGCTACCCACATCAGTTGAGGAGCAAAGCATGCATGCTAACAAGCATGTATTCCAACTAGAGTCCAAGGAGAAGAAGAGGAAATGAGAGACACTCGGTAAGATGACTGAGGTTATCATGGACTTCATGTAAGTTTCAAAGGCAAGGCTCCTAGCTAATGAGAGAAAAAAGCAAACAACATCTGTGAACATCGATGAGTCTTTTGTGGGGTGTGATAGGCTCGCCTTTGACAAAGCTGTTGAGGTGCTCAACTCATATAATCACTTAAATGATTTCACCCACTACATGGTTCTAAAGGAACTCTTTAATCCCAAGGCTAGGGCTACTTTTATTTCCATGAAGCAAAAAAGGAGGAGATCTTGGATGGACTTGGTTAGGAATGGATACTAGGCGGGAATGCTTGTGTTGGAACAATGGAATTATATTGGATTTGTTTGTGTTGGGTTTCGTTTTATTTTGTTGTTATGTGTTGGGTTTATTTAGTAGTGTGCCACATACTTTGGATACAATGGCATTAGTTATGTTTTTAGTAAGTGGCAGAATATATATATATGTTATTATGAACTAAGTGCTTTTGGGGATTTATAAATGGTTTGCACTCTATATATATCATTGTGGACCTATTAATGTTATGTTACAATTATAACTACTTATGTTGTCTGATGATCCTGAAAAAACCACCAGTGAGCCACACGATACTCACACACTCGAAACAACTCCTACACAACAAAAAGGAGAAGACCTAACAGAGAGCACCGGTGTGGTGTCGGCCAAATACCCTCCGAATGTCAAGTTAGAACTTGTTACAACTCTAGAGTGCTAGAGAGGGGTTAATTATGCGTACTTTAGTTTGTGAGGGTATTGGGGTTTTATAGTAGTAAAGGGTTGACCTCTCTTCCTTGGGCTAGAAGTCTTTTCCTTATAGGAATCCTCATGAGCGTATATTCAGGAATTCTTTCCTTGTAGAAGACTAACACTAAGTGTGGGATACAAGACATTTCCTTATATATTCATGCGTGGTGATCAAGTCAAGAATACATTGGAGCCGTCAGCTTTGCCTACTCCCTCATTAGGGTCGTCAACTTCGCCTACTGCCTCGTCAAGGTCGTCAGCTTTGCCTACGACCTCGTAGGGTCGTCAGCTTCGCCTGCACCCTTCAGCTTTATTAGCGTCAGCTACCCATCTTCATTGCCTAAGGTCAACTCGTCGGCTATGCGGTGAGCTTCGTGGACTCCCTAACATTGTCACTTACTAATGGATCCCGACAGAGGTTTGCTTACCCTCTTCAGCTTGTTCTTATCAGCTTCCTCTTTATGCTTACTATCTTCAGCTTACCATCTTCAGCTTAATCTCTTCAGCTTACTGCCTTCAGCTTACTGTCTTTAACTTACTCTTCAGCTTATGGTCTTTAGTTTACTCTTCAGCTTACTGTCTTCAGCTTACTGTCTTCAGCTTATTGCTTTCAGCTTACCCTTCAGTTTACTACCTTCAGCTTACTGTCTTCAACTTAGAGACTGGCGGCTTTATCTTGCATGATGTCTTCAGTATGCATAATAGAGCTGACGGGTTTTTGGAAATCAACAACTTTTATTTTTCCAATTAAAAATTCCCCTTATCATTGTCTCTGATATTACATGTTTTTTCTCTAGCGATATTCATGATTTATCATTGTTGTGTTGATCATAGGTGTGATTCAATCATGGCCAACTATGGTTTGAACCATGACGAAAGTGATGTAGAGTTTGAAATAGCGACAAGTTATGTATTTGGGTGTATCCAGTATGAGCAAAACTATTATATCAAAAGTCTACACTAGTATTTTGTCTAGGAGTTTTTTCATGGATGAAATAAATGAAGGAAATCGTCACGTATGTTATGATATATTTCGCATGGACATTCAAATATTTCATCATTTATGCAATAAGTTGAAAAGATTACACTTATTAGAGGAAGGTATTAGGATTGTCTTAGTTGAGGAGGTGGTTGCAACGTTCATATATATTGTTGGCCATAGTACAGACATGAGGTTGGCTGCAAATTGCTTCCAACATTCAACTGAAACCATTCAACGGAGATTTTGTAGTGTATTACGGGCAATTCATTCATTGGGATCCATGCTACTTAGGCCAGATAACGATGCGAATGAGCTCCCTGATAATCTTCGTGGAAATGGAAAGTATTATCCTTGATTTAAGGTATGATACTTTTTCTTATTTGTAATAAATATTTCATGCTTATCAAAAATAAATAAATATTTCATAATATGCTAGTGTATACTCATGTTATAATTGTGGGAGTTTTTGTTTATGGTAAATTTTCAGTGAACTTTAAATTATTTATCAAAAATAAAAAATTCTTATTATATATTGATATCATGTTAACTTGTGTTAAAATTCATGGTTTGTTAATAGAAATGTATAGGAGGTATTGATAGTACCCATAGCAATTCATCAACTTCGTCGTATAAGAGTACCAAATTTAGAAATAGAAAATATGAGATATCTTAAAATGTTATGTGTGCATGCAACTTCGATTTAAGGTCTATTTACGTTCATGCTAGATGGGAGGATTGTGCAAACAATTCCACGGTGATGCAAAAGGCTCTTGGAGATGGTAAATACATATTGCCTTGGCCTATTAGAGGTTACAAAATTAATTATAATTTATGACCCATGGCCTTACATATTAACTTAATATTTTTAAATGTCTTACATTATTCATGTTTAAATATATTTTCGGTTTTTTGCAAGATCTTATTATCTTGTTGATTCAGGGTACGCAATAGGTATTGTATTCCTCCCACTACACAAATCAATAAGATACCATGCCCAATAATACCGAGGTTCTAACAAACAAGTTACAACTCCTTAATAATTGTTTAATTATAGGCATTTCTCACCAGTAGCAACTCCAAAAAAATTTTCAAGGTGATCCTTAAGAAGTTTAAATTACAAAATCTATGAAAAAAAATTCTTATATTGAAAAAAAAAACACGCAAATATATAAAATTTTACAATTTCTTTCTACGAGTTTTCATATTTTGAAATCATTGCATGATAGTCTCATTATCAATGCTGCAAACTAAATCTCTTTCAATGTACACAACCAAGCAATCATTCATCCACTGATCTTTCATTCGATTACGCAGTTCATTTTTTATATATTTCATTGCTGAAAAATTTCTTTCTACTGTTGTAGTAATAACAGGAAATGACAAAACTAAACTAACAAGCAAATAGACTAATGGATAAGTGTCATGCATTTGTGTCTTTACTAACTTTTCAACAAGTTCACGAACTCCTTTAAGCTCTAAAAATGAGTCATTGTTGCATATATAAAAAATGTAATTCTGAAGTTAAGCACCAAGTGCGAAGATATCTGTCCCAAAAAAATCAAATGGATAAAACTTTGCTAGACATACTAACTTTTCCTTATCAAAAGCCACAAATAAATCACTTGGATTCAAGCAAGCTATACAAAGTAGCAACTCGGTATTCGCCTTTGAAAAATAGTTGTTAAGCTTTTGAAGTTGCAAATCTATGACTGTGTAGAATAGCTCTCAACACGATAGTGATGTAAATTTGTATTTTGTTAAGTGTTGCATCGCAGCCTCCCACTAACTACAAATATTTCATCTATATTCAAGATAGAAATATCATATATGGTAAAAATAAAGATACTTTAGTTAATAAAGATTTCCATTCATCATCTCTCATCATTTGCAATTGTTGCTTAAACATTTCAACAAGTATCATAGTATTTACTATATTTTTATTTATTTTTTTGTGCATTGATTGACAACTCATTTGTGATCTCTAAAATATTTTTTATCAAGTATAAAGCAAAGACAAATTCAAAAGATAGAATTGACCTCATAATAGACTGAGCTTCATCTTTTTGGTTAGAGAGACCATCTTCTTCAATAATCTCCAGTACATCAATAATAACAAAGAACATCAAAATCAAGTTGAGAATATTCTCATAATATGATCTCTAATGTGTATCACTAGAACATTTAAAATTTGTCTCTTGATTCAAACCTTGCACATTTCTACATACACCATTCTCTAATTCATCTTTAATTTTGGCAAATTGGGCATCTCTAAGAGCATCTCATCTCTTACAAGAGCCTCCAACAACAATTATTAAATTACTAACCACATAAAAAAACTTAGCAATGTTAATGTGATTTTTAGCAATAGCTATAAGAGTCAATTGAAGTTTATGAGCAAAACAATGGATATAAAATGATGATTTAGTCTCTTTTAAAATTAAATTTTTTAGACCATTGATCACCTTTCATATTATTGGCCACATCATAACCTTGCCCATGTAATCTTGATAAGCTTAAATTATATTCATAAAGTAAAGATTCAACTGCATATTTGAGTAACAAAGCGGTGGTACTTGCTACATGTGCAATACTAAGGAACTGCTTTATAACACTTCTCTTTTTGCTTACATAAAGCAAAACAACAGCCATTTGTTCTTTCACTAGTATATCACAAGAAAAGAACTCATTGTCAAGATCTTTGATGATGGCTTTGGATGTTTCACGTGTAATTGCATTCACAATGTCTTTTTGAATTTCATGGTGCATAAGCTTGCAGTTTTTCAGAGTGTCTTGCAAGACTTCATCGATAGATTCATTATGATTTGCCAAAAATTGTAGAAGCTCAAGAAAATTTCCTTTATCACTTGAATCTTGAGATTTATCGTGATCACTAAAAGCTAACTCTCAGCATAATTGAATATAAGATTCAATTTTTTTCTTAATTTGATTGCTTAACAAAAACATTGAATGTGTTGTTTTTCCTTCATTAGATCTTCACCCTTCTTGATAGCTTGGTTATGAGCACTATTAACACCCCCAACATGGGATAGTAGCTTCTCTTTCCTATTCCAAAGTTTGAATCCGTTTGTTACAAAATGGTCTCCCCTTGCTTGCTTACCAACATCTTGCCTAAATATGTAGCAATATAAACAAAATACTACATCTTTGTCTATACTATATTCCAACCAACTTTTTATATTTTCAAACCATTTGGAACAAAATATTGAATTTTTGTCTCTTTCCTATTAGGATGATAAGATGATATCTTTTCTTGTAGCTCATGATCTGAATGAAAATTGTCTAAGTTAAAGTCAACATGAATTTTCTTATAAGATGAAGACGAATCTTGGGTACATGGTTTCCTCATCAAATATTTGTCCATAATACTAGCAAAAAGATTAAACTATAAACTATAAGTTCATTTAAAATTTTATTTCTTAAAAAAATAAATATATTAATTATTATTGTTTAGTTGTTTTATTATTTTTCTTTACTAACCACTAGCAGTCTAACACACACCCTACCCTACTGCTTTGCATAATGTAAAGACTGAAAATACATTGCCTTACATAGTTTAATTTTTTATCTTTTATAACTCCGTGTTTACATACTTTACTACCCATTATAACTAGTCAGATGTTCTGTTTGATGCATGAGAAGAACATGCTGTTAAGGAATATGACCCAAATAATTCAGGTGATGCAAGAGTTAGGAGAGGCAGGATTGTAGAAGCCTTAATCAATAGGCATAAAGAGCCATGACTCGGTATGGGGATGAGATCATTAAGGCAATGTGGGCAGATTACAAAACCCAACATCTTTGAAAATAGGAAGCAAGTATTTGTGGATCGCTATAGTCGTGTATTTTATGAACTTTTAAGTCATTGTATTTTGTGAACTATGTTTGTTGAATTAACATTTACAGGAGAGTGTACGTGTTATTTTGTTGGTGTTTATTTGTAATCAACTATATATTCATGGCCATATATTCATAAATTATTATTCATAAATTATGAGCATCATACGCTTTATACTATTTACGAACTATTATTGAAGTTACTGTTTTGTTCATTTTTCCATGATAATTAGAGTAAAATATTAAATTTTATAACTTGTAAAAAATTATATTTTCCTTATATCAGACTATTCTATGCTGGAGCAGACAAATAAAGTCTATGACCACATTCAATAAAACACACCAAACACAAATAAATAAAGTGAAGACCACACATTCTACACAACCACGACAATAAAATGGTTTTACATATCCATGTTATATTGACAACAAGTCTTACATAATAATATAATACGCATAAATTGAAAACTAAATAATATTGCATAACACATTTTTACATCGATGTCATCGTGAGAAGAAACGTAACAGTCGCGATTAGTATGCACCATCCAACAAACATAATCGCCACCATTCTTTTAGTTTTTTCAATGGATTGGATCTTATCATGCACGACCTTCATTTCCTCTCTCAATCCACACAACTCAATTTGTAGTTGTGGGAAATCATCAGTATATGGAAATGATGCCATCAAAGCCATACACCATTCAAAATAACCATATACATCCCTGGGCAATAAAAATAAAGCCTGTTTTTGTTTTCATTTTTAGATTATGATATCCCTGAGCTTGCTCTCTTCCCATATGAACAATTAACGTTTCAGAATCTAAGTCCATCATCGATATCGCACTTGATGCCGACATCTGCAAATGAAATTATAGACAAATGAGTTGCAAATATAAACCGAGTGCAAGGATAAAACTAAAAACCATATATTATGACTATTTGTTTTGGCTTTTTATTTAACAATATAAAAAAAAAAAAAATTATGCATTATATAGCTTGGATGCATTATTCCCCAAGGATCCGTTTGGATGGAGGAATGGAAAAGTGGGAGGATGGAAAATATTTAGTTTTCCCTCTCGTGTGTTTGGTTGGAGGGGTGGAAAAGTGGGAATGTGGAAAACTCTTTTGTTTGGTTAGAGAGAAAAAATGGGAGGATAGAAAATATAGTTTATATAAATTTACTATTATACCCTTGTTACATAATTGGTAAAAAATAGATTTATTTGTACTCATTAAATAATATAAAATTGACCAACAATTATATTTTTCTATGAGAAGTGTTACATGTCCACTATTTTCACAACAAAATTTATGTGAAAAGTTGTTATTAGTTCTAATTTGAACCCACTACTAAAATTATTTTTTACTCACCAATATTAACTAATAACAATCTATTACTTAAAATTTGTTATGAAAATATTGTAGTAACATTTCTCAAATATGATCTTTTATTCTTTATATTATTTCACCTTTTCCCCTTTTTATTTCATCCATTCGTTTTTTTTTTTTTTTTTTTTTTTTTTCTATGCTATCTCCTCCACCCATTTTTCTCTCTCTCCCCCCCCTCCCCCCCCCCCCCTTCTTTTCTTCTTCTCTTTCCTTCACAAGTCTCAACACATCCTCTCTCTCTCTTTTCTTCTCCAGTTCGCTCTCTGTGTGTGTTTTTTTTTTTTTTTTTTTCCATTCGTTTTTTTTTTTCCTACGCTATCTCCTCCACACACGTCCTATCTCTATCCCCACCCTTTCTTTTTCTTCTTCTCCCTCAGTCAAGTCTCAAGAACAGCAGTTGCACAGCCGGAGCCGTCGCTCATCTTTAGGGTCAGATGGCTTCTGTCTTCTCCATTTTGTTGTTTTTTTTTTTTTTTTTCTTTTATTGTTACGATTTGATTAATTTTAAAATTGTGTTTTTGAGTTTGTATTGTGATAATCTGATTATGCTTGATTATGCTTGAGTACAGAGATAGAGAAAGATTGTTGTGCTTTTAGCCGTTGTGTTTGAGGGAATTTCTGGAAAAGTGTTGGGAAAGCAATTTTCTCTCCATAGTTTTCCTCCCGATTTGGGAGGAAAAAAATTGGTAGGCCCAGGAGGAAAATTTTCTCCCGGGTTTTCCATCCTCTCTATTTTCCTCAGCTTTCCAAACAGTGGAAAACACTATTTTCCACACTATTTTCCACCCATTGTTTTCCATCCTCCCTATAATCCTTCCAACCAAACATAGTGTAAAGGAACTCCAATTTTTGAGTTGTTGCTATGTAAGTTCCCACTGGCAGCGATCATAAATGTAACATATTGGCACCGTGTAGCCAATAAGAGAAAACTCAGAACAAAGGCCAAATTTTGACAACAAACAAGTTATGAAACTTCCACTGCTTATTACTCATGTAACAAAAATTAAATAGGAGTCTAAATCTTCTATCCCACTTTTCCTGCTTCACTCTATATTTCACCAATGAAAGCTTGCCTCGTATTTACCTAATTAATTAAATATTACCATTAGTTAATAATGGTAATATTAATAAGTTAATAATAACAGTATTTAATTAATTATGATAACATGTGACAAGTTTTTATTGGTGGTATAGAGTGGAGCAAGTGGAATAGAAGATTTGGATTTCATTAAGGCTGAGTTTGGATCCAACTTATCACATCCACATTTTGCTTCTTCCGCATTTTCCCTTTTTTTTTTTTTTTTTTTTAAACCCGCATTTGTTGACTTTTCCACGGTGAATAGTGCACCAGTGCATTGTTTACAGACCTACAAATTCCAATTTTTAGCAACTTTTTAATTAAAAATTGTTCCCACGGCACTATTCACACATTTAAAAAATATTTTGCTATAATGTTTTCAGTTTTCAGTTTTAATTTTAGCAAAATAAGTTCTGTCAAAACGGACCCTAAATAGGAGACAAAAGTCCATTAAAACCTATTAATTATTACAATGGGAAATACTAACGAGTGCCCTTAAAGAACTGGTTAATAATCCATTTAAAGAAAGTTTTTATGGGAAATGAAAAAAAAGTAATTAATATTTTGACAGCTTTTTTCATTTCCTATCAAAGTGATATCAAAACTTTTCTAAAATGAATTATTAATAAGTGTCCTAAATGTAACATAAATGTAACATATTGGCACCGTGTAGCCAATAAGAGAAAACTCAGAACAAAGGCCAAATTTTGACAACAAACAAGTTATGAAACTTCCACTGCTTATTACTCATGTAACAAAAATTAAATAGGAGTCTAAATCTTCTATCCCACTTTTCCTGCTTCACTCTATATTTCACCAATGAAAGCTTGCCTCGTATTTACCTAATTAATTAAATATTACCATTAGTTAATAATGGTAATATTAATAAGTTAATAATAACAGTATTTAATTAATTATGATAACATGTGACAAGTTTTTATTGGTGGTATAGAGTGGAGCAAGTGGAATAGAAGATTTGGATTTCATTAAGGCTGAGTTTGGATCCAACTTGTCACATCCACATTTTGCTTCTTCCGCGTTTTCCCTTTTTTTTTTTTTTTTTTTTTAAACCCGCATTTGTTGACTTTTCCATGGTGAATAGTGCACCCGTGCATTGTTTACAGACCTACAAATTCCAATTTTTAGCAACTTTTTAATTAAAAATTGTTCCCACGGCACTATTCACACATTTAAAAAATATTTTGCTACAATGTTTTCAGTTTTCAGTTTTAATTTTAGCAAAATAAGTTCTATCAAAACAGACCCTAAATAGGAGACAAAAGTCCATTAAAACCTATTAATTATTACAATGGGAAATACTAACGAGTGCCCTTAAAGAACTGGTTAATAATTCATTTAAAGAAAGTTTTTATGGGAAATGAAAAAAAAGTAATTAATATTTTGACAGCTTTTTTCATTTCCCATCAAAGTGATATCAAAACTTTTCTAAAATGAATTATTAATAAGTGTCCTAAGGGTATTCGTTAATCATATTAGAATTTGATATTATCCAAAGTACTGTTCAAGCATTAATAGTGAGTCCAGATTACACATCATAAAAATTTCATCCAATTCCGCACCTCATAAAGACATCCTTATGCACATAACCCCAAATAAGAAAGAAGTTCAACAGGCAAACTTATGTCTCAATCTTACCGATGTCCTAAGAATATATAAACTCCAGGTCTAGTTCTTGATCTACCATGAACTTCCCAAAATAAAATAAAAACAAAAAAATCAAACCAAACAAAACCCAACTACCAAACCAGAAAATGACCAAGATATCATAGTTTGCTTCTACATGAAACACAAAATGGGACCACCAATTACTATAAATAACATACAAAAATCATCATAAAATTAAGTGGGTTTGAAACAGACATGGCAAAATGAGCTGAAATTAGCTAAACCGACCTGAACCCGCCTATTTGGCCTAACCCAAACCTGATTTTTTAGCCCGAATTACATATGGCCAACCCGCGGCCTGATCGTTTTTTGCAGGCCAACCCAACTTGACCCGTGCCCCGCCTTTTTTAACTTTTTTTTTTCCTAAAAAATATTTACTACATGGCAAGGTGTGCTAGATTGCTCCTAGGTACATAACATTATCATAAAATGCACAATAAACTTGTGTGTTGTGCCCCCTATTTATTAAAAAAGATAAAGAGTTAAACAAAAGGGAAAAAGAAATACAAAAGGAAAGTTAAAGCCTAAAGCATCTACTGTCCAGTGTCTACACAAACTACACTACTAAGTAAGCAGCACTAACTATTAACTACTAAACTCTACTTCTAGTTGTAACATTCACTAACTAAGACTACTAAATACTAAGTAACTAAGTTATATTTCAAAGACTACTAACTATTACGAACAACACGTCCAAGTCTGTCTAACTAATATAGTAATATCTATTTACCTAGCACAAACCCGGCCACAAAGTGACAAAACAGTAAACAAAACAAAATTAAAAGAATTCAATAGTTTCTCGAAAGGCTAAAAGGCAAAACAAAACCTAACTCTATTATCTCTCACTCTCACTCTCAAACTTTCAGTAGCTTCTGTCTTTCTCTTTTCTGCTTCCCTTCTCATTCTCTTAGTTTTTTCTTTTCTCTTCATCTCCTTCTACCAGCCAGCAGCTCCTCTTATCTCTCCATAAATGAAAAATCTCTTCTCACAACATAGACAAGCCAGCTTCCTCTTCTCTCTCACTTACTTCTCTGCCTCTCACCACTCATAGCCAAAGCCTCCATCTCAAAACTTGCTGTGCTGACCCATCCATCCAAGAGGACCGCAACCATGGTGAAGGTAATTTTCTTCATCCCTCTCTCAAAGCCCAAATCTTTTTAGTGTTTGATTGATTCTTTAATATTATGTTTTAGTAATTACTCCTATTAGCATTATGTTAATGTGTTTGGTTGTTGAAAAAATTTAAATGTCATTTATTCATTGTAATTTAAATGTCTAGTATTTTGTTATTCAATTGTTTAGATGTTTTGAATAGACTAGTTATGGACGCCCCCAAAAATCGGTTTTTTTTTTGGGGGTTTTGTTGCATATTGTGTCATTGGCGACGTGACTTTTGTGTGCTTGTGTTTCTAGGATAGAGTGTGTGTATGTGAGTCCCTTTTCTTATTTTTATTTTAAGAGTTGTCACCAACAGGGACAAACCCAGGATTTCAATCTTGGGGGGCCCGGAGTTAATCAAAAAAAAAAAAAAACTCAAATATGCATTCATATAGTATTAAAAAACTATCAACTAAGACAAATACACAAAAATCATTGTTTCTTAATATATTAAGATACAATTAACTACCAATAAAAACAAAAGACATGAAACACTATTGCTTCTTAATAAAATCATCTATGAAAAGGGAACTCGGCGCTCTTTTAAATCTTCAAAATCATCTATGATTAAATCAAAACTAAATGTCAAAACTATATCCTTTTCAATGAATAAATTTAGTATTTTTCACTTCTTTTGAATTTATAAATTTATCTAATTATCATTATGAGTTAACAATAGGCGCAAGTGAATCACTATTATTTTCTTAAATTTATGTGACAATTTACTATATTATATGATTTGTTTTTTCTTGCGGTGGGGGGAATTACCGTTGAAGGAGTTCACATGAAACCACTGTTTATATATTGACAGTTATAATTTGTTTCTGTGCCATATGAAACTAGAAGAATAAGAAGAAGAAGAACCAAAGCCAAAATCTTATATTATGTGTACGTTTATACGCTTAGTTCATGGGTATGGTTTATTCTTTTCATTCAATGGTTTTTAGTACCAACAAACAGCATTTGCATGTACCCATTTCTAAAGCAAGTTCAAGGTCCTCACAGAACTTCGCTCTCCTATTACTCTAACCTCATAGACCACTGTTTGTCACTAAAGTCTTTAACTTTTGCCAAAACCATCCATGCCTAGTTGATAAAAGTCGGGCTTGATAGCCATACTTTTATGGGTAATCGCTGTCTTGACTTATACTCTCAGAATGGCACAGTCAATGATGCCTTGAAAGTGTTTGATGGTATTTCTGAAAAAAATTGTATACTCTCGCCTCCGCCTTTCTCTTCTTTTTTTTCAATTCGTTTTTCTGTTTGGTTTTGGACTACTGGGTTAGTAGTATTTTTTTTTTTTTTTTTTTTTTTTTTTTTTTACGTTTACATGGGCTCTGGGCTGGCCAACTCAGTGGGATGGTTCAGGATTTTTGGAGGGGGGCTTGGGCTAAAAAGAAAGGGGGGCCCAAGTCTTCTTCTTGTTTTTGTTTTTGGAAAATTTACTACTAAATTTTTTTTTTGGGCCCAAGGGGGGGCCCGGGCCCCCTTAAGCCCCACCTAGGTCCATCCCTGATTGGACACAAGTGCTACCCTTGTTTTTTATCATTAAGCCAAGAAACCCGTTGGTCTGAGATGTAAACAGGTTCCAACTATAATGACTATACTTTCCTAGGAGTGGTATCATCTATAACAATATATGCAACGTCACTCTACATCTATAGCATAAGATTTCTTAGAGTTATTGGGCTTTACTCATACGAGTGAAATTAAGAGTACTGGTATTTAGTTTGGGCTTTATCCATGTACTTGAAGTTGAGACCACTGCTATGTAGTTTGGTACCTCTAGAAAGTGAAGCCTGGGTTATCTAAAAGGATCTTTGCCATCAGACCATAAAAGTAGCTCATCTGACCATCAGCAAGAGTCTCCTTGAGAAAATTTCGATGATGCTTTATTGCTTTTAAGAATTCAAGCTCGGGTCGAGGGCCTCAAGGCAGCCAAAATAAAACATCAAATTTGGGATTTAGGATTCCAGAATTTGAATAAAGTTTGAATATTACAGAATCCGAATAACACTGTTGAAGACAAGGCGAGAACTTTGGAACATATAAAGTGTTTACTTTTTCGTACTCTGTTTCTTTGGGCTCGTATTTGGGGGTGTACGAATTGTACTGCTGTAGCTGATTTTTTAGTTTCTATTTCTTTTAGCTCTGGATCTTTTTGTATTTGTTTCATTGTTCAAAGTGTTCACTATCGTGAACATAATGTTCAATTTTTCAATAAAAGTCTTATTACCTATCAAAAAAAAAAAAAAAAAACATTGTAATATTAACATTCTTAACGTAAGGGGCTGGTCTAGTGGTTTTCAAGTCTCATGTCATCCACGAGGTCTTGGATTCAAAGTCCCTAACCAACACCTTTGAAACACTCCCAAGACTGTCGTTTACTTTTGTTTCTCTCTCATCTTATTCATGACCAGCAGACTGCTAGAGATTTGGATAAATCCCTCTCATCATGTATTTAGAGGAAAAAACAATTCTCATGGTTAGCTTTAGACTAATCCACCTGATCATAGAAATATCTTGTGATAATGTTTGTTGATTATATTTTCTAAAAATCAAAATTATGACTACCGAAGCCTTCCACTTGCCACATGAAATTTCCAGTGTCTGATTTTCTAAAATGGATATAATGAAAGCTTCCTGAGAAGTTACGGGTTAAGCATTTAAAACTTCAAATCAATAATGTAGGTTGCGTATAGAGTGAAGACTGTAGATTTTGTTATCTAGGCATGTAATCATATGATTAAACCTTTATCAACAAGGCTATTACTCAAGAAGTTTGCTATGAAAGTTCTACACGAGCATGTGAAGTAAATATGTATAAGAAGACAATAAAGGAGCTTCTCATGAGAGATACATACATCATGACATTGCAGTGACTTCAGCTCAAATGATTTTATTTTGACGTTAACTACGTACAAGGTAAATAAAGACAGATTACGTTATTCATCAAAAAATAAATAAATAAAGACAGATTATGTTAATAAATTAAAGATGAATGGTTACCACTTACAAGTTATGACTTTCTACTAAGTTGGCACAAGTACCTGATTTCCACCCTCTCACTTGCCTCTTAAAGGTTGTGCTATAATCCTCAAAGTCCTCAATGTAACCTGGGGGATCGAGCTGAAAGAAGTGCTTAGCTTCTAAGATAACTTCTTTCCATTTCTCAATCTAGTGAAACGATTTGAGTTGATCCAATTCTTGTCAATTTACGCATGAACCCACTTCCCCAACTCAAGTACTCCAAGATTGGCACAAGAATTTAAAACCCCAACTAAAGTAACATCATCCGGCTTAAGACCTATGTTTTGCATCTTCCGAAAGACATCCAATGATTCCTTAAATTTGCCCTGATGAGCCAAGCCCGATATCATGGAGTTCCAAGAAACCACATTCCTAAAAGGCATCTCATCAAACAACTTACAAGCAAAGTCAGCATCTCCACAGTTCAAATACATATTAACCAATACATTCCCAACAAAAACATCTGAATTCACCTCATTATCATGCATATAATCATGTATCTTTTGCCCCAATTCCAAATCACCCAATTTAGAAGACGCAGAAAGCACAATGACCAATGTCTTCTCGTCTGCTCTTAAATTTGCATCACACATCTCAGAAAACGCTGCCACGCCTTCCCTCAATAACCCCATTTTTACATATCCTTGAATAAGCGTGGTCCACGAAACCAAGTCCCTTTGAGGACTTTCATCAAACAGTTTCTGAACAGCTTTAATAACCCCACAAACAGCATACAATCTCATCAATGTATTCTTTACATACACAATAGATAAGAGCATCCCTGTCTTGATGCAATGTGCGTGAATTTGCTCGCCTTCTCGTAGCGCCTGAGACTGCGCACATGCCTTAAGAACATATGGAACAGTATAATTATCAGGAACGAGGCCTTTGATGAGCATTTCACGAAATAATGCCACGGCTTCGAGTGAGAAAGAGCTGTTCTGGGCCCTTGAAAGCGCTTTTATAGCGTTGTTGTAGAGGATGACATGTGGATTCTCCAAGTTTGTTAGAATAGAGCGAAAATAGGTGAGGTTTGCACCAAAGGAAGAAGAGGAAGCAGTGCATAGAGAGATGAGCTTGGGATATATGAGCTGTGGGGCTCGGAGACGGAGAGGGCTGGTTTTGATGAGGAATGCATGGATTTGTTTCAGTTGGGTTATTGTTTTGCATGATTTTAGTCTGTCTAGGACCCATAATTCTTGAGAATTCATGTCATAGGCATATTCATATTGTCCTCTGCAGGAGCCAATAATTTGGGAGTTCATGTCATAGCAAGTCAAAAATTTTCCCTGCAATAAAAATAAGCCACCACCGAACGGGTGTGGCTTGGTGATAAGAGTTATTCCATTGCTTCATATGATACTTGATAGAATTTGAATGGTTCGAGCAGTATAGATTTAATGAGTGAGTTGTGTCTGCAATAATAACATCATCAAAGCCCGGTAGCATACATGATACTTTTGTTCTTGTGAGGGTCTAGGATGGTTTTTATCTTGTAATTTTTAACTTTTTAGAATGTAATTAAGACTCAAATTCATGCTATTTTCTTTTTTCTATTCCAAAGAGATAGATTTCCCATTAATAAAATAAGGTATCTTATTATGGTTGAATTTTTTTAATAAAATAAATAGAGACTCTTTGTAAAACTCTTAATTTAGGACAACAAATGTCACCAGTTGAATCACTATTTTTTAAGAGACAATTAACACGGCCTACACTTGTTCATCTAGGCGGATCTCCACGTAGCAAATCTTTAACACATTTGTGTGCAAAAAACACAATGTAATGATATTAGGCGAAAATACCTTTTTGGTCCTCACATTTTGAGGTTATAGTCAATTTGGTCCTTACATTTTAGTAATAGTTAATTTAGTCCATGTTATTTTCACATTACAGTCAATTTAGTCCCTACTATTAACTTACTAACAGAATTGCTTATGTGGCAAACAGTGTGCACTATTGACATACTTAAAGATGACGTGACTAATAAAATAATGATAAAATTTTTTATTAGTCATTAAAAAATTTCATGTCAGTATTTAAATTGTAAAAATAAAATAAAAACAAACAAAAAAAAAATCCCAAGAATAAAAAATTAAGATCATCCTAAAATTTTCTTGTATTTTCCTGGTAACCACTCACAAAACTCAAACTCAAATTTGTTCCAAATTTGATTTTCTGCTTCTCTGTATTTGTTTCTCTCTTAAACAGTAAAACCCAGATTTGATCTCTCTCTCTCTCTCTCTCTCTCTCTCTCTCTCTCTAACAATCTCTTAAATCTCGCAACAACTCACAATCAAACTAACAACAACAAAGACACGTATTCAAATAAAGAATACCCAGAAGACCAATATTTCAATTGCTTTTTTATATTTTGTTTTGTTTTTGGACAAGCAAAGAGAAAATGGTTCCAAGGAAAGAATTGAAGGAAGGAAGGTGTCTAAGTTTGCGTGTGTGTGTTTTATCTGTTATGGCCAACATCGTGTCCGATGGAGTTGCAGCAGTCAATTATGGCCGCAGAGGAGAGCGAAGACATTTTCCCTGGCAATCAAGCGGTGGCGCTGCTGGTAGTAAATGCTAGAAGAGCTTAAGGACTTTGGCCATAGAGGCCAATCTGTGCTTTAGCCATGGAGGATTGACGCTAGGTTTAGTTGTAGATTAGAGTCATTAGAAAGTGAAAATTTTGGGTTTGCAAGTGAGAAAGAGAGATAGTAAGATAAAGAGTTTGAGAGAGAAGAATAGTCAGATATGGTACAATTTTTTTTTTTTTTTGATAAGAAATACATCAACTTTATTAAGAAGAACGAAACAGGAATACATCTTGAGCCGTAGCGTTCTCAATAATGGTTGGATTTTCCTCAATCCAAGTTACAAATGAATCTAAATTTTTGGTGTATTGAGCCAAAATGTGTGCTGGTCGATTCCCTTGGTGATGAACATGGGCCAAACTATGCTGCTCTAAAGTCTTGAAGTCTACATAAGCATGCTGCGACGACGTTGGAGATGGTAGTAGAAGGAGTTGTTTAACTCGTAAGTGCTTGAAAGAGGAGCTCTGAGTCGCATTCAAATGTTACTTCCTAAAGCCCTACGTCACATGCAAAAATAATACATTCCTCTATAGCTTTGGCTTCTGCTTCTAGTGGGTCGAGTGGCACCCATAATTTCTTGCTCATAGCTGCAATGGCTTGCCCTTCGTGATCACGACCACCACACCAATGCCTGTGGCTTGCGCTTGCTTGAAGACGACACTATCTATGTTTATCTTGTACCATGGGCTGTTTGGTTGAGACCACGTGATAGTGTGTGGGACGATGGGTGACTGGAACTTGTGGTTTGCACTCAGAAACTCTTCAAGTAGGAATGTTGCTCTCTGAATGATACCAGTGCTTGTTTGCCGTGTCCCACCTGTTCTAGCAATGTTTCTCTTGTGCCAAAGGCTCCAAACAATAGCCACGCTGAGTCCCACACGTTCATCCCCAGCATGTTGAACTAACATCAAGTGCTAAAGGATGTCAAGAAATGAACCAAATCTAGTCTCGTGGTACTGAACAGGGATGCCAGACGAGGTCCATATATCTTGAGCTTTTTCGCATTCCCACAAGACATGGCCGTTTGTTTCAACATCTAGTCCGCAAGCTTCACAGGTTGGGTCAGTGACAGTTTTTCTGCTGAAAAGGTTGACTTTTGTTGGCAAGACATTTTTACATGCACACCATGCAAAAGAATGTAGCTCATTTGGGATGTGTAAGCGCCAAAGAGTTCTCCAAAATAATCTTGTATTTTGAGCATCCGAGGGACCACTATGGGTAGTAGCTGTGTTGCCAGTTATTGAAAGGGCAACCTTATAGGCACTAACAAAGAAAAGGCCTTTTGGAGTATATGCCCACACTATGCGATCAGGTGGGAGTCTATGGCTTAGTGGTATGCTAAGGATGGTTTGGGCTTCATGTGGTGGGAAAATCTCTTTGATGAAACCGATCCTCCATTGCCTTGTTTCTTGGTTAATCAATGAACTGACTCGTGAGTTGGTAGGCAGAGCATATGGGTGGGAAGTGACGCGAAAAGTAGTGCTAATGGGTAGCCATTTGTCTATCCATACTGAGATTGAGTCCCCGTTTTCAACCTGCCAGTGGTATCCTTGTTGGATAATTTTTTGGGTAGCCATAATCCTCTTCCAAGCATAAGAGGGTTATGATCCTAAAGTGGCCTTGAGGAAGTCACCATTAGGAAAGTATTTTGCTTTGAAGACTCTATAGACTAGGGAGGAAGTGTGAGTTTGCATGCGCCATCCCTGTTTAACCAGGAGAGCTAGGTTGAAAGCCCTCAAATCCCTAAAGCCCAAGCCACCTTCAGTTAAATTGATAAAAAAAATTATTTAAAATTTTATATTTAAATGCTGACACATTGTAATTTTTAATGTTTATTTTCCACGTCATTTTTAAATGCTAATGTGGCTAATAAAAAACTTTACTTTCTTTTATTAGCCATGTCATTTTTAAGTATGCCAACAATGCATGCCATTCGCCATATAATCAATTCCATTAGTAAGTTAATGGTAGGGTTTGCCACATAAGAAATTCCATTAGGAAGCTAATGGTAGAGACCAAATTGACCACAAGATGAAAATAATAAGGACCAAATTGACTGTTACTAAAATGTAAAGATCAAATTAACTGTGACCCAAAAATGTAAGGACCAAAATGGTATTTTCACCATGTTATTAATTGGCAACTTCATCTTCAAATTTCTTTATATGGCCAATGAATTGAAAAAGGCCTTTGTTTTTTTTGAAAGTTGAGTCAATCATTCATTAATATGTAAAGAGTCTTGGTACAAAACCTCCACCGCCGGTGGTGGTGAATCTTCTAACCAATACATTTCATCACTAAGATTCTTTGCGTACCTAGCTAGTGAATGAGCCACCATATTCCCCCCCTCCTAATACAATTAACTGATGCATGCTGCATTCCCTTAAGATAAAACCAAATATCCTCATAAATATGTCCAAGTAATGAATTGTGGGAAGACAAATCCGATATGGTTTTCATCACTGTAACATTGTCACCTTCAACCACAATCTCTGAAAACCCAACTTCCATGGCAAAAATCACTACTTTTCGACATGCCAATGCTTCTGCCTCTTCGTTGTTTCGCACAAAGGGTCCCTTCACTGACATCCCAACCATCACTTCTCCCTATGCATTCTGGATTATTGCTCCAAATCCTGAACATCGCTGATCCAAGAAAATAGCTGCGTCAAAATTGAGCTTGAACAGATTCTGTGGAGGAGGCTTCCATTATTCTCCACTTGGTGCTGCCACTGAAATAGCCAAATGTTCTTGCACCTTTTTGTAGTCTTTAAGATATTCTACTACTCTTCTGTTCAGCCAACGTGGATCCTTCATCTGTCCGCCATGCTCTGTCATGTTTCTCTGGTTCCACATGGTCCAAGCTTGAATCAAGAAGAGCTCCATCCCAGCTGCATCCAACCTGTTCATTAGCACCTCAAATAGCTGCATAAAATCATTAAAAGTAGTGGAACATTTTTGCATCACGATTGAACTACCAGCCTACACATCTTGGGCTGCTGGACAGTCCCAAATAGCATGAATTGCTGTTTCTGGAGCTTGTTGACAACAACGGCATGTGTTATCTCTGATAATCTTTCTTTTAGCCAAATTAACTCAGGTTGGCAATATCTCATGATAAGCTTTCCAAGCAAAGACCTTCATTTTGTTTGGCACTTGAACCTTCCATAGCTACTTCCATGCTTGCTGCCCTGCACCTGTCGAACATTCAACCCACTCCCTAAGCACCTTTCTAGCCACATGGTACTCGGACTTGACTGAATAAATCCCTTTCCTATTATGCAGCCACACCATTACATCAGATACCTGCCTATGACTTAGAGGAATTTTACAAATTGCCTCCACATCCTCCCTATTAAACTTCTCCATGATGACATCTTGCCTCCATTCATGTAATTCCAAATCAATAAGATCCAAAACTCTCCAATCCTCCTCACCTTCATGTACCAGATGCAATACCATGTTTGATGGATAATTTGGAATCCATTTATCCATCAAAACTTTAATGGATTCCCCACTTCCCACTCACCAACAAGATCCACTTCTCAAAATGGGCATGGCAACCATAATACTCCTCCATACAAAGGAACAATTGTGAGACATAGTAGCATCCAATAAGTGGCATCTCAGAAAGTATCGAGCTTTGAAACATTTGAAGAAAAGGGAATTTTGATCATGCATTAATCTCCAACCTTGTTTTGCTAACATTGCATAATTAAACAATCTCAAATCCCGAAATCCCATCCCTCCAACATCCTTAGGTTGAGTTGAACTCCCCCAACTCTTCCAATGTATCTTTCTTTCATTGCCCACTTGTCCCCACCAAAATTTAGTATATAAAGCATTCAGTTCTTCACACAATTTTACCAGCAACAAGAATACCCCCATAGTGTATGTTGGAATTGCTTGTATAACCGCCTTTATTAATACTTCCTTCCCTGCTCTTGATAACATCATGCCCTTCCACCCTTGGTAATTTTTTCCAAACTCTATCCTTAAGATAGGAGAAAGTTTGATACTTTGCCCTCCCCACCAAAGTAGGTAGCCCCAAATACGATTCAAATCTCTCTACCACCTTCACCCCCAACATTGACACAATCTCTACTTTTTGTCCTTGTTGCGTATTACTGCTAAAGTAGACCAAAGATTTCTCCATATCAATGCATTGTCCAAAAGCATTAGCATAGGTTTGCAAGACTTCATTAATAACTTCAACCTCTCCACCCTGTGGCTCTACAAAAAATTATAGAGTCATCTGTAAACATGAGGTTTGAGATTCTAGGCACCCTTTTACATACTAACGCTCCCTTGATACGACCATCCAATTCTGCCTTCTGTAATAATGAAGTGAATCATTCTGCACATAATAAGAACAAATATGGAGAGAGAGGATCCCCTTGCCGAATTCCTCTAGATGGACGAATATTGCCATATGCTTTTCCATTAATAAGATTGGAAAATGTGGGAGTAGTCACACACCCTATCACCCACTAAATCGATCTTTCTGGAAACCTCAATTTAGTCATAATGCCTTGCAAAAGAGCTCACTCAACATGATCATATGCTTTACTAATATCAAGCTTCAATGCCCATGATCCTTTTTTTCCTTTTTTCCTAGAGTGCATAGTATGTAAAACTTCATAAGCCACCAGCACATTGTCAGTAATAAGCATCCCTAGTACAAAATCACTCTGTGTAGAAGATATGACAGATGGCAGAATCTGTTTCAACCTATTAGCCAGCACTTTGGAAATAATTTTATAGAGTACATTGCACAAACTAATTGGCCTAAACTTAGACATTCTCTTAGGGGATTTAATTTTAGGTATGAGGACAATATTAGTATGGTTTACATCAGAACCCATAACACCAGAATTTAAATAGTCTAACACAGTAGTAACTACATTATCACCGACTATATGCCAAAAATTTTGGTAGAAAAAAGCATTTATACCATCAGGTCTAGGCACCTTTGTTGGTCCCATTTGGAACACCGTTGCCTTTATTTCCTCAGTAGTAAAATCACTGGACAATATCAGTTGCATATCTGGGGTCACCTTATGCTCCACAGTGTTAAAACAATCATTAACCTGAGAACAAGTACCTGTAGTAAACAAGTTTTCAAAATAATTTATTGCCACCTAAGAAATATCTTCCACCTCCTCTACCCAACCTCCATTAGAATTTTTTACACCATGTATATAATTTCTCCTCCTCTGTGTTGCTTTAGAGTGAAAAATTTTGTATTCTTATCCCCATGTTTAAGCCATGAAATTCTAGATCTCCGTGCCCAAAAAATTTCCTATTTCAGCAATAAATCATCCAACTCCTTGCTCACCTCCAAAAATTCTGCCTTTGAAGCATCCATGGTCTCCTACATATTCAAGTTTTCCAACCTTTTTTGTAGCTATTTGATTTCTTCATTATTTGGCCTAGCTTTAGAAACTCCCCAAGCATTCAACTGATCATTACAGTACCAGATTTTCTGCTGAACCATTGCCAACCCATGCCCATCATTATGCTCCATACTCCATGCTTCTTTGACAACATCTTCACAATCCTCCCAAAGCAACCATGTTTCCTCAAATTTAAACCCTTTCCTTCCTTGTACTCTATGCTTGTCAAATTGTTTTGTGTGAAGAACAATTGGCAAGTGATCCGATGCATGAGGGGCTAAATGCACCACTAAACTTAGCTAGAACGTTTCTCTCAATTCCCTTGTTGCAACAACTCTATCTAGCCGGATTCTTCTATTTGCCTCTCCTGGCCTTTTATTATTCCAAGTATAGAGATAACCCTTGAAACCCAAATCCTCCAGTTGACACTCCTCCAATGCAACCCGAAAATCTTCAACTTGACTCACTTGGGCTGGCCGTGTACTAAGCTTTATAGAGGATTGGAGAAAAGCATTAAAATCTCCAATACATAACCAAGGGCCCTCCACAAAAGTCTTGAGATGGTTTATTAGTTCCCAAGATTTGTGTTTTTGCTACGCTTCCGGCTATCCATAAAAGCATGTCAACCACCACACAAATCCATCTTCCTCCTTCACTTTTGCGAGTATATGATTATCAGTAAAATTGATCAAATCCACCACAATATCATTCTTCCGCAATAAAGCTAATCCTCCACCCGAGTCAGGTTTCTTAAGAATGATTTTAACCGTGCCTCCATTAGGAAACACACATTGGGAGCTTGTTTTCTCACAATCTTGTGAAGGTTGCGATCTCTCCAAGGGTTCCTAAGCCCTTGGCAATTCCAACTTAGAAGCCTCATTGCTCCGGGCAAGGGTGGTCAACCACCCTCACCGATCCATCATCATTATTTTGATCCGATTTCTCCCCTTTTCTTCTCTTATTTTCTCCTCTTCATCTGGTATATTAGCATATAAATCAGTAGAACTTCCTCTCTTTTCAAGCACTGGTGTATCTGTGGCCCTTATGATGATTCCAGGCCCATAATCCATCCTTATAATTCTGGTCCATGCTGATTTTAGTTTAGTCTGAGTTGGTCCAGTCAGATTTGGCCCAAATTGCTCAGTCACATTGATGTCAGTCACGTTGTTTTCCTTGAAGCTATCAGATTGTGACTTGAAGCTCTCATCATCCTTATCCATATTATTAGTGATAGCATAAGTATTGTTAATGTCCACTACTCCTCTATCCCCTAAATTATCTCTTTGCTATATATCCAGGTTTCTTCCATGCTTTTTGGAATTATCCAATTGATTCAAGCTATCCAATCCATCATTCACGGTCTCCACTTCTTGAAATTCAGCCTCCTCCCCATGATTTTTGACTGGACTAGGTTTTGCTGTATTCCTCCGTATCAGTGATCTTTGTCGACCACCAGTAGCCTTTAACCACTCACCATATTGGTAGTCTACTCCCCCCTATGTCTCTCAACTACATAATGACTCGCACAATGACGTAGATCATGCCTAAGAATACCACAAAAGTAACAAAAAATCGGCAATCTTTCATATTTAAATTTTACCCTACATTCCCCATTTGAATCTACAATAAATCTTCCACACCTCAATGGTTTAGAAACCAGTAATGTAACGCACAGCCTCATAAAATAATTCGGCGTATCCTACCTTCTCCTTCTCTCCACATCTTCCACCATGCCCAATTTGCTACCTACTTCTTTTGCTACTTGCAGAGACACCATATCAAAAGGAGCCCCCTAAATTTGAATCCATAGAGATGCATGCTCTAGTTTAACATTACTCGCAGTCATCCCTCGATGCCATCTCTTGAGTAAAAGCAGTTGGTTATCAAAGCTCCATGGCCCCCCTTTCAATACACAGCTTAAGTCAAATTCTGTTTGAAATTTGAACTGAAACAGATTTGATACGACCTCTAAAATCTGCAACTCAGAATTCATACCCCACGCTTTCCTTATCGTACTCAAAGCCACCCTTTTGTTGAAAGCTCTACAAGTCAAAAACTTTTCGATCAAACTCAAATTACAACTCTCAATCTTAGCTAATCGAACCTCATCAGATATCGCAATAATCTCTCCTACCTCGGCTGTCAACTTCATGTTTACCAAACGGTCAATCACATCTTCAGCCATTTGGAATCAAGTAAAAATAACCAAAAACAAAAAACGCAAGCCCTTAGTATCAAACTAAGGGAGGGAGAATCTTGTTTTGGCAAAACAAGAGAGAGAAGCTCCTACGTGAGAAGAGAGTAGCTTTTATTTTTACTTACTAGTAACCACTTAAAAAGGCCTTTGCTATTTACCCGTAATTAATGGTATACAATTCTATCTTTTAATATATATATATATATATATATATATAACTAAAAACTAAATGGTACAAAATGCTTTGAATGATCTTAGTAAACCTCATTTTTATCTTTTCGGTGCAAGAAATGCCATAATATATATATATATATATATGGTAATAACGGAAACTTCATTGAAAGTGAAAGAGAAAGGTTGTTAGATATATAATGTCTGTTTTAGTACACGTCCAGATTATCTAAATATATTAAAAGCAAAACATTAGAAGGAGGATTATCTAAGATTACAAATTCCTCAGCTTGTCTTACACCCTTCTTGTAGGTGCATCAGCACACTTATTAACTTTTCTATACCAATGTTTGGTCTTCTTCGTGGGTACGTATGTGACTAAGAAGGTCCAGCAATCATCAACTAGAATAGTAAATGTAAGGTTGTTATGTACAACTATTTTGTGTTGGCTTAATTTCGTGCCAAATTAGATTGTATTTTTGTTCAATCATATGTACCCTACATTTTATGTGGGATTTTATTGTATGAGTTGTGTGTGTAAGAGAGTGTGAAGACTCAAGTGCCTATTGAAGACAAAGTGGATTACATGAGAAGTTTCGCGAGAAGCCTTCCCACAAAGTGAGCCACATGCAGAGCACATGATTGGAATGCGAAGAGTCATGACAACTGATTTTCGCGAGTATTTCACTGGTAAGGCCTTCCTACGAAATACCCGCAAAACATTTTGTTTTGCTATTTTGGCATATTTGCTACACCATGTCTTCACCCACACTATATATACCCACATTACCCACATATTGGAAGGAGTGCTTTTAGAGAGAAAACCCTGGACATAACCCTTGAGAGTTAAAGATTGTCATACCCACAATCCTCTACACAATCTTTTGTGGTTTTCCTCAACTTCTACCTCTCCATATCCAAATCCTTGAGAGGTCGATAGCCCAAACACTTACCACACTCATTATGAGTGTAAAGTGAGGTTTTGGTGCTGCTGGGAAGCATTAGAAGAAGCCATTTGTTTGGTAGATGCATCAGGCTAAATTGTGTGATTCGGAGAGCTAGAGAAGACAAGACTTCGTCAAGTCAGTTGGTAACAGGAGCTTGGAGGGCTCAAGTACATGGGTTAAACTAGGCTTGGAGGGTCTTTTGTTATTCGTGTACTCCGAATTATTCTCTAATGGATCGATTTACCTATTGGAGGGAAGCAGAAAGGATTTTCGCCGAGTTCTTTGGTTTACTCTTTGATAACACGTCTCAGTGTTATCTTGTGTTTGCATCTTTCTTCCCTACTCTTTCAGCTTTCATTTTATTGTTGATATTTGATGAATATGGCTTAGAGTAGTTTTATTGTTTGATTGCTCGCATTTAATTTATTCCGCACTTAGTTTAAGTTAGAGTAAAATTAACCAAGCCGTAATTTTAATTTGGGGATCTAAAAAACTCTTGTGTTTTCACACATATTCAAGATTTTAGTAAATTTACCAAGAGTTTCAACACAGCTATTGAATGGCAAAGTATCACTAAGAATACTTTTACAAAACCTAGGCTTAAAAAAGTGGTTAATAGGAAAATTGTATAACCCACCATAGGGTATCTAGATGACGGGCTCCTTAGTTTAGACTCTGGAGCATAATGTAAATTCAAAAGTCTCAGGTTTAAACCCCTTCCCCCCCGCCACCCCCCCAAATTATTGGTCTATGAGGTTTCTATAGTTTCTCGTGAATAGATAGTAAAATATGAGGTCTATGGAGTTTCTAGAGAGTCTTATAGATATGGAGTGAAATAGTCTGATGTGAAAAAACTAGTTATGATGTTGATGGATATATTTCGATGGAAAAATGGCATGGTAGGCCCTTCACTAGAGCAAATATTAATGACTTAAAATTCATACAAATTGCATTATCATACTTTGACGAAGGCAGTTTGTCAAAAAAAAAAAAAAAACTTTAACGAAGGCCTATACCATCATCCATCGAAATATATATAATCATAAGTGTGACAATTAATTTTGTTGGCACAACATGTAGAAAATAAATGGGCAAAAATGGGCTTTTGCCCCTTTCATCCAAAAGATGTAGCAAAATGCCCCTTTTCTTGAAACTATCTAGCAAAATTGGAGTTACTCAAAATTGTAGCAAAATGCCCCTTTTCGTCCAAAATATTTAATAGCTTAAAACAAAGGTTGGAATTACTTTATGAGCTTTTGGCTTTAAATAAGAGTATATGTTTAAATTGGAGTATGGAACATCCATCTAGTGATTTATACTTTATAATCATTTCGTTTACATGCTAACATAATTAAAACATGAGAGATCTGGGGTTCAATCTCTGCCTACACCAAAAACTGATTGGTATCTTGGTCTGATGATAAAGAGATATTATCAAAAGTAAATATCATAAGTTGAAACTCTCTAAAAAAAAAAAGAGTATGTACGACAAATTATAAAAATATTATTGAATGCCTACTCAATTTATGTGTAATGTAATTCTTTCTCATTAATATTAAAAACAAGTTTAACCCACTATTTGAGTAATTAAGTTTTCTTTTCTTAATTATAGTATTAGTAAATCCATCGAGGTTGTTATAAGCATATATCTTTTTCTTAATACGGTTTTTTTTTTTTTTTTTTGGAGAAAGAAGCATTCATTCATTCAATCATAATAATAAAGCATCCTGATACAAGGCTTCCAAAGTTGGTGGGGGAGAATCCTCCAACCAATATACATCATCTTCTAAATTTCTAGCACGTTGAGCAAGAACATGCACTACGTTGTTAAATGGTGAATATCATCCACCACATTGCCTAGGAACGAATAGTTAGCCACAGATGAAGAAATGGCTTGCATAACATTGGTATTATCTCCCTCTATCATCAAACTAGTGAAACCAGCATCCACAGCGAATTCAAGAGATCTTCTACACGGAAGGAGTTTAGCTTCCTCACTTGTATCAACCTTCGGCCCAATGGCTGTCATACCAACCATAACCTTGCCCTTCTCATTACGAATTATTGCACCTATACCAAATTTCTCCATCCTTGAAAAAATTGCTACATCAAAGTTTAACTTGTATACCGTAGGTTCGTAGGTGGAGGTGGCTGGTAGACTTCACTGCTTGATTAATCTGTCGGACTCACATTCAGGTGCACCTGGGCTTGTTTAAAATCCTCCAAAAACTCCTTTGCTCTCTTGTTAAGGCTGGTCAGATCCTTCAGCTTCCCTCCATACACTACACAATTGTGTTGGTTCCATATTAGCCAACATTGAACCTAAAACAGCTCAATTTCTTCTGTCGAAAGCCTGTCCACCAAATGCTCCATCAGCTGCATGACATTTCGAAAGCCTGAAAATCCCTTTTGCAATTTCGAAATGTTCCTTGCCCACACATCTTGCATTGCAGCACACTCCCATAAAACATGAATTGCTGACTTTGACTCCCTGGTATAGATTGGGCATTTGTCTTCATTAATGATTCTTCTCTTTGCTAGATTGAACCCTTTAGGCAAAATATCATTGCATGCCCTCCACCCGAAGACTTTAATTTTATTTGGTAAACAAATTTTTCACAAAACCGGCCAGATAATTTTCCCAACACAACCCCCTGAAGATTCAACCTGATTCCCATTGCCTTAAATTCTTCTTGCTATCTTATATGCAGACTTGACAGAGAACTTCCCATTTTTGTTGTGCATCCAAATGATTGAATCTGAAACAACTCTTCTGCTAAGAGGAATTTTGCAAATTGCTTCGACATCTTCTCTATGGAACAATGACATGATCATATCACTTCTTCATACATGCAACTCCGAATCAATTAATTCTGAAATAGCCATCTCATCAACTAGCTCATGAATTGGATGAAGAACTTTGTTTATGGGATGATTGGGGATCCATTTATCCCCTAACTCACTTATTGAGGACCCATTGGCAACCCTCCAACAGTAACCCGATCTAAGAATAGGAAGTGCAGTCATCAAGCTTCTCCACACATAAGAACATCCAGGTGATTCTTTAGCATCAAGAAAAGAGGACCAAGGAAAATACCTTGCTTTGAAGCACTTGTATAACATTGAATCATTGCCTTGGATCATTCTCCAACCTTGTTAGCCAACATTGCTAAATTAAAATCTCTCAAATCCCAAAATCTCATACCACCCTCCATCTTTGAAGTTGATAGCTTATCCCAATTCTTCCAATGAATTTTCCTTTCATTGCCTACTTGACCCCACCAAAATTTGGCACAGAAATTATCCAGTTCATCACATAATTTCATAGGAAGTTGGAAAACACTCATAGTGTATGTTGGTATAGATTGTGCAACTGCCTTTACCCAGCTCTAGACAACATCATTCCTTTCCATCCTTGCAGCTTCTTCCAAATTCTATCTTTTAAATAAGAAAAGGTGTGGTACTTGGCCCTTCCAATCAAGGTTGGAAACCCTAGGTAAGATTCAAATCTCATCATTTCCTTGACACCCAAAATTTGCAACATTTGCTACCTCTGAGTTCTTGTTGTGTTAGTGCTAAAATAAATAGAAGACTTCTCCAAATTTATGCTTTGGCCTGAAGCCTTTGCATATGTTTGGAGAATCTCCACAATGGTCTCCCTTTCATTCTGTATAGCCTTACAAAACAACAGAGAATCATTTGCAAACAGTAAGTTAATGACTCTAGGTGCTCCTCTACAAATAGAAACTCTTTTATCCTCTCTTCCAATTCTGCTTTTGCCAACAGAGTTGTAAAGCCTTCTACACATAAAAGAAAAAGATACGATGACAGTGGATCTCCTTGGCGTATTCCCCTTAATGGATGTACCATACCATAGGGTTTTCCATTCACCAAAATAGAGAAGGATGGAGTGGTGACACAACTCATCACCCTCTCTATCCATAATGCTAGGAAGCCTATCTTCTCCATAATCCCTTGAAGGAACTGCCATTCAACACGGTCATAGGCCTTTCTGATATCTAATTTCAATGCCAAGGTCCCTTTCTTGCCCTTCTTCTTAGCATGCATTTTGTGTAGTGTCTCATAGGCCACCAAGACATTATTTGTGATCAATCTTCCCAGTACAAAAGCACTTTGTGTAGGCGAGATAATATGTGGAAGTACTTGTTTCAATCTGTTTGCCAAAACATCGAAAAATAATCTTGTAAATCACATTACATAAACTTATTGGCATAAAGTCAGACATTTTTTTTCAGGATCTTTCACTTTAGGAATAAGAACAATATTTGTGTGATTTATCTCAAGTAACATATTGCCATTATTTAAAAAATCCAACACAGCAAAAATAACATCATCACTTACTATGTGCCAAAATTTTTGATAGAAAATGGAATTCATACAATTGGGTCCTAGGGCCTTGGTAGGTCCTATTTGGAATAGGGCCACTTTGACTTCTTTAGCAGTGAATTCACAAAACAAGACAACCTTCATATCTTCGGTCACCCTATTTGGAACAACATTCAAGCACTCCTCCATCTGATCACTAGCTCTTGCATGGAAAAGAGTATGAAAATAATCTGAAACTACCTCCACCACTTTTTCTATTACCTCCACCCACTACCTTTGAGCATTTTTAATACCCCTAATGTGGTTCTTCCTCCTTCGTTGTGTAGCTTTGGAGTGAAAGAATTTTGTATTTTTATTGCCATGCTTCAACCATGAAACTCTAGTCCGTTGAGCCTAATAAATATCTTGTTTCTAGAGAAGCTCATCCATCTTTTTGCTCAACTCCAAGTATTCAGCCTTGCTAGTTTCAAACACTTCTTATTCATTCAATTGGTCCAACCTTTTTTGAGTCTCTTTGATAGCTTCAACATCCGGATCAATCCTTGTTGAACCCTAACTCAGAAATTTAGCTCCACACGTCTAAATTTTCTACTTAATGGATTCAAGTCCATGTGTAGCAGTAGTGTATCTACCCCATGCCTCTTACACCGTGTCCTCACAATTAGCCATCAACAACTAAGACTCCTAAAACTTGAAGCCTCTCTCCCTTCTCTGCCTTCACTGAATAAAAGATTGTATATGCAACAACAATGGTAGGTGATCTGATGCATGGGTTGATAAGTGTGTAATTCTACTCAATGGGAACTTTCTTATCCAAACTTCATTGGCCACACCTCTATCCAATCTAATTTTTGTATTTGCTTCCCCCGGTCTCTTGTTATTTCATGTAAACGGATATCCCTTAAATCCAAGGTCTTGAAGTTGGCAAGACTCCAAAGCTTCCCTAAATGCATCAACCTATAAAGTTTATGGTGTCCTTTTGCTTTTCTTCTCTGAAGCATGTAAAAAAGCATTAAAATCTTCTATAACCAACAAAATTCCCTCTACAAAAGTCTTCAAATATTCCAATAATCTCCATGATCTCTCTTTCTACTGTGCCTCCGGCCATCCATAAAAACAAGTCAAGAACCGTCTAAATCCATCCTCCTCAGTTACCACTGCTAAAACATGGTTTGCAATATAATTAATAATCTCCAAATTTATAGTATTCTTCCACAAGAATGCTAACCCTCCACCAGCATTAGGATGCTTAACAATAATCTTATTTTGAAAAGGCAAATTACTATATAGATTTTCAAATCCATCATTGTCCAGTCTTGTCTCCATAAGAAAATAGACTGTGGGAGCTTGTTCCCTCACAATCTTGCGAAGGCTTCTACCTGTCAAAGGGTTCCCAAGCCCTTGACAGTTCCAACTTATCAACCTCATTACTTCTGGCAAGGGTGGCTGTCCACCCCTGCCGATATATCAACAACATTACCTTCTTCATTGAGCACTCTTCCTTTCTTGGTCTCATGTTCTTCATTCTACCCACTAGTAGTCTCCCTTGTATCTCTCTTCCCAAGTGATGGTAACGTGATTGCTCTAGCTAAACCACCAAGACCAAATCCATCCTATTGATACAGGTCCATGTAGTTTTGGGCCTAGAAGTAGATGGCCCAGATTCATCCATGAGTTTATCAACAAAAGAGAATAAATTATCAAGAAGCCCATCTACCTTGTATTCTGCCTACAGTTCATCCGAATTGGAAAGATATAATCCCTCCTCAAAACCCGTATTTGATTTAGCATTACCTTTTAAATTTTGCATTATTATCAGACTGGAACATACGACCTTAGAGTCCTTCTCTTTCACATTTTCATGGTCAACATACTCCACTCCATCAGTACACTTCATTCACGTTTCACTCCATGAAAATCATGGCATCATCCTTATCTTCCTCCCTAGGGTTTCCTAGATCTTGCTCTCTTACCGTCACCGTCTTCCTCAAACTATGCACCATCAAATCTGAAAGCTTCATAGGGCCATTGCCTTCAACCTCCTCCGAATTGGATTTGTTACTAGTATATTGACTAGTTGAAGCCCTTGCACGTCCCCCTGTTGGCCTAAGAAAATCTCCATATTGATACTCCAGATTTCCACCATTCTTCTGCACCGCATAGTGTGTTGCACAATGCTTCAAATCATGCCCTAATATCCCACAATAATGGTAGAAAATAGGTAGTCTCTCGTATTTAAAAGACACCCATGAACTCTCTTCATTTGATCCAGCAATAAACCCTTCTCTTCTAAGGGGCTTCGAAATTGGTAAGTCCACCCTAAATCTCATAAAGAAGTTGACATCATCCTTTCTTTCTTTTCCATTCAACCTCGCCTAGTCAACCTCCAACTTCTTTAGCAACCTGGGGGGAAATTATATCAAAAGGAGCACCCCATATTTGAATCCAGAGCGAAGCGGTCTCCATTTTTATGTTTCCCACAGTCATTCCCTTCTTCCATCTTTGCAACATAAGAAGCTAAGTATCAAAAGATGAAGAGCCACCTCTAAAAATCCTATCCATTTCAAATTCTAAATGGAACTTAAATTGGAATAAATTCAGCCCCACCTCTAAAATTTGAATAGCATCATCAACTCCCCAAGCCCTTCTTATTGTATTCTTTGCTTCCATCTTATTGAAGGGCTTACACGTTAAGAATTTCCTGAACAAACTCAAATTGCAACTCTCAATTGCTTCTAATCTTCCTTTGCCAGATATAGCTATAATTTCTTCCTTTTCTGATGTTAGCTTCATTTTTTCCATACTATCAGCGATCTCGTTAGCCATGTTTGTAGAAAAAGCAAAACAATACCCTTCGCACAAGGCCAAGGGAGGGAGAACCTCGTGCTTGCACGAGAAAGATAGCTCCACATAAGGGAGAGAAATAATTTAGTTTTAAAAAATTCTCAAATTAAGATTGATAATTCAAGAGTTTGATAGGCATAATTTGATAGGTTGTTTATAATTATATTATTCACATGTTATATATATATATATATATATATATATATATTAATAAATATTTTATAAAGATAGATAGTGGAGGAAGGGATCAAATCATAAATAAGGAACAACTCAAAAAGATATAACTATCATTCAGTTACCACTTGAACCCACTATCATATTATTACTATGCTTTTTATCTAAAAATAATAACAAGAAAAAGAAAACTCGAACATAGGTTGATAGTTTGATACGTAATAGACTAATTCTTTCTTATTTACTTCCTTGTTGCCTTTTGTTTCATTTTTTGTTTTTAATTTATCTCATTGCTTTTATGTTTTTGTGATACACAATGTATATTTGTTATCTAAAAATAATAAAAAGAAAAAGAAAACTCAAACATAGGTTGATAGTTTGATAGGCAATAGACTAATTCTATCTTATTTACTTCTTTTTTGTTTTTTTTCTTTTTTAATTAATATTTTTTAATAAAGGATTAATGAAGAATTTGGATTGTAATTAAATTACGATTTTTATCAACTTAAAAATTATAGGGAATGAAAAAATATATCTATTTTTTTCTTAAAATCTAAAATTTTTTATGTAATTTGGTGAAGCCAACTTTTATTATATAGTTATAATATAGATATAGATTATAGATATATAGATAAGTGAAGGGTAAAAAATGTTGCATGAGAACATGTCTATTTATAGTGGTGAATCACTGAACTAGTCCATGTCCTTTGTCGTAAGGAATGGATAAGACTTGGTAAGTCTTCAGTAGTAAGAGCATCCCCATTGAGATTGCCAAATGGGAAATGTTGGGATGATTTAGCATTAAAGCCCAAAAATCACCAACAACCAATCTTGCAAATGTTGAGTATTGCCAAAAAAAAAAAAAATTGCAATTGTGCTACAGTGCGATTCTAAATGAAGAATCGCACTGTAGCTCAATTGTAGAACAAAATATTAATATTTTATTCCTTTTTACTGTTTGCTTTATCAACTCCTGTCTCTCTCTCTCTCCCTTACTAGTCACTCACATCTCCTCTCTCTCTTTTTTCTTTTTCTTCTTTTTCAGTTTTGATTCTCTCATTCAATCCCTCCCCCTTTCTTGTCCCTCTCTTCCCTTTTTTCTTCTCTCTCTCTCTCTCTCTCTCTCTCTCTCTCTCTCTCTCTTTCTCTCTCTCTCTCTCTCTCTCTCTTTTCCTTTGAATCAAGGGTTTGATGTGGTGGCAGATGTGGCAAATTAGGGCGGTGCCGAGTTGCCTGGAACTATCTTGGCAGAAACTCTTTCTTCTTTTTCTCGTTCTATGGAATTTTTTAATGGGGTTTTGGGGTTTGTTATGGCTGTTTGGGTTGTGTGTGGGTTAGATGGTGGGTTTGGAGGTGTGGAGCAGGTGGTGGGTTTGGATGTCATAGGTCAAGTGGTGGCTATGTGGTGGGTCATGTGGTGGAGGTTATGGGCCTGTGTGGATCATGTGGCGATGAGTTGTGGAGGTTATGGGCTATGCAGGTTGTATGGTGGAGGTTATGGGTCGTGTTGTGGTGTGGGTTGATTTCTACAGGTATGATTTTCGTGGGTAGTGGCGTGATCAGTTGGTGTAGTGGCGTGGGTCTAGTGGTGCAGCGGTGGGGTTTGGGGGTGCAACGGCTTGGGCAGGTGGTTCTATCTATCTCACCTTTTTTCTGTCTTTATCTCTTCCCTTGAATCAAGACTCCATAAGTCTCATAGGTTGGTGGAGCTCATAAGTTTGATGTGGCAGATTAGGGTGGTGGTTGTGTTGTTGATGGTGGATCAAGGGGGTGCCGTGGTGGTGGATTAGTGGGTAGTGATGGGAAAGTTTTGGGTGTGTTGTAAAATTAGAGAGAAAAAAATATATATTTATTGTAAAGATATATTATTTTAATACGTTGTATAAGAAAATAAAAGTTTGGATGTTGAGTGTATTCTAAAGTTGTATGGTCTAATTGATAAATTAGTTTTTGAGGATGGTAAAATAGGATGGGATGCAATTTTCGGATAGGTATGCTCTAACAATTTTTTATTTAATTGCTACTACTTGCACATATTAAAAGAATACGAGATTGGACTATGTTAGTGCTGTAGCACATTTTTTATGTTATTTTGGCACATGTACAATGAAAGCTATATACAATTGATATTATATTTTGTTAAGTTCTAAATATTTAGTTAAAATGTTTAGGTTTTAAATTTGTTGTATGTTGGCAAACCGAGAAAAAAAATGTTTAGTATAAGATCCTAGGGTCTTTGCAGTGTTTTAGACATTGCTTAAGTTGATACAATTCAAGATTCAAGAACATTCAAGCTACAGAATGAAGAATTGAAAATCTGTCAAGCTGGACCAATCAAATTGCGATCTTTAAAATTTTAATTAAACCCAACAGCCTATGAAAATGTTTAGGGTTTAAGTCCAACACTACTAGGTATAAATGGAAAATACTAATATGCATTTGTCAAGTCTTGAGAGTTATTCCTGTGAGATCTGTAAGGTTCTGTATCTTCTAACTCTATCAAGCACCTACCAGAGATCAAATTCATATTGCTAGGACTGATGGAGCAAAGTTGCTGCCAAGCCTTCAGCTATCAAGTGTACTGAAGATCAAGGCATGAACCAATGGTTCATGTGAGAACAAATCTAGATCAAGGAAGTCTATGGAGTTCAAAGGCCAATTTGGTAACTGTGTTAAATTTACTACGAATTGGTATTCTTGATTGTAAATCTCAACTTGATTTAGTTGATTGTTCTCTTGGGATAGTTTCCCCCCAACTTTTACCTTCAAACAAGTTGTTTTATTGGTTTTCCTAGGTCATCACATCTTATGTTATTTACTTTTTTGCTATGTTTCTTACATACGATGAATGTTTAGCCTAGATCTAAATAATTAACCTAAGTAACAACTTGGCTAATATATTAAATTAAACAAATTGTGTTTTCCACTGGTCTAAAACGTAACAAATGGTATCAGAGCAGGTTAGCTCTTGATTTGGTAGTCTTACCTAGAGTTGATCTTTGATCCCCATTGTCATGGATAGAGGACACTCGCAAGTGATCCCTACCCACTTTAATAGGAATAACTATGCTTACTGGAAAGTAAGGATGAAAGCCTTCTTGAAATCTTTGGATGAGAAAGTTTGGTTGTCTGTGGAAGTTGGTTGGGAAAAACTTGCCACACATGTGGCTCAATGGACTGATGCCCAAAAAGAAGCAGCTAGCTTTAATAGCAAGGCAATGGATGCAATATTCAATGTTGTTTCAATAGAAGAATTTAAAAAGATATCTAATGTAGAGATTGCACACACTACATGGAATATCTTACAAACTGTGCATGAAGGAACAAAAGATCTGGAAATCAATAAATTGCAACAGTTAACCTCTAGGTTTGAGAGTATCTAAATGGTAGATGATGAGATCTTTGATGAGTTTTACGCAAAACTCAATGACATGGTAAACTCTACATTTAACTTGGGTGAAGTTTATGAGGAATCTAAGATATTTAAAAAAATCTTAAGATCCTTAACTGAAGACATTAGGCCCAAAGTCACTGTCATTATTGAGAGCATGAATGTGGATACAATACATGTGGATGAACTAGTAGGATCCCTCCAATATTATGAGGGGATGAAAAGAATGATACATATGACTTTAGGCCCTATTCACTATCTGATACAGAAAATAATTATTGGCTCAAACATAGCGAGTAGGGATGGAACCATGAATTTTTCTTTAAGGAGGCCAAAATAAACCAAAAAATGTTGATTTCAAAAACAATAGAAATATACTAAAATTCAAAATTGCTTCTTATAGAGGAAAAATTGAAAACTACATTAATACATGAATAATGAAATTTATCTAATAAATGACCAAGGGTTTGGAAACTTTATAATTGTTTTTGTGATATATTACTTGTTTTAAGTTTCATCTTGGCCTGTAAGCTATCATTTTAAAGAGAACTCAATTATCACAATATGGGCTTGAATTCATTCCGATCAAACAATCAAATTTTTGGTCAAAAATTTGGTTTGACCGTAGTCAAACTTAGGCAAACAAGGGAGATGTGTTTGGAAATATTAATTTTGATGTAAAATGATGAATTTTGGTGGTTGGGTGAATTTTGTATTTTGTTTGACTGTTAATTAACTCGGTCAAAGTTTGATCAACAAGGGAAATTTTAGTCATTTTAACTCTTGACACATAATTTCATGTTAAATTCAACACTCTCTCGATCCCAGAGTCAAAATTGCAATTTTGGAAATTTGTGGCTCAAATCACGATGTTGCATGCAAAATGAAAGTAAACAGAAATGGTATTGACCCACTTAATTGATTAATGAAATTCCATTAAGAATAGTCAACAATGGAATGAAATTTCCATCATATAACAAATACTCGACAACCAAGAAGAATTCGAAGTCATCAAATCATTACTTCCTTAAATATTTTTTTTTTTTTGGTAAATAAGGAGCAATTGCATTAATAAACAGCAAAAGGTTACAAAACAGGGGAGCCAAGCCTACATCGGTGCTTGCCCAGAAAATCAAAATCTAACAGGGGAATGATACTGTGGGGAGGGGTTACAAAATAACTATCTCTACCATCGCCAGCAGCTCCCAAACGTGCTAAGGCGTCAGCGCAAAAGTTGGCCTCACGGTAGCAATGCAGCATCTTAACTTGAGGCAACTGCAGCAACAGGTCCCTGCAATCATCAACAAGGCCAGAGAGGTCCCCATTAGTATTGCTATTCCCAGAGAGAAGAGAAATTGCTGCTGTTGCATCAAGTTCGATCACAACTGCCTGCGGTTGCAGGTCCAAACAAAGAGTGAGCCCCTCCCTCAGCGCCCACAACTCAGAAGCAAGACTAGAATTAACCACCATAGTTTTTGCAAAACCCCTAATCCACAGCCCACTACTATCCCTAATGAGGCCCCCACATCCAGACTTGACACCTTTTTCTTCCTTAAATATGAAACCATAATATGATAGGCATGAATAGTTATGCCTTGCTCAATTGCCTTCCTGTTTTTGCATCATGTTTTTGCCATCTCATATGTTTCGGCCGAAATGGGGCAGCTAATGGCACTATTCGATAGCTGAAGCAACTTGGTGATTGCGTGGGAAAGTAAGAGGTGGCATCAAGGAAGTAGAAGGTGTCTTGGCAAGATGGAGGTGTTACGTGGTGGTTGTGGACACCTCATTTTAATTGAAAGTGTTAATTACCTTTAGTCTTCAGCTCTAATGAGGAGCTTGACATATTTCAACCAAGGGTATTTGAAGTTATCTTGATAGTTCAAAAGTAATCACAACTCAAATGTGCTCAAAACGATTTTAGAAATGATGTTGAAAAATGACATTTTCTCACTCTTTTGTCAATATCTTTTGAACCAAAATTAGTTTTTGAATTATAATTTTTTTTTTATTGGAAATTTGACATCCAAGGCTTCAACATGGACAGCAAGTTTGCCTAATTTGGATTTAAAATTAGTGCTGCTTGAAGTTAGGACAACAGTGTCGTTAGGAAATTAGAGTTCTAGGCAAAGTTGCATATGCACCTTTTCGTACATACGCAAATTCACCCAGGCAACCCTAAACTTCCATATTTAGCTTCCAAATGCTCCAATCTTTGGTGGGGATGCCTCTCGGACATCTAGGAAGCTTTAGAACCCTCTAAAAAGCTCCAAAAACCTTAGTTTACTCATATAAATACCTACCTCATACCTCCAATCAAAATCACTTCTAGAGAGAATGAATTTTTGCCTTCATTATTTCAAAACCCTCTTTCTTATCTCTAATCTCCCACCAACACACGAGGATGTTTTTAAGTCTTCAAAACATCTCTCTAGGAGTCACTAAGCCAGAAACTTTTTTTTTTTTTTTTTTGTTTTCAAAAATCTTTTCAAAATAATCCTAAGGCATATGAGCATTCTAAGAAGCTTAAAAATCATTGTATACATATTTAATATCAAAATGTGGGCTCTGACAAGAATGTCCGAAATTTAAGTGGGAGAGATTGTGATGCTTTAAATTGTATGAATTTGATTGGATTTGAATGTTTGATTATGTATCGTGTGGGTGTGTTAAGTCCCACCTCGGGTGTTTTCGTAGATTTTGGGTTTATAAGTGATTGCAATGAGCCCTAATTGTAACTTAACTAATCTTTTTGGGGTATGAGTGCACATGTGGCTAGCGCTTCTATACGAGGCTAAGCCCTAGGCCCCACAGGCCTCGGGCCCAAGCCTCACGACACATTATATGACACTGTCCCCATTTTAGACCTTTAGCCTCGATCCGAACACCTCAAGTTTGGGCCCAAGGGCTAAAATAAGACTGCACTAACTTGAATACCCTAAGCAAACCCCTCATGATCGTCTTTAACCTGGTTGGGGGTATCATTGCTCAGAGATACCCTATAATCGGTTGCCCGATAGTGCCTTCAGGAATATCATTGCCAAGCAGGCTTTTGGAGGTGGGAATCAATTCCAATGCCACTACCACCTTTCCCGCCAGAACACCCACCTAAAGATGATGGAATTGGACCTTCATTCGCACTAGTAAGGGGGAGTAATCATAACACCTCCACTTATCTAAAGCTATAAATCATTGATCCAGTTCCTATCGACACCGAGATCGTTCACGAGAATATGCAGACTGAGACTTGGTTTCCCCAGAGGAGCAACGAACCTGGAACACTGCTATGGATGCCATGAGCCATGCATTACGTTGAGCTGCTCGATCACCATTCTCGAGTGAAATTGAACGAGCCCTTATGTTGAGCAAATTTACATAGCCACCATTCAACTCTTATGATGGGAAAACTGACCTGGTAAAACATGTAAGCCATTATATTCAGATGATGTCCTTGCATACTCATAATGATGCGCTAATGTGTAAGGTATTCCCCTCGAGCCTTGGGCCCACTACCTTGAGGTGGTTTAAGGGGTTAAGGAAAGGCTTAATTCACAATTTTGCCGAGCTGATTCAAAAGTTTGGCATTCGGTTCATGACATGCAACTGGGTACCGCAGCCCATGGACGCATTACTATCGATGAAAATAGAAGTTGGGGAAACCCTCCGCAGCTACGCCAACTAGTATTGGGAGCTGTACAACGAGATTGTCAAAGGCAACAAAAAAATCACGGCAAGTACCTTTCGACTTGGACTGCCCGAGGATTCCGAATTGTGAGAGTCATTGACAAAGAGGCCTCCTGAGGATATAAGGCAGTTGATAAGGTGAATTGAAGAATATAAATGGTTGGAGGATGACCGCTTGCAAAGCAAAGGTAAAGCCCCGGTCATAAATCAGCCTCGGCAAAGTGGTTTTCAGGTAAGGCCCCGAAGAGATTTAAGGATCCAGGGGCCGAGCGCACAAATGGGGGAGGTGACTGTGACATTCAAGCAGCCGGTACATAGAATCATGGATCAGATTAAAAATGAACTATATTTTCGATGGCCAAACAAGATGAGGGGGATACCTATCCAGGAGAAATCAGAACCTATATTGTACTTACCATAAAGATAAGGGGCATGCCACCGAACAGTGTAAGGTGTTAAAAGATTATTTAGAACAACTGACGAATGTAGGATACTTGAAAGAATTCGTGGTGGACCATAGGAATCAAGAAGCCGGGCAGGGCACTCGGCCTTGAGGAAATCCTCTCCCATCCCCATTGGGAGTGATAGAAGGCATCCACATAGCTCCAAGAGACATTCAGGTGTCCAGGCTAAGGGGTTACTGGCTGTGGTACCGGCGGAAGGGTGAGCAGCCCTTCGAGAAGAAGTTAAAGTACACTTAGGAACCCATTGCCTTCAATAACGATGATCTGGAAGGCACGAATCAACCATACGATGATGCTTTGGTGGTTACAACCTGAATAAATGGTTTCATAGTAAAGAGGGTATTGATAGATCAGGGGAGTAGTGCCGAGGTGATATACCTTGGCCTGTTCAGAGCGGTTGGCCTAAAGAATGAGGATCTCTCCAAGTATGATATGCCTTTGATAGGGTTTGATGGCTGGATGGTGATCCCAAAATGACAGATTTTGTTTCTCATGAATATGGAAGGTAAGGAGGTGAGGGTAACATTTATAGTGGTTGCTTCATTTTCTCCATACATGGAAATCCTTAGAAGGCCGTGGATTCATACAATGGGGGAAGTACAATCCACCCTCCACGTGAAGGTCAAATTTCGCACCGAGAAAGGTATTGCTATAATAAGGGGTAATCAACAAGTGGCCAAGTAATGCTTAGTAGCTATAGTTGACCGGGGAATCAAGCGGAAGGAATCATCTGAGAATGTCCCTTTATAGCAATCATAGGAGCCCTGAGAAGGAATGGGGGCTCGCTATGCTGAGGAATTGATCAAATTGAAAATATTACCAGATGATGATAGGTATTTCCAGGTAGGGGCAAGTATGAAGGATGAAGATAAGGTAGAGATGTTGTTATTTCTTGTTCAGAACATAGATGTATTTGCTTGAAGCCCATATAAGGTGCCTGGGGTGGACCTCGAGTTCATAGTTCATATGCTTAACGTGGACCCACTGTACCTTCCCAAGAAGCAGAAGCCGAGGAGATCGGCTAAGGTGTACATCAAAGCTATTAGGCAAGAGGTTAAGAGGTTAAAGAAAACTGGGGCAATAAAGGAGATATTCTTTCTAGAGTGGTTTGCGAACACCATGGTGGTTAAAAAGAAGAATGGCAAATGGAAGGTTTGTGTTGACTTTACTGACCTAAACCGAGCATGCCCGAAGAATCCATTTCCCATGTCGAAGATTGATCAGATGGTAGATGCCACCTACGGGCACTCGAGGATAAGCTTTCTGGACGTTTTTTAGGGTTATCACCAGATTGCCGTAGTTGCCAAAGATCAGGTGAAAACGACATTCATATCCTCTGATGCCAATTACTATACCATGATGCCATTTGGGCTAAAGAATGCTAGAGCCACTTATCAACGGATGATGACAAGAATGTTCTGAGATAAGATTGGGCGGATGGTTGAGGTGTACAATGATGATATGGTGGTGAAAAGTAAACGAGAGGCACATCATATTGACGATCTCATAGAGGTGTTCAAAGTACTTCGACAACACAAGTTACGTCTCAATGTAGACAAGTGTGCTTTCGAAGTGGAGGATAGCAAGTTCCTGGGGTATTTAATCACCAATCGAGGAATAGAAGTCAACCCTGACCAGATTGAAGCTGTGAAGCACCTCAAGCCGTCGAGTAATCCAAAGGAAGTCTAAGTACTAACCGGCATGTTAGTTGCCCTTAACCAGTTTATTTCCAAGTTTGCCAACCATTGCCGTCCATTTTACCAGCTTTTGAAGAAGTGGAAGGGATTCCAGTGGAGTGAGGAATGTGAAAGGGCTTTTCAGGAGTTGAAGGAATATTTATTACAAGCATATATGTTGACATCTCTAGAACCCGGGGAGGATTTATTCATGTATTTCTCGGTGTTAGAACATGCCGTGAGCACCGTGCTTCTGAGGGACCGAAAAGTGCAACAGTAAGTATATTATGTCAGCAAGACCTTAGTTGATGCCGAGACAAGGTATTTGCTCCTAGAGAAGTTGGTATTAGCACTAGTGCACGCTACACAGAAATTACCCCATTACTTTCAGACTCATACTATCTATATATTGATTGAGTATCCTCTATAGTCGTTGTTGAAGAGATCTGATTTCACGGGCAGAATAGCTAAGTGGGGAACTTAGCTAGGCTTTTTCGACATCAGGTATAGACCTAGAAGCTCAGTGAAATGACAGGTTCTCGCTGATTTTGTTGCCGAGTTTTCTTCGAGGGGAGAGATGGAGACAGTGTGCCATGTAGAAGCCCACCCATGGAAGGTATTGTGGACAGTGCATCTAGTGCATTAGGAGTTGGGGCTAGAATTGTTATCATCACTCCGAAAGGGATAAGGTTAGAAAAATCTTTCAAATTGGGGTTTAGGGCTTCCAACAACAAAGCCGAGTACGAAGCCTTAACTGCCAGATTGAGAGCTGTTCTGGATATAGGTGCACAAGAAGTTGAAATTTACTCGGATTCCCGATTGGTGCTTAATTAGGTGCAGAGCAATTTTGAAGCTCGAGATACCCAAATGAAAGAGTACTTGCAAGTGGTAAAGCAGGTTATGAGTCAGTTTCTTAAGGAAAAGGTAGTCCAAGTGGCTCGGGGGCAGAATCAACATGCAGATTCCCTAGCCGCATTGGCATCTCAATGACCAAGGAGGAACCTCAGATAATCAAAGTGGAGCTCATGGTGGAACCAAGTATTAACGTAGCGGTAGGTGTTTCGGTAGTAGCAATGTCCGAGCCATGCTAGATGGACTCAATCATTGACTTTTTGGCCAAGGATCGGGTGCCAGATGATGAAAAAGAAGCTATCGGGATACGCTGGGTAGCTATTCAATATTAGCTGTCGACGGATCGTAAGTTGTACCAAAGGTCTTTAAGGGGACCGTATCTTTTACGCTTGCACCCTAAGAAAGTTAATGAGCTCCTGGCTGAACTACATGAAAGGGTGTGCAACAGTCATATAGGGGGATGTTCATTGGCACACCGAGCAATGACCCAGGGGTATTAGTGGCCACAAATGCAGAAGGATGTTGCCAAATATGTGCGGAGGTACGAACAGTGTCAAAAGCACGCCCCATTGATCCATTAGCCAGGTGGTAGCCTAAACTCAATCAGCAAACCCTAGCCTTTTGCCTAATGGGGGTTGGACATTATCGGTCCATTTCCTCGGGCCACGGGCAATCAAAGGTTTGTCTTAGTAGCTGTGGACAACTTCACCAACTGGGCAGAGGCTGATGCATTGGCTAATATCCGAGACTTAGATGTTAAAAGTTTGTGTGGAGAAATATTGTTACGAGATTTGGGGTGCCGGAGTCCCTCGTGTCAGATAATGGATTGCAGTTTGATAGTAGAGCTTTTCACGAGTTTTGTAATGATCTCGGTATCAAGAACAAATATTCCACCCTCAGCTTATCCTCAGAGCGACGGCCAGGCTGAAGCCACTAATAAAGCGATTATGGATGGATTGGAAAAAAGACTAGAAGGCACGAAGGGTAGATGGGCCAATGAGCTGCCCAATGTTTTGTGGGCATACCGAACAACCCCTAGAAGGTCCACAGGAGAAACTCCATTTTCCCTAATGTACAGGGCAGAGGCAGTCATACCCACTGAGGTAAACCTATGTAGTGCACAGGTTACGGGATTTGCCCCTACCTAGAACAATGACTTAATGGTAAAGCATTTGGATTTATTAGAAGAGTGCCGAGAATCTGCGATTATACGGTTGGCAGAGTATCAACAGAAGCTTGCCCAGCAATATAATCAGGATGTGAAGACAAGGGAATTCGGCGCTGGGGACTTAGTGCTGTGGAAAGTGGTAGGAAGCATGTGAGATACTAATGCGGGGAAGTTGGCCCCGACCTAGGAAGGGCCTTATAGAGTTACCGCTATTGCAAGCGTAGGAGCATACTATTTGGAAGACTTAGACGAGAGACCATTTCCTCGGCTATTGAATGTTCACAGTCTAAAGAAGTTTTACCACTGAACTGTTAGTGCACATGAGTAGGGAATGGGTACAATGGCATATGTGTGTAATGTTAAGTAATATAAGGATGATGTTTATTCCTACAGATATGCTCATACTCTTGGTTCCATCACTATTAATTTGCCAACCCCACTCAATGAACGCAAAGAAGATTTAATTTTAAATTTTAAAGGACAGAAACCTATTCCCGATTTGATCTTCATCATAGGTCAGGCAGAAACCTAATTTCAAATTTTACATAAGGACAGAAACCTGTTTCCCAATTCGATTTTCATCACTGGACAGGTGGAAACCTAATATCAATTTCTATACAAGGACAAAGCCTGTTCCCGATTCGATCTTCAACATTGGACAGGTGGAAACCTAATATCAAATTCTACCAAAGGACAAAAGCCCGTCCCTGGTTCAATCTTAGACACCGGACGGGTGGAAACCTTACATTGAATTTTTCCAAGGATAAAAACCTATTTCCCGGTTCGATTCTGATCATCAGGTAGGTAAGGCTTGCATCAAATTGTTCAAAGTATTGAAACCGATCTCCTAGATTCAATCTTAATCATCGGGAAGGTAAAAAAAAACCTTACATTTTCCTAACAATGGCCTTACACTAAATTTTCCTAACAATGGAAAATTCTGTTCTCGGCTAGGCTAAATCACCTGGGATTCATTTTCATTAAATAAGTCAACGTATGTGAAATTCAGTTTTCATCGCCAAGGAGTCAATTCCTTTTAGATATAGACAACCTCTTCTGGACTAGTCCTGGTCACTATAAATGTAAAGATATATTTTATCTTTTCAAAGACAAGTGAGAGAATAGTCTTTATCGCCGGACAAAGATAAGTCTTGATTAGGCTACCCGGTCATTAGGAAAGAAAAGCTAAAGTATGGAGAAAATAATAGGATAGAATAGCAACGTAAATAAAAACAATATCTCAGTGACAATATGATAAATATAGCTAAAGCAAGCATTCGGTCACTACATCCAGGTGACTAATTAAATAAAGCGAATAGGAATAAAGGTTAAACCATTGTTCTGTCACCACAACCCTGTGACTATAGGCAAACGAAACAAACAAAAGGAAAAATCAAACATAAGTAAAGACAAAGGTAGGTTAAAAATTTTAGTATCAAACTAAAAGGTTGTTGGGCAGGAGATGGACTGCATCTTGGACTCGCTGTTCTGGAACGTCCTCAATTGGCTAGTTGACAGAAAGTTGTTGGACTTGTACGTCTTCAACAGCATTAAGGTTGCTGTTGTCCTCGAGATCAACAGTCTCCATATGAGTGTCAATCTCGTGCACTAGCTCCCTCATGTTGGGGGTATCCATTTCATCAACAACACCACCTTGACTCTGAACGGGGGGAGGAGAAGCCAGGTATGGAATTTGCTATGGGTTCCTCAAGGGGAGGGGGGGGGGGAATCTTCAGCCTATTGCTTGAAGGGCTACCACCCACCCCTTAGTAGCTTTACCATTCTTCTTCGTCGTGGCAGTTGCAACGCCCTTGAGGGCCTTCTCCCATTCGATGTCCTCAGCAAGCTCCTTCAGCCTCTTGTCAAGAATGTGGGTCAACTGCACGGCCTAACAATGCAACAATAATAAGTATAAGGGAAAAAGGAATATGCATGCATCAAAACAAATGGAAAGAGAGGGATAGAAAGTTACCGCTATGGTATGCCATTGCAACCGCTTGGCCAGTGATTCCTCGGTCCTGTTCGAGAAAAATTGAACATCTTCGGGTAGCAGGAGGCCCTCCACCAAGCTCTAGGCAAGCCGCCCCCTGTCACCGTAGGCCTATGTCCTCACACTAGCAGATGCGGGCAGAGGCTCATTGCCAAGCTTAAAGGTGACCTGCCACCCCGCCTCAAGTCGAGAGAAGGATGCCACATTTGTCCCGACTTGGGCTGTTGGCCAGGAATCACCAGTCGCCTCCAGAATCACTATCCTGCCAGTTGCCTAGGGAAGGGTCCTCGAGGGAGCATCACTCGGGACCCTGGGTGGTTGATTGGCGACACATTGTTTCTTTTTAGCACGGCTTGGGGATGTTAGGGCTGACTAGCTAGATGAATGTCGGGTAAAAACTGGTCAACGGTCACGTGGACCCTACAGTTTTGGGACAGGGGCTTCGGGTTCACCATTTCTTCACCTTGAGTGACTTCTACATCCGAGGAATTTATTGACTCGGTCGCTGCTAGCTCGGCTACTTAAACGGGGGCTTCAAGTTCAACAGGCATGTGGACCCTACGACCAGCAGAAGGGGGAGGAGGAGTCCAATCCTTGCCTTGGGGATGTTGGGGCTAACTAGCTAGATAAGTGTCGGGCAAAAACTGGTCAACGATCACGTGGACCCTATAGTTTTGGGATAGGGGCTTCGGGTTCACCATTTCTTCACCTTGAGCGACTTCTACGTCCGAGGAATTGATTGACTCGGCCGCTGCTAGCTCGGCTACTTGAACGGGGGCTTCAGGTTCAACAAGCATGTGGACCATACGATTTTGGGACACAAGTTCAGCCGTGGTGTCCCTTACTGGTGCAAGTTCATCCGCAGTTGTGTATTAGGGGCCAAGGTCACGGGCTTCGCCTACAGTTAGCTATGAGGGAAGAAAGGTGGCGTGCCGCACGTCAATGTACTACAACAATAGGGGCCACTAACAAAGGTTGCCAAATTGTATAAACAAGAGTGCAGTCGAGAATGAGGTGCGTTGCCTAGAGCTATCTGACAAAGTTCACAAATATTTTGGACCAAAGCACAAAATTCAAATCTCTCACATGCACTACTCTAATGTCCAGCCTGAACCTTTTGCTGTCTGCATCAAAATAATACAAAAGCTGGTTAATACCCATTAAAGCAAATCAATCACGAGTAAAACCCGATGAAAGAGTAAAAGATGTTTGGTACCGACCAACATCACGTGGCGAGAATGGGCAGGGGAGCTCATCAGCAAGCCAGTTGCCGCTCACCTGAACATATTCCCTTGCGGAATTTCGATTAGAATCGGGAAGGCATGATATAAGCCTTACCTGTAGATCCCTAGCTTTTAAATAATAGTTAGACCTAATATTGTCACACAAACTGTACATGAAATTTATGTCATGGTGGTTCAATTTAACTCGTATATTCGATTTAATCTACTAACACAACTAACGACTCGGTAAAAATTGGGAGGAAATTGATCAAGACACAGACCATAGAACCTAAGGGTATTAAGTAAAAGAGGGTCTATAGGAACCCTAACCCTTCCCTCTAGGATAGCCATCAAAGGAAAAAATGTTTTGTTAGACCCAAAACAACGGTGGAAGGCAATGTCACCCTTGTGACAATACACCACATCCACATCCCCAAGGATATTAAAGACCTCTCTAAAGTTAGCCAAAGATGCCTCAGAAGACAGAAGATGGGAAAAGCCCATTATTATACTCTAAAGCGAAGGAAAATTGAAAGAAGAAGAAAATAGTAGAGAAACTTATTGTGGGCTCTAAGGAGTGGGGAATCTTGATTGAAGGATTTATGCATGGGAGAGGAGTGCTTGACAGAGAGAGATTTTGGAGAGTTAGGAAGCGAAAAGTGATCTGAAGGAAGAACAGGAAGTATTTATAGGATAGGAGCATTTAATGACGTGGAGAGGTGGGAAAACCCTTCTGGATCCTTTTTGTAATCCCTACACACACAGCCTCGGTTTGCAACCATCAGGTTATGATGGCTGTTGATCTTGACATCCTAGTGTAACGCCCCTCTTTAGAGCGCATTAATGACCATCCTATCCGTTTAGTGATTAACGTCTAAGCTTCCTAAGGAGTCTCAAGCGCATGCCTTCCTTGATTCATGCTTGGGATCCATACACGAATCAAGGGGGGACTAGGCCCCAAGCCCCACGGGCCTTAAGCCCAAGCCTCGTGATACATTATATGACCCTATCCCCATTTTAGACCTTTAGCCTTAAACCGGACACCTCAGGGCCCAATCTGGGCCCGAGAGCTGAAATAAGACTGCACTAACTTGAATATCCCAAGCAAACCCTCCCAATCATCTTTATCCTAGTCGGGGGTATCATTGCTCAGAGATACCTTGTACTCGGTTGTCCGGTAATGCCTTCGGGAATATCGCTGCTGAGCGAGCTTCTGGAGGTGGGAATCAATTCCAATGCCACTACCACCTTTCCTGCCAGAACACCCACCTAAAGATGATGGAGTTGGACCCCCATTCACACTAGTAAGAGGGAGTAATCATAACACCTCCACTTATCTGAGGCAACCAAACCAAGAGAGAAAGGGAGTGACTCTGTGAGGTAGAGGGAAGGGTTTGAGGAAACAGGAGTGTACTTGGGTCTCCGAGCATAGGACCATCCATAGTAGGAAACCCAAAGCCCACAATACAAATAGATTGTGAGCCCAAGTAAAGGTCGAGATCAATAACCATATTTTGGGTACGCACAGCTTCATATTGAATATCGACTTATAATAGTCAAATGATGGTATAAAATGCCTTAGAAATATTTTCAGGCAACCACTTTATTTTATTTTGATTATTTCTATCACATCACACCAAGGAGAACATAGCAAACTATATTTGGATTCTGTAATAGTTCTATCATATTATGATATTCTCTAATTGTTATTGTTTCACCATATTTTTTCTCAAGATAGTTAACCGCATTCTTGTCCAATTAGAAGGCTTTCATAAGAACATCATAATTGATGGGAGGATTAGACCCAAAGACTACATTTGCTATGGTGATAACTCCAGGATTTTGACTATTGAAATTAGAAAGGGCAACAACATTGGTTTTGCCTATATTAAGCTTGAAGTGAAAAAGACTAAATGGGAACACAATGTCTTCTGCCTATTTTAGAATTTTGGTAAAGTGACAATTGGGATTAGATGTGACAAAGCCAGCGTAGATGTTACCCTTTAGGACTTATAAAACTTCAATGGCACGAGGGTGAGTATGGGGAGGATTTATGCCATTTGGTGCAAAGTCAAGATGAGCCAAAAATATTTCTAGAGTGTTGAGGCCTGGAATTAGGTCCACAGTGATACGAGTGACATTTGACCCAAGAGGATTTACGGTGCTTCTGGGAATGTCTAGCCTCAATAAGAAGAAATCATTAGCTATTGCAAGTGTTAGGAATTTTCCATTAACAAATATTGCAGGAAGAAAAGTTTGTTATTTTCTCAGGTGCATAGGACAATTTCATAATAATTTTTGATAGCTTGTCATGTAAAAAGTAGGGTATCATTTCTATATCCTTAGGTTATATTCCTTAGATTCCCCAATTATATCCAAACATATGATTATATATATATATATATATATATATATATATATTTTTTTTTTTTTTTTTTTTTTTTTTGAGAAACAACATATGATTATATTGATCAAAGCAATGCAATCAATGTTATATTTTCTCAATGAAAATTAAATTCAATACAACCACGAGTTTGAATTTAATTAGGGATTGAAGATACACTACTTAAGGAATTGTACCAAAATTTTATCCATAATATTATCTTAAAGCGTAATTTTATTCATAAGTAGGATTCTCTACACCATAAAAAATCAAACCAGAAACTTATAATGGCTGGTAATAATAATAATAAAAATAACGAGTATGTACATACCTGCAGAACTGTTATCATTAACTGTCACACAAAAGTTCTAGGGAGCACTGGTGTCAAAGGCAGAGGCAAGGGAAAAATACCAAAGCTAACAAAGCCAGAGTAACAAGGTGAAACTAATGCCCCAATTTAGTCTTTTCATGAGTTGGCCACCACGGTACAAGATTTGGCTCCCCCAATTTGTCTTTACCCCGTAGTTTTTTTTTTTTACACGTTTTCGTCTTTTGCCTTTTAGTTTTTCCCCATCTCCCTCTCAACATATCAGCCACCCATATTTTTACTAGCTTCTTTGGTTGAGCTTTTTCCAAAATACTTTATAGCTTTTACCTTCCAGTCACCCAAAATCTTTTAATCACTCAATACTCTCACATTCTCTTCAATTTCACTTCATTAAAACCTTTCCTTAACAAAGCATATCCTAAGAAAAAATATATCTTCCTTAACAAAGAGTTCTACAATACGAAGCCATGTAAATTTTGAGAGGTACACAGTTCTTTTTTTGGCTTTTTATTTCTATTATAGTCCAATCTTTATTTACTAATATTATGATTATGATTTATGGTTTTCTAATTAATTTAAATTTCTATATATTTGAGAGGTACAAAAGTGATTTTGAATTTATTTTTTCACTACAGTAATCTAATTTGGTTGAATTTAGATTCAATTTATTTTATGCTTGCTAATACATTTTTTGTTATATTTAGTTTCTACTAATATTATTTGTTCTTGCCATGTAGTCTAGCTTTATTATATACTTATATTTTATTTCTATGAATGTTATGGACCTAAATCTGTGTAAAGGAATAGGAAAAACTCAATAGAAAAAAATGACCTTAAAATGATCAATTGGTCATTTAGTTTTATTAGTATTTTGCGTACTAATAAAAATTACATTGATTAAAAATTTCTAACAAAACTTTTGCAATATTATACATACTTCCAAGTTAATTGAAACACCCTTTTTTTTGGGGGGGAAAACTAATGCATGATATATGTGTGTGTGTATATAAGAATTACATTGATTAAAAATTTCTAACAAAAATTTTGCACTATTATACATACTTCCAAGTAATTGAAACACTTTTTTTTTTTGGAAAACTAATGCATGATATATATATATATGAGAAAGTTTATAAATACAAAAAATTTTACCTCTATTGATGTGAGTCTGTGACTAATCATTAGTTATAAGCAAAAAATAAATGATGTTAGTACGTAGTGGGCACGAGCCCAAAAGAGAACTAATAAAAGCTAATACGATAATTTTGCTTCACCCCCAAAATAAAATTCTTGGCTCTGCCCTGCTAAGAAATACTTTTCATCATACTTGAAGCTATCTATACCTTTTAATATTCTTTCATTTCGCTTCTCAAAAAAAAAAAAATTTCTTTCAATTCAGCTTGGGTGAGGGGTAAGAAATGTTGCATGAGAACATGTTTATTCATAGTCCATGTCTTCCGTTTTAAGGAGTTGATAAGACTTGCCAACTTGGTTATTCTTCAAAACAGTATCAATTTTTTATTAAACTGATGCTACCCTGCACGTATTAAAAAGTAAATCAAATTGGACCACTTCAATGCCGTAGCATAGTTCTAATTTTGCTTTTGCTAATACACAAATAAAGCTTACATTTGATATTATATTTGAAAATGAGATGACTCAAGCGCCCATTTATCTTGACCGGTGTTTCTAAATTAAGTTTACTGAAGTGGACTGTGATCTCATTACTGAATTCTTTGTCTCATAAACTTTAAGCTGTGAAATTTGATTGTTGAGTTGAAGGATTTGAATCTTAAGAGTGTGTTTGGATATTACTTATCTTGCTGAAACTAAAAAATTATTGCTGAAAATACTGTAAATACAAGTAAAAGTTAGTTAAAATAGTACAATAAGGTACATAAATAGTGTCAAAAAGTGCAATTAGACTCATAAATAATAACAAAAATAAGCTGAATAGTAAAATAATTTTCATTTTTAATCTCTACCCAAACGCACACTAAATGTTTCATTTGGAAACACTAGATAGTATCAACTAGTTGAACTAGAAGGATCTTCACGGGTAATTTTAGATGTTGAATGGGAGAAAATATCTTATACATCATATATATATATATATATATATGCATCATCTCTCTTATCCTGTATGAAAAAAAATAAATAAATAAAGAAGAGACAGGTTTTTAACGTAGCTTGACTACGAAAGCTTGCATCCACGTTGTCTGTTATTTCTTGTAGTATTGCAATGAGGTCTTCTCTTACATATGCTTCTTTATGAATATATATATATATATATAGTTTTGCTAATATTCTTAATTGAAAATTCTTGTTCAATAGTTACAAACTTACAATAAAAATTGGAAGAGTAATCTATGGACGAAGTAAATGATATTTAATGCAAGGCACGCATAACAATTGATCCCCAACGACGGACGAAGTCATAAAAGTTATTAAATGCAAGAGACAATTAAAGAGTAAAGTCCGGATACCCACGGACAAAAATAGCCGTTGACTGACAGGTAATAAAATTTAGCATTTATTACTAATGGCTCCAAATCTCGTAAATGCAGATATTCACTAAGACAATTAATACAAGTGTTACAAAAACCCACACAACTAGGAGAGAGAGGGGTACACAATTTTATACTCACAACTCTTAGCCATTTCAACTCTTTGATTTAAGCAAGTGAATACCTTGTCATCAGAGCATCCTTCATGTTCTCTCTTTGCAGATTGGTCAACGAAATAGCTTGTCATCATCTATCAACATAAACGAAAAACACAATTAATGATTTTCTGCATCATCAGTGAGTCAATTTTCCAATCATTACAAGTCATTGGCACAATTAAAAAATCTTTATCAATCTTCTGAAGTCCAGATATTGAACTACGTTATGTTTATAATGGTGAAGTTCCATTATCAATAATAATTTTTAAGGATTTGTGAATTTTTGTAGATAAATACTTGTTTACCAAAAAAAAAAAAACCATTATAACCAATTCCGAAAGAAGATTCTCGTGCATCTCAAAAACCTAGAGCTTAGCCAGAAATATGCAACTCCACTATATGTTAACTAAACTAATCCAATGATTAAATTCTCTTAATTGAAAATTTATTACAACATAAAAAATATCTAATCAATATATAGTTATGCTCAATTGCATGTAAGGTCATCTTGTTGTTGAAAAAAAAAGGAAAACCAACCCAACAATCCTTTAGGTAGAGTCAAACAGCATGACAACACCCAAATCCTGATGTCTCATAATTTTAACTTTTGATCTCGAAAAAGCCAATAACCAACCAAAACGTCATATGCAACAGATAGTTACAAACTTACAATACATAAGTCATCTGTGTTTTTCTTTTGTGAATTTCTTTTTAATAATAGGTTTTTTTTTTTTTTGGTTAATAAAAATTTAATTTTTGTTTTTATTTTGGAAGCAGGTCACCTGAAAGTGAAACATAGGTAATTATTGTTTCACATTTCCAGATGTGAAGTGTTTATACAATATTCACACTTTCATTCATAATAAATACTCACATTTTACGTGATGTACACAAGTATAGACACTGTTATATGTGAAACCATCAAAGCCCTTACACAAATTCTCAAAATAAGAGGATTTCAGCTTATTTTGCTAATGTTTTTTATTATTTTTATTTATTTATATATTCTTAAAGGAAGATTTTTGTTGTTGGGTGCTTAATCAATAGTTTTTAGTGGTTGGTTAGATATAATTGTTTTTTAGAGTCGAACTGCCATCGCATTTGGTAGTAGGTTCGTTCAACTTTCAAATTTTTGTTTTCTCCCTAGGTATCAAAGTTTCTTACGTAGTAAGTACAGGGCTAAATAATTGAATGCTTCAGGTGAATTTCTTATCTTGCTAATGTTTTTTATTATTTTTATTTATTTATATATTCTTAGAGGAAGATTTCTGTTGGTGGGTGCTTAATTAATAGTTTTTAGTGGTTAGTTCGATATAATTGTTTTTTAGAGTCAAACTGCCATCGCATTTGGTAGTAGGTTCATTCAACTTTCAAATTTTTGTTTTCTCCCTAGGTATCAAAGTTTTTATTTTTTTTTTATTTTTTATTTATTTATTTTTTTTTAACAAGATAAAAATTCTATTCTAGTCTAATCTAAGTGTATATATGTGTGAAACTCTCTCCTAAAAACTTGAATCCCGACCTTTATCTCCCACACCCCACAAATACTTATACCAAGGGTGTTTGGTGGTAGTTATCAAAGTTTATTACATAATACGTACAGGGATAAATAATTGAATGCTTCAGGTGAATTTCCTTTATAAAAGCATTAGAGCATTCCCATCAAGTGTTCCATAAAAATGTAATTTTGATACATTAAAAACACTACTTTATTATTTTAACACATCATTTTACAATTCACCATATATCACATCTTCTATTTTTCAATTCTATACATTAAATTTATATATTAAAATTATTAAAATTATATTAAAAAAAACCAACAATATATAAAAAAATAAAAATAAAATCACAACCCAAGCAGAACACCACCTCCATTGCTAGAACCATCAACGCCCCATATCCCACCCCATCATTGTCTCACACCAAAACCATCACAACAGAACACCACATAAACACCCAAAATTAAACCCACCACATCAAAAAATCATATCCAGAACAAATTCATTGTCTATCTTTTATTATATATAATAATAATAAATAAATAAATAAAACCGCAGGAACAAAGATCAGCATCAGGTCGAGGAGGTGGCACGGCGAGGCTGGGAGGAAGAGAGAAAAGCAACGAGAATGAGAAGAAAAAAGAGTGAAAGAAGAAAAGAGAAGAGGTTGATAGGAATGTCTGAGGAAGAATGAGAGAGGAGAGAAAAAGGAATAGAGTGACAAGAGAAGAGAGAGAAAAGAGAATAAAAAATAATAAAACTTTTACCATTTTTGTCCATATGCTTTCATTTTTGAGATTGTACTGTTCACTCATGCCAAATATTTTGGCATTAGAACACCTGATGTGAACGGTTTTTTTGGTGTTTGGTGTGTCAAATGCCAAATATTTGGCATTTGACACACTTGATGGGAATGCTCTTAGTATTGGTGATGCTAAAAAACTATATTGCTATTTTTAGCACCGCTAATACTAAAAAGCATGCTGCAATGTTGGAGGGTAAGCTAAAAAATTTAGCTGTTGAGCTACAGCGCACAACTAAAGATGGTTGTGCACTGTAGCTAAGAAGGTTAAAAAAAATATTTTATAAAAAGTTATATTATTTTATTGTGTTAGTGATGGCGGTTGTTGTTTATTGTAGTAGATATATTATTTTATTATGTTGAATGCTAAAAAAAAACCACTAATGTTAGGTGTTTTATAAAATAAGATGATAAAATAGATAAAGTAGCTTTTATGTACCAAATTGCTAAATTTTTGGCACCACCAATGCTGATGCTTATTATTGGTGGTGCAAAAAAGTTATATTGCTATTTTTAGCACCACAAACTACAAAGTTAGGGCTGCATTGGTGGAGTTAAAACCATAAATTTTGGCTTCTCAGCTATAGTGCACAACCAAAGATAGTTATGCACTGTGGCTCAAAAGTAGAAAAAATTAAAGAAAAAAAAAAAAACCTTATGTTGCGTTCACACTAGTCATAATATTTTAATTTTTTTTTCCTATTCTTTTCATTTTCTCCTCCTTTCTCATTTCTGCCCATTGCTCTTCTCTCCTCACTCTTCATTTCTTCCCGTTGCAAGCTCCTCTTCCTCCACTCACTGTCAACCCAAGCCCTTGCCCAACGTCGACCTTCATTCTTTTCATTCTCCACCCTTCTCTCTCTCTGCTATCTCATTTTTCCTCTACTTTATCTCTCAACATTTCTTTGCCTCAAGCACAAGCACCAACTCTCTTCACCCCTTGTTGCCACTGTCGACCAACACCAACACCAAGACGCATGATCGCACAGCAAGCCACCCATTGCTCGTCATCATCGTCTCTTCCATGCCGTGACTAACAAAACAGCGTTGTCGCCATGACTAATAAATCATCATCTCTTCCTCGTAGTTAATGGGTTTTGATTTTGAATTTTTCTAGTTGATGGGTTCTGTTGATGGGTTTTATGTTAATGGGTTTTATTTTTATTTTGATGAATGGGTTTTGATTTTGTTGATGGTTGATGAATGAGTTTTGTTAAAGAATGGAGTTTGTTGATGGTTGATGAATGGGTTTTGTTGATGGTTGTTGGGTTTGTGGTGGTGGATCGGTTTGTAGTGGTTGTAATGGTTAATGACGCCAGTGAGTGGTTGTGAATTGAAGGGAGGGAAAGATAGAGAGATAGAGATGAAGAAAGAAAAAAATAATAAATAAATGAATAGTATTTAACTTTGATGTGAAAATAAGACCATTGATGTGAAGTGAGTTGTAAAATGGTAAGTTAAAATAGATAAAATGACTTTTATGATGCGAAATAGCTAAAAATTTGCCTCCACCAATGTGTATGCTCTAATAAAGGTGAAATTTTGCTAGAGATCTTTCTGTTGAGATCTGGGGCGGCTTTACCTTGATATCAAGGTGTTCACTTAGGAAAAAAAAAAGAAAAAAATATATACTTGCAAAAAAATATATTATATATATAATTATTTTTAAACTAACCTATTTTGTTAAATCTAAAAAGAAATGTTGAACATTCTAACTTGAAAATCTCAATTATTTAGATGCAACAAAAACAATATTAGCCACCCAAATACAAATCTTAAACCCTGAAACAAAAATTAAATAAAAAGTAAAAACCCATATAATAGCAAAAATAGATTAAACAACAACAAGATTAGGCCAAACAACAACAAAAATATTTAGCAAAAATATCATTCAAAACAAAAAATAATAAAAAATAAAAGCCCTTAATCATTCAGATTTGTAACTTATTCAACTCATTACATAAAAAATGATCCCTATATAATTTCATTTCATAAATAAATAAATGAGGTTTTTAAGAGATAGTACTACTCTACAATTCTAAATAGGATATAAAAAATTATACTTTTTACTATAGAGATGCACGAGGTCCTTTGCCAAAAGAAAAAAAAAATGCATGAGTCCCGACCCTAAGAGCAACCGCATCAATTCTTCTAAAAAATTCCGTCTATTTTACAAAAAAAAAAAAAAAAAAAAAAAAAAACTATTTTTTCTATTTTACACAATCACTTCTGCAAAACACCCACATTAGTCCATCTATTATACACTATATTTTATATAAATAATATTTTTATATTCTTTTTTTAATATTATTTTATCTCTACCGTTTCTTTTTCTTATTCTTCCTCTTCTTTCTTCTTTTTTTTTTTTCTTTTTTTTTCCCTTATCTCTCTATCATTTCCTTTTTCTTTTTCTTCCTCTTCTTTCTCTCACGGTCAGATTAACATTCCATCACAAGCACCCCAACCATCAAAACCCACAAGCACCACCGATCTCCGTCGACCCACAAGCACCTATCTACATCGCCAGCATCGATCCACATGCAGCAACGGCGATGGCAACCGTGATGAAATCACCTCTCCAATCCATGATCCACTGATCCACGATCACCGATCAATGATCCACAATCAAAGCACTACAAGTACCGTTCCAGTCAACCCACAGCCACAAGTTCACAAAAATGCTCTTTCTATCTTTGTCTTTGTTGGTGTGTCCGTGTGTGGGCGAGGGTGTGTTTGATTTTTGTTTGATTTTGTGGTCTGGCCGTGTGTGGGTTTGTTTAATTTTTGGTTGATTTTATGGTGTGTTCAAGTTGTGGCGGTGGTGGTTGGCGGTGTTGAGTTACGGTGATGTGGGTGGTAGTGTTGGGTCTATGTGGTTGGCGGTGGGGTTAATTAGTTGCAAAGATTATGAGTTGAAGAGAGAGAGAATCAAGGGAAAAGAGAATGTGAGGGGAGAGAAATAATATTAAAATAATGCATAAAAGAGTTACAGTAACTGTGCATATATGCACAGTTACTGTAGTATTTGTGCATTTATGCACAATTTTACACCTACTGATGTGAGTTTTTTTTTTTTTTAATCAAAATGTTTAAAATGGACTACTTTTTGTATTTGCAAGATTTTGCAACCACATTATTAAAACCACCAATCCATTGACTATCGTAAATGCACAATTTTTTTTTTTTTTTTAATTCATGTCACCTCATCATTATTTAAAAACAACTTTTTTTTTTTTGGAAATAAAAAACAAATAATTGACGGTCATTATTTTGATTTTTTCTAAGAGAGTTTTAACTTATGGCATCCACTCTTAATGATAGATCTTTATCATTAAAGCAAGATACCAATCGGTTTTTTGTGAATCTCTTATTCAACCACTTGAGACTTGACCAGTTGAGATAAATTAATTATGCAGTGACAAAATATAATGTATTAATTTCTTTATATATAACGTGATTGGTGGCCTAGTAGTTAAAAATAACTAGAATTTAAAGGAGTCAATGTTACTCTAAAACTCATAGTATATTTAAAGAATAATATTGTTAGAAATTTCGACCTCCATTGATAAAACTACAAAGTTTTAAGGCTGGATTTTTAATTAGATTTATTATGAATGGTACATCAATATCATGCACAAGATATGATGACTTAGGAAAACCAATGAAATAAAATAGTTTCACAAGGAACAAAAAACCTAGGAGAAACCTTCTCAAAAAGCAATCCACTATAGTAAAGAAAAGTTTAAAATTTAGTACAAAACTTTTGTCTCTAAACTTTACAATCCCAATAGATGAACTTACAGTAGAAACATTCTATCGCATTAGAACCTCTGAAGTTTGAACTCTTCAATATATGAACTCTTTCACAGATGTCGCACTTGCAATCACAATTAGAACCTCTGACTGACTCTAAGAACTTTTTGAAGGTTTTCTTCATAGCAACAAATATGTGGTTTTTTACAGCAACTTCACACAACACACCAATTAGATCTTCAACTGTTGGTACCAGAGAATTTCTTAGTACATAATCCAAAGAGTCACAGCAATATCTTTTCTTTTTCTTTTTTTCCTATTTTCTAACTCACAGGTTCAATAGTTGGAGGCTACAATTTCAATTTAAAACATTGGGAAGACTAGGTTTTCTGTCTCTACCACCTTATTTAAATAGGAGCTTAATGAGCTTCTAAATAGGCTCTCCTATAAAATTACACAAACCCACACAAAAATAACCACTTATAATAAAATGTTGCTAGCTAAATCAAAAATCTCGTAACTCGATAAATCGAGAGGTATCAAGACAGGTATCGAGTTTCATTAAGTCTCGATAAATCAATAGATATCGAGGAGGTATCGAGATCTGCAATTTTATGGCCTGTTTGGATGTTTAAAAAAGGAGGGAGAGTAGAGTAGAGGGAGAGAGAGTAATGCAATTACTTTATTTGAAAGTTTTTTAAAGAAGGTGAGGAAGGGGTTTGGAGGAGTTTGGAGGGGTTTGGACTCCCTCTAGCCCCCTATTTTTAATTCTCCCAAATTGGAGAGATTTGGAGGGGGAGTAGAGTACATAAACTATTGACCAAGTAAATTACCTAATTTACCCTTATTATATTAACAAAATTATACAAGGGGAATGACTAATTACTTCCTTCCCCCTTACTAATTTTAAAAACATCCAAATAAGGTGGAGGTGAATCATTCTCCTCTACTCTCCTCCCTACTACTCCCCATCCCTCTACTCTCCTCCCTCTCTAAACTTCCAAACAAGCCATTAACTTTTCTTAAACAGTTTCTTAAGAAGTATTGTTTTCAATAAAACCACTTGTTTGTCACTTGTTGTACTACTTCTTAAACACACTAAAAACTAAGATTCAAATAGCGTTTTTTATTTCAGATATATCAACGCATAAAACTATTACCCTTGCACATACTTTTATGGCTTGTTTGGAAGTTTAGAGAGGGAGGAGAGTAGAGGGGAGTAGAGGGAAGGGGAGTAGTGGGGAGGAGAGTAGAGGAGAATGATTCACCTCTACCTTATTTGGATGTTTTTAAAATTAGTAAGGGAGAAGGGAGTAATTAGCCCTTCCCCTTGTGTAATTTTGTTAATATAATAAGGGCAAATTAGGTAATTTACTTAATAAATAGTTTATGTACTCTACTCCCCCTCCAAATCTCTCCAATTTGGGGGAATTAAAATTGGGGAGTTAGAGGGAGTCCAAACCCCTCCAAACTCCTCCAAACCCCTCCCCCTCATTCTTTAAAAAACTTCCAAACAAGATAATTGCATTACTCTCCCTCCCTTTACTCTACTCCCCCTCCTTTTTTAAACATCCAAACATGCCATTAACCTTGGAGGTGCATGAGGTCCTTTCGCCCAAAAAACAAAAAAAAGGCACGAGGTCCTACCCTAAAGCCTCCTATCCATTCGAATAGAGACACGTATTCATATGGCTTACAACTGCAAGAAGAAGTCCTAATGGCGTGTGAAAATGAACCATTAACAAATTAAATTTCTAACTCCAAACAAAGAGTTGAGTCAGCTTGATATATATATATATATATATATTATGGGTCAGCTTGATGCGTTAAGCAATGTCTGCAAGTAGTCTATGATATGGTCAAAATTCAAAAATAAAAGTTGTTGAGCTTTGTCCACTTTACAAATAACTGGGGAAGCATTTATTTATCAGTCAACGTTTTACCTTCCTTACCTTTCTTTCTGTTATAAGTGTCGGAAACCCGTAGTTGACGAAGTAGAAAAATTCATTCTTCACAGAGGAAAACATAATAATAAGGTAAATTTCATTAACATGCTCTTAGGTTTAGCTTAATGTCAATCAGGTTTAAAATTTTTCAAAATTAACTAATTTAGTTTCTAAAGCCAATTTATTTCCTAAACATTAGGTCAGTTAGTTATTTTTTTTTTTAACTATTTTAGGAACTAAATTGGCTTTAGAAATCAAATTGGTTAGTTTTAAAAAGTTTTGGATCTAATTGGTATTAACTCAAACCTCAAGGTATGTTAATGGAATTTATCCTAATATATGATCAATCTGATTGTAAGGTCAAATTGATCATTTTAACCGCATGTGCTACATTTTTAAGTTTGGTACAATAAAAGATTACTTCAAACATCAGTTGTGAATGTCCACAATTATTTGTTATTTTTCTTAATGTTTTAATTTTTTTTTCAAAGTCAAATTATTGTTCATAATTGAACTTCGGACCTAAAAGTTGCATGGCCTACACATAAGCACTTAAACAACTTTGGTATAAGTAATAACTAGAAGATTCACCACCACCTGCGGTGGAGGCTTTGTACCAAGATTCTTGACATATTATTGAATGAATGAATGTCTTGTTTTCCCCAAAAAAAAAAAAAAAAAAAAAAAAAAAACCAAACCGTAAAGGCACTCAATAACCAGACACTAATAATAATAGCATAATATAGTTTACTTACGTTGCTTCCTTTCTATTTGGTCCTTGAGTTTTTCAAAAATCTTTGTTTTAGTCCTTCCCATCATCTCAATTACAAAACTTGCTGACATAATACTTACTTGGCAAAGGTAACAAATAAAATAATAAAAAAATATTTAATTGCTATTGAAATAAACTACCTTACCATAATAAGGGGAAGAAAAAAAAAAACTTTGAATTCTCCTCAGTTTTAGTGTTTTAGAGGAAAAAATAAATAAAATGAATTTTTTTTATTAAAAAAGTAAAAATGAGGGATGAAGAAACATCAAGAAAATCCCCATTCTAGATTTAATTTTCTATCACTTTCTAGGATACCAAGCAAACAACACATTCAATCAGCCAAACTAAACATCAATCTGCCAAGAGAGTGATAGAAAATTGAAGCAGGGATGAGATTTTTTCTATGCTTATAATAGTGTACTGAAATTTTCTCTATATTTGTTGCTGTGTTTTATTGGTAAGAAAGTGAAAGGAAAAAAAAAGGTGGATCTTGATTATTTTTAGTTCATTTAATTAATTTATTTTTTCTTTAAAAGGGGATAAGTTTGTCTATCAGAAAAACTGTAAAAAGTGGGCTTTAATTTTCTATCACTTAAAGAATGGATCAGATGACGGCCTGCGCACATTATATGAAAATACATATAGGTATTTATAACTTATAAATCAGCTACAATACCTACAACGTACACTTTGAAACCAAAAGTTGTACTATCGTGCATTCTAATTAGCTCAACTAGTAAAGCATTTGGTAATTTAATCCCCACTTACACAAAAAATTGATTGATATTTTGGTATAATAATAAAAAGTCATCATCAAGAGCAGACATCATAGGTTAAAACTCTCTCCAAAATATATATGCAGGAAACATTCAAATCTAACTAAACACTAGAAAAATATATATGCATCCACCAACGGAAGGACTCTTCATCAAGAAGACTCACTATTTTTTGTAATAATTAAAAAAAAAAAAAAAAATCCTAAAATAGATAAGCCAATTTTTTTTTTTTTTTTTGAGAACTTGTGCTAAGTGCAGTTATATTCGTCAGTTCACACCGATAAATGGGCGCTCGAGTAATGTCAATTTCATTATGTAGATTTATTTTGTGGATAAGGCTAAGTAATATTAATAAAACTGCACTGCGGCGTTGAAGTGGTCCAATTTGATTGGAGTTATAATATGTGCAGCTAGAACTTAGAAGAATGGTTCACTTATTTTATATGTATATATAATGAAGTTATCGTTGAAGTATTACCAAGTCTTATTCGCTCTCGTGTATGGAAAAATTAAACATAGACTGTTTCACTGATTTCTCCTCTATAAATAGACGTGTAACCAATGCTACAATTCACCTCACAAAAAGCAATAATACAATGAAAGAATATCAAGCAAAGATAGCCTCAAATATGATGAGAAGTGTTCCTTACCTTGTTACTCTTGCCCTGTTAGCTTTGGCATTTCCTCTTGCCTCTGCCTTTGACCCTAGTGCTCTCCAAGACTTCTGTGTTGCAGTTAATGATTCCAGTTCAGGAGGTATGTACATACTCGTTGTTTTTAGTATTATTAGCACTCATTTCAAGATTCTGGATTTATTTTTCTATTGTTAGGAATATACTTAGGAATAGAATTATGCTATGAGGCAATATTATAGATAAACTATAAGTACAGCCTTAGGTGTTATATCATAAATTCTTAATTAAATTTAAACACGTAATTGTATTGAATTTAATTTTCATTATGGAAATGTATCATTGATTGTGTTATATTGATTAATGTATTCATGTGTTTGAATTTAATTGGGGAATCTATGGAATAACACATAAGGATATGGACAAAATATTCTGTCTTTTACATGACGCGTTATCAAAAATTGTTATAAAATTGTCCCATGCACATGTGAACATAACAAACTTTTCTTACTGCAGTATTTGTCAATGGAAAATTCTGCAAGGACCCAAATCTTGTCAAAGTTGATGATTTTTTCATTCCCGGGTTAGACATTCCCAGAAGCACCTCAAATCCACTTGGGTCAAATGTAACTCGAATCACTGTGGACAACCTGCCGGGCCTCAACACTCTAGACATATCCTTGGCTCGTCTTGACTTTGCACCAAATGGCGTAAATCCTCCTCACACTCACCCTCGTGCCACAGAGGTTTTACAAGTCCTAGAGGGTACGCTCTACGCTGGCTTTGTCACATCTAATCCCAATCGTCTCTTTACCAAAATTCTACACAAGGGAGACGTCATTGTATTCCCATTTAGTCTCATTCACTTCGAGATCAATATAGGGGAAACCAATGCTGTTGCACTTTCTCGTTTCAACAGTCAAAATCCAGGAGTTATCACCATAGCAGATGCAGTCTTTGGGTCTGATCCTCTCATCAGTGCTGATGTTCTCACCAAGGCCTTTCAACTAGACAAGAATATGATTGAGTATCTTCAGAAACGAATATGGTGGAACAATAACAATTAGAGAAAACCATATAGTGATAGAAATATTAGACCATTCAAATAAAACTTGATCTATTTTCTTTCATGTAATTTGATCGAAATAATCATAATGAAATAAAATGGTTGTACAAATAAATCTTAATTATGAGATTTAATATTATTTGTAGTATCTGTGTGGTTGAAAGTTCAAACTCCATCTTCTCCTTCTCCACTCATTACCTATCTCAAATATAAAAGATAAATAAACAACCTTAACCCTCGAATATATAAGGTTTAAATAAACAACCTTACCCCTCGAATATATTGGTAGACGAGATCTTTCAAAAAAAAGGATCTTGTCTACCAATATATTAAAACAAACTAATCGAAGAACCCAAATATCGTTCCTTAGACGCACTTAACATCTAATGAACGATATTCCACATTCCGGCTCTTCAAGGTGGTTTCCGGTGGATGAGGTTCTTGGATTGCTCTGTCAGGTCCAACAAAATAGCTAAATGGTTAGCTGTCGAAGCTACTCATTACAAATTGGATACAAGATCATCCCCATGTGTTATGACATTGCTTGAAACTGATGTACAAGATTTATAAGCTCTAATATCATTTTTATTAAATTTTTACCACTTTTTTTTTCCTTTCTTTCTTTTCAAATGGGAATATCTAATTAGTTATCATTTTTCATTTGGGTAAACTAAGTATATGCTCCCTACTCTTTAGACCATATTTTAATTTAATCTCTAACCTTTCAGTTGTGTTAATTTGGTCTATAACTTTTCAATGCTGTGTCAATTTAATTTTTGCCGTTATTTCTTAGATGATAATTGCTGACATGACAAATTGTAAAAATAAAAAATTATTTTCTGTTGATGCGGCAATAAACTAATTTTTTATTTTGGCCATTTGTTATGTCGGCAATTTCCATTCAAGAGATAATGGCAGAGACTAAATTGACAACACTAGGAGGTTATGGACCAAATTGACACAATTAAAAGTTTATGGATCAAATTGAAATATATCAAGCATTTGGGAAGCCCATTTTGCGCTTCCCACGTACTGCGTTAGCATTTTTTTTTTTTTTTTTTATTTCTTGAGTCGTGATTGTTGACTTTTCTGTGTGAACAGTGCACAACAATGGATTTCATGCACTATTCACGGAACCCACAAACTTCACTTTTCAGCAATTTTTTCATTAAAAATGAGTCCCACGGTACAATTCACACATTCAAAAATTATTTTGCTATAGTGTTTTCAGTTTTTAGTTTTCAACCATATCCAAACAGACCCATAGTGTAAATAATAGAGACCAAATGCATAGTTTACCCTTTTCATTTCTACTCCTTTCCATAATACCATGTCAACTCGTCAAAGCTCACGTTTTATTATAATTAATATACATACATACATACATACATATATATCCAACTATATATTTGGTAACTCTTTATAATGATACATCACTCAGTATCTCTTAATCAGAATAATATTTCAAAAATCATATAGTTGAATTACATATTTTCATTAGAATTTTGGGTTAAACATATGTTATTTACAATTCAATCAAAAAACTCATTTAGTGTAATGTATAATTTTTTTAAGTACAAAACCTTGAAATTTAAATTATAGATAAGATAATTATTGATCTCTAATATCTTAAAATTTTACAAGCAATTAATAAGGGTATAAGGAGAAAAAGTAATCTGGCAGTAGATTTGTCAAAGGGCAAAACTTAGATACAATACCTTAGGTACTGTTCGTTAGGTACCCCTTTTAAATTTTAGCCACATGTTTATTCACTTAACGAAGCAAACATGCGTTAACGGTTAACATCCTTTTTCCATATTTTTTTTCTTCTTTTTCTTTTTGGCCATGTCCTTCAGATTTGAAGCCAAAGTTCATGACCCAGAATTTTCCTTCTTTCTCTCCTTCTTTTTTCTTGGAAAAATTATCATTAACCCATGTAGTAATTATTTAGAATCCACACTCCAATATGGAATTAAGATCAATATCTTTATTAGCCACCAAAGCCAGGCACCTACCGAGCCCAACCAGCCGTTCAAATTGCAAACCAAAGTTCAAATCTTTGAGATCAAAAGCTAGCAACCCCATTGACTTTTGACTGTTTAAGGGTTAGATCGCGAAAAAGAACTATCAAGAGAGATCAGAAAAGAGAGGAACAAAGAAAGAAATAGAGACTAGCATCCAACAAATCATTCAATTGACAACGCGCAAAACACAAGCTAGCCCTTTCCTCCTTTTGAAATCTTGATTTCTTCAAAATCTGTAGGTCTGAGAGTGTGAGAAGAGGGATGTTGGTCTTCAAAATCTAGGTCATGAACTCTGGTTTTCACACATCTGAAGGAGAAGACCAAAAAAAAAAAAAAAAAAAGAAAGATGTTAACTATTAATGCACGTTTGCTCCGTTAAATGAATAGATAGGTAGCTAAATTTTAAAAGGGGTACCTAACAAACAATACCTAAGGTACTGTATCTAAATTTTACCCTTTGTCAAAATACATAACTAATAAAAAGATATCAAGAAATGCAATATTGACAAAAGTTACGACACGTATAATTTCACACTACAAAAAACGCGCTCAGAAGCTGTGTTTTTCAAAAACACAACTACAAGGGGTAATTTGAGCCACGTTTTTGGAAAATGCGGCCCCACCCCCTCAACGTATAGCCGTGTTTTCTAAACGCAGCTATAGAGCAGCTTTGAAGCCACGTTTTCTGATGCTGAGGCTGCGTTTAGCTAGAAATACCTTAAGAGGTGGAAAGATGACCTATGATGGGGGAACCAGGAAACCTCATCTTTCCATTGTGTTTTTAAACATACATCCCAAGCTTTCAGTACATGTCAGTAATGGATGCTGATGATCATGCAGAGACAGAACTGAGTTCAAAGATCACGAAGAGAAAAGTTTAATCAAACAATTCTACCCCATTGGCTATTGAAGCACTAAAATTTCACACATGTATCTGTACCCCTCAGGTCCATAAAATAATGAAAGGATAAAAACTGAAACTCTGGATGGGATTGACATTAATGCTTTTGTCTTGTTACTCTTGCCATTTCATCAATATTCCATTTTAAAATCTCACTTTATTTATTTTTTTATTTTTTATTTAAGTATAAGTATAATTTACCACATTCTCAACAAAAAGAAATAAACAAAAAGTTAAGTAAACTGATGATGCCGAACACAGTTGTGGATTTGAGAGAATTTTTTGACGAATTCCTAAAATATAGGTTAACCAAGAAAAATAAGGTAAGAGAAGAAATTATAGTTGCCAATTTTAGCTTTAATTTTTTTTTTTTTTTTTATGGATAATTCAATTTTATGTAGATTAAATTTTCGTAGTTTATTGTTTTGTAATCGTATATGTAGAATCGATGGAGATTCTACCCAAAAAGCCTCTGAAATCCTAGTAATCGAATCTTTCTTTAACGATTTTCTATAATATATATGTTTCTTCTTTGCATGTTCGATTTTATTTATGTGCATTCTAGTTGTGGTTTGATTGATTCTTGTGGGTTTTTATTTTTATTTTTTCATTTTGTTTGAGGAAATGTGTAAATCAGATTTTATTTATTTTTTCATTTTGTTTGAGGAAATGTGTAAATCGGTGCACCGAGGTTCCTTGTGATGGCAATAGGTTTTTATCTTCTGTGTTCTTAATGTAATCTCACCCTGTCTCCTTAGGTGAGAATTAGCAGTGTACATGCTTGTATCATTTTTTTTTTTTTTTTTTTTTTTTTGCAATGACAAATCTCAGTTTTCTAAGACATTTTGGAACATTTCCTTTTGTTGTTGATGCATATCCTGTCATTGAAGGCATACTAAAATAGCTTGGTAATTAAAATATAGTATTGTAAAATATATGCAGTTTGTAATAGTTCAAGATTGGCAATTTGGCATAGCTGACCAACAATTTGATGAAATAGCTTGGTTAAATGTGGTTATGAGACTACCCCTTTTTCCCCATTCCCATGAGGATGAAAAATACAATTGCATTTGGATTAGGATTGAAGTTAGTAAGGGATTTGAGGGATAATTTTTTGGTATGAATTTTATGATATAATGGATTAGGTATCTGAGGATTCTGTTCCAATAAAAATAATTGTCTTCTTATGGATTTAAAATAATACTACTATATTATACTTCATCATCATTCCAATAAAAATAATTGTGTCATGAAGTTAATAGAGTATTGTACACCTAATCATTTTAGATCAATGCATTCATTAATAAAGATCAAACCTATCTAAATAATAGTTTACTAGGTTGGTGAGTATGATATAATTTGTCATGGTTGAGGAAGCATTAATCACATTGTGCTAGTCACATTTGCTTTATATTCTAAAAGAGTTAGTCAAGGTATGAATAGGGCTATTTGTAATCTTTTATCCAGACCGATTCCATCTAATAAATATCCAATGTGGATATATACCGCTTGATGATGTCGAAAATATCACCAGTGAGCTGCACAATACTTGTACTCTCCAAACGACACCTGCACAACAAAAAGGAGAAGACCTAACAGAGAGCACCGGTGTGGTGCCGGCCAAATACCCTCTGAAGGTCAAATTAGAACTTGTTACAATTCTAGAATGCTAGAGAGGAGTCAATTATGCGTACCTCGATTTGTGTGGGTATTGGGGGCTTTTATAGTAGTAAAGAGTTGACCTCTTTGCCTTGAAGTAGAAATCTTTTCCTTATAGGAATCCTTTTGAGCGTAGATTACAGAATCCTTTCCTTATAGGACTTTTATATTGAACGTGGACTACAAGTCATCATTTTATAGCTTATGCGTGGTGGCCAAGTCAAGTTTCTTACCAAGCTCGTCAGCTTTGAGACCGTCAGTTTGTCCCAACCCCTTCAATCAGGAGGGGTCGTCAGCCTCATAAGGGAGTCAGCCCTTAAGGGTTCTCCATGATCCTTCAGCCTATCACGGTCCGTCAGTTTTAGGGCTTTCAGCCTTCTTTGTAACTTGTCCCGTCAGCATGAGCTGAAGGATTCAAGCTGACGAGTTGAGCATGGGATACCTTATGGTATACTTTTGCCTTATCAGTTGCCCCCTACTCCATATCTCCGTCAGTTTGAGCTGACGGGTTATAGAGTCGCATTGTTTGTTAATTTCCACCTAGGTCAGGAGAGGAAATAATTACTAGGTAACTCCTCGAGCCGCCAACCATTAAATGCTCAGACACATGGCATACCCTGGCTGGCTCCACATCTGGACGAGGGCATCGCTTCGTCTTCCGCGCCTTTTCTTCCTTATATATATAACCCACTTCCTCTCCATTTCTGCCATTATACCTTTAATGTTTCTTGGAGAAAAGATCTGTCACCTCTATTCCGTCAACCTCTATTCCGTCAGCCTCTCAACACCACTACTTGAGTTGCTTCCGTCGCTTTTAAAAAAACCGTCACTCATTTCAAAAAACTTGTAAGTCCTTTTTCTTTCTTTGTACGTTCTATTTCAATTTTTGTTTTTTTTTTTAAAAAATTTATAGTGAGGCCGTCATTCTAGGTGCTTAGAACCACTTCGTCACTTGTAGGTAGTCAGATGTCAAGTGATGCGTCGAGTGATCAGTCGTCGGTCCGCGACGGAGCGGGCTACGACGAAGTATTTGGTTCAGGGGATGAGTCTGGGGGCTCTTCCCAGTCGTCAGATAGAGAGTCGTCTGCCCAATCTCCCGTCAAAGAGGTAGGGAGTCATGGTAATAAAGGCCAGGAAGGAGTAGAAAATGGGGAGAGTAATGTTGAGGAGGAGGATGAGAGTTGTAGTGACGGGGATGAAGGTGATGAGGAGTCCTGTGAGGGAACTTCAGGAAGTCCTAGAGGCAACCGTCCCTTCATCCTTCCCGAGGAATGGGCCGTTAACAAATTTTTGCCGTCAATGAGTGAAAAGGTTTTTAAGGAGTTACGTGTCCGTTACCAAATCCCAGACCACATCCTAATCCGTCTTCCTAGGGAGAATGAAAAGTGTTACACGGGGAGAACCGCAGACGTTGGGATGTATGACGCCATGTTTGCCGAGGGGCACAGGCTACCCCTGACGGCCTTACATTGTCAGCTGGCTGACTTTCTAGGTCTGTCTATTAGCCAGATTGCCCCAAATTTGTGGAGAATCTTTATAAGTGCTGAGATCCTATAGGGCCGTCTAAGCGGAGGACATCGTCAACTAACCCTAGACGAATTCTTTTATTGCTATAGACCCCAGCACCTCTCTTCTTCTAAGGAGATGTACCATTTCGCTGTCAAAGAGAAGGAATTAAAGTTAGTGTCTGAGATGCCAGACTCCAATAGAGTTTGGAAAAGTAGGTTCTTTTTTGTTAAGGGGACGGACTGGGTGTGTCGTCAGGAGGAATGGGAAACAATTCCTCATGGCTATTTTGATAATACCTGGGCCTTCGTCAGGGACTCAGGTTACAACTTTTAGCCCCTTCGGTTTTTACTTTATTTTTGCGTACACTTTATTTATTTATTTTACAGCATCTTAACATCGTTAGCCTTATTTTTCTTTTCAGCCCTTGTTTGTCCTCTCATTACTGACGAGCAAAGAGACTTCATCCGTCGGGTTCTCGAGATACCTCTAGAAGAGTGAAAGTGTCGTCACCTAATCACTCTTAACGCATATTGTGGGGGTCCAGAACCGTCGCCAGAAGCTCTTAAGTTAGAAGAATTTTCCCACCGTCATAAGTAGCTATTTCTGTTGTCCAGTTATTTTCAGTTTTCACCATCAGTTTTCCTCATGTGTCTCATCTTTGCAAAAATGGAGGCAGCAAGGCAACGTATAAGAGCTGCAGCTGCTCGTCAGAAGGAAGAGAAGAGGGCCAAGGGGGAGTTGGTGTCTTCGTCAGCCCCCAAGGTCGTCACGAAGGGTTCCTCTAAGAGGAAAAATGATGGGAAGGACGTCCGTCCACTCAAGAAGGTGGCCGTTACACTAGGGGATGAGGCCCCAGAGAAGTCACCTCCCAAGTCAACCCATGGGGCTGGGAAGGGGGTGATGACTTCTTCTGGTCCCGTTTCTAAGGGACCTCGTTGCCTTCTGACATACAAGGATTATGCCGTCGAGGAGATAGAATCGTTCATAAAGCCAACAAACATTGATCCTTATACCCTGCTAAGGACGGAGGACTTGGGGGCGTCGGCCTTGTTTGACCTTACACGGGTAAGCCGTCTCCCTTAACTAACCTCTCTTATTTTTCCTTTGTTTCTTTTTTAACCGAAGGTTGTGCCCTTCTCAAGCGAGTACATGTAAAAGCACTCTAGGACCGGTGTGTGGCCAAGGAAGGGGCCGTCACTCGTGTTAGGAGGCACAATGCTAACATGCAGAACCAACAGGCACAGTATAAGGAGGTCGTTCGTGTTTTGAACGTCGAGTTAAAAGAAGTAAGGCAGAAGCTGGGAGAGGCAGACCGTCGAAGGAGGAATTGGAACAAGAACTGACGGCCCTACGTGACCAGGTGGAGACGGCTGGGGTTTACGCGGTCCAAAAGTTTAAGGCGTCAAATTCCTTCATCGATTCCTGCAGGGGATATTACGATGCTGGATTTGATGACTGCCTTAAGCAGGTCGCGTCGGCTTTCCCAGACTTGGATCTATCTGGGATCACGTTGGATGACGCTCAGCCAATGACGCCTGCTAATAACGCCGTCTACATTGAAGGTGATGATCCTGAGGACGCTCCTCCGACTGAGGATAATGGCGTCGTCCTAGCCCAACCAGCTGTGAACCCTCCAACAACTACCCCTAACCCTTCTGTGGAGCTGCTTGACGGGGAAGATCCTCCTGCTTAGAAAAAGTAGAATGACGCCCTTTTGTTTTTGTAATTGATGTCTCTCTTTTTTTCTTTTTTCTTTTTTTATATTTTGCAAAAAATTTTATTAAGTGTCCCTTGGGCCTTCATTTGTAACTTTTTAAGCAACTTTTTAAGTGCCCTTTTGGGCTTTGACTTGTTTGTAATGCCGTCGCCTTTGATTATTTATATGCCGGTACTTTTGTCTATGCACTTCATTTTCTTATTTGTTAAACTGAATTTATTTTCTTAGCAGCCTGAGGTCGTCAGCTTTATTGTAATCTAATGTGTTTATGACTTCGTCAGCTTGATAAACCCGTTACCTTCTCGCTAGGGGATTTTTGTTCTTTTATCCGATGTTGGGCTTGTCTAGTTGTAGGTTGTGATCTTGAAAGAATGGAATCATGATTATGGACCCGTTTGGCTCCGTCAGCTTTATTAAACCGTCAGTTTTGCCTTTACTTAGAGCTTTCTAGTCGAACCATTTGCTTAATAAAGCCGTCAGTATTTGGCCATTTTTAATGGTAGACGATCATCCTGGTGAGCCCGTCATTTTACTAACTTCGTCTATTTTATAGGTCAGATAGGCTTGTTCAGGTTTTGATTACTTTTTGCGATGAGGTCACCCATGTGGGACCGTCAACTTTGTAGCTTTTGTCTATACTATGGACTTCAACCATTTTTTTTTTATTATACCGTCTGTTTAATAGCTCCGTCCATCTTGTGGATTTGGCCAATTCGTCAGCCTTTTAACAGACCGTCAGCTTGATAGCTTCGTCCATCCAGTGGCCTTGGCCTATTTGTTAGTCTCTCAATAGATCGTCAGTTTAATAGCTTTGCCCATCTTATGGGCCTGGCCAATTTTGTATTTTATTAGACCGTCAGCTTAATAGCTTTGTCCATTTTGTGGACCTGGCCGACGTCTTTTATTGGACCTTCAACTTTGTAGATTCGTCCACTTGGTGGACTTGGCCAACTTCAATCATTTATTAGACCGTCAGCCTTGTAAATTCATCCACTTTGTGGACTTGGCCAACTTCAGTCTTTTATTATACGGTCAGCCTTGTTAATTCGTCCACTTGGTAAACTTGGCCAACTTCAGTCATTTATTAGACCGTCAACCTTGTAAATTCGTCCACTTTGTGGACTTGGCCAACTTCAGTCTTTTATTAGACCGTCAGCCTTGTGAATTCGTTCACTTTGTGGACTTGTAAACAGAAATTTCGGTAGTTCTGAATAAACTCCTCTTATTACCATGCGTTCATAAAAAGTAGTTTTAAAAACAAAACCTGCCCTTTAGGGCTTATTGTAGTAAAAACCAAAGTAAAGAAAAGCTTGCCCCTTGGGCTTATTGTAGCGAATACTTAAAGTAAAATAATAAATCTGAGGAGTATAACTAAAATTTGCTATGGTAAACTATGAATGAAAAGGGTGGGAGTGTTGTCCTTCACGTTGTCATTCCTACTGGTAGTATTTTTGCAAGTGTTCGGCATTTCAGGGATGTGGTAACTTCCGTCCGTCTAATGTCCCCAGATGGTAGGTGCCCTTTCTCTGCCACGCCGTGACTCGGTAAGGTCCTTCCTAATTTGGGCCGATTTTTCCTTGGGTTAGGTCTCTTGCTACGCCCATGACTCTCCTTAGAACGAGGTCTCTAACCTGAAAGTCTCCATGTCTGACCCGAGAGTTATAGTGCTTGGCCATGCGGTCCTGGTATCGTGCGAGCCTTTGTTCTGCCGCTGTCCGAACTTTATCCACTAGATCGAGTTGTAGTCGTATGGCCTCGTCGTTTTTCCTTTCGTCATGGTTATGCACCCTGTAGCTCTTGAGGCTGACTTCAGTTGGGATGACTGCTTCGCTTCTGTATGTCAGTCAGAATGGTGTTTCTCCTGTTGGTGTCCTTGCCGCAGTCCTGTAGGCCCAAAGTATGCTTGGCAATTCTTCAGCCCATATACCCTTTGCCCCCTCAAGCCGAGTCTTGATAATCTTCAGCAAGGATCGGTTCGTGACTTCGACCTGTCTGTTGGCTTGAGGGTGGGTGGGGGAGGAGTAGCGGTTTTGTATTCCTAATTGCGAGCAGAAGTCTCGGAAGCAGTCGTTGCCGAATTGTTTCCCGTTGTTTGATACTAGGACTCTGAGGATGCCAAATCTACATACGATACATCGCCAGACAAAGGTCCGTACGTTCTTTTCTGTAATGGTGGCCAGGACTTCAGCTTCCACCCACTTCGTAAAATAGTCGATGCCCACTACTAGAAACTTTAGTTGTTATATTGCCGTAGGGAACGGCCCCATGATGTCCAGTCCCCATTAAGCGAATTGCCATAGCGCCGTTATCGGGGTGAGTTTTTTGGGTGGTTGTCTAATGACATTGCTGAACCTTTGGCATTTGTCGCAGGCTTTTACGTAAGTCTCGGCATCCTTCTGCATGGTTGGCCAAAAGTACCCCGTTCGGACTAACTTATGCACTAGTGACCTCGACCCTGAGTGGTTTCCGCAGATTCTCTCGTGCACCTCTCTCATGACGTAGTCTGCTTCTTCAGAACCTAAGCATCATAGATAGGGGTGGGAGAAACCTCTTTTGTATAAGACATCTCTTATCAGAACGAACCTCGTTGCTTGGACCTTCAGATTTCTTGCAGCTTCCTTTCCGTCTGGCAATATGCCGTTCTTTAAGTAAGAAACTAACAGGGCAATCCAGTCGCTTTGGGGACCAAGCTCCTGTATATCCACCAAATTTATAAGTGGAGAGAGTTGAACGAAGGAGAGTACCTTACCAAGGGTGGCCATATGCTCGACCGAAGCGGCTTTGGCTAAGCGATCAGCTTGCTCGTTTTCTCCCCAGGGGATTCGTATAATTTCGGCCTTCAGTTCGTTTACCCTTCTCTTGGCTTGGTCCAGATACATCCTCATTCTTTCGCCTTTACACTCATATTCCCCCATTTACCTGGTTGACCATGACTTGAGAATCATAGTAAATGACCACTATTTCGGCTCCTGCAGCTTTGGCGAGGTCAAGCCCCGTTATCAGAGCTTCGTACTCTGCCGCGTTGTTGGTGGTAGGGAACTCATGGCGGACCATACACTCGACCGTGTCTCCTTCGGGTGACTGTAGTACGACGCCGGCTCCTCCAGCCTGCCTGTTAGAGGATACGTCCACATGCATGCTCCATTGGGGAAAGTTTTCTGCCCCCCTGTCCTCGCCATTTGTAAATTCAGCTATGAAGTCTGCAATGACCTGTCCTTTAATGGCAGTTCACGGGTGGTACTAGATGTCAAACTCGCTTAACTCTATAGCGTACAATGCCAATCGTCCAGCAGCTTCAGGGTTACTCATCGCCCGTCGTAAAGAGTTGTCAGTTAGGACGATCATCGTGTGGGCTTGAAAGTACGGCTTTAGTTTGCGTGCCGCCGTAACTAGTGCAAATGTGAGCTTTTCTATGGGCAGATATCTTTCTTCGACTCCGCGTAGTGCTTAGCTAGTGTAATAGACGGGTTTCTGCACTCTTTCTTCTTCTCTAATCAAGGCGGTGCTGACGGCGACTGGCAAGACAGCAAGATAGAGAAAAAGTTCTTCTCCTGGCTGCGAGGGACTCAGTATTGGTAGGGAAGAGAGATAGGTTTTCAATTCTTCGAACGCTTGTTGGCATTCGGTGGTCCACTCAAAAGATCTTTTTAGTGTGCGAAAGAAAGGTAGGCACTTGTCCGTTGCCCTTGATACAAACCTATTTAGTGCTGCTATCTTGCCATTGAGGCTTTGCACTTTCTTCACATTTTTTGGTGGTGCCATCTCTACTATAGCCCGGATTTTATCGGGGTTGGCTTCGATGCCCCTCTATAACACCATGAATCCTAGGAATTTTCCTGCCGTCACCCCGAAGGCGCACTTTCCCGGATTAAGCTTCATGTTGTAAGACCGAAGAGTGTCGAATGTCTCCTCGAGGTCCTTCAGATGATCTTTCTCCCTTCGGCTTTTCACCAGCATGTCATCAACACAGACTTGGACATTCCTCCCAATCTGTCGCGCGAACATCTTGTTCATGAGCCTTTGATACATCGCACCCGCGTTTTTTAGACCAAATGGCATCACTTTGTAACAGAAGAGGCCTTGGCTGGCTACAAATGATGCCTTCTCTTGATATGCTTTGTGCATCTAGATCTGGTTGTAACCGGAGAAAACGTCCATGAAACTTAACAGCTGGTGTTGAGCTGTAGAGTCTACTAGAGTATCGACCCTCGGGAGGGGATAGTTGTCTTTTAGGCATGCTTTATTTAGGTCGGTGAAGTCTACGCACATCCTTCACTTCCCGCTATCCTTCCTGACCATCACTACGTTCGCTAGCCAATCGGGGTAGTAAACTTCCCTAATAAAGTTTGCCTCCTATAGCTTGCGGACTTCTTCAGCTATGGCCTAATCTCGTTCTGGGGCAAACCGTTTTTTCTGCCAGACGGGTGGAAAGGAGGGTGATACATTCAGCTTATGCACCATGACTGAAGAGTCTATTCCTGGCATGTCCTCGTGACTCCAAGAAAATACATCCCGATTCTCTTTGAGGAAGGCTATAAGTGCTTGCCAGATCATGGGACTTGCAAGGGTCCCAATCTTTGTCGTTTGGTCAGGCCTGGAGTCGTCAAGGGGTATTTCTTCAAGCTTCTCAACAGGCTCCGTCATACTCCGATGTTCTTCTATGCTCATGGCCCAGAGGTGATCATCCATTTTCATCATAGCCACGTAGCATTCGTGTGCGGCCATCTGATTTCCACGTATTTCCCCCACTCCGTATTCGGTAGGGAATTTAATCATTAAATGATACGTCGAGGTCGCCGCCTTCCACAAATTGAGGGTGGGTCGCCCTAAGATAGCATTGTAGGTAGACGAACAATCGACCATGAGGAACATAACGTCCTTCGTGATTTGTTGAGGATAGTCGCCTGCCATTACAGACAATGTGGTCGCGCCTAGGGGAAACACCTTGTTCCTCCAAACCCGACAAATAGGGAATTCGTCGGAATCAATTGTTCTCTGTCGATTCTCATCTGCTGGCATGCTGGGTAGTACAAGATGTCTACTAAGCTGCCATTGTCGACCAACACACAGTGTAAGTTGTAGTCTCCTACTTGTAGGCTGACAACAAGCGCATCATCATGCGGATGGTGACGGCGTTGCGCATCTTCTTCTGAGAACCCGATGATGGGGCTTTCTCTTCATGCCATTTTTTGTACTGAACCCGTCAACTGGACGTTCTAGACCATCCTGAGATATGTCTTCCGAGCCTTCTTGGATGACCCGGTAGGCGTTCCTCCTACAATCATTCTTATGTCGCCAATGGGAGGTCTAGGACGGTCATTATCCCATCGGGGGGGCTGTTCTTAAGGCGGTGGATCCGTTCTTTCCTTGCTTACAAACTTCTGTAATTTCCATTGTCTTATGAGGGCCTCAATTTGCTGCTTTAGGTCATAACAATCTGTTGTGTCATGGCCATGATCTCGGTGGAAGTGGCAGTATCTATTTCTGGAACGCTTGTTAGGATCTCCCTTCAGCTTTCCAGGAAAGGTCAGGGCCCCCTCGTCCTTAATTTGCATTAGGACCTGATCTATTGGGGCGGTTAGCGGGGTGAAGCTTGTGAACCTTCCCCCCGGGGGTTTAAAACACCTCTCATCTCTTCGATCTCTTGTCTTCGACCTCTTTCGCCCCTAGTCTGGTCGCGCCTCTTCCTGCCTCTCCCTTTTTCTTGGCTTATCTTCCCAGGCCTACAGCGCATCTTCCGCATTCATGTACTTGGTGGCCCTGTAAAGTACTTCCGACATTGTCTTGGGGTCGTTTTTGTATAGTGAAAACAAAAACTTACCCTTTCGCAACCCATTTGTGAAGGCTACTACGAGTATTTTGTCATCGGCCTCGTCGATCGATAGCGCTTCCTTATTGAAGTGTGTTATGTAGGATCTCAGCATCTCTTCATCTTGTTGCTTGATGCTCATCAAGCATGCCGTGGACTTCTTGTACCTGTGTCTCCCAATAAAGTGTGTAGTGAACTGAGCGCTTAGCTCCTTGAAAGTGCTGATGGAGTTCGGTGTCAGTCGGCTGAACCATACCCTTGCTAGGCCCTTCAACATTGTAGGGAAGGCCTTACACATGATTTCGTCCGCTACCCCCTGAAGGTGCATTAGAGTCTTGAAGGTCTCCAGGTGATCTAGTGGGTCCTTCACTCCGTCGTAACTGTCTATATGTGGCATTCGAAATTTATGTGGAAGGGGGAAGGAATTGACAGCTGCAATAAATGGTGAGTCGGTGCAATTTACCATATCGTCAAGGTTGCTGGACACTCGTCCCTTGAGGGCGTTCATCATGACCTCCATTTGCTCCTTCATTGCTTGTATCTCCGTGGCACTATGTGGTTGAGTTGCATCCGTGAGGGATGGCATGCTCAAATTCGGTCGCTCTGGCCTACTCGGAGCATTACTGCCTTCCTGTCTTTCTCGTTCTCTTCTATCAGCGCTGGTGCCTTCTTGGTTCTGCTCTTGAGTGCCGTGACCTGCAATTTTCTGGTATAACCGCTCCTCCAGATCGCAATTCTGCTTAGTAAGGCGCTCTACGACGGCGGCCAAGGTTTGCACCTGCCTTTCGAGAACCGTTGCTCCGGTTTCGTCTCCCTGAACGTTGTTCGTTGTTGCCATCAAGTGAGTTAGCACCATGCAACTCTTTTATCCGGAAAGCGTTTTCTATGGCTTATCGATTGCCTTCCCACAGACGGTGCCAACTGATGATGCCGAAAATATCACCAGTGAGCTGCACAATGCTTGTACTCTCCAAACGACACCTGCACAACAAAAAGGAGAAGACCTAACAGAGAGCACCGGCGTGGTGCCGGCCAAATACCCTCCGAAGGTCAAGTTAGAATGTGTTACAACTCTAGAATGCTAGAGAGGAGTCAATTATGCATACCTCGATTTGTGTGGGTATTGGGGGCTTTTATAGTAGTAGAGAGTTGACCTATTTGCCTTGAAGTAGAAATCTTTTCCTTATAGGAATCCTTTTGAGCGTAGATTACAGAATCCTTTCCTTATAGGACTCTTATATTGAACGTGGACTACAAGTCATCATTTTATAGCTTATGCGTGGTGGCCAAGTTAAGTTTCTTACCAGGCCCGTTAGCTTTGAGACCGTCAGTTTGTCCCAACCCCTTCAATCAGGAGGGGTCGTCAGCCTCATAAGGGAGTCGGCCCTTAAAGGTTTTCCATGATCCTTCAGCCTATCACGGTCCATCAGTTTTAGGGCCTTCAGCCTTCTTTGTAACTTATCCCGTCAGCATGAGCTGAAGGATTCAAGCCGACGAGTTAAGCATGGGATACCTTGTGGTATACTTTTGCCTTATCACCGCTAAACTTATCATTGATACCAAGACAAATCTGTAAGACTTGTCTTGGTTGAGGATTACATGTGTGACACAATATCATACATTATCATTTCAATGGATTGGAAACACAACCCAGAAAATCATACGTCAATCTTACATTTGAATAATTTTTGCTAGGCCCTATACTAAGAGTCGGCGTTTCTTTATTTTGTATAGTATTATATCACAATCAAACAAGTTGATTCTTGTTTCTATTTTATGGAGTTTGATTCTTGTTTGGTTTCCGTAAGATGGGATGTCATTCTAATAATGTATGCATTACTTAGTTTTAAAATCACATTGACCTTAAATCATATCTACCACAATACTATTATCTCTTCTTATTGGGAGAAAATGGGCAAATGCCCCTTTAAAAAAAAAAAAAAAAAAAAATCTAGCATTTTGCCTCTTTTCCCAAACTAATTAGGGAAATGCCCCCCTTTGAAACTCGATTTTCTCAAAATCGAGTTATTAAAAAAAAAAAAATCTAGAGCCCTATAGTGGCGTTTTAAGGAGCTTATAGTGACGTTTTAAGAACCTATAGTGTCGTTTTGTAACTCGATTTCCAGGAAGTCGAGTTACATGCAATTTTTTTTCTTTTTTTTACCTATAACTCGATTTCATAAAAATGGAGTTACAAAACGCCACTATAGGTTTTTAAAACGTCACTATAGACTCCTTAAAAACGCCACTATAGGGTTTAACTCAATTTTGAAAAAATTAATTTTCAAAAGAAGGGCATTTCCCTAATTAATTTAAGAAAAAGGATAAAACACTGGATTGGTTTTTTAAAAAGGGCAAAGTCCAATTTTTTCCTCTCTTACTGTAATTATTATGGGATGAGCCGAAGAAGATTAAGAAGCCCGAGCTTTTCTTGTTTTTCTTTCCATATCATTGCAATTATAAAAGTTCTGTCCTACTCCATGTTTTCCTTTCGGAAATAATAAAATCCTAAGTATTTTCGATGGCTCCAAATGGAATATGTTGGGACTATAACATAAAAAGTCAAATGTGTCGCAGCTTGTATTATTTTCCTGTTGCTACTAACTAGTGAGTTGTACTATATTTTATGACTAAATTTCCAATTGTTTGATTAATATGACAGTTGTTATAATTTATTGCTATTTTTGCTTTAGGGATTGGGATCTTTGGCCTCATTGTACTGTTTATGAATGTGAGAAGTTGTGTTTGTTACACAAACTTAGTATTATCTTAACCAAAATTAAAAAGAAATCATAGAAATAAGAGATAGACTTGGTAATAATCAATTCCTCAAACAGTAAGTATAGTTGTATCGGCACCTTCAAACACGTCATCAAGTAGGTTATATTTTAATTTAAACTCAAACTCTCACCTCCAAAGCTAAAATTAAACCAAAGCCATAACAGGTGGAAAGATGACCTATGATGGGGGAACCAGGAAACCTCATCTTTCCATTGTGTTTTTAAACATACATCCCAAGCTTTTAGTACATGTCAGTAATGGATGCTGATGATCATGCGAAGACAAAACTGAGTTCAAAGATCACGAAGAGAAAATTTTAATCAAACAATTCTACCCCATTGGCTATTGAAGCACTAAAATTTCACACATGTATCTGTACCCCTCAGGTCCATAAAATAATGAAAGGATAAAAACTAAAACTCTGGATGGGATCGACATTAATGCTTTTGTCTTGTTACTCTTGCCATTTCATCAATATTCTATTTTAAAATCTCACTTTATTTATTTTTTTATTTTTTATTTAAGTATAAGTATAATTTACCACATTCTCAACAAAAAGAAATAAGCAAAAAGTTAAGTAAACTGATGATGCCGAACACAGTTGTGGATTTGAGAGAATTTTTTGACGAATTCCTAAAATATAGGTTAACCAAGAAAAATAAGGGAAGAGAAGAAATTATAGTCGCCAATTTTAGCTTTAATTTGTTTTTTTTTTTTATGGATAATTCAATTTTATGTAGATTAAATTTTTGTAGTTTATTGTTTTGTAATTGTATATGTAGAATCGATGGATATTCTACCCAGAAAGCCTCTGAAATCCTAGTAAACAAATCTTTCTTTAACTATTTACTATAATATATATGTTCCTTCTTTGCATGTTTGATTTTATTTATGTGCATTCTAGTTGTGGTTTGATTGATTCTTGTGGGTTTTTATTTTTATTTTTTCATTTTGTTTGAGAAAGTGTGTAAATCGGATTTGGTAAAATTATTCTCACTTTATTCTTCTATCTCATTTTAGTCGTAAGTTAGTCAATGAAATCATGTTGGCCATGTTTCACTCTAATAGCCCCTCCTTTTAACCTAAATCTTCTAGTTATGTATAATATAATTAGTGTAGCTCAAAGCACTTTGCAGTAGATGTGATAGAGTTGTTTTGCCCCCATCAACAACATAAACTTAAGATTACTATTATTTAGAGATTGGTTGGGGACTACGACCGCTACAAGGGTATGCAAGTTCATCATATTTATGCCAAGGTTCTCAATAAGAAATATATATATGTATTTAAAAAAAAAAAATGTGTCATAGTAAACAAATGCAATTGCAACATTTTATCCTAGCTCACTTATCTTGCTGCACTGACTAATCTATGTAGCTTAGGCTATGGGCAAAGACTTACATACTCCTTAGTCCATTTTCTCCCCTTTTTATGTCCTATTCCATGCTTGGGTTATGATGCATCTTCTTCTTAATAATACTAAAAACATGCTTTTTAACTAGTTTATGTTAGTACTTAGAAGATCACAACTCAGAAGATCACAACGCAGGTCTTAATGTATTACTTAAATACACACACACATAATCATACCAATAAACCATCCAAAAGAATGGGCATAACCAATTTAGGTAAACTAATAGCAAACAATGAACGAGTATATTTAGGTCACACACATGCTACAAAACTGAATTTTAGCAACTCCTATTTTAACACTAGGGAGGATGGTAATTAGAAACATAAATATATTATGAATGCACAATGACAAGCATAGAAGAGACAAAAAGTTACATTAACTAGTAAAATACCTTAGTCAAGAGATGTTTAGTTTTCAGATACTTTGACAGTAATGTGGTTACAGATATTAAGTAACAAGAACAAGGTCAGTTGAGGTAAACAGAAGAAGATAGCAATGTCTGGGGCTCAAAGTTTTGCACAAATAGGTGATGACATGGTAAGAAATGCATTACAAGTGCTACTGTATTCGTGTATCACATAAGCTAATTTTATGCTTCTGAATCACACTAAATGTTGCAAATACTCTTTTACTTTCTTGTTGGTGGTAGATATAAACTTAGAATTCATGAACACCTTAGTCAATGCAAATGATAAACAACATGACAAATCTAAGGGCAATTGTGTGATTTGTATGACATTATGTTCATCATGTAGGCGAAAGCTAACGGGGCTCTAGTCGATCGCGCAGATGTGTATCTAAAAGTATACCGTAGGAGAGATGGGACTGCTGTTACTCCCCGTGCGCAAGAGAACATAGTAAGCACAATTTGAAACTTCTTTTTAGTGTATTTTGTGTTTGTAGTGTTTATGATGTGTAATATGTTATTTGGTTCTTGTGGGAAAACGTACAGAATAGGATGGAAGAACTGTTGAGCCAAGAGGGCATGCGACTACAAGGAGAGCCTGGTAGTGGAGTTCTCTGGTCCAAAGACAATGCATATGCTCAGGTGTTTGGTCTAGAGCACCCTGGACGTGTACGGGGGGTGGGACTTGGAATCACCCCATCTAGAAGAAGTGCCACAAATGCTTCACAGTTTACCTCGACTCCATCATTGCCAAGAAAAACAACACAAAGGATTTCAGAGTTGTAGAACAACTCCTCTAGACTGACTGAGCAACTAGCCCAAGTACAAGAACAACTCTCCCAGTCAAAAGCAAGGCACCCAGAACAACTCTCCCAAATGGAAGCAAGGCACCAAGAATCAGAAGCAAGGCACTAACAACAAATGGCCGAAGTGATGACGCGCATGAATGCAATGTTCGCCCAATTTAGCCAAGGTGTACGTGATTTGGATATGTCTTAGGTACCAAATTGAAGGTGTATTTAGCAAAACACTACTTTTTGCAATGCATTGTTATGTGATATTAATATGATGCCTTTATTATATTCAAGGTGGCAGTGCTTGATGGGGACTCTCCATGGGAATGAAACTGTGAATCCTTTGGTAAAACAAATACTACTATTCCTTATAACATATACAACTATATTGGGAAAAAAAATAAAAATAAAAATAAAAATCAGATATATTCCAGCCTTTGTTGGGTTTATTCTAATTTGAAGGTCCCACATCAATATATATATATGAAGCAAGAAGTAGGGAAGTAGATGTACTATAAGACATAAAAACAAATTAGAAAATTTCAACCATGCCTTTTTACACTTGCTCAATGTAGCTGATAGTTCCCAATGCAATTTACATTATTTATTTAATTTTTTTAAAGGAGGGATAATAATAGCAATGTGGTTAATTAGAACATGGTATACTCGACATGAAGTACTGTTCACATCTTATTGTTGAAACTTGAAAGAATTGAAATTTGATGACTAGTGAGCTTGAATATGAAGGGACCTTACTGGAAGGTAGCCTTCCATCTAAGAAATTATAACATTTTTTGTTATATTTTATAAAACAACAATGAATATGGATTATGTAAATGTATGTGTATATATGAATTTGAAGAGAGTGGAATCTATGATACTATATAGAGTTTGAAAAGATTTAAACAGCAATGAATATGGATTATGTAAATGTATGTGTATATATGAATTTGAAGAGAGTGGAATCTATGATACTGTATAGAGTTTGGAAAGATTTAAACCTTTAAAAGTCCAACTAGTGAACTATGTCTCACTCTCAGTCTTATTTTAAGATGCCATGCTTTTAAATGGATACAAGCAAAAAGACTATGTGTAAGCCTCATATATGATGATAACTCTAAAAATTTAAGGGATGTTGACCTTGTTAATAGACTAACTGAACAAAATACTTGGTTATTTGTTTTAGCTTAAAACGTTAGCTTATTTCCAGTGTTCTCATTGTCACAAGTAATTGGCTGTACGATGATGCTTGCTGGAAACTGGCTGATGAAGTACCATAATGCTTGCTGACAATTTTTTGTGATGTAAAAAATCCTTAAGGGGTTCGAGATTTTGTGATGTAAAAATCTGTTGTTGGGAACTTGTTTGTAATTATTTGTTTATGTAATTAATCTTTTGGCAATGAACTTTTTTTGTTTGTTGGCAATTGGTTGGGAATTGTTGAGTGTAGGCAATTTGTTTTGTTGGTTCCAATTGGTTGCATCTGAGTGTACAGGTCTTGTTTTGGGCAGGAATTGCAGGTTTTGTTTTGGGCAGGAATGTGTTTAGGAAGGAAGAAAAAAAAAAAAAAAAAACTATAGCTTCGTTTTTAAAAACACGATTACAGGAAAACCCAATGTCCGAGTCTCTAGCTGCGTTTTTAAAAAATGCAACTCTATAGCTGCATTTTATACCCCCTATGTTTTTACACACCCACAGATGCGGGGCCTATAACTGCATTTAAAATGCAGTAATAAGTTGGACCTATAGCCGCGTTTTTTACAAAACATAGCTATAGGTCCGTAGCCTATACCTGCGTTTTAAACACAGCCCAAACCAGGTCTATAGCCTCGTTTTCTACAAAATGTAGCTATAGGTACCACATTTGTGGGTGTGTAAAAACATAGCAATAAGGTGTAGAAAACACAGCTAAAGACCCAGTTTGGGATGCATTTTTAAAAACGCAACTCTAGGTCCCGCAGGGGGCTATAGTCACATAGGATAGGCCATGTTTGGAAATGCGGCTATGGAAAACGCAACTATAACCTATAGCTGCGTTTTTACGATCTATAGCTGCGTTTTTCAAATGCGACTATAGCCCTCTTTTTTTGTAGTGTGAATACAACCATATATTATTAAACTTCTAGTGTACAATCCCCATAAACAATGTCAATTGTATGCGGATAGAATGGAAATTATAACGTGGTAAATATTCTGACAAGTACAAAGGCCAGACACCCTAAGGTTCATTGGTGGAATGTTAGCAAAATAATAATGACCTACTAGGTGGAAAACCATCTAGTAGGGTTGATTGGAGGCACTCCATCAATCAAGTTAGCTTAGAAAATCACAAAGTAAGCTCAAAGCAAAATGGCAAAGTGCTATGGCAATGAGATGCATGTCTTTTGAATAATCTTGAACCACCCTATCAAATAAAGTAGTAGATTAGTTGTCTCTTATATCCAATATTAACACCTTAGTTTCTCTCTCTCGTGATTGTATCTTCTCTCTCACGATTTTGTCTACTCTCCCTCACTGGTTTGGGTTGGGGTTGTGGGTGGTTTGTAGATCATCGATTTTGGGTTGATGATTTAGTGGTGGTGCTGGGTTGAGTTTCAATTTGAGTGGAAATTTTAGCAGTGGTTTAATTTTTGGGTTGCAATTTGGTGGTCGGGTGGTGATTTGAGTTTCAATTAGGTTGATATGGGTCGTTTTTATTTATTTATTGATTTGAGTTTGGGTTGTGGTTTTGTTGGCTGTTAATAGTGGAGGTAGGGTGGCAATTTAGTTGGTTAGGTTGATCTGGTGGTAGTATTGGTTGTTGATAGTGGTGGAGCTTTTTTTTCAAAGGTTATTATTTTAATGTATTGTAATTTTAAAATAGAAGATGAGATGTACAGTGTATTGTTAAATGCTATGCTAAAATAAATAAAGTAGAGTTTTGATGTGATAGAATATCATTTGGCTTAGCCCAACAAATGCTATTGTTCTAAGAGATGAGATGAGAAAATAGAAAAGAATTCACGAGCATTGTGCCATAGTGGCAAGTTGTGGAGGCAGGAGATGAGAGATTAAGGATTGAGGCTGAGAAGGCTGTGGTTCCATTAGGTTTTGGAAACCTTAGATAGAAGGAATTTGGGTTGAAGAAGAAGAAGAGTAGAGCTGAGAGTAGAGATTGAGTGGTCCCATATGATGAGTCAAACTCAGTGAGCTCCTCATCCACAGAACAAAGTTTCTCTCCAAACTACTTTGTAGAAAAACCCTTCAAATCCCTTATATATTTTTAAATTGAGTGTGAATTTTGAAAATCTAACCGTTAGATTGCTTGTTCTTATTATATCTTTCATGCTTGAAAATTTTCAAGAAAATCAAAGATCAATTGCTTTGTCATCAAACAAATGTTAAAATTTTAAGTTTTTATGATTTAAAATTGTGTATAAAAAATAAGTTTATTGATCAATTAATAAATAATATCCGATTTGAATGAAATTTAATATGCATGTTAACAAAATAAGGAACATGAAATTTAACTGTTAGATTTTTAAAATTCACCTCCAAAAAAATAAATATACAAGAAGTTTGAAGGATTTCTCTCCAAACTAATTTGGAGAAAAACTTTGTTCCCATCCACATACCAAGACTATGATCAAGCAGGGATAGATCTCAAAATTTTCAGAGTGATTGATTTTCACCTTTTTTTTTTTTTTTTTTTTTTTTTTTAACTTCAATGATAGAACTTTATTGAAGAACAAAGAGATTACAACTATAACAGGGAGCGAAAGCCAGCATGATAGAACATTCAAGGATTGTCACCATTTCACAATAATAAGTACAGGAAGCAAAATAAGGACACCTATCTCACAAAGATGTCCAACGTTGAATGAAATTGAAAGTGGCTGAAATTTAAAAGGGGTGTCTAAAGGGTTAGTACCTAAGGTACCATACATATTTAATTTAACTTTTCCCCAATTTTTAATATTAAAAAGTAGTCACATATAGTGCACATCTATAACAAAAGTTTTGGATGCTTTAAAAAAAACAAAACAAAATTTAGATAAAATTGTTTCTTAAAATTTAAAAAAAAAAAAAAAAAAAAAAAAAAAAAAAAACAATTTGAAGGAAGTTTTACAAATCCACATTACACCACATGTTTCAGATAAAACTACTTCATCTAAAAAATGGAAGAAGTTTTACAAGTTCACATTGAAGCACAATGTTGCCCATGTTTTGAAACTCAAATTAAAAACTGACTCTATTACAACTCGATAACTTTCTTATTAGTTTCTCTCTTCTACCTTATCATGCTTGTAAATCTTTTATTCTTTTTTTTTTTTTTTTCGAATCCAAACATTTGTAGTCAAATGAATAATCATGTCAAAAGGTGCTTCATTATCTTAATTTCTTGGAGGAATCAAGTTTGTGTATGATTCTAATGTATTTAAGTATTATTTTAATGTTTATTTATGTTATTCAAATATGAACAGCTCAAGGTGGTATTCCCAAAGAAATAAAGGTATGTAAGGCAAGTTTACCTATATGCTATTGATTGTCTTTTCTAGCTTCTTATATTGCGATTGATTTTTTTTTTCTTCCCCCTCTTTTCTGGACATATAAAGAGAAGAATAGGGATTGGAACCACATATTAGAAAGAATATGGATTGGTGATCTTATCAGAATTCAGTTGAGTGAATCTATTATAATAAGAATTTAATTTTATGTCGTGTCAATTACCCTTTCCTCGAGAACATATTAGTAGTGTACCCGTAATGCTGAAAGGCCAATGACAGTCATTAAAAAAAATTCTTGTAAGCCTTTGTTTCTACCTCTAACCACAGTGTTTCTTGAATAATTCTTTAAGTTTAATACCAAAATTTTAAGCAACTATACTATCTTTGGTCCAAATCATCTTCTTTTTTACATAATAATGTCTTATATCAATACTTATCAAAAGAATTTTTTATTAGCGTTTTTATTTATTTTTATTTTCATTTACAGGTGAGAAGTGCTCTATTAATTATGCACCTGAGTAATAAAGTCTTTACCCATACTTTATGTTTAGGCCTCTTTTTGGATTTTGCATTTTGTATTTTGTTTTGTTTTGTTTTGTTTTTTGTTTTATTTTTATTTTTTATTATGAGAAAGAAGAATTTTGCTTTATCTGTTACCTTCCCCACAAGATTCTGAGCCAGAAATGCCAAAGTATTATGAATGTTTTTTTTTTTTTTGGGTAATAACGGAAACTTCATTGAAAGCTAAAGAGAAATGTTGTTAGACACAGTACATGTCCAGGTTATCTTAAGATTACAAACTCCTCAGCTTTTCTTACACCCTTTCTTGCAAATGCATCTGCACGCTTGTGACTTCTCTATAACAATGTTTGAGCTTCTTCATGGCCATGGGTAGGTGACTGAGAAGATCCTGCAATCATCAACCAGAATAGCAAATTTACCAAGAGTTTCGGCATAGCAATTGAATGCCAAAGTATCAATATGCATACTAATTACCTAGGATAAAAGAGAGATTAATAGAACAATTATATAACTTGCCATGGGTATTCAAAGGCTCATTATAGTGAGTAGCATGAGGCAGGGACGGAGTTATTCTTGGACATTGGGGGGGGGGGGGGGGGGGGGCGCCCCCCTTAGATTTTTTATTTAAAAATTTAGTATGTATATAATATATTATTTTTAGCAATTTTTCTCAATAAAATTGAACTTTTTCCCCCTCAAAACTATTATTAATATTTTTGAAAGCTAAAAAAAAAAAAAAATTAGCCCAGTAGCAAAAATTAAGCCCAAACAACACCCAAAACAAACGCAAGCAAAAATAATAATAACAATAATAATCAAAGCCGATTAAAACACCCAATGGCAAGGTAGACGTAATAAAAGGGAAAAAGAAGGGAATTTCTAAGCCACTCAAAAAAAAAAAAAAAAAAAAAAAAAAAAAACCTAAATTAAGGCAAAACGCGGACTGAAGGGTTGGGCAGCGGCATGCACCAGAAGCAAAGGCAGAGAAGCACAGTAGCACACCACGCCCGACGCCACCAGCCACCACCAGTCCAACGCAAATCACCCTGCCCCTGTCAGAACAAGCCTGGTAATTTATATCAAATCTCTTTTATTTTTTTGGATGAGAATATTGTATCCTTCCTCAGTCCCTCTCATATCTGAAGCTCTAAATTGTTTGATTAAATTGTGAAGAGAATTTGAAGAGAGGCAGAGACTAAAGAGAAAGAGTGAAAGAAAGAACTAGAGACAAAGAGGTCAACTTGCACTACGACGCTAGACTCATCTTTCTCTATTTAATCAATGACAAAATTTATAATTTTTTTTATATATAAAAAGCTGTCCAGTCCACTAAGTCCGACAGTCCTCTCCTCTCATTGTTTAATGAAAAGCATAAACAAACAAAACACGCAGGTGACGCAACAGTACAACACTAGCAACAGTGCAACACATCTCAACACCTATATATTGCATATATGCTTTTGATGTAGTTTTGTGTAGTAGTGGTTTGGTGTCTGTAAAAAATTAAAAAGATGTTTTTTGGGTAAGTAATTAATGAGATTTTTTTTGTGTGTTTAAAATTTATTGGTTAATTGTTGAGTGTTTGTGTATATAATGTTTGTCTATTGAGTACTAATTATAGATTATTGACTATATAATGATATGATAATTTCAAATTATATTTTATTTGTAGATTATGAAAAAATCAATTACTATATTTGATTTTTTCAAAAGAAAAGCTTCAAATGATTTAGAAGCTAATCCTAGTAGTGCACCATTACCAACCACTAATGTTTAGGAAAATACTGATGTTCCAATTGAGGAAAATCTTGACGTTACAATTAGGGAAAATCCTAATAAACCAGTTGAGAAAAATTTCGACATCCCTATTAAGGAAAATTTTCAAACAAAATTTCAAAAAGTTGATATGAGTTCGTTGCAATTACAACGTGATCCCGAATGGCATAGGCAAATATATACTTATCACGTTAATTAACAAGATAAGATTTGGCGATGTTACATTAAGTTGGGTCCATACCAACCTCGTTTTAAAAAATTTAAAAATCTAAGAAGAGTTGAAACTTTCAAGGTCCTTGGTATGAATGTGATCGCTTTAAGTCATGGCTTGAATATTCTCCTAAAGAAGATGCTGTTTTTTTGTTTATACTTCTGCCCCCCTTAACTCCAAGTCCTGGCTCCGTCCCTGGCATGACGTAAATCCGAATGTCTCAATTTCAATCCCCCACAAGCCTACTGAAAGTTCAAAATGGGTATGAAACACCCTTGAACGTTTAGACCCCCAGAAACAAGAATACCAATTCAAGCTTTTTATCAAACAATTAATGTGCGGAATATGATAACAAGCTTAATGGAATTGATAAAGCAATCTATGCCAAATATAAACACATCCCCAACAGTAAATATAAGGCAAAGATAAAGGAAAGAGAGATGTAAACACACGGACAACACACGATGTGTTATCGAAGAGGAAATCGAAGTCCTCGGCGTAAAACCTCTCCGCCGCCCTCCAAGCGGTCAAATAATCCACTAAAGAATGTAGTTGGGATACATGAACAGCAGAAGACCCTCCAAGCCTAATCTACCCAAGTACCTAAGCCCTCCAAGCTTCTTGCTCCAACGAGGTTACACCGAACCTATTTCTTCTTTAGCTTCCCGAATTCCGCTACTTGACCATAGCATCAACCAATGTATATTGGTTCCTTTCCAAACTGCTTCCCAAAGCACCAAATGGACCTTCTCACAGACGTGGGTGTGGTGAGATAAAAGTTTGGTAAATGACCTCTCAAGGGTATGACAATGGAGAGGAAGAGAGTAGAGGAATTTGTAGAGTTTCTTTAGATGAAGATTGGGGATGAATCAATCTTGTTTTTCTCTAGGGTTTTCTCTCACAAAATTCTCTCTGGAAGCTTTCACAATATGATGGGTATAAAGGTGTATATATAGTAGGGTGAGAAGGGAATGCAAAATGTCAGTTTTTGCCAAACAGGGCAAGTTGGTGACTTGATCTCGCGGCTTGGCCAAGTCGCGACGTAACGGCCTGGCCAGACTGGAACTTTTGTCCAGTAGCGTGACAGCTAGCGCGACCCTTCAGCTTCTTAGTGTGCCTCTCACGTGCCTGCCTTTCGTGGCTTGCCAATCACGAACCACCCGCGAGTCCTAGCCGCAAGACTCTGTTTTTCTTGCACACTCTTGAGCTTTTCTTCACATCTTCTCACACATTACCCTTACAATTTTCCCACCTAAATACAGGGTTTCTAAGTGCTAAATTACAAGCAAATTGGTCACGGAATAAAGCCAATTAAATGGTTGATTAAATTCAACCTTACAATCTCCCCCTTTGGCTATTCCGTGACAAAACCCTACAACAAACTCTAGACTTAAACGTGAGTTGGGAACAGTTGGAAAACTCACTCACACCTAACTCTAGATTCTGTAAAGCTCTTGACCATATGAATAAGTAACTCCTGAAACACAATAACATAGCAATATCATTGTATGCAGAAAACTTAATATGCATATGGAGCAAAATAAGCATAATCAAGCAAAAATGAACACAAGCACAAAAGCAGTAATTCATGGCAAGATCAATACCAGTAGTCACTAAGCAAAAGTGATTACAATGTTCATTCACACAAGGAATGAACATCCAGACATGCAAAAATGATAAACTCAATTGAAGAGTATCATTTGCAAGTCCAACACTCAACCAATGCATACAAACATATATGCATCTAGGAACAATCCTACAAGGGCACAAGAGTGTTGTACTTAAGGTAATGCAAAGCATTAACAAGTACCAAAACACAAAGCACAAAGGCTGCATATGCAAAGTTTTTGCAAATACATGGCACAAACCATACAAGCCTACAATCAGTGCATAAGAACAAGAAATCAACCCTCAAAGCTTACAAAAGCATCAATGGGTACAAACCATAAACAAACAATGCTTAAAGCTAAATAACATCATACTATATAAGTAAACACCAAAGATTCACAAGTGTATCAAACTTAAAGCACACATAATTAAAACAGACTAAAAACCACAGACTATAAAAAATGTATCACACTTAAAGAAGACACATAATTGAACTCCCCCTCAAACAGAGCACTCCCCCTCAAGAGCAGCCCCAAAAGTTCTCCCCTTTTTTGACCGGAATGGCCAAAGGGTCAGTGATCCTGGCTGGTATGAATGCTGTCAAACTTGGCAGAGAGTACATCTAGCTAGTCCTGCATTGCTGTCATCCTCTCTGTCTGTTGATTCTGAACATCGCGGATTGTATCAAGTCTCTCCAGAATGATCTGAAGGGTATCAGGAGGAACAGGTGATGAGGTAGAAGGTCTGCTCCTTTTAACTCTTACTCTAGGTGTGGAAACTGGTCCTGCCCCTTTTGCTTCAGTCTCCATAGGATCACCTTCTTCATGGACACCCTCTTCTTCTTCACCTGGAAGACGACTCTGGATCTGTACTAGAGTAAATTTGTTGATGGCAGATAGAGGAGGCATGGGACTGATACCTTGTGGGATTACCACCCCCTTTTCTTTGAAAATTCTCGTGAGAAGGCTTGGAAACACCAGCTTGGGCCTCGAGGTGGTTTTGGTTTCATCCACTATAGTGTCAAAAATGTGGGAACTAATGTCAATAAAAGTGTTTTCCTTAAGATCCATAAGAAAGATGGCTTTGGCATTCGTCAATGTAGTCATCTTCCTTATAGGGTACAGATTGTACATCATAATTGTTGTTAAACACCTCATGTCTTTGGGAAAGTCAGAAGTGTTGAGACATCTCCTTTCTAAAACTCCACCAATCTTTTTCTGGACAGTTTCTAGAGAGACCACTTTGTCCTTGTAGTTTGTAAATTCATAATCTTCTAAGCCCTCCAGTCCCAAAACTTTATCAATGTCATGAGCATCTAAGGTAAACTCATTTTTCCTCACCCAACAACTCAACTCTTCCTCCCTTATCACAGCATTGGCATAGAATTCTCTGATAAGTGGTTCACACACTAAAGGTAAGTCACCCAGAAGTTTCTCCCAGCCTCTTCCTTCAAAGCATTGTGGAATGAATGTATCCCTCAAGTCATGCAAATCCACAAATCTCTCCTGGATAATTGTTCCTTTTACGAAGGAATCTCTATATCTCTCAAAATGTTTGACTGATCTAAACAGGTTGCTGTCCATTTTTAATCTCTTATCAGCCTTCCTAGTAGGAGTCTCCTTCTTAGAGGATGTGGAAGTCATCTGTAAACACTCAGAAAAGTTCACAACAAGGGCACAAGACAATATGTGGAAATATACTCAAATTAGTAACCATGTAATTATCAGGAAAAACAGAGTATTGAGCAACAACACAAACCAAGAATAGATGATAACAGAGAAACAATACATAACATAGTAATCACAGATTAACCAAGTTCAGTCTGTAAAGATGAAATTTTCATACAGACAGATGAAAACAGCTATCACTGAAATTTAACCAACAGAACATGGAATGTGCAAGTTAATCCCTAGAAGCAGGATCATACTCAAGATGTGTAAATACACACACAGAATAGATTAAACCACATAAACAAGGTCACACACATGGCAAGCACACATTACATTTGGGAAAACATCACATAGAATCCAACAAACCGTATACCCAAAGGATATACCCATAAAAAATCAAATGTCAAACATGAAAGACCATGAATGAGAAGATGAAAAACATGAAATACCATAATAGAGTAAACCCAAGAAGCTAGGCATTACCAAGAGAGAACAAACCACACCATCAAAACACCAATTTTAAGCATAAAAGATCAGAATACCCAAATAGCAATCCGAACAGTAAAACACAGAGATTCAAGAGTATTTTACATAAAACATGAAAATGGAGTAAAGAACAAGAAAGCCCATACCTTTTTCTTGAAGATTTGTGCATAGATGATGCAGAAATGAAGGATTTTTCAGTGATATTCGAAAGATTTGAGAGAGAGAGTGAAGAAGGCAAAGAACAGTCGCTGAAAATCAAGGGAAAATTGAAAAACAATTTTTAAAACTGTCTTCAAAAATGCAAAACACGCGTTTTTCGCGACTTATCCAAGTCGCCAGTAAGTCGCCAAATCAAGCCGCGAAACACTGTGAAGGTAAGATTCTAGAAAAATCTTCTAAGTGTTTTTCGCGACTGGAAGGTTTAGTCGCGAAGGAGTCGCGAGCTGAGCCGTGAAAATCTCTGAGTAATCCTCGCGATTGGACCTTCCACCCGCGAACAAGCCGCCAAAATGAGCCGCGAATAGAGCAAAAACTCAAATTTTTCAAAAAGTTTTCTAAGTCTTTTTCGCGACTAGAGTACTGACTCACCAGTAAGTCGCGAAAATCTCTGATTGAGCTCGCGACTGGGGCTTGCGACTATGCTGACCCGCGACTTAGTCGCCAAAACAGGGCAACACTGTTTTTGAAAAAAAATTTCACAATTTTGTAAAAGCAAAGTACTTTCCAAAAACAAAACAAAACACTCAAAAATCTTTTTGTGTTTGACCCACAAAGGTTGAGCATGTGAAAACACATTTAATCAAGTACAATCACACAAATGAATATGGCATTCGTTGAACATAAACTTGTGTGATGTGTGTGGATATCAAAAGTGAGATAGTTCTTAGTCCAATGTGAAGCTTCAATGATCAATTCAATTAAGGCATACTCAACTAGCACTAGATTATGTGACCTATCTCAATTATAGAAGCATGCATATATGACCTCCCACAAGAACTTGATAACAACTCTTTGAAGCTTTTCATTTGGCTCCATATACACATATCATTTGCCAATTTTGAGCAAAGAAACTCTCATTGAGAGATAGATGCCTGAAATTTTTGATATTTCAATTAATGAGTTAGCCTTTGGCTTTTGGGCATCTTTCATACATTTTATTTTGGTCGCTTTCCCTTTTTCCTAGTCAAATACTAGAATGTGCGACAGGCTTTTGCGGCTCTATATCTCTTTTCATTTTGAGATTTACATTTAGAGAGCTCTTTAAAAGCATAAAAATAAAGAGTGGGAAGATATATAGGCATGAGTCTATGCATGTCTCAAGATCAACAAAACCATTCACTAATCATTCATGACAAGGTTGAAGATCTATTTACAACAATCACATAGATTTCAGAATTTCTTTCACAATGATATGAGTGCATGAGAGACAAGCTAAGCTCATTAAATGCACAAAGCCATTGGTACAAAAGTACAGGGCAAAACATGCTTTGAGACACAACTCAACAAAGTGATCAAACTTTTTGGATTTTCAACTTTTTATGTGTTTTTGGATTTTTGACACAAAAGCAGTAGAAGAATGATCAAAAACAAGAAAATGAGAAAATATTTTGAACATAAACAAACCACAAAGTAAACATATACTCAAAATACAACGCAAATAACCAATCATATCCACAAAGCATAGGAAGAATTGATGCATGGACATGTTATAATGCTTATGCATGAGTACCCTTTGTCACCCACACGTCATGTGCGTTTGGGGTGATATCCTTGATGGATCGGGTACGAGAATTAGGACTTTCAAACCTCTTGTTGAAGCTCTCCAAGCAAGTGGTGAAGGCACCAATCATTTTCATCACGTTCGTCATTCCGGAATCCCGGTTTTGACTTCTTGATTGCTCACCACCCTAGGCCCTCAAGTCATTTCTTCTTCCTCGGGACCGAGGTACACTCGCATTGTTGTCTGCTCTTAGCTTTTGACAGTTTGGTCTAGTGTGTCCTTGCAATCCACAATAGTGACAAATATAGTTTGTTTTAGGACCCTGCTGCTGTCTTGGGAGAGATCATCCTCTAGCTCCAAATCTGACTTCAGATTGGTTTCGGGACTTGTTAAACATCCGTTGATTAACCACATTCATTTTCTTTTCAGCCTCAACTATCTCTGGAGTAGACTTATCAATAGCTGTCTCTTTGTTTTTCACAAACTTTACTTCCTTTGTGACTTTGGCTGATGAGCTACTCCCTCCGGTATATCCCAACCCGGACTTGTCTGAGGCATGTCTTTAAGATGAAATAACATCATCTAGCTTCCTGGAGGAGACTCTATCTACCTTGGCATGAGCTTGCACTATCTCTTGCTCGAGAAACCTCACCTTCGTGTATGCTTCTGATAGCTCACCATTAAGTGCTTCAATCTCACACTTTACCTCCTTATATCTAACCAACAGGCTTTTGAAATCTTCCTCAGCTCTCTTCATTTTCTTCACGGCTGCCTTTGCCACCTTTGTATACTCTCCTGATTTCTCAAGAAGTATTGCGTAATTCTTTTTAAGGCTGGATGCGTCTTCTTCTTCTTCACCTTCTGATTCTTCAACAATCCCAATGGACTCCTCATCAGAACATTCACCCAGCTCATTCACAAGAGTACTCAAATCATCTGAAGATCCCACATGTGCAATGGTCATGAATGCTGAGTAATTTCCCTCTCCGTCACAGCTTTCTTCAGAGTCAGATTTTGATGAGTCTGAGTCACTCAAAGTAGTGGCATAAACCTTTCCTTTTGTCTTCAAATAGTTTGGACATTCCTTTTTGAAGTGTCCATGTCCGTTGCACTCGAAGCACACAATGTCCGAAGGAGATTGAGACTCCTTCCCTTCTTTCCTCGTAAACTCTTTCTTATCACCTTTTGAAGATGAGAATTTCCCTCTATTAAATGGTTTCCCACTGCCCTTCATCTTCAGAAATTTTCGGAAGTTCTTTACAAGATATGCCACTTCCTTTTCCAGTCCATCTTCTTCGGAGGGATCATCCACTCTTTCGGGGATGGTTTTGAGAGCAAATGATTTACTCGTCTTGTATGACGGCAGTCCCAGTTCATATGTTTGGAGAGACCCAATCAGCTCTTGAATTTTAATCTCATCCAAGTCTTTACTCTCCTCTATGGCTGTGAATTTTGCTCTAAAACATTCAGGCAAGGACTCAAGATTTTTCTCACCACCTTGGTGTCTACAATCTTCTCACCAAGATTGAGTTTAGCAATGACAATTTCGTTGAGCTTCCTATAGAATGAATCAAACGATTCATCTTCACCCATCTTGAGCTCTTCAAATTTGGTGGTAAGCATTTGAAGCTTTGTGTCCTTCACCTTCTTAGTCCCCTCATAAGTTGTCTCCAAAATTTCCCAAGCTTCCTTGGCCACAGTCATGTGAGATATCCTGTGGAATTCATCAGGAGACATAGCACAGAAAATACCATTTAAAGCTTTACTATTAGCATTGGCTGTTGCAAGAGCAGCCTTATCCCAATTGGCCTTAGGAGCCTCTGGTTTAGTCCAACCTATCTCAACCGCATCCCAAACGGTATCTTCTATAGAGCATAAAAATGCTCTCATTCGGACTTTCCAAAAAACATAATTATTACCATAAAAAAATGGTGGAACAGTGAGAGATTGAGACCTATCCATCTCAACAAGGGGTTAAGGATCACACTTAGGTATTAACACCACAACAAGTGTACCCGCTCTGATACCAATTGAAAGTTCAAAATGAGTATGAAACACCGTTGAATGTTTAGACCCCCAGAAACAAGAATACCAATTCAAGCTTTCTATCAAACAATTAATGTGCAAAATATGATAACAAGCTTAATGGAATTGATAAAGTAATCTATGTCAAATATAAACACATCCACAACAGTAAATATAAGGCAAAGATAAAGGAAAGAGAGATGCAAACACACGGACAACACACGATGTGTTATCGAAGAGGAAACCGAAGTCCTCGGCGTAAAACCTCTCCGCCGCCCTCCAAGCGGTCAAATAATCCACTAAAGAATGTAGTTGGGATACATGAACAGCAGAAGACCCTCCAAGCCTAATCTACCCAAGTACCTAAGCCCTCCAAGCTTCTTGCTCCAACGAGGTTACGTCGAACCTATTTCTTCTTTAGCTTCCCGGATTCCGCTACTTGACCATAGCATCAACCAATGTATATTGGTTCCTTTCCAAACTACTTCCCTAAGCACCAAATGGACATTCTCACAGACGTGGGTATGGTGAGATAAGGGTTTGGTAAATGACCTTTCAAGGGTATGACAATGGAGAGGAAGAGAGTAGAGGAATTTGTAGAGTTTCTTTAGATGAAGATTGGGGATGAATCAATCTTGTTTTTCTCTAGGATTTTCTCTCACAAAATTCTCTCTGGAAGCTCTCACAATATAATGGGTATAAGGGTGTATATATAGTAGGTTGAGAAGGGAATGCAAAATGTTAGTTTTTGCCAAAGAGGGCAAGTTGGCGACTTGATCTCGCGCTTGGCCAAGTCGCGAAATCAAGTCGCAACGTAACGGCCTGGCCAGACTGGAACTTTTGTCCTGTAGCATGACAGCTGGCGCGACCCTTCAGCTTCCCAGTGTGCCTCTCACGTGCCTGCCTTTCGCGGCTTGCCAATCGCGAACCACCCGCGAGTCCTAGCCGCGAGACTCTGTTTTTCTTGCACACTCTTGAGCTTTTCTTCACATCTTCTCACACACTACCCTTACAATTTTGCCACCTAAATACAGGGTTTCTAAGTGCTAAATTACAAGCAAATTGGTCACGGAATAAAGCCAATTAAATGGTTGATTAAATTCAACCTTACACCTACACTATTAGTCCATGAGGTTTCTATAGTATCCCATAAATAGCTAGTGAAATATGCGGTTCATGGAATTTTCGAAGTATTTCACAGACAGAGAGTGAAATAGTCTTGTATAGAAAAACTAGTTCCGATGTTGATGGATATATTTCAATGGAGGAAGGGCATAGTAAGGCCTTCACTAGAGCAAATACTGATGACTTAAAAGTCACACAAATTAATGACAAACCTTTTTGCATTATCATATTTGAATGAAATGCATACTATACCCTCATCCATCGAAACATAATCCTAAGCATTAAGCAGCACAACTAATTTTTTTGGCACTGCATGTAGAAAATAAATGTTAAATATATATATTGTTACCAATAGGATAACATTTGCACTACATATTTTATAAAAAAAAAATGTAAATAAATTGTTACAAATACTAAGGAAAGGAGTTTGAAGGAGACAAATGGAACTATTGGGTGAGAAAGATTTGATAACTTAAAACAAAGGCTGGAATTACTTTCTGAGTTTTTGGCTTTAAATAGGAGGATCGATATAATAAGCATGCATCTAGGAGTATGGAACGTCCATCTATAAATTATAATCATGTCATATACATGCTACCATAATAAAAACTATGAGAAATCATAAAAATATCATTGAATGCCTACTCAATTTATGTGTTATGCTTCTCAAAAAAAAAAAAAATGTTATGCAGTTCTTTCTTGTACGGACATGGTATTTAGGCCCAGCCCAACGTACAGGCATGACATAGAGGCCCAACCCCTTAGCTTCAGTAAACCAAGAACCCCGAGCCTAATAATGGGCAGTACACCATGCCAACTTAGAAGTTAGCTACATATCGAGAATGGATACTGCTCAACACGGTAGTACCCTAGGGGAAATTAAATCACCTATCGAGAACCAATCGGCAGTAGGAGCAAGTTTCAAGATGGTCACATCTGTCTTGAAAAGTGGGCCCCATCTGGTTAGGAATCTATTCTAGGAGGGTCCCACCCACCTAAAAAGCTTCCTAACTATCATGACTATCCCACTAAGGGAAGTCTATAAATAGGGAAAGAAGGGGAGATAAGAGAGGGTTTTGGAAAAACGAAGCGTGAGAGAGATACATGAGAGAATTGTGAAGAATTAAGAAAAAAGAGGAGAAGCTAATAAGTGGTGGAGATACTACTCAGGGAATACACAAAACGGGGGTGGGAGGTTACGGGCTAGACTAAGAACTTTGTCATTTGGGCCACCAAGTTGGCGATAAGGGGTTTTCCCATTGTAGGTATTCAATTACCTACGTTATAAATTAATTGTGGGCTTGTTCTTTGGGCTTATGAGCCACTTTAGGGAATTAGCCTAGTTTGTTAGCCGAGTTGCATGAAGGGATCTGTGAGAGCCATACTAAGGGAAGGTCTCTGATATCCTGCCCATGGCCATTCACTCAACGGGGGTTAGACATTATGGGCCATTTTCCTCAGGCTACCGGCAACAGGAGATTCGTCATTGTTGGTACGGATTACTTTACAAATTGGGTTGAAGCTGAAGCTTTAACAAATATCCAAGATGTAGATGCGAAGAAGTTATTTGGAAGAACATCGTAAATGTATTCGGGGTCCCCGAAACACTGATTTCAGACAATGGATTACAATTCGATAGTAAGACTTTCTAAACTTACTGCAGCGATCTGGGGATCAAAAATCGATACTCCACCCCAGCATACCCTCAAAGCAATGGGCAAGTAGAGGCAACCAATAAAAACAATAGTTGCGAGACTCAAGAAAAGGCTGGAATGAGCTAAAGGAAGATGGGCCAAGGAACTTCCTAATGTGCTATAGCTTACCATAAAACACCCGAAGGTCTATGGGAGAAACACTTTTTTCAATGACCTATGGCGCCAGGCTATAATCCCCTCCATAAATAGGGCACAGTAGCATGAGGATCTCAGATTTTACCCTAGAGAGAAATGATGCCAAGTTAGCTGAGGACCTAGACCTACTGGAAGAATGATGGGAGATGGCCTTGATTAGGTTGGCAGACTACCAACAGAAACTGGCTCAGAGATATGACTGAAATGTGAGGCCAAGAAAGTTTGTCACAGGGGATCTAGTATTGCGAAGGGTGTTAGGGAGTATGAAAGATTTAAATGCCGAAAAGCTTGCCCTGAACTATGAAGGCCCATACCGGATCACTACATTGGCGGGGGCTGGAGCATACTACCTAGAGGATATGGAGGAGAGACCACTCCCCCGACCATGGAATGTGAGCAATTTGAAGAAGTATTATCACTAGTTGTAATTATCATGATGAGTGTTTCATGTTGTAAACAAGTTTAAAAAAAAAAAGACGCAAAATAGATCCAATTACTTTTTATTGTTGTGGCAACCACTTGTTTAGTTATTTTATGTATTGTTTAATCATGAGGATCAAGAACAGAAACCTAGCCTCGGTCTGACCCTAGTTACCGACTAAGTGGAAACCTTAGCTATTTGTTTCCAAGGATAGAAACCTAGCCTGGGCCTAACCCCGATCACCAACTAGATGGAAATCTTAAAGAATTATTTCTAAGGATAGAAACCTAGCCTCGGCCTGACCTTAGTCACTGACTAGGCAGAAACCTTAACGAATTTTTTCTAAGGACAGAAACCTAGCATCGGCTTGACCCCAGTGACCGACTAGGGGGAAACCTTAACGAATTATTTCTAAGGACAAAAACCTAACTTTGGTCTAACCCCGGTCACCGACTAGTTGACTAATTGACCTAAATTTCTAAGTTCTCTTGTAAGGTGTATCTTAGACATTCCCCGAGCATTTGTTCTGGTAGTCAACAAATTTCCATAATATTGCCTAAAAATTATAGTAGTGCTATGCTCAGATCAAAAGGTCCAATGGCAAAGATATATACCGACCATCAATACTTAAGAATTTTTTTAAAAATTGAACTTCAAAATTAAATAAAAAGAGCTTAACCGGGTGTACATACATTCAATATAGAAGGCAAACACAGCTTAAATACATAAAACTTAGCAAATTCAAAACAAAAACAAAAAAAAAAAACAAAAAAAAACAAAAAAAGGTAGGGAAGACAAAAGCAGTCAACAATTTGGCGTATCATGGGGCTGCACCCTAGAGAACTGTAGGCGGGGTAGAGGAAACTTCACCAGACATCGGTATGGTTGGTGCCAAGTTCACCTCGAGGGCATTCTAACCTCCAAAAGCAGTGTTAGTGGCCAGGTTGTCCACATCAATGACCACCACATGGGAGTCGATCTGCTTGGCTAACTCTGCCATGCTGGGGCTCTCTTCCCCTTCCTTTTCATCCTCCTTCTCTAGTTGCTCCTTAGTCGGCGCTTGAACAAGTGGGTCATTAGGCAAAGTAATTTAAAAAGGGACCCTGAACGAGAAAGTCTTAGGAAGGTCAATAGCATTCACGGTAGCTATCCAACCTTTAGTAAAACCAAGCCTCCAAGCCTCAAAAATGACTTTACTATAGGAGTTCTTGGCGTCGATAAAGCCCATGCTATAGAATGCCTGCTAGCACCTCCTCATCGTTTCCTTTAGGTTAGCGAGCTCCTGGTTACAGGCCAAGACTATATTCAACCTAGGCCAACTTGGTCTCCGTCTCCCCTAGTTTACCCTCTAACGCCTCAAACTTCTACTCGACTGAGCCTCGAGCCCTCTTAGTAAAAGCCGCCCTCTGCTCCACGGTGGCTAGCTTAATGACTTTTTCATTTAGGTTGGACTCGACCACCTATTTTAGGGCTTTCTCCTTGTCGACTTCCTCCATGACAACCTTGAGCCGACCTTCAAGGACATGAACCAATTGGGCGGCTTGGAACAACAACAAAAAGGAGCAAAAGGTTAAAAATTAGCTGAGGACTGACACTTGAGAGAGAGAGAGAGAGAGAGAGAGAGAGAGAGAGGAAAAAAAAGGGAAAGGGAAAGGGGTCTCTACAGCTATGGTATGCCACTTCAACTTGAAGGCAACATCCACATCCCGACAACCTGCATAGTGTTACATGTCCTCGGGTAAAAGTAGGGCTTGGCCAAGGCTATCAGCAACTTGACCTCCTAACTCATTCCTCCAAGTCTATACATAGGAGACATTAGGTAGAGGTTTGTCCCCCAACATGAAGGTGTTATGCCATCCTGAGGAAAGGGGTGCTATGGTGGAGGCCATATTGGACCCAATAACCAATGGGTGGTCAGTAGGCCTTATCTCTGAGGAAATTTCCCTAACTGGCAGGGTTTAGGTGGTGACAGAGTCTAAATCAGGGGTGTGCTTGGTTGTAGGTGCACCGGGCCCCGTGGAGGGTTCATTAAAAGCCCTCTGCCTCTTTCTGCGAGAACAGGAAGTTGGGGGAGTGGTCTATTAAGGAGTTTGCTATAAGGCTGCTTAACCCCCTACTAGTTGGGTGCCTGAGAACCAATGCTCAATATTCATATTGCACCTCTGAACCATATTGTCATGTGGTTCTGGGTGGCTTGATCTTCAACAAGGACGGGCTCGACTCTACCGTGAAAGACTAAGTCCGCTAAATCGTCTCGGGCTGTTACTAAGGAGCCTTCCCTTACAAACCGAGGCCCTCTCTCTTAAGCTTCTCCCACCATAAGACCCCTTGGTAGGAATCCGGGCAAGTGAACGTCAATGTACAACAGCAGAGGGCTGCCAATCGTCAAAGCAGATATGGGATCCTGTAGCTGGTATAAAAAGGAACACAACCGAGGATCAAGTGTGATGCCCTGAGCTGCCCTTCAAAATGTACAAATATTTCCGACTATAGAACGAATTTCAGGTTTCTTACGTAAATGTCATTGAGTTAGGGTTTGAAGCGTCTGGAAGCTACATGATGAATCAAAGACAATGTTGGTAAGATTAAAGTCAACAAAAGCAAGTAAAATCTTATGTGCTTAATAATGTATACAGTAAAGGGAAAGGTGGGACGACGACAATTAACCCTACACTAGATGTGCTCGGGAAGTAAGAGTACTGACTGATTTCCTAAGGTGAAATGAGGCAGGTGAGTTCACCTGCGAGCCAATTCTCGCTCACTTTTATGAACTCCCCCGTGAAGTTCCTATTAGAGTTGGGGAGACACGATATCAACCTCATCATGGGGTTGCAGATCTTTAAGTAATGACCGGTTTTGAGGCTACCACAGATACTATACATGACGTTTATGCCATGGTGGTTGAGCCCTAGACTGTACAGGTTAGTCAAATGAATCACGCTATTAACTACCCTGTAGAAATTAGGAAGACATTGGTCAAGGCTAAGACTATAGAAACTAAGGGTCCTAAGCAATATTAGGTCCATGGGAAATCTAACCCCACCCTCAAGGATTGACAGAACTCAACATTAACATCTTAAGGGATATTAAACCTGGCCCTAAAGGCCATTAAGACAGCCTAAGTTCTAAGAAGATGTGCAAAACCCATTTTAAGGGACAACTAAAAAAAAATCGGAGAATTAAGGGAGTGATTAGAGGACTTACAGTGATTTTCTTATGGAAGAATGGTCTTGAGAACAAGGCTGGGGAGGACGAGACAAGTAAGGAATGGGAAGGAAAAATGAAATAAAGAACCTGACTTAAGGGGGTTAGGACGTATTTATAGGGAAAGGGGCATTAAATGCTTTTTGGAGGGAAAAATCATTAACTTCCCTTAGTTATCTGTTACGCACTTGCCTGCGTACACAAAGCGTTAGAAAATCCTGGCCATTTGATGTGACAGCTATTGTTCCTGTTCAAGGAGTGTAGGCGGGCCTGTCAATCACATTTAATGACTGGCAGTTAGTTTTCCCAAGAAGGGTCAGTACACCGAGGATACCGTCCACCAACATAAGACCCTAAACCCAATCATCCTTCCACCGACATGATAAGGCTAACCACAATCCCATCCCCACAATATGGGAATGGAATCGTGGGGGGCTATTGTACAGATATGGTATTTAGGCCCATCCTAATGTACGAGCATGACATGGAGGCCCAACCCCTCAGTTTCAGTAAATTAATAACCCCGAGCCCAATAATGGGCTATACACCATGCCAGCCCAAAAGTTAGCTACATATCGGGAATGGATACTGCTCAGCACGATAGTACCTTAGGGGAAATTGCCTGACAAGAACCAATTGGCAGTGAGAGCAAATTTCAAGACGGTCACATCTGTCTTGAAAAGTGGGTCCCATCTTGAAAAGCTTCCTAACCATCATGACTATCCCACTAAGAGAAGTCTATAAATAAGGAAAGAAGGGGAGAGAAGAGTGGGTTTTTGGAAAAACGAAGGGTGAGAGAGATACACGAGAGAATTGTGAGGAATTAAGAAAAAAGAGGAGAATCTCATTAGTGGTGGAGATACTCCTTGGGGAATACACAAAACGGGGGTGGGAGGTTACGGGCTAGATTAAGAACTCTGCCATTTTGGCCACCAGGTTGGTGATAAGGAGTTTTCCCATTGTAGAAATTCCATTACCTACATTACAAATTAATTGTGGGCTTGTTCTTTGGGCTTACAAGCCACTTTAGGGAATTAGGCTCGCACATTTCTCATTAGTATTAAAAACGAGTTTAACCCACTATTTCAGTAATTTATTTTGTTTTCTTAATTGTCATTTTAGTAAATCCATCAAGGTTGTTATAATCTTATCTTTTTCTTGATACAGGAATCTTTTTTTTTTTTTTTAATATTTCAATAGTTTGCATAATTTGATACGTTGGTTACTTATAATCTAATCATTCACGTGCGTTATTTTTTTTTAATTTATAGATCAAATCATAGACAAGGAAAACCACAAAATATGGTACTATCATTTATCATGCTTTCATGATAAAGATTGATAGGCTTGTGAAATTGCACATTAGTCCATAATGGTACTATACTAATGTGTATGGATTGAGTTGGAGGGATTTTTCAATCCAACACAAACTTACTGGGTTGAAAATATCCTCCAACTTGACCTATACATGTGTAGAAACCAACCCAACCTAGCCAATGCCAATGTGGATTCAATTTGATTGGGTTGGATTAGGTCGGTGGGTTGTGCTGCATGTTTCATATATTGTCAAAATTTTACTTTATTCAAGTTTTTATTTTTTAGAAAATAAATTATTACAATTTACATAATATACTTCAAATATACTACAAGTTTTCAAATTCATCAAAACTAATTCTTAAATACTAAAAAAATTAAAATGAGGATAATAAAATAAACTTACATATATGATGGATCAAGTTGGGTTAAATGAGTAAAAAAAGAAACTATCAACCCAAACCAAGCTACCCTAAAACTCAAAATAAAATTACAACCCAACCTAACCTATCAACCATCAAAAACCAACCTGCGACATCATTTTGAGTTGGGTTGGGTTTATCTCATTAGATTGGTGGGTTGGATGTAGATCTTAGCTATAGTTACTAGAATATTTAAAATTAAATTAATATAATAAAATTGGAAAGTTAGCATTAATTAAGAATTGGGAAGGGGAAAAAAACCTAAAATCTAGATTAGGTTTGACCTTTTCTTTTTCTTTTCTTTTTTTCTTCTAACAAAGGTGTCTAGAGCTTATGTCTATTTCCCAGGCGTATGGTCCAACATCCCATAGTCATTAGGTAATTACAAGGAGATATTCCTTGAGGGCCCTAAAATACTAGTAAAAGGTTTTAAACTCAGAGTTTTATAAACCATTAGGCAAACAGTTTGAAGTATATTTTTTTAACACAACAAAATCTACTACTAATAACGAATTTCCAATCAAATCCAACTCATGGTAGCACTAAAAAGTAATGGATTTAATATAACTAGTGTTGAGTTAGCCAAAAAAAAAAGGTTAACCAAAAGAGTGATCTTATAATATTACCACCGAAGCTTGTCATTAAGGTGGTATGAGCTTGAATATTACAAGCACTTGTGTTCGAGCCTCACCGATAGATGGGGTGGGAAGGCCCAAACCCAAGGTTCAAAACACCTTGTTTCTAGTCCACACGTGGGGACGTCTACACAACGTTTTTCTTTTCCACACAAAAAAAGAGGATAGCGATCTTAGGTATTATTAATTTTATTACATATGTTTTACAAACTAACATGTCACAAATTTTTTTTTAAAAAAAAAAAAATATATATATATATATATATATATATATTGGCTAAAATATTACTGTTCCCTAAATTTTGCATGAAGTTCAATTCTCATCCCAAAAAACTCAAAAAAAATAATAAAAATAATAAAAATTGTTCCTAAATTTTTTGAAAATATTTTATGTCCTTATGTTTACTCTCGTTAACCTTTATTTTACATGCCCTAGCAAAACGTTGAAGTGCCAATTTTTAATATTAAATAATTTGACATGAACCATTTTATTTAAAAATAAATAAATAAATCACAGCACCAATCTTACCACCTTAGAGAATTGTGAAATTTTTCTCTTAGCTCTTAAAAGAAGCATGGTTAAGTGTTCTTAGTTCTTACACTAGACCTTTTAAATCATGGCATGGCTATAAGTGAACAGAAAAAGGTTTCTCTCCAACCTAGTTTGGAGAAAACCCCTTCAAATTTCTCATAAATCTTTTTATTGGATGTGAATTTTGAAAATATAACCATTGGATTGCATGCTCTTATTATCTTCTCCATGCTTGCAAAATTTCAAGAAAATCAAAAATCAATAACTATGGGTCTGTTTGGCAAGCGATTCCAAAAAATAGTTTTCAATGTTTTAACACTGAAAACTATGAGCCAAAAAAAAAAACTTGTTTGGTAGGAATGTTTGTATTACTATTCTCAATTTAAGGGGTTTAAACACTATATTTAGAGAACTCATCCACACTAATTTTTAGTTTTCAAATAACATTGCTTGATGACATATTTGTAAATAAGTTAAAAACTGTAGTCCCCGCTTAATAAGACCACAGCAAACTGTGAAAATGCTAAAATGTTATTTTTTTTAACCAGATAAACAAGAAAAGCATGATACATCAAAGGTGCTAAACTTAAAAAATTTAGCACTTAAGCTACAGTAAGCTGCCAAGCTACCATCTTTGACAAATTACTATAGCTCCAAACTTATAAAATATATTAAGTTTTTATTCCATTCTCTCTCCTCTTCTCCTAAATAAAGTATTTGTTTCTTTTGTTTCTCTTTTTTCTCTATATTTGTGTATCTCACTCTTTCTTCTCACCTTTTTCCTTATTTGCTTTCTCTTCTTCTCCTCCTCTCTTATTCTCCTCTAGCTCAAACTCTCTCTCTCAAAATATATATATATATAGATCAAGGACGACATGGGGTAGCTGGTTTGGTAGCTATGGTGATGGTGGAGGTTGATTTTGGGTCATGGGTTTGGTGGATGTGGTGGTGGACCGGTGGTAAATGATTTTGTGTTGTGGGTTTGGGTTTTTGGTGGGGTGGCTGTTTTTTTTTTTTTTAATATACCAGTGGTGGTGGTGGCTGTGTGAGTTTGTTGGGTTGGGAAGAGATAGATGGGTTTGATGTTTTGGGTGTGGTGGCTGTGGTAGGTTTGAGTTTTTTGTGGGGTGGCTATTTTTTTTTTCTTTTTTCAATATACCGATGGTGGTGATGATAGTGTGGGTTTGTTGGGTTGAGAAGAGATAAGTGGGTTTGATGTTTTGGGTGTGGTGACTAATGGTGAGTTTGGGCTTTTGATAGGGTGGGTGATTTTTTTTCTTTTAATATACCGGTGGCAGTGGTAGCTGTATGGGTTTGTTGTATTGAGAAGAAATAGGTGTGTTTGGAACGTTTGATGTTTGATGGTTGCTCTGCTTCTATGAAGAGAGAGATATTCATAGAGGAAAAGATAGATAAAGATTAAATAAAAAAATAAAAAATAAAAAATATTTAAAAGAGGTGATAAAAAAATAGAAAATTTAATGTTGGGTATATTATAAAGTGATGTAGTAAAATAGATAAAGAAAGTTTTGAAGACATTAAAAGCTAAAATATTGGCCTCCTTTGATTTTTTTTTTTTTTTTTTTTTTTTTTGAGAAAGAAGGTAACTCATCATTAAAAAAAAACTAGACCCGAAGGTCAGACAGTACAAAAGAAGAAATGGCAGGAGGAACAGACTCCGTCCAAACCTCTAAAGGAAAAGGTAATCTAGCTCTCTGAGCTAAAGCATGCCTTGCCTACCAAAATGAGAGAAAGAACAACTCTGAAAAGAGTTTAAATGAGACACAATGTCTCTTAAGATATGTCCTCCCTAGGAATGAGCCACCAACCTATTTTGTAAAAGCTTTATTACTGAGGAGGAATCACCCTCAAAGACAGAATTGTGGCAGCCCATCTCAATGGAAAGCAACATCGCACGTCGAGTAGACAAAATCTCTACCACTTCTGCTGTTTGAGGTTTCACAATTTTTTCAAAGAGGGCAGCCAAAACCATGCCCTCTGAATTGCGAATCACCACACCGAGCCCCGCACAATCAGATTCCCCAAATAGAGCACCATCAAAATTTATCTTCGCCATATTCTCATTTGACAGCTTCCACTTGATTGTACCTGTAATGCTTCTAACAGGTGGCAGCCTCTGACCATGACCTGCTGTATAGTTCTGAAGATAGGTTTCTGCAAAAGTTGCAAGATGATTAAGAGGAATGGAGACATCTTGAAGCCAAGATTTATTGCGGTGGTGTCACACAGCCCAGGCCATAACTGCAAACAGGGGAAATGTCTTTGGTTTAGTCTGAACAAGGCGCACCAGATTAGAGAAGGAACCCTCTGCAACTTGGTTGTGATCCAGCCAGGGCCGGCCCAACAAAATTTGGGGCCTAAGGCAAAAATTTTATATGGGGCCTTTTTATATGTAAACATTAATTAAATAAAATTATATAATACTAATTAAATTAAGATTAATTTGATGTAAATGTAGAAATTGATGAATAATACTAGCTCAACTAAGGTTAATTTCAAATAGAAGATTGAATATTATAGTTGAATAAAAAAGAACTTACTTTAACTTGGATATATGACTATGCATAGTTAAGTACAGTTGTAAGATCTAAATTTTAATTTTATATATTCTTTTTAAGAGAAAGAAATAGATAAATATTATTTGGTGTGTGGCTTAGTAGGAAATTAGTCATCATTGGTGATTTATCACATTTGCAGCATTTTATTTGAAACATCTTAGGGTTTCGATTGGGTTAAATTTTTACTAGTCTCCTATTTTAAAAGCCATGTTAGAAATGAAAAAGAAAAAGAATAAAAATACTACAAAATATTCACAATAAATGTAATTATGACTGTAATTGATGAATTTTAATAACTTAATTTATTTGTGTTTGAATTATTTTTTTTATGTGATTGGTAATATGTCAGTTAAATCTATAATAAAATTTGTAGTATTTTTAGCGCGGCTCTTAAAAAAAAGTACCAATTATTTAAAAAATATTATATTTTTATAAAATTTTGGGCTTTTTACTAGGGAGATGGGGCCTTTTTTTAGTAAGGAAATTTTTTATTTGTTGTGGGGCCTTAGGCCTAGGCCTAAGTTGCCTAGGCCTTGAGCCGGCACTGGATCCAGCCAACCAAAACTCCTTTGCCACACCTGACAGACCTTCGAACAACCCCACAAAGCATGCATGACATCCTCTGGATGCATGGAGCAGAGATGGCAAACATCCTCAGAAATAATGGTTCTCTTCAACAGATTGTTCTTCGTGGGTAATGAATTGGTGCAAGACTTCCAGAGGAAGTGCTTTATCTTTCCTGGGACGTTTAGCTTCCAAATACTCTTCCATAAACTCCTCTGGACCTCCGTAGATTCTGAAACTGGGTCACTTGCTTGAGAATCTTTGCAAAGACACTTGTAACCCGACTTAACAGAAAACTGACCACACTTTTCCGCTGGCCAAACCAAGGAATCGAGCTGAGGAGAAGTAAAAAGGGGCAACGACATTATACTTCTGGCATCAGGGGGGAAAAAACATTGGTCAAGCAGATTTAGATTCCACCACCCCGAATGGGGGTCAATAAGCATATCCACTGTGGAATCCGAGTTAAGTACATCCTTGTGGAATAGGATTCTGCCCTCATTTAAGTTTGGTAACCAGGCATCTTGGAATACCCGAATACTTTTGCCGTCCCTAATCCTCCATCGGGCATTCCTTTCGATTAAATTTTTTGGAACGGAGAATGCTTTTCCAAGCAAAAGAACCCGTCTCCAATCTTGCTTCGAATACATTACCATGAGGAAAATATTTGGCTTTGAACACTTTATAGAAAAGGGAATCTGTGTCATGAGTCAGTCGCCATATTTATTTTGCTAACATAGCTTCATTAAACTTACAAAGATCCTTAAATCCCAAACCTCCCTCTAATTTTGGCTTGCACAAAACCTCCCATTTCTTCCAATGAATTTTTCTTCTATCTCCCCTTTGTCCCCACCAAAATTTTCGGATAAGCATCTCAATGTCTTGGCAAAGCCCCACCGGAAGACGAAAACAACTCACAGCAAAGGTGGGGATGGCTTGTACTACTGCTTTCAACGACACTTCTTTGCCTGCTTGGGAGAGTAGCTTCTCCTTCCATCCTTAGAGTTTACCCCACACCTTATCTTTGATATAATTCAGACTCGCCTTTTTGTTTCTTCCCACGACCGCTGGCAAACCCAGGTACTTCTCGTATTCCTTGATTTTAGCTACACCCAACAGATTTTAAATAGATTCTTTAGAGGCAGTCGAGACATTATTGCTAAAGAAAAGGGTAGTTTTTTCAAATTTTATCATTTGACCAAAAGCCTTCTCATAGAGACTCAAAAGAGCTTGAATGGCTAGCACATCCTCTACTCGAGCTCGACAAAAAAAGAAGCTGTCATCTGCAAAGAATAAGTGCGAAATCTTCGGACCAGAGCGACAAAGAGCAAACCCCTCAATTTGACCCCCCTCTACCGCATGTTGGATAAGCCCATTCAAACCCTCCGAAACTAATAAAAAGAGGTAAGGAGATAAGGGATCCCCTTTGACGAATACCTCTAGATGGAGTGATGTGGCCTTTGGGTTCACCATTCACCAAGATAGAATAAGTAACCGATTTGATGCATTCCATTATCCACCTAAGCCATGTGGGATGAAAACTCATTTTTTCCATAATCTTCTCCAAGAACTCCCACTCCAGTCTGTCATATGCCTTGGTCATGTCTAATTTCAGAGCCACATGTCCCACTTTGCCCACCTTCTTCATCTTCATATGGTGAAGAGTTTCAAAAGCCACCAGGATATTATCCGAAATAGCTTTATCCGATTGGAAAGTGCTTTGGGATTTTGAGACAATCTGAGGCAAGAATCTTTTTAATATATTAGCCAACACTTTAGAAACAAGTTTACAAAGGACATTACATAGAGCAATAGGACGAAATTCAGAAATAAATTCCGGGCTCTTTACTTTGGGAATGAGTGTAATGAAAGTATGGTTCAAACCTGGCAATACTTCTCTGTTGCTTAAACAAAATAAAACAGCTTTAACAATGTCATCACCAATACTATCCCAATAATGTTGGAAGAAGTTAGGTGGCATACCATCGGGGCTGGGTGCTTTTAAAGGCACCATCTGCTTTAAGGCTGTTTCGACTTCCATTCTCGTGAATTCTTCGATTAGGCCAACATTCATATCTGCACTCACCAATCTCTTAGTATGTTGAACCACCGATTCCCAACCACTCTGGTTTGAAGAAGAGAAGAGATTGGAATAGAAATCAACTATCATGGATGAAACGTTTTCCTCCCCAAAGAAAAGGTTCCCATTTGAGTCACGGAGCTCAAATATAGAGTTGCGGCGAAAGTGTTGGGACGCTCTATTATGGAAGTACTTCGTGTTGCTGTCACCCGAAAGCAACCATTAAGTGCGACTTCTCTGCTGCCACATTTGTTCTTCCATTCAGAGAAGTTCATTTACTTCAGATTTTAATTCCAGAAAAAAAATCCACACTGACCCCTTGAACTGCCATTGACTCTGCTTTACTTAACATCTTCTTTTTATCCACTAAATTCCTCGAAATATTACACACTAAGTTCTTGCTCCACTTTTTTAGTTTCTTTTTGCACCTATCAATTTTTCCCACAACTGAGGCCATCGGAGAATCCGATTGAATTGCTGCCCAAGACCGGACCACTGTGTCATGGCATCCCTCCTTATCAAGCCAAAATTGTTCAAAACGCCAAGGTCGCTAAGGTTTAGCAAGGATACCCTCAGGTAGGATTATAATGGGGCTGTGATCAGATTGCCCACAGACTAAGGAACGAACCTTTGTTGCAAGAAAGCGGTCAAGCCAATCAGCCGTGCTAACAGCTCTATCAAGACGTTCCCAGAAGCCCCCAGTGGGATAATTCTTAAACCATGTAAATTTCTTCCCAAAGAAACCCAAATCCAACAAACTGCATTCATCTAAAACCTCACAAAACTTTTGCATCTGCCCATAAGGGCGAGGTCGACCACCTATCTTCTCATGTGACTTTAAGAGCTCATTAAAATCCCCCTCCACACAACCAAGGTAGGGCGAGCTGATCATTAAGGGTTCTCTATAAATCCCACGAAATCGAGTGAAGATGAGTTTCAGGGGCTCTATAAAAGCCCGTGAATCTCCAAGCTTTGTCAGTCCCTTCAAAAATCACTGCATCTATGTGGTTTAGGGAGGAAGAAACACCCCGTAAATTAAAATCTTTTTTCCAGAAAAGAGCTAAGCCACCATCATGGTTTACTTTAGACACACCATAGTAATGACCGAATTGTAAAGAATCACGTATACCTGCAAGCCTAGTTTCAACCAGCCATGTTTCGGCTAAGAACACAACTAAAGGATCTTGTGCCCGGATAATATCCCCGAGCTCTTGAACTGTCTGCCGGTTCCCAAGCTCGCTACAGTTCCAACACAGAATACTCATGAACTTTGGCAGGGCTGGAAACCAGCCTCCGCCAAATTTTCAAAGTTTTCCTTATCATCCTGAGAAACCCGAAACTTCTTATTAGGTAATTCAAGCTGATCAGAGTCAATCACAAGGTCTCTTTTTTGTCCAGCATGTGATAGCAGAGCTTCCTTATTACCAGAAGAAGAACGAAGAACACGAGACCATTTAGGACCTAAAACATGAGAGACGTGTTTTGTATGTTGTTGGTTTGAGATATCACTTAACTGAGGGCCATGAGGCACACAGGAATTTAAAATTAGAGGTTGGTCGTGCAGTTAGTCCAACGCTGAATAGCCCACTGAAGGGTTGGCCCATGTTGTACCAATGGTAGGCCCATTTGACTTTTTGGAGGAGAAGATAAAATCTCCGGATATTTCTTGTCATGAAATTCGCAATTACCCTTATACCCCTCAGTCTTATCTAAAACCTTTGTCCCAACAACTACATTTCTATGATGGCCCTCAAAACCCGGAGGAATATCGTCCTCTAATCCTGAGAGATCAGGTACTAAAGGAGAAATGGAAATAATTGGTGTGGGAATGGGGATTACCTCACTAGGCGCCTTCCTCAAAGCCTGGTTTTACACTTCCTCCCACTACATCTCCTCTGCAACTTCGGACCTTGTGCAGTAAATGACAGGTGAGCTATCAATCTTAATGGAAGTTTTAAAATCTGATTTCACTCCTGCCCCATCACCCTTACTACTTCCATGTGTTGTCACTGTCAGTTGTTTGGGCGCCTCTAGAGTTGCGTCAACCCTTGGCGAGCTACTGCTGCCTAAGTGCACAGGCTCGGTCACGTGATTCTCACCAACCTTTGTCTTCTCCCCAGGCACACCGGACTGGTCACGTATCCATTCCAGCCTCCCTCCGGCGACCACGCCCCTACGACCCTGGGTTTCACCACCACCGTATCTACCTGGTTCTTTTTGAATCCTTCCATATGGGTCACCACGTAGCCACGCCCCATATTGAAGGCCTTCCTCCTCCTTACGACCCTTATCAGGTAATATAAGACACTCTTTGAGTACATGACTTAGCAGTCCACAACAGTAGCAAAAATTAGGGAGTCGTTCGTACTTGAACCGAACCCATCTAGACTCACCTCCTTCAATGGTGATTCTTTTGCCATGGATTAGTCTTTTTGTAGCATCAATACGGACATGCACCCTAAGGCACTTACCCCAGTGCACTCCTGAATCAGGTACATCCACCTCTATGACTTCTCCCAAGGAGGACCCAATCGCCCAGCCAGTTTCCTTTTTTCTGCTCATCAATGGAAGGTTAAAAATCTAGATCCACAAGGGTGACCATTTAAGGTCCATCTCCTTTGGAGTTAGCTCACCTTCAAACTCTTGTATAATCACCAATTGTTTCTCAAAACTCCAAGGGCTCATCTCTAAAACTTTCATTTTATCTTTTCCATCTCCAAACTCAACCAAGAATAGCTCTGCTTCTAGCTCAGAGAAGTTGACCCATTTATTAGTTTTCCACAGCATTCTCAGGTTCTTCCTCAAGGTGTCCAGGCTAACGCTTCTATGAGTCAATATCTTCAAAACAGCACAATTTTTGCCTACCTCCTTTGCAGCTCTGGTACTATTGCTACCCAGTTCAACGCCTTCACCCTCTTCCTCCGTAACGGATAACTTACTCCATAAAACTTCCAGTTCTTCAGCCATTTGCACACTACCAATAGTACCCACCACCACCGGATGTTGCTGCCTTAATAACCAAAGTCCACCCAGACCTTACACACGGAAGGTCACGCCAACTCTTGCACAGGCAAGACAAAAACTGCTTCTACGTGCGCAGAGACACGAGAGCACTCTGGCCTTCTTTGATGTGAATGCTTTAATCGTAACAAATGCAGGGAAAAAGTTATTCTTGGACGTAACCCCCTCAGATTTTTTTTAAACTGACCCCCTCAGATTTTTTTAAAAAAAATTTAGTATGTATATAATATATTATTTTTAGCAATTTTTCTCAATAAAATTGAACTTTTTCCCCCTCAAAAATATTATTAATATTTTTGAAAGCTAAAAAAAAAAAATATATATATATATATATATATAGCCCAATAGCAAAAATTAAGCCCAAACAACACCCAAAACAAACGCAAGCAAAAATAATAATAACAATAATAATCAAAGCCGATTAAAACACCCAATGGCAAGGCAGACGTAATAAAAGGGGAAAAGAAGGGAATTTCTAAGCCACTCAAAAAAAAAAAAAAATAAACCTAACTTAAGGCAGAACACAGACTGAGGGGTTAGGCAGCGGCATGCACCAAAAGCAAAGGCAGAGCAGCACAATAGCACACCACACCCGACGCCACCAACCACCACCAGTCCAATGCAGATCGCCCTGCCCCTGTCAGAACAAGCCTGGTAATTTATATCCAATCTCTTTTATTTTTCTGGATGAGAATATTGTATCCTTCCTCAGTCCCTCTCATATCTGAATCTCTAAATTGTTTGATTAAATTGTGAAGAGAATTTGAAGAGAGGCAAAGACTAAAGAGAAAGAGTGAAAGAAAGAACCAGAGACAAAGAGGTCAACTTGCACTATGACGCTAGACTCATCTTTCTCTATTTAATCAATGACAAAATTTATATTTTTTTTATATATAAAAAGCTGTCCAGTCCACTGAGTCCAACAGTCCTCTCCTCTCATTGTTTAATGAAAAGCATAAACAAACAAAACACGCAAGTGACGCAACAGCACAACACTAGCAACAGTGCAACACGTCTCAACACCTATATATTGCATATATGCTTTTGATGTAGTTTTGTGTAGTAGTGGTTTGGTGTCTTTAAAAAATTAAAAAGATGTTTTTTGGGTAAGTAATTAATGAAATTTTTTTTGCGTGTTTAAAATTTATTGGTTAATTGTTGAGTGTTGAGTGTTTGTGTATATAATGTTTGTCTATTGAGTACTAATTATAGATTATTGACTATATAATGATATGATAATTTCAAATTATATTTTATCTGTAGATTATGAAAAAATCAATTACTATATTTGATTTTTTCAAAAGAAAAGCTTCAAATGATTTAGAAGCTAATCCTAGTAGTGCACCATTACCAACCACTAATGTTTAGGAAAATACTGATGTTCCAATTGAGGAAAATCTTGACGTTACAATGAGGGAAAATCCTAATAAACCAGTTGAGAAAAATTTCGACATCCCTATTAAGGAAAATTTTCAAACAAAATTTCAAAAAGTTGATATGAGTTCGTTGCAATTACAATGTGATCCTGAATGGCATAGGCAAATATATACTTATCACGTTAATTAACAAGATGAGATTTGGCGATGTTACATTAAGTTGGGTCCATACCAACCTCGTTTTAAAAAATTTTAAAATCTAAGAAGGGTTGAGACTTTCAAAGTCCTTGGTATGAATATGATCGCTTTAAGTCATGGCTTGAATATTCTCTTAAAGAAGATGCTATTTTTTTGTTTATACTTCTGCCCCCCCTTAACTCCAAATCCTGGCTCCGTCCCTGAACAAATGCCTTTTAGACTCAGCCTCCTTGTTCTTTCTCTCATGCCTCAACCTCCTTTTCCTCTTTCTTTTTCCTCTCACCTCTTTCACACCTACTGGAACATTCTCTCTTCAGTTTGTGAAATCTCAAGTAGAGTCCCATCTTTACACCTCTCTCTCTCTCTCTCATAAAAGCTTTATTTGGACTCTACCTCATAACTTTTCATAAATTCTTCAAATTCATCTACTTATCTATCTACCAATGACTCGTTCTCTTAATAAATCTTCTAATTCAATTCCTACATCAAATCTATCACAAATCCTTCCCCAACTTTCTCTCCCCTGGCTTTTTCTCAAATCACATAAATCTAGATCTTCCCCTCAACTGCTTTTATAACCCCAGTAATCCTCATAATCCCTCAGTCACAACTTATTGTATATGGAATTGTATACAACATCTTCTTTAACGTCAATCTTGCTTGACACAGTCACTGTGAGTTCTTTCTCTCTTCAACCTGTTCATTGGGTTTTAAGTAGTTTATTATACTGCTCATTATTTCTATGTTTACTGGATTTTCTCTACAATTTAATGTGGCTTGTATTAAAATTTCTTGGCTTTTATGGGTTGTTGATGAACTATACTTGTTGCTATTCTTGTCCAAGTTTTTGTTAAATACGAATTATACATGCATACATACATACATATATATATATATATATATATATTGTTATGTATGCTTATTAGTTAACAGGCTAGAATGAGTATATATATATATATACACTCTTTATTTTTCGGTTGATAGTTGAATAAAATTAAAAGAAATACTCAATATCGAACATGTAATCTCATATTTCACACTTCGGCACATTATGTATGATTCTCAAGATTCATCCATGAACTATAAACAATATATATAGCTTTGATATAATTTATATGGGAAATATTTTATGTTAAACTATTTGAATAAATTCAGAATATTTTAGATGTATACTATTGAATATTTGTTAAGTATGTGGAAATTTTACGCCATTAGATGACTAACGCATCAAGCAAAACTGAAGATAAGGAAATTGTGACCTCCCCCAATTGAGAAGCATTTTATTGATGTGTTGGTGGAAGAACTAAAGGGAGCATGCTAAAATGTGTGTTTAAGAAAGATCTTTGGAGTTTTATTCAAAAAGAGTTTAAACAATGTGTTGATAAAAACTAAAATAAAGACTAACTAAGGCTTCAAAGATTGAATGTTAGACACCATGTATTTTCTGAGCTAATAGGACATTCGGGAATGGGTTGGGATTCTTGTACAAAGACAGTGATACGAAGTGAAGAGGCTTGGGCGAACGCATTGTGAAAAGTGTTCCATGTGTACACAATAATTTTAAATTTGTTGAATTATTGTTCTACGTAAATAAATATTACATGTGTTTAACTTGTTATATAAGCTTGTTGATAGGCCAATCCTAAATGCAAGGAATTCTGAAAAAAATGGTCTTGATCATTATGACTTATTGGGCAACTTTTCTGCACAGGCACTGTCACTGGATTCTTTCAAATTTCATCAGCCGAACCGGCCCCAAACAGAGATGAAGAACGAGTGCTAGATGAGGGATATTCTATCTATTGGAGTACATGTGCAATTGGATATTGATAGTGGAGATGACATAACGGATCTACACACGCCAGTTGAGAAGCAAAGCAGGCATGCTAACAAGCATGTATTCCGACAAGAATGTATTCCAACCAGAGTCCAAGTGGAAGAAGAAGAAATGAGAGACACTCAATGAGATGACTGAGGTTGTCAAGGATTTCATGGAAGTTTCAAAGGGAAGGCTCCTAGCTAATGAAAGAAAAAAGCAAACATTTGTGAACATCGGTGAGTCTTTTGTGCATGGGGGGTGATAGGCTCGCCTTTGACAAAGCTATTAAGGTGTTTAACTTATATGATCACTTAAATGATTTCACCTACTACACAGTTTTAAAAGAACTCTGTAATCCCAAGGCTAGGGCTGCTTTTATTTCCATGAAGCCAAAAAGGAGGAGATCTTGCATGGACTTGGTTGGGAATAAATACTAGGCGGGAATGCTTGTGTTGAAACAATGGAATTATATTAGGTTGTTTGTGTTGGATTTGTTTTGTTTATTGTTATGTGTTGGGCTTATTTAGTAGTGTGCCACATATTTTAGATACAATGGTATTAGTTATTGTTATGTGTATGCGTTGGGTTTATATGTGTGTGTGTTATTATAAACTAAGTGCTTTTGGGGATTTATAAATGGTCTGCACTCTTTATATATATCATTGTGGATCTATTAATGTTATGTTAGAGTTAGAACTACTTAAGTTGTCTTTGATATTACATGTTTTTTCTCTAGATATATTCATTATTTATTATTGTTGTGTTGATCATAGGTGTGTTTCTATCATGGCCAACTATAGTTCGGACCATGACAAAAGTGATGTATACCTCGGAATAGCGACAAGCTATGTATTTGGCTGTATCCAGTATGTGCAAAAATATTGTATCAAAAGTCATAGATGCACTAGTATTTTTTTCTAAGAGTTCTTTCATGTTGAGATAAATGAAGGTAATCCCCAAGTATGTTATGATATATTTTGCATGGACATTCAAATCTTTCATCATTTATGCAATGAGTTGAAAATGCTACACTTATTAGAGGAAGATATTAGGATTGTCTTAAGTTGAGGAGGTGGTTGCAACGTTTGTATGTATTGTTGGCCATAGTACAGACATGAGGTTGGCTGCAAATTCTACTTCCAACATTCAACTGAAACCATTCAATCGAGATTTTGTTGTGTATTACGAGCAATTCATTCACTGGGATCAATGATAATTAGGCCAGATAACGATGCAAATAAGCTCCCTGATAATCTTCGTGAAAATGGAAAGTATTATCCTTGGTTTAAGGTGTGGTACTTTTTCTTATTTATAATAAATATTTCATGCTTATCAAAAATAAATAAATATTTCATAATATGCAAGTGTATTCTCATGTTGTGTGAATTTTTGTTTTTGGTAAACTTTCAGTAAAATTTAAATTACTTATTAAAAATAAAAAAATTCTTATTATATATTGATGTTATGTTAACTTGTGTTAAAATTCATGGTTTGTTAATAGATGTATAGGAGCTATTGATGGTACCCATAACTGTTCATTAACTCCGTTGTGTAAGAGTACCGAATTTAGAAATAGAAAAAGTGAGATATCTTAGAATGTTATGTATGCATGCAACTTTGATCTGAGGTTTACTTACATTCATGCTAGACAGAAGGGTAGTGCGAACAATTCCAGGGTGATTCAAAAAGCTCTTGGAGACAGTAAGTACATACTCCCTTGGCCTGCTAGAGGTTACAAAATTAATTATAATTTATGACCCATGGTCTTACATATTAACTTAATAATTTAAATGTCTTACTTTATTCATGTTTAAATATATTTTCGGTTTATTGCAAGATCCAATTCTCTTGTTGATTCAAGGTACGCAATATGTATTGCATTCCTCCCACCACACAAATCAGTAAGATACCATGCCCAAGAATACCAAGGTTCTAAGAAACAAGTTACAACTCCTCAATAATTGTTTAATTATAGGCATTTTGCACGAGTAGTAGCTCTAAGAATGTTTTTCAGGGTAGTCCTTAAAAAGCTTAAATTACACAATCTATAAAGAAAAGAAATTCATATATTGACCAAAAAAAAAAGAAAAAAAGCAAGTACATAAAGTTTTGCAATTTCCTTCTACAAGTTTTCATATTTTGAAATCGTTGCATGACAGTCTCATTATTAATGTTGCAAGCTAAATCTTTTTCAATGTACACAACCAAGCAATCATTCATCCACTGATCTCCCATTCAATTGCACAATTCATTCTTTATATATTTCATTGCTGAAAAACTTCTTTCTACTATTGTAGTTACAACAGGAAAAGTCAAAACTAGCCTCACAAGCAAATAAATTAATGAATAAGTGTCATGCATCTGTGTTTTTACTAACTTCTCAGCAAGTTCATCAACTCCTTTAAGCTCTAAAAATGAGTCATTGTTGTGCATATCAAAAATATAATTCTAAATTTGAGTGCCAAGTGCCAAGATATTTGTCCCAAAAAAATTCGTATGGATAAAACTTTGCTAGATATACCAACTTTTCCTTATGAAAAGCCACAAATAAATCACTTGGATTCAAGTAAGCTATACAAAGTAGCAACTCGATAATCACCTCTGAAAAATTGTTGTTAAGCTTTTGAAGTTGCAAATCTATGACTATGTAGAATAGCTCAACATGATATTGATGTAAATTTGTATTTTGTTAGGTGTTGCATCTCACCCTCCCACTAACTACAAATATTTCATCCATGTTCAAGATAGGAATATCATATATGGTACAAAATGAAGATACTTCAATCAATAAAAATTTCCATTCAACATCTTTCATCACTTGAAATTGTTGCTTAGACATTTCAACAAGTGTCATAGTATTTACTATATTTTGATTTTTTTGATTTTTTTTTTTTTCCGGTTGTAGTAATGATTGACAACTCATTTGTGATCCTTAAAAATAATTTCATCAAGTATAGAGTAAAGACAAATTCAAAAGATAGAATTGACCTTATAATAGATTGGGCTTCAACTTTTTGGTCGGAGAGTCCATCTTCTTCAATAGTCTTAAGTACATCAACAACACCAAAGAACATCAAAATCAGGTTGAGAATATTGGCATTTTATGATCTCTAACGTGTATCACCAAAACGTTTAAGATTTTTCTCTTGATTCAAACTTTACCCATTTCTACATGCACACTTCTCTAATTCTTCTTTAATTTTGGCAAATTAGACATCTCGAAAAGCATCTCGTCTCTTACAAGAGCCTCCAATAGCAATTACTAAATTACTAACCATATAAAAAAATTCAACAATGCTAATGTGATTTTTAACAATAGCTATAAGAGTATTGAAATTGATGAGCAAAATAATGGACATAAAATGTTGATTTATTCTCTTTCAAAATTAAATTTTTTATGTAAGGATGAATTTATTCAATCATTTTGTTGGCTTTATTTCGTGCCAAATTTGCTTGTAATTCATCATTTAGAAACCATGTATTTAGGTAGGAATCATGTAAGGGTAGTGTGTGAGTGAGTGTGAAGAAAAGCTCAAGAGTGTGCACTCAAGAAGGGCCTTACGACTGAATCTCGCAACTGGCGAGTTGCCAAAGGAGGCACAAGTGTGAAGCATGCAGGGGAGCTGAATAGTCACGCCAGCTGTTGCACTACAAGACAAAACTTCCAGTGTGGCTAGGCCGTTAGCTCGCAACTAGTTCCAGTCGTGAGTTCGAGTCGCCAAACCACTCTGTTTGTTACAAAACTGACTTTTCGCATTCCATACACATCTACTATATATAGACCCTTATACCCACGTATTATAGAGAGCTTCCAGAAAGAATTTTAAGAGAAACCCTAGAGAAAAACAAGATTGACTCATCCACAATCTTCATCCTTGATTCTCCAAATTCCCCTACTCTCATCCTCTCAATTGTTACATTCTTGAGAGGTACATTAGCCAAATACTTATCTCAACATACCTATATCTGTGAAAAGGTTAATTGGAGCTTGGGAAGCAGTTAGGTCTCAATTGTTACATCCTTGAGAGGTACATTAGCCAAATCCTTATCTCAACGTACCTATATCTGTAAGAAGGTTAATTGGAGCTTGGGAAGCAGTTAGGAAGGGACCAATTGATATTGGTTGATGCAATGGGCTAAATGCGAGATCCGGTAAGCTGGAGAAGACAAAGGTTCGGCGTAACCTCGTTAGAGTAAGAAGCTTGGAGGGTTTAGGTGCATTAGGTATATTAGGTTTAGAGGGTCTTCTGCTATTTATGTATCACAACTTTATTCTCTAGTGGATTATTGACCACTTAGAGGGTGACGGAGAGGTTTTACGCCGAGGACTTCGGTTTCCTCTTCGACAACACATCGTTGTGTTGTCTTTGTGTTTGCATCTCTGTTCCCTTAATCTTTACCTTTTAATTACTGTTGTAGTTGTGATTAATTATGAACGGTTTTAGACCCCTTAAAACACAACCATATTGGTTAGCCTAGATTAATTAGCCAAGTTATTACTTAGTCAAATTATTTAATTCTAGGTTAAAGCAATCAAATAATCATATCAAGATATAAAGCAGCGGAAAATAAATGAACACAAGATATGATGACCCAGGAAACCACACAGTAAAAACCTAGGGAGGATTTGACCTAGCTATCCTTAAGGTAAACCTGAATCCACTATGCGAAAGAATTGAAGTTCATACATGAAAGCTCAAAAAACGTGTTGAAAACACAAGAGCTGTTTAGACCCCCTAATTAAAATTACGGCTCGATAGATTTTACACAACTTTGATATAAAGTGCGGAATAGTGTAAACACGAGCGGATGAACAAGTAGGCTACTCTAATCCATAAACAAAGCAACACAGCAGTATAATGGAATAAAACAAGAGTAGGGAAGAAGGATGCAAACACAGAAAACACCGAGACGTGTTCTCGAATAGGAAACCGAAGAACTCGGCGAAAAACCTCTCCGCCGCCCTCCAAGCGGAAATCGATCCACTAGACAATCAGTTGGGATACATGAGAAAGCAAGAGACCCTCCAAGCCTAATCTACCCGATGTACCTAAGCCCTCCAAGCTCCTACTCCAACAAGGCTTCTCGGAACCGTGTCTTGTCTAGCTTTCCGGATCCCGCAACAAGCTCCATGTTGCATCTGCCATTCCAGGCTTCTTCCAATGCTTCCCAGCAGCACCAAAACGTCACTCAACACTCTCAAAAGGTGTGGTAAGTGTTTGGGCTATCAACCTCTCAATGGTATGGAAAATGGAGAGGGAAGGGTTGAGGAGATACCACAAGCAAGTGTATAGAGAAAGGTGGGGATGACAATCTCTAATTGCAAATGTGTTTGGCTAGGGTTTTCTCTCTGAAGCATTCCTCAAAATTTGTGGGTAATGGGGGTTTATATAGGATAGGTGCAAAATGTGTGAGTCATTCAGTACAGGCTGGCAGAATAGCATGTCTCGCGGGTGTCTCGCGGGAAGGCCTTACCCGCGAGATACTCGCGAGAGACAGCTGTCTCCACCTGGACTGACTCTTCGCATTCCAGCATGTGTAGGGCACATGCCTCACTTCGCGGGAAGCTTAGTCGCGACATACCCGCGAGATTCCTTCAGCTTCCAATTTTGCTTGAGTCTTCACACACTCTCTATCACACACCCCTTACATCAATTCCCACAACTAATACAGGGTATAAACAATTGATATTAATTACAATCAAATTTGGCACGGAATAAAAGCCAACAAAAACACATAGTTGTAAATCACAACTTTACAATCTCCCCCTTTGGCTATTCCGTGACAAAACCCTAAAACAGACTCTAGACTTAAACGTGAGTTTGGGAACACAGGCAAAACTCACTCACACCTAATTCTAGATTCTGATAAGCTCTTGAAACATATGAACAAGTAACTCCTAAAACACAACAACAAAGTATCATCATTGTATGCAGAAAACTTGAAAAACATATGGAGCAATAATAGCATGATCAAGCAAGATGAAATAGAAAACACTAGATCATGGCAAGATCAAACAGGTAATCACTATACGCAAGCAATTACAATGCTCATTCACACACGGAATGACCAACCGGATATGCAAGATGATAGGCTCAATTAAAGAGTACCATTTGCACATCCAACACTCAACCAATGCAAAATACTCGAAGTATTTGCATCTAGGAACAGTCCTACTAGGGCACAAGAGTGTTCATCACTCAACCAATGCATAGAACGAATATGCATCTAGGAACAATCCTACACGGGCACAAGAGTGATGTGGTGAAGAAAATGTATAACATTAAACTTCAACAACACAAGCATAGAGGCTGCATAAGCAACGAATTGCAAATACATGGCACAAACCATAAGAGCCTACAAATCATGCAATGAAACAAAACAACCCTTAAAGCTTACAAAAGCAACATGGGTACATGCAAAGAATACTACTAAGCATAGAGAGAGTCATACAAAGAACATCTGAAATAATACTTAAATAAAACGTAGTATCAAAGACTTAAACCAAAAGCAAAGCAGTAAAACAGTTATAACCACTAAAAATACTAAATAAAAACCGTCTTTAAAACCAATAACCAATGATACTAAGTTGCTAGACTATGCTCCCCCTAACGTTGTGCAAGCTCTTCTCTAGCTCCCCCTTAGAATTTTCTCCCCCTTTTTGACCGGAATGGCCAAAGGGTCAGAACTGCTCTGATTCTGAATCCGAGTCGAGCTCCATAGATAAGTCTTGCACTTGAGAAGAGAGCGCAGTGATCTGTCCTTGAAGGTATGCAAATTGGTTCGCGGTGTACTGCACATGGGAGTCAAGCACCGTAGACATCTGATCCATCTTAGCAAGCAGCTGATCCAGTTTGCTTAAGCCTTGTGGAGGAGCCGAAGAAGATGGCTGTACAGCGGGCTCAGGAACCGAGGTGAACCTATCGATCTCTTCCTCTGTATCTTCACCTTCCTCCTGCTGAACTTGTCGTGGTGGTGGTATGTTATGCACACCGGTCTTTGATCCCTTGATGTGTGCAGTGCTTCTAGTCAGTGTATGGCCACCAATGGGATAGTCTCTCTGAACAACCGTGAGGCCACTGGGCAGCTTGAGCTTTGCCTTGGCAATCAGTCCCATGATCAAAGAGGGAAACGGCATCACAGTCCGTGAATTCTGCTTGGTGATGCTCTTCTTCAAGACATGCATGATATGGCCACAAATGTCAATCTCCTTATGCGTGAAAAGATCATACAGAAATCTTGTTCTTGGAGCAGTGAGAGTGGTGAGATTGGTGACTGGATAAAGATTGTGAATCATCACATAGCTTAGGGTCCTCATTTCTGGAGAAAACTTGATGGTGTTCATGGATGATTTCTTCGGTTCACCACCAAGAAGTTGAATCATTTCGTGAGTAGAACCCATTCTGTCCTCATAAGCAACAGTGATTGGCTGAGATGGAGGACGAGTTTCCAGAAAATCTTGAATGCTCTCTCTTATAATCACAAACTCCTTGTGACGTACCCAACACTCAATACATTCTCCGTTGACAGTGGCATTGGAGAAGAACTCTTTGATAATCTCTGAATAGACCACTCCAGTTGGGTTCAGCAACTTGGTCCAAGTTCTATCTTTGAACACTTCAGGAATGAAAGTGTCCTCAAGCGTTTCTAACTGGACTACCCGTTCCATGATGATTGTCTTGTCCTTGTAGCAGTCATTGTATTTCATATCAGCTTCTATAGACCGGAAATGATCAGACTCAATTCGGGCTCGCTTTGAAGACGATTTCTTCTTAGCAGCATGCTTGGTGGGTGACATCTACACAATTTTACAAAGCAAAGAAGCACAAAAAATATGCACCAACACAAATCAGAGGACAAACTACATTATATTCAAGTTAGATCCAAATCAGAAAAAAAACAAACTGAAAACAAAGAAATGAAGCACACTGAACTTTATGCTAAAATGTTCCAACTTATAAGGCATAATCAACAATGCAACAAACTAGGAAACAGTGCAAGAGTGTGTGTCTGTGTGCATTTGCTGATGAGTGTGTGCGGCATGAGATGCATGAGGGTGCCTAAGTGTGCCTTGGTGTGTGCCAAGGGTGTGCAACAAAAGCAAAGTGAGTGAAACACACAAACAAATACTAAACCTGAGTAGAATAATGTCAAGCAAGTGTAACACCAAGGATTGAAATCACTTGATTCCATTTTGTCACAAAAATGTCACTTGGACATTTTGACAAACACTTAGCGTGCACACAAGCAAATAAAACATGAATAATGCATGAACATATGTAAATCTACCCTCAATACATGATAAAATGCCACAAGGGGCCAACATAAGTGCAGAAACAACAAATGGGACACAGCCCAATCAAGAAATTATAAAGAAATTCGCCCAATTTTGAAAACCAACCCAAAGTTTCGAAAATCCCCAATTTTGAAAGCCCTAACACAAAATTCTGCATAATCTAAGTAAAAACTACTAAAGAAATGGTTAATGAACATACCTTGAAGAAGAAAATGCAGAAAAAGTGCTTGGATTGAAGGGAAATGAATGGAATAGTGTTTTTGGGTTGAAAGCGTTTGAGAGAGGTTGAGCGAGGGAAGTTGAATATGTTTGAAAAACTGTCACATCAGCTATATAAAAACTGAAAACACGCATTTTTCACGGGTTAGAGAGGGGCGAGACAGTCGTGAGACAGTCGCGAGACAGTCGCGAGAGGTGCCACTGAAGCACAAAATTTTCGCGAGAAGCATTAGGTCACGAGACAGTCGCGGTATCTTCTGTCTGAAATTGGAAAAATCCAATTTTAGCCAAACAGCATTTCGCGAGAAGCTGTTGGTCGCAAGACAGTCGCAAGACAGTCACGAAAGTTTCTGTGTAACATGTTAAAAAGAAAAAATATCCCTCAACCCATTTTCGCGGGAAGCTCTAAGTCGCGAGCTTCTCGCGAAACTGCCCCTGAGCCAATTTTTTTTGAAGAAACACAAAAACATGCATTTTAATTAAAACCAATGACAAGAAAGTATAAAATCACTTTCAAAAACAAATAAAACACTCAAAAATCTTTTTGGGTTTGATCAACAAAGATTGAGCCCGTGGAAAACACATTTGATCAAGTACAATCACACAAATGATGATGACATTCATTGAACATAGACTTGTGTGTTGTGTGTGGATATCAAAAATGAGATAGTCCTTAGTCCAATGTGAAGCTTCAATGATCAATTCAATCAAGGCATACACAACTAGCACTAGATTATGTAACCTATCTCAATTATAGAAACATGCATATATGACTTCCCACACGTACTTGATAATAATTTAATGGAGCTTTTCATTTGGCTCCATATTTAACTTATCATTTGCAACTTTTGAGCAAAGAGAATCTCATTTAGAGAGAGATGCCTGAAATTTTTGATATTTCAATTGATGAGTTAGTCTTTGGCTTTTTGGGCATCATGCATTTTATATTGGTCGCTTTCCCTTTTTCCTAGTCGAATACTAGTTTGTGCGACAGGCTTTTGCAGCTCTATATCTCTTTTCATTTGGAGATTTACAATTAGAGAGCTCTTTTAAGCAAAGAAAATAAAAGTGGAAAGATATATAGGCATGAGTCTATGCATGTCTCAAGATCAACAAAACCACTCACTAATCATTCATGACAGGGTTGAAGATCTATTTACAACAGTCACATAGATTTCAGAATTTCTTCCACAATGATATGAGTGCATGAGGGACAAGCTAAGCTCGTTGAATGCACAAAGCCATAAGTACAAAGGTACAAGGCAAAACATGTTTAGAGACAAAACTCAACAAAGCGATCAAACTTTTTGGATTTTCTAATTTTTATGTGTTTTTTGAAATTTTTGAACACACCCAAAGCAGACCAAGAAAAGAAAATTAACAACGACAACTGGTACAAAATAACAGCAGAAAAGATAGAGCAATGCATGAAAAGATGCAACAACAAATGTCCCTATATATTGAAAGAATTTATGCGTGGACATGTTATATTGCTTATGCATGAGTACCCCTTTTCACCCACACGTCACGTGCGTTTGGGGTGATATCCTTAATGGATTGGGTACGAGAATTTTGACTATCAAACCTTCTGGTGAAACTCTCCAAGCAGGTGGTGAAGGCACCAATCATTTTCATCACGTCCATCATGCCAGGATCACGATTTTGACTTCTCGGTTGTTCACCACCCCAAGACCTTAAGTCATTTCTTCTTCCTCGTGATCGAGGTGCGCTTGAATTGTTATCTGATCTCAGCTTTTGACAGTTGGGTCTGGTATGTCCTTGCATTCCGTAGTAATGACACACATAGTCCGTTCTAGGACCCCGTTGTGATCTTGGGAGAGATCTTCCTCTGGTTTCATGTCTTCCCATGGATTGATTTCGGAACTTATTCACTATCCATTGCTCACTCACATTCTTCTTTTCAGCCTTAACATTCTCAAGGCTTGACTCTTCCACAATAGGCTCTATGGCCTTCACGAATTTCACTTCTTTGGTAACTTTGGCTGATGAGCTGCTTCCTCTGGTATATCCTAACCCGGACTTGTCTGAAGAAGGTTTTTGAGATGAAATAACATCATCTAACTTCTGGGAGGAGACTCTCTCTATCTTGGCATGAGCTTGCACTACCTCTTGCTCAAGAAACCTCACCTTCGTATAGGCTTCAGACAACTAGCCATTTAGTGTCTCAATCTCACACTTAGCCTCTTTATATCTGATCAAAAGACTTCTGTAATCTTCCTCAGCTTTCTTCATTTTCCTTACAGCCGCCTTGGCTACTCTGGTATACTCTCCCGACTTTTCAAGTAATAAAGAGTAATTTTCTTGAAGATTAGCGGTAATCTCTTCTTCTTCTTCAGCATCTGATTCTTCCACAATCCCAATAGACTCTGAATCAGAATGCTCACCAAGCTCCTTCACAAGTGCACCCAACTCATCCAATGACTCCACATGAGCAATGGTCATGAATGCGGAGTAATTTCCCTCTCTGTCACAGCTCTCTTCCGAGTCAGAATCTGAAGAGTCTGAGTCACTAAGTGTCGTGGCATAAGCCTTACCTTTTCCCCTCAGAAAATTTGGACACTCCTTCTTTAGATGTCCATGACCATTGCACTCATAGCATATAATTTCTGAAGAAGGTTGAGACTCCCTCCATTCTTTTCTTGTGAACTCTTTCCTATCACCTCTTGAAGGTGAAAATTTTCCTTTGTTGAATGGTTTCCCACTGTTCTTCATCTTCAGAAATTTCCGGAAGTTTTTTGTAAGAAATGCTACTTCCTTCTCCACCACATCTTCTTCGGAGGAATCACCCATCCTTTCGGTGATGGTTTTAAAAGCAAGTGATTTACTCATCTTATGGGAAGGCAGTCCCATCTGATATGTTTGGAGAGATCCAACTAGTTCTTGTATTTTAATCTCATCCAAATCCTTGCTTTCCTCTATGGCTGTTACTTTTGCTCTAAAGCTTTCAGGCAAGGACCTCAACACTTTTCTCACCACCTTAGCATCTTCAATCTTCTCCCCAAGGTTTAGTTTAGCAATTACAATTTCATTGAGTTTCCCATAGAATGAATCAAATGGTTCATCATCACCCATCTTGAGTTCTTCAAATTTGGTGGTAAGCATCTGAAGTTTTGTGTCCTTAACTTTCTTTGTACCCTCATAAGTGGTCTCCAAAATCTCCCAAGCTTCTTTGGCTACTGTCATGTGAGAGATCCTGTGGAATTCATCATGAGACACAGCATAAAATATAGCGTTTAAAGCTTTACTATTTGCATTGGCTGCTGCAAGAGCTGCCTTATCCCACTCAGCCTTAGGAGCTTCCAGCTTAGTCCAGTCGAGCTCTACCGCATCCCAAACGGTATCTTCTATAGAACATAAAAATGCTCTCATTCTGACTTTCCAGAATGCGTAATTGTTTCCATCAAAAAATGGTGGAACATTGAGCGATTGAGATCGGTCCATCTCAAAAAGGGTCAAGGATCACACTAAGGTATTTAAACCAAGCAAGTGTACCCGCTCTGATACTAATTGAAAGCTCAAAAAACGTGTTGAAAACACAAGAGCTGTTTAGATCCCCTAATTAAAATTACGGCTCGATAGATTTTACACAACTTTGATATAAAGTGCGGAATAGTGTAAACGCGAGCGGATGAACAAGTAGGCTATTCTAATCCATAAACAAAGCAACACAGCAGTATAATGGAATAAAACAAGAGTAGGGAAGAAGGATGCAAACACAGAAAACACCGAGACGTGTTCTCGAAGAGGAAACCGAAGAACTCAGCGAAAAACCTCTCCGCCGCCCTCCAAGCGGAAATCGATCCACTAGACAATTAGTTGGGATACATGAGAAAGCAAGAGACCCTCCAAGCCTAATCTACCCGATGTACCTAAGCCCTCCAAGCTCCTACTCCAACAAGGCTTCTCGGAACCGTGTCTTGTCTAGCTCTCCGGATCCCGCAACAAGCTCCATGTTGCATCTGCCATTCCAGGCTTCTTCCAATGCTTCCCAGTAGCACCAAAACGTCACTCAACACTCTCAAAAGGTGTGGTAAGTGTTTGGGCTATCAACCTCTCAATGGTATGGAAAATGGAGAGGGAAGGGTTGAGGAGATACCACAAGCAAATGTATAGAGAAAGGTGGGGATGACAATCTCTAATTGCAAATGTGTTTGGCTAGAGTTTTCTCTCTGAAGCATTCCTCAACATTTGTGGGTAATGGGGGTTTATATAGGATAGGTGCAAAATGTGTGAGTCATTCAGTACAGGCTAGCAGAACAGCATGTCTCGCGGGTGTCTCGCGGGAAGGCCTTACCCGCGAGATACTCACGAGAGACAGCTGTCTCCACCTGGACTGACTCTTCGCATTCCAGCATGTGCAAGGCACATGCCTCACTTCGCGGGAAGCTTAGTCGCGACATACCCGCGAGATTCCTTCAGCTTCCAATTTTGCTTGAGTCTTCACACACTCTCTATCACACACCCCTTACATCAATTCCCACAACTAATACAGGGTATAAACAATTGATATTAATTACAATCAAATTTGGCACGGAATAAAAGCCAACAAAAACACATAGTTGTAAATCACAACTTTACAATACAGAAGGACTACAAGCTCCCCACTTGACTTCCTAATGCTACCCACCAGTAGAACTTACTGACACGACCACGTGCAAGCTCCGAATCCACGGACTCCTTCTTTCTTAGATTCTTCGATCAGCTACAAGCACCCCCGCTTGATTATCTTTAAGCTTCAATGGTAGCAACCAAGTTGATCATCAAGATGTAGATAATATCTCCAACTTAAAAACCCTAAGTTTTGTATAAAGGAAAGCTCCTCAAAGATCTCACAAGAGATTTACACAAAACAGCAATGTATGAGCAACAATACAATTGGAGCAACGTTCAAAAACGTGGCTAGGGTTTTGTTTATATACCTAGGGTAAAAACATAAAACCTTAAACGTTTAATGAAGTAGGGCTGAGTTGGAAATTCTGCAGAAAAATCAACCTGTGCGATTTTCGATCGATCGAGTCTATTCTTCGATCGATCGAGCCAGGCCGAAAGTCCCAAGTACTTCTGCAGCCACTCGATTCCAACTTTACAATAATAAACCAACTTTGAGCAAGCCTAGACAAGACTAAATACATTGTTTTGATCATGGTTTGCCAACATTACAAATTAGAGTTTTAAATACGTAAAATCCTAAGACCTTAGAACCTAACAAATTATGGTTTAGATTGTTTGATCTATTCTGTTTTAGCTTATTTTCATATTTCGCACATACATTGCTTGATAATAATCTTGAATTGGTAATTTGTAATTTGGAAGTCTAAACGTTCATAGGTATTTTTCACGTATATTGAACATTCATTTTAGACCATTGATATCACCTTGAATATTATTGGCCATCTCATAACCTTGTCCATATAGTCTTGATAAACTCAAATTAAGTTCACAAAGTAAAAATTCAACTGCATATTTGAGTGACAAATCGACAGTACTTGCTACATGTGCAACACCAAGGAACCACTCTATAACACTTTTCTTTTTGTTTACATAACGCAAAACAACAGCCATTTGTTCTTTCACTAAGATATCACAAGAAAAGAACCCATTATCAAGATATTTGATGATGGCTTTGGATGTTTTACGTACAATTGTATTCACAATGCCTTTTTGAATTTCATAGTGCATAAGTTTGCAATTTTTCGTAGTGTCTTGCAAGACTTCATTCAAGGATTCATTGTGATTCACCCAAAAATTGTAGAAGCTCAAGGAAATTTTCTTTATCACTTGAATCTTGAGATTTATCATGACCACGAAAAGCTAACCCCCGACATAAAATGAATATTATACAATCAACTATTGCATTTAATTGAATCCGATATTCAATTTTATCTTGATTTGATTACTTAACAAAAACACTTTGAATGTGTTGTTTTCCTTCATTAGATCTTCACCCTTCTTGACAGCTTGGTTATGAGCATTATTAACCCCCCAACATGGGATAAAAACTTCTCTTTCCTATTCCAAAGTCTGAATCCCTTTGTTACAAAATGGTCTCCTCTTGCTTGCTTGCCAACATCTTGCCTAAATAGGTAGCAATATAAACAAAATATTGCACCTTTGTCTATACTATATTCCAACCAACTTTTTATATTTTCATACCATTCGGAACAAAATATTGCATTTTTGTCTCTTTCCTATTAGGATGATAAGATGATGTCTTTTCTCATAGCCTAAGATCTGAATGAAGATTGTCTAAGTTAAAGTCAACACAAATTTGCTTAGAAGATAAAGATGAATCTTAGACACATGGTTTCCTTATCAAATATTTTTCCACAATACTAGCAAAAAGAATAAACTATACTATAAGTTCATTTGAAATATTATTTCTTAATACAATAAATATATTAATTATTGTTATTTTGTTGTTTCATTATTTTTTTGTACAGACCACTGGCAGTCCAGCACACATCCTACTGATTTGCACAGTGTAAAGATTGAAAATACAATGTCTTACATAATATAATTTCTTGTCTTTTATAACTTCGTGTTTACTTTACTACCCACTATTCTAGTCTACTACCCCCATTGCCCAATGCATGCCAGCCCCACGAACCCATCAGGGCCGGCCCAACAAAATTTGGGGCCTAAGGCAAAAATTTTATATGGGGCCTTTTTATATGTAAACATTAATTAAATAAAATTATATAATACTAATTAAATTAAGATTAATTTGATGTAAATGTAGAAATTGATGAATAATACTAGCTCAACTAAGGTTAATTTCAAATAGAAGATTGAATATTATAGTTGAATAAAAAAGAACTTACTTTAACTTGGATATATGACTATGCATAGTTAAGTACAGTTGTAAGATCTAAATTTTAATTTTATATATTCTTTTTAAGAGAAAGAAATAGATAAATATTATTTGGTGTGTGGCTTAGTAGGAAATTAGTCATCATTGGTGATTTATCACATTTGCAGCATTTTATTTGAAACATCTTAGGGTTTCGATTGGGTTAAATTTTTACTAGTCTCCTATTTTAAAAGCCATGTTAGAAATGAAAAAGAAAAAGAATAAAAATACTACAAAATATTCACAATAAATGTAATTATGACTGTAATTGATGAATTTTAATAACTTAATTTATTTGTGTTTGAATTATTTTTTTATGTGATTGGTAATATGTCAGTTAAATCTATAATAAAATTTGTAGTATTTTTAGCGCGGCTCTTAAAAAAAAGTACCAATTATTTAAAAAATATTATATTTTTATAAAATTTTGGGCTTTTTACTAGGGAGATGGGGCATTTTTTTAGTAAAGAAATTTTTTATTTGTTGTGGGGCCTTAGGCCTAGGCCTAAATTCTCTAGGCCTTGAGCCGGCACTGGAACCCATCACCCCTACTCAAGAGCCAAACAACACGATTACACTTACAAAAAGGCCTAAGAACCTAAGTATAAGTCACAAAGTCAGTGGACAGTGGGTCAAGTTAAAGAAATACAATAACATTAACAATTAACAAAAGGACAAAGTCAAATAAAGCTATTCAATATTTAATTCAGACTATTTAGTTCCGAAGGGAGGGAGAGGGAGAGAGAGAGAGAGAGAGAGAGAGAGAGGAGAGAGAACTAAGATGAGATAGCTTGAGGGCTTGAGGTTGAGGCCACTGGCCAGGCGATGAAAGCAGGGTTAGTAAGTCAGTGACGACTGCGGCAAGATGATCTGGATTTGAGACTGGCCCTAAATGTGCCAGCCACTAGAGTTCGGAAAAGATGATCTGGCGCTGAGGTTCTTGTTTTCCTTTTAGGTTACGATTTTCTTTTTGTTTAAAATTTGATTAGGTGTTTAGTTTACAGAAATTTAATTATTATTATTTTTCTTGATTTAAAAATCTAAGTAGTGAGGACTGATCTTGGGCTTTTTTTTTCCCTGAGATTTAAAATCTGTTGGAGGTTTTTAGTTCAATAAGAAAATTTTTGGGCTTTTTTCTTTTGCTTGATAGGGCTAATATATTGTAAAGGGACCAAATTATGAATCAAAGTTTAATTTTATTGGGCATAACAAAATTTAAGGTGGTCACAAATTTTTTTTAAGGTTAAAAAAATATAAAATTATTAAATTATTGTATATAATCTGTTTTTGTCCAAGTTAGAGTAATCCTGTGACCACCCTAGCCTCAACGAGTTGCCGCCCCTGTTCCTTATAGCGAATGGTTATTGGACAATGTTTTGGAGTTCTGAATGCAAGGTTTTCTTTTCTAATTGACATGCACTCTTATTCTTTATTCAAACAATGTCTCATTGTCACAATGTATTGTGCATTGCATAACTTCATATGCATGTATAACCAGTCAGATGTTCTATTTGATGCATGAGAAGAACATGATGTTGAGGTTTGTGATACAAATAATTCGGGTGATGCAAGAGTTAGGAAAGGTAGGATTGTAGAAGCCTTTAATCAATAGGCATAAAGAGCCATGACTCGGTATGGGGATGAGATCATTGAGGTAATGTGGGCAGATTACAAAACCCAACATCGTTGAACATAGAAAGCAAGTATTTGTGGATAATTATGGTCGTGTATTTTATGAACTTTTAAGTCATTGTATTTTGTGAACTATGTTTGTTGAGTTAACACTTACATGAGAGTGTTATTTTGTTGTTGTTTATTTGTAATCAACTATATATTCATGGCCATATATTCATAAATTTTGAGTATTATATGCTTTATACTATTCACGAACTATTATTGAAGTTACTGTTTTGTTCATTTTTCCATGATAAGTAGAGTAAAATATTAAATTTCATAACTTATAAAAAAAAAAAAATCATATTTTCCTTATATCAGACTATTCTATGGTGGAGCAGACAAATAAAGTCTATGACCACATTCAATAAAACACACTAAACACAGATAAATAAAGTGAAAACCACACATACTACACAACCACGACAATAAAACAGTCTTACATATCCATATCGTATTGACAACAAGTCTTACATAATAATGTACTACACATAGATTAAAAAACAAAATAATATTGCATAACACATTTTTACATCAATGTCATGGTGAGAAGGAATGCAACAGTTGCGATTAGTATGCACCATCCAATAAACATAATCTTCACCATTTTTTTTATTTTTTACAATGGGTTGGACCTTATCATACATGACCTTCATTTCCTCTCTCAATACACACAACTCAATTTGTAGATGTTGGAAATCATCAATGTATGGAAATGACACCTTCAAAGCCATACACCATTCAAAATAACCTTATACATCCCTTGGGCAACAATAATAAAGCATGTTTTTGTTTTTATTTTTAGATTATGATATCCTTGAGCTTGCTCTCTTCCCACATGAAAAATTGACATTTCGGAATCTAAATCCATCATCGATATCATTAGCCCTTGATGCCGACATCTGCAAATGAAATTATAGACAAATGAGTTGCAAATATAAACCAAGACAAGGATAAAACTAAAAACCATATATTATGACTATTTGTTTTGGCTTTTTATTTAACAATAAAAAAAAAAAAATATATATATATATATATATATATATATTGTTATACATTATACAGCCTGGATGTATTATTCCCTAAAGGAACTCTATAATTTTTGAGTTGTTGCTCTGTAATTTCCCACTAGCAACCATCATAATGTAACATATTGGCCCATGTAGATTATAAGAGAAAAATCTAAACAAAGGCCAAATTTTGACAACTAACAAGATAAGAAACTTCCACTGCTTATTACTCATGTAACAAGAAAAGACACAACGTTTGCTTTATCTCCATTGAATAATTCCAACCCCTACTTTTTTTATATAACCAGCTCAATTTTACTTGTATAATACTGAGAAGCTTCATTCAACAAGCATTCCATAGGAGACAAAAGTCCATTAAAACCTATCAATTATTACAATTTGGTAATATCCAAATTACTATTGAAGCATTAATAGCGAGTCCAGATAATACATCATAAAAATTTCAACCAATTCCCCATCTCATAAAGACATCCTTAAGCACATAACACCAAAAAAGAAGAAGTTCAACATGCAAACTTATGTCTCAATCTTACCAATGTCCTAAGAATATATAAACGTGCTCCAAATCTAGTTCTTGATCTACCATGAACTTCCCAAAATAAAATAAAAACAAAAAAATCAAACCAAACAAAACCCAACTACCAAACTAGAAAATGACCAAGATATCATAGTTTGCTTCTACATGAAACACAAAATGGAACCACCAATTACTGTAAATAACATACAAAAACCATCATAAAATTAAGTGGGTTTCAAACAAACATGGCAAAACGGGCTGAAATTTGCTAACCCAACCCAAACTTGCCCGTTTTGGCCAAGCCCGAACCTGATTTTTTGGCCTAAATTACATATAGCCAACCCACGGCCTGCCCATTTTTTTGCAAGCCAACTTGACCTGAGTTGTGGCCTGCCCGTTTTTTAACTTTTTTTTTTCCCTAAAAAATATTTAAAAACTACTTGGCAAGGTGTGCTAGATTGCTCCTAGGTACATAACATTATCATAAAAGGCACAATAAACTTGTATATTGTGCCCCCTATTTATTAAAAAAGATAAAGAGTTAAAAGAAATGGAAAAAAATACAAAAGGAAAGCTAAAGCTTAAAGCATCTACTGTCCAATGTCTACACAGACTACACTACTAAGTAGCACTAACTACTAACTACTAAGCTCTACTTCTAGTTGTAACATTCATTAACTAAGACTACTAACTACTAAGTAACTAAGTTATACTTCAAGGACTACTAACAATTACTAACAAGTCCAAGTCTGTCTAACTAATATAGTAATATCTATTTAACTAGCACAAACCTAGCCACAAAGTGACAAAACAGTAAACAAAACAAAATTAAAAGAATTCAATAGTGACTTTTCACATAAATCGCATACTATATATCTCATGGACTAAGATAATGTCTCATTAGTTCATTAATAGATATTCTCATATAATTAAACAATTTAATTATTTATGACATGCCAATTGAAAGCTCGAATAAACGTGTTGAAAACACAAGAGCTGTTTAGACCCCCTAAATAAAATTACGGCTCGATAGATTTTACATAACTTTAATACAAAGTGCGGAATAGTGTAAAAGCGAGCGGATGAACAAGAAACTACTCTAATTCATAATTAAAGCAACACAGCAGTAATAATGAAATTAAACAAGAGTAGGGAAGAAGGATGCAAACACAGAAAACACCGAGACGTGTTCTCGAAGAGGAAACCGAAGAACTCGGCGAAAAACCTCTCCGCCGCCCTCCAAGCGGAAATCGATCCACTAAACAATCAGTTGGGATACATGAGTAAGCAAGAGACCCTCCAAGCCTAATCTACCCGATGTACCTAAGCCCTCCAAGCTCCTACTCCAACAAGGCTTCTCGGAACCGTGTCTTGTCTTAGTTCTCCGGATCCCGCAACAAGCTCCATGTTGCATCTGCCATCCTTGGCTTCTTCCAATGCTTCCCAGCAACTCCAAAGCACTCTCTACACTCTGAATAGGTGTGGGTTGTGTTTGGGTACAAATCTCCTCTCAAGGTATGATAATGGGAGAGGGATGGAGAAGAGGCTACAATGATTTCTCACTAAGGAGGAGTAGCTCTCTCTCAAAAGATGGGTGTGTGTGTTGTAGAAAACCTATCTAGGGTTTTTCTATCTGAATAGCCTCTCATATATTTGTGGGTAATGAGGGTATATATAGTATGGGTGAAGGGTAAGAAAGTCACTCATTAAAATCCTCCAGGCAGAATGTTTCGCGACTGTCTTGCGGGAAGGCCTTACCCGCGAGACACTCACGAAAACGACAGCCTGGCATGACTCTTCAGCTTCCAGTCATGTGCTTCTCACATGACTCTTTCGCGGCTTAGCTTCCAGCGACACACCCGCGAGATCCACTGATCTTCAATAAAGCTTGAGTTTTCACCAACTTGATACTAAACCCAATACAATTAAATCCCACAAAGTACAAGGAAGTGAAATAAAGTAATTACAACACATTTTGTCATGGAATAAAGCCAATATAAAACATAGTTGTAAATCACAACTTTACAATCTCCCCCTTTGGCTATTCCGTGACAAAACACCCTATAACAGACTCTAGACTTAAACATGAGTTTGGGAACAATGGCAAAACTCACTCACACCTAAATCTAGAAACTGTGATGAACTTGGAACATGTATACCTGTAACCTGAAATACTTGCACAAAACACATTAGACCCTCAAGGTAAATCAGGTGATAAAAAGACAAGTATAATGCAACAAGTAAAATGTGATCAAGCAAAATGGAATAAAGCAATAGACCATGGCTTGACCAAACAGGCAATCACTATACAAAAGCGATCACTATGCTCATTCACACAAGGAATGAACATCCGGATATGCAATATGATACGCTCATTTGAAGAGAATCATTTGCAAATCCAACACTCAACAAATGCAAAATACTCGAAGTATTTGCATCTAGGAACAATCCTACTAAGGCACAAGAGTGTTCATCACTCAACCAATGCATAGAACGTATATGCATCTAGGAACAATCCTACACGGGCACAAGAGTGATGTAGTGAAGTAAATGTAAGACATTAAACTTCAAAAGCACAAGCATAAAGGCTGCATAAGCAAAGAATTGCAAATACATGGCACAAACCATAAAAGCCTACAAATCATGCAATGAAACAAACCCTTAAAGCTTACAAAAGCAACATGGGTACATGAGTGTTCAACACTAGAACATGATGCAAAGCAAAGATACTAAAAGTAACACAAAGCATCGGGAAAACAAGCATAAAGTAAATCAAGGTTTTCACAAAAACAATGTCTTCTCCCCCTTGGTATATGCATCTCTCCTATGACTTTCTCCCCCTACGAATGTGCACAATGTAGAATTTCTCTCTCTAAGAGTGTGCACATGAGTCATATAGCTACGAATGTGCACAATGTAGAATTTCTCTCTCTAAGAGTGTGCACATGAGTCATATAGAAATGACGATACTCTCCCCCTTTTTGTCACGAATAGACAAACTAATCAAGAGGAATGAGGGAAAGAAAAGAAGATAAGAACAAGGGTAAAAGGTGATGCATGAAGGGTGCATGATGAATGAGAAAATGAAACTCAAACATAAGACAAAAACATTTTAAAACAATGCTACAAAGCATAAAGAACATGACATGCTAAGGATGATGGAACATGATGTAAACCTAGACATGACATGGACACAAGAACATGTTATATGTGCTAAAAGGTTTAAAAGAACTTAACAAGCATGAGTGAATGCAAAAACATGTCAAGTGTTCAAGTGTGTGCAGCAAATGTGCAACTAGTGTGCATCTAGTGTGCATGTGAGATGCATGACCAATGCATGAGCAAGGCACTCAAGGGGCAAAGTGTACAAAACACACCACCAATGATCAAAACATGATAAACATGAATAATTATGGTGATCCCTAAAATTTGGTACTCATCGGAGTCCAAAACAACGAGAAAATGCCATTTGGGCATTTTATCAAACACTTGGAGTGCACACACTACACATGTATGATAAATAATGCAAGAACATATGAAAATCTTGCCTAAATACATGATATTTTTGCCACAAGGGGTCACCAACCAAAGCAAATTATCATTTAAAACAAATCCCAATAAAAAAAATTGACAGAAAATAAGTTTTCCAACTCCCATTTGAGAAAATCCCAACTATGAACATAAAACCCCCAAAAACGTAATCTAAGGATCAAAATCAATGAAATGAGTTAAAGATTACTTTAGAGATGTTTATGGAATGAAAAACACTTGAATTTAGTTGGGTTTTGATGTAGAAACATTAAAACAGGGGTTTGGGAGAAGATGGGAGGCGTTTAAAACAAAAGACCCACGAAATGCCCTTTAAAAAGCTGATCTGGAAATTTTCGCAGGTATCTCGCTACTTAGAATCCCGCGAAATTTTCGCAGGTATCTCGCAGGTATCTCGCAAGTAAGCCTTACTCGCGAAACAGCCGCGAAACAATCGCGAAACTTTCTGTCCAAAGCTGAAAAACTTGCGAATTGGACCCTTTCACTCGTGACTGAACTTAAACATGAAATAAGTCACGAAAACACCCAAAAAACATGTTTTTCACACAAAAACAATTTGAAAATTTTGAAAAACAAGGATGATACAAATCACTTCCAAAGGCAAACAAAAAGAACAAAAATCTTTTTGGTTTGATCCACATATGGTTGAGCAAACACACATCACATTTGAACACGTACAATCACACAAATGAAATAGACATTCATTGAACAAAAGTCTTGTGTGTTGTGTGTGAGGATCAAGTGTGGAATAGTCCTTAGACTAGAGTGAAGCTTCAATGATCAATTCAATCGGGTCATACACAACTGATACGAAATCAAGTGGACAATCTCCATTATAGAAATGAGAATATATGACCTCCCACACATTGAATACAAATCATAGAAGCTTTTCATTTGGCTTCTGCATAAGGCATAACAATTGGTCCATTTTATTTTGTTTGGACAAAAACATCTCATTTTGAGATTGGTGCTTGAAATTTATGATATTTCAACATTGATGATTAGCCTTTGGCTTTTTGAGCACCATACAAAACATATTAAAAAGAGTCGCTTTCCCTTTTTCCTAGTCAAATACTAGTATGTGCGACAGGCTTTTGTAGCTCAATATCTCTTTTCATTTGGAGATTTACAATTGGTGAGCTCTATTTGCAAAAAAAATAAAGTGGGAAGAGATATAGACACAAGTCTATGCAAGTATCAAGACCAACAAGACTATTGACCAATAATTCATGACAAGCTTGAAGATCTATTTACAACAGTCACACAAAGTATTCAAGATTTCTCCCACAAAGAACTAGGTGCATACAAAACAAGCTAAGCTCGTAAATGCACAATGCCATTAGTACGAAGGTACTAGGCCAAACTCACATGTGAAATGTGCTCAAACATATACGATCAAACTTTTTGAATTTTTCACTTTTTATGTGGTTTTGGATTTTTTACACACACAAAACAAAGACATAAAAGTAAGATCAAAACAAAAGCAATGCATACAAATAAATGCAAAATGCACAAATGCATGAAGATATGACATTTAATGCATGAAAGGTCCTACAAAGATCGAAAGAATTAGATCAAGGACCAAAAGAGCAAAAGCTCAACCATAAGAACCCTTCCTCATCCAAACGGAATGATTGCTTGGAATGAGTGTCTCAAGAGAAGTGAGACGAGGGTTGGGATAATGAGAACCGGAGATGCACATAGTCAAGGAGTTAAGAGCATTAAACACTTTCTTTAACAACATGCTATTTTCACTCAAATCCGGTTTATCATGCAAAGTATAACTTCCAAGAAGCTCAAGTTTCTCTTTTCTTTTAATTCTTTTAAGAGCATGAAACTTAGAGCAATGAGGTCTTAGATGACCAAAGGCACCACAATGGTGACAAACAATGTGTTTAAGTCCATTAGGCTTTTCGGGAATGGATCTAGCAACTTGGGTTTGTTCTCTCTTCAACTTAGAACATTGAGGCCTTATATGACCAATCACACCGCAATGGTGGCAAGTTGGAACAAACTTAGATCCACTCAATTCCTTAGGATTGGACCTAACCAAAGGCTTAGGCTTAAGAGCCTTTCTCTCCACTTTTTGATTTCTTTTATGTGGAGGAATGTACACCGATTTGTCCTTTGAGGCAAAACACACATTAGGCACAAAATCGGGTACCACAACATGATTGCAACATACATTTTCACCTTTTTTAACAGTAGGTTCAGCAATCAAACACTTGGCATGCATCTTAAGAGATTCATTTTCAGATTTAAGATCATCAACAAGTTTGTTAGACAAAACAAGTTTAGCATCCAAGTCCATATTCAAACACTCAAACTCTTTCAGCTTTTCAAGAGAATTTTCAGCAAGTTCCTTATATTTTTCAACCAATTTGATGGATTCATTGAGCTTAGCAATCAAATTATCCTTTTCACAAAATAACTTGCTTAAACTCTTTTGAAACTTCTTAGCATTTTTCCTTAAGAGTTTGGTGTTAGGAATATCAACAACACCCAAAGATTCATGTAACATAGCATCACAATCATGAGGATTATCACTCATAGAGACATTTTCACAAACACGTGGCATGTTACATTTATCACCAACCAAATCATATAAAGAGGCATATAAAGCACAATCCATGGCAAATAAACACAAGGGGTTAAGGATCACACTTAGGTAATGAAACCAAAACAAGTGTACCTGCTCTGATACCAATTGAAAGCTCGAATAAACGTGTTGAAAACACAAGAGCTGTTTAGACCCCCTAAATAAAATTACGGCTCGATAGATTTTACACAACTTTAATACAAAGTGCGAAATAGTGTAAAAGCGAGCGGATGAACAAGAAACTACTCTAATTCATAATTAAAGCAACACAGCAGTAATAATGAAATTAAACAAGAGTAGGGAAGAAGGATGCAAACACAGAAAACACCGAGACGTGTTCTCGAAGAGGAAACCGAAGAACTCGGCGAAAAACCTCTCCGCCGCCCTCCAAGCAGAAATCGATCCACTAGACAATCAGTTGGGATACATGAGTAAGCAAGAGACCCTCCAAGCCTAATCTACCCGATGTACCTAAGCCCTCCAAGCTCCTACTCCAACAAGGCTTCTCGGAACCGTGTCTTGTCTTAGTTCTCCGGATCCCGCAACAAGCTCCATGTTGCATCTGCCATCCTTGACTTCTTCCAATGCTTCCCAGCAACTCCAAAGCACTCTCTACACTCTGAATAGGTGTGGGTTGTGTTTGGGTACAAATCTCCTCTCAAGGTATGATAATGGGAGAGGGATGGAGAAGAGGCTACAATGATTTCTCACTAAGGAGGAGTAGCTCTCTCTCAAAAGATGGGTGTGTGTGTTGTAGAAAACCTATCTAGGGTTTTTCTATCTGAATAGCCTCTCATACATTTGTGGGTAATGAGGGTATATATAGTATGGGTGAAGGGTAAGAAAGTCGCTCATTAAAATCCTCCAGGCAGAATGTTTCGCGACTGTCTCGCGGGAAGGCCTTACCCGCGAGACACTCGCGAAAACGACAGCCTGGCATGACTCTTCAGCTTCCAGTCATGTGCTTCTCACATGACTCTTTCGCGGCTTAGCTTCCAGCGACACACCCGCGAGATCCACTGATCTTCAATAAAGCTTGAGTCTTCACCAACTTGATACTAAACCCAATACAATTAAATCCCACAAAGTACAAGGAAGTGAAATAAAGTAATTACAACACATTTTGTCATGGAATAAAGCCAATATAAAACATAGTTGTAAATCACAACTTTACACCAATAAATTGGATATTAAGACACAAACCCCAACACATTCCTATAACTATTGTTGCATCTGAATCAAGTTTTAGCACAGGAAAAAAAAATTCTTATTTTGTATTGATCACGTCTTTTGTCTAAGAACGTGAAAGCTACGTTGTGCACTAAAAGTTGATTATATGGATTTAAAGGTATTTTAATTTATTAATAGATTTATAGAAATTATACATTTTTAACTCTTTATTGATAAGCTTCTCTTTTTTGGTTAAATGGAAGTTTCATTAAAAACTAACTAGCCAAAGTGGCAAGAGTAGCGGCTGAAGTAGCGGCTGAAAGCTACAATAATACAGCCTAGTAGCATCCAAATTAACAAGGGAAGAAATTTCAAAAGTGGGGGAAATCAACAAAATCCTCCTGAAGAGAGCATCCCCTTTTTGCTAGAGTGTTAGCACATTTATTTGTTTCCTGAAGTACATTCTTCACTCTTACTTGATGAAAGCTGCCCATCAATGACCTGTAATCATTAAGAAGGGGAGAATATGGTCTATTAGCATTGTTGTTAGATTTAATTAGATCCATAATCACTTTCGCATCTAGCTCCACCATTAAACTTTGAACATCAATATCTGAAGCCAACCTTGGACTATCCTTTAGAGCCCAGAATTCAGCCATGATGCTTGAAATATGACAAATGGACCTTAAGAAACCCTTAACGCAGTTGCCACAACTATCTATGACAAAGCCTCCCCCTCCTACCACAACTATCTTATGGTGCATTTAAGTTATATTAAAATATTGTATTATAGATGAAAATATTAATAAAATTGACAAACTTAAGCTACAATTCACAAGTATGAATATTTGTAGTGCCGAATCTAATACCAACGTTGAGTAGATTAAGGTATATTTATTATTTAGTTTATCTTTCTATATAATCTAACTATATTATTATTTTAAATGCAACAAGAATTAGTGCACTTAAGAAGGCTGATAACTTGACATAGTCTATGACATTTAGTTTTGTAATTTTTTTTTTTTTTTTTGGTTTCTTTATGGGAATGATATCATTAGTGAACTTTGAATTTGAAGTATGTAAAGAATTTTAGTCATACTCAAAAGTCAAAACTGTTTGAATTGCAAGGATATGGTAATCTTTATATTTTTTTGGTTTGTTTGTTTGTTTTTTTTTTTCCCTTCACATGTATAATAGTAAATTAGTAACAAATAGTCTAACTGTTCGATTTGATTTATTCTCTCAAAAAAGTTGACATTTATTTATTTTTTTTAAATGTGAAAATATGAGCTAAAAAGTCAGAATTGTTTGAATTGCAAGAATATGGAAATCTTTTATATTTTTTGGTTTGCTTGTTTTTTGTCCTTCACATGTATGATAGTAAATTAGTAAAAAATAGTCTAACTATTTAATTTGATTCATTCTCTTTAAAAAGTTGGCATTTATTGTTTTTTAATGTGAAAAATATGGGCTAACCTAGTCCTATTCGCAATCCAATTGACCCGACTCATTTTCAACCCGTTTAAAATGACCTAATTTGGCCCGCAATCCAAATGATCCAATTCGATCGTTTGCTATGTCTAGTCTCAAACCACCCCCTCCCCCCCTCAAAAAAAAAAAAAAAAAAAAACATTGAGTAGTCTTTTGTATCTTCAAAACCCCAAAGTTTCATATTTCCACCGGTCTTAGTCTTTTCTCTCTATGGATGACTATGAAGCATTAAGGTATCTAAACAATGACACTAAAATATCTAAATCTAACCAGTTTACTCATTAGGGTTTGTGGAGTTTTTTTTTTGGGGGGGGGGGGGGGGGGGGGGGGGGGTTGTTTACATTTTTCAGGATTTAAGGAATTTCTTAAAAAATTTCACAAAACCCATCCCACAATATTTGTCAATCAAAATGTTATGTGCATAAAGAAAAGAAGATCATGGAGAGATTCAAAAACCATTAATGCACAATTGATAAGATTTCATCAAACTTGAATTCTCAGTCAGATTTGTGAATTTTCAGAGATTTAGTTGTACACTTTGATGTGTGGGTTTTGTGGTGGTTGTTGATGGCGACAAAAACGACTTGCTTCACTTGGGGGATCATTGATAGAGATGGAAAACCACTAAGAGAGAAGGACCAATGAGTTTTGAGATGAACAAAGAGAAAGAAAAGAGAGTATGAGCAGACTGAAAAGAAGCAACAGTAATGAGAGGGAATTCTCTCTCTTTCTCTCTCTCTCTAAATAAAATAACCATACTTTTACTGTACAACCCTATGACTTAGAGCATTCATAGCAGTTGAGGCATATTCCTATATTGCTAAAATTTAGCTTCACAAACAAAAAAATCTTGCTGCAGCAGTGGAGCTAAATCTAAAAATTTTAGCTCCATTGCTACAGTGCACATCTATAGATAAATGTGCACTATTCATGAAAGCTTAAAAAAAAAAATACATTATTTTATTTCATCGTGCCTCTCTCTCTCTCTCTCTCTCTCTCTCATCTTATCTCTGAACCTCATCTCTCTCAATCTCACTCTCTTAACTCCGATATCTCTCTTAATCTCACACACTCTCTCTCTTGACTGCCTCTTCATCTCTTCTTTCTTCCTTCACAGACCCACCGACCCTTCTTTCTTCCTCCTCAGACACCCATCACCGATCTACACGAGCCCAGCCGTCACAGACCCGTCATTGCCGACCTGATCCATTTCGGCCTTTCTTCTCTATTTTTGGCGTTTCAGTTTTGTGTTTCGGGCTGTGCTTGTGTTTTAGGTTGTGCTTGTGTTTTGGCTTTGTGTTTCGGGCTATGCTTGTGTTTCAGATTTGTGTTTCGGGCTGGGTTTTTGTTTCAAGCATGGGTTTTGGTTTTTGTTTTAGGCTGGGTTTGTGTTTTGGGCTATGATTTTTCTACTTTTTTTTTCTTCTTCATTGGTTTTGATGGGCACAGCAGTATTGTGGTTGTGTAGTGATTTTTATGGGTTTGATGGTGGTTGTGGTTGTGTGTTGATGGTTGAATGAAATATTATTTTATTATAGTGTTTATATTATTTTATTACGTTAAAAGCTAAAATAGCTCCATTGTTGTAGGATGTGTGAAGGTAAAATGATAAAGTGACTTTTTATGTAAATAAAAAGCTAAAAATATGTTTCTATTGCTGTGAATGCTCTTATCACTTAAAAAAACACATACACATACCAACACATAATTATTTATTTATTTATTTTTTTATAATTTAAAATAGGTTATTTGAAATATGATACTAAACACATTTTTTGTATTATGACTACTTTAGTTTAAACACATATTTTCACAATACTTTTTAAACTATAGTTGTTACACAATTTTGAACAATAATACTTGAAAACTGCTATCAAATAGGTACTATATTATTAATCAAATGTTTAAATTTCAAATTTTTGTGATATAAAATCATGTATAAAAATTAAGTTTATTGATCAAATACTAAATAACATTTAATTTAAACATATAAAATACATAAAGATCACATAATTTTATAGTTAGATTTTTAAATTTACATTTAATAAGAAGATATATAAAAAATTTTACCTCAAAATTAGTTTGAAAAAAAACTTTGTGTTCATAATCCTGACCAATCTAGTGCTCAGAATCTGTCTAAATTCTAAAAGAAAAAAAAAAAAAAAGAAAAAAAAAAGGGAAAGATCCGGCAAAATCTGCTTTCCCACTGCACCATCACCATGCCAATGTTCATCAGTCATCACCATAGAGTCATAGACCATCCACAGTAACCATCGACATCATTTCCTGTATTCCAAAACTCACAATCCCACCCACACCCACACTCTCCACTAATTTGAACGGGAATTCAAATTCCCAACCGAATCGGAAAACAAAAAAAGAAGGAATTCAAAATCCCAAAAATGGCAGAATTCCTAGAACTAGAATCCCAAGACGGAGTCCGAATGCCATGGAACGTGATCCCAGGCACGAAGCAAGAATCCTCGAACTGCGTCGTCCCAGTCTCCGCCATCTACTCTCCGATCAGACCTCTCCCGAACCTCACCCTCCTCCCTTACTCCCCTCTCCGCTGCCGCACATGTCGCTCCGTCCTCAACCCCTTCGCCATCGTCGACTTCGCCGCCAAGATCTGGATCTGCCCTTTCTGCTTCCAGCGCAACCACTTCCCTCCCAACTACGCCTCCATCTCCGACGACAACCTCCCCGCCGAGCTCTTCCCTCACTACACCACCATCGAGTACTCCCAAGACAGCCAATTCGACCAGTCGCCGCTGCTACCGCCGCTTGTTTTCTTGTTCGTGATCGATTCCTGCCTCATTGAGGAAGAGATGGGGTTCCTGAAGTCTTCGCTCTCGCAGGCTTTCGATTTGTTGCCAGATAACTCGCTGGTTGGGTTGATCACGTTTGGGACGTTGGTGCATGTTCATGAACTAGGGTTTGCGCAGATTCCGAAGACTTACGTGTTCAGAGGAAATAAGGACATTTCCAAGGAACAGCTTCTTGAGCATATGAGCTTTTTCGCGAAGAAGCCGAAGCCAGTTGGTGTTATTGCTGGTGCTAGAGATGGATTGTCCACTGAGAGCATTTCGCGGTTTCTATTGCCTAAGGCTGAGTGCGAGTTCGCGTTTAACTCGGTATTGTAGCTTTGATTTTAATGCTTAAATCAATCAAACTAGGTGAAAGAAAGAAAGAAAGCAAGAAATGATTTGATGTGTTTTTTGAATTTTTGGTTAGGTTTTGGAGGAGTTGCAGAAGGATCCGTGGGGAGTGCCAACGGATCAGAGGGCCACGAGGTGTACTAGCACGGCATTGAGTATTGCAGCGAGTTTGTTAGGAGCGTGTGTTCCGGGTTCTGGAGCTAGAATTATGGCCTTTATTGGTGGACCGTCAACTGAAGGCTCTGGTGCTGTAAGGATTGCTGTTTTTTTCTTTGTTTTGTTGTGAATTCGTTCATTTTGATAATGTTTTGATTCATTTTCGCTCCTTCATGCTTAGTTTTTTTTCTTTAATATGAATGGAGTTTCTTATTACTATTATGTTCCGTTTTAGTAATTGCTATGATGGAGAGTTTGATTGATATGCGGTTAGTCAGGATTTACTTGTGTTTAATATGTTGATGTTATAAAGTTGAGTCTGGTAGAGGTGTAATGGAGAGTGAGGGTGTGGAGCTGTGGGATTAGTTGAAATGGCAAATGTTGAACAGAGTATGCTCTGCACTGCTCGGCAACATGTCTGAGTGATCCAAGCTTTGAGATATTACGAATGTCTCAAGCTAACATCTTGTTGTTTGACCGCTGTTTCCGTCCTCATTAAAATGAATTCTTGTGAGTGATTAGTTTAATTGCTGGATTCAAAATTGTTATAATTACATGTCAATGTGGATCTTTTTCTTATTTTTGTGGCATATATTTGATTATGATTCTAGTTTACAAAAGGTTTCAAGTGTTTGCCACGTTTTCCTAGTTATTGCATTAGCAATGGAGGTGAAATAAGGCTTTTTTTTTTTTTTTTTCCCCTTTTGAATGGCGCATGTCTTCTTGCTTTTGTGTATTAGCTGGTTAAACATTCCTGATTATGAAATACTGGGATTTGATCTCTCTCTGCTTTTGGTTTTTGTTTTTAGTATTTCATGGTGACTCATTTACAGGGCCTTTGGAAGTTCTGCTGAGTTTTTCTTTCTGAATCTGTTGCAGATTGTGTCAAAGAATTTGTCAGATCCAATTCGTTCTCACAAGGACCTAGATAAGGACTCTGCTCCGCTTTATCATAAGGCTGTGAAGTTCTATGAGGGACTTTCAAAGCAGCTTGTACATCAAGGGCATGTACTAGATCTTTTTGCTTGTGCACTGGACCAGGTAATATTAATTTCTGTTTTTTTTTTTTTTTTTTTTTTTTTTTTTTTAATTTTTATTCTGTTCTTGTATCTCACTAGATAAATTGATTCACAGAATAGTGGTTTGGCTATTACCTATCAAATTTTTCTTTTTTCCATTCCCCTTCATATAGGTATTCTGAATGTTACCATGTAAGTGGTTTCTTTGATGGATTAACTGATTAAATAGTCCATATGATTAACTTGTGGAAAATTTCTCGGGTTGGAAGAGACTTTACTTATCAAAGGGTGGTAGGCTCACTTTGTTGAAAAGTACCCTTTCAAGTCTTCCGACTTATTATCTCTCTATTTACTGTTCTTAAAGCTGTGGCTGCTAGATTAGAATGAGTTTAGAGGAACTTTTTGCGGGGATCCTCAGAGTGGCGTTTCAAATATCCTTTGGTGGCTTGGGAAAAAGTTTGCTTACCTCTTGAGTTGGGTGGATTGGGGATTCAGAAGTTGGTGTCTTTTAATCAGGCTCTATTAGGAAAATGGCTATGGAGGTATGGTCATGAAACTAATCATCTTTGGCTGAGGGTTATTGCCATGAAATCTGGGGAGGGGAAAGGGGGGTGGAGTACTAAAGTTTGTAAAAGGGCCCAGAATTGGGGATAAGTCCTCAAAACTCTTTACCCTAAGTTATTTCAGTGTTTAGCCAATAAGGAAGTTTTTATTTTTGATGTTCTGTGTCTTCTAGTGGGTGGACATGTTAGAGTGTGGAATTTATGTTTCTTTAGGGAGTCCAATGACTGGGAGTTGACAACTTCTTTCTCCTTTCTACCCTTGATTCAATCTCGGATGCTTGGGGTGTTGGAAGCGACAATCTTTGTTGGGGCCTTAATAGTTGTGGGAAGTTTCTACTCGGTCTTTCTACCATAAGATTTAGGAGGCTCCTACTTCCATTTTCCCTTGGAAGGGCATTTGGAAAGTTGAGGTTCCTAAAAGGGTGGTTTTTTTGTAGATAGTAGCTCACGGCTAGATTCTTACATTGGATAATCTTTATGCTTTGAGGTCGCTCTTTGGCAAATCGGTGTTTTATGTGTTGTTGTAATGAGGAATCTGTGGATCACCTTCTTATTTGTTGTCTGTTAGCTCATTCTTTGTGAGTGCATATGCTTCAGCTGTTTGGGATTCATTGGGTCATGCCAGGTTTTGTTGCAGACTTAGTATCTTGTTGGCAGTAATGGCTTGGGAGACATAATTCTGATATTTGGAATTTGGTTCTAGGCTGTTTGTTGTGGATTATTTAGACAGAACATAATCGACGTACTCTCAAGGATACTGAGAAATATCTGGCTCAATTGATAGATTTGTGCCAGTGGACAATCTTTGATTGGTCTCAGTGTTGGGGTCTCTCGGACTGTTCTTCTCTTATTGATTTTCTTTTGTCTCTTAGCATAGTTTCTTGATTCCTATGTTTCTTTGTTTTTGTGCTGTTCTTTGTTCATTATCGTGAACACTGTATTTTTTCTTTCTTTCTTTCTTTCTTTCTTTCTTTTCAATAATATTACTTTCTTACCTATTGAAAAAAAAGTTAGTTTTGTTATGAGGTTGGGGAATAGATTACAAAGTGTGTTACAAGTAGTAATGGATGTAGCCTATTACAAGCATAAGCATGGGTGGGATAAGTTAGTTTTGTTATGAGGCTGGGGATGGCAGTAAGGTACGATTCTGGTATGACAGATGGCGTGGCAATCATGTATTGAAAGAGTCATATCATATCTACTTGCAGTAGACAAAGATGCTTCAGTGTTTTATTTAAAGCAAATGAATGAAGGGGGGGGCTAGGTCATGGCATATTAGATTTGCATGTTCTTTTTAATGACTGGGAATTGGAGTCGGTTGTTCTCTTTTGTGATAAACGTTATTCCAACATCCAAGTGGAATGGGCCCTAATCAACTGAAGTGGAAGCCTAAAATCAATGGTTAGTTTGATGTTAAGTCATATTATGAAGTCCAAAGAGGTAAGAATGGGTTAAATTTTCCATGGAAGACCATTTAGTGGACTTAAGGAGTTGAAGAAAGTAGCTTTTAAATTTTTTTTTTTGGGTGTGTGTGGACAGCAACCTAGGGAAAATTTTTGATGGGCAGAGCCTTATCAAAAGAGGAATTGGTAGATTGGCGTTGTATGTTCAGCTGTAGCTATGAAAATGTGGATTATTTATTGGTTCACTAAAAAGTTGATCATGAATTATGGCCTAGACGTGTATATATATATATATATTTATTTATGTTTGGTACATAGTGGGTGATGCCTAAGAGTGTTATAGAGGTTTTTATTTGGTTTGCAAAGCTGGTTTGGAAAGTTAGGATTTTTTTCTTTTGGAAGTCAGTCCCTCTTAATTAATCTGAGCGATAAGGCAGGAGGAACATTTGCACTTCTAATGGAGCAGATCAGCAGAGTGAACTGTTATTGAGTTGAAATCCAGATTTTTGTGATCATTGTTCGATTGGTCTAAAAGAATAGGCACTAATATTGCAAACTCCATTGTTGATTTATTTGTCACCCTTTTTTTTCATATGTAATTCCATAAAAGTACTTCAGTTGAGGGACTTATTCAACATGTATAAAATACGCCCTTTATTTTAATAAAACGTTAATTGCTTATTAAAAAAAAAAAAAATACCAATTCTTGGGTCATTATCACACATGCTTTCTAATATCTAATTTTTATCTTGTTTGTACTCCATATATTTATAATGCTCAAAATTATTTCTAGGCTGCTTCATCCCCCCCCCCCCCCCCCCCCCCCCCCAAAAAAAAAAAAAAAAAAAAAAACCCATTTGATCAGTCTTTGGCTGCTTAAAACTCACTGAATATGAGGTCCAAATTTGGTTTTGGTTGTGCTAACTTACCGTAATTTCATGTTGGGTTTGACCAATGAGCTATAGCTCAGCTAGCACTTCCTCCTCTCATAATAATTGGGATGAATGGTGAGTTTATGGGTTTTAGACTAACTAGGCAACTGGGTGTGTGTGTGTGTGTGTGTAACTTAGCAGTAAAAATTAAATGTTGGGGTTGTGGCTATTTCTGACTCTGGTGGCTTTCTTTAAAGCATTGGCAGGTTGGACCAAATTTATATTGGATAAGTTTTAGATGAATTATGAAGTATATCTGTTTTTTCTAATTATATAAATATGTATTATATCTGGATTTCAAACTACTAATTCATGTGCACCCTTGTATGTAAATTTTGGAGAAAATTTTAGTTTGTATTGACATGTTATTTGGAGTTCATGTGTTTATACACCCGAAGTAGGGACAAGGCTTTTGGCCTTGCTGCTTGTGCGTCTATTGAGTAGAGCTTTATGTCCCATTTGGATGGAGGGGGAGTGAAGGGGAGTAGAGTAGAGTTGGCTAAAAATAAGCTAATTTTAGGCTAAATCTACTCTACTCCCCCTCCCTCCCTCTCAAACCAAACGGACCATTAGTCAAGTAATGATCATTTGGAATTAAATATGGTATGTGGTGATCCCTTAGCTTACAGTAATTCTGTTGACTTCAGTTTCTGTTCATATTTTTTTGATAACCATTGCTGTGTCTTCCTTTTGTGCCTAGTTATTATGCTTTTCAAGTAAATTTGTGTCCTCTTTGCATCCAGGTGGGGGTTGCAGAACTGAAAATTGCAGTTGAAAGAACTGGAGGGCTTGTTGTGCTTGCAGAAAGTTTTGGCCATCCAGTATTTAAGGATTCACTCAGACGTATTTTCCAGGCGGGTGACTATGATCTTGGTCTATCATCAAAGTAAGGGTTTATTTAATCCATTTCTGTCATTGAAGCATTGCTTGGTGAAATAACATACTACAAATTGTTCTTTAAGAGCCGTAAAATATATATAGAGGTTCGACTACATTGTCATATACTTCTTTGGTTGTCCCTCTTTCATCTTAAAACTAATTCAATAGTATGAACATAATTATTTGTCAAATGTATAATGGGAATTGTTGGACTATTTTGGTCATTTTGTATATTTGTATTATTCCACTGTAGATTGACCTCATATTTTGATTGTTTTGTTTCTTGCGTGAATTGTGCCATATGGCCATAAATTATTTGTTACATCTAATTAATACCTCTTCTATGAATATGTTAAACCAGCATTTGCCAGATATTTGCAGCAATTTTTTTTTTTTTTTGATATTGCAAACTTGTGTAACCAATATTTTGCATGAATGGTGACACTTTTTTTATTTTAATCTGAATATTTTGTAATTTAATAATCGTTAGGCTGTGGTTTTCAACCATCCATCTATAGTGCCAATTTGTATTTGACCATCATTGTTTGCCGGTGGAGGTAGGTGGTTTGGGGATTTGGAGGGTTGAATTGTTTAACCAAGCCTTGCTAGGTTAGTGGTGATGGTGTTTTTGGAAGGAAAGTAACAGGTTATGGCGTCAGGTTACAGCAACCAAATATGGTGAGGCTAGAGGCGGCTGGTGCACTAGAGGTGTAAGTGGTACTCATAGGTGTGGCCCTGTGGGATGTGGAAGAGCATTAGGGAAGGAGCAGAGAAATTCTTCAGACAGATAATGTAATGTGGGGAGGGTCATCTTACTAGTTTCTGGCATGATCCTTGGAGTGGGTGGGCATTCTCCTCAAAAGGATCTTTTTCCTAATTTGTTTGCTTGTTCCCTGTCTAAAGAAGCCTGGATTTCTGGCCTGGTAGTATCTGCATCAGATTGGGGAAGTAGGAGCTGGAATTTACAATTCTGTCAAGTTTTCAGGATTGGAAGTTGGAATTTTTTTTTTTAGCTTCTTTATTCCTCTATGTCGAGGGGTGAGGGGATGATAATCTGACTTGGAAGTTGACTAAGACTGGCGTGTTTAATGTGCGCTCTTACTATTAGCTGTTGTCTGGTCCTCTCACTGTTGAGTTTCCTTGGGAGTGCATTTGGCGTGCAAAGGTACCTAAATAATGTCTTTCTTTTCATAGACAGCAGCTAGGGGTGGGATACTCACTGTTGACAATCTAGTTAAGAGAGGTCAATCCCTGGTTAATAGGTGTTGCTTATGTTGTTGTGATGGGGAATCTGTTGATTATCTTCTCTCCACTATAAGTTTTCTCATGCTTTATGGAGTTAAGTTTTTGAGGTGTTTGGGATTTGGTGGGTAATGCTAAAAACGGTTAGCTATCTTCTTTTTGCTTTGAGAAATTGGTTTGGAAAGTACTTGTCAACCAGATGGAATATGGTCCCGACATGGTTAATGTGGTTAGTTTGGCAGGAACATAATACCCGTACATTTGAAGACAATGAGAGACCCTTAGACCTCTGAAAATTTCTTCTCTTTGGTACTTTGTTTCAGTGGGCTCGTATATGGGGTTTTACGCATTGGATTTCAATTTCTGAATTCTTATAATCTGTTAGCTTTAGTTCTTGTACTTATTGTATTTGTTTCTTGTTTAGAGTGTTCACCACCATGAACATGATGTTCAGTTTTTTCAATAAAAATCTTATTACCTATAAAAAAAAGACAATATATTCATTAGAAGAATGGTGCAATGTTATCATACTGATTTATATTTGCTTGCATGTCAAGCCAAAGTTATCTATTTGTATGTTCTGTATCTTCCATAATATGATTATTTGGTTCAGAGAACCATCTTGGTTGTCATTTTCTTGGTTGTCATATTTTTTTACTTCATATTCTATGCAGTGGTATATTTGAGATAAACTGCTCAAAGGATATCAAAGTTCAGGGCATTATTGGTCCTTGTGCATCTCTTGAAAAGGTATAATTCAAAGAGCTTCTAAGTTTTTTCTCTTTTCCTCTGTTTCATTTCCATTGTTTATATATTGGCAACTTTGTGCAGAAAGGTCCTTTGTGCTCTGACACTGTTATCGGCCAGGGGAATACTACTGCATGGAAGATGTGTGGCCTTGACAAAGCTACATCTCTATGTCTTATTTTTGAAGTTGTTAAGAAGGAAAGCCCAGATGCCACCATACAATCTACAAGCAACCAATTTTACTTCCAATTTTTAACGTAGTATGGACTCCAAGCTTATGCCTCTTGAGTAATAAGTTATTTTTTCTGCCTAGCATAGATGGAAACTTCTTTTACTTATTACAGATATTTTGCTCCAGTTATCAGCATTACAGTGGTCAAATGAGACTTCGTGTTACAACCCTTTCAAGAAGATGGGTGGCTGGACCTGGAAGCATACAGGCAAGCTTTGCTGTTTGCTTGTGTATGATACATTATTTGTCTTGTTTAGTAGGTTTCCGTTTCCACGTTTGCATATTAGTGACATGGACCTAAAAAGTCATAGCTTGTAATGATGAATGACTTAGGGCACCTTTTCCCTTGAAGTTGTTTACAGATGCCTAACCATGGAATGAATATAAGTTCTGAATTAAAAATAAAAATTGGCTACTGAGTGGCTGTTCATGTTAAATGCATTTGTGGCAAAAGTGAGGTGTTGGTAGGTTTTAAATGATAATCTAACATATGTGACAAAATCATTGACAATAAGTAAGCTGTATTTACTGTATTGTAGGTCTGAATCAGTTGATGTGTACCACTTCATCTGAAGAGGAAGAAGCTGTGATTTAGTCTGAGTTGACATAATCTTTATGTTGTCTTAGCAGTTGCCTAGATAAGCGAGGCATTGATCACATTTATCATTGTGATACACCAATTCTTGCAAGCTTAACCATTTAGAGAAAGAGTATATTCTCTTTGGCTTTATATATTCATGTTTACTTGTTTTTTATTGATTAAGTTACATGCTGTTGTGACCGGGACAAGGATAGAGATAGGAGAGCAGGCAGGCAGTAAAGGTAGACCCGTGCAAGTGATAAAGCTTAATGTGGATTTGGATGGATTTGATTAGGATGAATAAAGAATTAAAGATTAGCTTGAGTTATTTATCTATCATTACTTTGTAATTTTAAATTATTAAATAGGAGTTGGTTCCATTACATTAGGAGTAGTTGGATGAGACTCATCCCATCTTTGTGGTTCGGCTATTTATGTAAGCTAATATGCAAAATAATGGCAACCAGAATTACACCCCCAAAAAACTAAAAAAGTCTCTTTCTACCTCTCAAGTTCAGGAGGCTAGTCACCTTGAATTGACTAAATATCATTTTATTTTTCTGGTTCATAAACACATGCAATCTGTCGCACTATAGATGAAACTTTTGAAATGGCATGAGTCAATGAAACCTAAAAAATTTAGTTATTTAGTTACAATATACTTTATATAAGAGGTGACACAACTCTTGCTAAAAATCATGTTAGATTTTTGACTAAGGTGAGGGTAATATAGAAAAATGAGGAAGTATGTACTGCCAGTTGGGACAACTCAAGGACGAAACGTTATCATCTATTGTGGGATGGAAAGAGTATTTTCCCCCCCAAATAACCTGATAGAAAATTGTGGCGAAGGATTTAAAGATAATGATTTGATACTTGATAGCTGATTGGAGCTTTTGATTCACTCGCTTTAGGTTATTGATTGTCATAAATGAAAATATATGTTTTTATATAAATTTGAATGTTTATCGTTATTCTTCGCTAATTTTCTTCTAATTTCGGCTTTAAAACTTTTGTCCTTAATTTCCTCCATCCTAAATTGCCATACACATTTACTTTTTCTTTTGGGGGTCAAGCATATAATTCTACTGTATATGCTGTAGGACTTGGTTGCTGGATTTGACCAAGAAGCAGCTGCTGTAGTTATGGCACGGCAAGTCTCTTTCAAAATGGAAACAGAGGTAAAAATTATAATTTATATGGTTTTTTTATACTCTGGATTTCATTTGATTAACTTATAGTTGAACATAGTTATTAGCTGTTCTATATTTCAATGATAATATAACAAACATGATTTTTTTTTTTTTTTAATTGTAATATATTGTAGAAGAAATAAGAAAAGTTTATTCTAATTGAAGTGGAGTGAACCTCATGTACACAGGGTGGGTACATAAAGTTCACCTACAAAATTATCTGTGACAACAGACGCTTTTTGGTTTTTACCACTCAAACAAAGGTTCTCAAAAATAATGACTTCCAACTTCATGATAGATAGCTCTAGTCTATCAAATATGCTAGTATTTCTCTCCCTCCATTGTGGCTAGGTCCCTCTGTCTGTATCATTCTTTGAGGTGTATTGATTCACCGGTTCTTTAACCACAAAATAGTTAGTCTCATTCTCACTGCGTATGCACCCTGAACCATTGGTGATGAATCAGCAATTACTCTCTCTCTCTCTCTCTCTCTCCGTGTGTGTTTCTGTTTTGTATAACTTAAAAAGGCTTTTTGGTACAAATGTTTGTTTTTCCTTCCCCCCTTCCCCTTCCCATCTTCCAGGCCCTTTTTTTGGGTCTCACCATTTGAAAAAATCCCTCATCTCTAGTTAGGCTTGAACTTTGGTCTAATGTGATTATGAGATTGTAGTTTTTTGTGAATTTGAGTTTGAGGAATATGGAATTGTTGTGTTTTCTTATGTGAATTTGGAACTAATATCTATTGTCCTACACTAAAACATATCTCAAGGGATTAGCGTGTAGATGATCTTGCATTTGCATTTGGTAAACACGGATGTCATTTTCTTTTGCAATTGTTATATTTAATTGTCTTGATGAATGGTGAACAAGTTTGAATAAGTTTTCACATTTTCTATGCATATGGGATTAGGTATCAGATTTTACTTGTTTACCTATCCATACATCCTAGCTTAGAAGTTAGAAGTTGGAAACTATTCTTCACTTTGGCTGAATCTTCTGTGTCTAAATATTTTTCGTTTATTTTTGCTTACTCTATATCTGTAGCCTCTATGATTACAATTTCATTGCATTTTTTGAGGTTTGGAAATAGAATAGCACTGCTCTTGCTAGCAAGTTTCATTTCTAACGTTAGTTTGATAGTTGAATAAAGGGGTTTTTGTGTTAAAAATAGAACAAAAAGGAAAAAAAAAAAAGAACTTAGACATTAGCAGCATTGCCCTAGAACTGTATAACAACACAAACAATCAGTGTTAGATTGTTGGACATGTAAAAATACTTCAAAAATCTGACTGTAATTGTTACATTAGCTTTGAACAATTACTTGGAATAGTTGGTGTTATAGAGTTAATCTCGTGTTCCACTCATTAGTTTGTTTGGCACATTTTATTTTCTTTTTGATGACTTATGACTTGCTTGATCACAACTATTGTGCCATTTTATGACATGATGCTATTGGTATTCAGGCTGAGTTTGACCCTATAAGATGGTTGGATAAAGCATTGATACATCTATGTTCTCGGTTTGGGGATTTCCAGAAGGAAAGTCCATCTTCTTTCAGCTTGTCTCCACGGCTTTCAATATTTCCTCAATTTATGTTTAATTTGCGACGTTCTCAGTTTGTTCAGGTAAATGGGTGTCTATTTGTGTATCATGTTTTATGCGTGAATCTTAAATTATAGTTCTAAAATAGTTATAACTGCGATCTTGTCAATTCTGTTTGTTACAGGTTTTTAACAACAGCCCGGATGAGACTGCATATTTTAGAATGATACTAAATCGAGAAAATGTCGCCAACTCAGTTGTGATGATTCAGCCATCATTGATATCTTTCTCATTTCATTCGGGCCCAGAACCAGCCCTTCTTGATGTGGCTTCCATTGCAGCTGATAGGATCCTGCTTTTGGATTCATATTTCACTATGGTTATTTTTCATGGTGCAACAATTGCTCAGTGGCGAAAAGCTGGATATCACAATCAGCCTGAACATCAGGTAATGTTTTGCAGATGTGGAATATGAATATAATGATGTGACAGCATGTATATCTTTATTCTAAGTCTGAGGTTGGCTGAATTTTTTTTCCCTTTGGTAAGTAATATTGGTGGATATTTCATCCACCTGAATTTATTTTTTCTCCTATATTTCGTCCTTGAACTATTGGGTGTTCCAATCTAGTCCTTCAAATTTCAAAATTACCTCAGTGTTACCCTTAACATCTTATAGGTCAGACTCATATCAATATAAAGTTATTAAGTAGCAAATCTTATGTATGTGGATACAAATGCACGCCCACCATCTAGTGGGAATCACATATATATATATATACACATATGAAGATATAAAGGGTTCCTGGAACGTATTGTATTAGTGAACCAAACATGGGAATTAAGTCAGATTCATGAAAAGTTAGGGAAAAAATCAGTTACAATTATGTAGGAGCTGTATATTAGGTTTCCAATTAAATTTAACCATGCAACACAAAAGATGTGATCTTTCCCCAAGGACATTTAAATTCAACTCTATGGCTTATGACCAATGTAGTCACATAGTTGAATTTAATTAGGGAATGTAAGGTACATCTCTTAAGGAACTGCACCTAAGTTTTGTCCATTTTAATACTATGTTGAAGCTTATGCTTAGTTCCCAATGTTAAATTCAATTTTAAGAGACGTATAGCATTATCACTAGTTCATGAAATTACTCCCTTAAGCAAGAGATGAGCTACCCTTCAGCATATTTGCAGTTCTGCTAGCACATCAGGAAAACTTGCATTTTCATCTCTAGGAGCTGAACTATTTTTGTTTGTTTTATAATTTTTAGCAGTTTAAGAGTTTCTTCTATTGTAATTTTGTAACCTTGTTTTGAACACCATGTGGTATTGACTCTAGGAACTACTAATCTTATAAAAATGATATATTGTTATTTCCTAAGTTTGTATGATATGAAGATAACCATGCTACATGGGTAATAAATGAAGATTTGTGCCAAATTTGTGAGGTGGCCTTGGGACTAAAATACATAACTTGGTCACAAGAAGAATCATCTGTATTGGGTTGAACAGTATGTGGTTTGGTGGCATGCATGATCACTAGTTTATAGGTCTGTTGTCCTTATAAACATTATAGTTTGAGTTGGTTTAGCATGTCGTGAAATATTTATTCCTCTCATGACTTATCCCAGTCAAATGTTGGCAAGGCCCAAGAGGGTATTCTATTTCACGTATCTCTAAATTAACTTATATTGAAATGTTATTGCTCCTAAATCTCTTATTAATGGTCTGCTTATAATAGATAACATTCATTTTTTCAAATCTTTTGCAACTTGATAGTATGATACACTCAAAAGCTCTGTGCTTGCAGGCATTTGCCCACTTGCTACAAGCTCCCCGTGATGAGGCAGATTCAATAATCAAAGAAAGGTTTCCAGTACCTCGCCTAGTCATATGTGATCAGCATGGCTCCCAGGTACTCCTTAATTTCTTTACTCCACAAATGTGTTAAACAAGGGCTAAAATTGTAATTTTCATTGAAATTTTTCTTTTTCACTTCCATCCTCCCTATAAAAGATGTCTTCCCTTGCTAGATTGGCTTTCATTGATAGGTAGTCACTGTAAGCTTGCACCATAACCTAGAGGGAAGAATCAAATGATTCATCTTAAAGATGTAATGGGCCACTGCTTTTGGTTGATTAATATCTTTGATGGTTTTTGCAGGCTCGTTTTCTCTTAGCAAAATTGAATCCTTCGGCTACATATAACTCTGATGGTCCTCTACCGGGAGGAGATGTTATCTTCACCGACGATGTTAGCTTTGAGGTCTTCTTGGATCATCTCCAGAGATTAGCAGTTCAATAAAGTAGAACATGACCTTGTGCAAATATATTTATTTTAAATTTTTGTACCTTTTCTGATTTTGTGTACAGTAATGCATGACTTGTAATAATTTTTGTTGTTGGTTACTTATCAAGGGAAGGGGGGAAAAAGGAAAAGTTTTCTTGCTGGCTAGGATTCATAATATCTAAAGATTGCAAGTTTCATATTACTACAGCAGTTATTCAAATGAATTAACTACATGATTTCACTTGGGCAGTGTTGGGAGATTTGTACTTTTTGAATCTGGAATACATCAATCTTAAGCCTAAATATTTATAGTCCTTTGTTAGTGTTAAAACTATGGCTTTCTACATATGATTATAGTTAAAACTAACAATAATTATAACGTATTATTCTAGCTTGGAATATCTTGCAAATTAGTCTAAATTGAATCTAGTTTTGAAATCTGGGATTGTAATTTGTAAGTTAGTTTGAGCACAACTTAAAAAATTATAAGCAATTCGGTCTGTAGTTCAGTGTATGAGGTTAGAAGGTCAGGTCGGGCTATGCTAGGACTCCAGGTCATAAACTTTGAGCCAAGCCTGGATTAGTCTCTAACATGGACCAAACTGACAAAATTTTTATTTATCTTTTGACAGAAAAGAAGAGTTTGATTAATATGCCAGAAGCGACACATTGGAAAAATTCCCAATTATAAGAGTGGCCATGGTGAAGAAATGTCTTCCAGCAAACGAACAGTTTCGAGCATACAAAGCTAAGGCATGGGCAGCTCATTACAATATATAATTGACTAATTAAATTCTGCTGAGAGAAACTGTCGAGCCTTCATTAGGCTTCATCCAGCAGATGCCCAGCACTCACAATACACATCAGTGGAGTTAAAAGGCTGCTATTTGAAGTTTGCTATCTCCTTCAAAGACCACTTCGACGGAACTCCAACTTGCCTGTAAATAGAACTTTCTGGATCACCAAAACAGCCTTTGATTCAACATGATTGCGTCCCATGTGAGATTGAACTGCCAACGTTGAGAATAACCGATCAACATTGTAATTCCCACTGATCTGGTCATTGTATTGTGGCAACCATCAGAGTTTATCTTGGTAACATTTTGCAGGGGAAGCTTCCACTTTGTCACTATCGAGCTATCTTAGATGCTTCACGTCGGTCATGTCTACATCTTGCCTTACTCCCATTTCACCAATGAATCCCTTCTATCAAAACATAAAATCCGTCAGTACCTCAAAGTGATTTATATTATCAAAATCCTTGTGTACATAGATAGGAATAACACTCTTTTAACTTTTCAATTTTCAACTCAAGATAACAGAAGCAAAATCAGAATTTGGAACTTCAGTTTAAAGAACCAGTCTTCACCATTTGGCATTTTGTGCCGAAAGTAACCAAGTGACCATAATCATAAGTTATCAACTTTATCAAAAGTAGCATCATTTGTGGGGGGCAAGTAGTATAATAATTGGGATTTCACTAGGGAAAATATTGTAGCATTTTGGCCGTTGTGCAGGCCAAACAAATAAGAGAATCAATCTCTTCTATCTATTTACACAAGGATTTTGATAATGGAGTTTGTATCATCGAAACAAACTTCACTTTCAGTGCGCGATCCAATCTTCATTGCATATAAAAGAGTATTTGTAGAGAGAATTCCTTGACATGCTCTCCACATGAAAGTCGGTCTTATTTGTAACCACCATTTGCCAAAGCTTTTGCCATTGGTTAGTGTTTGTACCACCAAATGAACTCTTGCCCACCAAATTCTTTTCGATTCAACCAATATCTGACATGCATGCACTCTTAACTGAATAACACCATTTTTCATTCTGGCTCAGATGAGCATGTCATTTCTCATGCTTCAGCCCAATGGATTAGACTTGATGATCTCAGCTTCAAACGACAAAACACTTGGTCTATAAGTTGTGCATTTTCGTAGAGGATTTGTTACTATGAGATCCTCAAATGTATAGCATTATCAAGTTGGACTTACCGAGGGAAAATTGTTGGCTTCACGGCTTGGGCTGCCTTCTGTAGCCCGAAATTTTCAATCACATCCATTTTCTACCGTCCATTATATACTATGTGTACATACCTCATCACTCATAATTTCCCATGTGATAAGTTATGAAATTGTTACATAAGTTTTTGTGCTCTCCCTAATAAAATTCTTTTTATTATTAAAAAATGCCAGGACCACAATTTTTACAACTTGCCTACGTTGCCTACATTAGTAGAAATGGTAGATTTATAAATTCACCACTCAACTCCAAGTTGCGGCGAAGTTGTATCAAAACTCTCTTCAAAAAAAAAAAAAAAAAAAAGAAGTTGTATCAAAACTCAGTAGCTGTGGTCTCTTTGTTATTTCCCAAACCCACCAAACAACGTGAAAGCTACTCACCAAGTCAACTCACCAACTCCCTCCACGCGTAATGTGTAAAGATGGATTTAAGAAGTCAGTCATCCAAATATACACTTTACCAATTTTCCCACTTTACCAAATTTTGCAGCTGAAATTCGTCTGTCTTTAATCTTTACTACCTCAAGAACATGGCTGAAACTACCTATGGCGTCACAGTGAAGCTCCTGGGGCTGATTGGACCCCTTATTTACCAAGAGCTCAGCTTGGCATGGGGCGTTCGAAACGATCTGACAAAGCTTGAGAGCACAGTCTCAGCCATCAAAGCTGTACTCTTAGATGCTGAGGAGAAGCAGGCAAGTGACCATAGGCTGAACCATTGGCTAGGGGAGCTCAAAGATGTTCTTAATGATGCCGAGAATGTGCTGGATGAATTTCACTACCGAGTTTTGCAGAAGGAAGCAATGAAAAGATACGGGAGCACTAGCAAGAAGGTGTGTCATTTCTTTTCTAGTTCTAATAATCCACTTGCATTCCGTTTTGAAATGGCAAATAAAATCAAGGGTGTTAGGGAGAGGGTAGATGATATTGCAGATAAGAAAGATAAATTCAATCTTGCTCAAGGACTTGAAGATGGGAGTATAACAATGCACCAGAGGGACATGACTCACTCCTATGTTCATCCTTCTAATGTCATTGGTAGGGATGAAGATAAAGACAACATCATACGTCTTTTGATGCACCAAGATGCTGGCAGAAATGTTAGTGTGATTCCTATAGTTGGGATTGGAGGATTAGGGAAGACCACACTTGCCAAGTTGGTGTATAACGATGAAGTGGTAGTTAGCCATTTTCAGTTGAGGATGTGGGTGTGTGTGTCTGAGAATTTTAATGTCACTAGGTTGATAAAAGAAATCCTTAAATCTGAAGTTGGTACAATTGATGAGAATTTGAGTGTGGATCAGTTGCAAATTCGCTTAAGAAAACTTTTAGAAAATGAAAAATTTCTACTTGTCTTGGATGACATTTGGAATGAGGATCGTAACAAATGGATTGAATTGGAAGATTTGTTACTAAGCGGTTGCAATGGAAGTAAAATCATAGTGACAACACGGAATAGTTTTGTTGCTACTATTTTGGGCACTGCTCCCACATACAATTTAGATGGTCTAATCCAAGAGAATTGTTTTTCTTTGTTTGTCAAATTGGCTTTTAAAGGAGACGAAAATCAATATCCAAACCTCTTGCAAATTGGAAGAGAAATCGTAAGAAAATGTAAAGGGGTTCCATTAGCGGTGATAAGTTTAGCCGGACTACTTTATTCAAAAGTTGATGAGGGTGAGTGGAAATATGTGAGAGATAACGAGATATGGAATTTAGAACAAAAGGAGGGTGACATCTTACCTGCATTGAGGCTCAGCTACAACCCCAATTACCCTTTCACTTGAAGCAATGCTTTGCCTATTGTTCTCTGTTTCCAAAGGATTATGTATTCACTAATCTTCAATTGATTCAATTTTGGATGGCTCATGGAATTCTTCAATCACCTGGCAATGAAAATCAAGAGTTGGAAGATGTTGATGACTTGTAAATCAAGGAGTTGTTGTCAAGATCTTTCTTTCAAGATCTTGATGTGCAACAAATCTGCTTCCATACCTTTAAAATGCATGATCTTGTCCATGATCTTGCACTCTCAATTGCCAAAGGTGAGTGTTCAACAGTGACCAAGGATTCCTCCATTTCTGCAGAAGTTTGTCATTTGTTCTTTTTTGACAATGACCAAGAAGTTACAACGCAATTAGAGAAGTTGAGTAAAGTTCGGACTATTATTTTTGAAACTAAACAACCAGTGTCCTTATTTGAAGCATGCATCTTAAAATTTAAGTATTTGCGAGTGCTTAATTTCAAAGAATCATCTTTTGAGGTGTTGCCAAGTTCTATTGGTACTTTGAAGCTTTTGAGATATCTCAACCTCTCAGGTAATCGCATAATTAAGCGACTTCCTAATTCCATTTGCAAACTGCACAGTTTGCAAACTTTACTACTTGCTGATTGCGAAAATCTTGAACGATTGCCCAAAGATATGAGGTACATGATCAGCCTTAGGTTTTTGATGGTTACAACAAAACATACATGCATGTCGGAGAATGGATAAGGTTGCTTCAATTCTCTTAGATTTTTGGTTATAGGTGCATGTGGACGTCTAAAATGTCTGTTTGGAGGGATGGACGGACGCCTCGCCTATCTTCGAACATTAATTGTTGGCGAATGTCCAAATTTGACATCTTTGTCACTCAGTATCAATAGCCTAACTGCCCTAGAGTTCTTGTGGATTGGGAATTGTAAAGAGCTTATTTTGATGGAGGGAGAAGACTATCAAGATTTGAAGTTGAGCCTCCGAATATTGAAGATTGTCAATTTACCCAAGTTAGAGGTTTTGCCCCAGTGGCTCCAAGCATCTGCCAACACTTTACATTGCCTAGAGATTGAATGTTGTAAAAATTTTACTGCTTTACCAGTGTGGCTACCACGTCTAAAATCACTTCAAAAACTTAAAATTACCAATTGCCTTAAGTTGTCATCTCTTCCAGAGGGAATGCAAGCTCTCACCACACTAAGAGAATTGAAGATTGAAGACTGCAAATTTGAGTAGAAAATGTAGAGAAGAAGATTGGGCCAAGATTTCACATGTACCAAAGATTTTTATTGATGAGGACAATGGAAGTTCAATAGACACAGATGACAACATCAGCGATGATGAGGTAATGGCATATTCGACTTCTTGTACTATGATGGCTTTAACAATGGTATCGATTGAATCCTAAATAATGGCTAATGCTTAGTTTCTATTTCCAAAACCTAAACTCCCTTTTCATTAAAAAAAATTCGAAGCATTTTTTGTTCAAATTATATTTAAAGTAATTAATTAAAACTTAAAATATCTTTTTGGATAAAATTGAATTTCCAAAACTAAAGCAGTCTTCTAAACCTTTATTTTTCAGTTGCCCTTTCTCAACAAAGAAAATTGAAAATGAGAAGAAGTAACATTGAATCCTATGTAATTCATGGAGGAATTAAATCTTGTTTTTGGAACATTTTGTTTCGAACTAAGGCTAGAAAGGTATTGGCACCCAAAACTTGATTGAACAGAATAAGTTTTTTTTTTGATAAGTTTAAACAGATCATATTAATAAATGTAGGAACATCTGAATGCAAAAGCCTTACAGATAACATGAGGCAATTGCCAGAATCTCAGCTCCCAGTTTTCCTAGTGTTATTTTCACCTTAAGTTTCTTATATATATGATTGCAAATTTCATTTCAGGAGTTCAACACAAATCACAACCAATAGAATGCAAGTGTTGCTCAGTTCAAAGTCACTTGTACCGTCTGAAATCAAAAGAACTTCTTCATTGCAATTTGGATTAAGAGATGTAAGTAAATAAGTATTGTATTTATTTTGATTTGCCTGTCAATAAATAAATATTTCCATTAGTGTGATTTTGTATTGTGAGTTCACCATTCTAGACACAAGATTGTTGTTTAGGAGTATGCCTTAACTGAGTGGACCGGAGGCAGATGGTTGGTAGGCGACACCTGGTTTAGGTCCAGGAACCAACTTTGACCTCTTGCAGTGGTTTACGAACCAAATACTAGATCCAAAATATAGAAATTGGTTACTGTGAGGCTGTTCATGTTAAATGCAGTTGTGGCAAAAGTGAGGTGGTGTTGGTAGGATTTAAATGATAATCTAATTTATGTGACAAGATCATAGACAATGAGTAAGCTGTATTTATTGTATTCTGGGTCTGAATCAGTTGATGTGTAGTATTTAGTTCTCCGTTTAATTGGTTGGGTACACTGGATTGTTTTGTTTTAGTTCTTTGATTCTGTTTCTAGATCTGCTAAACTTCAGACATATGGTACTGTGTCTGGGAATTATAAATCAGTTGATGTGTAGTATTTGATTGTGTATATATATTTCATCTCTAGGAGCTGAACTCGTTTGTTTTATAAATTTTAGCGGTTTAAGATTTTCTTCTATTGTGATTTTGTAACCTTGTTTTGACTACCATGTGGTACTATGTGAAGGAACTATTTATTTTATAATTCATAAAAAAATGATATTTTGATATTTCCAAGTTTGTCTGATGTAAAGATAATGATAACTCCATGGCCTCCAAGTTACTCCTTAATTCTTAACTCCACAAACATGTTAAACAATGGTTTAAATTGTATTTGTGGGGGAGAGTCGGTTTGCTTTTCATTCCTATCCTCCCTATTAAAGATGTCTTCCCTTGCTAGGTTGACTTTCATTGACAAATGGTGGTCAATGCAGGCTTGCACCATAACCTAGAGGGAAGAATCTAATTGTTCATCTTTAAGATGTAATGGGCCACTGCTTATGGTTGACTACCATCTTTTGAGTGACTTTATATGAGTGAAAATCATGATGTGGAAAATGGAGAGAGAAATGCTTTAAAGAGTTGCTAGGTCTATATATTTACTTGCATAATGCATTTGAGGTGTTTATTGGTTTAAACATATGGTGTCTTCTCAAGTGCTGTATGTTGCAACTATGAATTTGGTGCTTTGCTAAGTGTGCGTTTGGCATTGGCTTAAAAAGCCAGCTTTTAGTACTATTGAAATCATCAGTTTAGTACCTGATGTTTGGTTGTGGTTTAATCAATACTATATTGTTGACTATATCTGTAGGACATTTTTCATTTTTTTTCAATAAATCATTACTTTAATGCCCGTGTAGGAGCTAGTGCGCACTAATGTACATCATGGTTTTTGCAGACTTGTTTTCTTTTAGCAAAATTGAATCCTTTGGCTACATATAACTCTAATGGTCCTCTACTGGGAGGAGATGTTTATCTTCACTGACGATGTGAGCTTTGAGGTCTTCTTGGATCATCTCCAAAGACGTTCAATAAAGTAGAATACCTTTACACCACCACATGCAAATGTAATGTATTTATCTTTAATTTTTCTTTTCCCATTTGTTGTACAGGAATGCATGACTTGTATTAATTTTTCTTGTTGGTTACTTATCAAAAGAGGGGAAGAGGGGGTGGGGAGAGTTTTCTTCTTGGCTAGGATTCATAGTATTTAAAGATTACAAATTTTATATTACTATAGTAATTATTCAAATTAATTAATTACATGATTTCACTTGGGTGGTGTTTGGTATTTTGTACATTTTGTATCTAGAACACATCAATTTTAAGCCTAAATCTCTATAGTCCTTTGTTAGTGTTAAAACTATGGCTCTCTACAGATATTTATGGTTAAAATTGACAATAAGTAAAACTTATTATTCTAGCTTGGATAATCTTGCAAATTAGTCTAAATTGGACCGTTCTGAAATATGGGATTGTTAGCTAAGCTCAATTCTAGTCTAAAAGCTTTTAAGCAATCTGGTCCGTAGCAGAGTGTGAGTTATGAGTTAGAAGATCAGGTTGGGCTATGCTGGGCCTCCAGGTTATAAAATTTGAGCCGAGACTGGATTAGTCTCTTACTTGGACCAAACTTAAACAAATTTTTTGTTTTTTAGTTTGACAGAAAAGAAGAATTTTAATATATCAGAAACTATATACTTTGGAAACATCCTCAATTATAAGACTGGCATTGGTTGAAGGAACATCTCCCATCCAAACTGATTCAAATAAACAGTCTTGAGCATATAAAGCTAAGGCATAGGCAGTCCCAATACAATATAAATGGGACTAATGAAATTCTGCAGAAAGGAACTGTGGAGCCTTCATTTTGGCTTCATCCAGTAGAAACCCTGCACTCCCAGGACATATCAGTGAAGTTTTTTGTTTTTGTTTTTTGATAATCAACACATCAGTGAAGTTAAGAGCTGCTATTTGAACTTTGCTATCAAAAGCCAACTGAAGGAACCCCAACTCGCCTGTAAAAATGAACAACCTGGATCACCAAAACAGCTGTTGTGAACCAGGAAAATAAAAATAAAATTTGATAGTTTAGTCAATTTGAGAAGACTAATCTCCTTAATGTTAAAAGAAAGAGAGAGACTTTTTGGGTTTAATTCTACTTACTTCATTCATAATTCCTACGTATATAAATACTAGTGAGTAGATAATCCTCATCACAACAAATTCATAAAATATTTTGAATTGATATACAAATATTAATCCTAATCCTGATTTACTGCAGAAATTCTCATCCTAATCTACTGCAGATCTACTGCAGAATCTTATTTGAAATTCAACTTGAAAACTAACATCCTTATCTTCTTATATTGTTATCCAAGTGCAATGCAATCGCCTTTTGGTGTTGTTTGAACCGTAACAACAGCCTTTGCTTCATCATGATTGCATCCCATGTGAGATTGGACTGCCAAAGTTACTAAAACTGATCCCATAGAATCCCTTATCAACACCCTAATTCCCACTGTTCTGGTCATTGGATCATGGCAACTATGAAAGTTTATCTTGAAAACATTTTGCAAGGGAGTCCTCCACTTTGGCACTATCCGGGGAGACTCATTATGCAGTGGGTGTTATCCGGCTCCCAAAAACTCCAACAGCTTAAGTACTCGCCCATCAAGCTATCTATAGAAGCTTCTCGTCGGTCATGTCTACATCTTGCCTCATTTCTATTCCACCATGGTAGCCAAGCCGTTATGTAGGAAATATCTCAATCCAACTAATCCCTTCTATAAAGCATTAAGGCCACCAGTACCTCAAAGTCATTTAGATAATCAAAATCCTTTTATCCATAGAGATAGGACTAGTACTCTACACCTGTATTGCAATTTGCAAATGGACAACTCCAAAGCACATGGACAACTGACTTTGTACCATCAAAACAACTTCACATTCAGTGCTTGATCCAATTTTCCTTGCATATAAAAGAGTATTTGTAGGGAGAATACTCTGACATGCGCTCCACATGAAAGTAAGCCTTATTTAGAACCATGATTGACCAAAGTTTTTGCCATCGATGAGTATTTTTACCACCAGACGAACTCTAGCCCACCAAATCCTGCCTTTTCGATTTAACCAATAGATGATATGTACTCTTAACTGAATACACACCATTATTCATTTAACCCAGATTAGCATGTCATTTGTCATGCTTCGGCTCAATGGATTAGACTTAATGATCTTGGCTTCAAACGACGAAAACACTTACTATAAGTTGTGCATTCGAGCTGTGGGTTTGTGGCAGTACGAGATCATCTAGTGCAGTATCATCAAGTAGGACTCGCCACGAGTAAACAACAATGATCATCTAGTGCAGCATCATCTAGTGAAGCATGCTTTTGAATTTTTAGTTGACAAAATGCTTGTAGTAGGGAAGTATTTCGACTTCAGAACTATGTACAGTGTGGATTATGTATTGTGCGCCAAACGCCAACATCAACGCCAACATCACTTCACTAATAAGACCAAGTTGAAATACCGTAATTTTTTAAAGCCAGTCCCCCATACCTTTTCAGTTTTCACTCGACAAACTTTTGCCTAACTTTTACTCAACTAATGATATTTGTGCTCAGACTACCTCCGCACCCACCAAAAATTGTTTAGTATGGAGTTTAATTCTTGACACAAATCATTCGGAAGCCAAAAACAATTTATGGCATAGGTCGGGATAGCTTGAGCCAAAAATTTGATGAAAGACTTCATGTCCCACTTGTGAAAAGTACTTCGACTTCCAACTCTGTAACTTTGGCCCCACTCGATACGTAATCTTTAAAAAAGTTGTTTTCATAGCCCTTCACACCAAATATGGAAGCCCCCAATACTTTTCAAAGTGTCCTATTCTTTGGATCTTGAAAGCACCTTGAATGGCAATCAGGTTGATAATGGGGCATTTTTGCTAAAGAAAAACACCGTTTTTTCACCATTAAGTTTTTCCACAGATGCTTGCTCATAAATATCCAAAAGTATAGAAGATAATGATGCCTAACAAAAGATGAGGCTATCATCAACAATCTAAATATTTGCTATGCGAGGGCCCCAATGACTTATGGCCACACCATGAATACTACGGAGTACGTTCTAATTCTTCCTTTCTCAACATAGGCTATAGGCCCTTAACACAAAGTAAGAAAAGGTAAGGGGACAATAGATCTCCTTCCTTGAAACCTTGCAACGGATAAAAATAAATCTCAAGGCACCCATTTATTAATACTGAACATCAAACAGTTGTTATACATTCTTTGACCAAGGCAATCCATTTATCATGAAAACCTATTTTTTCATTATAGCTTTTAGGCAAGTCCATTCAACCAAATCATAGGCTTTGCTTATGTCTAAATTCAACTCCATATAAGTTGTCTTACCCGTCCTCTTATTTTTCATTTAGCGAAAAATTTCAAAAGTAATGAAAATGTTATATGTAACCATATGACATGGCGAGTCTTTTCCATTTCATTTTTGGTTGTTGGCAACTTGGCACATCAAAGCCATAATAGTTACATTTTCATGTGTAGCATGTTGCGTTTTCATGGCTCACAATGACTACAACCCTCGGGTTAGTTAGACATGTGAAAATAATGTTTTTGGTGAGTTCCGATTTTCCCACTATAATTCCCTCTTACCCATAAAAAATTATTAGGTACTTTCAGAGTATGGTAACGCGATGCACCCTCTTCTTACATTTATGATGGACCCCAACATGAATTTAAGAGAAAGGAGCACAACATTTATTTACCCCGAAACACCTAATTACTCCTTCCCCACATATTTCCATATTCAGGTCCATTGATTCTTCAAAGTTTTCACCTCTTTAGATCCCATGTTCTCTAAGCTTAGTGTCAAATCTCAAGAAACCTAGGGTTTTTCTCTAGTCTAGTAGTTGATTATGCTTCTCTATAATTCCATCTTTGGTTGTCTTGCTTGTGTGTTTGTCTCATCCACAGTTAGTCTTTTGTGGCTTCTTTGAAAGAATAACTTTTTTTTTTTTGGTCATGGTGCCATTATCATAACTATAACTTTTGGTGTGGAATGTCCTATGTCACTCTCATCCTTGTTTCATATTGTTCTTCCTTCATCAATATTGTTTCTTCCTTCAATCATTTTTTCAATCTCAATCACCAACTCACCATGACCGATAATACCACACTAGTAGCAAAAGTTTGGGAGCATCATAGTTGAAGTTGACCCATGTGGGTTGTTGGAGCATTTTAATATTAAATAATTAAAAATGAATAAATGTTACAACATAAATGTAAAGACATGAGAGTGAATATAAAAGATGAGAAGTTAATAAAAATGTTTAATCCCATATTAAAAAGGAGATAAACTATTTTATTCTTTTTAATTGTGGTGATTAATGGGCTAGCATGAATTGTCTCAGATATTGGGCTAGATATGTGTGCAAGGGGGAGGTGAAGGGCGGAGGTATCAAAAATGAAAATGAATGAGTTGGTCAATATAAATACCTATAAGCCATTACTTTTAGTTGTAAAGAAATTATGAATCTATTGACTATTGAATTATTTGACTAAGGCAAATAACATTAGACCTGATAATGGATTCTTCTTTGCATGTTTCCCTCATTAGGCCCATCTCTTAGGCTTGTTTAGTTGCCCATGAATGCATTCACAAATTGTCACTATAGTGGATAGAATGACTTATTTGTGTTTTATGATGTAGATTTTAGCAAAATATTTTTAATTTTGTTAGAGAAAATTGGAACATGTTTGAATTCAAAAATGGCTTGAGAGTGAGGCTATGTTTAGCTATTGTCCTGCCTTATATGTATATAAGCATACAAGGCTGTGTGTGTATTTTTCTCATTGGGAATAATTAATTTCATTAAATTTCTTTCTTATATATGGAGGTTATTTTTTTATTTTTATTTTTATTTTTTTTAAATTGTAGGTTTGGAGATGTGTCATAGTACGCATTCTTTGGCAAAGATGTTGTTGAGTTGGGGGGTTGCCATTTTTCATCGCTTGGAGTTTTTAAAATGGTTAGTGATGTTTTTAATATAATTTTAGGATTTTCCCTCTTACCTGTTTTCTTTATTTGGCCATTGGGTTTACTAATCTATTTAAATTGTGTTCTTTTAATTTAAGGTTTTCTAAGCCAGGTTTGATCTTATAGAAATAAAAAAGTTTTTGAGCAAGGTATGCTTCGTTAGTTTTAGATATTAATTTCTGTGTGTCAATGTCTTTTAATTACTATTTTGTTTGTATATTTAGCTACTACAAATTTTTTTTTTAATTTTTTTTTTCCTTTTTGGGTTTCTCTGTCGCAAGTTATATAATTTATTTGGAGTTTGATATTAGAATTCGTGTTTGTTTTATAAAATTTTAACTTTATATTAGAATTTATATATTTATTTTTGGAGCCTAATTGATTTAGTTTTGCATATAATTCTAAACATAAAAGCCAATTAGGATTAGATGTAGTTTATAATTGAGCATAAGGGTAGGATTTAGAGGTCGGGCTTGGTGCAATAATAAGTACCTTCCACAAAACAAGTCACTATGGTAGTTGGAAATACTATAGTATGGCTCATATTGTTTTGGTTTCAAGCAGTCACAAATCACATAAACCCCAAAATATTTTTTGTTGAGAACAATATACTCCTATGAAACTGAAGCTCCTGTTGTTTCCAATTTTTTTTTTTTTTTTCATTGGGATAAGTATTCGTTTCTATTTTGAAAATTGAGACTACTAAGTTTTTGTTAGAGAGGTTGTTTTAGATGGAGGCAAATAAACTTGAGTTTGAAAGAATTCAAACTGTAAGTCTTTTCCAGATTTGTTATTGGCTTCTCACAAGAGTTTGATAGAATTCCTAAACAGTGTTCATATGGCATGATTTGTTTTCCCACATAAATTAGTTCCTAAATCATCAATAGTTGAATATAGAGAAGAAACAAAATAAAGTAAGAATGAAGTGGGGAAATGTTATTGATTCATCTTTGCTTCTTTCTCTTTTCTTTTCTTTGCCCCGCTTTTTGTTCATATCTCCTTTTTTACTTTTGCTCCTATGCCTTGCTACTTGCTTTGTTGTATATGTTCTTGCTGTTTTGTTCTGTTGGTTTTTGAGAGTGAATTGGAAAAGGAACTACCTTTGGTGGGTTTTTTGGTTCAATAAGAAAAAGGAGGAAGCTTTATATGTTTTTGGTCATGCTTTCTTCAGGTTTCTTTGAGAGGTTTGTCTGACTATTGTGGGGAGTTGTTGGTAGTCTCAGCCCTTTTGGATTTGTGGAAAGGAGGGAACTTTTTGTATTTTTGGGCTAGTAAAGGGTTTTGTTTATGGAGTTTTGGAGGGCTGGAACAGTGGTACTTTTTGTATTTGTTATGTTACTTTTTTTTTTCTTTTCTATCTCATTTGTCTGTATTGAATTATTCTTAAGAACAGCCAATGCTATTGCCCATTGTACCTAGATAGATAAATCACTTTGTTGTATACTATAGAATATGAGCAGCAAGATAAAGTTACAAAGAATTGCCTTCTTTTGTAAAAAATGTTACTATCTAATTTTATAAAGAACATTTTTCTATCATTGAGTTGGCTTATCAGACTTGGAATATATGTAGTTTGTTTTAAAACTAACCCACATATATAAAGGGTTTGTGATGTTTCCTTCCTTAGAGGTATAGAGCATGTGTATGTACATTTTACATGAGACTGTAATTTGTGTATACACAAATTTTACTATTAATAGAAAATTTTCTGCTGCGATTGTTTAAATATGAGCCATGAAAACAAGTTTGTTACATGAGATTGTAATTTGTGTATACACAAATTTTACTATTAATAGAAAATTTTCTGCTGCGATTGTTTAAATATGAGCCATGAAAACAAGTTTGAGTAAAAAGTGAAGAAGAGGGTTAATGTTTTTTAATAATTTGATAATTCAAGAAGAGGGTGTTTGAACATAACCAATGTAGCTATAATGTTATATAGATTTTGTAGATTTTCTTAGTTTAGTATGAAATTTAAGTAGCATAATAGTGTTCAATATATAAAATTAAATTCATTTCTTTTCATATGTTCAACTTTTCACAACATAATTAAGCATAATCCTCACATGAAGCTTCTTCTTTTGTGTGTGTGTGTGTGGGGATATTGTTAATTTTTAATTATCTTGGATGTTTGTAGTTCTTTTGCACACTAATATATATTTTACCTTGAATGATACTTTGATACTTTGATATGCATTTTCTTTCATTCTTTTTTTTTTTTAATTCTTTTTTTATAGGTTTGGGAAGAGTTTTAGACTTGCATTTCCTTTTTTTTTTTTTTTTTTTTTTTTTACCTAAAAGTAATTGCCTCTTTGCAGTAAAAAAAAAAAAAAAAAAATTTCAGCTAAGGTTTTGGTTTTTCTTTCATCAAGTTAGTGAGTTAGGTTGCTTAGATTTTGTGCAAAATGTGACTTTTACTTGAAACCACAAATTGACAAATTTCATTCTTAAAATTTTTTGACACACATGAGATTGAATATAGAAGAAGGATGCTTGAGTTATGACCATCAGTGGAATGCTCTTATGGCAGTGAGCAATCATGGTAACTCTTGCAACTACTATTGGCTTGCAAGAAGGAACGAGAGGACATGCATTGTTATAGCAGTGATTATAAAGAGTTTAGTTTTATTTGCATTTTGCTTATTGAAATGCTCCCTTAAACATCACTATGTTAGCTTTTGTAGTTACTATTGCTATATATATATATATATATATATATATTTTTTTTTTTTTCTTTATAATGACCTATTGTAGTAATTGTGGAAATTGTAATAAGATGAATAAAAGTATTCGGGGTGTGCAACAATTTGCCATACAAGATTTGATGATTAGCAAGCATTTGGTTTCAAGAATACTAAAGCTAAGAGTGTGAAGTAGTTGTTGATTTTTATAGGGGCTACTTGCTTTTGTGGCCAAATGTCAACTGGGTAGGAGCCTTTTATGGGATGTTACACTTCTAAGTACACATCAAAAAAAGTGTTTGGTGTAGTAGCAATATGAAATTGAATTAGGTTTGTTGTAAATTAAGGGATTTCATTCAAATCAAGGAAAAAACCTAGAAGTTCAAATTCTTCCTGAATTTTTATTAGGAATTTTCAGTTTCTAGGTTTCGTTCCTTTTCTTTTATGAGTTTCAAATTCATATTCTAATTTTTTTTTTTCTTTTTTTTTTGGGCTTGCTATCTAAGTTATTAGAGAAGAAGGATTATTAGATAAGAAGAGAAAGGCAGTTGAGCAAACACAAGCCAAGAAGTGAAAAGGTTTTTCAAATCCACAATGATTACAAGGTTGCTCACGACTCATTCCCCAATAGGTTTTTGCACCCCAAAAAAATTGTTGGTTATTTTTCACATTTTGCTATGAGAAATGCTATGTTTTATGATTATAGGTATATGATGTTTTACACACACACACACTTTAAAACTATATATTTACAATTGAAAATGATGTTAGATCTCTTTTCTTCTTTTTTTTTTTTTTTTTTTTAATTTTTTTAATTTCAGTATAATGTTAATTTATGGAGTACACTACACAATGATTGCTCTCTATCAATAGATCTAAACACACTTATATATACATGATATATAATAGAATAAAAGAAAGATTAAATATATTTTTCAATATCTTTTCTGTGCATCGCATGGGTTAGCGACTAATAATAATAATAATAATAACAACTTCTAGTTTTCGTTTTTTTCAGGAGAATGATAACTCGTACTTAAGTGAGATAAAGGTTGGAATGAGAAGATGAGACGGGTTGGGCCTAAACTCTCGACCTAGAAACTTTGTAATGTTAACTAAGCTCAATTAATGGATTCACCTCCTTATTTAAAAAAAAAAAAAAAAAAAAGAAAGAAAAAGCACTCATCACTAATTGGGATCTAATGCTATCTGGGATCGGGTGCCATGTGCAAAATATGACCCATGTTATTCAAAGTATAGCCAAGTACTGGGCCAGTCCACAACAATTAAGGCTGGGTAGCCTATTTTTGTGAAAGCAGCCAGATGAATGATTCATAAAGATTTTAATATGCTTTTGGGGCTCGAATTAGAATGCACTTGGTTTAATTAAATCTCTTATTTCAGGGCCTCAACGGTAACTGTCATTAATCTTAGTGATAACTGATAACTACATGGCTTCGCCCAAGGGAGAAACCAAACATTTTATATATATATATATATATATATATATATATTTAAGTAACATTTGAGTTTGTAAACAGTGACATTAACTTTATTTTATTGGATACATATTACAGACATTACTTAAAATAGAGAAGAAAATCTCTTAAAAGTTTATTTTTGGAGATGGGCTGATGCTACCATACAGTTCACGAACATAGCTACTAATTTGTAATCTTATTTCTTGAGGAATTTCTTAAACCAGCGGGCAGATAATTTGGGATGTCTTTTCAACCCATTTTCGTAGTCTACATAATTGATGCCAAACCGAACGGTGTAACCTACATTCCATTCAAAGTTGTCCAATATTGACCACGCAAAATATCCCTTCACATTAACACCATCCCTGCATAAAAAAAATTGATCAACTGGACTTCAAACATGACGATTTCCGTAATATGTTTCTTATCCATAATTGTGAATGTGACATATTGTTATTTGTAATAGTAAAGTAATATTAGTAGTTATTCTAAATAAGAGAGGTCTTCTCTACTTACTTGATAGCACTATGAAGATATTGAAGATGACGATAGTAATAATCAATTCTATAGTTGTCTGCAAGGGCTTCCTTAAGCGACAATGTAGCATTATTGACCTCAGAAACTCCTATATAGTGGCAGATTATTTAGATTCAAATGGAAATCAAACTACTATTCCCTTCCAAATATTTCATTGGCTAGTATCTTAACTTTATGTGACAATAATTGAAAAGTTCAAAAGAAAATTACCATTCTCAGTAATAAAAATTAATGGGTTATTGTACTTTCTCTTTATGTATAATAGAAGTTCTCGAATTCCTCTTGGATAGATATAGAGCCAATCTGAACCAGCCTGAAATATCATATTAAAGAAAGATTTTAAATTAAATAAAAATTCAGTATAAAACACTCTCTTTACGCCCTCTAATAAAATGAGGCCATATCAGTTTTTTTATTCATTATTTTTTAAATGAATAGGGAATACCACACACAATAACGAATTAACAACTTAAAATCCAATTCATCTCGATAATTTTTAGTTTTCGGTTAAAAAAAAAAAAAAAAACAAGAAGAAGAAGAAGAAGAAGAAGAAGAAACAACTGGTTAAAAGTTAAAACCTCAACGTCACAGAAGCCATGAGAGAACTCATCGAAAATGCCAACCGGTAGGAGAAGCTTCCGGTGATTCTCAAAAGCTCCAAAGTTATCACAAATTATTATGTCTTTTCAGATCATAAAAAACCAAATAAATGTCTTTTCGTTAACCATTATGGCTTGTTTGGAAGTTTAGAGAGGGAGGAGAGTAGAGGGAAGGGGAGTAGTGGGGAGGAGAGTAGAGGAGAATGATTCACCTCCACCTTATTTGGATGTTTTTAAAATTAGTAAGGGGGAAGGGAGTAATTAGCCCTTCTCCTTGTATAATTTTGTTAATATAATAAGGATAAATTAGGTAATTTACTTGGTCAATAGTTTATGTACTCTACTCCCCCTCCAAATCTCTCCAATTTGGGAGAATTAAAATTGGGGGGTTAGAGGGAGTCCAAACCCCTCCAAACTCCTCCCCCTCATTCTTTAAAAAACTTCCAAATAAGGTAATTGCACTACTCTCCCTCCCTCTACTCTATTCCCCCTCCTTTTTTAAACATCCAAACATGCCATTAAGGATTACATATTTTGCCATGGAAATATTTTTATTCAAAAAGTTTTCATCAAATACTACGGGTGTTGATACTTATTCATCCACCTGATATTATGGCCAATTACCTCAAAGAACTTGTTTTTATTAATCTATTTTATTTGTATTTTATGTCCATCAAATGAAATATTTTTTCATCCGCCTGAAATATTATGCCATGGAAATTAACTATTTCTGCCCTTTTTTTTTTCTTCTGGCAATGGGTTTCAAGAATAAAGAAGATGGAGAAATCCAGTTAAGAATAGTGAAAACTGAGAAGGCTTTTCATTTTTCATTGCATTTTTCGTACTGTGTATGTCTATTTTAAGGATTAATGAAAAGACATTGATTTTTGTAAATATCACATATCTATGATCTTAAAAATCCATATAAACCACACAAAATCTGATAAATGACATTCATCTCAAATAATTACTCTCCTTTTATTTCATACTACCTCAGAAAATGATGATAAATAAACATATAAATTTTATTATATATATATATATATATATTCTTTAAGATGTGTGAAGATTAAACCATTTAAGACTAGCATAAAAGAAAAAAAAAATTTGGATCAAACTTCTGTAACCATCTTGAGATCTATATCAATACTATGTATGTTCAATTTCATACGCACCTTTGGACCAATAGGGATCCCATTGCGCTCAGCTGCCACAGCAAAAGAAAAAAGCATGGTCTTATTATTTGTTAGTATGTGTGAGTTACATAAAAAAAACAGAATCATAGCTCCAAATGTTTGAGTACGTACCAGAAAGATTAGCTAGTGAATCTGTCAAGAAGCTTGCGTTTTCAGCATTGGAATGATGTGAATAGGCAGCATAATTAGCAGTATAGTAGTTTAGCCCTAGAAAATCAAATGACCCATTTACTAGCTTGGATTGCTCTTTCGTGAATTTGGGTAATCGGTGGCCAACTAGAGATCGCACGCTATGTGGATAGTCACCATTGGTTAGGGGATCCATAAATCTGCCACAAACCATCAAATTTTAATTCTTTATTGTACATATTACATTAAACTAGCAAAGGGTTTTTTATTTATTATTTTTTATTCTTTGTAGATAACGAGAAAATAGTAAAATAGATGTCCAAAACAAAGAGTCATGTAGTTTTAGTATACTTACATTCCAAACATGAAATCAAGGGCTCTTAGCGCAGCATCATGGTCATGCCTCGCATTTGAGATCGGCACAAACCAGTGTGACACCAGAGTTATACCTATAATGCCCTTTTGTGATATCTGCACATAGTGAAAGCTTTCTTAATTATAAAGATACACTCAAGTTAATGTTAACTGTATTTTGTTAACGTTTTACAAAATAATACTTAAATTTTAACAAAAAGATAATACAAACCCACACTAACGGAAAAGAGAAATGCTTACTCATTTACTAATACTGAAAAACAAGTTTAATTTGCAAATTTATCTATGTTAATCTTTGCGGCAAATCAATCAATCAATCAATCAATATATAAGCAAAGACTTTATGCGGGAGAGGATGAGGTTCTGCCATGTTCATTTAGCGTTTCACTTTACCCAATCTTCTTATTAATGACCACTTTAACCCATAAATATAGAAGATAAAGAGATTTTTGGTTCCACTTATTTTTCCAACTTCTTGAACTCTTCCACTTTTAATTTAAAAAATGAAAGGTTTTCTTCATTCAATGTTAGTTTTTTACATTATAACACCTGTTATTTTATATATTCCAGTTTCCCAAAATATTGGAGGTCAGAGAGAGAGAGAGAGAGAGAGAGAGAGAGAGAGAGAGAGAGAGAGAGAGAGAGAGAGAGAGAGAGAGAGAGAGAGAGAGAGAGAGAGAGAGAGAGAGAGAGAGAGAGAGAGATTGTCTTTGGTTTTAGATCCATATGATCTAAACCTCTCAACAATATTGTCAAAACTTGATAGAGTGCTTCAACGACATTTGAGGTTTCTAAAAGGTATGTTTAGGGAAGACAAAAAGCATTTATGTGTTATTTGTATTTTTGGAAAGTGTTTAATTTTTGTACGCGATTGAGATACTCAAATGTATGTAAAATTAAATTTAAGATATGAAATAGTATAATTTTGAATTTCTCTGTTCAATTGTTGTTATAATTTTAATCTCTTGGCATGTATATTTAGTTTTGCAAGTTAAAAATTATAAACCTTAAATCTTAGATGTTCAGCCTTCAAAAGTTCATGTATTTTTTTTTTTAAAGAAATTCTTCTAAAAAAATTATAAATAAAAAGAATTTTTATGTTGAAAACGTCAAATGTAAGAACCAAATGTGCATGTTCACTTGATTAAAAAAAAAAATATATATATATATATATATATACACAATAGTCACGTAGTGGCATTTTAGGGTCTAATTAATTATGGTTACTTATATATGGATATATTGTATTACAATTTTTTTTTCTTCATTATTTTAGTGACATATAATATATAATTTAAATTAATTTTTCAAACATTATAACATATATAAGTATTATAAAATAACTAATAACGAACACGCGTATCGTGTAAGTCATCCACTAGTATTTTTTAAATAAACTGCCCCGGATTATCTTGTACCAAATGCAATGCAACCATGTTTATTGAATGGAGTACAATTTTGAAGCAAATAAAGAAAAAGAAAAAACGTATTAAAATAAATATAAAACAATTTGATGCATGGAACCTGATACTTTTGTTTGTACACTTTGACAGCAGATGCATGAGCAAGAAGCTGATTATGTGCCACCAAATATGGCTCTGTCCCAGAATCTCCACCAAGGCAATTTAAATGTTGCCAACTGGAACACCGAGCTGGTGGAAGTATCCCCATTGCATAACCACCATAACTGGTGCCCCATGGTTCATTTAGTGTGATCCAATGCTTAACACGATCACCAAATTCCTTAAAGCAAAGCTCAGCATAATCCTGAAAATCATCCCTAAACATGTAAATGCAAAAGTCACCAAACTAGTTAAAAACTAACATTACACTAATAAATTTAGCATTTTTTCATGAGCAAGTAATTTTTAGCATGATTTAGTTTTAGATCTAGAAGGCCTAACTAGCCAAATAGTGAAATTGTATTTTATTTATTTAATTATTTTTGGTTGATTCAATAATTGGAGGAAGGGGGATTTGAACTTGAATGTCCCAATTTCTATTGAAAATACTAGGGATACGTTTGGTACACTGAATGGAGATTACAATAGAAATTGTAATATTTATTACTATGAATAAAATGTGTTGTAATATAATAATTAAACCTATTCATTAGTTTAGTTGTGAGTTATAATATTAAAATGAAACTTAACATTTATTTTAAGAAATTTCTTACTCATAAATTATATTTCCTTAAAATTTGTTATTTTTAAATTTAAGAGAGATATGTGTTATTTTTTTTATTTTTACAATTGTTAGATATATATAGAAAGTTTGTTTATTTGGAAATATATTAAGTTTTGAAATTATTGCATTTACTAAGGAATAGCTAATACAACTTTTTAAAGAGGAATAATTATTCCTCATTTTGAAGAATAGTTATTCATAAGGAATGATTATTCCTTGTAATAAAAACATAATCAAACTAAAGAATAACTAAATCATAGGAATAACTATTACATTACAGTATCCATTACAGTCTACCAAACATGTCCTAGGAGATGTCAACTAGTAGAGTTACAAGGCTCTTCGCAATGAATAACTTTTACGCATATTAAAACTTTTTTTTTAGTGTAATACATCTATGAATGGATAATAGTAACAATACTATGCGATTGATATAATAAGGACTAAATTACAAATGGATGAAATTACACTTTTTAAATTTTTATAGATTTTCAATTCAATTTGTTAGATTTTATTTATGTTAGCAATCTGTGAGCAAAACAAGTCTTGTAATTAGTTTTAGTGATTGATATTTGAAGACAATATTGCTGCGACAGTTCTGCAATTCAGAGTGTGAATATGGAAATTTCAATTGATCAAAACTAAAGTTTGAGTAATTAAAAATTGCAAATCATATCAGTTTGTAGATTTCAAGCCCAAGGCCATCGTCCAATCTACTAGGGTTTCGTGCCACTTATTCTACTCTATAAAAGAGACCCTATAGGTCATGAAAAATAGAGAGAGTGAGAAGTGACTATTGTGCCTCCTATTATGTATGTTTCTACACCCAAAGCTTTCTCTTATCTTCAATTGGTGATATTTTTTGAAGAAACTTAAGATCTAGTGTTGTAAAAGTTGCTACCTCATACTAGTAATCAAAATTGTTGGATCTAAGCATTCAAGTGTGATCTTGAAGCCATAGAATGCAGATCTACGTTGGAGAAAATCTTCAAGGGGACATTGAAGTAGAGAACTGGAGGTTCATGTTGTAGCAGATCACTATTAGAGACGTTTGTGGGATTTAAAGCTCAATTCGGTAACTATAGTTAGATTTACAATGAATAGAGTTATCCTAATTGTAAATCTCTATCTTATAGTGAAATGGTTCACCTTGGATTGATTAGGTCAAATCCCCTCAAGTTTTTCCTATGAAACTATTTTTTTCATTGTTTTCTTAGATCATCATATCGTGTCTCTTTTAAATTTCCGCACTTGGATGATGTTGATAATTATGTGCTTAACCTAAAGCATACATAATAAATCTAATAATCAACTTGGATTTAAAAATAGTTAAATACAGTGTTTCGACAAGGGTCTAAATCCAACACAATCATCTAAATTTTATGTCTCTCATTTCAATCTTAGTATACTTTCAATATAGTCATTCTATCTAATTTTATCCAATCTTACTATTAGCGTTAATATATATATATATATATATATATATATATATATATATATATTTCATTTTTCAAAAAAATATCATTTTGGTGGACTTAGTGGAGCAAACTGGACAGAAGGGTTATATTGGAAACAAAAATAACACATTATAGGACTATATTAAAAACAAGTGGAAGTTAAAATGTATTTTTGAAATTGTAGGTTCATGTTAAGTTAATATATCATATCATGATCTCACATAAGAAAATTCCAATGATAAATTCCTAACAACTGTTATCAAACTCAATAATTATGTAAAACAATGAGCTAGCAACCTCATAGATAGGTCCTTTTTTTTTTTTTTTTTTTTTTTTAAATCATCAAAATGGCCTGCCTTTGATTCCTTATCTTCAAAATGGGTCTCCAAATTAAATTTTAAAAATCATATTTGTGATGAAATTTGTGAAAAGTACACTTTAATTTTTGGATGAATAAAATGGTTGATCATAAAGTAAATTCACCACTTACACAATATGAGGACTCAAAAAACCACCATACTCATCTTCCAATGCTTGGGGAAGATCATAATGATAGAGGGTCACAAAGGGCTGTAGACCTGCATTCAATCATAGCAAACAAAAGTAGATTAAGAACACATGATAAGTTGATGACACGAGATGGTATTTAAGAACCAGTAATGACCTTTGGCTAGGAGCTTATTGATTAGGTTGTTGTAGTATTTGATTCCTTCCCTATTCACACCACCGGATAGTTTTCCTTCTGAAATTAGTCTCAATAATCAGTTTGTTGGGAACATAATATGGTCACAAAACAATAGTCATTCCATTCTAGCCTAAGATGTGTACTTGATGGTACCTATTTTATGTCCTTTTAATGGGATGGATTTCACCTTTTACTATACTACGGAGAGGATAATCTTACTTGGTAGTACTCGAGACCATGAGATCGAGAATCTGTATGCATCTAAGCCCATCTTTTTCATAATCCGAACATCTTTCTGCAATGCATAATCACAAAAGATATATAAAGTTTTAGAAAAATCTGAAATGAAGATTTTTTATTTTGTGATTATCTTGTATTTAGTTAGACATGCTCAATAAAAAAATAAAAAATAAAAAATAAAATCTAGAAGACATAATTTCTTTTCTTGATATGTTCATGTGGCAAACATAATTGGGCCTCGAAAATGTTAAAAAAGTCAAGACACAAAAGTTAATGGATAATTAGGAGTACGCACACACGCACACGTGTGTGTGTGTGTGTGTATAGGCATATATATTGTTACAAGAAGTTAAGATTAAAAAAAAAAGAAAAGAAATAGGCAGGTCCTTAGGCCGCGTTTCAAACATGGCTTTAGACCCATCCTATGGCCCCATTTTTGAAACGGGGCTTTAATCTGTCTAGGGCCACGTTTTTACAAACGCGGCCCAAAAAAATGCGGCCTAATACCTCCGTTTTTTGTAGTGAGTGGGGAAAGAATGACAAGAACACTGGTTCTCTTCATAAGGAAAAACAAACTATGCAATTATGCTACAAGATTTAAGAGCTAATTATTATGAGTGCTTTTCTTTCCTTTTTTTATTAAAAAAATTATGAACACGGAACACCATGCATACCTTGTAGTGATGATATTGATCGATAGCTACGTCTCCATTGCTTCCATTCTTAATTCTACCTGCAATTTCATTGTAAGTTAATACTACATTTAGAGAACACCAAATGATTTTTTTTTTTTTTTTGTTTTCCTTTGCTATTTAAGAACTACTACTTAAGCCTCACAACCATAACATATACAACTTATTTGCAGTGTGGAGTTCAGTCAAAAGAGAATGAAGAAAAATAAATACCGAAAGATAGGAATGTGAAGGTTTACTCTTTACGTTGTGGTTGTTGTTGTTGTTGTTGTTTTTTTTTTTTTTTTTTTTTTTTTTCCTCTTTTTATTTATTTATTTATTTAATCTCAATTGGGGCACAAACTCCATCATAAACATTGCTTTATTTATTTTTTATTTTTAAATACAAGATAGAAATTTTACTAAAACCTAATCTAAGTGTATATGTGTGTGAAGCACGTTCCTGAAGACTTAAACTCAGATTCTTACCCTCATATTGCACAAGTACTTATATTTGTAGAATGACTATCGCACCAAAAGTGTTTGGTAGTGTCATAGACATTGTTAAAACAAAATAAATAGTGTAGATATTTGTAGACTGTCAAGATTTAAATAAAAATTAATAATATTATTTTGATATTTATTTACATTATTAATAATATAGAAAAATCTAAATTATTGATTGTTACATTTTTTAAAAATATTTAAATATACATTTATTAATGTTATTTTGATATCTTTTTAGAAGAATATTTTGATATTTATTTAATATATTAATAATGTAGAAAAATCTAATAACTTATTGTTAAAAAAATTAGAAATTACCCTAAAAATTTCAAAGAATCTCAATGATGGTCCCTATATATATATATATATATATATAGAGAGAGAGAGAGAGAGAGAGAGAGAGAGAGAGAGAGTTTTTTTTGGACAACACAACAGTGTCCAATTTCATGCGTTTACTAATTACTCTATACTAAAATTCCACATTTATGACTAATGCCGAGTCTTGGCTTTCTAATGTATTAACAACAAAAAATGGCCTTAAAAAAAAATGTATTAACAACAAAAAATGAACTTGGCTTACTAAATTAGACTATAAATGTTGGACCCTGACTTTTTACACACTAACAAATACTATTAATAATAATAAAAAAAAAGGGAATATTGGGTTTAGGATGATAACCACAAACAATTCATTTTTTTTATTGATAATTTGATAGTTGGGAGGTAGGAAATTTGAATTTTATGTTTTTATTTTTATTTTATTTTAACATTGGCAAGTATCAACAAATTAAACTACAAGAGTCTCGACTAAACACACAACATTAAGATCCTCCAAATTTAAAATGAATTATTTCATGGTTCGAATTAAATATTACATATCTAAATGTGGCCAAACATCCACACCTAATGGCCCATCAATGGTTACAACATCCAATGCCTTTATTTTCCTAGTTTTTCTATAGAAGAAGATAATTTTCCATACTAATTTTGGAGTGTGTAATTTACCCTGACATTGACTCGGCCTTTACAAAACATGGCAGTTCGTAGTTTGGCCTTACCGAGTATGTCATTTTCTGTAGTTTTATTTTTGTTTTTTTCCAATACAATAAAACTTCAGACACACAAAATTAGTAAATTACACCCCTGAAATCCTCAGTTATCTCAAGTTGGTCCACCTAAATGTTGTGGAGAAAATATTGTATCCGTAGCTTCATTCTAATAGATACAAGAGAAAGACGCACCTCCCCCTTATATGGTTTCCAACCTGACATAATCTCCTTATTTTATATTCCTTTAAATTTAATAATTTAAAATAAATTTTATAAATTTGAAAGTGTACAGACTATCATGTTATTTAAAATTTTAAACGACATGACATTCTGAATATTGTTAATTTTTTTTTTAAAAAGATCATGAAATGAACGAAATAAAGATGACTTGAAATAATTTTTTCTAAAATTAATTTTAATCGAAATATTGCCAAGTATTTCATTGGTAATTCATACTTTCAAGTTTCATATTGTTGGGGAGAGTAAAAAAGAGACCTGGATATCTATGAGTGAAAGTGTCCCATATGCTTGGTCCTCTACCATCTTCATTTGCTGCACCTTCATGCTGGAAATTTGAAAGAACATACATGTGCACATAATAATATTGATCATATGCTTGACATATCTGGACATTTGTAGAAAACTATGATACAAATTAACATAAAGGAAATTTTCTGTAGTTACCTGGTAAGCCGACGATGCTGTCCCAAAAATAAAACCTTTGGGAAAACTGGTCCGGTTGAGTGAAGCAGTGTCATAGCTTGGTGAAACGGCTATGCCATTAGTCAATAAGCCAAGAAGAACTAGAAGGCCTAAGACTGGATAGCCTTGAAATGCCATAATAGATTTTGGATTTTTTGTGTGTAGCACTAGGTTTATTTATTTATAGAGGAGCGCTATATAATCTAATTTATTTTAAAAAGAAAAAAAAAATGAAATGAACAAAAATAAAAGAAAAAGGAAAAAAGAAAAAAGTCAGGCGGTATGTTAGTGATCATAGCTGTCCTTCAACTCATTGTTTGACATTGTACGTAGAATTATAGATATCCTCCAATAGATACTTCCCTATAAAATTCCACAACATTGAGATAATTTCTCTACAAAGATTTTGTTTATATAGGGTAATCTACTGTATGAACCCTTATTTTTTAGTCACATTTGACGATTCTATTATCACACTATTACATTTGGGAGATTAATTAATTAGTATGTGCAAAGATTTTCTATTTTTGGGAGTATGGTATCTACAAATAAGTAACCTGCTGTACCAGATTATTAAAATATCACATTTAACGGGTCCTTCGTCAAATTAGGCAATACTACCATTATATGTGACTATATTTTTTTCACATTCAATGGTTATCTTAGTTTTTTTTTTCTCACATTTGTGGTTCTATTATTAGGTAGTACAAACATCATATATTTTTATACTTTTGTCATATTTAGTAGTTCCTTTATTTTTTACTCACATTTGACGGCTCCATTTTCACATTAAGTTGTACTAATATCACTTATGATCGTACTTTTGTCACATTTTATGGTTTTATTATTTTTACTCACATTTGACTATTCCAGTCACATTATGTATTACTAACATCACATATAACCATACTTTTGTCATATTTGATAGTTTCATTATTTTTTACTCACATTGGATGATTCTCTTTTCACATTGAATAGTACCAACATCACATATGATAATACTGTTATCACATTTAGTGTTTCCCTTATTTTTTACTCACATTTGATAATTTCATCATTATATTGAGCAGTATCAATATCACATGTGACCATAACTTTTTTATATTTGTTGTTTCCCTTATTTTGTTTCTCACATTTGATGGTTTCATTGTCACATTAGGCAATATTAACATCACATTTGACTATACTTTTGTCACATTCAATGGTTGTATTATTTTTTTTTTACTCGCATTTGATTGTTCTATCATCATATTAAGTAGTACCAATATCACATATGACTGAACTTTTCTCACATTCAATAATTGCCTTATTTATTTACTCACATTTGATAGTTCTATCATTAAATTAAGTAGTATTAACATCACACATTACCGTTATTTTGTCACATTCGATGACTCTCTTATTTACTCACATTTGATGGTTTCATTGTCACATTAAATAGTACCAAGGCCATATATAGTTGTACTTTTGTCATATTTGGTAGTTCCCTTATTGTTTACTCATATTTGACAATTTCATGGTCACATTGAGTGGTACTAATATCATATATAACCGTACTTTTGTTACATTTGGTAGTTCATCTAATATTTTCCTTATATTTGATGGTTCTATGTGTAGGGAATACTCACGAAATTCTCAGATCTGTGTGATGAAAAATAAAGGAAAAAAAAAATATGAGTCAAAGAAAACAATCACACAACATAATATTTATGTGGTTCGGCGATTTGCCTACATCCACAAAGTTGTAGTAATTTCACTATTCACAAAAAAAAAATACAGGATGCGGTAGTACAGTTTTCTCTCTCAAAACAACACACACCAAACCCTGATTTGAAAACAACAGTTTTTCTATCCTAGGCATGGTCCATTGACTAAGCCTCAGGAAAAAAAAAAAAAAATCCAATAAAACCATAGTACTTTTATATCGGAATAGGTCATAATCTGAATTGAACACAACTAGACTTCACAAAGCGCAACACCATAGTCACATTGGGTAGTACCAACATCATATATGACGTTATTTTTGTCACATTTGATGTTCCATTGTTTTGTTTTGTTTTTTTTTTTTTTTTTAATTTTTTTTTTTAAATGCTAAACCTGCTTTAACAGTAACAGGGATTCTCCCCCAACAAGGTCACTTCAAAATTCTTTGACAATATCTTCATCATAAAAATTCATGGAACATATTTAAAAAAAATGCAAAGAAGACAGAGAAGCCTAGATTTTTTTTCTCACTATTAGGTAGAAATAGTTTGTGTCAAAGACTAGGTACATGTTGTATGTAATAATCCTTAAAATTTCATTTAGTAAAGTTTCAATGGGAATTCCGATATGCTATTATATATCTACTATTCACGTCACATTACTCTTTTTATTTTTTATTTTATTTATTTATTTATTTATATTATCACTTTTAACTGATAAATACTTATTATTATATAGAATATGTCTTTAAAATTCTCAAAATATATCACAAAGATCATTGTTACAAACTTGTTATATCAGTTCTTACATGGATGTTGTTGAAATGGTACACTTATATATGTGAGAATAGCAAGACAAAGTAATTGAGATTAAATACCATCCCCTAATATCTTGTCTAAATATGTAGGATCAACTATCCATATACTCCCTTCTAGCTTAAGAGATTCAAAATGGAGTCCCCACTTAATTTAATCCAAGACCAAAGAAATTAAGAAGACCTTAAAATTTTATTGTTACAAAATAATGCATAAATTTCAAAACAAATGTAGTATATTTTTTTTTTTGGCAAGGAAGGGTGTTCTTTCTGGGCTTGAATACTTTGTGCAGAGGTTGTTCTAGCCATAAAACACTTGTTGGGCTATTGTATCTTGGGGGAGACAAGTTAGGGATGGTCTGCACTGGTTACAAAGTTTAGCCAACCAAGGGCTCGAATTTTCTTAAAGAGAGCGAGTGCCACACCTTAGTCCAAATAGTGTTGTGTAATTTTTTTTTTTTTTTTACATTAATAATATTCAAAAGTATTATTCAGTTTCTCTTTGTGTTATTTCCATTATCATTGTGTTTGTGCCAACAATTTTAAGTAGAATCAACACATGGAGCCTACACAAGAGAAACCAAATGAGCCTGTTGGAGATCTCAACAAGCCCTTTCGCTTTAAGGGAGCCCACTTTAAGAGGTGGAAAGGAAAGGTCCTCTTCTGCTTGAGCCTTCTCAAAGTTGCCTACATCCTGACTAACAAGAATCCATCAAAAGTGTCTATCGATGAGATGAGCGAGGAAGAATATAGTCTCCATCAAGAAAAATAAGATAAGTATACAAAAGATGAATATAATTGTCCCTCTTATCTTTTGAATTGTCTTGCCAATCATTTTGATGATTATTATGATACAACTTATAATTCTGCTAAGAAAATTTGGAAAGCTTTACAAAGCAAGTATGATACCGAGGAGGCAGGTGCAAAGAAGTATGCTGCTAGTAGATTTTTTTTGTTACCAAATGGTGGATGAAAAATCAATGGTGGATCAAGCATAAGACTTCCAAATGATTGTGGCAAAATTGAGATCTGAATGCATAAGATTGGAGACAATTTGGTGGTAGCTGGCATAATTGATAAACTACCACAATCTTGGAGGGAGCACCAAAAGACTTTGCAGCACAAACAAAAGGAGACATCCTTGGAGACTTTGATCACACGCATCCGTGTGGAGGAGGAGGCTAGAGGACAAGATGCACTCATGACACAAGAGAGCAATGACAATTCTACCACAAAGGCAAATCTTATTTCAACCAATAATAATATGCTTAAAAATCATTTTCCTAGAAATGGTCAATTGAAGACTAAAAAGAGAGCCTTTAAAAATAATAATAGACCTCAAGGAAGGGGAAACCCGAATAAAAATTACAATAAGAACCAATGACTCCCTTTACAAGATTAATTTAATAGATCCTGTTTTGTTTGTGGCAAGAGTGGGCATATTGCTTGATTTTGCAAATTTCGGGAACGTGAATTTGTCATGCAGGCTAACGTAACCTAAGAGCCTTTAGTGGCTATGATTACAAACATCAATATGGTGCAATATGTTGAAGGGTGATGGGCAGATTCTGGTGCTAATAGGCACGTCTACTATGATAAAAATTGGTTCAAGTTGTACACTCATTTTGAAGAAGAAAAAACTGTTATGCTTGGTGACTCTAGCAAAATCAAGGTTCTTGGGAGTGGTGAGGTTGAATTGAAATTCACTTCTAATGGTGTGCTAACATCAAAAGATGTACTTTACACTCCATCCATGAGGAAGAATTTGATGTCAAGTTTTTTGCTTAACAAGGCTGGTTTCAAGCAAACTATGGAATCTAATAATTATGTAACCACTAAAAATAGATTATTTGTGGGAAAGGGTTATGCTTGTGATGGAATATTTAAATTGAATGTTGAGCATAATAGAGCATCTACTAGTTTGGTTTAAATGCTTTCCTCTATTAATTTTTGGCATGCTCGTTTGTGTCATATAAATAGTTAGATATGTGAGAATCATGAATAGTTTAGGATTAATTCCAAGATTGTCAAAAGATTTTGAAAAATGTGAAACTTGTAGTCAAGCTAAGATTACAAAAAGGCCTCATAAAAGTGATGTAAAAAATACCGAATTGCTTGAGTTAATTCACTCCGATTTATGTGAATTTGAGGGAATTTTAACTCATATGAGAAATAGATATATTATCAATTTTATTGATGATTTCTCAAAATATACAACTGCTTATTTATTGAAAAATAAAAGTGATGCTTTTGAAAAATTTCAAGATTTTTTAAAAGAAGTTGAAAATCAATTCGGTAGAAAAAAAAAAAAAAAAAAAAAAAAAAAGAAAAAAAAAAAGAAGAAGTGATAGAGGTCGTGAGTATGAATTAAGTGCATTCAACTCATTTGTTCAGTCTTAGGGAATTATCCATGAAACTATTGCACCATATTCACCTACTTCTAATGGTGTGGCTGAAAGAAAAAATTGAACTTTAATTAAGTTAACAAATGCCATGTTAATTGAATCTGGTGCATCTTTACATTTTTAAGGTGAAGCTATTTTAACTACATGTCATATTTTGAATAGGGTGCCACATAAAAAGTCACATACCACACCTTTTGAGATGTGGAAAGGACGTAGGCCAAATTTGGGATATTTGAAAGTATGCGGTTTTCTTGCCTATGTAAGGCTTACTGACTCTAAAATGCCTAAATTAGGTATAAGAGCTACTACTTGTGCTTTTCTTGGTTATGCGATTAATAGTGCATCCTATAGATTTTTTGATCTTAAAAATAAAATTATTTTTGAATCTGGTGATGCAATTTTCATGAAGAAAAATTTCCTTTTAAATTGAAGAATATTGGGGGTGAAGAAAATATTGTCACAACCTAGTTCTTCTACTTCACATTTACAAAATCAAGAAAATTTTGAAATGGAACCTAGAAAGAGTAAAAGAGCTAGAGTTGAAAGGATTTTGTCCTGATTATTATGTTTTTAACATTGAGGAAAATCTCCAAAATTTAAAAGAGGCTTTAACATCACCTAATGCTATATTTTGGAAAGAGGCTGTAAATGATGAGATAGAATCTCTAATTTTTAATAGAACTTGGAAATTAGTAGATCTTCCAGTGGATTGGAAGACCATAGGTTGTAAATGAGTCCTTAGAAAAAAGTTGAAACCGGATGGATCAATAAATAAGTTTAAAGGCTAGACTTCTTGCAAAAGGCTTTAAACAAAAAGCTAATCTTGATTTCTTTGATACATTTTCTCCGGTAACAAGAATTACATATGCTAGACTGTTAATTGCTATTGCTGCAATTTCTTATTTGAAAATTCATCAAATGGATGTAAAAACTGCTTTTCTAAATGGGGACCTAGAGGAAGAGATTTATATGGATCAACCCGAAGGTTTTGTAGAGCCTGGACAAGAAAGCAAGGTATGTAAGCTAACTAAATCCCTATATGGCTTAAAACAAGCACCAAAACAGTGGCATGAAAAGTTTGATCCCTGCATGATTGAGAATACTTATAAATCAAATGAATGTGACAAATGTATTTATTCTAAATCATGGAATAATTTACATGTTATTATTAGCCTCTATGTGGATGATATGTTGATTTTTGGCTCTAATATGTATGTTATAAATGAGACAAAAAATATGCTTAAAAGCCATTTTGATATGACGGATCTTGGTGAGGCTAATTTTATTTTGGGCATGAAAATTACAAAAACATGTGATGGAATATTTCTTGATCAATCACATTAGGTTGAGTATAATTTTCATGATCACAAGAGTGTAGTTACGCCTTTTGATTCGAGTGTTTATTTATTTCCTCTGAATAATGTTGATGAGATTTTTAACCAAAATGATTATGCTAGTATCATTGGTAGTTTGCGTTATACTACTGATTGTACTAGACTTGACATTGCATATGCAGTAAGAGTACTAAGTAGATTTACTAGCAAGCCTAGTAAAGATCATTGGCTAGATATTGAGCAAGTCATGAGATATTTAATTGGTACCAAAAGCTATGGCTTATTTTACAAAAAATACCCTACTGTGATTGAAGCTTGTAGTGAGGCTGATTGGAATACTTTGTTAGGTGATTCTCTCTTTACAGCTGGTTATATTTTTACCTTAGGTAGTGGTGCTATTTGTTGGAAATCTAAAAAGCAAACAATAATTGCTAATTCAACAATGGAAGCTGAATTAATAGCATTAGCTTCAGCTAGTGAAGAGGAAAATTGGCTTAGAAATTTGTTATATGAAATTCCACTTTGGGAAAAGTCAATTCCACCTATATTAATTCATTGTGATAGCATTGCCGCAATAGGTAGAGTTAAAAACCATTACTACAACGGTAAATCCAGACCTATAAGAAGAAAGCACAGTGCCGTGCGATCTTACTTGAGTAGTGGCATCATAACTGTGGTTGTTATAAAGTTTCCTAAAACTCATTTCCTATTTTGGTTGTTATAAAGTTTGAAGAGTTCTTAGCACGACTTATAGGTTTATGGTTTTTCTCATCAATTTCACCGTTAACACACTTTGCCTTTTTCTTGCAAGTTCTTGAAAATCTCATCATCCACCACGATGCCTTCATTCTCAATGTCAATGAGTTTTAGTTGCTTCCAACATCTCCTTGAGGTTGTCCATGGTTCTCTTCTTTTGTCACTATTCCTTTTCCCACCAAGCCACCCCACCTCTCACTAGAGCCAAAGGAATGAAACTACCTTGTACTAGACAACACTGACCTCCTACTGGTTTTTAGATATTGGAGAAAGCCTAGACCCTAAGGAGAAATCTCCTTTATAATCAATATATATATACACACACACATACTAGCCTTATCGCACGAGCTATGCACGTGCAATGAGGGTTTTTTTTTTTTTTTTTTTTTGAGTTTAATGTAATTTTTCAATTTGAATTTATCTATTGTTATTTAAGTTACATCGAAACGAATTTTTAAGAAACTAAAATTTAGGATTTGAAATTAAGTAAACTGCTGGTTTAATGTTTGCTAGGTTTTAGGGAAAAAAAAATGTATCAAACATGCATGAGATATATTTAAATAGAAAGTGTGCATTTTCTTAGGAAAAGAGTTTCTCTGGAAGGTTTTTTTTTTTTTTTTTTTTTTTTTTTAATTTTGTTGAATTTCAATTTTAAACAAATTTTTTATTTTTTAAGAATAAGAATTATCTAATTAAATTAGGAGTATTTTTGACATTTTTTTGAAGCTATAACTAACTTTCTAAATCCTTTATACACTAGCTTCTTTCTTTTTCTTTTTCTTTTTAGGTTGTACGTGGGGTGGGAAGTTGTCAGTCATGGGATTGGAGGATTTTTGGTTTTTAGTAATAGGTTAGAAATTATTTGTTTATGTCTAGGACTTTAGTGGGAAGTTATAGGAAATCTAGTGAGAAGTTATAGAAAATTTATCTGATGAGAGGTGCTACGTCCATAACATTTTCACAACAAATAATAGGTGATTAGTTGTTATTGTTCAAATTAGATTAGGAGTATTTTTGATAATTTAGATAGTAATAACTAACGTTCAGAATCCTATTAATATATAGTGATAGGGCAAGAATGTATTGATCCCTTATGATGAATTAACCAATTAGTTAGCCAAGTTAATTAATTAATTCAATTAGCATGCAATACGCATGGTAGCACAAACAAATCACCAACTAAGTTAATATGCAGCGGAAAATAAAGTTGACATGGTGATTTGTTTATGAATAGGGAAAACCTCCAATGCAAAAACCCCACTATGTGATTTTAATGTCATCACTCTCAAGAATCCACTATTATCACAAAAAGAAGTTACAAGTAAATGAATTCTAGTACCTTATACCAACCTACATTTGAACCCTTACCCCAATACCCAATTGAACTTGTTCTATAGTAACAATCTCTCCTTTTAATATATGGCTCCCAGTACGTGACTAACCACCAACTTGAGAAGGATGTTGGCTGTAAAGTTCTTCAACTCATCAACACAATGAAGATCATGAAGCTCCTTGGTTACAAAACCCTACGGTGTACAAACGCACCAGCTTCTTAAAAAGACAGATGAACTATGACAAATTGTCTCCAGTCACAATATGCTTGTGAAAAAAATTTGCACCAATTTGCATTCACTTGCATCAGTTGTGATAGCCTTTAAAATAATCCTTATATATGTTTAGGGTTGTGAGAAAAAAAAGCCTAAACTTGCATACACAGATTGGAGTGAAATCCGATCTGAAAGTCAAATTTTCTTAAATCTCGATAGATAGGGTATCTATCGAGCAGCTGTCAAGCATCAGGCAAAAGCTGCCTTTCAAACCTCGATAGATGCTATCTGTCGAACTTTAAAATCTAGCCCTTCTTCACTTGATTCTTAAACAGATTTGCTTGGCTTTAGCACTTAGACTTGAAACCTTATTCCTTGAAGTATTAAACACATCCTAAATCTACCAAATTACAAGTAAAGTGCGTTTTGTCAAAAGATTAGCTAATTCTACATTGATATATGTTCCTAACATGATTCACATATGTCCTAACAATCACCCCTTTTGGCAATTCTTGGAAAAACCACAACAAACAAATAAACATATGAGAGAAGTCATAAATTACTCAACTCATACTCACTTGTTGATTACAATAAAATCTATTCTAATACAAATTCTTGAAAAAACTATGCAAGAAGAGAGTTCATGGTAAGAAAGACTTTGACAACGTGTATTTCTAAAACACTTTAAACTAAATTCATCATGGCATCTTAGTGTGAAATAAAAATAAAAGATTGTATACAATATATAAGAAGCATATGCATAAAGAGAGAAAAGAAACAACATATGAAGAGATAGGTGAAACTGTAATAACAACCTCAATATATATATATATATACATCCAAAATGAGTACAAGGTTTGCTATCACAATGTAAGAACAATGTATTTGAACAGCAAAGAAAAGAAAAGATACACAAAGTCCTTACTACATCCATTAAAAAGAAAAACACTCCCCCTAACAAAAATATCCATCTCTTACACTAACTCTTCCCATAAGACCATGACTACTCTCATACCCAAAATTACTTCCCCTTTTTGTCATGAATAACAAAGGGAAAGTAACTTAAGTAGTCATCTCGTCATCACCGGAAGAGCTAGTGTTCTCATCATCATCATCATCATTGTCATCGTCAAAGTCACCATCATCATCCTTGTCTTCAGATGCCTCTGGAGAAGGAGAGGGAAATGCCACAAAGCCACCAAGGCGAGTCTGCTGTCGGACAATACAACCGACACGGGTGTTTACTTGACATAACTCATCACTGAGTGTGTCAAGGCAAGCATCTATGGGCTAAAACTGCGCCATGATCGCCTCGAGGGTCACACCACCTACCAATGAAGAAGGAGCAGATGTAGATGGAGCAAAAGAAGCTAGAGAAGTCACCGTCTTAGTCTATGGCCACTTCAGTCGAAGTTGGGCCTCGCTCCGTTTAACGATAGTAGCGTCTATGGCACATATAGCAGAAAAGTGAGTAAACTCAAGATAGGAGATAGAAAAATGGTGGAGAATTAGCATGATAGCCGAAGGGAAAATGAGCTTATCATGAGTCGCCGTATCCCTATAGACATCTATAAAGGAGAGAATGAAGTAAGAGGGAAAATCTATAGTGAGTCCTTCAAGTAGGGATAACAAAAATTGAGCACGAGGCTCAGTAATGGAAAAATGACGGAGAATCCGCATGATAGCTGAAGGGAAAATAAGCTTATCACAAGTCGCCATATCCCTATAAACATCTATAAGGGAGAGAATGAAGTGAGAAGGAAAATCTATAGTGAGTCCCTTAAGTAGGGATAACAAAAATCTAGCACGAGGCTCAGAAATGGAAAAATGGCATAGAATCCGTATGATAGCCGAAGGGAAAATGAGCTTATATGAGTCGCCGTATCCCTATAAACATCTATAAGGGAAAGAATGAAGTGAGAGGGAAAATCTATAGTGAGTCCCTCAAGTAGGGATAACAAAAATCGAGCACGAGGCTTAGTAATGGAGATATAGTGAGACAAAGGATGAAGAACAAATGTCATCACCATGTTAAGGAACCTCGGACTTTTTGCAAAGCCGAGCAATGGGTGTTTTGACAATCACCCCAAGATGAAGGTGTTTCACAAAAGCGGGACTAGAGTTCATCTTTAGACACAGTCCTAAAATGCTCATAGTTGAGGTAGTCAGCAAACTCTACCCTTGGTACATGTAGCACCTCGGATATAAGATCCGGAGTGAATACAATGTGCGTACCTCAAACGTGAGTGATAAACTAAGGTACAGAATAGTTGAATCCGTGCATGTTGGAGTAAAACTCCTGTATGATCATAGAAGGACAAGTGGCTGAGATGCCACATAGTGACTTCCAACCCCTACTGTAAATAATAATGGGAAGGTCAATATCGAAAAAGTCCGATAGAATGACTTGGTGTTCCAAATGAATGTCACGTTGTGAAAAGTTTTCCGAAAAGTCCTTACAAGCTTTATCATCATGGAATCAGACATGGGATGTAGTAGAATCAGTAGAGGAAGAAGAAGAAGATGCCCTAGAATGAAGAGGGTTTTGGGATAGAGTAGAATTCTGTTTAGGTGCCATAAAGCAACTAACCAAGAGAGAGAGAGAGAGAGAGAGAGAGAGAGAGAGAGAAACATGCAGAAAAGAACCAATACAGTTTAATATCAATATGATAGAAACAAAATTGGTACATATGCATGAACTTGTGACATGCAAAAGTAAAATCATCATGGGTTCAGCCCAATCCAAACCTACCAGCACACATCATTTCAACATAGTAATCACACATCTAAAATGCATGAATCATAGTTAAAATGCAAATGTGATGCAATGCATGATCATTTAAAATCATTTAAATAGAACCCATCCCAAAAATTTTGCAAAAACCTCATCAATTTTGAAAAGCCCCAAAAACTTTTCAAAAACCCAAAAAGTTAGGTAAAAAAGAATGAAATACATGATAAGATGAGAGAAATGAGATCACATCAAATGAAGAATACTCTCTTGAGGTGAAAAATGAGAGGGGAATGTGAAGAGGTTGAGTGTGAGGTGTTTAGGAGAGAGAGAAGTCCGAAAGTATCGAGAGAGATTGGTGAGAAATGAAAGATATTGCGTTGGCTCTATATATAGAAAAATACGAAGCTTGATGGATTGAGAGGTGTCGAGCTTTAAATTTTCACTAGATGGAGCTATTGAGAGGTGTCCACAGCAAAGTGACCTCGTTGGATCATGAAGCTATCGAACATCTATCGAGCATACATAAACTTCTTCGATGGATCGAGAAGCTAATGAGACAAGTTCTTAAAAACTTCGATGGATTGAAATTGCGATAACAGCTATCGAGAAAAGAAGATTAAGAGGTTCGATAGATAGCCTAGCTGTTGAGAGATGTTGAGAAGCTGTCAAGATTGCTCAAAAACAGTTTTTCAAAGAAGAGAAAAACACAGACATGAATGCAATCAAACATGCTACTCAACCAAAGATCCAAACAACATTTTGAACTCTCAAAATCATCTCTTAACTAGAAAAATGTCAAACATTTAGATCCAAGACACATACACACTAAGAAAGTCTAACTAATTTTATATTTCAAAAACAAGTCAAGACAGTTTAGTGAATATAAATTAACACATATATTCCTTGTGATGGCCAAATCACATTGTAGCTACACATGTATCAAGATTAGCAAAGAATATTGCATGTTGTGTGTGAAAAACATTACAAGATTGCATAAGTGTCTTCATGTTATGATAATTTGAGATATGAGAAAATCACTTTACTCATACACAATCATAACTGCTTGATGGGGACTATTACTTTCGAGGTACATCCTATAACTTCCACATCTCCTAGAAGACATGCTTGCAATCATATATAAAGTATTTTGATTCTTTTTGCTTTTATTTATTTTTTTGCATATTTTTTTTAAGCAAACCATGCTTGGGCATAAAGGAGAGAGAAAAGAGATACCCAATGATGCTAAGCTTTTGACATTGTACTTTTGTTATGCCATAGCATATAGATGTCATTTCATGATTGGTGAGCAACAGTGGTGAGATGGTTATTTATGCCTTTCTCTTAAAATTTTCTAATCATTCCCGTCAAAAAGAGTGATACGAGTGTTAAGTATAAGAGATTACTTAATCTTACTTATCACAAACACGAGCCATAAAGCTTACTCACTTAGTTGTGCATAGAGATACTCATCTAAGTTACAAATGATACAATATTTAGAAAACTTTATTTCAAAGATCATCCAAAGTACACAAGTACCAATGTATACAAAACACACACACTGTTTTTTTTTTTTTTTTCAATTTTTTAAATATTTTTATGAAAAACAAAATAAAGAAAAACTAAAAATAAATAAACAAAAACATGTTAAACAAATTAAAGCATAAAACTAGACTAACTTAAAACACGAAGGCAAAACAAACAAGCAATACATACTCAAAAACAAGAAAGGGGAGAAAGAGAGAGAGATAAAGTGACTAAATCACTTGGATCCTTTTTCCTTCCACATCCTGGAAGAACCTTTCCATTGGCAAACCCTTAATTTAGTGGTGAGAAGGAAGAATTGAAACCGTTCAAGTTCGAAAGGAACATGAGAGTTTTGAGTAGATCTCTAAAAGGGGAAAAAAAAGGATGGAAACTAATTCTGGTTTCCCAATGAAATCATACTGTTGCTCTGTTGAGTGACTAACCACTTATAGCAATTTGGTCAAGTATGTCCAGTTTCTCTACAGTGATGACAAAGATGTTGTTCTTCTGTTTAGATTTTTTAGTATTTCCCTTCTTAGCCCTAAGGTTTTTAGTTTCTTTATTATCAAGTTTAGGGTGTACTTCTAAGATAGATTTACCCTTGTCTATGTTCTCACTAGCTAACATAGTTTTGACATTATTGTTATTGGATTCAATATTATTAGTAGAAGAAACAAAAATAGTAGTACTAGTAGAAGCAATATTAGGAGAAGAGAATTCATACCCTAAACCAGTTCGATTAGAAGCAGATTTCTGGAGGCTAAGCATCTCGTCAAGCTTTGCAGTTGAAGTCCTCTCCAACTGAGCTCTGACTTGGAATAGCTCTACCTTAAGCTTCTTGGTCTTCTCAGCTAAGAAGTTGTTTTCAAACCACAGTGCTCTAAAAGTCTAATTAGCTTTATCAAACTTTGTGGAAAACTCTTCTCGATCAAGTTCCACATCACTCATCTTCTTGGTGGCCAACCTATATAGTTTCTCATGTTTCTCAAAAACCTTATACAATTTTTCATAGGCTATGTGGATATCATCTTGATTGTCCATTTTCTCGAACTTAGAATCCACTAAGTCCTCTTTATCATTTATTGTTTTTGAACCCCCATCAGTAGGATTAACTATAGCAGTGAAGGCATTCAAATTCCATCATTCTCATTGTCCGAATCATTCTCAGGCTCAGTGTCACTCAAGGTAGTAGCAAGGGTGTTGCTTTTCCCAATAGTCTTGAGATAAGTTGAGCATTGTTGTCTCATGTGTCCGAATCCTTGACACCCAAAGCACTTAGGTCTGGAGGGAATAGTGCACTGACCACCTTCCTTAGCATCCTTCTTTCCTCTCTCTTGATTCTTGAACTGAGACAAACTAGACTGCTTGCAGTCTTTGTCAAATCCTTTGGCATTGGTATTCTTCATAAACTTTTTAAACTGTCTTGTAATGTAGGATTTTATTTTAGAATCTTCATTGTCTAAAGACTCATCTATGTCACTGCTCTTAGACTTCAGTGCCATGCTTTTACCCTTACTTGATTTCCCGATCCTTGTTAAACCCAACTCATAGGTCTGCAAATTGTCAACCAAATCTATCAAATGAATTTTGTTAATATCCTTTGATTCCTTAATTAAGGTGATCTTGGCATGAAATCTTGGGTAGTGATTTGGGCACCTTTCTAATAATTTTGGATTCGAGAATGGATTCCCCAAGATTAAAGGCTACGTTCACTATGTCCTTGAGCTTGGCATAGAACTTATCGAGTGACTCATCTTCCTCTATCTTAATTTCTTCAAAGCTCATGGTAAGCCTCTAAATCTTTGAATCCTTGACAACCTTGGGGTTGTCTGGAGGACAATCCATGCTTCCTTTGCAGTTTCAATGGAAGATATCTTCTTGAACTCCTCATTTGTGCTTGCACTAAATAAAGCATTCAATACCCTACTATTGAAGTTAGCCGCTTTGATTTTTGCATCATCCCAATCAAGCAGCGCTCCTTTAGGCTTGGTCCAGTCTATCTCCACAGCTTGCCATAATTTTTCATCTAATGATAGCAAGAAAGCTCTCATGCATACTTTCCAGTATGCATAGTTAGTGTCATCAAATAAATGAGGTATAATCAAAGATTGTCCTCTATCCATGACAACAGGGGTCAATGGATTACATAGCAAAGATTAACCCTAATCAGAGTGTGCCTGCTCTGATACCACTTGATAGGCCAAGAATGTATTGACCTCTTGTGATGTATTAACCAATTAATTAGCCAAGTTAATTAATTAATTCAATTACCATGCAATACGTGTGGTAGTATAAACAAATCACCAACTAAGTATATGTAGTAGAAAATAAAGTTGACATGGTGATTTGTTTACGAATAGGGAAAACCTCCAAGAAAAAAACTCCACCAAGTGATTTTAAAGTCACTACTCCCAAGAATCTACTATTATCACAATATGTGGTTATAAGTAATGAATCTTAGTACTTTATACCAATCTACAGTTGAACCTTTACGCTAATACCCAATTGAACTTGTTCTATAGTGACAATCTCTCCTTTTAATGCACGGCTCCTAATACGTAACTAACCAATTGATGCATGGATCCAAGTACGTGACTAACCACCAACTTGAAAAGGATGTTGGCTGCAAAATTTTTCAGTTCATCAACACGATGAAGATCATGAAACTCCTTGGTTACAAAACCCTACGGCGTAAAAATGCAGCAGCTTCTTGAAGAGAAAGATGAACTATGGCAAATTGTCTTCGGTCACAATATACTTGTGAAAAACATTTGCACCAAGGTGCACTCACTTGCATCAGCTGTGATAGCCCTTAAAATAATCTTTATATATGTTTAGAGTTGTGAGAAAAGAAAGCTTAAACATGCATACACGAATTGGAGTGAAATCATATCTGAAAATCAGATTTTCTTAAATCTCGATAGACATGGTATCTATCGAGCAGCTGTCGAGCATCGGGCAAAAGTTGCCTTTTAAACCTCGATAGATGCTATCTGTCGAGTTTTAAAATCCATCACTTCTTCACTTAATTCTTAGACAGATTTGCATGGCTTTAACACTTGGACTTGAAACCTTGTTCCTTGAAGTATTAAACACATCCTAGATCTACCCAATTATAAGTAAAGTGTGTTTATCAAAGGTTTAGCAAATTCTACATTGACATATGTTCCTAACATGATTCACATATGTCCTAACACACACACACACACACACACACAAGTAGAGATCATGTGGGAGAGTAAAAGGTTTTGCCAAATGGCGCACTTCTTAAGGATTCTTTCACATTAAAAAATATGAACCTTTTATTTTCTTTGGTTCATGTGTTAAGACTTTTCCTCTCTCTCTCTCTCTCTCTCTCTCTCTCTCTCTCTCTCTCTCTCTCTCTCTCTCTCTCTCTCTCAAACATAAAAGAGAATGACTCTTTCTTTGCTAAATAAATACCAATTAAAAGATAAGTACTCTTAGTTTTCTTAGGTATATCGTTTCAAGACTTTTTTTTCTCTCTCTCTCTCTCTCTCTCTCACCTTAGGTTTTCACCTCTTGCACTTTTGCTTTTTTATTTTTATTTATTTATTTATTTATTATTATTATTATTATTTTAAATATACATCTATCTATAGCTTTTACATCATTCCAACTTATTACACATATGAGATTCTCCAAACCGGGGAAGATGTCCTTTAGCTTCATCCCATCAACTAAACAAGTCTAACTCAATGGACTCAATACCATACCAGAAGGGTGTTTCAATTTGGTTAGGAAAACGAAATATTTCGGTACTAGTTAATATTGGTGTACCTTTTTGGAGTTATATCTAATATTTCAAAAACCCCAAATATTATTTATATATGTACTTAATTGCTTAGTTATTGCACCAATTAAAAAAAAAAAAAAATCTTATTTGAATATTACCCATACAATAATCCAAGCCCAACGCATGTCGTTTCAAAGTATCCTTAATCAAAACTTTTTTTTTTCTCCTTAGTTTTGTCTTTCTTTTTCTTTTTTTTTTTAAATATTTTCCTTGAATATTAATTTTTGGGAGGTTATTTTATTTTATTTTTTTTATGAGATTAAAATTGGTGGGCGGATTGGTAGTTCAGCAAACTAGAGCCCAATTCACCTTGTGTTAATACTAATGAGTCCAAACTACCATTAAAAAAAAAAAAAAAAAATAGAATAAGCCCTAAACAAATTTTCAGTCGTACGATGCTCTTCAAATTTCATCCAACCATCCAGAGAGAGTGCATACATAATATAATTCTCCAAAACCCTAGCCTCTTTCTTATATCACATAACAAAAGTGTTTCAGCCGCTGTTCCTTAAAAAAAAAGGTTTTTCAACCACTAGAGAGATAAACAAAGATGGTCTCCAATTTAGGCTAAGGGATCTGGCCAAAGTGCTTGGTCAACCAATGTTAGTCGTGGTGAAGGATTGGTGTCCATGGAGCTGCTTGTTTTTTTGTTTTGTTTTGTTTTTTTTTTTTTTTTTTTGTTTTTTTTTTTTTTTTGGGGTATGTGCTAAAGATTGTATTCCTAGCTGAAATGTATTTTTCGACTGAAATAGCCGAAATTGGCCGGAATGGCTGGTACAAGCCGAAATGATCTGGTATCTAAAGTGAGACAAAATAGAGGTATACCTGTACTAGATTGGGTACCAACACGGAAAATATCAGCTGTAATGGTTGGTATAGTACAATATCATCTTCCTTGGTCCAACCCCATCATGTTGTCCCATCTCACCCTAACCTATATGAGTTCGCTACAACCAACAAAGAGGGCTAGCAGTTTTGATTTTGAGTGACAATGACTTGTGGTTTTAATATAGAGGTTAGAGATCATCATTGGTTTTGTGAGGGTTGTGGTCACATGCATGCATCTACATAGTGGTCGCATCATGTCAAACCCTGAACATCAATCCACTTCTAAGCCTAAGTTCTTCTTAAAGAAAACCATGGAAAGCCTAGCAAAAACTGTCCATGCTTTACTGGAAAGGGTAGAGCGAGTTGAAGCATCTCAAAAAGAGACTATTAACCATGAAGGAGATAACATGCTTAGGCAAAATAACCACGGTTCTTTAATAGGGCTCTAAACTTTGAATATGATCACTATAATCACAATGGCCCCAGGGATTATGATGATAGGTTGTCCAAGGAAAAGATAGAAGCACCCACTTTTGATGGTTGCCTAGAACCATGGGTTCACTAATGGGTTATGTCATATGGAGAAATTCTTTTACTATTACCATTGGGCTGAGAACAAGAAAGTGAGGTATGCCAGGATGAAGTTAATTGGAAAAGCTGACCTTTTCTAGGAGGACCTTAAGGATACCCTTAGGCAACGATATGAGCCCCCTGTTACTGATTGGCTTGAGATGAAGGATGCACTCTTGAGAAATTATCTTCCTCCAACTTATAGGAGCTCCCTCTTTGAGGAATGGGATCGTCTAAAGCAAAGCACTACTCCTATGGCTGAATATATAGAGAAATTCAAGGAATTCAAAAGGTGAATTAGAATAGTCAAGGAAGAGGTTGTCACACTCAATAGGTTCAAGAAATGTTTAAACGCTAACCTACTAGGCGAGATTATCACCCGAGGAGCTACTACCTTAGTAGAAGCATATGACCTTGCTAGGAATTGTGAATTAGCATCCAAATCTATCTTTTGGCGACGTTCTGAGCTCCGAAGTGTCCCTACCAACCCTCAATCTTTTGGTAGCAAATCTAGACTTGCCTTACCCCCTCCTAAGGTCAACCCCAATAGCACCCCAATAGAAAAAGGGGACAAGGGAAAAGGTGTGGTCAATGAGCCTTCAAGATTAGGTTCTCACCTCCAATGTTTCAAATGCAGTGAGGTTGGACATATTCCAGCTAGATGTCCCTTTAGAACCCTTGTAATTCAAAAGGATGATGAAAAGGTAGAAGATGTTGAGGAGCTTGTGTATGACCCAAATGTTGAAGAAATCCGAGATGTTGAGGCAGAATGGGAAGATGATCCTAGCTACCTTGCATGTATTAGAGCCATCTCTCCCTAGGTTGATGATTTCAAGGACATCTTTGGTATCCCTAGAGTGAATATGGTTAGGTGTGCTTTGGCAGAACAGAGAGACACTGATGATTGGCGAAGGAGTGCCATCTTCCAAACTTACACCAAGTGTGGGTACATAACTTGCAAGGTTATTATAGATAGTGGGAGTTGTATTAATGCGGTGTCCTCTAACGTTGTTTCCTGCCTAGGCTTGAAATTGATCCCACACCCTAACCCATATAAAGTTTCTTGGGTAGATACTTCCTCCATAGCCATAAAAGAAAGATGTGTTGTCCCACTTCAATTCCTCACCTACAAGGCTAAAATATGGAGTGACGTAATTCCCATGGATGTAGGGCATATTATCTTAGGTAGACCTTGGCTTTATGGAGCACTGACTTCACTTCTTCAGGTTGCTCCTCACGGGCCTCTTCATGAAGTTCCCTAGCAACTAAGGCAAACATAATGGATCTTAAACTGCTACCCTTTCAAATGCCTTTGGGCTAATGATGTTCAAGCCTTTCGCCTTTGGTGCTTCTTTCTTCTTGCTCATGTCGATTGGCGTCGTGACATCAACAAGATCATTGTGAAATATCGTTTCCCTATCCCTCGATTGGATGACATGTTGGATATGATGGCTAGGGCAACAATCTTCTCAAAGATAGACTTGAAAAGCGGATATCATCAAATTACTTGGTGATAAGTGGAATACTACCTTCAAGACGAAAGATGGTTTATATGAGTGGCTAGTCATGCCTTTTGGATTGTCCAATGCTCCTAATACCTTTATGAGATTGATGACTCAAGTGCTCAAGCCTTTTATGGGGAAATTCTTGGTTGTGTACTTTGATGATATCCACATTTATAGCAAATCTATGGAACAACACTTAGACCACCTAACTCAAGTTTCTACTACCCTTATGAAGGAGAGTTTATATGGCAACCTCAAGAAGTACTCTTTCTTTACTAATAAAGTCATCTTCCTAGGTTTCATAGTATCCTCAGAAGGAGTTTTTCTCTACCCCTAAAAGGTTCAAGCGATTGTGGATTGGCCCAAGCCCAAAAATATCCATGAAATTCGAAACTTTCATGGGCTTATTTCCTTTTATCGCCAATTCATCAATGGGTTTAGTACCATTATGTCGCCCATCACTGACTGCATGAAACAAGAGGAGTTTATTTGGACAAAAGCTGTTGCTAAGGCTTTCAATGCATTTCCTTGATTTTACCAAGCCTTTTGAAGTGGAATGTGATGCCTCAGGTATTGGAATAGGGGGAACACTAAGTCAGGAGTGCCACCCAATTGCTTATTTTAGTGAGAAGTTGAATCATGTTAAGCAAAAGTACTCATATGACAAAGAATTTTATGCCATTATTTGAGCTCTTTGGCATTGGCACCATTACCTGTTGTCTCTAGAATTTGTTATCTAATCTGATCATGAAGCTTTGCGGTATCTTCATTCCTAAAAGAAGCTAAATTTTAGGCATGGTAGTTGGGTTGAATTTCTACAACGCCTACTCCTTTGTGGTGAAATATAATGCGAGAGTTGAGAATAAGGTTGTTGATGCACTAAGTCGAAGGGTGTCTTTGCTATCAGTCATGAGTATTAAGGTTACTAGGCTTGAACGACTCAAGGATGACTATGAGTCATGCCCATATTTTAGGGAGCTCTACACTAGCCTAAGTAATGCCTCACGGCCAATCCTAGATGATTATACCCTTCAAGATGGTTACTTGTTCAAAGCCAACAAGTTATGTATCCCTTGATTTTCTGTGAGAGATTTCCTAGTTTGGGAGATACATGTGGGAGGCCTTACATGTCATTTTGGCCGAGACAAAACAATTGAGGAAGTGGAATGTCAATTCTATTGGCCTGGTCTTAAAAGGGGCGTTGCTAAGATAGTTGATTAGTGTCGTACATGTCAACTAGCCAAACATCGCAAGCAAAACACTAGCTTGTATATGCCTTTACCTGTGCCAAATCGCCTGTGGCAGGATATGAGTATGGACTTTGTGTTAGGTTTGCCCTACACCTTTAAGAAGCATGATTATATTCTAGTAGTTGTTGATCGCTTCTCTAAGATGGCTATTTCCTACCATGTTCTAAGACCTCTAATGCTTCTAAGATTGCAAAACTCTACTTTAATGAGATTGTCAAACTTTATGGTCTTCCTAAAACCATAGTGTCTGATAGGGATGTTCACTTTATGAGTTATTTTTGGATGACTATGTGGCATTTAGTGGGCACCAAATTAAAATTTTCCATGGCATTTCATCCTCAAACTAATGGTCAAACTAAGGTATTTAACCGTAGTCTAGGCAATCTCCTTCAGTGTCTAATGGGTGAAGCCAATTGGAATTGGGATTCAATTCTTCCTACAACCTAACATGCATATAATAACTCTGTTAATAGGTCTATAGGCGCTAGTCTTTTGAGGTTGTGCATGGGTATACACATAGGAAGTGCTTAGATCTTTTGCCCATGTCCCCACATGTTAGAATTTCTAAATCTACTTATGCATTTGCATTTGCATAAAGAGATTCACACAAAAATTCAGGTAAGTAATTCTCAATATAAAATTCATGCTGACACTCATCGATGTCATGCAAAGTTTCAGGTAGGCGATTATGTCATGATTTGGATTCGACCTGAACGGTTTCCCTCTAGGACCATTAAGAAATTGTAGACTTGTAGTGCCAGACCATTCAAGGTATTGAAATGAATGGGCCCAAATGCATATGTAATTGACCTTCGTCATGATTATGGTATTAGCTCCTCCTTTAATATAGAGGATTTAGTTGCTTATAAAAGCCCTACAGTTATTCCTGGTACCCCTTTTGATGAGCCTTTGCTTGATTCTATTGATGCCGCTATCCCTACCCCTTTACCCTTAAATCTTCCCTATGCACATAAAGAATCTATTGATGCTATTTTAGAAGAACATATTGTTTTTACCAGGGATGGAGGAGTTACCGTTTCCTAGTTCGGTGGTGAGGGAAACCAGATTCTGATTGCACATGGATTACTTAGGATGAGCTACATTGCCTGGATCCTGACTTGCTTGAGTACTATCAGAGCTCTTTAGATTTTCCCTCGACGGGGTCGAGTTCTTCTCACCCAAGGGGAGTTGGTGCGGACACAAGGTGCAAGCCTCCAATTATACACATGTATAGGAGAAAGAACAAAAAGAAGACGGCCCAACCTGTTGCCTTATGGATGGAGCCTGTTAGTAATTGGGTTTGAGATTAAGCAAGTCCGAGCATTTAATAATTAGGGTTTCTTTATGCATTTTATTATTAGCTATTTAAGCACTTTTTCTGATTATTATAAGACAGTTTTGAGAATTAAAAAAAAAAAAAAAAAAAGTGTTTCTTTTACATTGGTGCCCATTCTAGTTTTGCTTGGTGTTGACTCCAAGCAACCCTTAGGTGCTGATTTCTAAGGTTTATTGTTGATTCTATTGTTGTTTATTTGTTCTATTGAAATAGTGTGGTTGTCCTACGTCACATGCTAACCACGTTTGCTATTCATTTCGGTAACCATAGTTCTTTTCGGCTATCCAGATTGGACAACATTCCATTTTATTCAGCATTACTCACCATCACCTTAACAAGATGTCTTTCTTCAGTTGTAGTTTGTACGGGTCATCTTCTACAGGCGTTTGTTTCTAAACTGAGTTTTGGTTTTACATTGCATGATACTTACTACGTACAGTCTACATATCTGTTGTCAACTTACGATCATGTAAAACACCAAAATTTACAATCACGTAGAATGTAACTAAATTCACACTTCAAATATATGGTTTGTAAACACTCATTTATTTTTAAACAAACATGACCATTATTTATTTTCCATGTCATGGTCTCAAGCTTACCAAACAAAGCAGCACTTGATTGGTAGTAAACTAAAAACAGATTCATATACTCTGAATAAGATATTTTGGTTGAGCTATATGGAAGCAAGATATCCTTTTATGCTACACTTTCATGATGTGTACCTCTGTCGATTGTAATTGATGACTTATAGAAGCTCATGAATTTTACTATAAACTCTGTGGAAGATAATCCAAAAGAACTTTATCAGAATATGTGAAATCAAGAGTGATGATTGGCTATTAAAGAGAAGCTCAATACTCATGTACTATAACCTCTATCTTCGTGACAAAAAAAAAATTCAGATGGGTTGGATTCAGCTGTGATTAATATATTAATGAGACCATACTGCAAATTACCATATGAGACTAGAGGAATAATGTGATGTATGTATGTTCAAAATTGGCAATGGTTGATTTTCTTTTACCTTCAATCCTCATGAATTGATTAAGATTCATGGTCATTGGGTTAATTAGCCTTTTATCCATTTCCTCATGCATACCTTTATTATTTTCCCTCTGGACACAAGAAAACAAAATATCATTATCGTTTAGAATATATATATATTAAGGAAAAAAGTTTGGATATTCAAACAATGACAGTTTTTCTCTAAACCAGTTTAAGGAAATCTCCTTCAATCCCCTGAGTGGTAATTTAAAAGACAATCCACATGGCTCATTAAAAATGTCATAGGACTAAAATTAAAGTTCATGTAGATAGTCATTTCAACCATCAGGTAGTGAGTTGAAGAAAATTTCTTTTATACTTTTTTTTTTAAATTACTTTTAAAGAAACAAGAAGTGTCAATGAGTCTAGGTTCATACTTTGTAATCACCATAGAGAGTATCATTTCGGTTCTGTAATTTTATACGTACAAGCTTCTTCAGTTCTACTACCAGAGACTGCCTATGAAGATAATTTCCTCAGTATGATATAAGCCTTATTGATTGGTTCCAATACAGTTGCATGAAATTGAAAGAACATTCTTACCTCGAATATGAAATCCCGGGATAGAGGCTCGCTCAGATTTTGAAGTTTCCCACTTATAATATATAGCCTATATATGAAAGGAATGCTCATTCTCTTAGAACTTGATAAGAGATCTCAGCTTGCAAAATGCAGTTGCAAATTTTAATTTTTAATTACAAGATGCATCAAACAAGCAATAGCTCTAGAGGCTAGAACCACAAATTTTTTTACAAAATATTTTACAACTACTAAGATGACAAGTTATTAATGATAGATGATCAAGTAATAACATTGATGGGTTTAGATAAAAATTAATAGAAATTTGTCAGCTCAATTATTGTAAAAAATGTTGTCCTGTAACATTTCTCTTAAACAAATTGGGCTACAGAATTTCAATATAGACAAGTTTGGACCAATTGTAATGTGATCATTTGGAATTTGTAACATTTTAAACTATTTTGGTCTAATTGTCTTCCACAACAAGCACAATGGAGTTTATTCTAAACGAAATATGATGATAAAATAGTTTTCTGTCTTGGGTTTTGCTCTTCAATTATATTCCTAGCAATATTTGCAATATCATCTTTCCATCCAGTCAAAATTTCATGGTCTTCTTTAAAGGGATAACCGCAAGTATAATGTTAGGAAACAGGCAAATTAGATATAGGTAAGAGGAAAGGCAAGGCAAACGTGAAAGAAAAGAAAAGAAAAGAAAAGAAAAGAAAAATCCAACATATTGAATGGTTACCATATTAGTGTTACCTATCTCTCCAAGTGGCCTCAAATGAACGAATGGCTTGGCGGAGGTTTTTTTTTTTTTTTTTTTTTTTTGACATCTCAGCAATCTTTTCAGCTAATTGATGTTGCAATTCTATGCCTTCTTTGATGCAGGACAACCAGAACAAAACTAAAACAACAATAAAATAAATGAATATGACCTAGAAGTTAGCATCTAGGCCCTACTTAGAGTTAGCACCAAGCAGGAAAACCACTAGGAGTCAACACCTAGGGTAGACCTAGAGTCAGCACCAGACTAAAGAAAGACCGAACAACCATTTTTCATTCATCAAAATATCAACTAACTCCTCAAGAGGTACAATAGGTTGCTTATAAAGGATTGCTAAACCCTAGTTCTAATTAACTTGGAAACCTTAATTGCCTTATTACAAAAATAACATTGCTTCTAAATTAAAATTCTAGTAGCCCAATAAACTAATAGGACCTAAAATGTAAAAATACAATTAACTTGCAAACATAAATAATACTAAATAATAATCTTCTTGCGCATCGTTCTCCTCTAATTGGAGAAAACTCGACCTCAAGTTCTAAAGCGTTAAAGGATTAGGATGCTGACAAGTAATACTTGCTTCAAGTTTGGAATCACCCTAGGGAGTATAGAGAAAAGAAAAACCTTGAATTCCACCATGTCAAACTCTTTTGCAATAACAAAATCAATGTGTGGAATCAACATAATCTTATCTTGAACCATTGGAAGCACTATCTTATCCACTTTCTCCACTTTAGCAAGCTGTTTGTCTTCATACACCATAGAAGACTAATCAAAAGAAGATTCATTAGCTTCCAATATCACATCATGTGCACCCTCTAACATAATACTATCTTTAGACACCATCTTTTCACCTTGCTACTCTTCAATAAATTCATTTCCTTGCATGCATGTTATAGCAACACTTGTCGAGGCATATACATTTGTGTTAACATTAGGCTTTGGTGCTGCTGGATGATTCTCACCGACCAAGATATCATCATCAATGTTGTCTTCTACTGGGGCAACAATAAGTTCATTGTGATCAAGTATCCTTGGTTTCCCAATTGAATCGGATTGAGTTTTCTTTTGCTTCATCTAAGCAATCTTGTCTTGAACATCTTTCATGAGCTTTACAGATAATTCATTTAATTCCTTGGTAGATAATTCCTTGATAGATTGTTCAAAAGTGCGTTGAGGACATGAAATGGGATGAGGATGAGGATTCATCGTATTTGCTTCAACTTGAAAGGTACCACATTGAGATTGGGGTAAATACTTAGCTCAATAGTATAGTAACAAATACTCATCACAAAACTTTTTTTTTATATCTTCCCACACACTAATGACACTTTCATACCTTGTATAGGGGAAATATTTAAGATTCTCCCAAAAACTTTGTGCTTTACCTCTTAACTTCAACTTGGCATACCTAACCTTTTTGTTATTTGCAAAATTTGCTTACTCAAAGAATTGCTCCATCCCATTTATCCAGTTGACAAAATCTCATGGATAAGTGTTACAACCATCAAAATAAGGTGCTTCTAATATTAATATGATTCTCTAAAATAGTGCTTCAACAAATAGTTGACAATTGGAACAAGAATCTAGGTTGCTGTGATGTTCTTTGGACATATATTTGCTGGGACTGGGCTGGTTGACAGGTTTGGATTTCATGGGTTGGGTCTTGTATTTTTTTTTTTAAAAGAAAACTAGTGTTGTAAAATGTAGGCTTTGGGCTTGTTAACAAATGGGTTGGACAAGGGTTTTTTTTATGTTACTAGTGGTGGTGGCGATATGGCTTGTGTGAGAGTGTACAACGAGTTTGTTGTTTTGACTGGGTCAGGTAGTTTAATGGATTTCAATTTGAGTTCTTTATTTCAAATGGGCCGAGTCAAGTTGTTCTTAGTGGGAAAACACTGTGAGGTTGTAAATAAAAACTAATCGGGAAGAGTTTGAATAGAAAATAAGGTGCTTGGTTTTTTTTTATCTTTTTTTTTTTTTTAAATTAAATAAAAGGCTAGATTTTGTTACCTTTGAGATGGAATCACTAGTTTATGGAGGGATTGCGAAGGCATGGTGCTGGGCCATTGAGGGTCATGGTGCTGCAATATCAAGAAGAGGATGGTGGTGGGTCTTACTGTGGTGCGATCTGACAAACGAGGGATGGCAGCATTGGCTTTCCAATGGGTGGTGGCGCACGAGGAAACTTCTTGAAAGACCTTGACCAGATCTAGCCATGGGGTTTGTTGGGTAGCCTTCTAGTGGTAGAAAAAATATGGTGAATGGAGTTTTTTATTTTTATTTTTATTTTTGTGTGATATTTTTCTGGTTTTGGATTGATTGCGATGATGCTTCGAACAGATTGGTGTTTGCTCTAAAACCAAATTTGATGCAGGACAATCAAAACAAAACTGAAAAAACAATAAAATAAATGGATGGCCTAAGAGTTAGTACCTAGGCCTTGCTTGGAGTCAACACCAAGCGGGGAAACCACTAGGAGTCAGCACCTAGGGTAGACCTGTAGTCAGCACCAGACCAAAGAAAGACCAAACAACCATTTTTTATTCATCAAAATATCAACTAACTCCTTAAAGGGTACAATAGGTTGCTTATAAAGGATCGCTAAACCTGAGTTCTAATTGGCTAGGAAACCCTAATTGCTATATTACAAAAATAACATTTCTTCTAAATTAAAATACTAATAGTCCAATAAAGTAATAGGACCTAAAACATAAAAATACAATTGACTTGCAAACATAAATAATACTAAATAATAATCTTCTTGCGTCTCCCACACCATTCTTGTTTTGCTATGAATTCCAATACTTCAACAATCTGAAAATGTTAAAGGAATATATAAAATTATCAGAGCTATTATTAGAATTTTGTAGATTATGGTTTTATTTACACCATGAGTTATTGTGATTATGTACTATTGTGCATTACCTTGATTGTTTTCGTTACAAAATTTATCCTATTGTATGTTCTATGTATTCCCTTTTATGAGTATATTGAAAAAGCCAAATTAGCAATAAATAATAAATATAGCAGTTTAGGTGTTTATGGCTTTATACTAAAGTACTCCTTTAAACCCCATGCTCTCCCACCCCCTACTCTAGTTAATCCATTCATCAATCTTGATAATTTTTTTATTATCTTTTTATGAATGGAAAAACAGAGAACAAGAAGAAAAGAAATGCTTGAAAGCTTGGAGAGTGAAAAACAAAGAGAAGATTCTAGAAAGTTTCTATTATTACTGAAATGAATTAAACTATACAAAAGATCTCATATATATACTAACTGAAGAAGAAAACTGACTTCCAACTTATGCGTAAAGCAATTATGGCACGTGTATCATACATGTGCGTACATAAATAACAAATAAATTCCTAAACTACAAGTAGCACAACTCTATGTCGTTTATACACTTCACTTCTCTGCTGCATTAGTTTCTTCTCACTTCACTACACTACTGCATTGCTTCACTGTACTAACCTTGCTCTTAATCTTGCTCTCAATGTCTTTACATCTCCCCTCAAGGTTAACACCAGAACCACCATGAATATTGATTATGCTCATTTTGACATGTAAAGAAGCTAATTGTTGAGCATTAAGTGCCCTTGTAAGTAAATATGCCAATTGAGTGTGAGTAGGAGTGTAAAACAACTTAATTAATCTATCTTGCACCTTATCTCTAACCAAGTGACAATCAAGCTCAACATGTTTAGTTCTTTCAGGAAACACAAGATTCTCCCTTATGTATATTGCTGCTTGATCATCATAGAAAAGCAAAGCTGGTTAGGATGATAGACCTCAAGATCCTTCAACAATGCTAGCAGCCAAGTTATCTCACATACTATCACTATCATAGCCCTGTATTCTACCTTTGTAGAAGATCTAAAGACTATAGACTGCTTTTTACACATCCATGAAACTAGAGATTCTCCTAGAGAAGCACAATAGCCAATTGTTGATCTTCTAATATCAACACATGCTGCCTAATCTGCATTAGTATAAGCCTTTAAATGAAAATCTGATCTTGAAGACAATAAAATTCTTTGACCAAGACAACCCTTGATATATTGCAACACCTTGTAAGCTGCATCTAAGTGGAGTTTCTAGGCTTAGACATAAATTGGTTAAGCTTATGCATTGAATATGCTAAATTTGGTATGGAAATAGTAAGATATAACAACCTGCCAACCAATATCCTATAAACTCTAGGATCAGGTAACAATTGTCCATGATATTTACTTAGCTTCAGATTTTGGTCCATTGGAATTTTGCAAGGCTTACAAGCTATCATCCCTGCATCCTTAAGTATCTCAAGGGCATACTTTTTTTGACACAAGGTTATCCCTTTTTTTGGTCTAGATACTTCAAGACCAAGAAAATATTTCAAACTTGCAAGTTCTTTAAGCTTAAATTTCTGGTCTAAGAACACCTTGAGCTCTTCCACTGCCTTGACATCAATGCTAGTAATGAGAATGTCATCAACATAGACTAATAAGGCCGAAAATGAATTTTGAGACTCTTCATAAACAAAGAGTAGTTTGATTTACTACAGAATTGTTGATGAAAATTTTGAATACCATTGCCTAGAAGCTTGTTTGAACCCATACAATGACTTGTTGAACTTACAAACCAGTCCCCCATTGCAATGAAAACCCTGTGGAAGCTGCATATATACATCCTCATGAAGATCACCAAGGAGGGAGACATTATTGACATCAAGTTTAGTCAAATGCCAACCTTTGAAAGCAGAAACAACAAGCAAGGTTTTGACTGTGGTCATTTTGGCAACAGGTGAAAAAGTCTCAGTAATATCAAGACCTTCCTGCTAGGTAAAACTCTTAGCAACCAGACATACCTTGATTCAAAAGTAGCAATTTCTGCATCCATTGCTACCTACCACTTAGGATATTTGACAACCTCATAATAGGACTTCGGTTCAGGAATGTTAGTAATGAGGGAACAAAAATTGGCATAAGATGGTGACAGCTGAGAGGAATTTAGATAATTGGATAGGGGATATTTGATACTTGAAAGGGTGGAGGAAGAACCTGACTTGATGGATTGGGAGAAGTGAGTAGATTGATCACAAATAACTGAGCTGCACTTATAAGATTGCAGATAGGCAGTAGATTTAGAAATCCTCAAAGATGGACTAAGAGGAACAACATCTGCACTAGGAGTAGGAGAAATATCTGCAGTGGGAACAATAGGTAAGCTAGGAATAATACTGTACTAGGCAGAGAAACATCCCCACTAGGTGACTGAGATTTTGGAATTGGAAGAGGAGAGGTATGTGGAAGAATAAAATCAGGAATAGGAATAGTGGATATATGCTCATCAGTAAATGGAGAAATAGAATCCTGTGCAAGGATAGGATCTGTCATAGAATCAGAAGTTGGAAAAGAAACCAACGGATCAAGGGGTGAAGCCACTGATGGAAACAAATGAGGCAAAGGAATATTTGAATTAGGTAAAGATGAAGAGGGATTTGAGACAAAGGGAAATATAGTTTCATGAAAAAGCACATCCCTTGAAACAAAAATCCTTTTGGTAAACAAGTTAAGAAGCTTGTAACCCTTAACACCAAAGAGATAACCAAGGAATACACAAGGAACAGACCTTAGGATCAAACTTGGACCTATGGTGAACTAAGGTTGAAGCAAAACAATGCCACCCAAAAACCAAGAGATGATCATAAGAAGCAATTTTGCCATATAGTTTCTCAAAAGTTGACTTATTGTTTAAAATAGGAGAAGGCAATCTGTTAATGATATGCACTGCAGTTAACACACACTCACCCCAAAGATAAAGAGGTACATTGGACTAAAATTTTAAAGCCCTAGCCATGCTCAAGATATGTTGGTGTTTCATTTCCACAACTGAATTTTGTTATGGAGTGGCTACATAAGAATGCTGATGGAGAATTCCATTTGCAGCAAAAAAAATCTTTCACGAAGGAACATTATCAGTCCTAAACACCTTTATTTTAGTGTGAAAAGAAACTAACAAATGTCTAGTATTTGATTTACATTTCATTAGATAAACCTAAGTTGATTTAGTGGTATCATCAACAAGAGTAAGAAAGTATTTGTAACCTTCTTGAGTAGATTTAACAAAAGGACCCCAAACATCACAATGGACAATATCAAAAGCATTATCAGAGATATGATTAAAAGATGGAAAGGGAAGCTTTTTCTGCCTAGCAATAGGACAAAGAACACAATCTTTATTGCTATGAAACTAAATTACTTTAGGAAGAGAATTGTGCAAAGTACTGAGCTTATTATTAGAAACTTGCCCAAGTCTAAGATGCCAAATATATGGCTTAGAAACAACAGGAACATTGGAAACAGAATTAACAAAGGAACTAAAAATTGACTACAAAATAGAAGAAACTCCTTATATAGATTTGCAATCTGTTGAAGCTTGCAGCAAGTAAAGATTGTTGCGCAATTTACCCACTCCAGTCATTCTCCAACATGAAAGGTCCTGTGTAAAACAACAATTTGAACGGAAAACAAGACAACAAGATAGGGATTTTGTCAATTTACTAACAGAGATTAGGTTGGATAAGAAACAAGGAACACAAAGAACATTTTCAAGAACCAAGGTAGATGTCACTTGAATTGTTCCTATGTGTGTGACAGTGACTTTCTCACCATTAGGCAATTGAACAAAGGTAGTTATTGAACTAGTGATTTTGGTGAACAAAGTAATGGAGTGAATGATGTGGTCTGTAGCCTCAGTGTCAAGAACCCAAGTTTCACCATTGAAAGCAGTCTTAAGCATAGGATTAACAGCAAACACAATATGTTGCATGCTTAAAACCATAGATTCTTGAAACAAATTACAAGAATTACTTGAGGCAGCAGCTGGATTGATTGCAGAGTTGGCTGAATGAATACCTTCATAGGAACCAAATGAGAAAGCATGTGTGTTGAGCATAGAAATCAACTGTTGGTACTGCTCGGAAGTAAAAGGAAAGTTGCTACTACATTGTTGTGTTTCTTCAGATTGAGATTAATCACCCTTAACATTGATCTAATTTGACATTGGAGTCTTTCCCTTTTGCTTATAACTTAGTGGAAAACCAACTAGCTTGTAGCATTTCTCCTTAATGTAACCAAGTTTACCACAATGACTGCACATAGGCCTTCCTTTGCCATCATTTCCTTTGAAATTCTTGCTATTATTGCTTGCAAAACCAAAGCCTTGATTAAAGCTTTGATTTTTAACAACAAGAGCAGTTGTCTCAACTAATTAACCCAAATTGAATCCTAAATATCTTTATCTCTCCTCTTGAATCACCAAAGAGAAAGCCTTATCTATTGAAGCAGTAGGTTCCATCATGAGAATCTGAGTTCTCACTTGAGAATAAGCATCATTCAGTCTATCGAGGAATTGCATCAGTGAATCTTGATGCTGAAAAGTGGTGATCTTATCATTTACACCACAAGTACATTTACCACAAGAACAAGGCAAAGGCCTAAAATTCATCAATTGATCCCACGAAGCTTGAAGCCCTGTGAAGTAGATAGTGACTGTTGAATCTCCTTGCATCACAGTAGAAATTTGCTTCTACAGCTGTGAATTCACGGTCCATTAGCTTGAGAAAAACGATTCTTGAGTGCATTCCAAACCTTAAGAGCTGTGTCCCTATAGATCACACTAGCAGTGATGTGAGGTGAAACAGAATTCAAGATCCAAGAAGAGATCATTGAATTACACTTAGACCAGGCTTGCTTCTCCAGAGAAGTAACTACCATTGAAGCAATGATTGATCCATCAACAAATCCAAGTTTGCTTTTGGCATCCAAAGCCATCTTCATAGTTCTAGCCCAAGTAGGGTAATTATCCATCGTCAATGGCTGCGAAACCAAGATCGCACTAGGTGATTCACCATGGTGTAAAAAGAACGGGCTACTAAGGATCCTCCATTGGTGAAAGCTCACACTGTGAGGTTGAAAACGAAGCTTGTTGAGAGTTGGAGGCCATTGAAAGAGGTTCAAGCTCTGATACCATGTAAGAATGGAAAAATAGAGAACAACAAGAAGAAAAGAAATGCTTGAAAGCTTGGAGAGTGAAAAATAGAGAGAAGATTCTGGAAAGTTTCTGTTATTACTCAATTGAATAAAACTGTACAAAAGATCTCATATATATACAAACTGAAGAAGAAAACTGACTTCCAACTTATGCATAAAGCAGTAATGGCACATGTATCATACACGTGTGTACATAAATAACCAATAAATTCCTAAACTACAAGTAGCACAGCTCTATGTTGTTTATACACTTCACTTCTTTGCTGCATTAGTTTCTTCTCACTTCACTGCTTCACTGCACTAACCTTGCTCTTAATCTTGCTCTCAATGTCTTTACAATCTTTGCCATTAAAACTATAATTTTTTTTCTTCTAAAAAAAACTATAAATAGTATTGTTCTTAATCATTAACTTACGGTATCACTAACCAAAGTCTTTTCTTTTCTTTTTTTTTTTTTTTTCTTTTTTTTTGGGAGAAACCAGACCAGAAAGTTGGGCTGGGCTTTTATTGAAACTCTATGAAGAAAATCAGGAAACATCATCTAAGACCAAAATGGCTATGTCCTCAGGACAGTCTTCCAACCAAACTTGCAAGTCTAGACCTGACTTTGCACGTTTAGCCAATGCATCTGCTACTCTATTACATGACTGATTAATATAACAAAATTCAAAAGAAGAGAAGAAGGCAGCTTGAACAAGGATGTCTCCAATAATATGACTGTACGAGGAGTGTTCTGTGTCGCCAGTTGTGATGGCGTTGATAACTACTGCTGCATCACCTTCGAAAGTCACTTCATGGAGGCCAATCTCAGCGGCGAACTGCACAGCACGTCTACAGGCTAGAGCTTCGACTGTTGCCACTGAATGGGGAAGTGGAATACGCGTCGATAAGGCACCAATGACCGCACCGTTGACGTCGCGAATGATCACTCCCAGGCCAGCTGTGTCATTGTGCTTGAACAGAGCTGCATCAAAGTTGGCATTATATCTTGCCTGGGTCGGAGCAATCCATTTTGCTTGGACAGGAACTAGAATCGGAACTGTGCCAGGGTCTTCATCATGAGCTTCAAGGAAGTCACGTAGGAGTCTGCCAGCCTCAGGAAAAATTTGATTCAGTGGCCGAGTCGGGCGACCGAGGCGTATTGAGTTTCTTCGAGTCCAGAGCATCCAAGCTGTGATGGAGAATATTTCCACTCTGTAGTCCTCTCTAACCTACAAAAAACTTGAGAAAAGGCACTACCAAAGTCGACCCTTCTCAAATTGAAATCCTCTTTTAGTTGTATGGTCAGAGTATGTACATCATCACTTACCAAAGCCACTACTCTAAGTTTGAGTCATATGCTTAGATAAAAATAATAATTTATATAGTTACTTATCAACAAATATTCTTCTACACATATATAAATAATAGTCTATCTTGAATTAGAACATGGATTGTGTAACCTACAATTTTTGTAGTAATCCAAGGAAAAAGAAGAGAATCTTGTAAAGAATGAAGAATGTTATACGGAAATAGTTTACTTCATAGAAAACAAAAAGGTAGAATAAATTTATGGGTATATTGATGATAGATATGCGTTTTGTATTTATTTATTATTTTGTTGAAATTAGTTATTAAAGAACACTCAATGCTGTATTTTATTGTTTTTAGAAAATTATTGAATACTCTTGGAGTAATATAAATACGTACTTCTTCCTCTCACATGAATTATGAGTCCCACCATAAATTTAATTAGTAAGATTTCCAGTTATGTGAAAGAGGAAGAGTATGCATTTATGATACTTCGACAGCACTCAATAATTACCTATTGCTTTTACTTGTTTGTAATAATATAATTACTGTTCAAAAACTGAAAAGAAAAAAGTGATGATAAATATTTTTTGAGAGAAAAATGTGATGATAATTGAATAACTATAAACTCATTCAATAACTCTCATAAAATGTTTAACAACTATTAGGGTAACAAGTTATAATAGTAGATAATAAAGTGATGTTAATGACATCTAAAAATAAAAATAAGTAAAACTTGTCAATTCAGCTATTGTGAAAAAAAAAAAAAAAAAAAAGTTATACCATTACTCCAAATTAATTAATTAATATTTTAAATTAAGTTTAATTTTGTAAATTATTCCATCATTCATTTTCTTTCATAAATGAATGTTTGTGAAATTAGATTGTGCATTGTTATATAATTTACTTATTTTATTACTCCCCATGGTTCCCCCCCCCCCCCCCCCCCCCCCCTTTTACAAACTAAATTTTGTTAGTGGATATAGAGGCAGCAAAATTTGAATCACATTAACCCCTTGTATTTCCTCTTAAATTTCAATATTTTTATATTTCAACAATGACAATTAACCATTAAAACTTTGATAATAAAAGTCACCTCTTTATTTGTAGGTTGTAAAAGCTGAACAACCGTGCAGACTGATTTGATTGGCTGAAGTTTTGAGACATCAGAGCAGCAGAAAAAAAACTTATTACACCCTTTATTTCTTTCCAGTAGCCACCTTATATACACTAGGGCATCTGTAGATAACTTGTCTACCTCGTATAGAATAATTGCTGCAAAAATGGTTAATTATTCAATAACAAGGCATTGTTTGTTAAGCATTTTGAAAGCAATTTTAAGAGTCTGTAAACAAGAAAATCTAGGATAAAAACTTTTTGTGTGACAACTTTATCTTAACTTTGACATAATAGATTGTAACAAGTTAAGGAAAAACAGTGGATCCATATAAAAATAATAGATAAACTACTCACAATTTACCATATTAGAATTATGGCAAAAATTATAGTCTTAGAATTAATCATTATAAACCTACCTTGGCAATATTCAGGCCACATGGCGTATGTTTTTTGGATATCATGTTTCTAGTTTCCTTCATAAGTTCAAGGATGACATGCTTCTCATAGCCTTTCAGCTCAGAGAGATTGACTTCAATATGTTGAGGAGATTGTTTTATATTTACTTCGATCTTGCCTTCCGTTTCACCCTGTGATCATAAAAGATTTGGTAGGTTTCATATTTTCTTATTAGTAAATGAATTTAACAATAATCAAGCTGGTCTACAATATACATGTTGATTAATCATTAATTATCATTTCTAAAATCACTTTCTGTACCTGTGAAAGCTAGAAGAATGGAAAATAATTTGAAAATTCGCTTTTACAACTACAAGGTTGCTTCTAGATTCTCACAACACCACACACACCACACCCCCCCACCCCCACGGCGTTAGATAAATAGAAAAATTTACATATATTTTGTCATTCCCACATGGATGGTATTTTCGTGAGAGTGAAAATTTAATATAGAAGAATACTATTTGGGAAAGGGAGAATTCTAACATTTTTTTTTCTTTAACTTTTTATTTTATTTGTTCATATACAACTTTTTTAAAGCCTTGCTTTCTATAAGTATAATTATATTTTGAACAACTTTAAATAAATAAATTGTTAGGAAAAAACTATTTTCAAACATACTCTTAATGTAGCTTGATATGCTCTCAATTTCTAAAATTTAACAATTGAGTGATTTTAGTCCTTGAAGTTTCTAATAAGCGCATTGAGTCCCTAAAATTTATAAAATGAGCGATATTGGTCAATTTATCCACTACTTCCGTAAGTGTTTTTTGTCTATATGTCTAACATTAATGCAATGAGGTATCAATTTTTTAATGAAGTGACAACTTATTTTTTATTGAAAATTTATAGAGATCTGGATGATGGTGGTGTCCTCATCTGATGTGTAAGAGAGGCACTATTTGTTGGGGTGTGACTGCCCATCAAATTTTCTTCTCCTGCTTAATCATATTATAATACTAACTAAGTCACAAAATATGGTTACCATGATTCATGAGTATCAATAATTTGTTGGAGGCAGATAACACAATGACTCCTTTCAAATAATTAATATAACATATAAGGACGTCATTTAATCTAAAAACTTAATTCAATGAGTATAAACCTAATTATGTTATATTAACAATTCATTTTTATCATTAATATACAATGTGAGATTTCATTATTCAACTAACTACCTCACTCACACATGAATATTACCATATAATTTGCAGAAGCTAATTCTCTTCTTTGAAACCTAACAAATCCATGCTAAAGTGTGATGCTCATTTCAGTTGGCAAAGCTATTAAAAGTGAAATGATATCAATCATGGGTTATCACAATAATAAAAGTGATTTGAGAATTACCTTCAATTTAAATGCCTTGCATTCATCCCTGGCCTTTGCAGGGCCGGCTCAACAGTAGATGCAACCGATGCAATCGCCTAAGGCCCCCAAATAAAAGAAGGCCCCACTTTGTAAAAAAAAAAATTATATATATATATATATATATAATTTATTTATATATTTTAATTAAAAAAATTTAAGTAATTTTATTGGTCAATAAAATGCATTAAAAAGGCCACATTATATTCTAAAATGCAAAAGATTAAAATGGAAAAAATAAAAATAGTCAAACTTCAGCCAACCAAATTAAATTTTAGGAGACAAATTTATTAATTCATTCTTGAAATATGCTAAAATTAAAATTAATAGCAGACAAATTCATAAATAATACAACGTAATTATCTTGAAATATGCTAAACTAGAGATTATAAATTTCAAAAAAAAAAAAAAAAACCTCTCATCTCTCTATCTCTCTGCCTCTCCATCTATTCTTACAGACTCACCTTTCTTTTCTTTATCTTCACCTTGATTCTTGATCTTTTTCTATAAACTCAGTCAATCAGTTTGGCTTGAAATTTTTCTTTGATGATTCAGCATATCAGTCGACAGCCACAAGAGGTATTATTCTTCACTCTTCAGTTCTTTCCAATTCCCCTCTTTCTCTTTGTCTTTCCAAAAATCTCTTTCTCTTTATCTTTCCTAGTTCCCCTCTTTCTCTTTGTCTTCAATTTATTTAACTTAAATTATATATATATTTTGTTTGTTTTACACTTTCACTGCCGTACAATAATTTGATGGGAAGGGACATGTCTTCACTTTTTTCTATGATAACTTTTCTGCCTCAGCCCCTGTTTGGACTTAGGACCCTTCTGGCAATTGATAGAATGATAGGACACATTTTTTGTTTAAAGCTTAGCCATAGGATGTGGTGTACAGGCTGGCCGGTTACTTACCCTTTCTTTTTTTTCTTTTTCTTTTTTTTTAATCTGACACAGTAACACTTTACATATTATTATAAATTATTGTACCAATTAATAACTTGATGTGTATCATATCAATTCATTCGTATTATAGTGACATTAATTTATTAAATCATGTATTAAATTAATTTTTATTTGTGCAGGTTTAAGTTTTAAAGTAGTCACGACTTTAGAAAAATTGCAATAACCAAGTTCTATTATTCTATACTTTAAATTTTATTTTTAGTTAAATTATCATTTTTAATTATAAAAATGTGTTTTATTTATCTGTAAATATTTTCTTATTATAAATGTCTAATAGAAAATATTTATCCAGATATGAAAAACTTCTAAAAAAGAGAAAATTTGAACAACAAATTGAATCTCAAAAAGGATCTATGGACAAATTTGTTACTAGTGTTAAAAAAAAACACAGCAGAAAGTTTAGGTGAAAATATTACAAATGAACAAGAAACTTGTCAAAAAGAGTTGGAAGATAGTGAAATTATACAACAAAAAGAGAATAATGAAAATAGTCCTAATAATGTTGAAACATCTAATGTAACAATAATTGATAATGAAAAACAAAATAATTTAGAAGAAAATGAAAAACTGACTAACCTACTTACTAATAATATCTATGATCCAAGTCAATGGGAAAATATTGATACAAAATTAAGAGATTTATTAGTAGAAAAGGGTCCAATTAGAGAATATGATCTAAATTTTCCTATAGATAAAGATCGTAGACATTTTTCTACTACATTTTATTTTAAAAAGTTATCAAATGGGGAGAAATTTGATAGAAGATGGCTAGTGTATTCAAAAGATTTGGATAAAGCATTTTGTTTTTGTTGCAAATTGTTTAATTCAACAACACATGGTAGTGGTACAAATCAACTTACTAATGAAGGAACTAATGATTGGAGAAATATTAGCAATAAGATTAAAAATCATGAAACAAGCAAAGAGCATGTTACTAACATGAATGCTTGGATTGATTTAGAAATGAGATTATTGAAAAATAAAACAATTGATAAAAATTTCCAAGAACAAGTTAACAAAGAGAAAGATCATTGGAAAAAAGTGTTGTTAAGAATTATTACTGTAGTAAAAAATCTTGGAAAAAATAATTTGGCCTTTCGAGGAAAAAACGAAAAGATCTATCAAGAAAATAATGGAAATTTTTTAAGTCTAATTGAAATGATTGCAGAATTTGATCCAGTAATGCAAGAACATGTTCGACGTATTCAACATGGTGCAATTCATAATCATTATCTTGGACATAATATACAAAATGAATTGATACAACTGTTAGCAAATGAAATTAAAGGTAAAATTATTAAAAAGATTAAGGAAGCAAAATATTTTTCAATTATACTTGATTGTACTCCTGACGTAAGTCATCAAGAACAAATAACTCTAGTACTACGATGTGTAGATATTTCAACTAGTCCAATAAAAATAGATGAGCATTTTGTAGAATTTTTAGAAGTAGATGATACTTCTGGAAAAGGTCTTTTTAATGAAATTATAAGTGTTATAAAAAGTCTTGAACTTGATATTAATGATGTACGTGGACAAGGATATGACAATGGGTCTAATATGAAAGGAAAAAAACAAGGGGTTCAAAAAAGAATAATTGATATAAACCTGTGGGGCCCGAGGGCCCAGAATCCCCGACCCACATTTAGGCTGGCCCAGGGCCCAAGCCGAGGAGGGCGATCTCCCCAGATGGTCGGCTTAAAGGTTTTAGTTCTTCCAAGGCCCAAGCCGAGGACACACCGCTCCTCGGCATACCTAGTCTTATCTAGGTAGGGGGCAGACCCAGTGTAGGTGGTCACATCCACACTTAACGATTCTGCCTGGCCCTCCAAGTTCCATTAATGATGACAAGACCCTTCACTGAGAAACGTTGGAGGCAGCAACCCCCAGTAGGGGAAAGAACCTGTCTGATGGGACAAGTCCTGGACCATTAGCCCAGATGGCCAACAGCTGTAAGGCCAGGATCGAGCTAAAGAGGGTATATAAGGCAAAGAACCCCCCTGGTGAGAAGGGGGCCTCCTCGAATCCCAGCCGAGGAGCAACCCCAAGCGTAGAGCAAATAACGAGAAGTCCGAAGAAGACCGGCGAAGGGCCGGCCGGAGCCAAAACCTTTGCCCCACTCTCTACAAATTCATTGTCGGGGGCCCACCTCCGAAAAAGGAGCCCCTACAATTGGCGCCGTCTGTGGGAAGGGTTAGTGCGCCGGCCGGCGCAACCGGCGATCGTTCTAAGGCAGTTATTACTCAGAAGTTGGTGGTGCAAAAAAAAAAAAGGAGAAAGAAAAAGAAAAGAAGAAGAAAAGAATGGCAGTGCGAAAAGAAAACTCAACAACAAGTAAAAGAAAAGTCCTTTATTATTTCAGAAAAGATTACAAAAGATTACAAGTACAACAATCCTCATTATTTCATAAAAGAAAAGCTACAAATACAATCAGAGGCTCAGACAAGCATGTTTTACAAAAATTCCTACCAACTAATCCTACAATCAGAGGCCCAGGCGGACCGGTGTTGGAACTGGCCGGGCAAGAGGCTCGCAAAGAATTAATATCAAGAATGAGGGAAGTGTCAACCCGTGCTTTTATTGGCATCAAGAGAATGGGAGAACTTGATAGTAAAAGTACGGGAAGGGGGGCTAAGGGCTGGCTCACCTTCAAACCAAAGCTTGAACAAAGTGAGAAGCCCCTAGACCCCGGAACACCCTCCCTCATGATGCTTCCTCGACCCCCTCCGAACTGCACGAGCATTGACCGTCGGAGACGGCAATACTCGGGCACCAGCCATGACGAGAGTTCGCGTGCCCCCTTCGTCGGAGGTGCGCTCTGGGGAAAGACGTTAGGTACTTCAACGACGTCCCCCCTGGCCACCATGCGAGACTCGGCCAGTGTTACGCCTAAACTCTGCCGCGCCGGCAGCCCAGTGGGGGCTGCGGCCACGGCGGCGCTTAACTCCAGGTCTCCTAACTGCGGTCACAACCCTGGTGGCGGTATCAAAAGGGCTCAAGAAGGTGAAAGTGTATACGTCTGTTTGCAGGGGAGAATTCATGGGATGAGGAGAAACACTCCCCCCAGAACGCCTTTTATGGAGGGCGAAAGCCAGCGGAAGTTGAACCGCGCGGAATTCGAAGGGGGAGTTGTCAAAGGGGATTAATTCCCACCCAATTCCAAGGGGATTGCTAGCTGCCTGATGCATGTTAATTCACGAAGGCATTAATGGAGACGCGTTACGGGCACCGAAGCGTCAAACAGGGAGCGCGGAAGGCCAAGCGACGCCTCGTAAACCAAAAAGATGAGGAACGCAAGATCAGCCCCACGTGCGAAGTCACAATCCGACCCGAGGAAAAACAACTAACAGGAAAAGACCCGTGGACGTCCTCACACCAAAAAACAAAGTCCTCGGATCCGAGGACAAACTCCTATAGGAGGCAACTGTGCAGTAGTACAATGACTCTCGCTCCAGCGTCCTGCAAGGGGCTAGGGGGATGGACTTCTACCCGACGTGAGACTGAGTTGCCCGAAGAGGTGAACACTGTGTCCTCATGCTCGGGGCCCACTTGGAAACGATGGCAGCAATTGTACCTAGGTCTTGCATGGTCCTCGGACTCAAGCCTACGGGGAGCTGGCCACTCGTACTTAAGGCAGCAACTGTACCTAGGTCTTGCATGGTCTACGGACTCAAGCCTAAGGGGAGCTAGCCACTTGGAAACGAGGGCAGCAATTGTACCTAGGTCTTGCATGGTCCTCGGACTCAAGCCTACGGGGAGCTGGCCACTCGTACTTAAGACAGCAACTGTACCTAGGTCTTGCATGGTCTACGGACTCAAGCCTAAGGGGAGCTAGCCACTTGGAAACGATGGCAGCAATTGTACCTAGGTCTTACATGGTCCTCGGACTCAAGCCTACGGGGAGCTGGCCACTCGTACTTAAGGCAGCAACTGTACCTAGGTCTTGCATGGTCTACGGACTCAAGCCTAAGGGGAGCTAGCCACTTGGAAACGATGGCAGCAATTGTACCTAGGTCTTGCATGGTCCTCGGACTCAAGCCTACGAGGAGCTGGCCACTCGTACTTAAGGCAGCAACTGTACCTAGGTCTTGCATGGTCTACGGACTCAAGCCTAAGGGGAGCTAGCCACTTGGAAACGATGGCAGCAATTGTACCTAGGTCTTGCATGGTCCTCGGACTCAAGCCTACGGGGAGCTGGCCACTCGTACTTAAGGCAGCAATTGTACCTAGGTCTTGCATGGTCTACGGACTCAAGCCTAAGGGGAGCTAGCCACTTGGAAACGATGGCAGCAATTGTACCTAGGTCTTGCATGGTCCTCAGACTCAAGCCTACGGGGAGCTGGCCACTCGTACTTAAGGCAGCAACTGTACCTAGGTCTTGCATGGTCTACGGACTCAAGCCTAAGGGGAGCTAGCCACTTGGAAACGATGGCAGCAATTGTACCTAGGTCTTGCATGGTCCTCGGACTCAAGCCTACGGGGAGCTGGCCACTCGTACTTAAGGCAGCAACTGTACCTAGGTCTTGCATGGTCTACGGACTCAAGCCTAAGGGGAGCTAGCCACTTGGAAACGATGGCAGCAATTGTACCTAAGTCTTGCATGGTCCTCGGACTCAAGCCTACGGGGAGCTGGCCACTCGTACTTAAGGCAGCAACTGTACCTAGGTCTTGCATGGTCTACGGACTCAAGCCTACGGGGAGCTATCTATTTACGACGAAGCCAAGGTACTGCTCGGTCCGAAGACCTATTCCCGTGAAGAAACTAATTGCCTACTGAAGAGCCTAAGGGTCGATCCAACCACTCAAGGAAGAGCCAGCCAACTGAAGGCCTTCCGGACCATAGGGGCCGAGGTTTGTAAAACCCTCCTCCCCGTCCGAGGATACGTGCAGCAGGGTTTTGAGGGGCTATTGTGGGGCCCGAGGGCCCAGAATCCCCGACCCACATTTAGGCTGGCCCAGGGCCCAAGCCGAGGAGGGCGATCTCCCCAGATGGTCTGCCTAAAGGTTTTAGTTCTTCCAAGGCCCAAGCCGAGGACACACCCCTCCTCGGCATACCTAGTCTTATCTAGGTAGGGGGCAGACCCAGTGTAGGTGGTCACATCCACACTTAACGATTCTGCCTGGCCCTCCAAGTTCCATTAATGATGACAAGACCCTTCACTGAGAAACGTTGGAGGCAGCAACCCCCAGTAGGGGAAAGAACCTGTCTGATGGGACAAGTCCTGGACCATTAGCCCGGATGGCCAACAGCTGTAAGGCCAGGATCGAGCTAAAGAGGGTATATAAGGCAAAGAACCCCCCTGGTGAGAAGGGGGCCTCCTCGGATCCCAACCGAGGAGCAACCCCAGGCGTAGAGCAAATAACGAGAAGTCCGAAGAAGACCGGCGAAGGGCCGGCCGGAGCCAAACCCTCTGCCCCACTCTCTACAAATTCATTGTCGGGGGCCCACCTCCGAAAAAGGAGCCCCTACAAAACCCTAGAGCATTTTACACGCCATGTGGTTGTCATAATCTTAACCTTGTGCTATGCGATGTGGCCAATTCTTGTCCTAAAGCTATATCTTTTTTTGGAGTAGTACAACGTATATATACATTGTTTGCTTCTTCCACAAAGTGATGGAAAGTTTTACAAGATAATGTTTCAAGTTTAACTCTTAAACCATTGTCACAAACACGTTGGGAAAGTCGAATTGAAAGTGTAAAAGCAATAAAATTTCAAGCTTTAGAAATAAGAGATGCTTTGTTACAATTAGCAAAAACGAGTGAAGATCCTAAAACAAAAAGTGAAGCTAATTGTTTGGCAACATATGAGCTTGAAAGTTTTGAATTCTTGTTAGGAATGACTATTTGGTATGATATATTATTTGTCGTTAACTCTGTTAGTAAAAATTTACAATCAAAAGGCATGCATATTGATGTTGCCATAGATCAACTAAAGGGTCTCATATCTTTTTTAAAAAAATATAGAGAAGATGGATTTACATCTGCTATGATTTCATCTAAAGAGATTGCTATCAAAATGGAAATAGAGCCTATATTTCGTGAAAAACGTATAATTCGTAGAAAGAAACAATTTGATGAGAATGCCAATGATGAGATAATACAATCTGTTGAAGAATCATTTAGAATTAATTATTTTTTATATATAGTAGATCAAGCTATTTCATCAATTGAAAGTAGGTTTGAACAATTTCAAATATATGAGGATATTTTTGGTTTTTTATTTAATTTTGAAAAACTAAAAGCACTAAATGATAATAGTTTGAAAAAATATTGTCTTAATCTTGAAAGTTTTCTCAAACATGATGTTTATTATGATATTGATGGCTTAGATTTATTTTCAGAACTAAAAATTTTAAAAGAAGTTGTGCAAATAGATGAAAATACTCCAATTAATGTACTTAATTATTTAAAAAGACTAGATTCTTTTCCAAATGCATATATTGCTTATAGAATATTACTAACAATACCTGTTACGGTTGCATCTGCAGAAAGAAGTTTTTCAAAATTAAAATTAATAAAATCTTATTTAAGGTTTACTATGTCACAAGAAAGATTAAATGGATTAGCTATATTATCAATTGAAAAAAAAAATGTTAGAAGAACTTAAATACAAAAACTTAATTAGTAATTTTGCATCTCAAAAGGCAAGAAAAATAGATTTTAAATAAATAAAAAATTCAATATATATATATATATATTATTTGATTAATATTTAATTATAAAAAGGTCCCATTTAAAATTTTCGCCTAAGGCCCCAAAAGTTGTTGAGCCGGCCCTGGGCCTTTGAAATACAAGGAAAAGGAGTTAATGGTCATACGTGAGTCAATACGGAAGCAAACTGCCTAGCTTGATCAGCACTTGAGGTGCCAAGGTCCCTAGGCTGGCGCACAAGGGTTTTTGGAGTGGGTTTAGTCAAAACTTGGCTACAAAGGGCAAATAAAAAAGGGTTTGACAATAACAAAAATTTCCCTTCTATGGGATTTGTTGTCTTTTTTCTTTTCTTTTTTTTCTTTTTTTTAATTTGATAAATAATTTGAATTATAAATGTTTTTATTAAAAACATTAAGAGTTGCCAACTAATTAAGATACAAGACTCTTAACTATAGATTTGTAGTTACAACTAATTTTTATAGCAGCTAATTAATAGAAGACAATAGGAAATTTTTTTTATGAAATAATATAATAAGGTCAAAAGTTGTGTATAATTCAACTAATTAGCGCCTCTTCACTAAATTATGAAATAATAATAATAATAATAGTAAAGAATATAGCATAGAATGAAAGGCACTTGTAAGGGGCATGAGTGATTACTTCTAAACTTCTGTGTTTATTTTATTTATTACCTAGTTTGACCGAACAGACCAAAGTTGTGCAATAAATTGTATCGAATCTACCAAGATTAGATGGTCTTAATTATACTGATATACAAAAATACATGTACGTACGTACCCGTATTCTATCAGGTCCAAAAGCATCTCGAAGTATAGCCCAGATCATGGTTGGTTGCCCTTCAAATATTACGTGACCACATCCTCCCTCTCTCATCTATATGGCAAACTCAAGCTCGGATCACTTAGTAATAACTCATGTAGTTCTGTTTATAAACAATTTCAATAATTATAGGTATAGCATATATATAAAGGAAAAGATAATAGTAAAAGGAAATCTAGATAATCTGACCAAAGTTCGTAGCTCCATGGCTTTGTCTCGATTGCAAATGAAGTCTTCCAAGGCCTTGGGCCTGTACTTGTTTGCCCAAACAAACTCCCTCATCTCATTCACCTTTTCATTGCTATCTTTGTCATTGATGATAACTTGGTCCTTATTAGATGGCAATGCTATGTTGGTGCTGGTACGAGTGTGAGTGTGGGTGTGGGTGTGGATTCTGATACTCTCTCCCTCAATGGCTTCTCTTCATCAACTAACAAAGCCTTCTCCTTCATCTTCTTTGCTTCATTCATATCCCTTAAAAAAGACCCTTTTGGCTGTCTAGCCTAGATTGATGTTGATGAAGAAGAAATAGTAGTAGCATGAGAGGACCTAAAGGTTTCCTTGTGGCATAGTCTGCAGGCTTGATGTTGTCTCTCTCAGTAACTTTCACAGGCTTAAAGCAAGAACCCAATTCTTTCATTATGTCAATGAAGCTCGAGAAAGAGCTTGCGGTGGAATTACTGGTGACATGGCTTTTGGGTCTCGGACTTGTTCCTGGAGCAAGATTTAAATGCAGGGCAGTGATGACCCCTCTGTAATATGGACTAGAATTAGAGTAGTCGTTGTCCACAATATTGCCACGATTCCTTCTATTGTGGGCTATGAGAGTCTCTTCTGTCAAATCAGAATGCGTGGATGAGAGTCTCTTTTTCCCAATAAGCTTTCCCACTCTTGAGGCCCAATAGGTCCAAGAGGACTTGGATGATGTGTGAGTTGAACATGAGGAGGGTTTTGAAGGATTGAGATGAGAGAGAGAGAGAGAGAGTACGGCGAATTTTGGAGAGGTTTGGATCAGGTGGGGAGCGAGAGATTGATGTACTCGGCATGAATTTCATTGAAGAAGTTGATGTTGCACCACAACTTTTATTCATATTGTTGCAGAAGAAAGGGTTGAAGATTGTGGATTAGGAAATTGAGAAAGGTTTGATGGATATTACAAAGGTGGCGATGCATTTTAGGAAAGACAACGCGTGTTTGGCGTCAGTTACTAGAGCTTAACACACGATGAGTCAAATTCAAGAATATCAAAATATTATGGTATTAATCAATTCAATTATAGAGGTAGTTTGATTGGTTTGCTGACCAATGTAGTGCAATTCTATGACAAATCTAGATTCTTCTTTACATTTAACCCACACAAAAATATCTATATCTACTGAAGCCAGCCATTCGAAAATAGTACTATTGGATTATTACCTACACGCTTCCTTTTCTTAATTAGTTTCTCGGATTATCAGCCCTTTTATGCTGTGATTACAAAACAGACAGCTTGAAGTTTGGGAAAGCCTTCACTACATCTACCTTGCAAAGCATCTACTGTTTGCCAAATTTATCTATCGAGGGGTTGTCCTCACTCAAACGGGTTTGATAATGTCTCAATCAAATTACGAACTTTGATAATGTAAAAAAAAAAAGTTTAAAAAAAAAAAATACACAATACAAGTGATAAAACGTACCATATTCTAAATCATTATAGAGAAAAAAAAATCATATCATATAGTATATAATAAAAGTTAGATCCTATAAATTATTGTTGCACCAATTGGTTAAATGAGCTCTTTATGACAAGTATTTACACCCTCATTAATTATCTATTTTGTACCCTTAAGTTTTAGAAAATTCAAAATTTTATCATCAAAAGTTTCATGTAATTTAAAGGTTCATTTTATTTCAATTTGCACCCTTAAAGTTTTGGGTAATTTTGGGTATGTACCCTTAACTATTGTAGAACATAAGACAATGGCTTTCTAAAAATAGCAAGGGCACTTGAAATCAGGATGTAAGGCTAAAAGACACTGGTAGAAATCATCTGGCTTAGAGTTGGAATTGCATGATTAGTGCGAATTAGGGTTTTGGACATTTTCCTAGCCATCCTAGGGTTTTGTCTTTTCAGTATTTATGTATTTTGTAACTTGCAAAAGTAAATCATGTTATTATTAATAAAATTTATATTTTTTATCTAGTTGATTCCAGATTTATCAACTTGTGGATTCAATGAATCTTTTGTGGATTCAAAGTTTACTACTGAAAACTAGGGCTCGCCCTACCATTAGGCCAATTATGTGGTCTCCTAAGGGCCCCAAATTTTAACTGATAGAGATATTTCTATATCTATAACAGTATAAATTAGGCCCCAAATATTAGCCAATAAAAATTTTTTAGTAATGCAAGGGATACAACAAAATGTTACAATAATTTCATAGCACTCCTAAATTAATATGCCAACTCTCACATGGACTCACCGCATTCTCTAATTTAATTTTTTTTTTCTATACTAATTTAGAAAAGTTGTGAAATTGTTATCTCTAGCATTACTTAACAGAAACTTTTTAGAGTAACGTTACATTCACAATATTTTCACAACAAATTAATTTTAAGTGGCAATCTGTTATTGATAGGTGAAAAATTAATGTCTGTGATGATTCCAAATTAGAATCAATAACATATTACTACCTAGGATTTTTTGTGAAATTATTTTGAAAATGTTGTGGATATATATATATATATATATATATATCATTACTCAATTGTTTATCAAAGACAAAAAAGGGAGGCAGGGGGGATTAGCAAAGGGTATTTGTTTGGTGGAAATACATTTTTGGGTCCTTACATTTTGGCCTCATTCCCATTTTGGTCCCTACTTTTTTATTTTACCGTTTTTAATCCCTAAAATTAAAAATGTGTTCCATTTTTGTCCTTACTGTCATCTCACTAACAGAAATTGCCTACGTGGCAAACAGCGTGCACAGTTGGCACATAGAATGCCTACATGGCCATTAAAATAATAATAAAAAAATTATTTAGCATTTAAATAATGCCACATCATCATTTTATATATTAAAAAAAGCCACATAAAAAAAACAATTAAATTAACTTTCTAAAATTATGATTTAAAAAAATAAAATAATTAAATAAAATATTCTTTTCTTTTCATTATGTTTTTGGTCATTTTATTCATCAAAGTTCTACAACAGTAAAAGACAAAAAAGTCCTTTCAACAAAGCAACCCAAAGCATCAATTCCCTTCAACGCACAAAAACACAAATCGGTGTTTCTTTTTTCTTTTTTCTTTTTCAAAGCCATAACCCATCAAACCCCTCAATGTTTTTCTTTTTTCACATGCCTTCAACGCAAAAAACACAAAACCCAAATTGTCATTGACTCATCTTCAAATACAAGTCTCTATCTTTGTTGCTTTTGCTTTTTCTCTCTCATATTGGCGTCTCTCTCTTAGATCAATGGCGATCTTTGGTGGAAGATTCCGATGGTGGGTTTTTGGGTTGTGATTTTTGTTGATCTGGGTTTGTGGGTTTGTAGCGAATTTGATTTTGTGTTTCCATGGTTGAAGACCCAAGACCAATGGCCGAAACCCATGGCTAACTAAAAAGAACAAATAAACAATTTTATTTATTTATTTTTATAATCAAAATTTATAATTTTTTTTTCGTGGCTTTTTTTTATTTATTAAAATGTTGATGTGGTTGTGGACGACTAAATTGTGTTCTGAAGTAGCAATGACCTTTGTGTCCAAAGTTGATGGCGACATGGAATGAGGCTTGATAGTAGCACATTTTTTATTGACCAACACCAAAGGCTAATAATTGTGACGGATTCAGACTGAACCATATTGTTATTTTTTGATGAGTTGCAACCTTGGGGTTGTTGTAAGTGTTTGGATGGGAGAAAATTTGTAGGATGACCTTAACACCTTTCGACCCTTAACCAACGACACTTGTTAAAAGATATGAACAAAGCCGGGAGGGAGTTTTTCCTCTCTACAGTGGCATTTTTAAAATTGAAATGCAATATTTCAAATATTATTTTAAGGCCACGTAGGTGCTTGGTGTGCCAACTGTGTACTCTATTTGCCACGTATGCAATTTCTGTTAGTAAGATGACGGTAAGAACCAAAATGAAATGCATTTTTTATTTTGGGGACTAAAAGCGGTAAAATAGAAAAGTAGGGACCAAAATGGAAATGAGGCCAAAATATAGGAGCCAAAAATGTATTTCCACAAGTTTTTTTTTTTTTTTCTTAATCTTTGTAGCTTTAGATATATATATATATATACACACACACACACACAAGCATGCTAACAAAAAAATAATTAATTTTTTAGAAAAATTAGTCTCAAAAGGATTCTCTAGATAATTTTTTATTAGTAATGAACACAATATAAATAATAATAAAAAATGTGAAAATCTCGAAAAAAGTTCTAAAAAATTTATTAAAAATATCTAGCTGAAGAACTCAAATACGAACAAGAAATTAATTATAAAAAAAAAACTAGAACTTTTTGCATCTAAATAAACTAGAAGAATAAATTTTAAATAAAAAAATATCATTTAATTAAATTTAAATATATAAGAGGCCTTAATTTAAATATCGCTTTGGCCCCAAAATCTTATGGAGCAACCTTTGCCAGAAACTAACAGTTTTTGTCCCATCAACGAGAGTATTGTGTGCTTTTATCATGTTTCCATGACATCATTAACAACACGAATTCACATCAAACTGACAAATTCACCTGTGGATAATATAGATGGATTTGTGATTTTTTTTTTTTTTTTTTTTTTTGATCAAATGGATTTGTGATGTTGAATGAGTGGTTTGTCAAAGTATGAATTTGTGAGGGCATATCTGAATTTGACTTATCAGGTGCTATATAGATTTTATTGGTTTATGAATTATACTATATTTTATGAATTTGAATCCGCTAGCTCTAACTATGCTGGAATTCAACCATAGCAGGGTCGGCTTTACCTATGAGCCAAAAAGGCCCCCAAAATGTCTTAACACAACATCATTCTTTCATAACTACTTAAAATAGAATATATCTTATAGTAATAGGATATATCGGCAATCGAACAACCCAAACCACCTGAACCGATGCATCGGCTCTGTAAAAGGCAACCAAAGGCAATCGACCATGGCCAACCCACTGGTGCGGTTGAGGAATTGGCCAAACCCACCTATGCAATTTGGTGGGAAAATGGCTGGTTCAATTGACGACATTGAACCTCTTGTACACCTCCAGTTTTAGTTCTTTCAAATAAAATGAGATGGGTTTTGATTGTTGATGAGGCAAAGAAAATCAATAGGCTAAATACTCCGGGCTTCAATGGCTGGTTCAATTGGCTGGTTCAATTGAACCTCTTGGTGGGAAAATGGCTGGTTCAATTGACGACATTGAACCTCTTGTACACCTCCAGTTTTAGTTCTTTCAAATAAAATGAGATGGGTTTTGATTGTGATGAGGCAAAGAAAATCAGTAAGCTAAATACTTCGGGCTTCATGGGCTAGTGATTGCTTGAGAGGCCTGAAAAAAAAAAGACACAAGATCAAAAGTGACCGGGATAAACTGGCCAAGAATCCTCCGAAACTTAAGTAAGTTTTTTCCTTTGGAATATTAGAATTCCAATTTTTAGAATAGTCAAAACTTACTTCCATTAGATGTGGATGAGTATTTATATAGTATGCTTTGAAGTGGTTACTTGTCTCGTAACTTCCCCAATATTTATGCAAGTTAGAAAGTTCAAATTTAACTTCTACAACCGCTATAGAAGTTGGAATGTTAAATCTTATCTTCTACAACTGTCATTGGAAGTTAAGTATTTAGTAGAAAGTTATAGCAATGAACCAGGATCTCGCTCATGTTTCAAAATAGTAACACGTGGTTCGATTCACTAGTCTTTTGTAGGTAAATCTTTCTGGAAATTTCCCAAGTTTTGGGGGTCATCCAAGCGCTTTCCTGATGGACGACCCTCATGCCCATGGATGACCATCCTACAAGGGATGACCATTCTTGTCTTCTTGACCTGGACAACACTCATGGACGAATTGGAGTTTATTCAATCTTCAGTTCACCATCAGCTTATTCCTCGTTCTTAGGTTTTCCTTCAAATTTCAAGATGTCTGAGATTGCCGTTTCTTCATCCAGTAATAGTGTTGATAAGGCTATAGACAAGTACCATAACTCAACTAGTTATAGTGGTTCCAGCAGCAATAGTAGTAGTAACAATAGTAGTAGGGGGAACACCACGAACGAGGAATACACGTTTGGTGTTCCTAGGGTTCCTCTAAAGGTTTTCTAGGAACATTTTAGGACAAGGTCAGCTTCTGGATCTCGAGTTGTTACCTCGACAAGTGTTCCTTCGTCCACTCCTTTAGACGAGGTAGAGACAGTGTACAGTTATGCTATAGGTGTCCCTTCCAAAACGGATGAAAGGAGACTTACTTCACTTAGGAGTTGGTACCAAATTCCAGACGACCTTAACCCTAGGTTAGCCGTTTGTAGGGAGTGGTGTTGTAACCCTTGTTTTGGAATAGGCATCTATGAAGCTTACCTTTTAGAGGGGACTTAGGTAACCTCTTAATGCCTTTTTTAGGGAATTACTTATTAGGTTAGGTTTAGGAGTATGTCAGTTTAACCCCAATGCATGGAGACTAGTCGTCTCTATGCAAGTTTTGAGGAAGGAAGTGTTTGAAGGGGATCGTCCTCTCACTGTGGATGAGTTCTTCTTCTGCTACAAACCCTCCAAAATATACAGTCTGTTAGCTTTTATCAATTCACAGCCAGGGGCAAAGATTGTAGATTAATAAAGTCACTGGTAACGTCTGATAGAAACTACAAGACGAAGTTTTTCTTGGTTTCTGGTTTCTAATCTGGGCACCCTGTTGAGGTTGGCAGGGATCCATTTGCCCTCGATATTAGAGAATTAGGGAACCTTTGTCCTAAAGGTTTTTTTTTTTAATATATATATATATATGTAGTGTTTTTATCTTTTGCTTATAATCGTCTAGCCCTTTTCTCTTTTCTTTTTTTCTTTTTTTTTATTTTTTTTATTTTTATTTTTTATTTTTTTATAGCTATTAGATAACCATCTTTAAGTAAATTTTATTGTGACCGCGTCCAACAAGCTCATCTATATGTTGACAGGAGTTTCCATTCATTGGTCACCCTTCAACATCTTGCAACATGGGGACTCGATCCTGAGCCATCTCCTAAAGCTATAGCTCACAAGCTCACTATTCATAGACATGAGTTTTATTTTTACATAGAATTTATTTGAGTATTATTTGAGTTATACTCTTTAGCTAAACATTAATATTTTTCTTTTAGGTATGGCAATCATGAAAGAGAACAAGGGCAAGGAGGTGGTGGACGAGGTAACCAGGCCAGAGGCTCAATCCCAGCTTTGTCCTTCTGTTGGGGACAAAAGGAAAACTTTATCTAAGACGCTTGATTTGGGAAATCTTCTTAGTCATCGATGAAAGAAGATGAAGCATGGGTCGTCCAAACTTGGGGTTGTCAAGCCTAGCCTTCCTACATCTCAGCCATCTATCCTAGTCCTTGATGTAGACTCGTATGTTCCCATCAAATTCACTCCATCCAAGACCACTCACCCAAAAAGTGGATTATTCTAGCTAGTTATATTTACCCATGGATTTTGATTATTTTTACGTGTATGCATTTCTTGTCCATTATCTGTATACGCTTTAGGTTTTACCTCATCCGTTCGTCGGACAAATATACCTTAAGCTTATATTTCTTTACTTTATCCTTTTTCTAAGGAAAACTTATAGACGTTACATCCCTGTGTCCATAGATTCTACTTGTCATGTGCCTTGGCCTCCTGATGGAACAAATTACAAAAATTAGATTCATACATTAATTCATACATTGTATATATTGGGAATCCAAACTGCATATACATAATACAAACATCACCCACAAGCATGGCACATGCTTAGAAGCTAGTGCCTTTTAGGGAATTAAAACAAATAGACCAAGCCCATAACTTCGTCCTTAGTTCATAGGTAGCACATAGTTTAGAAACTAATGCATTTTCAAGGAATTAAAACACAACATATATTACTTATAACAAACATAAGTAAATGCAAGTAATAGGGCAACATGACTCCAATTCGTCCAAGATGATGCCCATCCAAGCTAATATTTCACTGATAATACCTTATTAGATGCTCAACATTCCACGTGTACTCCAATTTTCTCTCGTCCAAGGCTTCCAAGTAATAGGACCCTTATCTTTTGCAATTAATAACCTGTAGGGTCCTTTCCAGTTAGGTCACAGTTTCCCATGGGCTGGGTTTCTAGTTGCCAAAGAGACCCTTTTTAAGATGAGGTGCCCTATGTTGAAACGCCTGGGTTTCACCATCGCGTCATATTGTCTGGCCATGAGGTTTTTAAACCTTGCTATCCTTTACTCTGCGTCCATCCTTACCTCATCTATTAGATCAAGGTTAAGACGAAGTTACTCTTCGTTCCTCGTCCTGATACTTCATCACCCTGTGATTAGCCATGTGCACTTCTGCAGGTATCACTGTTTCACTTCCATAGGCTAGCTTGAAAGGAGTTTCTCTTGTGGGGATCCTCATAGTCGTCCTGTAAGCTCACAGAACACCTGATAGCTTGTCTGGCCATATTCCATTTGCCTTCTCAAGTTGAGTCTTGATGATTTTCAATAAGGATCGGTTTACTACTTCTGCTTGTCCATTTTCTTGCGGGTGGGAGGGTGAGAAATAATGATTCTTGATTCCAAATTGCTCACAGAAGTCCCCAAAAGGTGCATTGTCAAATTGTCGTCCATTTTCTGACAGTAGTACTCTAGGTACCCTAAACCTGCATATAATGTTCTTCCAAACAAAGTTTTTAACATTCTGCTGTGTGATCTTTGCTAGGGGTTCGGCTTTCACCTATTTAGTAAAGTAATCCATCCTTACTACTAAAAACTTCATCTGCCTAGTTCCAAGTGGAAAGCGACCTAAGATATCCAGTCCCCATTGCACAAATGGCCATGGGGCCATCATCGAGGTAAGATACTCCGACGGTTGTCTAGGGATGTTGCTAAAGCGTTGGCATTAATCACACACCTTAACATAAGCTTTAGTATCTGCTTGAATAATTGACCAGTAGTAACTAGCACGGACGACCTTATGGACTAATGCCCTTGCTCTCGAATGGTTTCCCTATACTCCTTCATGAACTTTCCTCAATACATAGTTTGACTCATTTGGAGCTAAGCACCTTAAGTAAGATTGTGAGAAGCCTCGTTTATATAGCACCTCGTCTATGAGGACATACTTGGCAACTTTGATCTTCAATTTCCTAGCCTCGTCTTTATCTTCTAGAAGTCTTCCATCTCTAAGGTAAACTATTATTGAAGTCATCCAATTTTCTTCTCCTCCAATTTGTTGTATCTCTAGAAGATCTATGCTTGGCATATATTGGACTTTGTCACACTCGTCCATAGCTTCCTCTACTAGAGGTGCTTTTGTCAAAGCATCCGCTTCCATGTTTTCCTTCCTTAGGAGTTGGACAAAACAGGCTTCTTTAAATTTTTTTACTAGCATTTTTACCTTATCCGATCTTCCTTAGCTTCACACATTCCATTCACTTGATTGATGATCAATTGAGAATCTCCTTAGACAACTACTAACTCGGCCCCTAAGGACTTAGCCAATTTCAATCCTTTAAGGAGAGCTTCGTATTCAGCTTCATTGTTGGTGGTCTGGTATTGTAGATGAGCTGAATATTTCAACTTGTCTCCTTCCGAGGATTCTAGTATAACTCCAATCCCTCCTGCGTACAACGCGGATGAGCCATCCACATCGTCGACCCACCTATGAGCTCTGTCCACCTCGTCTAACTCACCTTGATTTGGAGTACACTCTACAATAAAATCTACCAACACTTGTGCTTTTATCGCGCTTCTTGGTTGGTACCTAACATCAAACTCGCTAAGTTCTATAGCCTATTGGATTAGTCGTTCTGCGGCCTCCAACTTGTTCATCGCTTTCTTTAATGGATGATCTGTCGAAACATTGATGACATTAGCCTAAAAATAATGCCTTAACTTCCTAGAAGTCGTGACCAAAGCAAATGCTAGCTTTTACGTCATGGGATATCATCCTTCCACCCCTCTTAATGCTCGACTTGTATAGTAAACCAGCTTTTGCATCTTCCCTTCTTCTCTAATCAATGCTAACCTCATTGCATGCGGGGACACTACTAAATACAAATATAATTCTTCACCAGGTACGAACGGACTTAGTAAAGGAGCTGTGGTGAGGTAGGTCTTAAGATCTTGGAAGGCCTTTTGACACTCGTCTGTCCATTCAAATGCCTTCTTAAGTACCTTAAAAAATGGTAAACACTTGTCAGTAGCTTTAGAAACGAACCTATTAAGGGCAGTAACTCGCCTAGTGAGAGACTAGACTTCTTTGATATTCTTTAGTGGCTCCATATCTAGTATCACCTAAATTTTATCAGAATTTGCTTCAATTCCCCTATATGAAATTATGAACCCAAGAAATTTTCCTAATGAAACTCCAAAATCACACTTGCTCGGATTTAACTTCATATTATATCATCTAAGTGTGTCGAAGGTTTATTAAAGGTCATCCAAGCTCTTTACCAACATATCATCCACATAAACTTCTACATTTCGCCCTATCTATGGATAGAACATGTGATTAATTAACCTCTGATAAGTTGCCCCTGCATTCTTCAAACCAAAGGGCATCACCTTATAACAAAATAAACCTTGACTAGTAACAAAGGATGTCTTCTCTTAATCTACCTCATCCATCTTTATCTGATTATACCCTGAGAAGGCGTTCATTAAGCTTAACAACTGATGACCTACTGTTGAATCCACCAACTGATCAATGCGTGGCAAAGGATAACTATCCTTAGGGCAAGTTTTATTCAAATTAGTGAAGTCTACACACATCCTCTACTTGCCATTTGCCTTCTTAACCATCACCACATTAGCTAACCAATCCAGGTAATAGACTTTCCAAATAAATTTCATTGTGGTTAACTTCTGGACCTCTTCTTTGATAGCATTGTCTCGTTCAAGAGCTAAGACCCTTTTCTTCTAACAAATAGGCTTGGAAGATGGGTGCATATTCAACCGATGAGTGATAATACTTGGGTCGATTCCCGGCATGTCTTCATGACTCCATGCAAAAACATCAATACTTACCCTTAAGAACTGGATGAGGTCTTAGTTTTTCCTTTCCTTCATACTTGTCCCAATTCTGGTAAACTTCTCGGGATTACCCTCTTCCAGAGGAATGTCTTCCAGTACTTCGGGGGGGCTCCACAGCAACTCTTCTCTCCTTAATGCTCATTGTCTAAACGTGCTCGTCCATGGCCAACATGTCTAAATAACACTCTCTTTCTGCTAACTAATCTCCTTGCACTTGTCTTATCCCATACTTTGTAGGGAATTTAACTGATATGTGGTAGGTAGATGCTACTGCCTTCTAACTATTTAAAGTTGGTCTTCCAATGATGGTGTTATAAGAAGATGAACAATCCACCACGAGGAAATTCACTTCCTTGGTTATTTGCTACGAGTATGATCCCACCACCACAAGTAATGTAATGGTGCTTATAGGTTGTACTTTCATTCCTCCAAATCCCACCAAGGGCAAACATACTGGACAAAGTTGATCTCGTCCTAGCCTCATTTGCTGGAAGGCGGGGTAATACAAGATGTCTACTAAACTTCCATTATCCACCAGCACTCTTCTAGTCGTATAATCTGCGATGAGTAAAGTGATGACGATTGCATCGTCGTATGGGTGATGAATTCTTTCAACATCCTCATCCGTAAACGTAATGGCAGGCTCGTCTATCCCCCTCGTCCTTGGTGATCGTCCAGAGAGTTGGACGTTTTTTACCACCTTGAGATACGTCTTTCTCGACTTGGAAGACTGCCTCATTGAAGTACCTCCTATAATAACCCTTATTTCTCCAAGTGGGGACCATGATGACTCTTTTACCTTTCCTTTCAACTTCTCGTCTTTCTGATCTCTTCCAAGGAAATGCCTCAACTTTCCCTGCCTAAATAAGATTCTCTATTTGCTGCTTTAAATCATAACACTCGTCCATGTCATGCACGTGGTCTTTATGGAAGCAACAATATTTGTTTCTGTTGTGTTTGTTGGGATCTTCCTTCATCTTCTCTAGCCACTTCAAGGATAGGTTGTCCTTGATTTGCATACGTACTTGATCAAGTGGAGCATTCAAGGGCATGTGGTGCTGACTCCTTTTTGAGGATGAACCTACCTTCCTGTTGTCTCGATCCTTCTTCTCTCCTGTTTAGGCCTTCTTTAGATGAGGACCTTGTTCAAGATGACATGGGAGATCTGCTTCCATTCTTTCGGCTTTCTTCCTTTTCTTGGCTATGATTGCATCATCTACATTCACGAAGCTTTAGGCTAAATGGACAAGTTCAGCCATGGTTTGAGGCTCCTACTCATAGAGTTTATGGATGAATAAATCAGAATTAGCTCTATTATGGAAGGCTGCCAATAGTGATTTGTCATCCATCTCATTTACTGTCACGGCTTCCCTGTTGAAATGAGTAATGAAGGACCGCAAGCTTTCATTTTCCCCTTGCTCTATGGTTAATAGGCTGGACGAGGAGCGCTTATGCCTTTGTCCTCCGATAAAGTTGTTGACAAACAACTTACTCAATTCTTCGAAAGAACTCACAATGTTTGAAGGTATCTTGCTAAACCACACTCGTGCTGGCCTCTTAAGGGTGGTAGAGAATATTTGGAATCCCTTGAAGGTGCATCGTAGTCTTGAAAGTTGTGATGTGATCACACGAGTCACGTGTTCCATCATTCGAGTCCAAGGATGGCATCTTGAATTTATAAGGCAAGGGGTGACTGTTGATGGAAGCTACGAAAGGAGAATCAATTTGATGAACTAAATCATCTAAAGGATTTCCCCTTCTAATGTTCTCCCTCATCACATCTATGGCCTTCCTCATTTGATTCATCTCCCTCTCCAAGTGTGGCACCCTTCATGAAGTGGTACCACTTGATTGGTTTTCATGTTCAGTGTTTTCTTCCTCTCTAACTTCTTGACTCCGAGCTTGTCCTTCCACATATCTTTCATGACGCTGTCTCCTTAGAGTAATCTCCCTGGTCAACTCTTGGTTTTGACAGGTTAATTCTGCCACGGTAGCTGCCATGGATTGTACTTGTTGTTTAGAAGGCGATTACATGACAGGTGCTGACTGGCGATCACAGTTAGGATGACTAGAAGTGTTCCCACTCTCCTAGTGGCCTGAACTAGTGGCCATTGATCTTGTCTGAACCATGCAGCCTTTTGTCAAAGAAAGATAAATTGCAAAATGCAAGTTTAATTTTTCCCACAAACAGTGCCAACTGATGATGTAAAGAAAATCAGTAGACTGAATGCTACAAGCTTCAATAGGCTAGTGATTGCTTGAAAGGCCTGAAAAGAAAAAGACACAAAATCAAAGGTGACCAAGATAATCCGGCTAAGAACCCTCCGATGCTTAAGTTAGTTTTTCCCTCTAGAATATTAGAATTCCAATTTTTAGAATAGTTAGAACTTACTTCCATTAGATGTGGATAAGTATTTATATAGTATGCTTTGGAGTGGTTACTTGTCTCGTAACTTCCCCAATATTTGTGGAAGTTAGAAGGTTTAGACTTAATTTCTACAATCGCTATAGAAGTTGGAATGTTCAATCTTATCTTCTATAACTGCCATTGGAAGTTAAGTATTTAGTAGGAAGTTATAGCAATGAACCAAGATCTCGCTCATGTTTCAAAATAGTAACATGTGGTTCGATTCACTAGTCTTTTGTAGGTAAATCTTTCAGGAAATTTCCCAAGTTTTAGGGGTCATCCAGGCACTTTCCTGATGGACAACCCTCATGCCCATGGACGACCATCCTACGAGGGATGACCATTCCTGTCTTCTTAACCTGGACGACACTCATGGATGAATTGAAGTTTATTCAATCTTCAATTTACCATCAATTGTAATTTCCAAAGTTCAATAGGGTTTGGCGATGGTTTTATATGTAAATAATTTTTTTTTATTGAATATGTAAAATATTTAGAGAGTTTGGATTTGCAAAAACTTTTTGGAGAAAACACTATTTTGGTTTTGATATTTTGGACTTACAGTTAATTTGGTCCCTATGTTTTTGTAGCAATCAATTTAGTTCTAGTTATTTTCAACCTGAAGTCAATTTGATCAATACCGTTAACTTACTAACAAAAAATACTTATGTGGCTAATGGATTGCACAGTTGGCACACTTTATGCCTACATGGCTACTAAAATAATAATAAAATATTTTAATTCTTATTTTTAAAACCACACCCACATAATAAAATGTCAGAACATTAAAAAAATGAAATGATTTTAAAAGGAAAAATAAAATGAATTTAATAAAATGAAACATTGGAGAATTAGGAGTGATATTTTTTTGTAATGATTTATTCCTAGAACTATTTAGAGATCAACTTGGCAAAGTATACAGGCCGTTTGGTCAATGAGTTTAAACACTAGTGTTCAGTGTTTAAACGCTGAACACTAGTGTTCAAAAATAAAAACACGCGTTTGGCAACATATTTGCGTTCAGTGTTACTTGAAAATTGTTGTTGAAAATGTGGTTTTTAAATGAGGCTTTTTGAAATCACCTGTGACCGCTTTTTAAACAACAAACAACGTTTTTCAAACACTGTGGGGACCACCTGATGTGACATATCTCTTCCTCAAATCAGACTCTCTGCCCTCATCAAAAAAAAAAAAGAAAAAATTATTTTGTATAAGTTGTCAGCTTTTTTTTAAATCAAACACACGCATGCTAAACACGTATTTATTTTTTTCGAACATTAAAATATGTTATTTAAACCATGATACTAAACACATTTTTTTTGTTTTATAAACACTAAAACACGTCTTTTAACAACATTTCTTAAACCACAATTTTCACTTCTTTTTAAACAACAATTTTTGAACTCTAAGACCAGACGGGGCCATAATTTCCTCCGCAAGATACAACTCTTCTTGTGCAAATGTTATCACCACAGCATTGGAGTTAAAACTTGTCTCTCTGCTAGAGGAGTTGACATGGATACTCTCTACCCCCTATGTCAGCAAGCCTTGGAAACTATCATTCATGCTCTCCGTAACTGTGCAGTGATTAGACCGGTGTGGACTCAGCTGAGAAAAGAGACTTTGAACTCCTTGTTTTTTGTGACCTTCTCGATTGGCTAGAAAACAATGGTAAAGCAAACTATGCCTCTCCACCAAATCAAATCCCTTGGCGATATGTCTTCCTCTTTGCCATCTGGTCTATTAATCTGGCTGAAGGGAAATCTGGTGGTTTTCCACAACAAAAAAGTCCCACTTCATGCTTGTTGCAAAAATTATGAACAAAGCTTCAGAATATGTACTCTGTGCCCTCTGCCCCAAAAACGCAACTATGTCCATCGAAAAGCTTATAAGGTGGGAGAGACCAAGTAATGGTTGGCTGAAATTGAATACTAATGGATCATCTCTAGGGAACCCCGGGCTCGCCGGTGGCAGGGGTATTGTGCAAGATGAACATGGGAACTGGGTGGTTGGCTTCTCTAGGAAAATTGGGAGAACATCGAGCTTCTTGGGCAGAGCTGGGTGATTGGCTTCTCTAAGATTATTATTGATGCCCTAACAAATCCTCACCTGTCTAATTTGAATTAGTCTCCTCTTATGGATGATTGCAGGATGGTTGCTTGATTCAACCACATCCGCTTTAAACACTACTACCGTGAAGCCAATAGGTGCGCCGATGACCTTGCTAGGAAGCTTTCAAATTCAAGTGTTTATTTTCTTTTGTTTGACAGTCTACCTGTGGATTTGGAGATTATTTTAATTATGACTTTAATGGTTTGTACTCAATGAGGGGTAATTATTGAGTACTCTCGGAATATCATAAATGCGTATTTTTCTCTTTCACATAACTGTTGGTCTCACTAATTAAATTTATGATGGAACTCATAATTCATATGAGAAGAGATAGTACGCATTTATAATACTCCCGAAATATTCAATAATTTTCCATCTATTAGAGGTTGTCTTGAACCTCTGCTTGCTTTGTGGTTTTTAATGAATATCCTTTTCTACCAAAAAAAGAAACAAAAATGTTTGACATAACGAAGGAAACGTAGAAGATGGCTAGAGAGATTTTCAATGAAAGCTCAAGCCCCTGATATCAGTCTGGCGATGATGATCCTAAAGAGATTGACATCATTTTCAAGCACAATAGTAATAGCTTGATCTCAGGCATAACTTAAGGAGCAACTCAGCTTTGAACCTTTTTTTTTAGGATACTATTTATTTGTGTAACTGTAATCTAGTTCTTTCTTTCTTGTATTTTGACTTTTGAGTTTGTGAGATATAAAAATTTGTAGATCTGAGGAAAAAAAAAAAAAAAAAATTGGTTCAACGATGGTGGCTAGGGTACTGGTTTAGATTTTGTGGTTTTCTTAGTAGTTCTGAATCTTGGTTTTTGTGAAAGGTGTTGAGGGGTTTTGGGATTTTTTTATTTTTTATTTTTATTTTTTATGGTTAAGGGATTTTTAGTCTAGGTTTAGTTAAAGGCCTTAACAAACTGATTATGGGTTTGGATTTTTCTAGGTTAAACTGCACGAAGAATTTTTTTGGTGGCTGCGTTTGGCTACCAAGAAAGTGCAAGAAAAATTGGGAAAATTTTTTAAAACTCCTATTTTCAATTTTTTTTTTTCTATAATATGGATTTTTTTTTTTTTAGTTTCTAATTTTTTTTTTTAGTTTCTAATTTTTTTTTTTTAAGATCCTAATGTGGCTTTTAAAATACCAATTAAAATATTATATTATTATTAGCTTATTCAAAATCTTTTAATTTTAAAATCTTTTAAATAATATAAGATCAAATAAGTACCATTGAGGGCATATCAAAAAGAGAGAAAGAGATCAAGAGATTTGTATCTCAACTAATTGGTACTTAATAACTTGGCACTTCTTGGTATTTTCAACAGAAATATCCAAAATTGAACCCCCCCCCCCCCCCCCCCTTCCTCCATTATAATGACTGAATTAGAGAAATGAGATATATAATAATGTATCATCTAATCTATATATAATCTATAATAGTTGAAAATGTTTGACTATTTGTTGACCTAATATTTTGCCGCATAAACCTTGATAGTTCCACAATTTTACACATCATTTTTTATTAATTTATTTATTATGTCAAAAGGAGAATTTTAAACTAACTACAACTTAGCAAATTGAAGAGTTTTAAACCAACTACTACTCAATAATGTGGAGAATTTTAAATTGACTACATATACTACACAGCAGTATTAAGAGTTTTAAATGAACTACTACTCAACAACATAGAGAGTTATAAACCAAACCAAAGATGCTTGAAAATTAGTTGACCTTGCCATATAAGCTTTGGTAGTCCCACAAGTTTACACCTAGTTCTTTCTCAAAAAAAAAAAAAAAAAGTTTACACCTAGTTTTTTATTAATTTATTTATTAAACCAACTACAACTTAGCAAACTGAAGATTTTTAAACCAACTACTTCTTAGCAACATGAATAGTTTTAAACCAAACTAACCTACTAGGAATGGCAACGAGGCGGGTCTCCCATTCCACGATACTACCCCACTTCTGCTTTGAGGTGGGTTTTTTTTACCCACTCGTTCTAGTGGGTACCCGTGGGTGCCCACATTTATCCATCCTGCCATACCCAAAATTTATATATATATATATATATATATATATATAATTTATTAAAATTTTATTTTGAGCACAATAAATTAAAACTCATAAAACATTAAAAAAAAAATGTTCTAAGATTAAAAAACCTTCTCAAAACATAACAATACAACAATTTAAGTAATAAAAAAGACAAAAACAATTCAAACATAGCAATAGAACAATTAAAAAAAAATGTAAACAACGTAAATATTAAAAAATTAAAATTAAAATTAAATAATACAATATAAAAAAATTATAAATTTAAAGTTAGGAGGCTAAAAACACATATGTATGCCTTGTAAAAAAAATTTAAAAAAATTTAAAAAAAAAAAAAACCTACAAAATATGTTTTAATTATTTAAATATAAATGGGTCAAGTGCGGGGGAAAATGCTAATACCCAACCCCACCCCATTTGTTATGCGAGGTGGGTAAAACCAGTTCATTAAGGATGGGTGAGGCGGGTACCCGTGGGTGCGGGTTTAAATTGTCATCCCTACGACCTACTACTGCCATATATAGAGCACCACACCAAAACCTCCTATGTGGTTTACCCTCTCTAAAATTACCACTCTTTTGTTTCTACAAATTCTTCGTGCTCAAGTCTCAAGGTATTTTTTACATGAATTTCTCTTTCGTAGTTTTTTTTTTTTTTTTCCATTTTTTTTCTTTAATGTTGTGTGTGTGCGTGTGTGTGTAACATTTTCATATTTTTACTTCCATTGCCCGTATGTTTGTGTAATATTTTATCAAAAACCAAACTTTTAGACACCTTGTTTGATTCTATAGTTTTTATAGATGGAGTAAATCCTAAAAGAAAGCTAGAGGTAATGGATGCCACCAAAGTATCTTGATTTTTTTTATTCTCATGTTTGACATCTTAGTTTTGTTGGATGAATACTTTGTGCTATAGAATGTTATTTTCATATCACTCTATTTGCTTTTCTTTCCCCTAAAAGTATCGGTGGAACATAAATAGTGTACCTTTGCTTCATCTTATAAAAAATATACAATATGGTTATTTTTTTCAAAATACATATATCTTTGTTTCGTATTATAAATATTATTTTTCATTTATTTTTAACTAATTGTAGTATTGAATATATTTAACAATCATTAACTATCCAATGCATTGCACAAGTTAGCGACTATATAGTAAAAGTTGAGTAGATGAGTGTAGAAGCCATAGCTACTCCATGTGGCTATCTTCTCTCTACAACAAGTGGTTAAATCAATAAATTTTAAATTACAAAACTCTATTAGCTAAGTTTTAAGAAATTAAAATTCTACTCCAATTGAAGTTCAATTTCACAAAATTTCTTTTAAAATTAAAATTTTATAGTAATTATTTTGATAATTTATCATAATTTAATATTTTAATACAATAAAGATATATGTCTCTGCATTTTGATAATTTAATCTAAATGAAAGTGTCTTTCAATAATATTTTTTTAAATACATTTTTCTTTTATATAGAATTTTAATGATCCATGCATGTACGGGAATACTAGAATACCGACCGAATACTATTAGTTGTGATTAATAGTCGAATTTTTTTTTAGATGAATTAGTAGTGGAAATTAAATTAATCGTTTAAATGGAACACACTACCATAATTCATAACAGTAGTTTATTGTTGATAAAAAAAAATAATAATACTAATAACGGTAATTCATTGATATTCCACTTCTAAAACTCCCCAAATAAAAAGAAAAACCATAAAACAAAGGTCTCCGGTTGCAAACACAGCATAGATATGATAGACATGAGAGGTTTTAGGACTACGACTTTTTTTTATTCATATTTTGTCCAAAAATAAAAATAAAAACAAAAATTCTAATATTACGTGAGAAATCACAATTCTTGTTTTATGTATCAAATTATAAGTGGTAAAGAAAAAATGATAGGTCAGTGTAAAAGTGATATATAGTTATTCAAAATTTGCCAATTAAAATAGTTATGTTAAAAGTTATGAATTTTTATGCATATTAGAATTACTCTTAAAAAAAAAAAAAATTTATACTCCTGCAAGAAATAGATTTTCTAGGCCCCTAGATTTTCTTCACAGATACATACGTAAGTTGTAACACGTCAAAGACGCGTGAAATCCTCAAACAAAAACCCTATCATCATTGGAGTAGACAAGCCAAACCCAGAGCGCACAACAACCCAAACAATGAATATGATTCCAATTCAAAACCCTAACCCAAAAAAAGAAAAAAACAAAACAAAAAGAAAACAAGTAGGTCGCAATCACATTCATAATAATTCCATTGTCTTTTTCTCTACCATTCACAATCGGACACATTGACACGTTAAAGTTATAATAAAGTTACAATAAAAGAAGATTTTTTAAAAAAAAAAATATATATATATATATATATAGAGAGACTCCTAAAGGTTTGAAATCCTCATACAAAAATTTATTATCATCTTCATCAAAGTGAGGAAAGCCAAACCCAAAAACACAACAACCAAAAAAAATATATATATATAGGTTCTTCTATATATTTGTTTCTTAGATTACTAATCTTGTTTCGTTCATACCTACTATCAAGGGCTTTCGTTTTTCTTCTTCAACTTTCAGGTTATACATTGGTATATTCTCACACCTCCATTCTTTCTCTTTCTCTCTCTTTTTCTAGTGTTGGCTGTCTCTTATACTAAATGTGGAACTATTGGGTTCTGTTCACTGCTGATCACAGTGCTTTGCTTTTTTCTTTTAGAAACACGGCTCTTGTTTCTCATCACATATGACATATACCATGGTTTTTTTTTTCTTTTTCTTTTTCTTTTTCTTTTTCTTTTTTTTCCTTATAAAAAATACTATATATATATATATATATGTTCTTCCTGGTTGTAAAGTTGTAACCCTTTGTTTTCCGAAGCTGTACGCTTTTGTGCAAGAATCATGTTCTTTTAATAATTTGCTTCGTTTTTTTTTTTTTTTCCTCTTTTGTTTTGGATAAATCAGTAAAAGTTTTATTTGCTTCCTATTAATCGGATATTTATGCTAGCGTTTTTTAAATTTAAAAAGAGAAAAAGAGATTGTTTTTGTTGTACAAAGATTTTTTTTTTTTTCCCCTTAAAAACTAGTTTTTTTTTTTTTTTTTGGTAAACAAAAACTAGTTTATTATGTCTTATTTTTCTCATACTTCAATAGGCATGTATACAAAATACTAATGTTTCAGTGTATTGTAAAAAGTTAAGTATGTGTTACGTTTGTTCTTGTATATAATAATATTTGATAACGTTTTGTTTTATGTTAAGTGTTAGCTTAAATGTATCAATGGACAAAATTTGGTTACGAGTTTTTTTTTCTTTTTTTTTTTTTTTTTTGTGAAACAAACATACATACAAGAGAGAGGAAAGTGGATAAAAGGTGTGGCAGCATAACTATAATTCTCACTAAAATAATTAACATAACTACATATTTTAAAAATCTAACCATTGTGTATTATTTACTATTTGATTCATAAACTTATTATTGATGCATAATTTTATACTATAAAAATTTGAAATATAAACATTTAATTAATGACATAGTTATTGATCTTTGATCTCAACATGGAGGATATAAAAATAAAAAATAAATAAAATAAATAAAAAAGTCATCCAATGGTGAATTTATTAAAAATCACATTGAATAAAAAGATATTGAGTGAAATTATTGTCATTAGCTATAAATAAATTTGTAGCCAAACTTTGTCATATTGTTTATAATCGTTATTGTTGATTGAATTGAGAGTTATCCTCATCTTTTTGCGGTCTATGCTTTGCTAAATGTCCTGTGCTAGATGCTAGATATTTTACCATTTAAACCTTTGGGTACCGCATGAGTCATGTAATTCTGCGTGTAGTTGGTGGGAAAGGTGTTAAAAATGAAGGGAAACGCAAATTGGGTGTTTTCTTTGGATTTTTCTTCTGTATAAAGGGTTCATTCTGAAGATCGGAAGTCTCCTTTATGTTTTTAAAGAACCAGAACAATGCACTCATCCTTTTTGGGTACTTCCAAGTTAGTTATTTCCATTTGTATTGCTTCTTTTTGGAGAGCCAGCAAATGAGAAATAGATTTTTTAACCTTTCCCTACATGTGTCCTGCATCCTAACAGAGCAGGAGGTTAATTGTATTCCATACATTTCTACAGTATGGTCTCCTTTAGATTGGATTGCTTGGGCTTGTTGTGGTAACTTAATGGACTTTGTTATTCCATTTTGTAGTAGTTATGGTTAATTTACCTGTTTCCTTTAATACTCATACATATTTAACAATACCTAAGAGCAAAAGTGTGAGATATATTTTTTTATTTTACCATTATAGTGGCTATTATTTGTTTTGATGGCAATGTTTGCGTATCGTCCCAGATTTATTAGATATTGATTGAGTGTTTGTTGTGGAGTGTGTCAAGTCCTATATCATGCATATACTAGGTACCTTTAGGCTTTATTGACAACTACCATGTGCTTCAATGGTGACGAAACTAGTCTTTTTAAAGTATAACAAAGATATAACTATCATTTTTCTTTTGGTCATTATAATTTATATCAAAGCCAACCCGATAAATATGTTGCTGTCTCAAAGACACTGCCTCCATAAAGTGGGCCATTAATTGGATATTAATTGAGTTTGTGTTGTGGGGTATGCTTCGAGTCTTACATCAAACATATACTAGGTAGATTTGGACTTTGTTAACAACTACAAGAACCTTTAACTATGACTAAACTAATTTCTTTGGAGCATAATGCAAATATGGCAAGTGTTTTTTATTGGATGGTGCATTAACTGTGATTATATTATGCTTTAATTTTTTGGCTAAACAGGATTCAGGAAATGGCGTCTCCAGATGGCAGTGATAAGCTGGATTCTCTGCCACCTCCTCCACCCGTTGTCCCTGCCAATGTTATCCCCATCATAGCAGAACCAGCAAAGGTCTCTGAACCTTTAAAGAAAACATCAACTCCCAAACGCTTGCCCATGGCCAGGCGTGATCACGGAACCAAAGGGCAGAGGCTGTCACTTCTAACTAACCATTTCAAAGTTGACGTGCCCAAGATTGCTGGTTGCTTCTACCATTACAGTGTATGTATCTCCTTCGCTTAACACTTTCTCTTCAACTTCTTTCTAAATAACCATTCCTATTAATAGAAAGATGAGGGGGGAGTTACTTAAAAATGGTTCAGTCATGTTCAAAGGAGAGCGATAGATGAACTGTAAGAAAGAGTGCATTGATAAAATAGAAAAATAATAATAATTGGGAAGCATGGACATGGCAAAATTGCCAACTTACTGGTGTTGGACACATATCCAACACGGACACAAACATGTCAAGTACACACTCTAGAAGATAAATTTTTTTTTTTTATTCCGCTATTTTATTTTGATGTTGAATGTTGTTTATTTGAATTTTTTAATGGGTGTCTAATTTATTTAAACTCTTTTATTCATACTTTAAATAATATTTTATTGTCTTTAAATTAATTTTAGATATATTTCTAAACATTTCATTATTGTTACATAATTTTTAAATCCAGGATAAACATAACTTATTTCAAATATAATATATATATATATATATATACACCTAAAAATAAATATTAATTTACTAATTAATTGTCATATTCTCGATGTATCGTATCATAATTTTTCAAGAAATGTCATGTCATCTTACTACGTATCATGTTGTATTACATATCGTATCCGTATTCGTGCTACATAGATCAAAAATCATATTAGTAATATAAGATATCTTGGATCTGAACTTCGCCTATATGAGAAACCAATTGATATCTTGACCTGAAGATAAAAGACAATTATGTGCATATCATAAGTTGAAATACTCTTTTATCTTAAAAATATTAATTAAAAAAAAAAATATATATATATATATATAATATCACATTAGTAAAAGTAAGAAAAAATTATACGTGAATTAAGGAAGTAATAAAAAAATATGACTTTAGAAATAGTAGAATAGAGGAAAATAATAACTAATTTTCAAAGATCCATAGCTGACCCAAAATATTTTTAGGACCGAGGCTTTGTTTGTTGCTGTTAATGTTGGAATTGTATTTACAGCCATTTTTAAGTATATGTCCTGAGATTTTGGTTTTTGTGAGCTTAGGTTGCTCTGTCTTATGAAGATGGACATCCGGTTGATGCAAAAGGTATTGGAAGAAAAGTTATAGACAAAGCTAAGGAGGTCTACGATAATGAATTTCGAGGTAAAGAATATGCTTATGATGGAGAGAATAGCTTGTTTACCTTCGGTCCTCTTACACAAAATAAACTTGAACTCCTTGTGGTGTTGGACACTCCCTCGTCAAACAGGTAATGTGGTATTGGCTATAGTTTTCACTAGACTTAAATATCATCTAATGTGGTTTGTTTAAGACATTGGCTTAGTAAAGTTGTAATTGTCTATCAGGGTCAGCAGAAGAGGTAGCCCTGGAGATGATGAAACTGATAGGAAGAGATCTAGGCGCCCATTTCAGTCCAAGACTTACAAGGTGCAGATAAGTTACGCCGCAAAAATACCAATGCAAGCAATTCTGGATGCATTGCATGGTCAGGAATCAGATAGATTTCAAGAAGCTGTGAGAGTTCTTGACACCATACTAAGACAGAATGCAGCAAAGCAGTAAGTTACTTAACTGTACTTAACTGTTTAACCTCAACATGATTTGGTCTAACTTAATATATTTTTTTTCAGGGGTTGCCTCTTAGTCCGACAGTCATTCTTCCACGGCAATGAAAGAAGCTTCATAAATTTGGATGGTGGTGTCCTCGGATGCCGAGGTTTCCATTCGAGTTTTAGAGCCACACAAGGAGGTCTATCACTGAATATGGGTAAGTCTTTGTACATATAGGCAATTTCTATAGAATACCATTTTTCAGTCTCTGATTAATTGATTGTTGTCTTAATTCTTGTTCATGTGCAGACGTATCCACTACAATGATTGTACAGCCTGGGCCTGTAATGGATTTCCTCACCAGCAACCAAAAATCTGATCCTAATCGAATTGATTGGATAAAGGTAATTGTCTGTTTACTCTAAATGTTGATAAGGTTGATGTATTTGGTTTGTTGATTTTGAACTTGGTACTATTTTGCTTCCAGGCTAAGAAGATGCTGAAGAATTTGAGGATTAGAGTTAATAACAATGAGTACAAAATCACTGGATTGAGTGATCAAATTTGCAAAGATCAGAAGTAAGTTTTTTCAGTAGCTATCCATTTACTTTTTTGCTGACAATTTCAATGATTAAGCTGTAATCACTAAGACTTTTTAATACTTTATCATAGGTTTTCATTAAAGCAAAGAAAGGCAAATGGTGAAACCGAAGTTGTTGAAACAACTGTGTATGACTATTTTGTTAATCATAAGCAAATATACTTACCCAATTCAGCATATTATCCATGCATCAATGTTGGGAAACCAAAGCAACCAACCTACTTTCCTATTGAGGTGACAGATACTTCTGGATGTTAAATTTTTTTCTTTTCTTTTCTTTTCTTTTTGGATTTAAAACTATAATCTAGTTTCTCTTCTTCTGTAGCTTTGCACCTTGGTTCCACTGCAACGCTATACCAAGGCATTGTCTGGTCAGCAAAGAGCTTCACTAGTGGAGAAATCACGGCAAAAACCAAAAGAACGGATGGATTCTTTAAGAGATGTAGATTCTGTTAATATAGTTTGTATATTTGTTATTAAAAGCTGCTTAGATTCCAAGTTAAACTTGGCCTATTTTTGCAGGCATTTATAACTAGTAGGTATAATGACGACCAAATGCTTCGTTCTTCTGGAATTTCAATAAGTAGTGAATTTACCCAGCTTGAAGGTCGTGTATTGCCAGCCCCAAGAGTAAATATCTGTTTGCTTGCCATGCTTGTGGCCTTCTCCTTCGTTATTTCTGAATCTGGCTGCTTTGAATTTTTTTTTTTTTTTTTTTTTCTTATCTTTTTACTGATATGTTACCAATTTTGCTTCTTCTTTTTACTGATATGTTACTGCAGCTAACAACCGGTAATGGAGAGGAGTTCTTGCCTCGAAATGGAAGGTGGAATTTCAACAATAAGGTGTTGCTTTTCTTCTGTATTTTCATTTTGCTTGTTCTAATTTTCTGTACTTGTTACCTGACATTTTTGTTTAATTGTCTATAGAAATTTGTAAATCCAGTGAAGATTGAGAATTGGGCTGTGGTGAACTTCTCGGCACGCTGTGATATATTAAGGCTGGTTAGAGACCTTAGGAAGATTGGTGAAGCGAAAGGGCTTGTAAGGATGCTGTGAATTAATTGTCATTTCTGCTTCACCTTTTTAGTTGATTCATTATTTTTCTTCTCATTCTTTCTTATCTTTTACATTGGTAGTCCATTAGTCAACCAAGGGGAGAATTTCATGAGAGTCCTCAAGATAGACATGCATCTGCACCAGTTAGAGTGGGTAGAATGATAGAGATGATCGGGTCCAAATTAAAGCAAAAACCAGAATTTTTTTTGTGTGTTCTTCCAGAGAGGAAGAATTCTGAGATTTATGGTTTGGCCACTTTAGTGTTTATACACACACACACACACACACACACACGCCTAATCTTGTTTCTATTAGAACTTTGATGTCTTAATGATGTTTCTAATAAAATCAACCCATCATATTGAAGGTCCATGGAAAAGGAGAAATCTTGTTCTTTGTGGAATTGTAACACAATGCATTGCACCTACAAGACTGAACGATCAGTACATAACAAATGTGCTACTTAAAATCAATGCCAAGGTAAAGAATCAAGATAAATTTGTGGAAATTGTCTTATTTTTCTCTGTTTATTCATTCTTTGATCCTGTTCTCACTTTCATGCCACCTTTCAGCTTGGAGGACTAAATTCACTGCTAACAATTGAGCGTTCTAATTCCTTACCTTTGATTTCTGAAATTCCCACCCTAATCCTGGGAATGGATGTGTCACATGGTTCTCCTGGCCGGTCCGATATGCCATCTGTTGCTGCAGTAAGTGATTTTTCCTAAATCTGAAACATTGTCTGTCCTGGTTCTTGTTAAATGATATTCTTTCCATATTCAAAAAAAAAAAAAAAAAAAATCACCTATCTATGCTGACTGAAAACAGTGCCATGCTTTCACTTACAGAATAAGCCAAGATATTACTTCATTTGAAACATAGATTTTACATTTTGGAATTTTATCAGGTTGTTGGTTCCAGAGACTGGCCACAGATTTCTCGCTATAGAGCTTCTGTCCGTACCCAATCACCAAAGGTTGAAATGATCGATTCTCTCTTCAAGCCTGCGCATAAAACAAATGAAAATGGAATTACAAGGGTGGTGGATGAGGGAATTTTCAGGTAGGCTTCTCTTTATTGTCCCCTATTACAAGATTAGCAAGTGTTGAATCTTCTTGATTTCTGTAATAATAAGATATTTAGTCTTTGTGCCAAATTCATCACTTGAATGCCAGAGATTTTAGCAGTCTATTTTTATTGGTTGACTTACATTTTCCATTGTGTTCTTTAAACTATACAGGGAGCTGTTGATGGACTTCTACGAAAGTACAAATAGGAAGCCTCAGCAGATAATTATTTTCAGGTACACAGTAGTCACATATTGTTTTGCAATTTCCCCTTGGGGCCAAAACTTATAAAATTATTAAAATAAAATGAAAACAAAAAATATATTTTTTATGCAATTGGTAGAATACCTATGTGTACATCAATAAATATCTATATGTATAAATATGCTTCTACAGAATTTTGGGAAGAAAATGCTTGAGAATATATATATTGATAAAGATAATTTGAATTTTATGACACAATTAATCTAATGATCTTTTAGCCCATGCTTTTTTAGCCCATTACCCAACAAAATTCTCCATTAGAGTTCCCATGGTCCTCTGTGTATCTTGTGTCTAGGTAACATCATTTTAGGAGATGATACATTCATCTCCTGTAAAGATTTTTTCCTGGTGGCCAAGTCGGTACACTTGCTGTTGAAATTTAATTTCAATAAGTCATTATTAATACAAATTAATATTTTCTGGTGTAATTATCTCACAGAAAATTTGGTATACTAACTGATCTCTAAAACTACAACTTAAACTGTTACAAAGATCAGTAAAGGTTTCTTAATCATTGTGCATTTTTCTATTCTTACCCTCATTTCATTTCCCTGGTCTGCTTATTTCTTGGTTGAATCTTGCTCTAGGGATGGAGTGAGTGAATCACAGTTTAATCAAGTGTTGAACATTGAATTGGATCAGATCATTGAGGTGTGCATATGACCAATCTATCACTTCTTTCTAATCTCTTTATCTTGTAAGAAAGAAATTCTAGCTTAGAATTACCTTTTGTCTTTCAGGCCTGCAAGCTCCAAGAGGAATCGTGGCATCCAAAGTTCACAGTAATTGTTGCACAAAAGAATCATCATACAAGGTTCTTCCAGGCTAGAGGAGCTACTGAAAATGTTCCACCTGGTTAGTCAATCTTTTTATGAAAAACTTCAAAGAAAAAAAAAAAAAAAAAAAAAACGGGGTCCTTCCAGTAATTGGTTTATCGTTTTTTCCCTTGATTCTTTGCAGGAACAGTCATTGACAGCAAAGCTTGTCACCCAAGGAACAATGATTTTTACTTGTGTGCTCATGCTGGGATGATTGTGAGTGTCTTTTTTACTAGAACTGATTGATTTTGACTACAAAATGATCTTAGTTTGTATTTTCATGATGACATATGGAAAAGTCCATTTATTTCATTATTCTTCTTTCCCTGCACTTTCTATAAAAGACGTATATCTGTATACCTTAGAAGTATAATTGCAGTAAGTACTTAGATATTCTAAAGAATGTTTATACGCTACCTTTATGTGTACATTTTTTACTCTGTTCACAACTTACTATTACACATTTTTGGTACCTGATTATGCTATGTTGAAAATGTATTAATTGATTTTTGAATAGGGGACTAGTCGACCTACACATTACCATCTTCTATATGATGAGATTGGTTTTTCAGCGAATGATCTGCAGGAGCTAGTTCATTCATTATCTTATGTGTAAGTATATATATATATATATACTTCGAATTTTCTTTTTAAAGACAAGTTTTAGATGATGGCAATGAATTTTTTCTTTGAGTGAATTTCCACTAAAATTTACACATTTTTAATCTTATTCAGGTACCAAAGGAGCACTTCAGCCATATCAATAGGTAATGTTTCTATGTTATTTGTTTCTTTATCACATAATGCTCATGTTCCCACTATAATCCTATGCTAGCTCATTTTGATGCTATAAGTTAATTACAAGTAGATTTTGCTTATGGCATGGCAATTCTTGCAATAAGCATTCAAATACAACCTCTTCCGAATGACTTGATGTTTGTGTGGGGCTTAACTTGATCAATTGAACCTGTCAAGTACTAAAAAATTGTCAGATGGGATGTGAAGGACATTCCACCATGTTTTGGGGACTGATAAAAGTGTTCACATTAGTTCATCTATATATATAGTAAATGCACTCAGTATACATGAATCAGAATTTTTGGAGTTGAATTTTATACCTTGTGTCGTTTTGTTAATGCAAAAACGTCGTGTTAGTATCATGGAGATGATCAAATCTTAGTGATATATATATATATATATGTGTGTGTGTGTGTGTGTTAGACTATTTCACTTGGTTGTCTCAGTTTTTCTTAAATGTCTTACCATTTTATTTTTGTGGTTATTGCAGTTGCTCCAATCATGTACGCCCACTTGGCGGCCTCCCAGGTGACACAGTTTATCAAGTTTGACGACACATCAGACCGTTCCTCTTCGGGTGGTGGTGTCACATGTTCTGGTGCTGTCCCAGTGCCAGAATTGCCCAAATTGAATGATGCAGTTAAATCATCCATGTTCTTTTGTTAAGGATTTGATTTAAGCTGTCAATTTTGTAATAACTACTGAGTCACTAGATATAATTTTAGGTATTAAGCTAGCTTAGGGAAGGATTTCACAGAAGTGACAGAAGTTTTTGAATTAGCATGTTTTTTTTTTTTTTGGGGAAAACAATTAAACACAATTCTTTGTTTTCAATCTTATAAACAGTACAGTAGAATTTGTAATAGTACTGCTCCAACCAAATAGGATCTGATAGTTACTTTTATATGTTTTGAGACCTATGTGTGGGAATGTTGATTGATGTTAATGCCTTAACTTTTTTCTTGGGTGTTTTCAACAGAGACGTTTAGAATTCAAATTTCTCTTCTCAATTGTAACTATCAAATTATCAAAAAAGAACATTGCTATACATGCCTTTTTCTTTCTTCATTGATCTATTTGTTTATGTTACTATGCAACTTGCAGTGAGCTACTAAACATTGTTCACTGGTAATGACGTTTCACTCCAGTTTTTTAGGGAACCCCTCTTAGTAGAAAATAATTTCATAGCCAAAAGCACAACTTGCAAATTTAGATTATGAGAAATTCATGTATCCAATTTCATTTGACCTACTCTCTATAGGAAATGAACTTGTAAGAGGGCAATTCTGCCCTTTTGCCTAGTATGTTTAGAGATGAAGCTATGGTTTGAAAAACGTTTTTAATAATCTTCAATTAGGTAGATAGGCGTTGTCAGGGCCGGTTTTGCCACCTTGGCACATTGAGCTTTGATTGGCTTGACTTTTAGACCCAGGTTTAAGTTAGGAAAGTCGAGCTCGCTACTTGCATCAACATTCAACACAAAGAGTGAAGAAGGCTAATACTGCGCCTCAGAATGACACTTGAGTCAGCAAACTTGCAAAAGATAAGGAAAAGGGGATTTACAACCAAGTAAGATGATATATATTTTCTAATCACGAAGTTGGTTTAATTTTGGAGCAGTGAAGTGAGGGAGAAAGAGGCCTTTTTGTTTATGCTTTCAAATGCATAGAAAATTCATTTAATATCTGTTGAATGTATTGGACAAAAACTGTGTATATGAACAAATGACGAGTTTAAAAGAGTGTTACTGTGAGATATGTGATGTCCCTTGAAGCACAAGAGTTTCTTTGGCTTTTGCAACAGTTTAGAGGTACTGCCAAGATCCTCATTTTCGAAAGAAAGACCACTTTAATTAGTAGGTACACACAAAACACCGGCCTAGAGCAGTGGGATTTCATAAAAAGCTATTATCTTCTAGTTTTGTCATTTGAGGCAACTTGGTTCGCTTGGCCCCATCCGGTTGGTTCCTTAAAGGAAACGCACCCCCTAGACTTGCTAGAGCATGGACGGAGGCATGTATGGACTTGGGGGTCAATTTTGTTCAATAAAACCATTTAAAATTTTTTAAGCAAAATCATCTTTTACCCTCCAATCCACAAAATCTCATAATTTCCCTTTAGAAAGAATACACGTGGAATTGGTCCATGTGTTTGGGCTGCTCTTTGTTGAAATAACAAAAAATTGACACAATAGTTTGCTTTTTAAAAAATTTAAAAACACATATATAGTTTTATAATATTTAAGACCATATATAATATTATAATATAAATAATAAAACATGGAATTAGTAGATATTATATTTTTAAAAGGTAAATTATTACATAATAGATTTTGATAATTATAGATCATATATAATGACATGACACAATAAACAGTCATAATACTGGAATTCGAGAATACAAGTTTTGTTAAATTGAAATATTGTTATTTATAAATGTAAAATGAGCATTTTGAATACGAGTTTTATACTTTTAATTACATAATATATTTTTTCAAAATATTTTTGTTTGATATTGTAACGAGTATACATGTACAATACTTTAATTAGCATATTTTACCACGGTTGAGATGAAACTATGTCATAGCACTGAGCATAAACATCTGTAGAAACTCATTAGTGAAAGAGTACAACAGTTTGACAAAAATTAAAATTATAACACAAATAATTTCACAGAGAAATAGATACAAAAACATCACATTGTAGACTGAAGCAAACCATGGACTGCATTGCAACAGACAGCTCATTCAGCGAAAGAGACATATCAAGAGACAGCTTTGCTTACATCCACCTAAATAAACAAACTAAAAAGGAGCTTCCCCATATGTTCATATCTACAGAGCTTCCACATACAGAAATACATGTCAGAATGGGGCTGACGTTGTTCTACGAAGCTGATACCTCGGCTCTGGAGGGGGCGCAATTGGCAACATTTGCTCCAGCTCCTGCAAGACAAGGACCAAAGTTAAATACAACATGACCGTAATCAAATTGGTTGAAAGAAGAAAGGATTTTAGGATAAGTAAACAAGTACTAAAAGCTTTACCTCTTATATTACAGTACCAAGATACATTCATGCTTCATGACAAACAAGATTAGCATACCAACCCATACTACATTATAAATATGACCACTGTCAACCATGGCAATGTGTTGCCATGTTGAATCCAGGTTCTAAAAATGACCACGTTATCAATTGGTCATCAGTATTTTTATCATTGTTATCATCATTGTCAAAAATGATGAAGTTTGCTTAACTAGTAACAAACCAGGGATCCCGTCTGCTCTCTGCTAATGAAATGCCTTAAGCAAGAAAGACAAAAAGTATAACACGATAAAGGAGCCCCAGCAAGAAATAACTAAATGGAATAAATATGAAGGGAAGAAGAACGTCAAGGCAGCAAATGATTTTCAATCATACTTATAGGTATGTACCCCATACGAATCCTGTTAGACCACTGCCGCCCAATTAAAAGTAATCAGTAACCAACCAGAGAAAAATAAGTACTAATATTGTTTATACGAAAGAAGTCATCACTATCTTTTTATTGACGAAACTTTCTCCCCTGCTGCTCTTACTTTCTTACAGACTTTGACTTAGGTGAAAATACTAGTCAAATTTGATTAATATATTAAAGAACTAAACTGGTTTGGTTTAATGACCAACCTATATGAATCAAAACAGCTCTCATTGATAGTCAGCATGTTGGTCAATTTCCTTTAGACAGAGAGACCTGGTTGGATTGACAAATTCAAATTTTGATATATGAATGAAATGCAACTCTTTGCAAAATCATATAGGATGAAGTAACTGATACTCTGAAAAGCTGATATTGTGAGTCCATATCCGGTGTTGCATAATTTTAAATGGGTTTCCATTTAAGATTAAGAAATATAATTAAATTCATGAATGCAACGTGATAAGTCCAAATACAGGGTTATGTAATCACACAACATACAACATGCTTACCAAAAGAAGAGAGGCAACCACACCACACAACTATAGAGTGACTGCAAAACATACAGATGTCTCTTCTTTACTAGTATATAAAAAATTAGTCCCTTAGGTCCAAAATCCTGGAGTGGACACAGTTGATAGTTCTATATGAGAACATTTTCCTCTACTTCTGAACAATATAGGACATCTAGTGTTTGCTAATCCATATTTGAAACACTTACTAGAGTAACTATATTTCCTAGCATAATTTCAATTAATGGTTCCACCATATCAGTTGGTTGTAATATGTTGACATTAGTTTCAACTTATACGCAACACAAGTTTGGTCTCACCCCTAAAATGGTTACACCCAGTGCACAAAGCTCCTAGTTTTGCATGGTCTGGGAGAGGTTATAGTAGATAAGCTTGCCCCCAAGATTTTTTTCTTTTTTTGGAAGATACTATATTCCCCAACTCGAACCTACAACTTGTCTGTTTTAGTGGACACTAAGGCCCAACCTCTTTATTCTCACACCCCCTCTTTAGGAAAAATCATCTTATGATATAGTCTCATAGAGTGCCCCTCTCATGGTGTCCCCAAACAGCTGTGGGAACCATACTTTCTCCCTCTTTAGATAGGAAATAAAACTCTATTCAACAAGGCCATAAAACCACCCTATAGAAATAGACATCCCAAGATGAACATGCTTGTAAATTAAAATGTATTCATGTTACAGATTATTAATAAATACTTCCTGATATCGAAATCAAGGTTAATCCTTCAAAAATTTAATACAAAGTATTATCTACCAGGGATTCATGTCAAGTAAATCACAAGCCAACAGCTGAGATGTCTACAAAACCTAGTGTATCCATGAGAATCTAAACAATCACAAATTTGCATCACCATACTGATTAGTGCAATATAAAAAAAAATATAAAAAATAAATAAATAAAAATAAAAATAAAAAATCTAAGTGTACATTTGGGAATAGCTTATTTAGCTTTTTGCTGAAAAAAATGCTAAGGTGTGCTGTATACTTGTACTTTAAAAAAGACAGAAAAAGTAAGAAAAAATGAGGCTTTAAAAAGCTGTACATAAAAGCTAAAAAACAAAAAAGATGGCTTATAAGTCAATGCCAAATAGACACTAACAGGTTTAGAATTAAAACTAAGAAAAATGTTGTTTTGCTTGAAAAAAATAGAATGAAAAAAATGAAAGTTAGAAGTGAAATGAAAAAATAAATAAATAAATAAAGGGAAGAAAAAGACTTAGGAAGATTGATTGGCAATTGAATTTTGAAAGAGGGAGTCGGGAGATAGAGAAGATCAGAAAAAAGGCCTTTCTCCTAATTACTGCCCCTCTCCCCAACACCCAAAATAATAATGATAATAATAATCATGGAAAATTTTTTTTGAAATAAATTCCAGTTTTTTCCCCACTCCTAGTTTCTTTCCTGGTCAAACAAGAGAAATAGACAGTTAATAGATATATAAAATTCTCGTTTTTCTTTTTCATCTTCCCCATAAATGTATCCACTAATTTAACAGCAAACTAAGCCTTGTGCAAAAACATAATGCACAGAGTTTCTCATCTTCAAAGACAATAAATTAATATGGGAAATGCCAGTGAGATGGTCTTTGACTATTTAGCAAACAAATCCATATGAAATAGGATGCTTCCTGGTATGCATGCCTTACTTCATCAATTTAGCAAAGTTTGAAAATAGGAACTTTCAACTTTTTGTAACATATCTAACACTCCTTGTGTGCTCTTCATGCTATATGACCTTTTTCTAATAGAATAGTGTAATAATCATAAAGAGAAACACATGATGAGTTTTTGAAAAGAAAAAATTATTAACTTATAAATTAAAGAATAGCTTGAATGAATAAGCTACTACTGAATAACTATAGCATATGAAAATTGACTACATATAAGTTTTATTCTTGCCTATCAGCATATGTCTCCAATGTCGTGTCTATTACATTTTTGAAATTGTCATATTGAGAAAACTGCATCAGAACATACCCATAACCAATGCCATATATCCATTCTAACTAAGACTTCTAGTTTTCTTAAATCACAAATATAAAGAAATCATACTACCATTATGTTTTTAAAACAATAAGGCATTAAAAATGTATCTTAAATGAAGACCCTAACCTTCCGTTTCCGAAGCCTTTCATTTTCTTCTTCCAGACGTGAAACTTTGTTCTCTAGTTCATTCGTGTAAGCCTGTTATAATGATCTTTCAGTCATTGGGAAATGAAGGAAAAGAGAAAAAAAAGGAAGTGGAAAATAAACAATAGTAATGGATTTGAAAAAATCAAAATGTTGATATCCAACCTGCTTCCTCGCTCGTGAGCGGGCAGCAGATTCACGGTTCTTGATCATCCTCTTCTGCCTTCTCTCAACAGTCTTCTCAATCATGTCCTCTGGGGCGCCTCTTTTCCTCCCAGGCATCTGTGTGTCTGACAATGCACCCATCAAAGGTGAAGTTAATGCCATCTGATTGTCGGGATATGGAACATCCATCACAGCACCAGCCCCCATATGCAGTGGCTGTGATATAGGCTGGCCTGGCATATAAACCCCCATCATACTTTGTTGAGGATGCTGATATTGTGGTTGTGGATACTGCATCCACTGACCTTGCTGTGAAAACTGTGGCACTATATTCTGATCAATTCCAACAGGACCAGCACCTTTTTTATCCGCAGATGTTTGAGCCACAACTCCTGCTTTCACCAAGAAATCCTCCAAAGTCATCTCTCCTAATGTAGGCTGCCGTTCCCGAGACTTCTTTTCTTGATTATTTTTGCTTTGCTGAATATCTCTCCAAACCTCATCAACCGTCTTCTTGCTCAGTGCACTTGTTAATGACAGGCTAGCCTGACGCTGCAGGGCAGTTTGATTGGCCTGTGCTGTGTCCTCAATGTCCAAACCTGTGGACTGGTTAGCCTCAGCAGTCCATACATTTTTTAGAAGCTCATCAAGGTTCATGCTGCTAAGTGGCTTCCCCAAGTCACCTAACTGATTTTGAACCTCATCAAGTGTAAGACTGTACATTGAATTTTGCCGTGCCAATGGCTGGAATTGCAACTGCTTGACACTACTATCACCACCACCTTGAGACCCCATCGTCTCAACCCCCATTAATCAAACCTCAATTCATTTATTCATTCCAATCCCGAAATCAATTTTCTAAAGCAACAGCCAGAAAACTCTAAAATTTTAACCTAAAACCTGCTGAACTGATCTTCAATTACATTCAAGTCATAAGAAACCTGAAAATCCCAATTGAAAATTCAGACCTCCCAGCAATTCACAAACACTTTGGCAGCTCAGTTAATCTAAAATACTTTCAAATAATGATACCATATACAAAACACACACAACATGCATATTTTTAATAGAAAAGAAAAAAGTGAATGAGGGTCAGAAATCTTCAATCAATTTCTTTTTCTTTTTTATGAGTATAAATCTTTAATATATTCATGCAAAAGAACATGCAGGCACGCATAGAGCAGAGCTATAATCCCAATTTACCAGATAATCCCTAAAACCCTGAATATATGACAAAAGAAAAGTCTGAAAAATGCCCATCAATTTACTGTTTAAAATCTTTTGAGAAATTAGAGAGTAGCCCTTTTAAAATAAGAAGATCATCCCTAAAAGCTATCTTCAAACTCACCCCAGAAATCATGAACCACAGACAATGAGTCCCTTTACCAATATTCACGCTGATAAAAAAAGAAACAACACTCGTTTTGAGAACAAAATGTGACCAATCTCTTGCATGCACCAGGAAATGCCACCACTATTTGGCTATAGCCTCCCATAACCAAATTCCTATGAAACCCAAAACCCACTTCTCAAAACTCCTCCCCAAACTAAACCACAGAATACACCCATTAAAATTCCCAACTTTACATGCTTTGAATTAAACAAACCAAGAAGCCAATTTTACCAGAACATCCTTAAATAACTGAATGAAACATAGAAAACAAAAAAAAATTACCTTTTTTTGTCACAATAGGACCAAAAAAACAAATTATGCAAAACAAGATCATAGCATTACATCACTAGAATCCCAAAATGTAATAAAAATGAGAACAACTAAGAAAACAATAAAAAGGGTCTGCATGCAAGAGAATCACTGTTCTCAATGAAGCCCAAATTTTTTTTTTTTTTCTCAAAAATTCATTCTTCTTTTTTTTATTATTATTAACTAAAGAAAGAAGCAAAGCAAAGCAAAGATCAGAAACTGCCCATGTGTACCCAAATGTAAAACAGTGAGACAAAGAGTGTGGGGTTAAGGAAATGAAAAGGAAGAAAATCAGAGTGTAACTTACTTGATCTGAATCTTTTTCTTTTTTTCTGTGTTGTTACTAAGAAGGGGGATTGAGAAACAGAAAAGGGAGTCGTTGTTTTTTTTCTCGTGTTATAAAAATTGTGCTTTTGGGGTCTGAGAATTTTGTATTCACACTTTTGAAGTGGAAATCATCACCAGCATCAGCATGTGTACAATATGGTATGTGTTTGTACAATGTCTTCGCTTGCAGAGAGGGACAATCCCAGGTGGGTGTATCCGCGTATATTTTAGTGTACAAGAGATAGAGAAAGAGAGAAACGAAAAAAAAAGCCCAAATTTTATTTATAGTTCTTGAGAGAAACAAAGTTAATTGGAGCATTTTACTCTTGTTTATTGTGTTTGTGTCCGATATGAATATAAAAAAAAAAATAAATAAATAAAAAAGCAATGTTATCATGTGGGTGGCCTCATGTCTTAATTATGAGCTCTCCAACTTGTTTGGTCTACTTATAATGGCACGTTCGACGATAAATATGTCTTTTCTTTGGCATTTGAATTTTGCAAGCCTTAGCGTCTACATTAGTAAAGCAAAAAATATAGTTATTTATTACATATAAAAGCCATTTTATTTATTTTATTTTTTTATACTCCATAACAATGAAGTTATATTTTTAGTTATTTAATTAAAATAATATGAATAACTTATAACTCATTAAAATAATAATAAAAACATCCACAAAAAATAGGAAATGTTTGTTTAATGAGATAAGGGAGAAAAGTGTAATAAAAAAAAAAAAAATTAGCTTCAAGCTACAGTACGCAGCTAAAAATACCTGTGTACTGTAGCTCTAAAACTAAAATTTTTAGTTATACCTTCACTGCTATAGAGCCATTTTTGTATTTTGATGAAGTTAAAATAGTTATATAGTTATTTAGCTTTATTACTATGAGTAAATCTCAAACCTTAAAATTTTTCATCCGTTGGTTGGCTAATGCACTATTCAAAATTGAGGATTCTATGATTTATTAGAGAGGATAGAATGTTCTCTTTCTTTCTTTTCTTTTTTTTTTTTTTTACTACTTTTTGTTTCGTTGATATCAATAAAGATCCTATCAATTTCATGATCTAGATTAGATTTACAAATTTGAAGTGGTACAATCTATTGCATTATTTAAAATTTGTCTGTAAGCTATTAAATCAAAAAAAAAAAAAAAATCTTAATCTTGAAATGAACGAAATTGACAATTCTTTAAATGGATCCTATTCTATGTGAATATTTTTAGGTCTAAAAATGAGCTACAATGTCCCCAAACTACATAACTTTATCAAATTGACTTTATACCATTCATCACAAATTGAGAAAGTGTTGAACATATCTAAGTTATATCTCACAAGAATTAAACAAGTTATAATTGGAGTTCTACACCTTCATTCAATTTAGATAGAGTAAATTATAGTCCCCTCCTTTAAGGTTTGAGCCCTTTGGGAGATAACATTCAACCCTAAATCTAAAACGAAAAAAACACTCTCCTTCCTTAAGATTTGGAAAAAAAAAAATAACACTCAATTCCCTTCCATTAATATTAATAACAAGATATTCTAAATTTTGAAAAAGATTCTCTTTATCAAATCTTAATCATGGTTAGTGAAAATTAACGGGTCAAATTTAGGATAAAAAAGAAAAGATTTAACCTTTTTAAGAATTTGCATCACATACAAAACCATTTTGTGATCATATATTTTATGGCAACCACGATGATTTAGCACTTAAATAGAAACAAAAACTTACCAACTTTTAGCTAGCCTTTTACAAAAATTATTATAAGCTAATTTTTATTCCAAATCCTTAGGTGATGTAAAAAAAAAAAAAAAAGTGGATGAATTTAGAAAATTAGAAAGAGAATGTCACACTATATACTTACTCAAGCCTCAAGGTAAGGCAAGGAAGCGTTTGCATGGAACCAAACCTAACTGACCAGATTTTTTGTCCGTTCTCTGCAAGTCGGGTATGTCTCCTCTATTTGGATTTGTAATTCATAGAATGATGAGGCGCGTGGCACTATTTGGACATTGTTAGTAGGTAATGTATGTCATTTTCTTCTTCTTCTTCTTCTTCTTCTTCTTCTTCTTTTTAATTATTATTTTTATCACTTTGGCTTCTTTTTGCCCCTAATTTTCGCTTTTGAGAAACTCAAAATTATATTTAAAAGTTGTTTTGGAATGATTATTAGCCCACTTTAGATATTATACTAGGGTTCAAGAATCTACTGTTTGACAAGATTATGAATATCATGTTGATAGCTTTTCACCTTTTTTATAATAATTTTTTTTTTAATTTATGTTCTAAAAATGTTGTCGTATTAGTGATTCAATGGATATACCATATATTTTTTATTTTTTGCTGAGAATGGAAATACAACATACTTTTGTAGTATTACACCGTACAATATGTTACTTAAAGTTATGGATATACCACATGTCATATAATATACTTCCGTAGTATGTGTATGACATCGTATAGTATGGTCATAGAAAAGAAAAGTAAAAAAAAAAAAAAAATTACATTAAAGTTATTAATATAATCTATGTAAAAAATTTTATCAAAATTTTTTTAAATTATAATAAAAGTTACGTTATTTATATTAACAATTCATTAATTTTTTATTTTGATAGAAAGTTGAATTTTTTTTTTTTTTTTTTTTGAGAAACAAAAGTTGAATACTTGATTGCATTTACGGCATGTAATTTATAATTTTTTATTTTTACTATATAGCTCAACTTGAGAAGTTCAAAGGAGGGAAGCATAAGCTCAGCTTGTTCTCATAATTATAAATTTTGAAAAAAAAAAAAAAAAAAAAAAAAAACTCAACTCAACTTGCCCAAAAAACAAGTGAACATGCCAACCACATTTTTGTAATATTTCATTAATTTTTGGGTTTTATAGAAACTTGATCTCATACTATGCATTTTCACCTTGTAATTTAAAATATTTTTGTTTTCATCGTAATTATATATTTTATTGTTTAATATTTATAGGATATAGCCAACACTCGGTCCATATCATCTCCTTAGGATAACACAACTTTGTTTTTTTGATAATCCAATATTACAACAGGGGAGGAAGGATTTGAACTCAAGATATCTTTGAAAGATCATAAGGTGCCAACCAGCAGAACTACAAAACTCTTGACATGATGGTATAGCTTTTGATCACAACACTTACACAACACATCTGCAATAAGCTCAACTAAAAGAGTTCAAAATGGGGGAGAATAACCTTAGCTCTGCCCAAAAACCAAGTCGACATGCATATTAACCACATTTCTGTAATCACACCATAAATTATAGTCTTTATCTCTCACATTAACTATTCTTGCAAAGATTCAAGAAATGGGCATTCACAAAGTGCCATAAAAGTTTTCTTTTTATAAAAAAGAATTGGAAAAAAATAAAATAAAGAATGCACACATTCAAATTATCAAAAAAAAAAAAAAAAAATAGAAGATAACCTATTTCTACTAAAAAAAAATAATACCCATTAACTCAAGTATAGATGGATCAACGCTTTTTTTGTGGGTTTTTATTGTCCACGTCAACTAAAATTTTAATTATATTATTGAAAATTTTCTTATTCATATATGTTTTTCAATTAACTTGTGCAATGTTAGGATCAAACTACACTTAGTGTAACTCTTTGCAACATTACACTACTACAAAACTATTTATTAGATTAATATTTTGAGAATTCAATCATTAGATCACATATTCCCTTTGTTATTAATATGCGCATCAAATTTCATGTTATTTATTATCTACTCTATAGGCTCATGTGTGTGGGTTTTTTTTTTTTTTTTTTTTTTTGCATATAATTTCAAAGTTCAAAATTCGTATAATTTAAAAATTGGCCAAAAAATATAATTACCAACCCAAAATTTGCATGAATTTTGATTCTCATCCTAAATTAAAAAATAAAAAAATAAAAAATTGTTCCCATCCCTAAACTTTAAAAACCGTTACACTTTCTATTTTAAAACTAGCAAAAAATAAAAATAATCTTTTTTCATCCCTAATTTTGCCCCTAAACTATTGGAAAAAAACTATTTAAAAAGAAAGTGCAATGATTTCAATAGTTTAGAGATTAAAAAAAGAAAAAAAGTTTTTAAAGATTAAAGACAAAAAATGATTTCATGCAAACTTTAGGGACAAAAACAAGATTTTATGATGAGATACTTATTAATCTTAGCTCATCTTGACATTTTGTAAGTATAAAACTCATAAATAATTTTTTTTTTAATTATAAAGTGATATAATATAGAATGTTATAAGCTTATATAACATCGCATGTTAAAAATTAAATAGTATTACATATTTTGAAAATCTAACTGTTAAATTGCATGTTTTTAACACTCTTAATACACGTCAAATTTTATATTAATCGGATATTATTTACTATATGATCTATAAGCTCATATTTTATGTATAATTTTAACTTAAAAAAATATGCAATTTAAACAATTTATTGATGACATAGCTATTGATGTTTAATTTTCTAGAAATTTTGCAAGTATGGAGAATATAAAAAGAAGATGTAATCCAATGATGGATTTATCAAAATTCAACTCTAATAAAAAGATATTGAGTAAGGTTGTAGATTTAGACTATAACCAATTTTGTAACTAAATTTTGTCATATATATATATATATACACATATGATAATAGTAGCCGTATTTATGGTAGCATACTATATGGCATGCTAGAGCAAGAATTGGAACAATAATTTTGTTGAATTTTGCCAACTGGATTGAATGCAGGCTGATATAACTCCAAATGGCCACACATAATAGTAATACTATCAGCTAAAAAGGACAAAGAGTAAAAGCCATGTAACATGACATCACAGCTTGCTCATCAGTTATAACACTTTTCATGTATTCAAAATCAGAACATGACACCAGGGTTTATAAAAGCATATAATATAGTAACTGCCAAATACAGCATTTCACAGGGCTACATCATGGAAAAGCAATTGTTGAACAGATGCTAGGGGAGATAGAATGTTTGAAGAATGTCTAAAAATTGTAAGTTTGTGGAAAGTTCTATCTATGACTATGAAGCTCTCAAAGGTTTTATGGCTGTAGGTCCTTAGAGAAGGGTGAAAAGGTTTCAAGGAAAGTTGCGTTGTTAGCGTCAGTGATATAATAGCCAAAAGACCTAAATAGGTCTATATACTTATGGAACAAGTAAACTACTTCTAGGATTGGTTTAAAAAGTTAATTTAGGGTTCTCTAGTATGAATTTATTGAAGTCACCATATACAAGTTTAATACGGCTTTCTACTCTTACTTTTAATTTTCTTTTTTCTTCCTCAATCTCGACAACATTAACATGGAATTAGAGCCAACTAGAGCCACAACAATGAATCCATTTAACGTAACATTTGCTTACCTTGGCTACCACAACAAGCAACAAAAAGCAACCCATCACCCTTGGCCCACAACTATCTCTAAAACCTTCCTTAGGGTTAGTTTGTTTAGCAATTATATGCACCTATAATAAGTTTGGGCTTTTTGGGTAATGATATCTCTCATAGATGGGTTGCAAAGCTCTCTAAGAAAAATTCAGATAGTTAAGAATCTTTAGAAAAAAGAAGGGGGGGGGGGGGTGGGTTTGGGTGGTGGGGGAGGAATTATTGTAGACAGGAGCTCAATGTGCAAGAGTTTTGGTGAAATGGTAGTTCATCTCCAACTACATTATCTCTAGTGGCTAAAGTTTTGTAGTCATTTAGCCTTATTCTCTATTTAGGGTGAAATAGGTAATATCTCAAACTGTGAAGGAGGTATTCACAGGTTAGAGAGGGAAACTTGGTAGATAAGAGATTGGAGTGATCTATGGACAGTCCTTTTTGTTTTATGAGGACTATCAAGAGTAAGAGGAATAACCCAACTTTTAATTACGTAGAGCTCAATAGAAATTTTCTTAAAACCATCGTACCACAACCTTTATTTGACTATTTGTGTGTGCCTTGGGTTGCGTCCAATGTGATATACTTTTTTTATTTTATTGATTTTTAAAACTCAATTGTATACTGTACATTTTTAGACCCCATCAAACATAACAGATTAACCTAATTAATTAGTCAAGTTGGTTGCTTAGTCCAATTTCAGATCTAGGTTAACACAAACACATCATATTATTGTAAAGTGCGGAAAATAAAGAACACAACAATATGATAACCCAGGAAACCAAACCAGAAAAATCCTGAAGAGGATTTAACCTAGCAATCCTCAAGGTAAAACTGAATCCACTATAAAAAAATTGAAATTTACACAATAGCTACTTAGACTACTAACATCCTATTGCTATCTCGAGTAGAAAACTTGCTACCATGACTACATGATAGTTCTGAATCTACGGACTACTTCTTTCTTGGATTCCCAGCAAGTACAAGCACTCCCGCTTGCGTATCTTTAAGCTCTTTATTGCAACAACTGAATGATCATTAAGTTCTTGAATTGAATTCTCCTTCTTGATAATCCTAAGTATGTATGAAGGCAAAAACCTCTAGATCTCACAAAAGATTCACACACACAACAAAAAGAACTCTACAAAACGTGGCTAGGGTTTTTCCTTTTATATTTAGGGCAAAACATAAAACCCTACACATCATATGGGTTTAGGGCTGAGTTGGAAAATTCTATAGAAAAACATTATGCTCGAGTTTCAATTGGTCAAGTCTAATTCTTGATTAATCAAGCCAGACAGAATCACACTATAACTTCTGTAGTGATCGGCCACAAACTGAATTGACCCCTTGTGATAGAAACTAATTAATAAATTAGTCAAGTTATTAATTAATCAATTTATCATGCAAACACGTGGTAGCACAAATAAATCACCAAATAACTAAAAATGCAGTAGAAATTAAATGACACAGTGATTTGTTTACGAATTAGGAAAAACTTCGCGGCAAAAACCTCACTGGGTGATTTTTAGATTACCACTCCCGAAACTCTACTATTATCAAATCAAGCTGTTACAAGTAAAGGAATCCCAAGTGTCTTACCAACCTACAGTTGAACCCTTACCCCAATACCCAATTGGACTTGATCTATAGTGACAGTTTCCACCTTTGATGCATGGCTCCCAAATACGTGACTAACCAATGCGCGGATCCCAGTACACGACTTCAACACCAACTTGAAGGAGAGGTTGGCTGCAAAGTTCTTCAATTCATCCTACACGATGAAGATCAGGAAGATGCTTGGTCACAAAACCCTTTAGTGCAAATACACAGCAACTTCTTCAGAGAAGATGAACTAGGTTAAGAACTTCGTCTTTGATCACAAATTGCTTGAACAAAGTTTTCTCAATGCTTGTACAACTTGTGTACAATTTGAGGGCTGTTAAAATAATCCTTTTATATGTCTAGGGTTAGAAGAAAAGAAAGCCCAAAGACACATTCATAGATCCCAAGAAATCAGATCAAAAAATATGATTTTATAAGTCTCGATAGATAGTAGGTGTTGAGGAGCTATCGAGTAGATGTCGAACTTTAATGAAATTGCACTTCAGCTTATTTTTCTTGGACAGACTTGATGACTTCAACACTTGATCTTGAAACCTTGTTTCTTGAAGTATTAAAAACACCTAGAACTACCCAATTACAAGTAGAGTGTGTTTTGTCAAAGGATTAGCCAATTTACATGAACAAATGACATATGTTCTTAACAAGTGAAAACACATATGTCCTAACATACAGCAACTCGATTCCAACTTTACATAAAACGCATACACTTTGAGTAAGTCTAAAGAAAACTAAAAACCTGTTTTGATCAGGTTTGCCAACAATACAAATTAGAGTTCTAATACATTAGTTCCTAAGTACTTAGAACCTAACATATACACTTGAAAGGAGAAGATGTACACATCACGTAGTACCTATTATTTTCAAGTAAAAATTTCATTACTTATCAAAAATATAAAATAAAAATATAGAAAAAAAAATGTTCAAGAAATGGAGATTGATTTAGCAACCAAACAAGTTACTCAAATGCTATTTGAACAAGAGATCGATGTTACCAACTCAATACAATTTGTATCCTACTCCCAAGTTGACTAGGTCTCTCAGATGCCTCCTCACTATTCAATCTATACTTCCCCATTCTTCAGTAGTGCAAGAGTTCATGCCAAGTAGTGAAGAGGGGATAACTTTGATGGTTGTGACCACCACGAAAAGGTGGCTCCATCATCATCAGGGTGAAGGTGGTGGTTCTTAGGAGGGGTGATTATTTTAATGGCAATTGATCCTCTAATTTTAGGGTAATAATGAGGAAGTGTTGTGTAAAATTGGGTTTATTCAATAAGTTGTGAAATACTATGACTTCATTTTTTTTTTTTTAGATAATATAGACAGAAGACATAGGAAATAGGGAAGGAGGGAGTGTGAAGACAAAGATATGACTTCATGTTATTGAAAGGTGTAAACAAAAGGGTTTACAGTAGTTTTGGATTTAATTTAAACACTAATTATAATCCAAACATTACTCGACACGTAATATAACACCTAAAAAAAAGTGAAAAAGAAATGCAGACATAACTACTGAGTGATTCTTTTCACATTTAATGCACTAAATACAAATATCTAGAAATAGCAGTCTTGCTTCCCCACTCAATCAAAGTATTTATTCAACATTCAAGAGAATATCCCAATTTAGTAAGTTATTAGGATTGGAGTGGTAATAAATGAACTTTTGATGAGAGAATAACTACCGCATGCATGCATTCAATGATAAGGAAATCTTCAAGTTCTCTACATTCATAATATCTAACTCCAATGTTAGTTGATCGTAAGGTCGTAACTAGTAAATGACTCAACCATTAGAGCATTCAAATTGGTTCATATAAAACTCTGTCTATTTTAGCATAATAAGATTTTTTTTTTTTTTTTTTTTACGCAACCACCTTTCAGAAACACCAACATTAGATTATTTATTTTACATTACAAGCATATGAACTGGATCTAGAATTAGTAGCCTCCATAATAGAGCTATTTGGGAAAAACTGGGCTTTGAATACCTTGTAGAAAAGAGTGGATTTGTTGTGTAGTAGACGCCAAGCTTGCTTTGCCAAAAAAGAGTCATTAAAAAGGGTCAAACCTCTAAAGCCCAGTCCACTCACCATTCTTTATTTTGTTAGTTCATCCCATCTTAGCCAATGGATTTTCTTACAATCACCTCTTTGGCCTCACCAAAATTTTTTAATTAAAGCCTTAATATCATGACACAGATCCAAAGGAATCTTAAGGCACCCCATAATGTAGGTTGGAATGACCTGAATTACAAATTTAATCAAAACCTCTCTTCTTGCTTGAGAGAGTAATTTTCCTTCCCAACCTTGGAGTTTTTGCCACACTCTTTTTTTGATGTAGTTGAAACTCGCTTTCTTTCCCTTCCCTACTAGGGATGGAAGGCCCAAGTACTTGTCATATTGCATAATTTTCTAAACCCGCAAAGCGACTTTTATGTTGGATCTAATATCATCAGAGGTGTATCTACTAAAAATAGGGTTGTTTTACCTCTATTCACTTTCTGGCCTGAAGTCTCTTCATAAGCTTCCAAGATATTCATCACATTACCACATTCCTCAATGTTTCCCAGCAAAAGAGAAGACTGTTATTTGCAAATAGCAGATGTTTTAGTTTTGGACCCCTCCTACAAAGAGAGAAACCATGAATATCTCAATTCATTTTTCTGCATATTTGATCAAATCATTCAACCCTTCAGTCCATAGTAAAAATAGAAAGAGGGATAGCAGATCACCCTATCTAATACCTCTAGAAGGGTGGATAACACCATGAGGTTCACCATTAACCAAAATGGAGTAAGTAATTGATTTCACACAAATCATAATCAAATTAATCCATCTCTCATTGAAACCAATTTTCCTCATCAAATTTTCTAGAAAAATCAACTATACCTAATCATAGACCTTACTAATATCTAGTTTAAGGGCTATAAATCCCAAAGTTCCAGAATTATATTTGTGCTTGCAGTGTAAGGTTTCAAAGGCAACTAAAATGTTATCAGAGATCAACCTATCTTTAGTAAAAGCTGGTTGGTGCTCAGTGACAATAGTAAGGGGTAAAGCTTTTAAGCAATTTGGTAGGACTTTTGAGAAGATTTTTTTATAGCACATTACAAAGACTAATAGGGTGAAATTGGTGTACATATTCAAGGTTATTAGTCTTTGGGATGAGTGTAATAAAGTTGCGATTCAAAGGGTGAGGGAGGATACCTGTATTCAACCATGACAAGATAGAAGTAACACCATGGTCCATTGTACTCCAAAAGTGTTGGTAAAAAAAGGGGGGGCATCCCATCTAATCCAAGGGCTTTGAGTGGAGCCATTTGTTGCAGGGCAGTAGAGACCTCACTCTCCATGAACTCATGGGTAAGGAATAAGTTCATCTCTTCCATTATAAATTGAGGAACATGTGCCAAAACATTGGTTGTAATATCTGACCTAGAAGAGGAGAAAAGATTTTGATAGTAATTTATTAGCACTGAAGAGATCTCCTCGAGTTGAAATCTCTACACATTCTGGTCATCTCCAATCCGTATAATCAGATTTTTCTTATATCTCTTTGGAGCACAGCTATGGAAATATCTTGTGTTTCTATCACCTTGGCTTGCCCAAAGAAGTCTTGACCGTTGATGACCAGGGCTAGAAATTGTACAACGTAATATTGAATTTGACCACAGATGGGTGGTACCAAGAGAAGGCAGAGGAGGTGGTTTCGTTTTATTTTGGAAATCATCAATAAACCTAAAGATTGAGGGTTCCCACAAATATTACATTGATGCCTCCGTAGATAAGAACACAGAAAATGAGTGGCAATTAACAGGTTTTTATGGTGAACCTGATACGGCAAGAAGATGTGAAGCATGGAGTAAACTCTAGTACCTGAATTCTCAATTGGAAATTATGCAGTTATGTATGGGTGATTTCAATGAGATTACCAAACAAGAGGAAAAAAATGGGAGAAGCAACTCGGAATAATTGCATCTATTTGTGAGGCTAGATTGCTCCTCCCATTTTTTCCTCTTGTTTAGTAATCTCATTGAAATCACTCATACATAACCATAGAATTTCCGGTTGAGAGTTCCATGCTCATATCTTTTAGTTGTATCAGGTTCACCACAAAAACCAGTCAATTGCCACTCATTTTTTGTGTTCTTATCTACAGAGGCGTCAATGTAATATTTGTGGGAATCCTCAATCTTCAGGTTTATTAATGATTTCTAAAATAAAACCAAACCACTTCATCTTCCTTCTCTTGGTACCACCCATCTGTGGTCAAATTCAATATTACATTGTACAATTTCTAGCCTTGCTTCATCTATCAGAGTTTTGGCATATTTGATTAGCCAAAGTGTATTAATTTAAAATAACATGTGGCAATATTTAATTAGTTGCTTATGTCATTTAAATTAAACATTAACACATGTCAACATGCGATTGGCTATTGGGGTTTTTTTTTTTTTTTTTGTAATTTCTATTCAATGACACTTGGAATATTTCTATTGGTCTCTTAATAATTATAATGGGACCCACTAAACTGTGTATGGAATATTGTAATTGGTTGCAAATTTTCCATTTCTACAGCTTCTAGTTTTTTTTTTTTTTTTTTTTTTTGAGGGGCTACAGCTTCTATTTTTTGAATAAAAACTAACATATATTTATACGTTCAAATAAAAAAATATTTATTTTCATGTTTATGTTTATTTGTATGATGTTTTTGTTTAAGTTTTATATTGAAAAGAAATAATTCTTAATTACTATATTCGTAGTCCTTTGATTTTTTTTTCTTTTTTTTTTTTTGAAAATTATGTATAAAAAATAGACAAGTAAATTGACATTCTCAAGTTATTTATAAAAATTAAAACAACATTATGAAACCCATAATAGATGTGTATATTTTTTTAAGTCCTAATCTTTGAGTTTATCCTATATCTTTTGTTGTTCGGTGTTCTTTGTTTAGCTAAACAAATGTAAGTTGTTGGTTGGTTGTTAAGAAAGTTCCCCTTTATAAGGGTGCGCATAAAATGAGGTCAAATAACACAATTAAATGCAATGCAAACCAATAAACATCTAAAGTGAAGTATACAAATTATGATTATTTTACTAAAATAAAATTATTTTATAAAATCTAATAATTTATTTTAGATTATAATGTAAAATTACACTTTAGAATTGCTTTGACTGCATTTGTAACATTATCTTTTGGCATTGAATGAGTATCATGAAGGTAGAAACATGCAGAGACTGATGCAAAAATTAAAGGACCATTTTTAAAGAATGTAAGATGGAAAAACTCAAAGGCATACACAATAATCATGTCGGCGATGCAAGTGAAAAAAACAAATAATTAAAATAATATAATCACGTTAAACTCTTTAATAACATATTCATGGGATATCATAGCTAACAACCCTAAATCTACAATCATTAATAATATTGGATTGAAGTGTTTTTTCCCCCTTTTACACCTATGCATTACAAAAATACTCATAAATGAACTCGTCAATGTGATTATTGATAGTATCATGAAGTAATCCACTAATTTAGTAGTCACATATGATATGAGCTTGCATCCCATAAGATTTTGACTAATTTGGACTATATTTACCTTTAGAAGTCTTTCTTAGATCCTACTTCTTTGAAAGATTCATAAACTATCATTGATTGTCTTTCCTTTGAATGTGCCTTGCGGGTGAGAATAAAAATTTAAAAAATTATACATCTAATATAATTGAACAATTTGCCTCTTTTTTTTTTCTTTTTTTTTTGCTGAATTGAATAGAAATGATATGTATTTATATTTTAATATTTGCTTCCTATGTTTTTTCACCTTGCTGTGCAATGTATGTAGAATTATAGCCACATACCTCGAAGATCTTGATTTGAATAAAAAAAACATATGTTTGTTTGTTCAAATAAAATAAAAATATTTATTTTTATGTTTATGTTTATGTTTATTTTATGATGTTTTTGTTAAATGTTATATTCAAAAAAAAAATCTTAATTAATGTATTTGTGACACTTTTAGATTTTTTAAATCATGTATAAAAAAATAAATGAGTAAGTTGGCATTTATCAGATTATTTATAAAAATAAAAACAATATTAAGCATATCCATGGTGGATGTGTAGGGTTTTTTAAGGTCTAATCTTTAGTACCTTAAGGTTTTAAACAATTTTGCAAGTTTAAAATTATCTAGTTTCATCCTAGTTTGCCTATTTCTTAAGAGAAATTTTATAGATCATGATATAGAGTTAGCTAAAAGAGTAAAAGTGTTTTCTTTACAATGTGTTAAACATCATAATTTTAGTTAGGATATAAGTATAACTCTATTAAATTAAATTAACGTTGTATTAGTTTAAGCATTGATAGGTTTTATATGTTAGTATAAAATTCATATTAGATTGTTAATTGTTTTTTTAAAATTGAAATTATAATCTTGAAAGTGTTGAAATTAATTAATTATTATTTTTGAATAAATTATTGGATAATTTTTCTTAAAGATAATCAATATTTGAGCAAACAGCACATGTCCAAGAAACATTGGTTGACAATGTTTGCATTCACTAAAGAAAAAAATTTAGCTTTGCCAATATTAATTAGGAAATGGTGGAATTGTAGATTACACCATTAAACTTTACGTAATTTTGATTTTGCTCCTAAAGTATTACAATTTTGATTCGTACCCCTAACGTTACTAAACGTTTAAAAAAAAAAAAAAACACCTGCCATCCATTACTATTGATAAGCCATTTGTTAAACGCCAATTCATTTCAAATTACGTAGTTTTAATGTATTCAAGGTTAAGTCTTTTTTTATTATTATTATTACCAAAGAAAAAAAAGATTATGTCATTTTATCCATGTTAGTAAAAAAAATATTTGACATTGATGAAGAATGAAATCAGTAGGCCATATGCTCTGAATTCAATGGTGGTTCACCAACTTGAAAAGGAGAAAAAGACTATAAAAAGTGTTCGGGGTGGAACCGGCCAAGGAGCCTCTAACGGTTAAGGTAGTATTTCTCTCAAGGACTTAAGTAGGTGAAGTGGATGAATAATTGCACATACCTTGGTTTGGTGAGGCTTGGTTCCTTTTATAGATAGTTTGGAGTGGGTCTACTTTTTAGGTGTCACTAACATCGTGGGAGATGTGTGGACTTAGTGGGGAGAGTGGAGCAAATTTCGGGGAATTCACACCACATCTCAGAATAGTGGATTGTGGTGTAACTGTTCTTGGTTTGCAAAAAACATCTTAGGATTTACTCAGTGTCAGTCATCCTGGTCATTTGTCTGTAGACGACTTGTCTCTTATCCTAGACGATATTCCTCCTTTCTGGTGTTACTTCTTTCCTCTTTCCTTTTTGGATGACAATGTTGGACATGGATGTTTTTAATTACCCATCAAACACTTTTTTTTTCTTTTTAAAATCTATTTTCCATATAGTTTTTTTCTTTGTTTTTTATTTCCTTGGTCCTTTTGCTTAGAAACAAAAACACACAATTTAGATAAAAAATGAATCACCTTCTCATTTTGGTTTGAATTTTTTTCTATTTGAATTTGGGTGGAAAGGAAAAATGGTGGGCTGGGGGAAGAACTCCATCCACCCCTATTTTATTTCCCTCCCCCTTAATCCAAATAGATCAAAGGAAAGTACGGCCCAGTTGAGTGGACTATGGCGGAGAAAAGTGGAGTCGCCACCTAAATTAGGTCTGAGAACCATATTGGGCCTTTTGGGAAAATCACTTACATACATGGGTCAATATACTAGATTATGGTTCGGAGCTTGGGTATGGCTTGGGAAGGTGTTAGGAACCTAAGACCGTCCGGCTTGTGGGTCGGCTTCCATTGTGTTGCTAGGCCATATTAATTAAAGATTTTATTAAGAGAGCTCTATTCCTTAACCTAAACATCCATCATGCACTTAAGGAAATAACACACAACATATTAAAGATCATAAACAAAAAGAAACAAATAAAACATAATCAAACAAAATAAATTAAACATGGCAAGTTGACAATTAAATATAAACACACAAGGAAAAGATATTAAATAAACTAAATGTGGCACAAAGATTCAAATAAACATGGAAAATAATTAAACTCAATTTATTAACCTAAACATAGTCAAATAGAATCAAATAAAATGTGAAAAAATAACTAAATAAAAAAGAAATAAGAATTTTTCCATAATCTGAGTTTGAGGTGCATACACATCCTTAACAGAATCAAATAACATGTGAAAAATAACTAAATAAACAAAAATAAGAATTTTGACTTAATTTGAGTTCGAGGTGCATACACATACTCAAGTATGAGTATGCATGGTTGGACCATGCATACACATACTCAATGGACGCACACGCATACTTGATGGATGCGCACACATCCTTTAACACAAATTCAAAAAATTACATTTTTAGAGATTTAATCAAACAAAGATATAACATGTGAGATCAAACAAGCATGTTAGAACCCTATACACTAAACTAACATAAAGAATAAAGAAAATAAAAGAAACATCAATATAAACAAATAAATATGAAACAAAAAAAAAAAAAAAAAAAAAAAAAACTTGAAGACATCGCATTTTGTACTCCTTACAACTCGGGCCCCTGTTTCCCAATGATGCTCAAAATCTAAGGCCCAATGCCAGTTTAGAGCCCAATAAGATATTAAATTGACTTGAGAAGTGTCAAAATGGAAAATATAACCTTTTAAATAAGCCAAAAAAATATATCTAGTTTTGGAAATAAAATGACCAAAGTAGCCCTCGGCTTGCGTACGTGGGTCGTGGCCTGTGTATGCGAGCTAAAGCATGCGTACGCAACTAGGGTTTTAGAAACATAAGAAATGCAAATTTTCTGCAATAATGGTTAAGGTTTGAAATAAATCCCACATCATCTGAGAGCCATTCCAAATCCCATTTTTTCTACTATATAAAGCTTTATATGGTACATTTTTAAAACACATAGATATCCCACATGAAAAACTTAAGATTCGCTAGAGAATAGTGAATTAAAAGGGAGTTTTTCACAAAACACCCTCAAGTCATTTTTATTTGATTGAGACCTTTTCTAGCCCCAATCCTTTGAGTTTAAGATTGCTAATCACTATTTTATTAAATTGTGATAGATTTGACTGAGAGGAACGGTAAAAAATCAAGCCTAGGAGCTTTTTCTTTAAGGTATTCCTTTGAACTTTTCTTTTCTTTTTTCTGCCTTTAATCTTTCTTTAATCTGTTTCTTTGTTTAGTTTATATTTATATATGTTTTTTTAGGTTAGTTTTAAGCTTTCTTTATGTTTTTAAGCATGTTAGGTTACTAGATTTTATGTTTTCTGTCTTGTTTGGCTTTTGCTCTGTTTTTGTGTTAATTAGGTTTTTTAGGTAAGGATCTGCGTACGCACGATCTAGCCTATGCACATAGGCTGAACTCATGCATATGCAGACCTGTTCTAGCGTGCATGATGTTGTTACCAGAAACTCTAATTTTTGTTTGTTTTGTTCTTGCATCACATGTTTGATTTGTGTAACTTTTTTTCACATGTTTTTAAGCCCCATATTTGCTTGTTCACCTTTTAAGATGTTTGTTTGTTATCACATGTCTAGATTAGGGTTTCTTAGTTTTATTGTCATTCATTCACATGTTCATGCATTGATGTCATATGTGTTGTGCTGCTGAGAGGTAAGTAAAGGGTAAATCTTGCATTTGCAATGTTCATGCATTTATGTTAGGGTTTTACTTTATGATGGAATATGCTTAGATATATGATTAGGGTTTTGTAATATGCTTTTCTCAATATGATTTGTTGCCATGTGCAAGTTGTTGGGGTTTATACCCTAAAATCCAATTTATTGGCATGTCATAAATAATTAAATCATTTAATTATATGAGACTATTTATTAATGAACTAATGGGACATTATCTTAGTTTTTGAGATACATTGTATGTGATTTATGTGAATAAGTCATAAAAGATATAAATCACAAGTTCCTCATAAACTCAAAATGTAATTCGTAGTCGGTAATGAAATTGGGCATTTCATCTACGAAGACTATAACATATCAACTAAGATGGTTTGTCTTGATCATGGAAGTGGAGACTTCTAGTTGATGTGTCTTAAGAGTTAACACATATTGAACTGGACTATTGTGAGATTAATTATTCAATCAACAACTGTCACTTGAATAATTAATCTCACGACTTCTAATTTCATAAACTCTTAATCCTGAGAGGGTAGTGGACCTAATCATGAAATGTAGGTTACTTTGATATATCATGAGTGCGATCTAATATTCACAGTCAAAATTTCAATACATTGGATAACCACACGTAGTGTTAAGGGAACACATATTCTCAAAATGGAATCCATAATCTCTTTGTAGAGACATGAAATATCCCCTTAAGATAAGTTTAATGGGAACTGGTTATTTAGAACGTCCACTTTAGTAAGGAGTTACTAAAATTTATATTTATTGAAATTGGATTTCAATAAATGTGAATAACTAAAAGATTAAATCGGGTACTTAAAAAGAAAATAGTTATTTACAAAGTGATAGTTCTTTATGACTTTATTCACTATGGATATTTCATGGAGGGGTCATATGATATCATTAGAGTCTTGGGATATAATTTATTAATAAGGTCTAGAATGCAGTTATATTTATATAGTGGTATTAAATATAATTAATAGTAACTTTGGACTTGTCATGAATTGATCAAAAAGCCCAAGGCATATTGGAACTAGAGTCTTATTTGTTCCCTTTGGTTCCATCTCAAGTCACAAACTAAAGCCTAATTGGGTAGACCCAAAAGGCTAACTCAATTAGATAATTAGTTATGTATAAGCAAAGAAACATACAGTTTTTTTAGATGATGAAAAAGGTATGTAAGTGTAAGCCACTCTCTTATTCTCCCTTGAACACATACATGTAAACTGATTGAGAGACCACACTTCTTGGGCATTATGTGGAATTGAGATGAAGATAAGAGGTATTCTCAAGTCTTGGTTTTGAATTTTATGGCATTAAGGTACGCTTTCTATTCTTTGTTCTAGAATTCAAAGTTACATGTTATCTCTCACGAATGAAGTACATCCATGTTTGTTGCTTCCACTGTGTGTTTTATATAAGATACAAAACTAGTTTTCCAACACAAGTTGCTGCCTTGTTTTAGATGTATGATAAGGTTTTCATATATTAGATGAATGTTAGAGTTTCTTCAATATGTTTGGCTCCCTTTTGTTTGGATAGATAGATAAGTATGTGTTTTGGGATGAATGATGCAATAATTGTATGCTTAGATGTATGTTGGTGTGTGTGAGAATAGATTCAAGTATTAAGAATACTTTTAATGAGGTTAAAATATAAGACACGATGATGAGAGGCCAACCTTAGGGTTGGACGATCTTGGGTGTCTAACACCTTTCCAAAAATGTACCTAAACTCCGAACCCAAATTCTGGTAGTAAGATCAAAGGTCCTTCCTCGAAATGACGTTATATTCATGGTTCCTAGACCATATAACTAGGTGGCAACTCCATTCCGTTGTGCCCACAATACTAAACTAGCATAAACTAAATATGCATGTTAAACTTTACATGAAACCAAAATAATAAAACAAGAACAACCTAAAACAGATTATAAACAACATAAAATCAAATTAAAACATATCTAACATAATAAAATTAACAAGAAAATAAAATAAAATAACTAGAGAAACTACATCAAGAACTCATGTGTATCATATGTAGCAAGGTGGGAAATCATGGAAAAGAGACTCACCCTGGTTTAGAATCACAGATTTGAGATTGTTTTAATCGACCCAATAGTGCCTACAATACAAGTATTAGATGAAGAAGATAACAATAATCAAAGAACACAATAATAATTAGTAATCATGACTTAAGAACACAAGGTTTTGAAAAAGGTTTTAGAAAACAATTTTGGAAACAAACTTTTTGCCGTAGTACTAACTAAAGAGATGTTTTAATTTTATAAAAAAAAAAAAAAAAAAGTGTTCTAAGGTGCTGCCCTAGGGTTTTGAAAAGAGAAAAAAAAAAGGTTTTAGAGAATATGGAGGCCAAAAAATCACTCCCTCTACCTATGGTTTTGATTTGATACATAAGATTAGTATTTATAAGTTAAGATTATGGTTTTTAGGGCTTTTAATGGTCTTTGGATGTTCTCAAGGGTCTAGGTGCCGGCCCACATCAAAGCATGATATTTTAGGCCCTTAAAATGAAGTTTTAAAACCTAGAAAATTGGATTGCTCAGTTGGCCCAACTTCAAATGGCCATAATTTACTCAATATAAGTCCAAATTAGGTAAAATTTGAGTTCAAATTGAAGCTCGTGATGTCTACTTTCCAATGAAACAAACATCACTCAAAACTAGTATGTGGATAAAATGTTATATTAAAAAAAGTGAGTAAATTTCATTTTTCAATATCAATTTCAAAGCAATTTAAGCTTTTTAAGTTGTGATTACTTCCAAACTATTGTGAATTTTTTAATTACCCTAAGTTGACATATGTCAAGCTCATCATTGGGGCCAGAGACCAAAGTTTATTAACAAGTACAAAATGAGATGTCTACAACATTTTCAAATAAATTTAGGGTCAAGGTTATACCACTCTACCCAATGCGCACCTTTGTCGCGTAGGTCACTCTATAAGTAAAAGTGTTTGTGCAGTGTGAGAGTCAAGGTTCGGGGTTCAAGTCTTTAGGAGGGAGCTTCACACACATATATACTTCTTTTTTTTAGAGTTTCAACCTATGAAGTCCACTCCTTATGATAGTTTTTTATCATCAAACCAAGATAGCAATCAGTTTTGGGTGTAGGCGGGGATTGAACCCTAGATCTTTGATTTCACCATTAGAAATTTTATAAGTTGAGCTAACTGAAACCCACACACATATATACTTAGATTTGCCTAGAGTAGAATTTCTCTCTCTCTCTCTCTCTCTCTCTCTCTCTCTCTCTCTCTCTCTCTCTCTCTCTCTCTCTATATATATATATACATATATATATATATATATGTATGTGTATATATATATATATATATATGAGATGGTGATAAAAAACAAGTATTCTTCATCTATAGTGGTTGTCCAAGGTCAACAAATCCAAAAGAGCCTTCAAAAAGGAGAAAGAAGTATGTATCACAAACATAAAACAAAGACTCACAAGCAGGTCACTGGTCGTCCAACAAGGATCTAGTCATCCAAAGAAAGCGCGGTCGTCCATTTAATATTCAAGTATGGACGACTAATAAACACTTTGTAAATTTTCAAGTGTTTTCTACAATCTCAAATGGTTAGCCCACTAACTAGCATTTCAAAATTTGGGGTAAATTCCCCACAATTCACTCCACATTTCCCACTAAGTCCACACTTCTCCCATGATGCGATTGGGGCCCAAAAAGTAGACCCACTCTAAACTCTCTATAAAAGGACTGAGTCTTATCCAACAAAGGTAAGTTTTATTATTCATCTACTCACTACTTTTGTATTATAGAGAGAAAACTGACTTAACCGTTAAAGGGTCCTTGGCCTGTTCACCTACTTCACCTTCAATACTCATTTTCTTCCTCCTCAGGTCATCTAATTGTCATGAAAATTTGGAGCATTTAGCCTACTGATTTTCGTGTATCATCAGTATACGTATACACACACACACACACATATAAGATTATGCCACTCTATTCAATTATGGTTACACTAATATAGTTAATTGTATCTAAACCTCATATTTATTTGAAAATGTAAGTTGACCTACGGAATACTCTCCATTTTAGGCAAAAGAGGTATCAAGTTCAAATTCTCCTCTCCTTTACAAATATTGAATTTTATATATACATATATATATACACATATTTGTAATTTGGTTTCTCTATCCTTAATTAATAAAATATTAAAATCATTAGCCTCATTTTAAAAAAATGGTAAAATTAATTCTAAATATCATCACTATTGGATCATTGACTTTTTTTTTTTTAAATTTACAATCCGGTCCGACCCATTTGATGTGGCACCCAACCATTGTCCAGAAAAAGTCCATTCCAGTGACTGTGTGACTCATCTTTCTCTCTCCGTCCTTTTTAGGTTTTGAGTTTTTTTTTTTAAAGAATTCTCTCTCTCCCAATTCAATAATCAATCAATCTTCACTTCTGCATTATTAGTTTACTTCAACTACACACACACACATACATATACTTTTCGCTTGCTATAACAAATAATACCCATTCCTCATTTCTCTCTCTCTTTGGATTTTATTGGAAAGTTAAAATTTTGAGTACCAAAATTTGAAAATCAAATGTCGACTTCGTCCGTGTCTATAACGACAAACTTAGTGGCTCGATGCCGTCCAATGGTGGCGTTAGAAAAAACCACCAACATCGAATTACTCGACACCACTGCCACAAACAAAGCCACTTCGCCGCAAGCCACTATCGGCGAAAAGCACACCAAAGATCTAAATCACCACTTCATTCACAGCGGCAAGAAGGACTTGGTGAAGAAATCATCATTCGTAGCCTTGAAAAACGAGAACGTGGCTATTCATTGAGGTTGAACCGAGGTTGGTGCAACCCGACCTAAACAAGTCCAATCTCTATGGGTTATGATTGCTCCGATTTTGGCTAAGAACTTGGTTCTCTTCGCTGTGCTCACCAGGTTGGCTCAAGATCATGCCACTCTACCCAATGCACACTTTTGGCGTAAATGTCATTGTATAAGTGTTTATACGGTGTCAGGGGTAAAGGATTGGAATTCAAGTTTCTAGGAGAGAGCTTCACACACATATATACTTTTTTTTTTTTTTAAGTTTCAACCTATAGTGTTTGCTCCTTATAATAGCTCTTTATCATCAGATCAAGGCACCAATTGGTTTTGGGTATAAACGAGGATTGAACCTCAGATATCTTATTTCACTATCAGAGACTTTACCAGTTGAGTTAACTGGAACTCCCACACATATATACTTAGATTAGCATAAAATAGAATTTCTATCTTTTTATATAGGCAAAACTACATTGTTGGTCCTACAAGTTTACCCTGTGAGCACAATTAGTCCCTTAAGTTTCAAGTGAGTACAATTTGTCTCTCAAGATTTCATAATGAGTGATATAAGTCATTCTTTTAACTTCTGTTAGTGGTATTGTTTACGTGGCTAACTAAATAATGATCTGGCATTTTTTAATGACATGACATTTTTTTATTAAAAAAATTACAAAAGGGAATTTACATATGGATAACAAACTGACCTGTTTTAAATTTAAATCCTAATCCGAACCCGGTTCAAAATCAAAAATCCATTTACAAACCCATTGGAAGGAGAGATTAATGCCCTAGTTGATGTGATGCTACCTCCCTCTTCTATAGATGGTGGCCTTTTGCCTCAAGCGATAGGCACTGCCACAGTAGCTTCCCTCCTCTCTCACAAAACAAAATGCGATGCCTAGTTTTTGATGATATAAAGAAAATCAGTAAGCTGAATGCTCCGAACTTCAATGGACTAGTGATTGCTTAGAAGGCTTGAAAAGAAAAACACAATCAAAGGTGACCAGGGTAGATCAGCCAAGAACTCTCCAATGCTTAAGTTAGTTTCTCTCTCAAATTCTAGAGTTCCAACTTTTTAGGAGTCATAAAAACTTACTTTCATTTGATGCGAATGAGTGTTTATATAGTGTGCTCTTGAAGCGGTTACTTGTCTCATAACTTCCCCTATATTCGAGGAAGTCAAAAGGTTCAGGGTTAACTTCCACCACCGCTATAGGAGTTAGAATGCTCAATCTTATCTTCTATAACTGTCGTTGGAAGTTAAGTACTTAGAAGGAAGTTATAGTGATGAACGAAGATCTTACTCATGCCTTGAAGGAATAACATGTGGACAACTCTCATGGACGAATTTGAGTTAGTTTGATTTTTAGTTCACCATCAATTGCAGCTTTTTCCAAAGGTCGTCTAGAGCACTATAAAATTGACTGTTGTTCTTTAGACATGTCTTTCGATTGGTTGTTAGATGTTGTGCCACGTGTTATGGCCTCACAGATGATTAGTCGGGTCGATTCACCTTTTTGAGGAATATGCCACGTGTCGTTCTCTAGTTGGTGGCATCATTTTAGATGCCAAACTTCATTGCCTATAAATAGTGGAAGTCCTCTCCTACCTTTCACATTTCCTAAATTTTCTCCTTTGACATTCATCGTCCAGTGCCTCGTCTAGAAGTATTTCTGCATCTTTTGTCCTCCTTCATCTAGAGCCAAGTACTTTCTTCATCCTCGTTCTTATGTTTTCCTTCAAATTTTAAGATGTATGAGATTGTCCTTTCTTCGTCTAGTAATAGCGTTGATAAGGCTATAAACGAGTACCATGATACTAGTTTTAGTGGCTCCAGCAGTGATAGCAATAGTGGTAGTAACAGTAGCAGTGGGGTGAACACTACAAACAAGGAATACACGTTTAGTGTTCTTGGGATTCCCTTAGAGGCTTTTCAGGAGCAGCTTAGGATGAGGGCAACGTCTGGGTCTCGGGCTGGTACCTCGAGTGCATCGTTCACTCCTTTAGATGAGGTTGAGACGGAATATAATTGTGCTGTAGGAGTCCACTCTAAGACAGATGAAAAGAGGCTTACTTCCCTTAGGAGTTGGTACCAGATTCCAGACAACCTAAACCCTAGGTTAGTTGTTCATGGAGAATGGTGTTGTCAACCCTGTTTTGGCGTAGGTGTTTATAAGGCTTACCTTCTAGGGGATCTTAGGTTGCCCCTTAATGCCTTTGCTAGGGAGTTACTCACCAGGTTAGTTTTAGGGATATGTCAGTTTAACCCTAACGTGTGGAGGCTAGTCGTCTTTATGCAAGTTTTGTGGAGGGAGGTGTTTGAAGGGGATCGTCCTCTTACAGTGGACAAATTCCTCCACTGCTACAAGCCTTCAGAAATTAACCAATCCCTTGGCTTTTACCAATTCATAGACAGAGGGAAAGATTGTAGACTAATAAAATCACTTGTCATATCAGATAGGAACTGAAAGATGGAATTTTTCTTCGTCTTTGGCTTTTGGGCTGGACACCCTATTAGGGTTGGTAGGAATCCATTTGCCCCCTATACTAGAGAGTTAGGGAACTTTCATCCTGAAGGTATGTTTATTATTATCATTTTATTACTTTTATTGTTTTGTTATATATTTTATTTTTGTTTATAATCGTCTAAACATTCTTTTTTCTCTCTTTTTCTGGAGGTGTTAGATGACCATCTTTGAGCAGGTTCTATCTTGACCGTGTCCAGAAGGCTCGTCTATACGCTAACAGGGGTTTCCACTCTTTAGTTACCCTTCAATGTCTTGCCATTTGGGGACTTGGTCTTAAGCCGTCTCCGAAAGCTTTAGCTCACGAGCTTACTGTCCATTAGACGTGAGTTTTGTTTTATTTTTATTTTTATTTTTATTTTTTTATAATAGTTTGTTTTAATATCACCTTTGAATGACTCTAACATCTTTCTTTTCAGGGATGGCTACCATGAAAGAAAATAAGGGTAAGGAGATGGTGGATGAGGTAACTAGGCAGGAGGTCCAATCTCAATTTCATCTTGCCATTGGGGATAAGAGAAAAAATCAGTCAAAGGAAATTAACTTGGAAAATCTTCCAAGCCGTCGTAAGGAGAAGACGGTGAAACACAAGTCGTCCAAGCCTGGAGTTGTCAAGCATGGCCTTCCTATTCTTCCTACCTCTCAGTAGTCGTCCATTCAAATTCAAGATGTAGATTCGTTTGAACCTGCTAGAGTTCCTTCGTCCAAAACTGTTATGCCTACCTTGTCTCAGCCTTCTCAAAGAGTTCCTATGAACATTATTGAAAATGAGGATTTGGCTTGGGAAAGGTTTGAGAAGGCTGTGACTAATAAGGACGTGGCTGCGTGCTATGACATGTTCTTGAGAGAATTTGAGCACTCTACTGTTCATGATCCTTTCAAGGTATGCAATTACTTTTACCTCATCTTGTCATTGTAATATATATATATATATATTTAACAGAATTTTTAATCACTTGTGTAGGCAATGTCAAAGTTCATCATTGCGTCCAAGCAGGCTATAGAGATGGACAAGATGAGGATTTTGCTTGAGACAAGGGTTCAGGATGTTAAGGATAATTGCAAGGGCTGGGCTAAGATGGTAGCCAAGGCTAAAGACGAGGCCAAGGAACTACAGAACCTCGTCGAAGAGCTCAGAGCTGACATTGTTGAGAAGGACACTCATCTTAAATACCTTCAAAAAAGGAATGATGAGCTGAGTACCTTTCCTAACAAGGCCAAGGAAGATGCTGTAGTGGAGTTTAGAGCTTCTAAACAGTTCACTGATTTGTTGGACACCAACTATGCGGCTAGCTTTGAAGAGTTTCGCATGGACGCAGTGGAAAACTTCTCTGACGTTGACTTTAGCTCCATCAAGCTCAACCTTAGTGCTGCAAGCTCTCTTCTCTAGACGAGTTCTATAGATGTTAATATTGAAGATGATGCCACCACTCAACTTGCCCAGGGCGAGCCTAATGCTGGAGATGACCCCTTTCAATGAAAATGTTAAATTTTACTATCTTAGTTTCCCTTTCTCTTTTTTCTTCTTTTTTTTATGAGGTCTGTTGTTTTGGACCATTTGAAGTTGTTCAAGTACATTTCACTCATCTATAATTTTTGGGACGGGCTTCTAGACAATTGCTTTTTAAATTTTACTTTATAAGAGTTTTTGGACGATAGTCATCTACCCTTTTTCCAAACTTTTATGAATGAATGTTTATTTCCATCATTTTCCATTGAACATGTTATTGTATGGACATATTTTTTTTATTTATATCATTCATGTTATACAGGTTTTGAGTGTGGTATGTCCACTTATGGAGGCATTTAGCTCGTCCATGTTAATATAAACTCCTCATGTTCAAAACTTTCACCATTCTTTAAATTTTGTAACTATTTTTATGAATGGCATGGGTTTTTGCCAACTTTAATTGTCCATAGATTGGATTGTTTTGGCTGGATGTTTATCCATGGACTTTGAATATTCTTACATGCACGAACTTCCATGTCCATTGGTTGGACAAATATGCTTCAGGCTTTATCTCGTCCATTATTTAGACGAATGTGCCTTGAGCTTATTTTTCTTTGTTTTATCCATATTTTAAAGAAAGCTTAATAGAGATTACCTTCCTATGTCTAGAGATTTTACTCGTCTTAGGCCTTTAGCCTTCTTGTGGATGAAATCATGAAAATTAGAAATTCATACATCACATATATTAGAAATCCAAACTGTATAATGTAACATAAACATCGTTCACAAGCATGGCACATGCTTAGAAGCTAGTTCCTTTTAGGGAATTAAAAATACAAACAAATGAACCAAGTCTATGACCTCGTCCATAGTCCGTAGCACATAGTTTAAAAACTAGTATACCTTTAGGGAATTAAAATACAACATACAATGTTAATAACGAACACATGAAAGTAACAGAAAGCAACACAAACTTTATCTCGTCCAGAGTGGCAACGTTTAGGATGATTTTGTCTAGGCTAATATGTTACTGATAATATCTCCTTAATTGCTCTAGGGGTGCTCTAACTTTCTCCCGTCCAGGGCTTCTAAGTAATATAATCATTGTCTTTTGCAATTAATAATCCTGTAGGGTCCTTCCTAATTAGGTCTTAGTTTCCCATGGGCTGGATTTCTAGTTACCAAAAAAAACTCTTTTTAGGATGAAGTCTCCAATGTTGAAACGCCTGAGTTTCACCATTGCATCATATTATCTAGCCATGAGGTTTTTATACCTTGTTGTCCTTTGCTCCGTGTTCATCCTTATCTCATCTATCAAATCAAGGTTGAGGCGAAGTTGTTCCTTATTGATAGGTCACAATCTGAATGACCCTTTGTGATTAACCATAATTAATTAATTAATTTAGCCAAGTAATTAATTAATCAATTAATCATGCAATTTTATGGAAGCACAAACAAATCACCAATCAACTAGATAAGCGGCGGAAAATAAATAATACGGTGATTTGTTTACGAATGGGGAAAACCCTAATGGCAAAAACCCCACCGGGTGATTTTCAAGTCACCACTCCCGAAACTCCACTATTATCAAATCAAGCGGTTACAAGTAAAGGAATCCCAAGTACCTTACCAACCTACAGTTGAACCCTTACCCCAATACCCAATTGGACTTGATCTGTAGTGACAGTCTCCACCTTTGATGCACAGCTCCCAAGTACGTGACTAACCAATTGCGTGGATCCAAGTACGCGACTTCAGAACACCAACTGAGGAAGAATGGTTGGCTGCAAAGTTCTTCAGATCATCCTTTCTGATGAAGAGCAGGAAGATGCTTGGTTACAAAACCCTATAGTGCAAATTCACAACAACTTCTTGATGGAAGATGAATTAGGTCAAGAACTTCGTCTGTTGATCACAATTTGCTTAAACAGAGATTGCTTAATGAATATGCAACTTGTGTCAACCAAAACGGCTCTTAAAATAATCCTTTTATATGTTTAGGGTTAGAAGAAAAGAAAGCCCAAAAACATATTCACGGATCCCAAGAAAATCAGATTGGAATTCTGACTTTTTAATTCTCGACAGATAGTAGGTGTCGAGGTAGCTATCGAGAGGTGTCGAGATTTAAAAATTCTGCACTTCAACTTGCTTTCTCTTTGACAGACTTGATGACTTCAACACTTGACCTTGAAACATGGTTTCTTGAAGTATTAAAAACACCTAGAACTACCCAATTACAAGCAGAGTGCGTTTTGTCAAATGATTAACCAATATACATAATTAAGTGACATATGTTCTTAAACAAGTTAAAACATATATGTCCTAACAATCTCCCCCTTTGGCAATCCGTGACAAAACCACAACAAACAAATGAGCATATGAGAGAAGTCATAAATCACTTAACTCATATTCATTTGTTGAATACAATAAAATCTATCCTAACATAAACTCTTGAAAAACTTTGCAAGAAGAGAGCTTATGATAAGTAGACTTTGACAACCTGTATTTCTGAAACACTTTACACAAAACTCATCAAGGCAACTTGTGTGAAACAGAAATAAATAGATTGCGTACAAATATAAAGAACATGTGTATAAAGATAGAAAAGAAACAACACATGAAGAGAGAGGTGAAAGAAACATACATCAACATATATAAGATATGAGATAAGTACAATGTATGTAAAAATGGTCAAAGGACCTCATATACAAGACCAATGTATCTAAAAGATAAGAAAAAATACATATAGCCTCACTACATCCCTCAAGTATAACAACACTCCCCCTATCAAAAATGTCTTATACTAACTCTCCCCCTAAGATGACTACTCTCATAGTGTGAAACAGCCCAAAACTACTCCCCCTTTTTGTCACGAGTGACAAAGGGTAAAGTGTCATGTAGACATCTCATCGGCAGAGCTAGCATCCCCATCATCATCATCATCATCCTCATCATCTTCAGAATCTGACGCTGCTGGAGTAGATGGTGAAGGAGTAGCCTCTGGAGCAAATCCACCCATGATCGCCTGCCGTCGTGCAATACGACCCACACGAACATTCACCTGATACAACTCAGCAGTGAGTGTATCAAGGCGAGTGTCCATGCGCTACAGCTGCGCCATGATATCACCAAGGGATACATCGCTCAAAGAGGAAGAAGGAGCAGATGTAGATGGAACGGATCTGGAAGGCGCCGAACGGGAAGGAAGAGTGGCACCTGGCTGTCTTGACCTGAACTGTGCCTCACTACGTTTTACGGTAGCGGTGTCTATGGCAGATATGTGTGTGAAGTGGTCGGACACAGGAAAGGGAACAGAAAAATGGCGTAGAATCCACGTGATAGCAGAAGGAAAAATGAGCTTATCACGGGACGCCGAGTCAAGATAGACCTCTATGATAGAGCGGATGAAGTGAGAAGAGAAGTCTATAGTAAGATGCTCAAGCAGGGAAAGCAAAAATCGAGCACGAGGCTCAGTGATAGAGTTATAATGAGAAAGAGGATGGAGAATAAAGGTCATCACCATGTTAATGAATCTAGGACCTTTAACAAAAGGCCTACATGATGTGAACTGATGCTCACCCCAATCAGCAAGGCGCTCACAAAAAGCAGAGATGAGCTCATCCTTGGACACAATCCTCAGACGCTCACAAGAAGGGTAATCAGGAAACTCTATCCTAGGTACCCTAAGCACCTTCGCAACAAATTGCGGTGTGACATGAATGCGCATACCTCGAACGCGAGTGATAAAATAAGGTACTGAAAGATCGATCCCGTGCATGTTGGAGTAGAACTCCTGTATCAGCACGAGAGGGCAAGTGACCGGGATGTCACACAGTGACCCCCATCCCCTACTGTTAATGACAGTGGGAAGGTCAGTATCGGCGAAGTCTGCCAGTATAACGTGGTGTTCCGAATGAACACCTCGTTTGGAAAAGTTCTCCGAAAATGCCTTATGAGCATCTCCATCACGGAACCGGATGTTAAAAGGAGTATTATCTGAAGAGGAAGAAGCTCCAGAACGCAGAGGGTTCCAAGCAGGAGTAGACTTACGTTTGGGTGCCATAGACACGACTAACGTAAAAGAATGAGAAAAGATAGAGGGGGGAAACAATCAGAAAAGTCCCAAACACAGTTCAAATATATCAAATATGTTGAACAACAAGAACGTATGCATGGGAATGCATGGACATGTGTCATGTAAAGAGAAAAACATCATGGGCTCAGCCCAATCCAATCTTAGCAGCACACAAACAAAAGGCACACATCTAAATGCATGTAAATATCATTATAATGCAAATGAAATGCAATGTATGACATTTTGAAATCATTTAAGTGCAAACCCAACCCAAAATTTGAAGAAAAACTCAACAAAATTTGAAAAACCCCAAATTTTTATGAAAAATCCCAAAAACTAGGTTTTCAAACATGAAATGCATGAAAAAGAAGGGGAAAAGTGATCTTACCTTGAGATTGAAGCAAAGAATGAGCAAGATCCAAGTGGGGTTGAAGATTGAGTGAGAAAAACGAGTTGGGAAGTTGAAAAGCCTCGGACAGATCGAGTGAGATCGAGAGAATGAGAGAAAAATCGCGATCTGCACTTAAATAGAACCCTCATTAAATCTCGACAGCAGAGGTGTCAAGAGGTATCGAGAAGCTGTCGAGGAAGGTATCGAGGAATTGTGCCTTCGACAGATGCAAGTATCGAGAGGTATCGAGGAGCAAGGCCATTATCAAATACATGAAACTCGATCGATCGACCAGGTATCGAGGAGCTGTCGAGAGGACAGAAGAAATCTCGATCGATCCACAAGGTGTCGAGACAGGTGTCGAGAAAGAAAACTCAAAACACCACAAGTGAACCTCGATCGATCCAACAGGTGTCGAGCATCTATCGAGGGGACAGAGATTTTCTAGATCGATCCATCAGGTGTCGGAGAGGTATCGAGATTGAGATAAGAAACAACAAGAGAATCTCGACAGATGACCAGGTATCAAGGAGATGTCGAGGGAGGTGTCGAGCCTTCATAAAAATGCAGTTTTTCGAAAAGGGAAAAACACAAACATGAATGCAATCTAACACACATCTCAACCAAAGATCCACTTAAGTGATAAACCTCTCAAAACATCTCTCAACAAGAAAATATGCACAAGGATCATGCAAAACACACACACACACTAAACAAGTCTAACCAATTTTATGTTTCAAAAACAAGTTTTGACAGTTTAGTGAGCATACATTGGCACATGTAAAACCTTTGTGATGGCCAAATCACATTATACCTGCACATGTATCAAAAGTAGCAAAGAATATTGCGTGTTGTGTGTGAAAAACATCGCAAGATTGCATATGTGTATAGATATTATGACGATCTGAGATATGAGAAAATAACTTTCAACTCACACACAATCATAACTGTTTGATGGGGACTATCACCTTCGAGATACATCCTATAACTCCCACATCTCCTAGAATACACGCTTGCAACCATATATTAAGCATTTTTAATCTTTTTGCTTTTTATTTTTCTTTGCATGTTTTCTTTTATTTTAGCATATCATACATGGGTATATAAAAGAAAGAAAAGAAATACCCAAGATGTTAAGCATTTGACATCGCACTTTTGCTATGCCGAAGCATACGAATGTCTTTGACACTGCACTTTTGTCATGCCGAAGCATACAGGTGTCATATTATGATTGGCGGGCACCAGTGGTGAGATGGTTATTTATGTCTTTCTCTTAGGATTTTCTAGTCCTACCCATCAAAAAGAGTGATATGAGTGTTAAGTTTTTAAGATATAACCTAATCTTACTCATTACAAACAAGAGCCACAAAGCTCACTTGCTTAGTTGTGCATAGAGATGCTCATCTAAGCTACAAGTGATACAAAGTTTAGAAAACTTTGTTTCATTGGCTATCTAAGGTACACAAGTACCAAAGTACACACAACACACACTGTTTTTGTATTTTTCTGATTTTTCAATTTTTTTTTTCAAAAAAAACATAAACAAACTGAAAGTAAATACACAAAACATGTTAAACAAAATAATGCAAAAACTAGACTGACTCAGCAAAAAAAAAAACAAAACACACAAGGAATGCAAGACACAGAAAAACAAAAAGAAAGAAGAAAGTGATGAAATCACTTGAAGTCCTTTTTCTTCCACACCTTGGAAAAGCCTTTCCTTTGATTAAATCCTTGAATCGGCGGTGAGGGGGAAGAATTTAACCCGTTCAAGTTCGAAAGGAACATGAGGGCTTTCAGAAGATCTCCAAGAGGAGCAAGAGAGGATTGAAGCTGATTGTGGCTTCCAGATGCTATCATGCCATTGCTCTGTTGAGTGGCTAACCACTTATAGTAATTTGGTCTAGTATGACCGACAGCTCCACAATGATGACAGAGATACTGCTTCTTTTGTTTAGGCTTTTGAGAGTTTGCCTTCTTAGCCCTAGGGTTTTTATCATCTTTCTTATCTTGCTTAGGGGGTGCTCCTAAGATAGATTTACCCTTGTCTAAGTTCTCACTAGCTAATTCAGTTTTGACATCCATATTCTCAATTTCAGTATTATTAGCAGGAGGAGCAAAAACAGTATTGCTAGTAGAAGCAGTATTTGAGAAAGAAATACCATACCCCAAACCGGTTCGATCCGAAGCAGATTTCTGATTTCTCAGCATCTCATCAAGCTTTGCACTTGAAGTCCTCTCTAGCTGAGCTCTGACTTGAAACAACTCTGCTTCAAGCTTTTTGGTCTTCTCTGCCAGAAAGGTGTTTTCAAATCTCAGTGCTCCAATAGTTTGATTCGCCTCATCAAACTTTGTGGACAACTCTTCACGATCAAGTTCCACATCACTGAGCTTCTTAGTGGCCAGCCTGTATAATTTCTCATACTTTTCAGAGAGCTTATAAAGCTTCTCATAGGCTGAATGGATATCATCTTGATCATCCATTTTCTCAAATTTTGATTCCACCAATTCTTCTTCTTCATCCACTTCTTCAACAATCCCTTCAGTAGGATTGACTGTGGCGGTAAAAGCATTTAAGATTCCGTCATCCTCATTGTCGGAATCATCTTCAGGCTCAGTGTCACTTAGAGTTGCAGCAAGTGCCTTGCTTTTCCCAATGCTCTTGAGATATGTAGGACATTCATGTTTCATGTGTCCAAACTCATGACATCCAAAGCATTTTGGTCCTACAGGAACAGTGTACTGACTTCCATCCTTAGCATCCTTCTTCCCTTTGTCTTGGCTTTTAGACTGTGAAGAACTGAACTGCCTTCGGTCCTTGTCGAAGCTCCTTCCATTGGCATTCTTCATAAACTTCTTGAACTGCCGAGTGATGTAGGACTTTATTTTAGAATCTTCATCATCGGAAGACTCATCTGTATCACTGTTCTTTGCCTTCAAGGCCATGCTTTTACCTTTACTTGACTTTCCAATCCTAGATAGTCCTATCTCATAGGTTTGCAAGTTACCTACCAGCTCAATCAAAGGAATCTTGTCAATGTCCTTTGATTCTTCTATTGCCGTAATCTTGGCATGGAATCTCTCAAGTAGAGATCTGAGCACCTTCCTTACAATCTTGGGTTCAGGGATGGTTTCCCCAAGGTTGAAGGCTGAGTTCACTATGTCCTTGAACTTGGCATAGAACTCATCAAATGACTCATCCTCCTCCATCTTAATTTCTTCAAAGCTTGTAGTGAGCCTTTGAAACTTTGAGTCTTTGACAGCCTTTGTGCCTTCATAGGTAGTCTGGAGGATGGTTCAAGCTTCCTTGGCAGTTTCAGTAAAGGATATCTTTTTGAACTCCTCATTTATGACTGCGCTAAATAGGGCATTTAACGCTCTGCTGTTGAACTTAGCCGCCTTGATCTTAGAATCATCCCAATCGGCCGGATCTTTAGTTGGCTTAGTCCAGCCAATCTCTACAGCTTGCCACACCTTTTCATCTAAAGACTGCAAGAAAGCTCTCATGCGTACTTTCCAGTATGCATAGTTAGTGCCACCAAATAAAGGAGGTATAATTAATGATTGTCCTCTATTCATGACAAACAGGGGTCAATGGATCAAACACAACAAAGATTAAATCCTAATCAGAGTGTGCCTGCTCTGATACCACTTGATAGGTCACAATCTGAATGACCCCTTGTGATTAACCCTAATTAATTAATTAATTTAGCCAAGTAATTAATAAATCAATTAATCATGCAATTTTATGGAAGCACAAACAAATCACCAATCAACTAGATAAGCAGCGAAAAATAAATAACACGGTGATTTGTTTACGAATGGGGAAAACCCTAATGGCAAAAACCCCCACCGGGTGATTTTCAGGTCACCACTCTCGAAACTCCACTATTATCAAATCAAGCGGTTACAAGTAAAGGAATCCCAAATACCTTACCAACCTACAGTTGAACCCTTACCCCAATACCCAATTGGACTTGATCTGTAGTGACAGTCTCCACCTTTGATGCACGGCTCCCAAGTACGTGACTAACCAATTGCGCGGATCCAAGTACGCGACTTCAGAACACCAACTGAGGAAGAATGGTTGGCTGCAAAGTTCTTCATATCATCCTTTCTGGTGAAGAGCAGGAAGATGCTTGGTTACAAAACCCTATGGTGCAAATACACAACAACTTCTTGATGGAAGATGAACTAGGTCAAGAACTTCGTATGTTGATCACAATTTGCTTAAACAGAGATTGCTTAATGAATATGCAACTTGTGTCACCCAAAACGGCTCTTAAAATAATCATTTTATATGTTTAGGGTTAGAAGAAAAGAAAGCCCAAAAATATATTCACGGATCCCAAGAAAATCAGATTGAAATTCTGACTTTTTAATTCTCGACAGATAGCAGGTGTCGAGATAGCTATCGAAAGGTGTCGAGATTTAAAAATTCTGCACTTCAACTTGCTTTCTCTTTGACAGACTTGATGACTTCAACACTTGACCTTGAAACATTATTTCTTGAAGTATTAAAAACACCTAGAACTACCCAATTACAAGCAGAGTGCGTTTTGTCAAAGGATTAGCCAATATACATAATTAAGTGACATATGTTCTTAAACAAGTTAAAACATATATGTCCTAACACTTATTATCCTCGTCCTGATACTTCATCACCTTGTGGTTTGCTATGTGCACTTCTGCAGGTATCACTGCTTCATTTCAATAGGCTAACTTGAAGGGATTTTCCCCTATGGGGTCCTCATAGTTGTTCTATAAGCCTATAAAACTCCTAGTAACTCGTTTGGCCATACTCCCTTTACCCCCTCAAACCGAGTTTTGATAATTTTCAATAAGGATCGGTTTGTTACTTTTATTTGTCCATTTGCTTATAGGTGGGAGGGTGAGGAATAATGATTTTTGATTCCAAATTGCTCGCGTAAGTCCCTAAAAAGTGTGTTGCCAAATTGCCGTCCATTGTCTAACACTAGTACCCTGGGCACCCCAAACCTACATACAATGCTCTTCCAAATGAAATTTTTAACATTCTACTGTGTGATCTTTGCTAGGGCTCTGCTTCCACCCACTTAGTGAAATAATCGATCCCTACTACTAAAAACTTCATCTGCTTGGTTCCAAGTGAAAAAAGGCTTAAGATATCCAATTCTTATTGTGCAAAGGGCCATGGGGCCATCATCGGGGTAAGATACTTCGATTGTTGTCTAGGGACATTACTAAAGGGTTGACATTGGTCGCACACTTTGACGTAAGCCTTAGCATCTGCTTGAATAGTTGGCCAGTAATAACCTGTACGAATGACTTTATGGACTAATGCTCTTGCTCCTGAGTGGTTTCCACATGTTCCTTCATGAACTTTCCTCAACACATAGTTTGATTTGTCTAGAGCTAAGCACCTTAAGTAAGGTTGAGAGAAGCCTATTTTATATAGTACCTCGTCTATAAGGATATACTTGGCAACTTTGATCCTCAATCTTCTAGCCTCATCCTTATCCTTCGGAAGCCTTCCATCTTTGAGATAAATTACTATTGGAGTCATCCAATTTTCTTCACCTTCAACCTGTTGTATCTCTAGAAGATCTATGCTCGGCATGTATTAGACTTTATCATACTCGTCCATAGCTCCCCCTACTAAAGATGCTTTTGCTAAAGTATCCGCTTCCATGTTCCCTCCCCCCCCCCCCCCCCCCGGGGAGCTAAACAAAACTGGATTCTTTAAATTTTTTTACAAGCTGCTTTACCTTACTTAGATACTTCTACATCTGATCCTCCTTATCTTCACAAATTCCATTCACTTGATTGATAATCAACTATGAATCCCCTCAGACAACTACTGACTTCGCCCCTAAGGACTTAGCCAATTCCAATTCTTTAAGAAAAGCTTCATTGTTGAGGGTTTGGTATTGTAAACAAGCTGTGCATTTCAACTTGTCTCCTTTCGGGGACTTGAGTATAATTTAAATTCCTCCTGCATATAACGTGGATGAGCCATCCACATTGACGACCTACCTTTGAGCTTCATCCACCCCGTCTAGTTCACCTTGATTGGGAGTGAACTCTGTAATGAAATCTGACAATACCTGTGCTTTTATCACGTTTCTTGGTTGGTACCTGACATTAAACTTGCTAAGCTCTATGGCCCATTGGATTAGTCGTCCTGTTGCTTCCAACTTGTTTATTGCCTTCTTTAGTTAATGATCTATCAAGACATTTATGACATGAGCCTGAAAGTAATGTCTTAACTTCCTAGAAGTTGTGACCAAGGCAAAGGCTAGCTTTTGCCCCTCTTAACGCTCGGCTTGTATAATAAACTAGCTTCTGTATCTTCCCTTCTTCTCTAATTAGTGTTGAGCTCACTACATGTGGGGACACTGCTAACAACAAATATAATTCTTCACCTGGTATGGACGGGCTTAGTAGAGGGGTTGTGGTGAGGTAGGTCTTGAGGTCTTGAAAGGCCTTTTGACACTCGTTTGTCCATTCGCATGCCTTCTTAAGAACTTTGAAGAATGGTATACACTTGTCAGTAGCTTTTGAGACGAATCTGTTAAGGGCAGTAATTCGTTCGATGAGAGATTGGACTTCTTTGATATTCCTTGGTGGCTCCATATTCAATATTGATTGGATTTTATTGAGGTTTGCATCAATTCCCCTATGTGAAACCATGAATCCAAGAAACTTTCTTGACGAAACTCTAAAGGCATACTTGCTCGGATTCAACTTCATGTTATATCATCTAAGCGTATCAAAGGTCTCTTGAAGGTCATCCAAATGTTTTTCCTCATCCAAACTCTTTACCAGCATATCGTCTACATAAACTTCCACATTTCATCCAATTTGTGGATGAAACATATGGTTAACCAGCCTTTGATAAGTTGCTCCCACATTCTTTAAATTGAAGGGCATCACCTTGTAGTAAAACAAACCTTGGTTGGTAATAAAAGATGTCTTCTCTTGGTCCACCTCATCCATCCTTATTTGATTATAGTCTGAGAAGGCATCCATAAAACTAAGCAATTTATAACTCGCAATTGAGTCCACTAGATGGTCAACGCGCAATAATGGATAGCTATTCTTTAGGCAAATTTTGTTCAAATCGGTGAAGTCCATGCACATCCTCCACTTGCCATTAGCTTTCTTGACCATCATCACATTGGCCAACCAGTCTGAATAATAAACTTCCTGGATAAATTTATACATGGTCAACTTTTGGACTTCCTTTTTAATAGCATTATCTCGTTCAAGAGCAAAAACCCTATTCTTTTAACGCACGGGCTTGGATGAAGGATACACATTCAAATAGTGGGTGATTACACTTAGGTCAATACCTGGCATATCCTTGTGACTCCATGTGAACACATCCATGCTCTTCTTTAAAAAATGGACAAGTTCTTGCTTCATCTTTCTATTCCATGCTCATTCCAATCCTTGTGAACTTCTTAGGGTTACTCTTGTCCAAAGGAATGTCTTCTAGTGCTTTTGTGGGCTCCGTGGTAACCGTTCTCTCGTTAATTTTCATTGTCTGCACGTGCTCATCAATGGCCAACATGACTAGATAGCATTCTTTGGCGACTAACTGGTCTCCTTGCACTTAACCTACTCTGTAATTTGTTAGGAACTTAACCGATAAATGGTAAGTAGATGTTACTACCTTCCAACTGTTAAGAGTAGATCTTCCAATGATAGCATTATATGACGACAAATAGTCCACGACAAGAAAGTTTACTTCTTTGGTTATCTGTTGTGGATATGCTCCTACCATCACAGGTAACATAATAGTACCCACAGGCTGCACTTTCATCCCTCTAAATCCTACCAAGGGTGAATTTACTGGATGAAGTTGAATCAATTGATCTCATCCAAGTTTCATTTGTTGGAAGGCAGGATAATACAAGATGTCTGCCGAACTTCCATTGTCTACCAACACCCTTCTAGTCATATAATTAGCAACGAGCAAAGTGATGACGATTACGTTGTCATGTGAATGGTGAACCCTTTTAGCATCCTCATCCATGAACGCAATGGCTTGCTCGTCCGTTACCCTCGTCCTTAGGGATTGTCCAAAAAGTTGGACGTTTTGCACCACCTTTAGGTACGTCTTCCTTGATTTGGAAGATTGTCCTATCAAGGTCCCTCCTATGATAACTCTTATTTCTCCAAGTAGGGGTCATGAAAACTCTTCTAGCTTTCCCTTCAATTTCTCGTCCTTGTGATCTCGTCCAAGGAAATTTCTCAATTTTCCTTGCCTGATGAGATTCTCTATCTGTTAATTTAAATCAAAATACTTGTCCGTGTCATGTCCATGATCTCTGTGGAAGTAGCAATACTTGTTCCTATTACACTTGTTGGGATCTCCTTTCATTTTTTCCGTCTACTTTAAGGATGTATCGTCATTGATTTGCATAAGCACTTGTTCAAGCGGCATGTTCAAGGGTTTATATTGCTAACTCCATGCTGAAGAACTTACCTTCTTGTTGTTTCTATCTTTCTTCTCTCTTGTTCGAGCCTTCTTTGGATGAGGACCCTGCTCAAGATGGCACAGGAGATCTACTTCCATTCACTCAACTCTCTCTCTTTTTAGTTATAATTGCATCCTCTGCATTCATGAAGTTTTAGGCCGAATGGACAAGTTCAGCCATGGTTTGAGACTCTTGCTCATAAAGTTTATGTATGAACAAATCAGAGTTTACTCCATTATGGAAGGCTACCAATAACAACTTGTCGTCCATCTCATCCATCATCAGGGCTTCTCTGTTGACACGAGTAATGAAAGACTGTAAGCTTTCATTTTCCCCTTGCTCTTTGGTTAACAGGTTGGACGAGGAATGTTTATGCCTTTGTCCTTCGATAAAATTGTTGACAAACAACTTACTCAATTCTTCAAAAGAACCCAAAGTATTCGGAGATGTCTTGCTGAACCATACTCATGTTGGCCTTTTAAGGGTGGTAAAGAAGGCCCTGCACATAATCTCGTCAAGAACCCCTTGAAGGTGCATCGTAGTCTTAAAAGTAGTGATATGATCAAAAGGATTGCATTCCATCATATGAGTCCAAGGAAGGCATCTTGAACTTAGGAGGCAAAGGATGGCTATTGATAGAAGTCATGAAAGGGAAGTCTGTTCAATAAACTAAATCATCTATGGGATTCGCTCCTTTCATGTTCTCCTTTATTTCGTCCATGGCCTTCCTCATTTGATCCATTTCCCTCTCCAAATGTGGCATCCTTCGTGAAGCGGTACCCCTTGACTGGTTCTCGGGCTTAGCATTTTCTCCTTTTCTAACTTCTTGACTCTGGGCTTGTCCTTCCATGTATCTTTCATGGCGTTGCCTCCTTAGACTGATCTCTTTAGTCAACTATTGATTCTGACGGGTTAACTCCGCCATGGCGGCTGCCATGGACTGTATGTGCTGGATGGAAGGCGGTTGCATGACAGGTGCTAACTGACGATCATGATGGGGATTGCTAGAAGTATTCCTACTCTCCTAGTGGTCTAGACTAGTGGCCATTGATCTTGTCTGAACCATGTAGAATTTTTGTCGCAGGAAGATAAATTGCAAAACATAAAATTAATCGATTTCCCACAGATGGTGCCAACTGATGATGCAAAGAAAATCAGTAGGTTGAATGCTCCGGGCTTCAATGGGCTAGTGATTGCTTGGAAGGCCTAAAAAGAAAAATATGATCAAAGGTAACCGGGGTGGACCGGCCAAGAACCCTTCGATGCTTAAGTTAGTTTCTCTCTCGAATTTTAGAGTTCCAAATTTTTAGGAGTCGTAAAAACTTACCTTTATTTGATGTGAATGAGTGTTTATAAAGTGTGCTCTTGAAGCAGTTACTTGTCTTGTAACTTCCCCTATATTTGAGGAAGTCAGAAGGTTCAAGGTTAACTTCCACAACTGCAATAGGAGTTAGAATGCTCAATCTTATCTTCTATTCTAACTCCTATCACTGTCGTTGGAAGTTAAGTACTTAGAAAGAAGTTATAGCGATGAACCAGGATCTTATTCATGCCTTGAAGTAATAGCATGTGGTTCAATTTACTAGCTCTTGTAGATAAATCTTTTTGGAATTTTCCCAAGTGTTGGGGGTCGTCCAGGTGCTTTCCTCATAAACGACCCATATGCCTATGGATGATCATCCTACTAGGCATAACCATTCTTGACTTCTTGACCTGAACGAATCTCATAGACAAATTTGACTTGGTTCAATTTTCAATTCACCATCAGTTTCCATTTCAACCTAAACTTCTCTAGTCTTCAACAAAAATTGGGCAGCACAAACTAAGAAGGCATCGTCTATTAAGAGTGTAAAGACAAAGAGCGTGAAATCGCCTAAAAAGAAGGCTACAACTAGGAGAGGGGGAAGGAAGTGATTATAAAAGAAGGAGCTTTCCTCAATGTTTGTTTGTTGTAGGGGTAGTTCTGCAAATTTTCTTTTCTTTGTTTTGTTTTTTTTGGGTGTATTTGGATCCATGTGCGCTCGATTATGGAAAAGTCTAGGACTACATAATTTTTCACAACTTTTTGCCATAATTATGATGTGATAGAGTGTGATTGGTAAAGAAAAAATTGTGAGTTCATATGTAAGTAATAGTTTTTTTTTTTTGATAAAATGTGTAAGTAAAAGTTAACCATTCACAATCTGCCATGTTAAAATTGTAGCAAAAAAGTTGTGGAATAATTTGTGGTCCTAGAATTACTCTCCGATTATATAACCAAAAAACTCTTTCGCTTTTTATATTCTAATTTTAATTGTCATCGAAAAGTTTGGTTGAGATATGGTGATGTATTTTGTTTTTATATTTTATTAAGTTTTTCAGTTAAGTTGAGTGGAGTCTGAGAGAGGGGAGATGAATTTAGTATTATTAGAGACATGGTTTTTTCTTTTTCAAGTCGTGTTCATCATCATCCTACTCCTAAAAGTAGTAAAAGTAAAATGCAATTAGAGGCAAGTTATATAATTAATTGGTGTTGTTGATCTTGGAGGTAGAATAGAGGGTTTCAAAACAAATGCAAAATCTATTTTTCTATAAAGAAAGAAAGAAAGTAAGAAGGTAAGTTCATCTCACATGGCAGTTATTGCATGATTCTAATTCCAAGTTTGTTCAATCACTTCCTCCTCTTCTCTCTCTCTCATGGGTTTGTAAATGGAGTTTTTATTTAGAACTGGGTTAGGATTAGAATTTGAATTTGGAATGCGTTAGTTTGTTACTTATGTGTAAATTCCCTTTTGTAGTTTTTTTTAATGAAAAAATGTCACGTCATTTTAAAAAATGCCAGGTCATTATTTTGTTAACCACGTAAATAATACCACTAACAGAAGTTAATAGAAATGACTTATATTGCTCATTATGAAAACTTGAGGGACTAATTGCGCTCACCTGAAACTTGAGAAACTAATTATGCTCATAGAGTAAATTTGAGGGACCAATGCTATAGTTTTGCCTTATATATATATATATATATATATATATATATTGGTCTCATTGCACGGTTTTCAGGTTTAGTGGTCTTATTTTATAGCAATAAAAGAAGCCTATGTCTTTATTTTTTATATATATTTTTTATTTTGAAAATCTAATCTATAAGTGGATAAAGCAATTTTGTCTTTACTGGATTATCCTTTGGTTTTGTCTTTACTTAAATATAAAGGTATAGAGGTATTTTTGAACTAAAAAAAATGAAAATCCCAAACAGAGAAAATCTCTTAAATAGTAGTGTGTATATATATATATATAAATAAAGATAGAAATTCTACTCCATTCAATTATAGTTAAACAAATAGAGTTAATTGTATATCGGCCTTATATTTATTTGAAAATATAACTTGATCTTTAAATGGAATGCTATCCATTTCAGGCAAAAAGAGGTATCAAGTTCAAATTCTCCACACCTTTACAACTATTGAATTAATTAATATTTTTTTTTTGTAATTTGGTTTATCAATCCTTAATTAATAAAATATTAAAATAATTAGCCTTATTTAAAAAAAAATGGTAAGATTAATTCTAAATATCGTCACTATTAGTAGACATGGCAAAACGGGCGGGTCGGGTTCGGGTTCGGGTCGGGTCAATCGGGTTACGGGTCAAACGGGTCACGGGTCAAAACCGGGTCACTTTAAGCGGGTCAAAATCGGGTTCGGGTCAATCGGGTTGCGGGTCGGGTCGGGTCGGGTCGGGTCGGGTTGACCCGTATTTTTCACATGAATTTTTTTATTATTTAATTTTTATATAGAAAACAACATGTATATGTCATTTGGAAAGTTATGCAATAAATTACTTAATGTAAAATGTATTATTTTGAATTCACCACTTATATCAAGAATAAACTCAATTAAACTTATTAATACTTATTCAACAATTTTAAAATTATACAAATCCTAACATTACTATCTAAAACAAAATAACATAAAGATAAGTAAAACAAATACACAAGTTTTATTTCTGCACAATATCAACATTCCAAATATAAAACAAAATTACAAATGACTTATTGGATAACTCATTTGATAAAGAATAAAAATATATAAGAAATTTACAATCTTGAAAATTAATTTTATAATCTATTATCAGTTGTGGTTGACACTCTATTTCAATTTGAGATATACTTTAAAATTTGATTGCTTACTTATTCATACATTGTCTCTTTTATGAATCTCATATTATTGTTAAGCAACACACACTCTAGAATATATCATAATTTATTTTGAAAAACTGTTTATTTTGGACATAAATTATTAAAAAATAGGTCTAAGTATTCATAATTTATGCTAATTTGATACTTTAGCTTCACTATTTTCACACTTGTGAATATTTCTTACATGTCTACAATTTTAAATCTATGTTTTTAACTCTACTGTAACCAGATTATCTTGGCATGTACTTTACTATTTGATATCTAAAAATATTCACTCATTACAGAATGTTCAACCATTAATCTTTCAATTAATTTGCATATAGTTATGTAAATGTATCAATTGTTTCCTTAAAGTTCACAATAAACAATTAAACCAATATTGTCTTAGTTTTATTATTTTTTTTACCAAAAAAAAAAAGTTTTAAAAAAATGGTTCGGGTTCGGGTCGGGTCGCGGGTCGGGTCGGGTTGACCCGCAAAAAACACGGGTCGGGTCACAGGTCAACCCGTTTTTGCTTCGGGTAAAAAAAATCGGGTTCGGGTCGGGTATTTTTCGGGTCGGGTCGGGTCGGGTCAGAAAATTCTGACCCGTTTTGCCATGTCTAACTATTAGTTCATTGACTTAAAAAAAAAAAAAAGTACAATCAGATCCGACCCGTTTGACGTGGCACCCATCCACTGTACAGAAAAAGTCCATTCCAGTGAGTGCGTGACTCACCTCTCTCCCTGTCTTTTTTAGGTTTTGAGTTTTTTTATTTTTTTTTTAAAATCAGCAAAAGCCCTCCAAAGGTCGCGTCGGTTTTTTCATTCGTTTTTTTTTTTTTTTTTTGAATTCCCTCTCTCCCAAATTCAATAATCATTCAATCTTCACTTTTCTCTATTATTAGTTTTCACTTACTATAATAATAAATAGTCACTCATCATTTATCTCCCTTTCTCTCTCTCTCTCTCTCTCTCTCTGGATTTTATTGGAAAGTTGAAATTTTGAGTACCAAAATTTCAAAATCAAATGTCGGCTTCGACCGTGTCTATAACGGCGAACCCGGCGGCTCGACGCCGTCCAGTGGTGGCGTCGGAAAAAACAACCAACATCGAATTGCTGGGAACCGCCGCAACAAACGAAGCCACTCCGCCGCAAGCCACTGCCATCGAAAAGCACTCCAAAGATCTAAGCCACCACTCCATTCGCGGCGGCGAGAAGGACCTGGCGAAGAAATCGTCGTCCGTAGCGCCGAACAACCCGAACGTGGCTGTTCGTCGGGGTCGGACGAAGGTTGGCGCGACCCGGCCCGAACAGGTCCAACCCCGATGGGTTACGATTGCTCGGATTTTGGCTAAGAACTTGGTTCTCTTCGTTGTGCTCGCCGGGTTGGCTCAACTCGTTTACCGACTCGCTTTGAAGCCGAATCTCGATGAAAGCGGAAACGGAAACGCGTTTGTCGGAACGCACATGGAATTCGAGGGACGGATCGCTGAAATGGAAGCCTTTCTCAAAAAAACGGCGAAGATGATGCAAGTTCAAGTCGAAGTCGTTGATCGGAAAATCGACAACGAGATCGGAGGGTTAAAGAAAGAATTAGCCGAAAAAATTGAAGACAGAAGCGGAATTTTGAAAGAATTGGAAGCGAAGAGTGAGAATTTAGAGAAATCTGTATCGGAATTGAAATCAAAGTCAGTGGATTGGTTATCGAAGGAGGAATTCGAGAAGATATATGAGGACTTGAAAACAGCGAGGAGTAAAGAGTATGGAGGCGATCGAGAAGGGAGTTTGGATGAGATAAGAGCGTATGCAAGGGAAATGATCGAGAGAGAGATAGAGAAACACGCGGCGGACGGGTTAGGCCTTGTGGATTATGCACTGGCGACGGGAGGAGGGTCGGTGGTGAAGCATTCGGAGCCGTTTTCTGCTGGGAAAGGAGGGAATTGGTTCTTGAAAGGCGGTAGAGGTGTGGTTCATAACAATGCGGATAAGATGTTGAGACCGAGTTTTGGAGAGCCCGGGCAGTGCTTTGCGCTGAGTGGTAGCAGTGGTTTCGTGCAGATTAAGCTGCGGACGGGCATTGTTCCCGAGGCTGTTACTTTGGAGCATGTTGCTAAGGTGATGATGCTTATTATGCTCTTTGCTTTTGCTATTGATGTTATTGAATTTGATTTTTGAATTATGTGCATTTGTGTTATTTTGTTGAATTTGAGTGTATTATGAGATGTTGAATTGACAATAGACCTATGGATTGGATAGTTTAGGCTTGTAGTTATCTGTGTCTTTAGGAAGCTGAAGATTTGATCTTTTGTGGATAGTAGTGGTGGATATTGAATTTAGTTCTGAAATGTTTGATAAGGATGTTTTATACTTTTAGTAAGCTTTGCTATACCCGGATAAAGTATTATAGGTTTTAACATATGAAAGATTTGGTGGGATGGTTGTGAAAAATTATTTTTATGCATGAAAAGCAAATGGATAGATTATAATTATGCTAGATCATGTTTGCATTCATTTTTGCACCTTTTATTGTGAACAATGTATGCCTGAAAGTAATATTTTTGGCAGAAACTGAAGTATTGTGTCTGAAGTTACCTAGTTTGTTCCTGGGTTCTCTTTCTGTGAGACTAAGGGTTTATTATCTTCATTAGTTAGTGACAATTTCATAGTTACGAAACCCAAAAAAAAAAAGAGAGAGAGAGAGAGAGAAAGTGGCAACAGCGTACTGTTTCCCTAAGTGGGGAGTATTTGTAAACTATGAAATCTGGAGTCCTTTGAAGCTCAAATTGATTTTTGGGAAGGACGTGTCCTCAATTTAGTGGGTGATATGCTATATATTCCTGTTTAATTGGAATCAGATTAGTAATTAGCAATAATATTAACTATGGATTGGGGTGGAATTTGGGGTATTCTATTATGACTTATGCCCAAGGCAGGGTGGGAAGCGAAGACATACTTGTAAGCCTGACTTGAAGATATCTTGGAGAGCAACAGAAAGTGGATGATTTGAAGTTTGTTTCTATTACAATATTATGTGGGGCACTATTGGATCTTCATTTCCTTGGTGGAGCATTTTGGTTGTAAGGTTACCAAGTAAGAGTTTTTTCAAGGACAACAGCATTGGGGAAAATAATGACGGTGGACAATCTTTGAAATGACATATCATTATTATTAATTGGTGTTGCATGTGCAAGGACAGTGTGGAATCATTTGAGCACTTGTTATTCCATTGTCAAATGGCTATTGATATCTAGTATTTTGTGTGTGTATTTTTTGGGACATTTTGTGTGATTCTCAAGACTATAATTGAGATGCTGGAGTGTTAGCAAGGAAGTTTTTGTTGTCATAGAATTTCAATAATTTGAAAGGTTGTCCCCTTGGGGGTTGTGGAAAATTTGGCAAGAAAGAAATAGGAGAATGCTTGTTGGAATGTCAAATCGCTATTGATATCTAGTATTTTGTGTGTGTATTGTTTGGAATATTTTGACTGATTCTCAAGACTATAATTGAGATGCTGGAGTGTTAGCAAGGGAGATTCTGTTGTCATAGAATTTCAGTAATATGAAAGGTTGTCCCCTTGGGTGTTGTGTGGACAATTTGGCAAGAAAGAAATAGGAGAATGCTTGCTGGAAGTGAAAGTCCTAGTCATGTAATATCATCATTGGAAAGGTCCTTATATGATTAAACGTCTGCCTGGGAAACATTTCCTCATTGACTTTTCTTTATTTTGTATTTTTAGTTTTTAAATATGAAATTATAACTGTTTTTTAGAAGTGATTTGGTCCACATCCTGTATTTGAACCATATCTTCTTTCTTCTTTTACATAAAATTATTTTTACTTAAAAAAAAAAGGCCCGAGTTGAAGGATGGAGTAATTTTAAGGAAGAAGACATGGAATTTTAGCCTTTTTTAGTGTTGTAATTGCATGGAAGCTTAATATAAGGGTTGGAAGCTTATGTATTAGTTCATATTTTGAGGTGCGAATAATTTTTAGATTGAGATGTTGCACAGGTGAACTTTTGCCCCAGCTCACCTGGTTAAGTATGCACTTGTGAGCTTTTATTTCCTGAAAGTTTCTAAATTTACATGAAGTCTATTTGAGAAACAATAACCTTTTAGGGTGCAACAATAACCTTTTTAGTTGATGATTTTGGATCATTCTGTTTAATTTTGGTTGGGGAAGGCAAAGGCCTGGAGAAAGAAGAATCTTGGGTAAGAGTTATATGTTTTGAGGTTCTTCTTGCGGTGTGACTTATGAGGCTTAGCATTCGTTGAAAACACAGCAAACTCATGTACAGTTAATTGTCACCAATTGCATAGTTAAATGTGGCAGGGTTAGTATTTTACATTTTTCATAATGTGATTTAATGGTGCATATGGTTTTGGCAGTTGGTGGATTATAATTTGTAGTAATTTAGTGGGTGAACAGAATGATTGAGTTGGTTTGTTGAAGTTGGTATCTTCCCTACTCAGTTAGGGTGCAACAATAACCTTTTGGAATATATGACCATTTAGGGAAAGAAAAATCTGAAGTAGTAATTAGTCAAAATGATATATACTAAAATTTAAATTGAGTCAGTCTTTGACCTAAGAAAACCTCATTCAAATGTGAGAGGATAGAAAATGGAAAGTGGAGAGACATAAGAGACAATGGGGAAAAAAAGAGAAGGAAAAAGAAACTTGAGGGAGGATGGTAGAGAGAGACATATAGGATCTCTGAAATGAAGAAAATTGCAGCCCTCTGATGTTGGGCAGAAGTCTTAATGGACTTTGGTACCAGTTTTGATGTAGGATCTTTAGAAATTCGGAGCTTATTTAGGATTTCTTTTTTGGAGATCTTGAAGGTTTCTTAAATAGGGTTTGATGTTTAAGATCTTAGGTAATGTTAAGGAATTAAAAGAGTGGATCTTGAACGAATCTGATGGTTGTTTGGCGCCAGAACAGTAAAAAGAACAAGGCACAAAGAACAATAAACCCAACAATCACACCTGGTTTCCCTAGGCAATTACTCTTGGGTAGGAGAAGGCAATTGCACCATCAAGCATTAAAATAAGCTTTTGAATTTCATTAAATTTGATCTTCTTTATATTTATTTTATTGATTGCATAGAAGCCCTTATATATCATAGGCTATTGCCAAACCCTTTCCTAAGTAGACTTGGGCCCATAGATAACCTTTTCCTAGAAAAAACTAGGATTCTTAATAACAAAGAAAAGCATTTAAGAACATTTAACCAAGTAGAAAAAGGACCAAAAATATAAAGTAAGACTCATGGGTCTCTAGGGCCTCCAGTACAGTCCATTGCAACCCATTCCTGAAAATTAATAATTTACCAAACTATCCCTGTTCTGGTAAAAGTTTCTTATAAATGAACCAGAAACTTTCTAACATCAGGAATCTTACAAGACGCAGTGATTACTATTTAGCCTATGAAATGTGCCAAGAAGGGCCCCCATCTAAACTAGATCACAACTCTTGAATAATTTGATATATAAATTTATAAACTTGTATTTTCTTGAACTCTTTACTGTTTGCATCACCATCTCACATGTGCATGGCATATAGAAGGATTTAATAAAATCATTTTACCAGAACAGTGGGGGACGGTGGTGGATGCTAAATATGGTAGTATGTGAGGCGGTTGGTGCTCCAATTCTGTACAGGGGCCTTATGAATTTTGCCTTTGGAAGAGTATTAGGAAGGGTTGAGATGGGTATGTTAGTTTTAGGGATGTGTCAGTAGCAGATTTGTTATTCTATTAGGGGATAGTTATCACTGGAATATTAGCTTTGTTCGACCAGCACAAGATTGGGAGTTGGAATCAGTTGCATCTTTTTTATATTTATCATTCTGGTTCAATGAGAAGTAATGAAATGGATTAGCTTTGCTAGAAACCATCTCCCAAGCAGATTTTTCATGTTAGAAGCTAGATCCTACTATAGGGTCTCACGGTCTACCACCCAACCCCCTTTTCCTTGGAAAACCCTATGGAAGTCGAAAGTGCCCACCAAGGTTAGTTTCTTCGTTTGGACTGCTGCTTTGGGAAGGATTTTAACTATTGATAATTTGAGGAGGCGTCAAGTTGTTGTAGTTGACTTGTATTGCATGTGTAAGAGAGGTGAAGAAACTATTGATCATTTAATTATGCTCTGCTCTATAGCTAGACAATTGTGGAATTTGGTGTTTCCATTATTCGGGGTTCAATGGGGGGTGGTGGAACTTTTGGCCACTTGGTTTCACAAATTCAACAAGCATAGATCTGCAGTGATATGGGCCATGATCCCTCATTGTCTTATTTTCTTATGTGGGGTATTTTGCTTGAAAGGAATGCTCGTACTTTTGAAGGAAGTGAGAGATCTATTCATGATTTGAAGCTATCTTTCCTCTAGACCTTATTTGAGCGGACAAATGCTTCGGGTGTTTTTTTTCTTTTGTTTCTTTGGCTGATTTGCTTGATTGTTGTAATTTTCATGCATTGTGGTTTCTTTTTGTTACATCCTTAGCACACTGCCTATGTGCTCTAGTTCCTTGTGTTCTCTTTGTTTTTATTCAATGAAGTATTATTTACTTATCAAAAAAAAGTTTTGTTCATTGGTGGATTTGGCCCCCCTCTCCCAAAAAAAAAAAAAAAAAAACTAGCAGTTTTGATTTTATCCTACTATCCAAGTTTTGTTCATTGACTGATTATATCTTCTTCTTCTTCTTCTTCTTCTTATATATATATATATATATAATTGCTAATTTCTGAATCTTCATAGGTGTTTGAAAATTTTGATTTGTTATTTAAAACTGCCGTTTTAGAAATTTTTTTATTGCCAGTCTATTGGGAGGATGTTAATTTGATTCCTTCAGATGTTTTAAGATGTCAAATGGAGAGCAGCCTTTGGGTTTGGCATGAGCGCTTTTTGGTAACATGCCACTACTATTATACATTGTAGTTTCCCTGACTAGAGGGATTCCTTTCCTTTCTCTCTTTATGGCTGACTGTTCCATTTTCTCACTTCTGGGTTTTTGTTGGATGCCTGTTAAGAATAGTTCAATAGTTTTGCCTCCACATAAGTCTGGGACCAAAATAGTGGTTTGTTCTAATTTGATTTATTTCAGGTTTAGTTAGATTAATGAGGGTGTGGATTCAAGACCATGAGTGCATGTGTAACTTACCCACTGGGGAAAGAAACTAGCAGTTTTGATTATCAATCACTTCTTGTGAATGGCCTATTAGGTTCTGCAAAAGACACATCAGGCTTTGGACTGGGATGTGCCCCTGTTTAGGTTCCTTTCCTGCTCTGTTTTGGGGATTATTCTGTGTACTCTTGTTTTTAATGAAATATTGGCTGAAGTATCTAAAAGAAATCAGAATTTGTGCATTTCATGGTATTATTTTGCACCATCTAGATGAGGGGACGTGTATAAGGCATAGTTCTATCTTGCAGGTTGTATTTATTAAACTGTTGTGTTGAGATTCATTTGAGCCTTTTTTTCTGTTTTGTTACTTGCCTTATCTATTCTGGACCTGTTTTATTTTTTTGAATTTATATTTGAGATTTACAGACCTGAGGGATTAAGATACAAGAGAAGTTTAAAAGTGCATCTTCTATAATGAATTTTTTTTTTAAATATTCACTGTAATTTGTGCTCATTCTTGTATACCTATTTTTTGCCTTACAAAGATTAGAAGAATTGACTACTAAGATTGCATATGTTATGTTTTATTCCCATTATCGGTTCTTCTTGAGTTTGCACTTGCTGGATTTCTGCATTGCTTCAGTAACTCTTTGTATGAGGAAAGCCTTTGTGCGTGGCTATTTTGCTACTTGCCTGCATTTCCAATTTGTTTTTCTTTTGCATCCTCATTACTCTTAATAAACTGCAACATCATTTGGTATCATTTCTGTTCTCTCTTTTTCTCTTGATTGCTCCCCTTTTTCCAATTGTGCTAACAATTGATTCACTTGAAAATTTATTTCGGAACAGAGCGTTGCATATGACAGATCCAGTGCTCCAAAGGACTGCAGGGTCTCTGGATGGCTGCAAGGGCATAATATGGACGTGGCAGTTGAAACTGAGCAGATGTTTCTTTTAACCGAGTTTACTTATGACCTTGAAAAGAGCAATGCTCAAACCTTCAATGTGTTGGACTCAGCGGGGTCTGGCATTGTTGACACAGTTAGGCTTGACTTCACATCCAACCACGGAAGCCCTTCCCATACATGCATTTATCGCTTCAGGGTGCATGGTCGGGAGCTTGACTCTGTTTCTATGATGGCAATGTAGGCTATATCTTTCACTTTTCTTTTACTTGTTTCTACTCTCTATATTCTTTATTTAGATCTAGCGTTGAGACTTCTAACTTTCTAGTTACTAGATATAGACGTCTAGTCACCTGTGTTTCAAGTTCACTATTCCATCATGTTAGTGTTCATCAAATAGATGTGTATTTCATTTTGTGCTTGCTTTCTAGTTATGAATGAGCTCAATTGACCTTACAATGTTAAGGTGAACTAAAAACCGTTTTAATGGGACAGTGAACATCTAATTTGATTGTAGACAAATGTAGAGTGAATGTAAGTTTGTTACATTTGTGTCAACATTTTCTCTCGTGCCCATATGGAGTAAATGAGTGCTCAATGTCTTGCTTGCTTCTGGCTGAAAAGGTAAAAGAAATGAAAAACTAGCGGCTTCCACTTCCCATCACATGGTGGTTTGATCTCATTGCTGATCGAATGGCAGAGGAGGTCAGGTTCCGAAGAAAAACTAGCCACTTCCACTTTTCAATTTTGGAAAGATCCAAAAGGCCGGGTCATCATGAACTTTACTACGTATGGTGCCTTCTGTCATTTGGGGATAGCCATCAGTGACAAATAGAACCAGAACTTTCATCTTTCATAATTTAAGTATTGTAAGTTCAATTTTCTTTGGTTTCGTTGAATTTAATAGTTTTGTAAAATTAGGATTTATACTGAATTTGTTTTGAGGATTTTGTTGTTTTGAATACAATTGGAGCTTTTAGCATGTAACGGAGACTTGGAATTGAAGATTGGTAACCTCATTTTGGTTCGAAATTGATGAATTTTTGGTAAATGACTTATTCCAAATGTAGGCCTTCATGAATATGGAATTTCGAATCATTAGGCCCATTTGGTAATGTTGTTTGTATTTTTTGGTAATACGTGTGGATAAAAAAGTGTAGAAATACGTGTAATGTTATTTAAACATTGAAAACTGTTGTTTAAAATATACTATCAAACAGCCCACAGCCCAACTCTAAATTTTACCGCCATCAACATCAAGCAGTTGTCTTCAACAGAACTTTAAATGACTGGTATCTCTCCAACCTCCATCAACAGCACCTCCTCTGTTCAGTGGTCGCTCTCTCTCAATAATATAACATTAAAACTACACTTGGCCGCCTTGTCTCAAAAAAAAAATGTCAATATGTACTATAAAATAATGAGGATCCTTTAGAGATCTATAATTTTCTTTTTCTATTTTAAGTAAGAAATATTTTATTAAACAAGGTCACTTCATGCTCCTATAGCATGAAGTAAGAAAAAAAAAATGTACTAAAAAAAAAAACAGAAGAAAAATACATTTTTCATGACCGTTTTATCTTCATTATCTGAACATTCAATTTTTGAGCAGAAATCTTCATCTAATGGAAGAATCTCCTTGTAGACATTAGTGGGCTCTTTTGATTTTCTATTATTATCAAATATATTATAGCTTCATATAAGCAACATTTCAAAAATTTTAACGTCCACCACAAGGCACTGCTAAGCCATGTGGAGAAATCGCCGATAATGAAGAACCCAATCATCAAAGAAGACAGACAGGGATAGAGGCCTAAAGGGCAATACTGCAAATAGCCTACCCGCCATATATTTTGATGGTAAATTTGACCGGTGCTCTAAAGCTAATGACACTAAACATTGAACATCAAGAATCTCTTACCTTTGGTTCTGGATAGAAATTCAAAATCTACATGGAAGAAAGGCATCGAAATCTATAGCCATATATAAATATGGGTATAAATTTTTTTGCCTATGAATGCAGTATAAAACTGTAAAAGTACCCCTTGTGATTGGTTTAATCACTCTCTCTTCCATCAGATATGTTTTTCCATCAATCGTAATGATAATAATAAACATCCAACTAAGTCATCAACGATAACCATTTTCAAGAACATATTATGGAAAAAGATTATATCAACTTTATTCTTGAACCAGAAGAATAAACAATGCAATTTTGCCATAATCAGGTATTATCTCATTAAACTTTCTCCAACAGCCTTCAACTTACGTCATTTCATATACAAATGGGAGGGAGAAGTCCAAAAACAGAAGAAAAGAAATTAAAAATAAAAACATGGTACACCAAAATTAAATGCCATATGATCCTTGCCAAGTCCTCCTAGGGAAAAGATATTAAATACAAAAAGAGAGACAGAACACATTACAAAGAAAACTTAAATACTTTATAATCTTCCACCCATGGACACACCAAAAGAAAAGTGATCCATCAAAAATAAATACATCATAATCCTCCCAAAAAAGATCAACCAAGACCACCATGTAAATGGGCATGGTAAACAATACTCTCATCAGGATGTCAAATGAAGGTCAAGGATAGGATTACCAAAGAAATCTGAAGTGAAAAGTTTTGTATTAGAATTATGTTGCTAAAAGACCTACCCCACCATCCATCTACAAATCAGCAAAGAAACTCTTCAAACTACTAAAATTGGTTCCTTTAATTGCACTTTCTCTCTTGGTACCTGAAAGATTCAAACATTAAAATCAAATATACACATAGACGCTCTCAATTACATACAGTAACCTTGATACCGCTAAATTATTGATAGGTATGTAATATTCCCTCAAAATAGTTTATGCGCAAAGGATCAAAAAGCGATAAATGACCCATAGTAATAGCATTTGAAAAGACAAATTAGCATGCTTATAAGAAAAACATGATAATAAAATTGATCATTTACAAGGATCAATTACAGAGTCAATCATCTAAACAAGCTATAAGAAAAAATTGTGAGTTGTTCAGATGCAATACAAAAAAAACAATAAGCAGAAGTCCAAATTATAAACCTTGTGTTGGTTACAAATTCTATTGCAAAGCCAAATGTTAATTCCTAGTGAATGAATGTACTTTTCATTGGCTTTCAAAGCAATCATAAATGTATATGTACTGGTAACAATAATTTGCACCATATCTCAAGGTAAGATCATGGTGCATAAAGCATAAAGAAATATTTATTTTAATTCAGTTTTATTTAATTTTGGAAGTCAATTTTGTTTTATTTTAAGTCTTAGAAGTTAATTGGTTTTATTTATTTCCTAAAGTGAAGGTTATTTTTATAAATCCTTTTATTGGGATTTCCCAAATCAATTAGAATTAGGGTTTCATAAGTCATATAGAATTATGTTTTTGTCATAGTAATCTATATTTTACGTCTTTGGAGACAATTTACAATTTTCTTGATTAATATAAATTTCTCTAGAAAATTTTTCAATGGTCTAGTGTTGACTCCCGCCAATGCTAGTTGCTTACTCCTAGGTCTTCTATCTCGTTTGGTGTTCACTCCAAACAACCCTAGTTGCTGACACCTAGGTGATCTTTATTGTGTTTCCATTTTTCAATTATCGTGGTATCAAATTTTGGTTTTTTCCTATATCATAACAAGTGACAAGTAAACAAACACTCATTTGGGGATTATTTGAGCTTTCTATACAGCCAAAAAGAATACTGGGGTGTTCAAAGCATTAAACTACAACCCCCATCCCTTGGCCAAGTTGCCCCCAAAATTTTGATTAGAACAAGATTATTCAAGAAAATATTATTTTGTCAATCACAGGTAAACAACAGTTTTAAACACATCTTCAAATGAATTAGTTTGAAAGCATTCCAACTAAATAATCTTTGATAGGCTTATCCAAAAAAAAAAAAAAATCTTTGATGAAGATAACAAGGGTTTTCTCAATAGATCAAAGGCAAGATATTTTTTCACATAAAATCCCCTAAAAGATTTATACTGGTGCGGACACAAGATACAAGCCTCCAATTACACGCACGTATAGGAGAAAAAAGATAGCCCAACCTGTGGCCTTATGGCTAGGGCCTATTAGCCATTGGGCTTGAGTTTCAGCAAGCCCAAATATTTAATAATTAGAGTTTCTTTAGGGTTTCATTATGTTAGCTATTTAAACACTTTTTGGGATTATTGTAAGACAGTTTTGATGATTATTAAAAAAACGTGTGTTTTGTTTTACTGGTGCCGACTCCAGTTTGCTTGGTGCTGACTCCAAGCAACCCTAGGTGCTGACTCTTAGGGTTTTATCTTTTATTCTATTGTTTTTGTGGTTGTCCTACGTCATATACACTTGTTAATATTTGGATCACTATTTTCTACATCCATCTATCAACACTATCATATCATAGTTGCCACAGTAGCTAGACTAGTTGGACTTTTTTCTAGAACCTCACAGTAAATCATCTAAATCCCAAGCTTTTAGGCATAACGCCAGATAGGTTGTTTTTGCATAAAAGCATCAAGAATACTACTCCAATTAGATGTTTGTGTAGTTTGAGGCATGGCCCTCTCCTCTGTGTTTGGTAGCATTAGGTAGTCCTAAGTGACTTCTGGTTTGGGCCAGGTTGTTTATCTATTTCTTTCTGTAGATTGTTTCTACCTTCTTTAATTAAAGTTATGTTCATTTATTAAAAAGAAATAGATTCCCATTGTTGCATTAAGAACTTTAGAGAATTGGTGGTTGCTCATAATACAAAGAAAATATTGCATCTTTTAAATATACATTCTTTATTTTTTTGATCGGTAAGTTACACATGCATTTGCTAGGTGTTGAGTCTACTATCTCAACCGTGGTTAAAAGATATAAGTTCGCAATAAAATGTGGGCAAAGTTTACTTCGACATTAACACACACACACACACACACACACATATATATATTGTAAAAAACAACTGCACTGTAATGACAAAAACTTGAACCATGAGGGCAGATGCAACCCATTTGACCAATGAAGCATCCAACAATAATTTATATTTACCAAATTCTCTACAGGTTTCACGCCATCGTATAGACATATAATGAAAGAGAGAAAGAGAGAGATTCACACCTTCAACATCTGTTCACATGCCATATTGCCAAGAAATTTTCTGTTGTGGCAAAAAGCTACAAGACAAAGACATAGATTACAAAACTTAGTATAATGATCAATAGCTACTAGTCCTGAATAAGAATAGTGAGGATAAAGAAAAGGGATATCAATGAAAAAATTTACATCTTACACTAAAAATATGGTGTCTTGGTACTAATTGCAAACACAACTTTAAACTTTAATAGACAGTTGATATACCAAAATGAAAGTTTCACCATATATATATATATATGGTGAAAATTCAATTAATACATCTACAGATAATTTTCTTTATTAGTAATTTACATGTGCACTTGGTTCCTCTTATAACCCACAGCTTCACCCTCCATTTTACTCCTTTTTTTATTAAAAAAAAAGAGTAGTGCTTCACTAATAGCCAACCAAACAACTGTGGCATTGTGGAGCACATTATAGGTAAAAACAATTCAAAAAGGGTCTCCCAATTTAATCTATACTAAGAAGTGCAACAGTCCTCAATTGATTTCTATTGCTTTTACTCCCTTCAGTCATGATTAGTGCTTGTAAATTATAACAAACAGTTTATAGAATCCCTGTCTCCATGTGATTGCTACATCCCTAAAATAGCAAATGGGTAACAGTGGGATTGGGGGACTCAGGACTTTACTAACATTAACACTTATTGCTTCATGGAGCACTTCGTTTCTATGGATCCAATAGGCCAGAGAGTGTTGGCAAAGATGAAAGTGAAATGATAACACGTCTTGTGCCTTGTACACTCTATCAAACCAAATAGCAACCCAATTCTGAATTGATTATGTAATTCACAAGTAATAAGTAGGTAGTCCAAGGACTCCTCTATTGTAGCACAGAAAGGAAAAGAAGCATCATTGATGAAACTCGTCTTAGCAAACTCCCTTCTCATAGGAAGACTACCATTTAATAGTTTGACTCTCAGAAGGCAACCCACATTTGAGAACTATATCTGAGTTCTACTTCTTCCAATGGAACATTCACTATGGAGAAGCAAATAGACTTGCATGACTCTAAAGAGAAATGACAGATTCATGGGACCAATCAATTTATTTGCAACTCCCAACCTAGGAGGCTTCTTAACAATAGATTTGGTCACATGAGGTGCAAATAATAACATCACCAATGTGCTGTTCCATTGTGATACTAATTGATCAACAAAATTACACCCTTGAAATATCTATTCTCCAAAACACATGGGATCTTACTTTAGGCCAAAAGTTAGGGTTGATAGGAATAGAGTTCCCAATTCCCACTATCCATTTAGCTTCTAAAAGAATAGGTCCCAGTGCATTTAGTCATAAACAAACTTAGTAATCCCAATTATTTCAACTAGAAATCATCTTCCTTTGGCAACCTCTCACAAATTTCCACCAATTAGCTGCTTGAGTAGCTAATACTGAAACTTTATTAAGTCAGTTCTTTTCTAGTAAGACCTAGCATGGGTTTATCAGGTTAAAACTAATGAAATATCACCAGAAAAATCAAAATCTCAACAAACACCCATCTCAATTTTTGGCCAAGAAAATTAAGGTAAAGAACACTTACAAGGCATATCACAAGTCTTATGTATTAAATATCTTTTTCTCACTAGACAGGGTTCATAAGTTACGAGAATTTTGTTTATCTTGTCCAAAATAATGGAACAACGAAAATTCTCTTAACATGATTAGTTGGCACTTGTCAAGCAGACCAAATATTTTTTTGGTTTAAAAGAGTCAAATTATTGTCTTAATATTTGAATTCAAAAGGTGAAATTATTTTTAGTACTTCAAAAGATGCCTTCTAGAACATAATGCAAATAAGTTACCAACCTTTTTAGCTGTAGGAGTGTAACATCTAATACTGAAACTTTATTAAGTCAGTTCTTTTCTAGTAAGACCTAGCATGGGTTTATCAGGTTAAAACTAATGAAATATCACCAGAAAAATCAAAATCTCAACAAACACCCATCTCAATTTTTGGCCAAGAAAATTAAGGTAAAGAACACTTACAAGGCATATCACAAGTCTTATGTATTAAATATCTTTTTCTCACTAGACAGGGTTCATAAGTTACGAGAATTTTGTTTATCTTGTCCAAAATAATGGAACAACGAAAATTCTCTTAACATGATTAGTTGGCACTTGTCAAGCAGACCAAATATTTTTTTGGTTTAAAAGAGTCAAATTATTGTCTTAATATTTGAATTCAAAAGGTGAAATTATTTTTAGTACTTCAAAAGATGCCTTCTAGAACATAATGCAAATAAGTTACCAACCTTTTTAGCTGTAGGAGTGTAACATCTTTATGACCTTAACATAGCTATAGCCTATAGTCCTTTGTAATAGCTGCTCCGCAATCTTAGTCAAACATGCAAACAAACAAAGATTTAAAACAATTAATTTCTATAAAAAGAATTAAATTTCTAAATTATAATTGACAGAATAATAAAATTTTAGTTCATGCCATAGCAGAGGAGCTTACTTTTCACCTTACAATCCAACATGTCTCCTTAAGTGTTGAAGTTGATTTGAGCACCAAAAAGGGTAAAGAGGTATGGATTTTGTAGCTATCAGATGCTATAAAATGGAAGGCAAAATTGGTTAAAGACATTTTCAAAGTATGTACGTTCCCATCCAAAAAAGAGAAGTAGAGTATGTACTTTGTGCTAATCCTCCCATTCCTAAATATTCACCAGAACATCACTAAAGCAGGGGATCTGGAAAACAGCTTTTGTACAGTAATGCCTCAGAGGTTTTGAACTCCCTTGAACAAGACAAACTAAAACCGAAAAGAAAAAACAAAAATAGTCCTTTAGACTGATAGGACCTTTCAAGAATTTATCACAGTAAGCATTACTTGGTTCAGCTTGCATTTATAGATCTAAGGTATTGTGGTCTCTAAGAATTGAACCTGAAACACCTAAATCTATTTAACATTAAATTTTATATCATAAAATAAAATACATAGAGAAAAAAATGATACAAATTGAAAAATAAAAAACAAAAAATTGTATAGAACATAAAAATCTTAATCACATCTGGTTTTTAAATTGCAAAGGATATGAACCTAAATTGTTGCAGGCCATTTCTCAAAAGTTACATTTTCTTACACTTTCTATCCAAATCTAGAAGTTCTCAACAATAAAACTAAATTAGAAAATATAAAAATATGGAGAAGAATAGTAAGCATAGGAGCAATGGAATCAATAAAAAAATGTTCTTTATACGAATTAGTTAGAAGATTAATAGTTTGTCTACAAGCAATTCATGTTTGGATGCACACTTTCATTGTAGTTTGTTTGGCATTAGAAAAGAAGTAAGCAAAAATGGTTAAGGAGAATTATAGATAAGAATAAATTTTTTATGAATGAATGAACGTATTCAAGTAACAAACCATACAAATAGCATAACAAATAGAGCAAGCATCAAACTAAATAGCAACTGAAACTGAACTTGCAAATAATCAAACAAGAACCCTACAATTGTGGCTATCATCAAAAATAGAGAAATTCACCCCAATTAATATAAGACTATTTGGTAACAAAATTTTCTCTCTTCACAAATTCAACCTAGGCCTTAATGTCTCTTCTAATCATAAGGAGAATAATCACCTTAGATTTGACATTGCCATTGAATACAGGAGCATTTCTTTGAAGCCAAACATAAGAAACCACTATAGACCAAGCAAGTTTGCATATGACTTGTAAAATCTTTTTACCCTTCATACATAACCACTTGATGTATGCTATATACCACTCAATGATTCCTACTCGCAAGGTAGCTCCTGCATAAGACACATAACATTTCAGCTTAATCATTTAAATAGCCTATCTCATGTGGAATGTTTCCTTCATCAAGAAAACAAAATAAGGGAATGTTAGGAATAATATATGAATGCAATATCAATTTCAACCACTTCACTTTAGGAAATCTAGTTCAAGCTGATTTTCAACAGAACTGCAAAGTTCAGCATTTTCTTCTAAATATGAATTAATCTCACTACATTCTACTCATTACATGGCTCAATGCATTATCTATTATTCTTTAATTAGAAGGGAAAATGCAATTATTTCTTAAATGAAATCAAACATTTAAGGAAATTAAGCAATTACGCACTAAAGTCACCAACTCTTGTTAAAAAGAATAATAATAATAATGGTAAATGAAATCAGGATAGCTTTCTTTGCAACATAATACAATGATTCTCTATTCCGTCACTCCACGTTCATATATCAAAACCTGAATATTGTAATTAATAAGAATCTTATAAAGTCTATTCCTTCAAGTTGATTTATAGCTCACCCGACTTCTACATATAACCTTAATATCATCTTGAATCTTCATTCAAATTGAACTCAAGCATTTCGTTTTTCGGTCAAAAAGTAATAATATACAGATTCAGCATACATAGCAAATATATGTTATAAAAACCATCATATAGATTCTAGTACATTTCTATATTAATATATGCATTCACGAAAGCAACAAAAAAAAAATAATAAAAAAAAGGAACATAAAAAAAAAAATTAAAAAAAAAAAAAAAAAAAAAAAGCCAAATTGAATATATAAGGATATGGTACGTAACCCAAACATAAAACCAAGAAAGGGAGAAATCGGGCCTTACTATCAAACAGAGGTATTGAGCTATTCCAGAACATTGAAGGTAACCTTACTTGGCACTAGATTGATGTTAAGCTAACTAGCTAAGCGAAAAACATTACAAGGTGGAAAGGGATCTTGGGGCCTCCAATTACCTCAACAGCAGCAAGTCCAGGTAACTGCATTACAATAAATGAATAAAAGAAATTAATACTTATTTTATAATTTATAATTACAATTAAATTCATGATTTCCCAATGAGTGAAGAGAGAGAGAGAGAGAGAGAGAGGCACCTATATATGTAACTGAAGGAGGCACACCTTAGTAGAGAATGGTGGCAGTGTGTCTTCAAGGATATTCTCTTCTCTTAAATCATAATTATGTGTTGTTTGCAAAATGAAGAAGAAGAAGAAGAGATTGAATAAGGATGACGAAGATAGCAAGTGTCAAGAGAAGCTTCATCTTTAGCCCAGTCTTGCCACATGGAAGGGGTTGGAGGAGAGCTCTGCTTTCTGCTGGGCTTTTCCGACGGAGTCGAATTCTTATTTGCCGTCACAGTCAGATTCTGGCACGCCTGGAATGTCCTCCACTGTTGGAAACCCCATGATCTAAATCTGAACAATAAGAAGTGGAGGAAACCGGTGGCAAAGGTAGTTGTTCAGTGTCATCCAGAACTGAGGAAGACCCACAAGTGCTATCCAAAATCTGGGTCATTGAAGATGAACCCAAATCAAATCCATCTGTAAATCCCAAATATGTTAGATCCATTGGAGGAGAGACCCGTCTCCGCTTTCTAATGGGCGACCCTCGAGAACAACAAATGCATTCTACATGGACCCCCATCCATTTTATGGAGTCATAAGGATGATTTTTTGGATCAAAAACTTCACATACAACTTCAATGTTATTCACTCCAGATGGATGTGATTCATAATATAACCCACGAGATACACAAATAAACCGCATATGATCACCAATTATGCCAATGTAAAATCTAGCTTTGTTGCCTAAGTGTTCCTCTTCTACTTCCTCACCATTGATGAGAACCTTCACATGACACGCTCTGAGACCACCACCTGACTTCACCGTTTGAAAAGCAATAAAGACACCAAATTTTGGAATTTTGGGTCCAACCTTGAATGATATGGAATTTTCAACACTCTGATGATGGTTCGGTTTGAACCACATTGGAGTCTTATGTCCTGATATTTGAATTTGACAATCATGGTCAAAGAATACATTGCTTCCTGGTAAAATCCCTAGAAATTCCCCAAACTGCTTGCATTTGGAAAATACAATACAAGAAATTGAAATTTAGAAAATCTCATCATAAGTAATTGAAAACAGTAACAATAATTGAGAGATAGAAAGAGACCTGATCTATAAATTGTAGATCCAACGAACGGCAGTTCCCCGCATCCAGTTTTAGTATAGATTGTGGAAGCCTTGGAATTTCCTGAAGCTGCTTGCAATTATATAGCTCAAGAAATTGTAATCTAGTAAATTTGGTAATGCTTTCAGGTATGGTAACAATATTGGAGTAAGATAGATTTAAATATTCCAATACCGGGAAGTGATCGGGCTTCAACCAAATATTTAAATCAACCATATTTCTATCAAAATAACTGAGATTTAGAAATGTCAAACTCCGAAACCCATATTGCAAAAAGCTGAGATCTAGGTTTTGAACTACAGGTAGGTGTAAAGTATTGGGCCCACTGGTGAGATGACATTGATGTAGATTTCTCAACACCGGGAAGTAATCGGGCCTCAACCAAATAATTAATTGAACTATATTTCCGTCAAAATGGGGGAGAGTTAGAAATGTCAAGCTCTCAAACCCATATTGCGCAAAGCTGAGATCTAGGTTTTGAACGATAGGCATGAATAAAGCCTTGAGCCCACTGGTGAGATACCTTATTGATGAGTGAAATTTCCTAATACGAGTACCGGCCAAATTTAATTGCTGTAAACATTTCATTTCTGGATGAATCTGGGGGAAATTTTGAATCATTTTGCAGTTTGCTAGAGATAAAAATTCAAGAGATTTCAAATTGAGCTTGCTGGGAAGAATTTCGAGCTTTTGGCACTCATAAAGTTTCAATTCTTTAAGCTTATCAAGTAATCCAATGTTGTCATGGACCTCAGTTAAATTTACACAATCACCCAAGTCCAATGTCTCTAAGTTTGGAGCGCGAATACCAGGAAATTTTCTAATGAATACACAACAGTTCATATCAATACTTTTTATATTTTCATACGGGTACCCCTGTAAGGGGGAAAAAACGAAAATTATTATCTCCCTGAAATTTTAAATTAATGTTTGAAGAAATCAAAATTCATAAATACAATTACAAACATTCATACCTGCTTAAACATCATCTTCAATGTAATGCAACTTTTCGGCATCTTGAGTGCAACAAGTTGTTGAGGATCAAAGTTGGATGGAGAGTCAAAAGGATAATTAGGCCATTCAAGAAGCCTTAGTCCACGGGGGAAATACGTAAGTTCTTCAGAAATTTGAACATTATTAACCATTAGAAATTTGAGATTTTCCATCATTTTGAAAACTTCAGGGTGTAATCGCACTTGTACTGGAGTAGGTGGATGCAGCATTATACCGCGAATTTCCTCAGAACCCTAATTGGATAAAACATTAATAAACCCAAATATCACAATAGAATTTACCAAAACTAATTGGATAAACTTTTTTTTTTTTTCCTTTTTTTGTGTAATGTTAAAAAGAAACCATCGCAAAGGGGAAAATTATTACTTCTTCCTTGGGAAAGAAAAAAAAGATGAAGAAAAAGAAATTATACCTTACTTCCTCGTAGTACTTGAAAAGCATCCTCATAATTGCATAATCTGCTACGTTTTCTGGGGATATCTGGCGATTCCCGCCGAACAATTTCCATACCCATTTGTTGTATCAAGTCATGCAATGACAATTTGCCATATTGATTAATAGTTATGAGGGATTTATGAACAAGTATTGGAATACCAGACTTTGGGTATAATTCGCACTTGTCTAATAGATTTTCAACAAAATCTTTATACCTTCCCTTGAAGAAACATGAAATATCAAGAAATATTTTCTGTTCGTTTTCTTCCAATCCATCATAACTTACCTTAAGTATTTGATAAATTTCTCTGTTGGGATATTTTTTATATTGACATAGTGTACTTTCCCATTCAGGTTTTGTTTTCCCATACAAATTAGAACCAACTACTTTTAGAGCTAATGGAAGTCCTTTGGCATAATACAAGGCTTGATTTGTAATTTCAGAATATTCTTCATCGGGCTCGACTTTTTGGAAAGCATATTGACTAAAGAGTTCAAGAGCTTCATGATTGTCTAATTCCTTGACCTCATATTTTTCAGTTGTACAAACATTTCCAAGAGTAGTTAGCAAGTGTTCATCTCTTGTTGTTATAATGACTCTACTTCCTGATACCAACCAATCATGTTTTCCAAGAAGATTTTCTATTTGTTTTGATTCATTCACATCATCAAGAACCAAAAGAACCCTTTTACTACGAAGCCTTTCCTTTATCACATTAATTCCTTCGGATACATTGTTCACCTTCAAATGTTGGTTTTGTAAGCATTTAGAAAGAATTTTCTCTTGTAGCTTAATTGTGTCATCATCTGTCCTTGAATTTTCTCTGACATTTGCTAAAAAGCAGCTTCTTTCAAAATTACCAACAAGTTTGTTATAAACAACTTTTGCAATTGTTGTCTTACCTATTCCCCCAAGACCATGAATTCCTACTATACGTACATCATTTGACTCAATATCTATAAGAGATTCTACATCCTTGGCACGAGAATTTACTCCAATAGGGTATTTGGCAACATATAAGAGTTTACCCATTATTTTGAATTTTGAATTTTGAAATCTCTTCAATAATTTCCTGGATAAATTTAGTTTCCGAATCGCTGCCATTGACAAAGCATAAGAGACATAAGTTCAACTAGTTGGAAATAAAAATATGAAAATATACTAAATTTAAGATGTCTAATTTATGCACTGCAGCTCACAAATAGTGCAGCATAAGAGACATAAGTTCATCTAGTTGGAAATAAGTGGGTTCCAATTAGCTCAACTGGTAAAGTCTTTGATGGTTGTATAAGAGATTTGGGGTTCAATATTCGCCTACGTCAAAAACTGATTGGTATCTTAGTCTGATGATAAAGAACTACGTCTGCTCTTGATGATGTTTTTTATCATTAGACCAAGATATCAATTGGTTTTTTGGTGTAGGCGGGGATTGAACCCCAGATTTCTTATTCAACAATCAAAGACTTTACCAGTTAAGCTAACTGGAACCTACAACTCACACATCTAATCTAGTATATACTAATATCTTTTTTTTTTTTTGAAATAATAAAAGAATTTCTATATTATATAACTCTCATAGACTGATTCATTTAGCGCAAAAGTGCAAGGGTGTAGCCATAAATTTTTTTGGGGGGCAACTTTTGATACTAATTTATTAGTCTATACAAACTTCTATACACATGCACAAACACAAACATCTATACACACATAAATTAGTATCCTCCATAATGAATCCTTAATACTTTCATTTTTAATATAAGTCACCAAATTGTCTACTAAAGTGAGTAAAAAATTTTCAATTGAACTAATGAAGTATTCAATAACATGAATAATCCAAAACATTAATAGACACAAGAACACATTTTAGAATAAAAAGTGAATGTGAGGAAAAAAAAAACATTCTCTATAATTGCTAGACCAATTGAACAATTTTTTTAAGAGTATCATTGGACTTACTCAAATATTTGTCAAGGCTAAGTCCCAATTTTTGTAGGCTAATTATTAAAATATTAAATATTTACATATAGTAAAAAAATATTTTAAAATTTTTGGGAGGATTTTAGCCCCCACTTAAGCATGTAGCTCCACCCTGGCCAAGTGATAAGTGAGGTAACTAATTTTATGCAAATCTATAATCCTACCACTTAGATAACACTTATTTAACATTAAATGTTAATCTATACTCCTACAGCTACAAGACTTCCTATCAAGGGAGTCAATACCGTATCGGAGGCTATATCGGTTTGCTCAGCGGTATGATATATTTCGGATACTGGTCAATACCGGTGTACCGTTTCGAGTTTACCGCTATTTTTTTATATTTATAAATAAATATATACATGTATGTGTGTGTGTATATATTATAATAAATATAAAAGCTTACCATAAAATATTTCCTCAATTCAAAACTAATTATTCATGGTTTTAGACTTTAGTGTCAATTAAAAGAAAGAAAAAAAAAAAAAAAAACACACACACACACACACACACACACACACAATATAAAAAATAGAAAACTTAAAAGTTACTATTGCATACTAAGAAAACAAATAATAATAATAAGTTAATGCAAATAAGTTACCATTCTGCCCTAACAAAAATTCAAAAATTACAAAACTTAAAAAAAAAAAAAAAAAAATTTCTGTACCGGCCGGTACGCCCGGTACCGGCCGGTATTACCCGAAATTGGCCGGTATGGCTGGTACGGCCGGTATTTAAACTGGTACAAAACATTAATGTTTCGATACCGGTATGCAACCGATACGGCCGGTACAAATACGGTATCGACTTCCTTGCTTCCTATGCCAAAAAATTTATTTTTTGCTCCAACATTGAACACACCAGGGGAAGAAAAAAAAAAAAAAAACACTGAAAACGTTTGGAGTTATGCCAAATGTACACACAGGAACCCAAATGGAAAAATAAATAAATCCCACAAATCAATTTCAAATGGCACAACCTTCACAGCTATAAATCAACTCACAGAGGAGTTTTGCCCCTTTTGTTTCTATAGTGAATTACAGAGGAAAAATAAGGGAGGTTTGTGCATCTAAACAAGAGGGAAGGTCAGTGCAATTTTTCAATTAAAAAAGTGTCATTGGAATCAGAAAATGAAAATTGAAAATATCTAAAAGGTGTTCTCTTGTTGTTTTTTTGCTTTTTAAATTGATATATCAATTTTTAACTTTCCAAGCTCTGGTTTGGATTTACTGCTTTTTATTTTGAATGTTGAAAATTGTTCATGATATCATTAATTGGAAGGATCATTAGTGATGAATTTTATGATGAGATGGCAGACATTTAGTATACTGACTCATTTAATGAATTAAGGCCCATCTCTTGTAAATTATTTTCATCCAAATGCATCTTGTGGCACCCAAATTTAGAAATGATCATACTAACGAGTACTCTTAGTGCATTAGTTAATAATTCATTTTAAGAAAGTTTTGACATCACTTTTATAGGAAATGAAAAAAGCTATCAAAGCTTTTTTTTTTTTTTTTTCCTTTTTCCATAAAAATTTTATTTAAATGAATTATTAACTAATGCTCTAAGGGCATTTGTTAGCATTTCTCATTTGGAAAATCTTGAATTATGTAAGATTGTGGTATTTGATCTTGAAGGACTACAGGTTGACAATGACCCCTAGAGAGCTCTTGCTCAATTAAAAACTTTATTACGGTTTTTATCTAAGCTTACATATACGAGGAAGAATGTTTCACAAGGAATTCAGCACTTTCAAAACCTAACATCAAAGAAAGAGGAACTACGAGGACTTGGGATTATCTCTCTCTCTCTCTTTAAATAACTTTTAAATCTCAAGGACCAATAATACAAAATTGATAGCACAAAGATTAGTTTAAAACTAACTCAAAGACAAGGATCTTTCTGCATCTTAACCTTGTGTTAAAAAATTTATAAAAAAAAAAAAAATCAAGTTTTCAAACAAGATTTTTCTTAAAATCTGGTTACCAAACAAAACTGATATTGAAGTATTCGATAGAGTTCTTTTTTTTGGATGTGAGAGACCAGAACAAGTTTCATCATTTTACAATGTGAGATACTTTTTTCCTATGATTACGTTGAATAAAAAGACATGGCAAAGTTTCAGAAGATGGGCTATATCCTAAGAAGCACGGGTGCGTTTCGAGACTCGAGTGCGGGTGCGGGTACAGGTGTGGGACTCGGCAATTTTTGAAAAATGTGGGTACGGGTGCGGCGGGACTCGGCGATTAAAAAATTATTAAAAATATTTTTATATAGTTAATTTAATATTTTTATATATAAAAAAAATCAAATAAATGGTAGAATTTATTATTAAAAAATAATTATTTATGATTTTTTTTAATAAAATCAATATTTTTGGTAATTGGAAATAAAAAACCACATTTCAAAAAAGTTCATTTACTCATTTTTCAATTCCCAAGCCCACCTACATTAAATATTTGACTTTTCCACCCCCTTAATTTATATTCTTTTGTTATGTACGTTTATTCTTTTTTTTTTTTTTTTTTTTGGTGTCTTCTCATCTTGTTCTTCCTTCTCTTTCCCCCCCCCCCCCTCTTACAAGGTCACATGAAGCAGAAGAATGGCAGCCACTGCCTATTTCGTCCAGTTTCGGCGGCTGTTTCGGCCGGAATCGGCCGTATCATCCTGTTTCGGTGGCCATTTCGGCCTGAATCGGCCGTCTCGGCATGTTTCGGTGGCCGTATCGGATTCCGTTTCCACTGGAATCAGCCCGTTTTGCCCGAATCGGCTCGAATCTGGCTGAGTTGGCGCGAATCCAAAAAAAAAAAAAAAAGGGGGGGGGGGGGGAGAGTCGGCGAGTCAAACACCGGACGCCGTGTCGGACTCCAATGCGACGACCTTGAAGCCGCATCGGTGCTTTCTAGGCTATATCCATGCATTTTTGCTGAATGGGCCGGAAGTACTTAGGGGGCGTTCAGTTCGCTATGATGTGTCATTGATGTGATGCACATTACAATGATGTGACATTAATATTATTGGTTTATTTTATTTTTTTCTAACATTACCATAATTTAAAATTACAAAATATATCACATCACCTTATTCTAATCATATTCTTAAATAATGTAATGTTGTATTCTTATATTAAAATTACATTAATATAAGATTATAATAATGTAATATTACAGTGCAAAATAACATCATGGCGAACCAAACGCCTCTTTAAAGTATGTACTTGGAAATTAATTACTCTATAGTAGCCAGAAGGACGTAGTTTCATAATTACTTTTATTATAGACATTTTTTCTTCTTTTCATATTTTTAAAACTTAGGTTGTGTTTGGTATTAACTAAAAAAGTCAGCTTTTTTTTACTATTTAGCTTATTGTTGTTACTATTCAGCTTATTTTTACTATTATTCATGAGTCACATTGCACTTTTTGATATTATTCATAAGTCTCACTATACTATTTCAGCTAATTTTTAGCTTTATCTACTGTACTTTTAATAAAAAAGTTTTCAATTTTAACTAAATAAGTTGTGAATTTTGATTATCATTTATGCTCTTACAATTGGAAGAGGTGAATAATTGATATCTATAATTCATCATCAACACACAAAAAAAAAATTGGAATATAAAATATAAAACAATTGAAACAATTGACAAAATAAAACAATTGGTAAAATGTAAAATAGAAACAAATTGAACAAAATAAATATACTTCTAGGAAATGAAAAATCATTCCAATCAAGATATATATTCTTCTCTTTGTACTTCTCGTATTTCTATTGGATTATTTAAGAAATGCTAGCATAATTTCCTTTAATTAATCCATTGCCACACTAAAAGATTTTTTTTTTTTTTTTTTTTTCATTTTATACTTATTGATCTAACTCTATATATTATAAGGACATATATGATGGTATGTTTGTTTTAGTCAAACCTACTATACCAGAGCTTAATAAAAATGGAAACAAAAAAATTAGTTTAAAAAAGGGAAACAAAACAACAAAACACTAAAAGATATGTGCCAAACAGTGCAAAACACATCCAAGGGTAAGATTAAATATGGAGTATGAAAAACATAAAATAGACAAATTTTAGCAAATGTGATGTGAAAATGTAATCGATAGTAACAAAAAGATTTGAGAAGTATTTTTTTTTTTTCTCTAGGAAATCAGATTTAGGCTTTGCATACTTGACCAAAATGATGAAAAAATCCTTTGAAAATTTTCTATAAAAACAATGGGAGAAACTCTTTAACTGTAAAATTTTATACTTTAAACATTAACCTGAAGTTGTGAATTAAACTACCTCAGTAGTAGAAGACATTATCAAAATAAAATACTTTCTTAAATTCATTAAAGAATGAGCCTATTATAAAATACGTACCCTTTGTAATGGCATCCAGACAAATGACCAACTTCATTTAGAGCTGCTTTCCAATCTTGCACCTTATCCTTGAATTTTTCTTCATGTTTACTTAAGTTGTCTCCAAACTTTTGCTCTTGTTTACGTACTTCCGACGGTTCCACTTCGTAAAAAACCGGCAACACGGACTTGCCTTTCTTACATTTGAGAATACAGGCAAGTTCATTCAAACACCAAGTAGAAGATGCATAGTTTTCAGAAAGTATGACAATTGAAATTTTGGACATTTCAATTGTTTTGAAAAGTTGTTCTGAAACTTTTTCTCCTCTTTGAAGCTTATTATCAATGAAGGTGTAAAAGCCTGCGTTACACAAAGCTTCATATAAATGGCTTACAAATTTATTGCGGGTATCTTCACCTCTAAAACTCAAGAAGATATCATATTCATATCCTTCATTGGTGAGGTTAGCCATAGGTATGATATGTTAACTAAAGATTGAGAAGATGCAGACAGAGGAGGAGAAGGTAAGAAAGATTAAAGATGTGATGAAATGGGATTTTTTTTTTTTTTTTGGGGGGGGGGGGGGGGGGGGGGGTGTGTTTGGATAAAGATGAAATGAGAATTATAAAAGATAAGTAAATAGGTGCAGTTTGAGTGGAGATTCACGGATGAGTTGAGAGCTCTAAATTTGAAAGGTTAAAACGTGTGCGTTTGATTGAGAAATAGAAATTGATGAAAGAAAGATAATTTTCACCTAGTGTGCAATATGAGAGAAAAGAAGGCTACGGTGGCTTCTAACTGACACTGAAAGAGGTATTTATATAAAGAACGAGAGAGCAAATTCTCTTTCCTGTTTTGCCCGTCTGTGCTCCTCCTACATTCAGGTACTAAATGAGTAAATTCACATTTTTCATTCTTTGAAATTAAAAAAAAAAAATGAAAAATTGTTTTTATTTGTAAGACGCGTTTTCTATCCGGTACCTCCAATACACTATACTCACTATGATCATGACATGTGTCTGAAAATACACTGTTATGATCATAGCAGATCCAATATCACAGAAGCTGCATCCTTATTTGTATTAAAAATAAAGAAATAATATGTTCACAATATTTTTACAACAAATTATATGTGACATGTTATTACTGATTTTTATTGTTAGAACAAAAAAATAATTTTAATATTAAATTTAAATTTAAAATAATAATAATTAACTATTTATAATTTATTATAAAAATATTGTGTACCTTCTATATCTCTTAAAAGTTATTTCTTCTTCTCCTTTTACTTTTAGCAAGTTCCTTCTCTCCCACTTTTTCTTTTTTTCTGTTTTATTTGGCTGTGAATCTTAATGCAAAATTTTGAAACTTGTGATCAGTGATGGGAAGTGAAAAAGACAAGTCTTCAAGTTCACTTTTTACCCATCCAAATGGTCATGTCACTCACGTGGCCTATAGATGGTGTATTTCTTATTCACCCTTTAACTATGTTATGGTACTAGTCTTTAACCTTCTCAACAAAAAAAAAAAAAAAAAAAAAAAAAAAGAAGGAGGACTAGTCTTTAACTCAAAAAAAAAGAGAGTACAATAGTGTGTGTATATATATATATATATTATAATAAAAAAGTTATCAAAAAAATATATATTATAATAAACTATATAATCTACCTTAGTTAAATAGTATTAACTTTTTAAAAAATATTGTATACTTTTTATTGATGTTATTATTATTATTATAGAATTAGCGGTAATTTCGAAACGGTAAACTGGTATTGACCAATATCAAAATATATCGTTCTACTGGCAAAACCGGTACGGCCTGGAATACGAAATTGACTCTCTTGGCGTCGAGACAAAGTCTATTTTGTTTAATTAATTTTAGTATTAACCAAGTTAGCTAGCTAGCCAGCTAGTGTTGTTTCTAATTTTGTATTAATCCTTAAAGAATGACAAAAAAATTTGCAAGATTGAGTAGGCGGAGACCATTTATAATTTTATATGAGTCTATACAAGTTATCAGAATTTTTTTTTATTTAATTACAAAATTACTAGTTGTTGTTCCGTCCTTTGCATGGTTTTTATTTATCAATTTATAACTATTAGATATTTTGTATGCATATAATAGGGTTCTTATTCTCTATCAAACGTCCCCCATACATGATGCTTTGATTTGAGTATTTTACCTATTTATTTTAAATTAAATAATGTGAAAACAAAGAAATTCTCAATCTATTCGAAATATGCTATTCATGAAAATTTTGCATAAGATGCTATAATTTTAAGTATTTTATCTTTTGCTTGTTTCTTTCCATTTAATTTGTTGGGAATGTATGAAAAACTTCACATAAATATATATGACTTGGCTATTACTATAATTCTAACCATTGCAGAAAAATTAATTTTTTTTTTTTATAGAAAATAACATGGAAAAATGTGGACCCACTACAATCCTTTAAATCATTATCCAAAAGAAGAGAGACATAAAAATTTAATAAATCCCGAACAAAGTATCCACAACCTTTTTTTTGCTTTGGAATTCACAACTACTCCAAGAAAAATTGCTAAACAACAATGTATCCTATAAAACAAACAATTTTTAAACTGAAAACTAAACAATTTTTAAAATAGATACAGTTGAAAACTGAAAACACTGTAGCAAAATAATTTTTAAATATGTGAATAGTGCTGTAGGACCTATTTTTAATGAAAAAGTTGATAAAAATGAAATTTGTGCGTCCATAAACAGTGCACAAATGAACTGTTCATGGACAAAAAGTTAACAACTGCAGCTACTGTTCATGTGAACAGTAGCCGCACAGTAGCGGCACAGTTCCGCATTACTCCCTCTCACGCTTGAAAAAAAAAAAAATTCCAAAACGTGAAACTGAAAACGTGCCACGAGAATCATCTCAATCCAAACGCTCACAAAGATAACAAATAGAGAAAAAAAAAACCCAAAAAAGAAAATTATTGCAAAACCCAACAAAATAGATCTGTGCAACACTTGTACTTCAAACTATATACTCCTCAATTTAATTTTCAATTTGATAGACTAAAGAATTAGGCTGTGAATAATAAATGTGGAAAATAAATATACACTAGCCTCATCACACACGCTCCGCACGTGCGATGAAGCTTTTATTTATTTATTTATTTTGAGATTAATAAGTGAGTTCTAATTAGCTCAATTAGTAAAGTTTCTGATAGTTGTATAAGAGATCTGGAGTTCAATCCCCGCTTACAACAAAAATTGATTGGTGTCTTGGTTTGATGATAAAGAGCTATCATTAGGAGCAGATGCCATAGGTTGAAACTCTCTCAAAAAAAAAAAAAAAGAGATTAATAATTTTTTAATTTGAATTTATCTATTGTTAATAAGGTTATTATGGATAAGATTTTTAAGAAACTAAAATTTAGGATTTGAAATGAAGTAAACTACCAGGTTTAGTGTGTGCTAGTTTTTAGAGAAAAATGTATTAAACGTGCGTAAAATATATTTCAATGCAATCATCAGGAGCGGACGCCATAGGTTGAAACTCTCTCTCAAAAAAAAAAAAAAGAGATTAATAAATTTTCAATTTGAATTTATCTATTGTTAATAAGGTTATTATGGATAAGATTTTTAAGAAACTAAAATTTAGGATTTCAAATGAAGTAAACTACTGGGTTTAGTGTGTGCTAGTTTTTAGAGAAAAATGTATTAAACGTGCATAAAATATATTTCAATAAAGAGCGTGCTAATTTTTAGGAAAAAAGTTTCTCAGGTAGTTTTTTTTTTTTTTTTTTTGTTCTTGAATTTAGTTGAATTACAATTTTAACCTTAATTTTTTTTAAGAATAAGGATTATCTAATTATATTAGGGGTATTTTTGACATTTTTTGAAATTATAATTAATTTTCTGAATCCTCTTAATATATAGAGATAACACATGTGCAAAATAAGAAGAATAATCTATATGTAAATAATTATAAAAAATCAATGATATGGTAAATTTGATATAACTCAAAATGAAAATAAGTTCGTTTGTGTTTGTGTTTCTGTTTTTGTGTGTTTGTATGTGTGTTAAGAGCAATAACCATAGAGACAATAAGCAACTTTTTTTTTATAGTCTTCTATACCCTTTTACTTTCGAATTGATAGAAATTATATTTTATCACATTAAACTACGATTCTATTTATACTTACCACCTAAACTTTCAAAATTACAAGATTACCACCCTAAATTATAATTAGTGTCTCACTTTGCATCCTAATGTCAATTGAGTTATTAACTTGGATAGAAACGTATGTTATGTATGGCTCACATGACCTTTGTATATACTACATGAAAATACCAAATTTTCATTCTTCAATCCTTTAAAATAAAACTGTTTAACCAAATTTAACTCTTGTGATGTCACCTAATCTTTGTTTAATGAAAGGTGACGTATCAATATTTTTGTGTGGTGCCATGTATGCAAAGGTCACATGAAATACTTTTCCGTTTAAGTTAACAACCAAAATGATAGTAGAGTACAAACTAAAACACTAATTATAGTTTAGAATAATAATCGTATATTGTAAAAGTTTAGATTGATAAATAACTGGATATAAATCAGGATATTACAATTTCATTGAAATGATGGGTTTTGTGTAAAATTGACGTAAATTTTGGGTCTTTCTATGAGTGAGGTCTCAGTCCAAATGAACCCTTCGAGTCTTCGTCAATAACACCGTGTGGAAATTTGACACCCTCCTTTTTATTTATTTATATTTGGTAATTACGCCAATCAATAAAAGAACTCAAAAATGAAAAATTGTTCATAGAAAAATTGTTTCCTTTTTGGCTTTTTGCTGTCTCTATTTTTAATTTTTTTTTGACTTATGACAGATTGGTGTGGTTGTCTCATAAGTCATACCCCCCGGACCACGGTCCACCCGACCGGTTAATGGAAAAAGCAATGCTAGGTTCTAGGTTGTGCTATAGGCTTTTTTTTTTTTTTTTTTTCGTTGTGGTGGGTTAGGTTAGGTAGGACCGGTTTCTCAAAAAAAAAAAAAAAAGGTTAGTTAGGACCGTATGAGTTTATTTATTTTATTTAGACTTTATCTTGATTTTAAAAGACTAATTTTCACGCGGGAACAAAACAACAAAACAAAAAAGGGATACAAATCTGACAATTTTTTTTTATTGACTAAAATTAAAAAAAAAAAATTCAAAATTTAAAAGAAGATGAAAAGCAACATCTTGAAAAAAAAAAAAAAAAAAAATTCACGTGATTGGTGGGCAGGACAAATGGGCCGACAGAGAAGAGGAATTTGGATTATCTGGTTTCTAATATACTATTTTTTAAATATTAACTTTTTTTTCACTTATTTTATTTAACGGGTAGGATTAAAAGTTACTTATTTTTTATTATTTATTTTTTAACTTTTGCAAATGAAATCATATGATATAAACAATATTTGGTTTGTGTTTTCAAACAACCATTTTCAGTTTTTAAACAATATTTTATGTATTTCAACGTATTTTTTTATCTACATGTATTTTTACAAATATTTTCAAACAACAATTTTTAGTTTTTAAACATGTCATTGAACTTGAACACCTTTTTTAAAAGTTCTAACACTGTCATCGTTTCACACACTTTACTTTTATTTTATTTCACAGGAATTGTTAACGGGGGAGACCATTGTTGGAGTCATGTTCCAAGTGGCCTCAATTCTTCATCATGTTTGTGCAATTTCTTATAGATTTCAATAAAGTTTTTCTACCTTACACATTGAAAAAATTGTTTTTTATTATTTATTTTTCAAATTTTACAAATGAAATCATATGATATAAAGTGTTTTTTTTTTTTTTAATAAGACATGTAATATAAAGTGTTGTTCAACTGTTTATCCAAAAAAAAAAAGTGTCGTTCAATTTGAACACCTTTTTAAAAAGTTCTAACACTTTCACTCTTTCACACATTTAACTTTTATTTTATTTCATAAGAATTGTTAACGGGGAGACAATTATTGGAGTCATGTTCCAAGTTGCTTCAATTCTTCCTCATGTTTGTACAATTTCTTATAGATTTCAATAAAGTTTTTCTCCCGTTCACATTGAAAAAAATAAAAAATTTACATTTAACGTGACGGGTCAATACTCAATTTTTGTTGGGAGATAGTTGGTGGAGTCATGTTCCAAGCAGCTTCATCGTGTTTGTACAATTTATTATAGATTTTAATGAAGTTTTTCTACCTTTCACATTAAGAAAAAAGTTATACTCTGAATTTTGAAAAGGTAATAAATGTCTAAGACTGTGTTTGGCAATATGTAAAATGTTTTTCGAGGGTAAAATATTCTTAGTTGAAAATATTAAAAATATTTTACGTAAAGGAAAACATTTTCTATTGTTTGATTGTGTTGTGAAAATTACAGTGGATAATTATTTCTTGTGTTTGGTTATTAGTCCATAGCACCCTACATTTATGAAGGATTTTGTTAAGTGTGAAGGTTATATATGCTTCAATAAAGGTACATGTGGCACCATTGTGTGCATCCACCAGTTTTGGAATCCAACTTTTATAATATACTAGCAAGTTGCCCGTGTAATGCACAGATAATTTGTAATATTTTAAATAAGATAGTTTTGGATAATGCTGTATATATATTATAAAAAAAAAAGTAAACTAAATTAGAATAAAGAAACATATATATTTTGAGATATTAAAAATTAGTTTAGTAATTTCACTGTATATTTATAGCCTTCTGAAGGTAAGATTTAAAAAAAAAAAAATCATGAAACCAAAAATAAATGAAAAAGAGTAACAATACCATAAAAATCAACTAATTTGTGTTGTATTCACATATTTCATACTATGAAATCAAAGTATGCCCAACTCTCTCACCGTCTTCCACTCATCAATAGTGCAACATTAAGACATGGTGTGGGACAAGTGAATGCATGTATCTTATAGATGATTTAAAACTATGGTAGAATATAGTTTCATATTGCGTACCAAATATTTTCTCTACTTATATACTCAAAGCAAAAACTATCCAACCAAATTTCACAAATCAAAATCATATTTAAGCCCCTAATTTGAAAAGAAAAAAAAAATACTTTTAGGTGTTTTGACGTCTTGATGGTGGTGGGAGGTCAATATAATGGAGGCAGTGGCCTCTTAGATTTCTCTTTCTCTCGCTTTCAAATGTTTTGTCAATCTCAAGTCTTTTATCTTGGTAATATGTAATGAAACAATGCGTTTTATTTAACAATCTACAACATTTTTGTGTCTCGCTATCTTTCTCCAAGGCCTTATCTGGTTAGTTATTACCATTAGTCCTTAATTATTATTTTTTGTTTTTTAAAATATTATAATGGTGGGTATGCTAAAAGACATGAAAAAGAGAGAAATGTGTGGTGTAAGCTTAGACAATTAATGAGAGACTAATGAGATAATAGTAAAATAATTTAATGTGAACTTTTGGGTAATAGTAAAAAAAAAAAAAACATAATGAAAAAGGTAAAAAAAGCCTAAACGCAAAATTAGAGCACCACTTGGTAAGGTCTCATTCACTCCCGTATGAGGTCTCTGCTTTTATATATACTAGTATGTAGCCCCGTGCTACCGCACGAGAATGGATATATTATTAATCATGAGTTTATTCATGTTTTAAAGGTCCAATTAAGTCTAAATTCATATTATTAACCAGAAAATTTCATTAACAAAACTTAGCAATATATATATATATATATATATATATATATATTACACAGAAAGATGAACCTTGGTGACAATGTTTATCCAAAAGATCCATTCACACTTTTGAATCTTCAATCTCTATTGGTGATTGAAATTTTCGTAGCTTAAAAAATTAAAAAAAATTAAAAAAAAAAAAAAAAAAAAAAACTCTCAAAGTTGTACTCAATTTGTAGTTTTACGATAGATCATTTTGTAACATGATGAACATTTATGTGAAGAAAAAACCTTTGAAGTTCCATGGTTGATAAAAGAAATTCTCTTCAATCTCTTTTTATAGAGAGATGGGTTTGTGCGTGTTTTTATACATCCTTCATAGTTGTATTATCACGAAACAGGTCCAATGAATTTACATTGGTATTACCAATTTCTAAAGCATGAATGTTTAACGTGTTATTAATTTCATCTCATTGGTTTCTACACATGACAGCAAAATTAAAAATAATTAAATTGTACACGTGTATAGAAAAATTGGACTCTAATTTCAGATTCTAATTGAATAATTGGAATGATAATATATGATAGTAACAACAATAAGAAAATTCAAATAAAATTTTGGATTAAATTGTAACAACTTGAATAAAAAATTCCAGTAGAAAGATAGGGTGGAGTGATCCACTCCAAGAAGGCGATCAAATTTGTGTAAATATAGAATAATAAATCTCTCTCTAGAAAATTTATATTGTTCATAACCTCTACCTTCATTGAAAATTTTAAAAATATCGTGACTCACATCTGCCATCCAGACATCTACAGTCGGGTCCTCTTCAATTTGCGTGAGATTCCATTGATTACTAAGTTCCTTTACAGCCTACAAAAAGTATCATCCATCGATCTACAACAGTGCTTTCTTCATTGTTATAGGTGTCAAACCTGAACAAAAAGCCAAATATAAGGATAGTGAATTTTAGGCATAATGTGCATCTAATCACATATTAGCAATTTATAACAAATGTAAAGATGCAAACTTTGTAAGTGAAAAGTAAACAAAACTCAGTGTCAGAACTAAGAAGAAAGCACTTTAATCCGAAACTCAGTGCAAATGTAAAGATGCAAACTTTGTAAGCAATTTATAACAAAGATGCAAACTTTGGCTTTGCTATCTTTTTGGAAATTATGCAATGTACCCAAACCAAGTTCTTATCCCCGATATTAATCTCTTTGGTTTTCATGTTTGACTACAAAATCAAGAAAAAATTTAATTAACACAGTTATTCATTTGACTTGATACATAGAAGCGGTTTTAATGAGAATTAGTCCACATACATTTAGCCACGTGATGCAAAATTCAACTTCAATTTCACCGATATTAATCTCTTTGGTTTTCACGCTTGACTGCAAAATCAAGAAAAAACTTAATTAGCACAGTAATTCACTTGACTCAATACATAGAAGTGGTTTTAATGAGAATGAGCTCACATATATTTAGCCACATGATGTAAAATTCAACTTCAATTTCAAATTTTAAACACATGGCATAAAATTAGAACTCTAATTAGGAATTCTAATTTGGTATATACACGTGGCACACAATTAGAGTTCTAATTTGGAATTCAATTTTACACTCTCTCTGCTTCACCTATTATTATATATATAGATTGATTGATTGATTATAAATAGGGCTGCTTGATTGAATCTAATAAAATAATATGTTCATGAGTTTTTCCACCCTTCTCTTTTTCTCTTACAAATTTGCATGATTGATTAGGTGAAGACCATTTTGAAGCTTGCTGTGGATGGAACTTAATTGGAAAGTTGTTGAAACTACGTTGGACCCAAAAATTGCAGTTCCTTCAAGTGACCAACAAGGCAACAACAACTAATCCAAACACTTGCATTCCGTTTGTTTTGATAGAAAATCTTGTGTGAAGATAGTTTTTCATGTAGAAGATTTTTTTTTTTTTAATCTCATTTAAGGTTGCTAATAAACATAGAAAAATGAGATAGTTTTATAGAAAATATTTTTTGAATAATTGCTCATTTTCTAGAATACATTATCATTGAAACAAACAAAGCGTTAATTGAGGTTTTTTAGCTAAATCTATTTATGCTTTTCCTTACTTATAAAAAATATATGAGGTTTATTAAATGGTATATTGATAAATAGTGTACTAAATTAGATTTTTTTTTTAGCATACACTGAATACTGATGCTCTTAGAAATGAAATGGAATAGAATCTAAGGGGTTTATTATTGTCGAATATATGTATAATTTTGGTATAAAGTTAAATTTTGATCAATGGGGCAGTCAATAAAGTGTCACTTGACTCACTACTTACCGTTGCTGCGAAAGTTTCTGCTATGCAATCTTCTATTGAGGGCGTCCCACACGTTTTGAATCATCCTTTCTAAAATCTTTTCTATTCTCCTAATCAAATGGAAAAACTAAAATATTTTCTATCTTCTCACTTTTCCATCCCATTCCTATTTTTTATCCTTCTACTTTTCCACCCCTCCAACCAAACGAAGCCTAAATGACAAAATAAAAAATTAGATGTTCTGATAATCACTTAATAAGTAATGACTTGCCAACTCACATTCACGCTAAATTATGGTCTAAAAAAGAGAAGATATATACGATTTTGTCCTTTATTATCTCTTTTTTCTCTACCTACTTTCATGAATGAGTTAAGAGTTGTGATTTGCAAGGCTTTAAATTTGTGTGCATTTAGTTGGGAAGGAGAGATGAAATCAGTTAGGGACATTTTATGTAATTGACTAATCCTTCGACAAAATGCACTTTACTTGTAATTAGGTAGATCTAGGATGAGTTTAGTACTTCAAGAAACATGTTGTTCAAGTCAAGTGTTAAAGTCATGAAGATCTGACCAAGAAATAAATGAAGAAGAGTTGTTCAATAAAACTTGACAGCAATCTATGTTGTTCAAATCAAATGTTAAAGTCATGACGATCTGACCAAGAAATAAGTAAAGAAGAGTTGTTTATTAAAACTTGATAGCAATCTTGACAGAAAAACTTCTATCGAGATTTAAAGTTGAAGCTTGATAGAAGCTTGACACAAGCTGTTTCTGTCGAGACTTACGAAATCAAGAATTCTAGATTTGATTTTTGGTCCATACTTGTATATTTGTATAGGGTTTCTTCTTTCATAACCCTAGACATATATAAAGATTATTTTAAAGGCTGTCGCGCATGCAAATAGTGACCTAGTTCATTATTCTCTCTGAAGAAGCTATTGCGTCTTTACACCAGGGGTTTTGTGACCAAGGAGCTTCTTGATCTTCATTGTTAATGAACTAAAGAACTTTGTAGCCAATAACCTCTTCAAGTTGCTGGAGTTTGTAACGTACTGGAATCTGTGTATCATTAGTTAGTCACATACTGGGATTCGTGCATTGAATGAAAAGATTGCTGCTACAATACAAGTCCAATTGGATATTGGGGTAAGGGTTCAACTGTAGGTTAGTATTTCGAGATAGCCCAAACGGTTTGGTAAGATTCCTTATACTTGTAACCACTTGTGATTGATAATAGTGGATTTTTGGGAGTGGTGACCTTAAAATCACCTAGTGAGATTTTGTCTCAGTGGGTTTTTCTATTCATAAACAAATCACCTGTTACAAATTCTTTTTTTCTGCTGCATTTAATACAGTCGGTGATTTGTTTATGCTACCACGCTATTGCATGTAATTGAACCTAATTAATTAATTTGGGTAATTAATTAATTTGCAAGGGGTCAATTCATTTTAACCTAACAAAATTGATCTGGAATTGAATAGGAAAGAGAGATAAACTTTGGAAATTTGGAATTTATTATGAGAAAAAAAGGGGTGGTCAGTATTGTATCGTGTACAAAATGTTTCGTATTATAAGGGCGTATCGTAAATATTCATGAATTATATGATACATAGGTGTGTATCGTATTGTAAAATCATAAGTATCATATGATATATAGGATTTAAAATGAGTTTGTTTTTTTATTAAAATTTGTGATTTATATGAGTCTAACAAGTTATTAGACTTGTTTTTATTACAAAATTATAGGGCTAATTGATTGAATCTAATGAAATAACATGTTCATGAGTTTTTCCTCCCTTCTCTCTTTCACCAAAAAAATTTGGACTACACTCTTGACACTTTCACCTCTGTATTTGCAATTTTTTTTTTCTATACTATGAATAAGATATTAATGACAGTATAATCATTTTATTTTTGAGTTTATTGTTATAAGTCAATAAGAAGCTAGAATGCGAAGAAAAAATTTAAAGAAAAAAATTATTAAAATGAAAGAACAAGAAGAGATATTAAATGTTGATGAAGAAGAAGAAAATTTCAGTAAATAAATAATTTTGTAAGGCGATGCACATGATGATAACATTGACTTAAATAGAATTGATTAGAGAAGACAATGAATATGATGAAATGAAAGTATTATTTTGGCTCATATGTTATATACTATTACTTTTGAATATAATCAATTTGAATGTGTATGTTAACATGTGGTAATTTGATTTATTTAGATTTGTCAAATATTATTACGTAAGTGATTATTAAATTAGTCCTAATTTGAATATATTTCAAATTTATAATGAATATATCTTTAATATATGTATATCTATATGTATTTTATTAATTGTTTTAGGTGTTTGCATATCTTATGATGCATGATATGATACCCAAAAAAAAAAAAAAAAAAATCAAAAATCAATTTATGATGCGATTCATATTTTGATAACTATGAATTAAGACCAAAAACTTCGAAATCATTATTTAAGTTGTGCCTTTTTTGTTAATTGACAAAAATAATATCCCTTTACCACATGAGTATGATAGAAGTTAGAAGGACTAAAAATTAGAATAAGAATTAAATTTGGCGTAAATGATAGAATGAAATTGTGGGGGGTGAAAGCCCAGACATGCTTATTGGGCTGTGGGCCCTGTCCTGTGGAACACTGTATGTCCGAGAGTAATGGCGGGTCAGGGAAGAATTCAGCTGAACGCAGCCAACCCAGAAGTAGAGGAAGAGCAACGTCCAAAGAGATCACATTTTCTCCGAAGAGTATACCCTCCTCGGACGTAAAGTGTCTTGACCTAACCAGTAAATAGAAGTTCCGAATGTACTCTCGAGCAACCCCGACGACAAAGATAAGCTCTTGGCATGTCTAGGGATGACTGGTGCAAGAAAATATCTTGAGGAAAAGCTGCCATCACCGCATTAAATGCACTGCAGCTGCTTTTCTGGTCGCATTAATGTGGAGAAGACTCCTGAACAGTGTAATCTCAACTACCACCACTAACGGAGGGGCAAAGAAAGTACCTGATGGGACATACACTCAAGTGGATACTTAGATGAAGAACAAATGGACGGTGGAGATGATAGAAATGGATGCTATATAAGTGAGAGAGGTCTTTGATAAAAGGAGGAGCAAAAAACGAGGGGAGAGAGGGAAAAATTGGAGAATCCTTATTGTAGTTTCAAGAATTGTAACTGTCTCACATTTTAATAATAAGCCTCTTCGGACAGACATTTGAAAAGGAAGGCGAATATAATCTCATGTCAATGAATCCTCAATCGATATAATTAACCTCTGTTTGATTCACACCTAGCCCAACTCTTTTGCCCACTCTCTACAAATTTATTGTCTTGGGTTCGTTGGGTTCGTAAACCCGTCCCTCATGGGCCTGGGCTGCCAAATCAGACCCTACAATTGGCACCGTCTGTGGGAAGAGTTCGTGCAGGGGTGAAAACAACAGTGAAGGATGGTTGAACAAGGCCAATAGTAGGCAGAGTCAAGGGCATCCCAGCATGCGGACCCCTTCCTTAATTTGGAGCAGAGATAGGATTGCGAGGGCAGCGCACACACCGTGCACACTGGGCAAAGCCATTCACGCGACGAGAGTTACATGTCCTATACACAGAAGAATCGGGATTTGCAGCTGTAGGTAGAAAAGTTAAAAAGGGAGCTGCGTCACGCAAAATGGAAACGAGTTCCTTCACACTACGATGAGGAGTCTGATGACCAACAGGACCCCACTTACCAGCAAAAATCGCGAACGCCAGCTAGTGAGTCCTTTTCCTACCAGGAGGAGCGTCGTCATGAGAAGTAACCTCCGAGCCTACCACGTGGAAGTGTAGGGAACGACGCCATGAGCAAGGCCTTAAACCAAATCTCTAGATCGCCCTTCAAATGCAGGATTGAGGAAGCAAGGCTCCCCCGGCATTTTAACCAACTGGCGTTCACCGTCTATAACGGTAAAACGGACCCAGTAGAACATGTCAGTCATTTTAACCAGCAGATGGCAGTCTACTCTAGGAACGAAGCTTTGATGTGCAAGGTCTTCCCCTCCAGCCTCGGTCCGGTTGCGATGATGTAGTTTGACAGCATAAAGGAGGACTCCATTAACTCCTTCAAAGAACTCACTCAAGCCATTGGTTCACGTTTTGTCACCTGCCGAAGAGTGTCCAGGCCCTTGTCCTTTCTGCTCTCCTTGAACATACAAGAGGGCGAGTCTCTAAAGGCGTATTCGGATAGGTACTGAGAGATGTTTAACGATATGGAGGGCAACTTTGATGTGATGGCCCTCAACACGTTCAAGCTCAGCCTCCCCACTGACCACGGCTTGAGGACATCATTGTCTGGCAAGCCAGTCACTAGCATACGTCAGCTGATAGACCACAACGAAAATTATAAAAGGGTTGAAGAGGACTAGCAACAAGGGAAGGGCAAGAAAAGGTTATCCCCCAAGAGAGAAGGGACTTCAGGTCGGATCGGCTCTGCGGCAATAAACCACAGAGGGATTTTTCTGCAACTGGAGCAGCGAGCCCTCAAACAGTCAACGCTGTATTCAAGGAGCCAGTACACCAAGTTCTGGAAAAGATTAAGGGCGAACTATTCTTCCGATGGTCGAATAAGATGGTGGGAAACCTCGAAAGGCGCAATCATAATCTCTTCTGCCAGTATCATCAGGATTATGGGCATACCACGGAGGATTGCAAGAGCCTGTGGGACCACCTGGACCAACTAGTCCGAGACGGCAAATTGAAACACCTTCTGCACCACTTTAGTGGCTGAGAAAGCCATACAAACACAGAGCCCCAGAGAGATAATCCATCCAAGCCTCCGTTAGGAACTATCAATGTTGTCCTCGTCGCACCAGGAAGAACAGGATCCTTGCCCTCAAAGGTGATGTCAGTTGCCAGTTCGTCCACAACTGATGCCTGCCAAAACCCAAAGAAAGCTAAGGTGTCAGCGCAACTGGTCATAGGGTTCTCGGATGAAGATAAGATGGGGACCATCCAACCCCATGACGACACCTTAGTAATTACCCTCAGGATTGGGGGATACGACGTTAAGAGGGTGATGGTGGACCAGGGCAGTGTCGTGGAAATAATGTACCCAGATCTTTACAGGGGGCTGGGTCTAAAACCTCAGGACTTAATGCCGTATGACTCTCCCCTCGTGAGTTTCGAGGGAAGAGTTGTCACCCTGAAAGGCCAGATACGCCTCCCTGTGCAGACCGATTCTGAAGTGGTAGAGATAGATTTCGTAGTTGTGGATGTGTATTCACGATATACGGCGATCGTAGCTAGACCCTGGCTCCACGCACTAGAGGCTGTCTCTTTTACTCTACATCAGAAGGTCAAATACTCGTCTGAAGGACAAGTTTGTGAAATTCAAGGGGACCAGTCTATGGCCCGCTGATGCTTGGTGGCCGCTATTCGGCATGCACCAGAAACAGAGCACCTGTCTAAAGCTGAGAAGGATTTATAGCAATTAAAGCCTCGAGAATCACTTGCCAAAAATCCAGAAGAAAGAGCTAGGTGCGAGGATTTGACAAAAGTCACCATTGGAGACAATCCAGAAAAATTCTTTTAAGTCGGATTCGAGCTGCCTCTTCTAGAAAGGGAAGAGCTAGTAGAATTCCTCAAGAAAAATCTTGACGTATTTGCTTGGGATGCCTATGAAGCCCCAGGGGTCGACCCGGAATTCATTTGTCATCATCTGAGAGTTAACCTACTTGTGACCCCTAAGAAGCAGCCTCTTCGGTGCCCATCTAAGGAACATGCTGAGGCAGTAAGGGAAGAGGTAACGAAGCTCAAGCAAGCTGGAGCTATTAAGGAAGTTTTCTACCTTGAGTGGCTAGTGAATACAGTGGTAGTGAAGAAAAAGAGTGGGAAGTAGCGAGTGTATGTGGACTTCATCGATTTAAACAAGGCTTACCCTAAGGACCCGTTCCCAATGCCAAAGATTGATCAGCTGGTGGATGCCACTGTCGGCTATCCTCGGATGAGCTTCCTGGATGCCTTCCAAGGCTACCACCAGATACCCTTGGCCCTAGACGACCAGGAAAAGATCGCTTTCGTCACCCCTATTGGTAACTACCACTATAAGGTAATGCCATTTGGCCTAAAAAATGCGGGATCCACCTATCAGAGAATGATGACGAGAATGTTTGAGCCGCAGCTTGGTAGAAACATCGAGATTTACATTGATGACATGGTGGTGAAAAGTAGGATTATCGCTGAGCATATAAAGGAACCTTGAAAGTACCTTCGAAGTCCTCAGGAAATACAAGCTGCGCCTAAACGCTTCTAAATGCTTATTTGGCGTAGGATCTGGCAAGTTTTTGGGATACATGGTAACCCACAGGGGTATTGAGGTTAACCCCGACCAGATAAAAGCAATCAACAATTTGCGAGCTCCTCGGAATCCTAGAGAAGTCCAAAGAATGACTGGGATGACGGCTGCCTTGAACCGATTCATCTCCCGGTCAGCAAACAGATGTCGGCCCTTCTTCTCCTTGCTCAACAGGTGGAAGGGATTCGAGTGGACTGAAGAATGCGCTATAGCCTTTCAACAACTCAAGGACTATCTAGCTCGGCCACCAATTATGTCCAGTCCTGAGCCGGACGAAGTCTTGTTTGCTTTCATTGGGGTGGCTCCCTGTGTTGTGAGCCTGGTACTAGTCCGAGCAGATTGCGGCTTACAAAGACCAGTCTATTACGTAAGTAAATCACTGCATGAAGCTGAGACCCGTTACCTGCCACTGGAAAAGGCCATCCTAGCAGTAGTGCTGGGTACACGAAAACTACCTCACTATTTCCTGGCCCATACTGTCATCGTCCTTACTCAGCTCCCCTTTAAGGCTATACTCCGAAGCGCTGACTACACTGGGTGGATTGCTAAGTGGGGTACTATCTTAGGGGCCTTTGACATTAAGTACATGCCCTGCACATCAGTCAAAGGCCAAGTCTTAGTGGACTTAGTAGCCGAATTCACGGAGCCTCATTTGGAGGAAGTGATACCAACGTCGGACATGGATGAAAAATCGGTTGCCATGATCTCTCAATTAGGTCCCCCTCGTTGGGAAATGTAAGTGGATGGCGCAGCAAATCAAAAGGGTTCTGGCATAGGACTAGTGTTAGTCTCTCCAGAGAAAATAGTTATTGAAAGATCACTCAGACTGAACTTCACCACCACGAACAACGAAGCCGAATACAAACCCTGCTGACAGGAATGGCCATGGTTCAAAGAATGGGAGGAAATTCGTTGGAAGCGTTCTCGGACTCGAGACTGGTAGTAGGACAAGTGCAAGGAGAATTCGAAGTGAAAGATGAGAGAATGCAGCGATACCTGAGTCGAGTTAAACGCTTACGATCAGGTTTTGACTTATTCAATTTGTTGCACATCCCCAGAAACGGTAATGCACATGTCGATTCCCTGGCCACACTTACCACCTCCTCGGTGCAAGGTCTACCAAGGGTCATCCTCGTCGAGGAACTGTAGGAGCCTACAGAAGCGAGGGTGGAGGCAGTATGGGTTCACCAGATCAGGGCCGAGCCTAGTTGGATGGATCCTATCATTAACTTCTTGCGACATGATGTTTTGCCCCAGGAAAAAGAGAAGGCTGATAAAGTCTGAAGAAAAGCAACCAGGTTCTGGCTATCTGAGGACCAGAGACTGTATAAATGATCCTATACAGGACCATACCTGCTGTGCGTCCATCTTGAAGCCGCTGAATTGCTACTGGAAGAGCTGCATGAAGGGAATTGTGGGAGTCACACTAGGGGTAGATCTTTGGCCCATCGAACCATTACGCAAGGTTATTGGTGGCCGAACATGCAAAACAAAGCTCAGGAATACATGAAAAAATGCGATCAGTGTCAATGATTCGTGCCGAATATACACCAGTTAGGTGGGACCTTTAACCCACTATCCAGCCCGTGGCCTTTCACTCAATGGGGCTTGGATATCGAGGGGTCATTCCCCAAGGCTGCAGGGAACAAGAAATACCTGCTAGTCGGCACTGACTACTTTACTAAATGGGTCGAAGCGGAAGCTCTGGCTAACATCCGAGATGTGGACGTACAAGAGTTCATGTGGAAGAACATCGTCACTCGTTTCGGAATCCCGCATACTCTCATCTCGAAAAATGGTCTGCAGTTCGATAGCAAGGCATTTAGGAGTTATTGCAGTGAATTAGGAATCACGAACAGGTATTCCACCCCAGCTTATCCCCAGGGCAACGGCCAGGCTGAAGCCGTCAACAAGGTCATTGTATACGGTTTAAAGATGAGATTGGACGACGCAAAGGGCAAATGGGTAGAGGAGTTGCCGCATGTACTTTGGGCCTACAGAACTACGCCTCGTAGATTTACTGGGGAAACCCCTTTTTCAATGACCTATGGGGCCGAAGCTGTAATACCCTTGGAGAATGGATTCCCAACTTTGAGAACCACTTTGTTCAACTTGACCAACAACAATGAATAGCTCGAGAAGAGTTTGGACCTAGTCGAGGAAAAAAGGGAGAATGCGATGGTTCGCCTGGCACATTATCAACAAAAGCTCCAACAAGGCTACGACGCCAACGTAAAGCCGAGGCCTTTGGAACTTGGTGATCTAGTACTGAGGAAAGTTGTTGGCACTGCAAAGAACCCAGCTTGGGGAAAATTAGGGCCTAACTGGGAGGGGCCATGTCGTATTACTTCAAGGGCTAGCATAGGGGCATACTTCCTGGAAGATCTAGATAGCCATGTGATACCTCGCCCTTGGAAAGTAAACAACCTCAAAAGATATTATTATTAATCGGAATTTTCCGTTAAACAGCATGCCGACTCGTAATCTAAATCGTACTTTCCTAATTGTTTAAACTTAAACCCATTCATGCCTATAGTCCTCGGACTAGATGATTTGGGTTAGTTAACACTCCGTTACAATTTTTTTAAGTGTTTAAACTTAAACCCATTCATGCCTGTAGTTCTCGGACCAGATGATTTGGGTTAGTTAGCACTCCGTTACAATTTTCCTAAGTGTTTAAACTTAAACTCATTCATGCCTGCAGTCCTCGGACCAGATGATTTGGGTTAGTTAGCACTCCGTTACAATTTTTTGAAGTGTTTAAACTTAAACCCATTCATGCCTGTAGTCCTCGGACCAGATGATTTGGGTTAGTTAGCACTCCGTTACAATTTTTCTAAGTGTTTAAACTTAAACCCATTCATGCCTGCAGTCATCGGACCAGATGATTTGGGTTAGTTAGCACTCCGTTACAATTTTTCTAAGTGTTTAAACTTAAACCCATTCATGCCGATTTGGGTTAGTTAGCACTCCGTTACAATTTTTCTAAGTGTTTAAACTTAAACCCATTCATGCCTGTAGTCCTCAGACCAGATGATTTGGGTTAGTTAGTACTCCATTACAATTTTTCTAAGTGTTTAAACTTAAACCCATTTATGCCTGTAGTCCTCAGATCAGATGATTTGAGTTGGTTGGCACCCCCTTACAGTTTTCCTAAGCGTTACAACTTAAGCTCGTTCATAGCCTGTTAGTAAGTTTTATACTAGGGGTTTCTCTTAGTACTAATTTTTGCTTACATCTTCTACATGATATGATGAATGAGTTTGGCTATATTGTTATCTCAATTAAAAGGAACAGTCATTTGCAGCAATAACGAGTCATAAAGAATGTAAGAGGAGACACGAAATAAAAGTGAAAGAGTTTTCATTAATTAAAAAGGAGAAAAGTTTACAAAATCCTCACCAAACAGAAGAAAATATAGTAAATACAAAATAAGAAACCCCTAAGTCCCTAGGCTTTCTTCTGAGAGACCGAAGGATCAGCAATTTGGTCTTTGGACTCTGGGAGGGTCTTTTTCTCCGTCAAAGCTTTGCCCTTGTCCTGAGGAGCTTCAACAGGCTCGTCAGACCGACCAGATTCCTTTGCAACCTCGAGGCTAGCTGGGGGGAGTTGGCCGATTATGGTTGCTCCGAAGCCTTAGGAAGCTGTGTGGGAGGAGGAGGATCAGACCCTGGGAGTACTTGGATTTCAGGGTCATAATAAATGCTCCCAGGTAACCTCAGGTCAGAATCGAGGGGGACTCCAGCAGCGTCCAACACCTTTTGCCAAGTTACATCACAGTAATCTCAGGCAATTGTGGCAAATTGCTCTGTAAGCTGGTTCCCGACCTCTTCTACCCCCAGCTGGTCAGCTGCCTTCCTCTCAGCCTCAATTGCCTCCTTTGCTAGCCGAGCATTCTCCTTGGCTACTCGGGCATTCTCCTTGGCTTTCTGAAGCTCGGCCTTGAAACCTTTCACCATCTGCCTCTCAGTTGCTAGGTTGATCTCTGCCAGGTTCAGCCTTTTGCGCTGATCTTCGGCTTGAGACTTAGCGTTCTTTAGACCAGCGTCAAGGCTGTTCCTCTGGTTGGTCATGTCCTTTAGCTGCTCAGAGAGTAGAGTGTAATTCTCTTTGAAGCTATCCAGAGACCTTTCGGCCTCCGATTGGGATTGGGCCGTAACTTGGGCCTTGAGGTGGGCTTTCTTGTTCCACTTCTCGGCCACGTATATCTGCTGGGTAACCTGCATGACAAGAGTTATCAACGTAGAGTAAAGGCAGAGGCAAAATAAAAAAGGGAGGGGGGGTACATAAACTAAGGTGATCAGTCCACTCACTATGGCAATATCCCTCTTGAGGGACTAGAAGAGCTCGTACTGGTTGAAGCGCCGATACGAGTCCATATCCTTCGGGAGAAGAAGAGGCTATTCCAGAGCCTCGGCAACAAGGCCTGCCCTCCCCCCATCGTAGTTTTTGAGGGAGGTATCCCAGGGGATAGGGGCTCCGTTTAACTTCAACTTGGGGCACCAGACGCGGGGCCCTCGGCGCACCTCGGCCACGTGTATGTCCTCTCTACTCTCAGTGGAGGAGGCCTTCTTGTCACTTTTTGCTGCATAGCCCCTCTTGGAGGGGCCACCTCCCTCTCCTCGACATCAACAATTGGTCTTTTCTTTTTCGGATTTGGCACTTGCTTGGCGCCAAGATCCATAGGAATCTGAGGGGGCGGCGGTGGAAGGTTCGTAACTGGCTGAGACGTTTTAGTCCCTTTCGTCTCTGCCTTAGTGCCCCTCCTCTTCATTTGGCTCTTTAAATCCACCATGTCGTCGTCCGAAGAATCTTCGGGAAGGGCAGTTATCAAAATGGAGTGGACACTGGACTGCCTGTCACCTTCTTCCTCAGCGTCCGAGAGCTCTATCACACGCTCCCCTCCTGCAGCTTCCACTCCGAACGCAAATTTGTCAATTTGCTCCTCTAATGACGAGGTAGATGAACCGACCCTCTCGCCCACTACGACCAGCTCAAGGGGAACTTGCCGAATCAACTGGGTGAGTGAGAGCACAGCTTGGGGGTTTGGATGGGGAACAGGGGCGAGGTCGTATGATGCCAAGAAGCCTTTTTGGGTAACGTCTATACGGTTCAGATGATAATTCCCCTGTGTTATTGCGTTGCCGATCGGCTGGAAGTGCTTCGGTTTCGCCTTGTACCCGAGGATAAGCGGAGCCGACCTGAGCTACCCGTCCTCACTCACGAAGATCTCTGACCTTAGTAGGTAGTTGAGGGCAGCAGCGTTTGTGAGGGTAAGCCAAGGAGCAACCTGGTCTCTATCTGTTACAAATCAAAGCAGAATTCAGTCAGAGATTCAGAAATAGCAGTACAAGGAAATTGAAAACTGCTACGAGCCGAGGATCCCAATCCTATTGTTAGTGAACCTAAGTCTAGTGTGCCCCACCTGGCTCTCCTCGCGTGGTCAGATAGTGGTGACCGTTGTGCTATGCGCCCGAAACGATCACATAATCATCCTTCATCCCCTTGTTGGATTTAGGAAGACAGGAGACGAGCCTAACAATATCGGACCGGGATTTTAAGTAATATCTCGCCCTTTGTTAGTTGTGACACTTGTACATGAATGCGACGTCCAGCTAGCTGAGCCCCAGTCCTAGGTGACGGTCGAGATCATCAACTGCCCCTAAGATCCTAAACATGTTAGGCGCACACTGGTCGGGACTAAGCCTATGGTTTCAGAGGTAGTTAGTGATGATAGGGCCCATGGGGATGGTCATCCCCCCTTCTAAGAAAGCAATAACGGGAATTACAACTTCGCCCGTTCTTCGGTCTGTTAGTATCTTCTCGGGTGGACAATACCTCACACCCACATTTGGGGGTATGCGGTAGGTGGCCCTAAATTTTTCCAACTGGGCAGGACTATCCACCAGGTATTGGAGTTTGCCCATCACGACTAAACGGAAAGATGGAAGTGCTGAGTGCGGTGATCGGAGAACAACTGCTCGAAAGTTGAGGCAACGGGCCGAAGAGAAAATTGAAGGATCGGAAGGATGAAAACTTATAGGAACTAAACTGGAGAACGATCTTCGAACTTGCACAAGGATCCTCAAGGGTTCTATGAAAGATTGAGATCGATGGCTGAAAGAGTGCAGTGAAGCTGTGTGCTTGTTCTCGCTAGGAAGTCTGATAGTTTGCAAAATGAAGAAGAAACCCCTCCCCCTGAGATTTTATACGGGGTGAAATGAAGGGGCAAGAGTTATTTCGCTCAAATCCCGGGGAAGAAGCACGCTCGTTGGATTGACGGCCCATCGTTGGATATGAAAGACAAGGCGCCGCCTGGAGTAATTAATGCAGCGCCTCGGAAATATGAAAACAAACATTGGCAATAATGAAGCGCTCCTATCTAGGCCTACGTGCGCGTCGGTTTAAATAGTTGTCCCTCCTCAAACTTCTCACCTCTCGGCAAGTCAAAACCCCACTTTTTCTCTTCGGATGCGAGGGAAAAATTGGGATTTTGAGGGGCTATTGTGGGGGGTGAAAGCCCAGACATGCGTATTGGGCTGTGGGCCCTGTCTTGCGGAACATTGTACATCCGAAGAGTAATGGCAGGTCGGGGAAGAATTCAGCTGAGCGCAGCCAACCCAGAAGTAGAGGAAGAGCAACGTCCGAAGAGATCACATTTTCTCTGAAGAGTATACCCTCCTCGGACGTAAAGTGTCTTAACCCAACCAGTAAATAGAAGTTCCGAATGTACTCTCGAGCAACCCCGACGACAAAGATAAGCTCTTGGCATGTCTAGGGATGACTGGTGCGAGAAAATGTCTTGAGGAAAAGCTGCTGTAGGGACCAGATTTGGGCTCTTCTTCAAGTTGAGAGAGTAGGCCCAGATCTAGCTTGCCCTTTAATGAATTTATAGAGAGTGGGCTCAAGAACTAGGCCCTAGTAAGGGGTGCAACTGCCTTGCATGGTTGCATGTGGATTTGTCAACTTAAACATGAATTGGGATGCACAATGATGCTCCTCAGACTAGTCTTCCAAAACTTGGCATTCTTATTACTTCTTTTAAGATTGATTATAAAGGTCTAGAGGACACAGGTCACTACAGAATTTCTTAATGCCGATCTCCCGTCCTCCTTTCAGGAGAGACTCCTTACGTTATATACTTTTCTAAACTAATCCTAACCCTCCATTTGTTGATCAGTCAGGCCACCACTTGAGAGCCTGTTCCATCAGTCGTATCCTCATTGCTCCAGTGGGTTGCAGCACCCAAGGCAGCACTGTTCAGGAGTCCTATTCTCATTAATGTGGCCAGGACGTTGGTTGAGGGCATTCAATGCAGAGGTGACAGCTCGCCTAAGGCTTGCTTCTTCGCCGTGCTCCCGTCGCCGACGCGTGGCATTGGACCCTCTCCTCCTCGGATATTCAAGAAGACCCCTCTTTGGTGGGGTGGTGCTCGTGTTCTTCCGAGGTCTTAGATGCTCGAGGACGGGGCCATCCTCGGATATGTTTCTCGGGGGCTGGACCTCGCGCTTTCATCCTCGGACCTCTCATGCATCCTCGGCGCGGGCCTTTGGGCCTGGCTTGGAGTGGGCCAAGGTTGCCTGATTTTCTGGCCCCATAGCTGCCATCACCGCATTAAATGCACTGTAGCTGCTTTTCTGGCCGCATTAATGTGGAGAAGACCTTTGAACAGTGTAATCCCAGCAACCACCACTCACGGATGGGCAAAAAAAGTACCTGATGGGACATACACTCAAGTGGATGCTTAGATGAAGAACAAATAGACAATGGAGATGATAAAAATGGATGCTATATAAGCGAGAGAGGTCTCTGATAAAAGGAGGAGGAAAAAATGAAGGGAGAGGGAAAAATTGGAGAATCCTTATTGTAGTTTCAAGAATTGTAACTGCCTCACATTTTAATAATAAGTCTCTTTGGACAAACATTTGAAAAGGAAGACGAATATAATCTCATGTCAACGAATCCTCAATTGATATAATTAACCTCTATTTGATTCACACTTAGCCCAACTCTTTCGCCCACTCTCTACAAATTCATTGTCTTGGGTTCGTTGGACTTGTAAACCCGTCCCTCTTGGGCCTGGGCTGCCAAATCAAATCCTACAGAAATTATGAAAATGAGATTTTCTAATAATAACTTAATGAGTAATGACTTGCCAACTTGTATTCAGCCCAATTAATGGTCTAAAAAGTGAAAAATAAACATTGTTTGTCATTTAGAGCATTCATATGAGCAAAATATTCCGTTTATTTTTAGTATAAAAATCTACTTTTTTTTTTATTTTTTTATTTTATATATTCACTTTTTTAAAATTTCTGCATCAGATTATCTATTTTATGTTATATTATATTAAATTATCAATTTTACATGATTTTTTTTAATTATTTATCTTTTTTCACATATAATAACTACCACTTATTCTCTTCCTTCAATTTTAGGACACGAAAATAAAGAATAAAAAATTATATGCAAAGTGAATAGTAGCAGTGTAAACTATAGTAGCTTTATAAATTTATACATTTTTAGTTTAATTGCCGTGAATGATTTTAGAAATTATATATGTAAAAATGATATATATTTTTCCTATTTTGAATTATTTGATGTAAATGCCCTTATTATGAACGCTGTGATTTGAAGGCTTTAAATTTGTGTTTGGTTGTAAAAAAGTAGATTAAAAATTGAACTGGAATTGAATAGGAAAGAGAGATGAAGTAGAACTGGAAATTTGGAATTTGCTGCGAGAAAAAGTCACAGGCCTTGCCGCCTTGGTCCTCACTGGGCAAATAGTAGCCAAATACAATCATCCAAGAATAAGTCACATGCCTTGCTGGCTTGGTCCTCACTGGATAAATAAAACAGTCAAATAATACAATCTTCCACTTTCACAATCCCCAATAAAATACTCAAATAGAATCTTCCAAATAGTTTCGTAATAAAATACTCAAATACTACGATCTTCCAACACATTTTGACATCAATAATATTATCTCATTTAGCAAAAATAAAAGGACCTTTTGAGGCAAAGTCAGATTTTTTTTTTTTTTTTTCAACTGTGCCATTTTTATTTTATAAAATTTATAAGTATAACCTATTAATTATATATTGTAGGGGCTTCGTTTTTGGAAGGGCACCCTCAACAATGAATTTGTAGAGAGTGGGACAAAGGGTTTGGCTCCAGCCGGCCCCTCGCAGGTGCTCCTTGAGCTTTTCCTCGTTTGTTCTTCGTCTGGGGTTGCTCCTCGGGTGGCGTCCGAGGAGGCGCCCCTTCACAAGAGGGGCTATTTGCCTTATATACTCTTTTTAGTTTGATCCTGGCCTTACAGCTGTTGGCCATCCAGGCCACTGCTTCTAGAGCTTGTCCTATCAGACAGGTTCTTCACCATGCTGTGGGTTGCGGCCTCCAAGGTTGTACTGTTCAGGGGTCTTGTCACCATTAATGTAGCCTGGAGGGTCAGGCAAACACCTTAAGTGTGGATGTGACCACCTACTCTGAGTTTGCCCCCTACCCAAGATTAGACTAGGCGTGCCGAGGAAGGGTGTCTCCTTGGCATGGGTCCGAGAAGGGCTAAAACCCTTTGGGCGACTATTTGGGATGATTGTCCTCCTCGGCTTGGGTCTTGGGCCAGCCTAAAGGTGGGCCGGGGGTTCCGGGCTCACGGGCCCCACAATAGCCCCTCAAAACCCTGCTGCACGTTTTCTCGGACGGGGAGGAGGGTTTTGCAAACCTCGGCCCTTATGTTCCGGAAGGCCTTCCGCTGGCTGGTTCTTCCTCGAGTGGCTGGATCGACACTCAGACCCTTCAGTAGGTAGTCAGTTTCTCCACAGGACTAGGTCTTTGGACCATGCAGGGCCTTGGTTCCGTTGTAAATGGCTAGCTCCCCATAAGCTTGAGTCCGTAGACCATGCAAGACCTAGGTGCGATTGCTGCCTTCAGAGCGAGTGGCTAGCTCCCCGTAGGCTTGGGTCCGAGGACCATGCAAGACCTAGGTGCAGTTGCTGCCTTCAGAACGAGTGGCTAGCTCCCCGTAGGCTTGGGTCCGAGGACCATGCAAGACCTAGGTACAGTTGCTGCCCCCGATGGTAAGTGGCTAGCTCCCCATAGGCTTGATTCCGTAGACCATGCAAGACCTAGGTACAATTGCTGCCTTCAGAACGAGTGGCTAGCTCCCCGTAGGCTTGGGTCCGAGGACCATGCAAGACCTAGGTACAGTTGCTGCCCCCGATGGTAAGTGGCTAGCTTCCCATAGGCTTGAGTCCGTAGACCATGCAAGACCTAGGTACAATTGCTGCCTTCAGAACGAGTGGCTAGCTCCTCGTAGGCTTGGGTTCGAGGACCATGCAAGACCTAGGTACAGTTGCTGCCCCCGATGGTAAATGGCTAGCTCCCCATAGGCTTGAGTCCATAGACCATGCAAGACCTAGGTACAATTGCTGCCTTCAGAACGAGTGGCTAGCTCCCCGTAGGCTTGGGTCCGAGGACCATGCAAGACTTAGGTACAGTTGCTGCCCCCGATGGTAAGTGGCTAACTCCCCATAGACTTGAGTCCGTAGACCATGCAAGACCTAGGTACAGTTGCTGCCTTTAGAATGAGTGGCTAGCTCCCCGTAGGCTTGGGTCCGAGGACCATGCAAGACCTAGGTACAGTTGCTGCCTTCGCGATTTCGCCTTCGTCCCCGAGTGTGAGGACACAGTGTTCACCTCTTTGGGCAACTCAGTCTCACATCGGATGGAAGTTCCTTCCACTAGCCCCTTATAAGCTTCTGGAGCAAGAGTTAGTGTACCACTGCTACACAGTTGCCTTCAATAGGAGTTCATCCTCGGATCCGAGAACTTTGCTTTTAGTGTGAAGACGTCCACGGGTCGTTTTCCGGGAATTGTTTTTCCTCAGGTCGGATTGTGACTCCATTCGTGAAGTTGATCTCGCCTTTAGTTCCTGTTCCTCGTCTTTCTGGTTTACGAGGCGTCGCTTGGCCTTCCGCGCTCCGCGTTTTGACGCTTCGGTGCCTGTAACGCGCCTTCATTAATGCCCTCGTGAATCAACACGAATCTGGCGATTGGCAATCCCCTTGGAATTGGATGGGAATTAATTCCCTTTGACAATCCCCCCTTCGAATTCTGCGTGGCTCAGCTCCCACCGGTTTTCGCCTTCCATAAAAGGCGTTCTGGGGGGAGTGTTTCTCCTCATTCTATGAATCTTCCACCACAAACAGAAATATACACTTTCACCTCCCTGAGCCCCTTTAATACCGCCGCCAGGATTGTCACCAAAGTTAGGAGATTTAGAGTTAAGGGCCGCCGCAGCCCCCACTGGGCCGCCGGCGTGGCAGAGTTTAGGCGTAACACTGGCAGGGCCTTGTACGGTGGCCAGGAGGGACGTCGTTGAAGTACCTAACGTCTCTCCCTAGAGCGCACCTCCGACGAAGGAGGCACGCAAACTCTCGTCATGGCTAGTGCCCGAGTATTGCCGTCTCCGACGGTCAATGCTCGTGCAGTTCGGAGAGGGTCGAGGAAGCATCACGAGGGAGGGTGTTCCGGGGTCCCTGGGTCGGCTTCTCACTTTGTTCAAGCTTTGGTTTCAAGGTGAGCCAGCCCCCAGCCCCCCTTCCCGTGCTTTTACCGTCCAGTTCTCCCATTCTCTGGACGCCGGTAAAAGCACGGGTTGACACTTCCCTCATTCTTGATATTAATTCTTTGCGAGCCTCTTGCCCAGCTAGTTCTAAGATCGGTCCGCCTGGACCTCTGATTGTAGGATTAGTTGGTAGGATTTTTTGTAAAACATGCCTGTCTGAGCCTCTGATTGTATTTGTAATCTTTCTATGAAATAATAAAGATTGTTGTATTTGTAATCTTTTTCTGAAATAATAAAGAACTTTTCTTTTATTTGCTGTTGAATTTTCTTTTCGTACTGCAATTCTTCTCTTCTTCTCTTCTCTTTTTTCTTTTTTCTTTGCACCGCCAACTTTCGAGTAGTAACTACTTTAGAGCGACTGCCGGTTACGCCGGCCAGCGCACTAACCCTTCCCACAGACGGCGCCAATTGTAGGGGCTCCGTTTTTGGAAGGGCACCCCCGACAATGAATTTGTAGAGAGTGGGACAAAGGGTTTGGTTTCGGCCGGCCCCTCGCAGGTGCTCCTTGAGCTTTTCCTCGTTTGTTCTTCGTTTGGGGTTGCTCATCGGGTGGCGTCCGACTCTTTGCCTTATATACTCTTTTTAGTTTGATCCTGGCCTTACAGCTGTTGGCCATCCAGGCCACTGCTTCTAGAGCTTGTCCCATCAGACAGGTTCTTCACCATGCTGTGGGTTGCGGCCTCCAAGGTTGCACTGTTCAGGGGTCTTGTCACCATTAATGTAGCCTGGAGGGTCAGGCAAATACCTTAAGTGTGGATGTGACCACCTACTCTGGGTTTGCCCTCTACCCAGGATTAGACTAGGCGTGCCGAGGAAGGGTGTCTCCTCAGCATGGGTCCGAGAAGGGCTAAAACCCTTTGGGCGACTATCTGGGATGATTGTCCTCCTCGGCTTGGGCCTTGGGCCAGCCTAAAGGTGGGCCGGGGGTTCTGAGCCCACGGGCCCACACATATATATATATACATACAAATATTTGTAATTTGATTTCTAATAAGCTATTTTATCATATTTAACTAAAGAAAAAAAAAAGTTAGATAAAGAAGTCTTAACATAAGTCTATATATTTCCACAAAAAGAAAAAAGAAAAAAAAAAAAGAAGTCTATATAAATATATGTATGTATGTATGTATGTATCATTTACTTTTTTGGTAATCTACTAATTATCTTTTAAATCATATGAATTATAATTAATACACTTTATCATTTATATAAACTTATATATTTTTTTAGTTAAGTATACATTGAATAAATTTTAATTTATTGAGTAAAATGAGGTATAAAAGAAATAATACGCCCCCCCCCACCCAAAAAAAAAAAAAGGGAAAGCATTTAATAATGTGTGAAAATGATATTACTTTATCATCTACTATGCATAACTTGCCACAATAATGTGTGAAAATTAATGTGATTGCAGAGTTAGCAATGAAGTACGATGGAAAGCCATTGCTACATGCAGAGTGCAATGCCACAAATGTTCTAGCTATAATTGAGTCTAGCATGGATGGAGCTGTTATTGGACTAAGGGGGCAATGGCCCTCCTTAAATTTTTTTTTTTTTTTAATATTGCTATATTAATATGTACTAATTTTAGCAATTTTGTTCAATAAAATTACACTTTGCCCCCCTTAATAATGTCATCAATTCTTTTGAGAGTAATGTTATAGCTACAAATATTTTTACAATGTTTATACAAACTATTGAGGTAGCAAATTCTTATTAGTTCGTACACTTGCATCACATTTTACTTATCAATAATGACTCACCACATTAGCAATTTGTAAAATTTTTGTAGTTTTATCATTTTTCACATTTTAAAGAACATAAAAAATTAATAGATTAAATCTAAAACAAAACATACAAGCCTAAAAAAATTAGCCCAACAATAAAAATTACCAATAATAAAACCAAAAAAATTAAGCCCAATCAATTTATTTTACCCAAAACAAACAACTTGGCCACTTAAAAAATTTTAAACAAAAATTCTTAGTATTAAAGCAGTAGGCTCAAGCCGCCGCACATAGTTAGCAGCAGAGTCGCCCCCCAAAATCCAAGTCTTGGCTCTGTCCTTGGAGTCTAGTCTTCTTTACCCTTCTACTTTCGAATAGATGGAAATTATATTTTATTACACTAAACTATAGCTCTATTTATACTTACCACCTAAACTTTCAGAATTACAAGATTATCACCCTAAATTATAATTTGTGTTTCACTTTGCATCCTAATGTCAATTGAGTTATTAACTTGGATAGAAACGCATGTCATGTATGGCTCACATGACCTTTGTGTATACTACATGAAAATACCAAATTTTCATTCTTCAATCCTTTAAAATAAAACTGTTTAACAAAATTTAACCCTTGTGGTGCAACCTAATCTTTGTTTAATGAAGAGTGACATATCAATATTTTTGTGTGGTGTCATGTATGCAAAGATCACATGAAATACTTTTCCGTTTAAGTTAATAATCCAAATGATAGTAGAGTACAAACTAAAACACTAATTATAGTTTAGAATAATAATCGTATATTGTAAAAGTTTAGATTGATAAATAACTGAATATAAATCGGAATATTACAATTTCATTGAAATGATGGGTCTTGCGTAAAATTGACATAAATTTTGGGTCTATCTATGAGCGAGGTCTCGGTCCAAATGAACCCTTCGAGTCTTCGACCGTCGTCGATAACACCGTGTGGAAATTTGACACCCTCCTTTTTATTTATTTATATTTGGTAATTACGCCAATCAATAAAAGAACTCAAAAATGAAAAATTGTTCATAGAAAAATTGTTTCCTTTTTGGCTTTTTGCTTTCTCTATTTTTTTTTTCGACTTATGACAGATTAGTGTGGTTGTCTCATAAGTCATACCCCACGGACCACGGTCCACCCTGACCCGACCGGTTAGTGGAAAAAGTAATGCTGTTGTGCTGGCTAGATAAGCTTTTCTTTTTTTTAGTTGTGGTGCGTTAGGTTAGGTAGGACCGTATGAGTTTATTTATTTTATTTAGACTTATCTGGATTTTAAAAGACTAATTTTCATGCGGGAACAAAACAAAAAAGTAATACAAATCTGACATTTTTTTATTAACTAAAATTTAAAAAAAAAATTTCAAAATTTAAAAGAAGATGAAAAGCAACATCTTGAAAACAAAAAAAGAAAAAAAAAAATATTCACGTGATTGGTGGGCAGAACAAATGGGCCGACAGAGAAGAGGAACTTGGATTATCTCGTATCTAATATACTGTTTTTTTAATATTAACTTTATTTATTTTATAATTTTTGCAAATGAAATCATATAATATACCTATCAAAAAAAGAGAAAAGAAAAAGAAATCATACAATATAAAATGTTGTTGAACTTGAACACCTTTTTAAAAAGTTCTAACACTTTCACCGTTTCACACACTTAACTTTTATTTTATTTCATAGGAATTGTTAACGGGGAGACAATAGTTGGAGTCATGTTCTAAGTTGCTTCAATTCTTCTTCACGTTTGTACAATTTCTTATAGATTTCAATAAAGTTTTTCTACCATTCACATTTAAAAAAAAAAAAAATTTACAATTAATGTGAGGGGTCAATACTCAGTTTTGTTGGGAGATAGTTGGTGAAGTCATGTTCCAAGTAGCTTCATCGTGTTTGTACAATTTATTATAGATTTTAATGAAGTTTTACTACCTTTTACATTAAGAAAAAAGTTATACCACCGCACACCTTTTGTGCAGTGGTCATTCCACAAGTATAAATATTTGTAGGGTGTAGGTAGGAGTGGCAATTTTTACTCATATCCATGAACCCACTCATTACCCACCTTATTTGGATAAGTCTTAATCCAACTCATTTGAATATTTGGGTTAAATGGGTAAGATCCATTTGGTTATTTAATTAGATGGGTCTAAATGGATAAACCCACTAATATCCACTAAACCCATCTAAAATTTAAATAAACAACATAAAATCTAAATTTCTAGAAAATGACCAAAATACTCTTGAAACCTAATAAATGACCAAAATACTCCCAAAATCCAAAAAATTACCAAAATACCTCCAAAACCCAAAAAATGACCAAAATACCCAAAAACCTAAAAAAAATTACCAAAATACCCCAAAAACCTAAAAATTACCAAAATACCCCAAAACCCAAAAAGCAACCAAAATACGCCTGAAACCCAAAAAATGACCAAAATACCCCTAAAACCCAAAAAATGACCAAAATACCCCTGAAAATACCCCGAAAACCAAACAAATGACAAAAATACTCCTAAAACCTAAAAAAAGCCCAAAGTATCCACAAAATCTAAAAATATCAACATACCCCAAAAACCTAAAAAATGACCAAAATACTCCAAAAACCTAAAAATTACCAAAAAATGACCAAAATACCCTCGAAACCTAAAAATGACCAAAATACCCCAAAAACAAAAAAATTACCAAAAAAGGACCAAAATACCCCCCGAAACCTAAAAATGACCAAAATGCCCTCAAAACCCAGAAAATGACCAAAATACCCAAAAAACTTAAAAATTACCAAAATACCCCCGAAACCTAAAAATGACCAAAATGCCCTCAAAACCCAAAAAATGACCAAAATACTCCCGAAACCCAAAAAATGACGAAAATACCCCCAAAACCTAAAAATTACCAAAATACCTCCAAAGCCTAAAAATTACCAAAATACCCCCAAAACCTAAAAATGACAAAAAAATGACCAAAATACCCCCGAAACCTAAAAATGACTAAAATACTCTCAAAACCCAAAAAATGACCAAAATACCCCTGAAACCCAAAAAATGACCAAAATACCTCTAAAACCTATAAATAGACTAAAATACCTCCGAAACCTAAAAAATGACCAAAATACTTTTGAAACCTATAAAATGACTAAAATACCCCTGAAACCTGAAAAAATTACCAAATTACCCCGTAACCTAAAAAATGACTAAAATACATCTAAAACCCAAAAAATTACCAAAATACCCCCTAAACTTAAAAAATGATTGAAATATCTTGAAACCTAAAAAAAGGACTAAAATACCCCCTTGAAATTTAAAAAATGACCAAAATACCCCAAAAACCTAAAAAAAATGGCTGAAATACACTCGAAGCCTAAGAATTACCAAAATACTCCCTAAACCTAAAAAATTACCAAAATGCCTTCTAAACCTAAAAAATGACTGAAATACCCCTAAAACCTAAAAAATTATCAAAATACCCTAAAACCTAAAAAATGATTGAAATACCCCAAGACCTAAAAAATGACTAAAATAACACCAAAACCTAAAAAAATGACCAAAATACCCCAAAAACCTAAAAACATGATCGAAATACCCCCCAAACCTAACAATTGCCAAAATACTCCCTAAACCTAAAAAATGACCGAAATACCTCCAAAACCTAAAAAATAATTGAAATACCCCCGAAACCTAAAAAAATTACCAAAATACCTTGAAACCTAAAAAATTATCGAAATACCCCCAAAACCTAAAAACTGACCAAAATAACCCCAAAACCTTAAAAAAATGATTGATAAAAAACCCTTGAAACCCAAATCATGACCAAAATACCGCTAAACATGTAAGATGACCAAAATACAACAGAAACATCTAAAATTACCGATATAGAGGTTCGAGAATATTTTTGACAAATTAAAGGTTCTAAGAGTCTTCCAGTCATTTTATAGGTTTTGAGGAAATTTTAGTAATTTTTTAGGTTTTGAGGGAATTTTAGTATTTTTTTAGGTTTTGGGGTTATTTTGATCATCTTTTAGATTTTAAGGGTATTTTAGTCATTTTTTAGGTGATGAGGGATTTATGTCATCTTTTAGTTTTAGGGTTATTTCAATAATTTTTAGATTTTTTGGTTATTTTGGTAAATTTCTAGGGTTTAGAAGTATTTTGGTAGTTTTTAGGTTTTGGGGTATTTTGGTAATTTTTTAGGTTTTGGGGGGTATTTTGGTCATTTTTAGGTTTTGAGGGTATTTTGGTCATTTCTTGGGTTTCGGGAGTATTTTGGTATTTTTTGAGTTTCGAGGGTATTTTAGTCATTTTTTGGGTTTTGGGGGGGGGGGTATTTTGGTCATTTTTAGGTTTCGGGTGTATTTTGATCACTTTTTGGTTTCAAGGGTATTTTGGTCATTTTTTGAGTTTTGGGGGTATTTTAGTCATTCTTGGGTTTGCCAGTATTTTGGTCATTTTTTGGGTTTCGGGGGTATTTTGGTCATTTTTTGAGCTTTAGGGGTATTTTGGTCGTTCATGGGTTTGGAGGGTATTTTGGTCATATTTTGGGTTTCGGGGGGTATTTTGGTTATTTTTTGGGTTTTGGAAGTATTTTGGTCATTTTTAGGTTTCAAGGGTATTTTGGTCATTTTTTAAGTTTCGGGAGTATTTTGGTCATTTTTGGGTTTCGGGGGGTATTTTGGTCATTTTTTGGGTTTTGGAAGTATTTTGGTTATTTTTAGGTTTCGGGGGTATTTTGGTTATTTTTTAGGTTTCGGGAGTATTTTGATCATTTTTGGGTTTTGGGGTTATTTTGGTCATTTTTTGGATTTTGGAAGATTTTGGTCATTTTTAGGTTTCGGGGGTATTTTGGTCATTTTTTGTGGTTCGGGAGTATTTTGGTTATTTTTTGGGTTTTGGGGGTACTTTGGTCATTTTTGGGTTTTGGAAGTATTTTGGTCATTTTTTGGGTTTCGAGACTATTTTGGTCATTTTTTTTTGGGTTTTGGGGGTATTTTGGTCATTTTTAGGTTTTGGAGGTATTTTGGTCATTTTTTGGGTTTTGGAGGGGTATTTTGGTCATTTTTAGGTTTCGGGAGTATTTTGATCATTTTTTGGTTTGAAGTGTATTTTGGTCATTTTTTGAGTTTCGGGGGTGTTTTGGTCATTCTTGGGTTTTGCGAGTATTTTGGTCATTTTTTGGGTTTCGGGGGTATTTTGGTCATTTTTTGAGTTTCAAGAGTATTTTGGTCATTCATGGGTTTCGAGGGTATTTTGGTCGTTTTTTGAGTTTCGGGTGTATTTTGATCATTTTTTTGGGTTTCGGGGGTATTTTGGTCATTTTTTGGGTTTTGGAAGTATTATGGTCATTTTTAGGTTTCGAGGGTATTTAGGTCATTTTTTAGGTTTCGGGAGTATTTTGGTCATTTTTTAGGTTTCGGGAGTATTTTGGTCATTTTTTGGGTTTTGGAAGTATTTTGGTCATTTTTAAGTTTCGGGGGTATCTTGGTCATTTTTTAGGTTTCAGGAGTATTTTGATCATTTTTGGGTTTTGGGATTATTTTGGTCATTTTTTGGGTTTTAGAAGTATTTTATTCAGTTTTGGTTTTCGGGGGTATTTTGGTCATTTTTTTGTGGTTCGGGAGTATTTTGGTTATTTTTTGGGTTTTGGGGGTACTTTGGTCATTTTTGGGTTTTGGAAGTATTTTGGTCATTTTTTGGGTTTCGAAACTATTTTGGTCATTTTTTGGGTTTTGGGGGTATTTTGGTCATCTTTAGGTTTTAGAGGTATTTTGTTCATTTTTTAAGTTTTGGTGGTATTTTGGTAATTTTTAGGTTTCGGGGATATTTTGGTCATTTTTTGGGTTTTAGGGGGTACTTTGGTCATTTTAGAGATTTTGGAGGTATTTTGGTCATTTTAGTGGGTTTTAAGCATATATGGTGATTTTAGAGATATCGGGGGTATTTTGTTCATTTTTGAGGTTTCATGGGTATTTTGCTCATTTTAGAGATTTTGGGATAATTTTGGATGTCCAAGGGTATATTGGTAATTTTGGAAGTGTAGGGGTATTTGTATCATTTTAGGTATTTAAGAGTATTTTGGTAATTTTGGAAGTCAAGAGGGTATTCAAGTAGTTTTAAAGGTATTTGAGCCATATTGGGTTAAACGGGTGGGTTATTAATTAAATTGGTTGGGTTGGTAATGGATAATTAATTTATATATAAACGGGTTATAAATGGATAAATAGATAATTACACACCTAACCCATTTATGACCCAACCCACCCATTTGCCACCCCTGGGTGTAAGAAGTAAGGGTTGGAGTTTAACTTTTCTTTGCGTTTGTACAATTTCTTATAGATTTCAATAAAATTTTTCTACCGTTCACATTGAAAAAAATAAAAAATTTACATTTAACGTGAGGGGTCAATACTCGGTTTTTGTTGGCAGATAGTTGGTGGAGTCATGTTCCAAGTAGCTTCATCGTGTTTGTACAATTTATTATAGATTTTAATGAAGTTTTTCTAGCTTTCACATTAAGAAAAAAGTTATACCATTGTATATCCTTGGTGTAGTGGTTAGTCCATAAGTATAAATGTTTGTGAGGTGTGGGGGGTAAGGGCCGGGGTTTAAGTCTCTAAGAGAGAATTTTATACATATATACACTTATATTAAATTAGAATAGAAATTCTATTTTGTATTAAAAAAAAAAGTTATACTTTGAATTTTGAAAAGGTAATAAATGTCTAAGGTTGTGCTCGGCAATATGTAAAATGTTTTTCGAGTGTAAAATATTTTTCAGTTGAAAATATTTTATGTAAAGGAAAACATTTTCTATTGTTTGACTGTGTTGTGGAAATTACACCGGATAATTATTTCTTGTGTTTGTTCTTGGATGTAAAAAATCTCTATTTTTTGGAAAATGTAAGTCGAAGCCAGCCACCACCACCAAGGACAAGCACAACCCACCACCACCCACACAAAATCCAAATCGGGAAGAGGGAAAAAATTGCCACCATTGCTCTATTGCCATCACCACCCACAAAAAATCCACCACCACCCACTCAAAACCCACCACCACCCATAGAAAATCCACCACTATGCACACAAAACCCACCACCACACAACACAAAAACCATCAAAACACCACCACCCACACCACCACAACAACAACAAAAAAAATCAGAGATTAAAGAAAATGAAAATTAGACACAAAAATAAATAGGAGGCTTGGTTCGGGTCAGAGAGAAAAAGTGAGATGAGAGAGAGTGCTGTGAGTGAGAGTGGAAGAGAGGTTGTGGTCAGTGGCGGCTCTAGGAATTTTTTTAAGGGTGGTCTTTAAGAAACTTAAATTAAACAAAATTTAATAAAAATAAAACTTGAATATATTAACATTAAAAAAAATCTCAAATACGTAAAGTTTTAAAATTTTCTTTTACAATTTTCTTCTATGAGTTTTTCATATTTGAAATTATTGTATGATAGCTTTATTATGAATGCTATCAGTTACATCTTTTTCAATACATACAACCAAGTAATCATTGAATTACTGATCTCTCATTCAATTACCAAAATCTTGCTTAAATAAGTAACAATACATACAAAATGCATCATCATTTTTTATGATATGTTCCAACCAATATTTTGTATTATTTAAACTAATCAAGATTAAGTCAATGCAATGCTCCATTAATTTCTTTTTTTGGAAAATCATGGTTAAGAGGTTGACAAGAACATCATTGTAAATATGCTCTATTTATTTTCTCCTTCTCATTAGGATGAAAAATGAGACATTTTCTCATAGCCTAGGATTTGAAAGAAGATTACTCGAGTGAATACAAATTTGCTTAGAAAATAAATTTTGCAATAAAAGTGATTTTCTTATAAGAATTTTGTCAGTAGTGCTAACAAAAGAATAAAGGGTAAACTATAAGTTCATTCAAAATATTCAACTTAGGCATTAAACTGTTACATTAATCATGTTCAATAGAGTATTGAAACATTATTTTAGTGCATATGCATATGTACAAGATGTATCACTTAAATCCAATAAATTCAGCTAAAGACTAAAGCAAGAACTAACCAAATAGCTATTAGAAAATATGCATTTTTATGTGTATAAAAATAGCAATTTAAAAATAAGTCTTTTGAAAAAACAATTTAAAAATATCACAATTAAACATTTGATTTGATCTTTTAGGCTAATTTATTTGTTTGGACAATATATGAGAAATGTTATTTACACAAAATTTTTACAACAAATCTTAGTTGGCAATTGTTATCGGTTTTAATTTACATATCACTGAAATTGTTTTTTTGTTCACCGGTAGCAACCTACTACCTAGGATTTGTTATAAAAATATTGTGAATATAGTATTTTTTGGTTCAATCTTTAACTGGCCAAAACTTTGGAGAGGTCAAATTTTATTTTTAATGGGCTTAAATTTTTATTTAGGATGTTCAAGTTTTTTTTAGGGTGGTCAAATTTTTTTTCTACAGTGGTCAACAACCCATATTAATTTAAAATTAATTTTTTAAGGTATAAAAAAAAATTTCCCAAGTTCAGGGTGGTCCCGTGACCACCCTAAATCATACATAGCGCCGCCCTTAGGTGTGGTTCTTGAATGAAGGCACTAGATCGGTGACATGTAGTGTTGGATATGACCTTGGTTGGTTGGTTGGAGGGAAAGAGAATGAAAGCAGATCGGCGAATGGTGGAGACGAGATTGAAAGGAGGCGATCTAACCCAGAAGGCAACAACGGTGAGATCGAAAGGAGATGATCTAACCCAGGGGTAGTAGTGATGACATTGAGCAGAGGATGAGGCAATCTAGAGGGTGGCGGCGGCGACGATCAGACTTCTCTCTCTCTCTCTCTCTCTCTCTCTTTTCGGGTGTGTTATCTCTCTCCCCTCCTTCTACTTTGGCTTGTTGTGAGTGAGCTTAGAGAGTGAGGATAGGAACTTTCTGAGGAGAGTGGAAATGGTTTGAAGGTAAATTGAATGTGTAAAATGATTTACAAGTGTGGGTGGGTATTTTACGGTCAACTAAAATCTATTTTCAGTTTGATTGTAATTTCCTGTGTTGCCAAACACCAACAATGGTATAAAACAATTTCAAAAATTAAATTACACTCGAAACAAACATAGCCTAAGGACATGACATTTGTTAATAAGTTAGTTTTAGAAACTTTTTATCCAAAAAGAAAAAAAAAAAATTGACATTATTTTTATTGCTTTTTATATTTCCCATAAATAGTGATATTAAGGTTATATTTGGTAACAGCTTGAAAACTATGCTAATAATTGATTTACTTGAAAATTTATTTTGGGACAGAGCATTGCATATGATAGATTCAGTGCTCCAAAGGACTGCGGGGCCTCTGGATGGTTGCAAGGGCATAATATGGACGTGGCAGTTGAAACTGAGCAGATGTTTCTATTAACCGAGTTTACTCATGACCTTGAAAAGAGCAATGCTCAAACCTTCAATGTGTTGGACTCAGCGGGCTCTGGCTGTTAGAATTATTTGCCCTAAAAAACAAGACTATGCATTTTTATTTGATAATAAAAATTTATTTTCACATTCATAATTTTATAGGTATATTTTATTGTTTAAATGTGGCATGTGATGTCATATCTGTAGAAAAATCATGTTAATGGTTAAGGAACCAAAGATAGGGAGTAATAATTTTTCATAGATTATTATATTGTTCTAGGCTGTGGGTATTAATTGAATATTACCACTGAAGCCTAATCTTGTTGTGCTGCTATATGATATGATGATTTACTCCATTATTGAGGTAGTGACTTTAAGCAGACAAGTGGGTGTAATGTAAGAAGTACATACACTGAATTGGATCCGATCAAGGACACCTTATGGAGCGATCACTGTTAATTAAAAGGTTGTCATATCACAAATTTTCTATTTTCCTCAAACATGAGGGGTTTGTGTATATTTATTTATTATGCACATAACTTTGACAATGTCAACTAGTGATGCCGATTTTAAAGGCTATATACAGACACGTTGGGTTATGTGTGTAATGAGTAAAATATATAAATGCTCAATAATGAATCCACCAGTCTCTAAAGAAGATAGTATATTCAGTTGATTTTCATATTGAAGTTGGACTCAAAACAAAATCGGCTGGTGACATTTTTCGAAAATGTTTTTCATATATATAATATTGTATATATATATATATATATTTAAAGAGTTTTTTCAAAAATATTTTGAAGTCCAATAGAAATTATGAAATCAAGAAATTAAGGGTTACATAAGCTAGGGACATGAGAGTGATATTAATCAAGTCTTAGTGGCTTGTGGGAATATAGTATGGTGGAAGGGCATAGATATAAAATTGTAAGTAATGAGACCTCATTTGTAATTCTCTAATCTTTAGGGATCAATTTCATTGTGTTGATGGACATTACTGCAATCTGTAGAAGTTCAAATATTTTCTTGATATGGTTGAGAAAATTAAGGAATAATTTTGGAAAGAGTTTTAAAATAAGTCAATAACATTCAAAAAAGTTATTGATGAATCCTACGACTGAAGATTAGGATCTCTAAGGATCCCACGTCCAATCTCTCTCTAGGGTTTTAGAAGTCTTAAATATAAATAAGATTTTAAAAATCACATTAGTGGTTGGCCATTAGAACTACTGAGTGATACTGCAGTCTTCTGAAAACTCAAAAAGAAACAGAGAGAGAGACATGAATACCTTGGGAGGCAACATGCTTGGGTTGCTAAGAGAGGTACACAATTTTGTTCTATTTAGAATCCATGATTATGTGTTACAACAATCTTTAAATAAAAAATATAAATTTTTGTTTTATATTACTTCCGCAAAATTTTCACTGGCATTTTTGACACAGTTAGGCCTGACCACATATCCAACCATGGAAGCCCTTCCCACACATGCATTTATCGCTTCAGGGTGCATGTTCGGGAGCCTGACTCAGTTTCTATGATAGCAATGTAGGCTACATCTCTGTCACTTTTCTTGTACTTGGTTCTACTTTCTTTATTCTTTATTTAGATCTAGTGTTGAGACTTCTAACTTTCTAGGTACTAGATATAGACATCTAATTACCTGTGTTTAAAGTTCACTATTCCCTCATGTTAGTGTTCATCAAATAGATGTGTATTTCATTTTGTGCTTGCTTTCTAGTTACGAAGGAGCGTTTTAATAGGACAGTGAACATCAAATTTGATTGTAGACAAATGTAGAGTGAATATAAGTTTGTTACATTTGTGTCAACATATTCTCTCCCTTGTGCCCATATGATGGTGTAAATAAGTGCTCAATGTCTTGCTTGCTTCTGGCTGAAAAGGTAAAAGAAATGAAAAACTAGCCACTTCCACTTCCAATCACATGGTGGTTTGATCTCATTGCTGATCGAATGGCAGAGGAGGTCGGGTCCCGAAGAAAAACTAGCCACTTCCACTTTTCAATTTTGGAAAGATCCAAAAGGCCGGGTCACAAGAACTCCACTACGGATGGTGCCTTCTGTCATTTGGGCACAGCCATCAGTGACAAATAGAACCCATAACTTTCATCTTTTATAATTTGAAGTATTGTAAGCTCAATTTGTTTTGGTTTTATTGAATTTAATAATTTTGTAAAATTAGGATTTATACTGAATTTGTTTCGAGGATTTTGTTGTTTTGAATGCAATTGGAAATTTTAGTATGTAACTGAGACTTGGAATTGAAGATTGGTAACTTCATTTTGGTTCGAAATTGATGAATTTTTGGTAAATGGCTATTCCAAATGTAGGCCCTCACGAAAATGGGATTTCGAATGATTAGTTGTATCATACAACTTGTATGTTGATCAAATTGATGTTTCAAATGTCCCTTGGACTCTAGAAGGATGATCTATAAACAATAATTGTGGCAAATTTTGATATAATTTTAGCCGATTTAAAAGAAATTCGAACTTTGGGATTTATAAAATGAGAATTTGTGTTTTTGTTACGAATGAGATTCAAATCGTGGCCAAGTAGGTCTTCACTTCCAACACTGACTTACGCAACTATAAATCATAACAGTATAGAAGACCCCAAGTTAATATTGTTGCTACTCACTAATTTGATTCGCTAAATATTATTGCTACTTTAGACATGCTTCCCACTTTTCTTGATAGTTTAGGAACAACAAATTAGAAAATAGGGAACCAATAATCTGGCTTTGATACCAGTTACAAAGACACGAGAAAACTGAAGAACTGAAGAAAAACTTCTATTATTTCTAGCTCGTCGTTCTCTTTAAGCACGTAGTATGTTGCATCCTTTTATATCTTAAGAGAGATGCAAGAATACAATAGTAAAGAATCACCTAGAGACCTAGAGACCAAGCCACTGATCAATAATGGTTCAATCCCATTCCATGAAAAATTCCAACCCGAAGATAAAATTATAAGTTCCCATTCACACAAAGAGACTAAACGTTCCAAAATTCCAAATAGCGATCTGGATACTTTTGATTTGTTGATTGATAATGATCAAAGTCTCTCTCAATCTAAATGGTTACCACCAGAACCCACTATTTCACTGCTACCAAATGGCCTAAATGGCCAATATCACTGTTTTTGAAAATATTTTGCAATTTAATACTGTTTTTGAAATATGTAAGGATCTATCATTAATTGGAAGTTTGAGTTTGGGGAACTTGAGTTTTCCGTGGTACTTGAGTTCCAAGGAAAAATTTTGAATTTTTTTTTATGGAAGTCAAGTTCTAGGAACCTGAGATTAAAAAAAAAATAGTATGGTAAATTTGAAGGTTATTTTTTTTTAAAAGAATTCATTTTTTTTTTGAATTCAAGTTACACGGCAAACTCGAATTTTATACATGGGTGGGCAGGAAGTGGAACAGTACGGGTCTTCGGAACTCCACTTTTTTGTTATGAATAAAGATTTATAGTTCATCTAGTTATGTTGTTATGAATAAAAATTTATCAATTGTTTTTTTTTTTCTTTTTCAAAATTTTTTTGTTATGAATTTTTTTTATTCATTTTAATTTTTTTTTTGAATAAAAATTTGTCAATTTTTTTTTGTTCCTTTTTAAAGATTTTTTTTTTGTTAGGATTAAAAATTTATAGTTCATATAGTTATGAATAAAAATTATTAATTATTTTTTTCATTTTTAAAAAAGAAACTTATAGCTGATCAAAGGGAAACTTATAGTTTACTAGCCTCATAACATGATGAGATTCTTTTTTTTATTTTATTTTATTATTATTTTGGGTTTAGTGCTATAATTTTTTATTAATATTAAATGAATCTATAATATGAAATTTTTGGGGGTGGAACAATTAGAGAAAAAGAGAGAAAAGAAAGACAAAAGGAAAGAGAAAGCAATAAAATGAAATTTATTAAAAACAAATGGTATGTTCATACCTTCTTAATTGAGTTTTGAGTGATTACCTTCATTTGAAGACCCTTTCCAAGTTCTCACATCTCTTAAATGTTGTGAAAATATGATAAGGATGGAGAGACAAAGAGGAGGAAGTAACAACTTATTATTGGAATTTGGGAGTAAAAAGTTTGTGGGAAAGTGGGAATATAAGTCGAGTTCTAGGCAAAACTTGATATTAGCAATATCGAATTTCAAGACAGGGTATCTTGCTACATAATTTGAAAATAGGGTTGTTTGGCTACGTATTACATGTACTTAAGTAAGATTAAAGGATAGTTGATTGAGAAATAGAAAAACAGTAACATCAATGCAAATTAGATTTTTCGTCTAAATTAAATTTATAGTGTAAAATATTTTGATTCCTACATCGATTATAATTAAAAGTAAATCAGTGAATCGATGTCTTTCCCCTCCTATTAACTAGTAATGATTCTACTACCTAACCTTATTTTACTCTTTTTGTTTTCTCTGCTCAGGTTTAAGTAGACTGAAACAAATAAAAGGGAATAGGGCAGGGTAGAGGAAATCTTATTTTTTTTCAAGTGGAAATTAATTTGATACCTCCCACTATCAAGCTTGAAGGCTAAAATCTTGACGTTGAAAATAAGATATCAAGTCTAGGTTAGAGCACTGCAAAAAAGTGAACACTATAATGAACTAGAGTTATTGGCAACTGGATAGGGTGTCATTTTTTTGGTTTTTAAGCAAGCTTAGTGCTAATTTGTTACTTTTGAACTTTGTTGTTAGATTTGTTTTGGTAGTCTGCTGCAACTTGCTTGTCTACTGTTACCTGTTTTGTTTGCAGATTAGTTAGTATCTGGTTATCATTTTGCTGTATTAATAAAATTCTGCTCATTCATTGAATTTAAAAAAAAAAAAAAATGAAAGGCTTTGTTGTGTTTAATTAATAATGTGATAAAAGAATCATCTCCCCTTATTGATATAGGTTATTTTACGCTTAGAATGCCTTGAGATTTTATTAGCAATATTACTGATCGTTGTATTAAAGGTGGTTTATTCACAGTTGCCAACTTGTTCAAACGAAATTCCTTGAATTTAATGACTTGAAATCCTTCCTCATTTTGAAGTTTACCTTGAAATTTGATGATGCCAAAAATCGTTAGTGAGCTGCATAGTTCTCACGTGCTCTAGATAGAACCTGTGAAACAGAAACAAAGAAGACCTTGTAGAGAGTACCAGTGTGGTACCGACCAAATATCCTCCGAAGGTTAAGTTAGATAGAATTTCTACAACTCTAGAGTGTCAGAGCAGGGAGAATTACACGTACCTTGATTTGTGAGGGTTTTAGGGTTTTTATAGTAGTGTGGAGCTAACATTCGTTTCTTGGTAGAGAAGGTATTTCCTTGTAGAGAAGATTCTCATTAATGATTGTATTTTACAGGATTCTTTCCTTGTAGAGATTCCTTTGATTAGGGTACAAGACATTTCCATGTATAGGCATTCGTGGAGGTCAAGCTAAGCCAGGTTGGACCTGTTGGCTTTTTCACACCCATCGGCCTCTTCTCCCTCGTCGGCCACTTGCCTCATTTGAAAGTTCCCCATTGGCTTATGAATGCGCCTGTAGGATACCATGGTGGGATTGTTGGCTTTGTGGTGTTTGCTACTTTTTGGTCCTCCAGTCTACTCACAAGAAGTTTGACGGGTATGGAGGAAGTGTCGGGTTCCTTGTGTCACTTTAAATCTCTTGCAAGAACATCCTTATCAAAATCTATTTGTAAAGTTATTTTAACAAGAGACTATTTTCCCTCTCTTGGAATAATGTTAATTGCATATAGATTTGAAGGGGTTCTTTTATGTAGAGGCAGAGCGAGAGCTTGAAATTAGAGGGGGCGGCTTAACTATTGGTTGTGTGTGGCTACTCCAACCTCTAGCTCTATTGCTTAACTGCTAAAGGTTTTTTTTTTTTTTTTTTTTTTTTTTTTAAATTAATTAAATAATTATTTTTGTTTTCTATGTGTGCATTTGCTATTGGGTAAGGACAAAATTATTTTTAAACTATTATTGGTAATTTTTGTTGTTGGGATAATTTTTTGTTTTAGATTTTAGGTTTATAAATTTTTTTTATGCCCTTTAAAATGAAGAAAATGTTACAGTTACAAATGAGTTTAGATGTAAACTAATAAGAATTTACTGCCTCAGTAGTTTGTAAAAATGTTGTAGAAAAGTTTGTAATTATAGTTGTAGGGCCCGGATTTGAATACAACTCTTAAAGATAAATGAATTCAAGCTCAACAAGCCAAATACAATGAATTTGTAGAGAGTAGGTAAAAGAACTGGGCTTCGAGAGTATAACAACAACTGAAGATGTTTTAAAGAATATACTAAAGACAGAGTTTGGGCAAGCTATTTCGTCCTCGGCACTAGTCCGAGGATGTTCAATTTATTGTTTCTTGAGTGACAGTAACAATGGTTACATAGTTAGTTCAGATTACTACAATACTTTTCTCTGGTAAAAATCTTCGATCCCTTCCAATGGAGGGTCTCTCCTATTATATAGTTCCCTTTGGATCATCTTGATCCTACACTTATTGATCATTTAAACCCTCACTTGAGTACCTGTCTTGTTAGACACCCTCTCTGGCCTTTTGTGAGTCATGGTGACTAAGGCAACACTGTTCAGGGGTTTTCTTCACATAAATGTGGCCAAGAAATTAGCTGCAGTGCATTTAATGTGAAGGCAGCAGCTTTTCTTGGGATTGCTCTACCACCATACCTCCGCATGCTCACTTACTGTACTTGCTTTCTCAATGGCGTGCTCTGGAAGATTGCCTATGCCTATGAATCAATTCTCCTCTACCTCGGCCTCATCTAGCCAAGGACATAGTTGTCCTCGGCATGACTTCCTAGCTTGCCACGCTTAACACTACTTTCCTCATACGTGATTGTGGGCCTCGGTATGGGCTTCAAGTCCAATCCAAAAGGGGTGGACGTGTTTTGCTGGGATTTATGGCCCCATAATAGCTCCTTAACATCCTGCTGTTTGTCACCTTGGACAGAAAGGAGGATTTTGATGTCTTCGGACGTACCTTTAGCTCATCATGTCTTGTCCGTCACCAGCATTAGTGACTTTTTAATTGCTCGAGGCACGCTTCGGTGTGTGTAGCGTGTCGCCATTAAATTCTGGTGGCTGGTTGTTCCCCACGATCTGTGGTGCGATGGCGATCCAACAGTGGATATTTATTTTTCAATTATGAGTAGAAAAACTCCCGCTGCTATTTTGATTTGGGGTATAAATACCAAATTAAATCAAACCCAAAATACTTTTGCAATCAAGAACTCCTGCACACATACGTTGAACTTGCCAACACCTCTCACCTCATTCGAATCTCTTTAAAAGTCTGTCCGAGGACACTTTTTTCATCCTTGTAAGTTTTTTCCAAACCTTTAAAGTTCTCTTTACTCTCCTTTCTCTGTGTCTTTTTTCCTTCGCTCCTTTTTCCAACTTTCTTTAGTTTCTCTAAGCTTTTCCGGGGGTGGGTAGATTTAAGAGTTTGGTGGAGTCTGAGGAAGGGATGGAGAAGTTTAAGGTTGACTACAGGATTCCACCCGAGGTGGGTTTGAGATACTGCAAGGAGGACGAATGGCATTTTTGAAGGGAGGAGGGTGAGGTGGTGAACCCCATGATCGCCTTCATCAAAGGTGGTGTGAGAGTCCCTATGGGGCCAGTGACGAGGGATTACCTTAAGTTTGTTAGGTTAGCCCCCACTCAGTGCGCCCCAAACGTCTTCAAAATATTAGGGTGTGTGGATGCCTTAAACGACAAAATGGGGCTACGATTGACCCACCATGATGTGAATTAGGTCTACAACCTTCATCGGTTGAAGGGGAAGGGGTATTATTTAAAAACAAGGCAACCTGAGATTAGGCTCATTCAGTGTCTTCCTGAGTCCAGCAAAGGGCAGAATAAAGACTTCTTGATCGTGTTTGGGGAGTGGCATGATGGCATCCCTTGCCCTATGGAAGAGAGGCAACCAGGTGAGGCCTTAAGGATAGGAATAAGATCTATTTAATTGTCTTATCATGGTCCATGTTGTTAGGTTGCTAACCTTCTGCTTTTCATGCTATTTTAGATAGATGCGCTATTGAGCTAAACTTCGATTTAGTTAACAAGGAGAGCTTGGACTTTATTCTCAAGGCCGAGGCCTTTGTGAACGAAAACGACAGCTAACATAGGGCGGCCCATCTGACGTTGGGGTACACGTTGATCTCCCGCGCCTTCCAAGTGTCGAAGTGCGTCATTAAGGCCCATAATCCACGTCTGCATAGGATTAGTGTTGCAGTAGAGGGTTTCTTACTCCCTGAGGGCACTTCGATCCTAGAAGGCATCCCTTGGTTGGCCCTTCCTCTTCTTGTCCCGAGATAAAGGAAGAAGGAGAAAGATTAGGGCCAGAGGAAGAAGTCATTGAACTGGTATTATCCGAGGATGAATTTGAAGTATTCAACCAAGCACAATTGCCTGAGGATCCTTTTGGTGATCTCGGCGTTCTAAACTACACTGAAAAAGACTTCCCCTCAGTAGATAGTCCTTCAGAGGAAAGCATGGGCATACAGAGGAGGCAGCAGACAAGCTTGCTGGACTTAATAGAGTCCCGGCCGGGGAAGGATACTCAAAGGAGAGATTCTTAGAGAAAACCTCTCTCTCCTTTTAAGATCAAGCTCCCTCCTGCTTTGTCCAAACTTCCTCCTTCTCCTTCCAAGTTAACCCTACCGCCGAGGCCCGAGCCTATCGACCCCAAGCGAAAGAGGGAGTCAAAAGGCAAAGAGGTGATGGAGGCTGAGAAATCTTTCCCCATGTAGGAAAGGGAGGATCAGCGGGCAGCTAAGCAGCAAAAGGTGGCGCCCAGGGGACCTAAGATGATGTTGATCCTTTGCCAGATGCACCGGCCTGGCTCCCAGCCCCGATGCTTGATGGGGCTCCCTTGATGGACAATGCTTCCATTAGGGACTTCCAAGGAGGCATCGGCAGCCACATGGCCAATGCCTTGGAGAGGGCGCTGTTATTGCCCTCGGACATAAGAGAGTTGCAATCCTTTAGGAGGCAGGAAGTCTTCCTCAGCCTTAAGAGGTACTTGGGCATGGTAAGGTTTCCAACCTATTTATTTAAGTTAGTTAGCCAAAGCTAACTGGGGCCTTTGTCCTCTATTTACCTTGCATTTGTTCTCTTTTTTAGGCTGTTTAGGCCACGTTCAGGATAAAGGAGATGGCCAACAGCAGCAACAGGCAACTTGAAGACGAAAGGAATAGGTGTGTTGCAGCTATAAAAACCTTCAACATTGCTAATCAATCTGTTAAGGACCTGATGAGTAAGCTGCAAGAAGAGGAGAGGGCAAGGAAGAGTGCGGATGTGGCTTTAGAGGGCTTTAGAAAGCAAGCCGAAGATCAGAGGCTACTTCTTCACAAGGTTGAGGAGCAATCGACTGCTGCTAAAGGACAGATTGAGTCCTTAAAGAAAAAGTTAGAAAATGCAGAGAAGACCAAGGCCTCTACAGAGAAAGCCAAGGATGAGGTGGTGAGAGCTAGGGCAAAGGCGGAGAAGGCCAAGGAGAAGGTGGAGGAGATCAAAGGGTAGGCTAAGCAGGATGCTTATGATTTGGTGGTGGCTGAGACTAAGGCCAATCTCATATCCCAAGTATCAGGGGTGTGCAGGCTCTATTGTTCCCAAGTCTAGGTCGAAGCCCTCAATCAAGCGAGGGTTAAGGCTTCGTCTAAACTTAGGAGAGTGGAAAATGTGTACTACCCCACTACTCTCCGAGATTCTACTTCAGCTCGCTCCAAAGTTGATACCACCCCTGCAGCGGCGAAGGCAGGTCAAAATAGTGCCGCTGATGTTCCTACTTCCATTGAAAATCCTGTCGAGGAGGCTGAGCATCTTGGGGTGTCCGAAAAAGAGAAGGGCACTAACCAGGAAGCACCCCAGGAGGTGATGAAGCCTCCAGTTGACCCCCAAGCCCTCCTAGTCGAGAAGGAGGCCTTTGAGAAAACGGAGTTAATCTCTGATCCCCTTAAAGTTGCTCATTTGAGCTAAGCCTCTGAAACCTCTGATACAACCTCCAATCAGCCTTCCAAGGATAAGCTGACTATCAAGTTGAAGAAATAGGCTATTTTAAGGGGCTATATTTTTTTTTTTTTGGGTCTTTGAGCTATTGTAATGAAATGGGCATATTTCTTTGAATGATGTTGCCCTTTATTTATCATGTTTTCATGCTTTCTCCAACATTTGTTTAATCTTAGCAGTGTGTTAGCAATACTTGGATAATTGAAAACATTAAACCCACAATGTAAATTTTAATTCAAGGTTTAACTGAAAATTGAACAATCTCAGCAATGCAATTTGTCTTCTGTTAGATGAACCACCAAAGAATTCCGGTTTATAACGCAGACCTCATACTCTCTAGGTTCATAAGTTATGGCGAGGCGTACGAACATACATACTTACTGATCCAAAGAGAGCATTACAGTATTGATTATAAGGGAAAGATAAGTGATGCTTTAAGTGATGTTTTAAGTGAAATGCTTTAAGTGATGCTCATGGTTGGCAGGGCAAGTGCTCTAATGAGCCAGGTTCCATTCAGGATCCTGTCTATCACTTAGATAAATGTCTTAGGTGGTTAGTTTCCTCAAGGCTTGGAATCTAAGGATCCATGCGAGGCCTTAGCCTTGCTCAACACTTAGTTAATTGCCAGAATATTGCTGGAAGCTATTAGTTTCCCCAAGGTTTGTGGTTCGAGGATCCGAGCATGACTTTGGTTCTGTCTAACACTTAGATAATTGTTGGAAATTATTAGTTTCCTCAAGGTTTGTGGTTCGAGGAGCAATGTAAGACCTTGGTTCTGTCTAACACTTAGATAGTTGTTAGAAGTAACTAGTTTCCACAAGGTTTGTGGTCCGAGGAGCCATGAAAAACTTTGGTTCTGTCTAACACTTAGATAGTTGTCAGAAGTAATTAGTTTCCCCAAAGTTTGTATTCCGAGGAGCAATGCAAGACCTTGGTTTTTTCTAACACTTAGATAGTTATGAGAAGTAATTAGTTTCCCCAAGATTTGTGGTCCGAGGAGCAATGCAAGACCTTGGTTCTATCTAACACTTAGATAGATGTTAGAAGTAATTAGTTTCCTTAAGGTTTGTGGTCCGAGGAGCCATACAAGACCTTGGTTCTGTCTAACACTTAGATAGTTGTTAGAAGTAATTAGTTTCCCCAAGGTTTGTGGTCCGAGGAGCAATGCAAGACCTTGGTTCTCTCTAACACTTAGGTAGTTGTTAGAAGTAATTAGTTTCCCTAAGGTTTGTGGTCCGAGGAGCCATGCAAGATGTTGTTTCTGTCTAACATTTAGATACTTGTCAGAAGTAATTAGTTTCCCCAAGTTTTGTGGTTCGAGGGTCCATGCAAGACCTTGGTTCTATCTAACACTTAGATAGTTGTCAGAAGTAATTAGTTTCCCCAAGGTTTGTGGTTTGAGGAGCCATGCAAGACATTGGTTCTGTCTAACCCTTAGATAATTGTCAGAAGTAATTAGTTTCCCCAAGGTTTATGGTGCAAGGAGCAATGCAAGACCTTGGTTCTGTCTAACACTTAGATAGTTGTCAGAAGTAATTAGTTTCCCCAAGGTTTGTGGTTTGAGGAGCCATGCAAGACTTTGATTCTGTCTAACATTTAGATAGTTGTTAGAAGTAATTAGTTTCCCCAAAGTATGTAGTCGGAGGAGCAATGCAAAACCTTGGTTCTGTCTAACACTTAGATAGTTGTCAGAAGTAATTAGTTTCCCCAAGGTTTGTGGTTCGAGGAGCAATGCAACACCTTGGTTCCATCTAACACTTAGATAGTTGTCAAAAGTAATTAGTTTCCCCAAGGTTTGTGGTCCGAGGATCCATGTAAGACATTGGTTCTGTCTAACATTTAGATAGTTGTCAGAAGTAATTATTTTCCCCAAGGTTTGTGGTTTGAGGAACCATGCAAGGCATTGGTTCTATCTAACACTTAGATAGTTGTTAGAAGTCTGAGGAGCATTGCAAGACCTTTGTTCTATCTAACTCTTAGATAGTTGTTAGAAGTAATTAGTTTCCCCAAAGTTTGTGGTCTGAGGAGCCATGCAAGACCTTAGTTCTGTTTAACACTTAGATAGTTGTCAGAAGTAATTAGTTTCCCCAAGGTTTGTGGTCTAAGGAGAAATGCAAGACCTTGGTTCTGTCTAACATTTAAATAGTTGTCAGAAGTAATTAGTTTCCCTAAGGTTTGTGGTCCAAGGATCCATGCAAGACCTTGGTTCTATCTAGCACTTAGATAGTTGTCAGAAGTAATTAGTTTCGCCAAGGTTTATGGTCTGAGGAGCCATGCAAGACCTTGGTTTTGTCTAACACTTAGATAGTTGTCAGAAGTAATTAGTTCCCCCAAGGTTTGTGGTCTGAAGGGCCATGCAAGACTTTGGTTTTATCCAACACTTAGATAGTTGCCAGAAGTAATTAGTTTTCCCCAAGGTTTGTGGTCTGAAGGGCCATGCAAGACTTTGGTTTTATCCAACACTTAGATAGTTGCCAGAAGTAATTAGTTTTCCCCAAGGTTTGTGGTCCGAGGAGCAATGCAAGACCTTGGTTCTGTCTAAGACTTAGATAGTTGTCAGAAGTAATTAGTTTCCCCAAGGTTTGTGGTCCGAGGAGCAATGCAAAACCTTGGTTCTGTCTAACACTGTGAGAGACCGCGCCCCCGGCCCGTTTTGATGGATGTTGGGCCAAACCCACGTGAATGGGTGGAGTCGTATTATTGCCTCTCAAAATGGAGGTTCGACTAGTTATATTTTCTCCTTTAAATTAAGGGTTTTACAATGGAGTCGCCACTTATTTAATTATTGGAAAAATAAGAAAATCATAATTAAAAAAAATTCCTCATTTTATTAATTTGAAATTGAATTTACAATGAACATAGGAAATTACATGGCTTTGGTCCTAGATACAATCTAAGATAAAGTACATGGCTTTGTTTTCTAATTACAATCTAGAAATTGAAAATTACAAGGATAAGCATTTGATCTACTAACCCTTGATCTAAGTTCGGAGGCTATGTTACAAGGTGGGAAGGTGTTAGGCACCCACCTTGCCCGGTGAAACCGGTCTTCTAGACTATGGTAGCCAACAATTATATCATATCATCCAATATGTCAATCAATTTACATGTTGAATTTAATGTGTGTGCATGTGACAAACCCTAATTCAATTTATTGAACATTGCATTTGGATTGAAAAATAAAATTCTAGTGAATGTGTGTGTATGGTGACATCCTAGATTCAAATATTTGAAAGAATTATTAAACAAACATGTTTTTCATATTTTTGATGTAAATTTAAGATCAAAACTAGTGATATGCATGAACATGTGATGAACAACTAAGAACATGTAAAGAACACATAAGAACATTTAAGAACATTCAAACATATTCAAGAGAATTTAAATAATCACTATCATGCTTTAATCCTAAATTCTCATCATGGCAACACAATAAACAAGTTAGAGAAAGGGAATATATCTTCATGCAAGATCCATACGGTGGAGAAGGAGACTCTTGGTAGAGGTCCTAAGGGTGGAGAAAAGAAGAACTAGGAGAGGGAGAGTGAGTCTCACTCAATACCTTGAGTCTCAGGAAGACCAAGATATGACAAGATTACTCAACTTCACTAGAACTCAAGAGGGGAGAAGAGAGGGGATTTTTTTTGGTGTCCTAGAATGAAGGATGGGGAGGGTTTATATAGTGGTAGTGGAGGGAATATGAATGGAAGGCCATTTAATGAGGGTTGACAAGGATTATGAACCTAGACCTCATTTTAGCCTTGGGAAAAATCTGGTACATTAAATGGAGAGATTGGTGGGAGTGGGGAGCTAGCCAAAATTCGGTTTTCCCGTAGCTGCTGTAACAGCTTGTAGAGCTAACTTCAAAAAATCATATCTGACCCAATTCGGATCGGAATTGTCTCGTTCTTGTGCTCAAATTGAAGCCCCGGATGTCTAGTTTCTGGGAAAATTAACCTCATTCACAGATTCAAAATATTCCGAGAGATATTAATGAAATAGTGAGCAGAGGTCATTTGTTAGAAAATGGTTTCAGCACAATTAACATTAATAGGTCCCAAATTAGCTCCCAATTAACATTAAATGGCTCAAATCACTCCCATTTCAGAATTAATTGGTTCCCAATTTACTCTAATTAAAAGATAATTACACAAATTACTTATTGAATAATTAATATTTAACTATCTAATTAATTAGGTGTATGCAACCTCACTATAAAATGTAGTCCTAACCAATTAAATTATGACACATCATTGTTCTCAAATTGATTACACCCATAACCAATTGAAATCAATTGTTCATAATCACATATAGTCGGATTCAATTTGTGATAGTACATCTTAGCCATTAAAACTTGATTTGATGATAACTTTGAATCTAATGGTCCGATTAGGGCTTATGACCAGTCGATTTGATCGTTACAACATCAAGATCATTTTGGTGAAATGAGTCCAATAATCTAATAGCTAGAATCAAGATGCATATTTTTAAAGTGAAAGTACCATTTTACCCTCCATGTGAGGTTAAATGCGGGTTTCAAAATGGGGTGTCAACAGAATGCCCCTCATAGGCAAAGCTTGAAAAGCGAATGTCAATGTATGAAAGAGACACCTAACTTTGCAATCAGCATTTAACCGTGGTGAATGTATGATGCATGTAAATGGTCATGTTATGGATCAAAATGTGGACCGAATCTCAAGGGAGATTGCCTACGTACCTCTTGGTGAGAGGATCAGGTTCAAACGTAGTTCATACATGCAAATTTTTTTTTTTTTTTTTTTTTGTGTAAAAAATGAGTACAAGACATGCTTACCAGTTGTTATGACGAAATGAGGATTTTGGACATGCTTCCTTCGATGGATTTGAAGTTTGGACGTGCTTCTCAGAGGTCCATGGATTGAGGTTTGGACGTGCTTCCCAGAGGTCCGATGATATTGGATTTGGACGTGCTTCCCAGAGGTCCGATGGATTGATGTTTGGACGTGCTTCCCAGAGGTCCATTGAAATTGAATTTGGACGTGCTTCCCAGAGGTCCGATGGAATTGAATTTTGGACGTGCTTCCCAGAGGTCCGTGGATTTGAATTTGGACGTGCTTCCCAGAGGTCCGATGGTTTGAAGTTTGGACGTGCTTCCCAGAGGTCCGATGGAATTGAATTTTGGACGTGCTTCCCAGAGGTCTGATGGATTGATATTTGGACGTGCTTCCCATAGGTCCATTGAAATTGAATTTGGACGTGCTTCCTAGAGGTTCGTGAATTGAAGTTTGGACATGCTTCCCAGAGGTCCGATGGAATTGAATTTTGGACGTGCTTCCCAGAGGTCCGTGGATTTGAATTTGGACGTGCTTCCCAGAGGTCCGATGGAATTGAATTTTGGACGTGCTTCCCAGAGGTCCGATGGATTGATGTTTGGACGTGCTTCCCAGAGGTCCATTGAAATTGAATTTTGGACGTGCTTCCCAGAGGTCCGATGGATTGATGTTTGGACGTGCTTCCCAGAGGTCCATTGAAATTGAATTTGGACGTGCTTCCCAGAGGTCCGTGAATTGAAGTTTGGACATGCTTCCCAGAGGTCCGATGGAATTGAATTTTGGACGTGCTTCCTAGAGGTCCGATGGACTGAATTTGGACGTGCTTCCCAGAGGTCCGATGGTTTGAAGTTTGGACGTGCTTCCCAGAGGTCCGATGGAATTGAATTTTGGACGTGCTTCCCAGAGGTCCGATGGATTGATGTTTGGACGTGCTTCCCAGAGGTCCATTGAAATTGAATTTGGACGTGCTTCCCAGAGGTCCGTGAATTGAAGTTTGGACATGCTTCCCAGAGGTCCGATGGAATTGAATTTTGGACGTGCTTCCTAGAGGTCCGTGGATTTGAATTTGGACGTGCTTCCTAGAGGTCCGATGGAATTGAATTTTGGACGTGCTTCCTAGAGGTCCGATGGATTGAAGTTTGGACGTGCTTCCCAGAGGTCCGAGGATTTAAAATTTGGACGTGCTTCCCAGAGGTCTGATGGATTAAAGTTTGGACGTGCTTCCTAGAGGTCCGAGGATTTAAAGTTTGGACGTGCTTCCCAGAGGTCCGAGGATTTGATTTTGGACGGCATTATTCCTGCCGATGTGTATGAGCCTTTTACCTTAGTACCTGCAAAATAAATACTTTCAATTAGTAACAGAGGTATTTATTGAAAAGACTTTGGCATACCTGGCGAATGCCCCTAGTTTGGGACATCTTCCATGCTGAGGGTGGACAATTGACTTGATGTTGCACCACTGGAGAATATGGAAAAGGATCATAGCTTTCTATTCTTGAAGAAGAATTTAATGAAGTTTTTTTTTTTTTTTTTGGAAAATTTTTGAAATCTTGAAGTTTTTGAAGAAATTGAAAATTTTGATTGATGATTTTTTTTTTTTTGGGAAATATGAAGATTTGTTCATTATCAAAAAATGAAGAAGATGAAGATGAAGATAAATTCATGATGATTTTTTTTTTGTTTTTTTTTTTTAAAAAAAAAACCTATCATTTGAATGAGAGTAACTTTGGCTAGAAGTTAATGTGGATTGCTGGATAAGTCCTTGCTTAATTCCTGCAAAAGGATAACTTCAATTAGCAATGGATTTGTTCATTGATATGAATTGGAAGTACTTACCCAATGCCCCTAGTTTGGGGCATATTCCATACTTAGGCTGGACCTGAATTTATTTAATGTTGTGACCATTGGGGTACATGAAAGAAGATCATGGTCCGCCATCTTTGGTTTCTGCAAAAAGGTTTTCTTTCTCTAGCTTGTTAGAAACCAATTATTGTAAAAACTTGCACTCAATATAAATAGGCCAATACTTCAAGTTTAAACATGCTTAATGCAAACAAATAGGCATGCACCCAAACAATTTTGTCACATTGTTTTGATTTTGCTTCACAAGGTTGTTTGGATGATTGGGACCGAGCCTTTGAAAGGCTGCCTACGTACCTCTCTCGTAGAGGATCAGGTCAAAACGTAGTTCAAGAGAACTGGATTTTGAAAAAGAATGATTTTTTTTTTTTTTTTGGAAAAACAAATTTTCATTTTTTTTTTTTTTGGAACAAAATGTGATCCTTTGAACAACCATTTTAGAAAATCATAGGGTTTAAGAACAAATCTATTTGATTAGGAAGGATCAAGATCATTAAACTCATGTAATCAAATTTGCTTCATCCTTTTGAACATCATCAGATTAAGTCTCCAAAGGCAATCAAGAAATGAAATGTGATAATATTTATGAATCACATTGTTGGGTGCAAACAGTGAGAGTGCTCCAGGTTTGGAAGTTCTTTTGAGGATTTGAGGAATTGAGAAATTTTGTCCTCGGACGTATCATCCATAGGGTTTGACAATTTTAAGCACTTTTCCTTTTTAATTCAAAAGAAAAATATTGTTAGAGTTTAAGATGCGCCTACAATTAGCAAGACTTCAAGGAGGTCTTATTCATGGGTTGTAATGTAGGCCGGGTTTAGGTTATGAAATGAATGATATAAAAAGGCTCAAAATTCCCTATGATGTTCCCCCAAGTATGCATTACTCAATGATCAAGTATTGGAGGAGTTTTCCCGTTTCTTCTTTGCCATCTTCTCACTAGTCTTCATCGATCACCTGTATCAATGTTTGTTTTTATGCTCATTCCCTTGAATCATACCTCTAGACTTTCATCTTGTAAAATCCTTTTCTTTTTAGGTTACATCTTCAAGTTTTCAATTTGCTAGGATTTTCCTTTTCTTTTTCTTTTTTGGCCCTAACTTTTGCCTAGGCCACCCTTTTGGGTTTTTAGCCTAGCGGGCTTTCTTTCTTTTTTTTTTTTTTTTTTTTTTTTTTTTTTTTTTTGGGCCCTAACTTTTGCCTAGACTGCCCTTTTGGGTTTTCAGCCTAGTGAGCTTTTTTTTTTTTTTTTTTTTTTTTTTTTTTTTTGATTGAATGAACTTTTTGGGGATCTTTTGCCACCCCTTTTTTTTTCTCAGCTTAAGTCATTTTGATGCACTTTTTGTACATCTTTCTTGCCTTGATGCACTTGCACATTTCTATGCTTGATGAATCTTTAACTTTTTTGATGAAATCTCTTTTGGATGAATCTTGTATTCCTCTTGGCATGATGAATTTTAGGCTATTCAAACTTGATGCACATTTTTTTTTTCCTCTCACATTGATGGAATTTCATTTCTCCTTCCTTGATTGAATGAAAGCTCATTTTTCTTTGATGATCTCTTATCTTTAGCTTAATGAATTCTTTACTTGTCTTTCATGTCCTCTAGGAGAGTTTTATCAATTAGCTTCAAAGCTCAAGGTCAACTCCTCCTTAACATGAGATTTAAGCATGCATACTTTGAATTTTCCCACCCTAGGTTTAGATTTTAGTGGGTTCATGCGAAAAAGAGGCTAAGTGTTTAAAGGCTCAAATGGGCTAGCAATGGATAATGATCATTCTAGGTATTAAGGTATAATCTTGTTTTACCAAAGATGGCCTCCTATCCCTAGCAATGCTTGCTTGTAGGCACAGTGACTTGAGCTCTTTTAATAAATTCCTCTTAAAAGAAAAAGTATGAATGCTCTATTGGAGACACAAAAGTTTTCAGAAATTTGGAATGAATGCATGAGCCTTTTGAATTTTCTGATGGATAGATTTTCTTTGATTGCCTTGTAAGACCATTTCTTCTTTTATTCAAAGTAATTTAGCAAAAGTGTTTACACGAATCAAATGAACTCAATCCTTTCTCAGTACAAGTTGATTGTTCAAGTCTTTAAACCTCATAATTTAGAAAAAGTTTTGTCCAAGGGATCCTCATGTACCATTTTGAAAAGAAGACTTTAAAAAAATCTTGAAATCTTTGAAAGAAAGAAAAAAAAAATGGGTCTTTTTGAAAAAGTCACTAGGAAGTCCAATGCCCCTAGTTCAAAGAATTATTATTATTTTTTTAAATGACTTAAGGGCTCAAAAGACTTTTTTCATTTGAATTTTTTTATTTTTTTTATTTTTTGGGGAAAGATTTGGAAATCTTGAATTTTTTTTGAAATTTTTTAAAATATATACATGAACAAAGTACATCAAATGCTACATGGATTTTTAGAATTCAAAGAAACATAGAAACATGGAATAAACAAACAAACTTTAAGCTTAACCATGATGTCGCAAACCAAATGTGGAGTGAGGCAAAGTTGGGCCACTTGCTTCTTGTTGGTCCATTTAGGATGCTTGAGGCTTGGTGTGCTTGAACCTTGATTATGATGAAATGGCTTGGGCTTGTACTTGGAAGGCTTGAACCTTGATTATGATCTTTTGATATTTACTTGTAATGGCTTGGGCTTACACTTGAAATGCATGCATCTTGTGAGCTTTTGGCTTTTGAAGTTGATCATGTGTATACACCTTTGATGGGCTCAAGTATTGGGCTTAGAATGATTCAAGAAACAATTTTCGGTTTTCATACCAAGTAGAGTTCAATCACAAGCCTTTGGGCTTGGGCTCATTCATAGCATACAAGGTTCAAACAATTATGATGGGATTAAGCATTGGACTTGAGTCATCATGGTTCAAACAACGGCCAAACAAATGCATAATGAAATGCAATTTACATGGACCGACCTAAAGGTAGGTTTTATGGGTCATTACAACATGGGTAGAGGGTAGGTTAAAGGTCCCCACAAGTTAGGACGTCGTACCTCCCAACTTGTGACGCCAGGAGCGCCGCGTCGGTCCGAACGGTACAGTTTGTTCTTATGAACCACCATGGCATAACCATGATGATCCTTGTCGCGGTGGGTGGTAGGTTCACCACTGGGTATGTGAGTCTCAGGAAGACCACAATCCACGGCTAATACTACCGGGCTTCCGGGCTAGCACACAAATAAAATAAATTCCATTCAAGCAAATGATGCATGACATGCAAAATAATGACATATTAAACATATTAAATACAAAAAAAAGCAATAAACAAACAATGACATGGTTGGCCACCATAATCTAATTGAAGCTTAGCCCTCAATATCCCCAGTGGAGTCGCCACTGTGAGAGACCGCGCCCCCGGCCTGTTTTGATGGATGTTGGGCCAAACCCACGTGAATGGATGGAGTCGTATTATTGCCTCTCAAAATGGAGGTTCGACTAGTTATATTTTCCCCTTTAAATTAAGGGTTTTACAATGGAGTCGCCACTTATTTAATTATTGGAAAAATAAGAAAATCATAATTAAAAAAAATTCCTCATTTTATTAATTTGAAATTGAATTTACAATGAATATAGGAAATTACATGGCTTTGGTCCTAGATACAATCTAAGATAAAGTACATGGCTTTGTTTCCTAGTTACAATCTAGAAATTGAAAATTACAAGGATAAGCATTTGATCTACTAACCCTTGATCTAAGTTCGGAGGCTATGTTACAAGGTGGGAAGGTGTTAGGCACCCACCTTGCCCGGTGAAACCGGTCTTCTAGACTATGGTGGCCAACAATCATATCATATCATCCAATATGTCAATCAATTTACATGTTGAATTTAATGTGTGTGCATGTGACAAACCCTAATTCAATTTATTGAACATTGCATTTGGATTGAAAAATAAAATTCTAGTGAATGTGTGTGTATGGTGACATCCTAGATTCAAATATTTGAAATAATTATTAAACAAACATGTTTTTCATATTTTTGATGTAAATTTAAGATCAAAACTAGTGATATGCATGAACATGTGATGAACAACCAAGAACATGTAAAGAACACATAAGAACATTTAAGAACATTCAAACATATTCAAGAGAATTTAAATAATCACTATCATGCTTTAATCCTAAATTCTCATCATGGCAACACAATAAACAAGTTAGAGAAAGGGAATATACCTTCATGCAAGATCCATACGGTGGAGAAGGAGACTCTTGGTAGAGGTCCTAAGGGTGGAGAAAAGAAGAACTAGGAGAGGGAGAGTGAGTCTCACTCAATACCTTGAGTCTCAGGAAGACCAAGATATGACAAAATTACTCAACTTCACTAGAACTCAAGAGGGGAGAAGAGAGGGGATTTTTTTTGGTGTCTTGGAATTAAGGATGGGGAGGGTTTATATAGTGGTAGTGGAGGGAATATGAATGGAAGGCCATTTAATGAGGGTTGACAAGGATTATGAACCTAGACCTCATTTTAGCCTTGGGAAAAATCTGGTACATTAAATGGAGAGATTGGTGGGAGTGGGGAGCAAGCCAAAATTCGGTTTTCCCGTAGCTGCTGTAACAGCTTGTAGAGCTAACTTCAAAAAATCATATCTGACCCAATTCTGATCGGAATTGTCTCGTTCTTGTGCTCAAATTGAAGCCCCAGATGTCTAGTTTCTGGGAAAATTAACCTCATTCACAGATTCAAAATATTCCGAGAGATATTGATGAAATAGTGAGCAGATGTCATTTGTTAGAAAATGGTTTCAGCACAATTAACATTAATAGGTCCCAAATTAGCTCCCAATTAACATTAAATGGCTCAAATCACTCCCATTTCAGAATTAATTGGTTCCCAATTTACTCTAATTAAAAGATAATTACACAAATTACTTATTGAATAATTAATGTTTAACTATCTAATTAATTAGGTGTATGCAACCTCACTATAAAATGTAGTCCTAACCAATTAAATTATGACACATTATTGTTCTCAAATTGATTACACCCATAACCAATTGAAATCAATTGTTCATAATCACATATAGTCGGACTCAATTTGTGATAGTACATCTTAGCCATTAAAACTTGATTTGATGATAACTTTCAATCTAATGGTCCGATTAGGGCTTATGACCAGTCGATTTGATCGTTACAACATCAAGATCATTTTGGTGAAATGAGTCCAATAATCTAATGGCTAGAATCAAGATGCATATTTTAAAAGTGAAAGTACCATTTTACCCTCCATGTGAGGTTAAATGCGGGTTGCAAAATGGGGTGTCAACAAACACTTAGATAGTTGTCAGAAGTAATTAGTTTCCCCAAGGTTTGTGGTTCGAGGATCCATCCATGACCTTGGTTCTGTCTAACACTTAGATAGTTGTCAGAAGTAATTAATTTTCCCAAGGTTTGTGATTCGAGGAGCCATGCAAGACCTTGGTTCTATCTAACACTTAGATAGTTGTCAGAAGTAATTAGTTCCCCCAAGGTTTGTGGTCCGAGGAGCAATGCAAAACCTTGGTTCTGTCTAATACTTAGATAGTTGTCAGAAGTAATTAGTTTCCCCAAGGTTTGTGGTCCGAGGATCCATTTAAGACCTTGGTTCTGTCTAACACTTAGATAGTTGTCAGAAGTAATTAGTTTTCCCCAAGGTTTGTGGTCCGAGAAGTAATGCAAGACCTTGGTTTTGTCTAACACTTAGATAGTTGTCATTAGTTTCCCCAAGGTTTGTGGTCCGAGGAGCAATGCAAAACCTTGGTTCTGTCTAACAGTTAGATAGTTGTCAAAAGTAATTAGTTTCCCCAAGGTTTGTGGTCCGAGGATCCATGCATGACCTTGGTTCTGTCTAACACTTAGATAGTTGTCAGAAGTAATTAGTTTTCCCAAGGTTTGTGATCTGAGGAGCCATGCAAGACCTTAGTTCTGTCTAACACTTAGATAGTTGTCTAAAGTAATTTGTTTCCCCAAGGTTTGTGGTCCGAGGAGCAATGCAAAACCTTGGTTCTGTCTAATACTTAGATAGTTGTCAGAAGTAATTAGTTTTCCCAAGGTTTGTGGTCCGAGGATCCATGTATGACCTTGGTTCTGTCTAACGCTTAGATAGTTGTCAGAAGTAATTAGTTTTCCCCAAGGTTTGTGGTCCGAGAAGTAATGCAAGACCTTGGTTCTGTCTAACACTTAGATAGTTGTCATTAGTTTCCCCAAGGTTTGTGGTCCGAGGAGCAATGCAAAACCTTGGTTCTGTCTAACACTTAGATAGTTGTCAAAAGTAATTAGTTTCCCCAAGGTTTGTGGTCCGAGGATCCATGCATGACCTTGGTTCTGTCTAACACTTAGATAGTTGTCAGAAGTAATTAGTTTTCCCAAGGTTTGTGATCCGAGGAGCCATGTAAGACCTTGGTTCTGTCTAACACTTAGATAGTTGTCAGAAGTCTGAGGAGTATTGCAAGACCGTTGTTCTGTCTAACACTTAAATAGTTGTTAGAAGTAATTAGTTTCCCCAAGGTTTGTGGTCTAAAGAGCCATGCAAGACCTTGGTTTTGTCTAACACTTAGATAGTTATCAGAAGTAATTAGTTTTCCCAAGGTTTATGGTCTAAGGAGCAATGCATGACCTTGGTTCTGTCTAACACTTAGATAGTTGTCAGAAGTAATTAGTTTCCCCAAGGTTTGTGGTCCGAGGAGCCATGCACGATCTTGGTTCTGTCTAACACTTAGATAGTTGTCAGAAGTAATAAGTTTCCCCAAGGTTTGTGGTCTTAGGAGCATTGTAAGACCTTGGTTCTGTCTAACATTTAGATAGTTGTTAGAAGTAATTAGTTTCCCCAAGGTTTATGGTTTGAGGAGCAATGCAAGACCTTTGTTCTGTCTAACACTTAGATAGTTGTTAGAAGTAATTAGTTTCCCCAAGGTTTGTGGTTTGAGGAGCAATGCAAGATCTTGGTTCTGTCTAACAATTAGATAGTTGTCAGAAGTAATTAGTTTCCCCAAGGTTTGTAGTCCAAGGAGCCATGCAAGACCTTAATTCTGTCTAATGCTTAAATTGTAATGAACCGTATAACAAGCGATTGTAATAAATTAGATTGTAAACGAACTGCTTTCCTTAATAATAATACCTTCTTAGGTTATTTACGTTCTATGGTCGGGGTATAACTTTTTCATCTAAGTCTTCCAAGTAATATGCATATATTCTTGCTACTGATGTGATGCGATATAGTCCTTTCCAGTTGGGCCCCAGCTTTCCCCAAGTCAGATTCTTGGTACTACCCAAAACTTTTCTCAGCACTAAGTCTCCTGGTGTTAATGGTCGCAGCTTCACATTGGTATTATACCCTTGCTTGAGTTTCTAGTGGTGATAGGCTAGTTGGATCATTGCCTTTTCTCTTCTTTCCTCAATTAAATCTAAACTTTTCCCTAGCAATTCATCGTTGTCGCTCGGGGTTAAGGTATTCGTCCTTAGCGTTGGGAAGCTAGTCTCTGAGGGGATGACAGCCTCGGCCCTATAATTCATGGAGAAGGGAGTCTCTCTTGTTGACCATCGTGGTGTAGTCCGATATGTCCACAGGATGTGTGGTAGTTCTTCCACCCATCTTCCCTTCGCGTCATCCAATCTATTTCTTAGTCCCTTGACTATGACCTTATTGACAGCCTCAGCCTGTCTGTTTCCTTGGGGGTAGGCCAGAGTGGAATACCTGTTTGTAATCCCTAGGTCATAACAGTACCTTCTAGAAGCCTTAATATCAAATTAGAGGCCATTATTTGAGATGAGTGTATGAGGGACCCCAAATCAAGTAACAATGTTCCTCCAAACAAACTTCTTAGTGTCAACATCCTTGATGTTAGCCAGGGGCTCAGCTTCAACCTATTTGGTGAAATAGTCTGTGTCAACCAATAGGTATCTCTTATTTTCTGCTGCTTTAGGGAAAGGTCCTACAATATCCAAGCCTCATTGAGCAAATGGCCAAGGACTGGACAAGGGATTGAGGACCCCTCTCGGTTGGTGGATGTTTGGGGCAAACCTTTGACATTGATCACACTTCTTGACATATTCCTAGGCTTCCTTTTGCATACTCGGCTACCAATATCCTTGATTGATGGCTCAGTGAGATAGAGATCTTCCACCTGTGTGGCTCCCATAGACCCCTTCATGTAACTCCTTGAGTAGAAATTCTGATGCTTCGGGATGTATACACAGCAAATACAACCCAGAGTAGGAGCTTTTCTTTGTATTTTCTTAGTCTCTAATTTCTCTTTAGGTAGTGTATCATCTCTAAGAAAACTTACTATGGGATCCATCCAGCTTGGATCCACTTTGACCTGGTGGATTTGAACCACGTCCCTTTGGACTCTATCTGCCTTGCATAGGTCCTCTATAAGGATGACTTGAGGTAAACCTTGGGTCGAGGAGGTGGTGAGTGTGGCCAATGAATCTGCATGTGTGTTTCCACTCCTAGAAATGTGTGATAAATTGAAGAATTCAAAATCCGATTGCAAGCGCTTGATTTGACTCAAGTACTCCAGCATTCTCCCATCTCTAGCTTCTAGCTCCCCCTTCACCTGGCCCACAACTAGTCTCGAGTTTGAGAACACTTCCAATGCCTTTCCCCCCATCTTTTGTACCATGGTCATTCCTTGTAGTAAAGCCTCATATTCGGCCTCATTGTTTGTGGCCGAGAACCCCAGTCTCAGTGACTTCTCTATAGTGATCTTCTCAGGAGATATTAGAACCAGCCCCAGCCCGGACCCCCTTTGGTTTGCAGCACCATCAACATATACTTTCTAGCATGAAGGTTTTTGCGTAGAGATTGAGCCAATCGATTTTCCATCCATGTTCTGCTCCTCTGCTACTGTTTCTATCGGGGGTTAGATGAATTTGGCTATCAAGTCGGCGATAACCTGGCCCTTGATGGAGGTTTGAAGCATGTACTTGATATTGAAAGCCCTTAAAACAGTACTCCACATGGCGATTCTCCCCGTGTAATCAGCACCTCGGAGAACAAACTTCAATGGGAGTTGGGTTAGGATAACGACTGTGTGTGCTTGGAAGTAATGGGGAAGCTTTCGCGTGGTGTGCACTATTGCTAGAATTGCCTTCTCTAATGACAGATAACGCACCTCGACTTCATGCAATGATTTACTCACATAATAAACTAGTCGTTGTATGTTATTATCAACTCGTATTAACACCAAGCTTACGGCATGAGAGACCACTACAATGTAGGTAAACAAGATCTCGTCAGCCTTTGGGCTGGACATGATGGGCGGCCAGGATAGGTATTCCTTAAGTTGGTCGAAAGCCAAAGTACAGTCCTTAGACCACTCAAATCCTTTCCACTTTTTCAATAGGAGGTAAAAAGGGCGGCACCTATTCCCAAATCTGGAAATAAACCGATTTAAGGCTGCGATCATTCGAGTGAGTCTCTGGACCTCTTTGGGGTTCCGAGGAGGTTGTAGATTATGGATTTCCTTGACCTGGTTTGGGCTCACCTCGATTCCCCTATGAGTTACCATATAGCCCAAAAATTTGCCTAATCCGACACCAAATGAACACCTAGACACATTGAGACGCAGTTTGTATCTCCTTAGGATGTCAAAAATGATTCCGAGGTCTCCTAATAGCTTGAAGTCGTTGACTGTCCATATCGTGGGAAGGATGAAGGGACATGTATGACCATTCCCTGAGCTTCCTAAACTTCCTCCCTCAGAAGCTCTCTTGTCGCTTTCACCCTCATCTTCATCATCCTCTCCCTTGTACTCCCTCTCATTCTCCCTTTCTCACTTGTGGTACTTGTCCTCATCTCCCTCTCTTTTCTCTACTTCCTCTCTGTCATAATCCTCCTCTTCATCAATAGAAGAATGGGCAGACGATTCTCTCTCAGACGACTAGGATAAGCCCTCCTCGAGCCTATGACCTGATTGGTAGACTTTGTTGTAGCCCGCTCCTTCACGGATTGACGACGATTGCTCACTCATCGCTTCTCTTTCTCCTAACATCTATTCACCTACAAGCGATGAAGGTATTCTACGAACCTATTTGACGGCTCTCTCTATAGAAGTGACAACCAACTAGAGAAACAGGAAAAAAAAAAAAAAGGAATGGAAAGAGAAGAGGACTTACAAGGTTAACAGACGATTTTGTGAAGGTGACGAGATCAACAAGTTGACAAAATGACAGCTCTCTCTCTCTCTCTTAAGATTAGCAATGATGAAATAAGAAAAAATGAGAAGAGGTGGTGAGTTATATATAGGGAAATAGAGCAAGGGAAATGAAGCTAAGCTTTTGTTCAGAAACGAGGCTAACCGGCCTATGCACGTGTCCTAGCAATTAATAAAATCTACTCAAGAAGCCATTAATGAGCACCCTTTCTTCCAACGGATAAATAGTAAAAGAAAAACTACACTCCAGCCCGTCAACTAAGATTGACGGAGCCATGGAGTAGGGGGCAGCTGATAAGGATGTTTTTATGAAGAAATAAACTCGTTACATACAAAGAAGCTGACAACTCCATTGAGCCCATTAGCTTCATACTTGCGCAAAGTAGAACGAAATTGGCAATGCCATAAGCCAATGACATTACCCTAATACCTCGACGGTATCTACATAAGACGATGGGGATCCCTAGGCCGACGAAAAGAAAAAACGCTGATAGGAGTAAAAGAAGCCAATTGGAATAAAGAGCATGACGAGTCCAACATGGCTTTGCTTGACCCCTACAGATATCTATACAAGCAAATATCTTGCACCCCACGATTAACCTTGATCAGGGGAATCCCTATAAGGAAAGGATCCCACCAATTAAGTGTATTTATGAGGATTTTCCCTACAAGGAAAGACCCTCTCCGCTAAAAAACGAATGCTAGCTCTACGCTATTATAAAAACCTCAAAACCCTCACAAACCAAAATACGCATAATTTACCTCAGCTCTTGTACTCTAGAGTTGTGAAAGTACTCTAACTTAACTTTCAGAGGGTATTTGGCCGATATCACACCGGTATCCTCTGCAAGGCATTCTTTGTTTTTGTTTTGCAGGTTCTGTCTAGAGCACATGAGGACCGTGCAACTCATTGACAGTTTTTGGCATCATCATCGTTCAACTTGATTTTTTTATACTTACAAAAAAAAAAAAATTAAAAAACCTATATAAATAATTAGTTCTAAATTATTTTTTTTTTTTACAAAAAAAAAAAATACTGTTTTTAAATTAGACCCACCATTGACATTACTTTTTTACACCTAGGATTTGATGTAAAATTTTTGTAGATATAGGTTTTTTACAAAAAATATTTTGGTCCTACAAACATAATCTTTTACGCTTTAAATAACAAAAATAAAAACTTAAGGGTCTGTTTGGGGTCCACTTATGTTAATGAAACTAAAAACTTTTTGTTAAAAGTACTGTAGATAAATGTAAAAGTTAGCTGAAATAGTATGGTGAAACCTATGAATAGTATCAAAAAATGTAGTGAGACCCATGAATAATAACAAAAATAAGTTGAATTTTAAAATAAGTTGGCAAAATTAATCATGTCAAACGAATACTAAATAATAAAAACAAAAATCAGTCCAAATAACAACAAAAATAGTGCTCAAATAATAACAAGATTAGGCTAAACAACAACAAATGAACAAAATATTCAACAAAAAACTCATTCAACACATTTTATAAATATATTGTTATATATGTATAAGGATATTAGTATTTCAAACTCTCTCTTACTTTATTATTCTTATTTTTGCATTCTCAATTCTCACTTTATCTCTTATTAGTTCATTTCTATGTGTTTTATTTATTTATTTATTTTTTTGTGATGGCATTATATTCAAATTCTCTTTTTTATTAAATTATGTATAATTTAAAATTTTTAATGACCACCCTAGAAATTATTTTTTGCCTCCACTAAATACAAACAGTCTATTTGTAGTAAAAATACATAGAATTGTAAGGAGGTAATGTATTTTAGTCATTGTTTCACAATATATAAGAAACAAATAAGTTAATAAGTAGCTCAGAAACAGGCATGAGCTTGCTAGATAAGAAAATGAGCCAACCTCGAACATAAAATCTTGTTTGGAGATGACTTCGAGCTCAGTTCATTTTCAGAAGGAATTTAAATAAACAAGTTTGAACTTTTAATACTTGCCTTGACTTGGCTTGTTTGTAGCCTTAAACACAGGTGGGTATGCAAAGTATTTTTTAGAAGAGTAATGCTAGTCATTTTTTATAACATTTTTACAAATTATTTTTATGGTAATTTATTTTTTTATTTTTTATTTTTTATTTTTATACAAGATAGAGATTCTATTCTAACATAATCTAAGTGTATATGTATGTGAAGCTCCTTCCTAGAGACTTGAACCCTGATCCTTGCTCATCACACTACACACGCACTTATACTTGTGGAGTGATTATTGCACCAAGGGTGTGCGGTGGTTTTGTAGTAAATTCTTAATTATTGGTTTACATAAGTTTTTTCCTTATCAATAACTATTCAACACATTAGCCATTTGTAAAAAAGTTTATAGCACATTTTCCTTTTTAGAAAGTTAAGTACGTGTAAATAAAGAAAAAAAAACGTAAGTATATGTTCAAATAAGTATTACTATTTACTTTAAAAAAAAAAGTAGCGATGTTTATCCCACATTGGTTGTGTGCCTAGTATTCGCTATTTATAACCTCAGTCTACAACTACAAAGGTTAGGCCCTTTTTTATTTGTAGTTGTACTCTGATTATGTAATGTATTATAAATTCGGTTTAAAATACTAATATTACTATTTTCGTGTGTGTTCTAATAAGTATTATTGTTTACTAAAAAAAAAATAGGGATGTTTATCCCACATTAGTTATGTATATGTCTAGTGTTCATTGTTTATAACCCAGTTTACAACTACAAATGTTAGATCCTTTTGTAGTTGTACTCTAGTTATATAATATATTATAAACCCAGTTTAAAATATTAATATTACTCTTTTCGTGTGTGTTCTAATAAGTATTACTGTTTACTAAAAGAAAAGAAAAAGTAGGGATGTTTATCCCACATTGGTTGTGTGTGTCTAGTGTCCACAGTTTATAACCTTAATCTACAACTACAAAGGTTAGGCCTTTTTGTAGCTGTACTCTGGTTATGTAATGTATTATAAACTCGATTTAAAACACTAATATTACTATTTTTATGTATGTTCTAATAAGCATTACTATTTACTTAAAAAAAAAAAATGGGAATGTTTATCTCATATTGGTTGTGTGTGTCTAGTGTCCGCTGTTTGTAACTCCAGTTAACAACTACAAAGTTTAGGCCTTTTTGTAGTTGTATTCTGGCTATGTAATGTATTATAAACCCGTTTTGAAATACTAATATTACTATTTTCGTGTGTATTCTAATAAGTATTACTGTTTACTTATAGCTCTTGATGTTTTATCCATTTAATCATTTACATCTCAAATATATTTAAAATCTGTATTATAAAATAAATAATTTATATAAATTATATAATTCATATTAAAATTTCTAAGGTTATTTAAATTTAATTAAATAGAGTAGACCTTGTACTAGTTATATTATTTGAATTTACCTGTAAGAAATACAAAAACTTGGTTGTAACCTAAGCAGTAAATAAACTTCTTAGTTAGAGAGGAAACATTTGAAGAAATTCAAGGACGGGAAGTCTGAAGACTCCCTTGTGGTAAGAACTAAGAAGTAAGAACCCTCGGAGGCTAGGAAGCCTCTTCAATTCTTTAATTTACAGCCTATTTAGGAAAAATACATTAAAAAAAATAAAATAAACTTAAAATTTATAATTTTTTTTCAAAGGGTGGCCAAAATGTGAAACAATCTGAGTCTCTCTTGGGTTTCAATATATACACATTACCTAACGTCATAGGTGGTTAATCATTGTATTTACTTGGACTTTGTTGTAAAGTTCTTAACGCTTGTATGTCGTTGTCATATTGTATATTGTGTTGTTTTTGCCTTTTTGGAGTTCGTAGTTGAGGCCATCGATTTCTGAACAGAAAATTCTAGGAATATGGACTTAATTTGTTAAGTGGTAATTGGATTATTTTTCACCAAATTTTAATGGTGGACCTATGTGTAAAAGATGTCATTCAATTACAAGTTGACACATGAAAAATATAACTTATTTTTGGGCTAAATAAACTATTTTTAGAAAGAAAAGACTATGAAAACCCTAGGACATGCGTATGCATACATGTGTATGCTGTGCATACTAGGGTTCTAGAAATTATGTAAAACAAGTTTTCTGTATTTAAATTATGTTTGAAATGAATCTCACATTGTTTGCGAGCCACCCCAAACCCCTATTTTTCAATTATATAAAGCTATAAAAGGTACTTTTTCAAGGAGGATAAATTCCAGTGGAAAAATACATAAGATTCACTAGAAAATATTGCATAAAAGGAGTTTTTCATAAAATATCCTCAAGTCAAGTTTTGTTTGATTGTGAAATTTTCTGGTCTTGATATTTGGTTCTAAAGTTTACTAACTTATTTTGAATTGGTTGTGACTAGATTGACTAAGGAGAACAGTCAGAATCAAGTTCTAAAGAGTGTTAGTGTTGAGGTAAAGTTTCTAACTTTGGCTATTTGCTTTTCTTTGATTTTCTTTATTTCTTTACGTTTTTATGTGTTTATGTGTTCATAATATGTTTATTTAGCCTAGGTTTACTTTGTGTTTGTGTTTAAAGCATGTTAGGTTGTCAATTTCTTGTTTCTTGAGTTTCTATTCTGTACTTCCTAGTTTCTGTGTTCCGGAGGTGTATGCGTACGCATGCCTTGTGCATGCACACGCATACTCATGATATGTGTATGCATACAACTGGGCTGTGTACATATGCCCTATGTATGTGCACACATATCTTTGTCTAGAAATTTTAATACTCTTCCTACCTATTTTTCTTTTGTTTTATTCATATGCTTTAGCCTTTATTTAACCCGTTTTTTTTGTCCTTGAGTCTTTGCCTTTCTGTTTTTAGCTTGTTTTGTTTTGTTTTATTCCTTTTATGCTTATTAGGATTTTAACTTGTTTAATAATATGAACATACAGATGAATATAATCATACATTGATGTATAGGTGCTGTGATGTAGTAAGGTAAGTGAGGTAAGCCATGTGTTATTGCATAAACATGCATTCTGTTGGTTGATGAATATGTTATGGGTGATTAACATGATATTCTTGATTGAATCCCATGTTTTTGGTTTTTATGGGTATAAGCTATAGCATGTACCAACAATAGGTACAAGTGCAGATTGTAAGCATATCCCAATCATGGCTGCAACTTGTAGCACGTACCAGCAATAGGTACAATCCATAGCACGTCCTAGCAAAGGGTGCAAATTGTAAGCGAGTCCCAACGAGGGGTACAAAGAGAAAGAGCCTCGAGTGGGTATGAAAACCCAAAAGTGGGTGTATAAAGTACACAAGATTGACCTCCCTGAAAGAAATTGGCTCAAGGGAGCCTAAGGAAACAAGGAAAAGCATGGATACTTTTGCAAATCTCTATACAAAGAGGTTAGTCAATGACATTGCAAACCAGCTAGTAACATTTCCCTCCTCCTACAAGGTGTAAACTCACCAAAGGCTTGGAGGTACTTCAATTCAACAAAAGAAAGGTACCCTTTCGGTAAGCCCACTCATTAATACCATGTTTGAATATATCAAAACACTACAGAAAGTTGTGCAAGAGGTATCACCCATGCATTAATACTTTATGCATAAAGATTAAAGTGAAAATTCTAATATTTTGTTTTTTTTACTTGACCAATTATCAAAAATCAAAATTTGGAATTCTTGTGTGGTTGAAATCCTCACATGGTTTCATATACATGAAATAATTTTATTGCTATGTCTTATTTGGCAATTGGCTTTTCCAGTGCATACACTGGGGGCTAAGATAAGATTAAAAATTTTTCTTAGATATATCTTTCACTTGATAAAAATTGAGAAGCCTAGTGCAAACTTTACTATACTAAGTTCAACCACTGTTATTTTCTTTGGCTCATGAACTATATGGTATATAGCGATATAATTGGTGCCATGATATGTGAATAATTTGCTGCAATCTGAAATATTATACAATCTCTCACAATTTGAAAATAAATAAATAAATAAATAAATAAGGCAAAGATCAAGAGCATCCACAAGAAGAGCAAGGTCTTTAGCTAAAGTAAGGCATGGAGATGTTCTTAAGCATTCTAAGCCATGTCCTCAGGGAAGTTTCTGTCTCTTAATACATTGTGATAAGAATAGCTAGCCTTGATTAGACTTTAAATAAGCATGTTTATATGATTCAATGACTTATTATATCATGGTCTCATTGGTAAGTCACTATTCATGGACAAAAATCTCATGTGGCGAACATTTGGGTATTATTCACCTTAGCCATAGCAAGCATGTACTACAATGCATAGAATATCTTTGGCAAAGTTCATGGGGGCTGCCCTCACTCAACCTATTTTGTAAAACAAACAAAATTTTGTTGACAAAGCAATGCAATCTGATATTGATATTTAATTTTTGTATGCTACTTTCAAAAAGCATATCCTAGAATTACTAGCAAAAAACACTAGTGCTAGAAATTTACTTTTGGCATCAAATGCAATACCAATATAATTTTGGCTATATATGAATATCTCATTTTTGGCTTGACAAAATTGACTTGTTTTATGGAAAATTGAATACTAATCTACAGCTTAGTACTAACATGAAGGTGAATTCTAATCTTTGGCAACATGTTAGTTCATTCCATGAAGGAAGTGTAGCAATTCATTTGGAGTTTCCCTCAAGAATTATTTGATCTACACATTGGTTCTACAAAATAGGAAGGTGTCCAAAAACAATTTATTTTCTCGCGCGTGGGCTACAGGTAACCCACGAGCTCGGGGGGCTAATGTTGAGGTCCAAAATTTCACAACAAAGCCCATTCCATAAAAAATAATAATAATAAAGAAGGCCCAATTCATTTAGCAAGAAGAATCGACGTCAAGGCCCTATGTATGTTCAGATTTCCAACAAAAAAGGCCATTAAAAAGTCCAGCAAATTCCAGTGAAAGAGCTGGGACGGGATCCCCAGAGGCTGCCAGAGGCTCGGGATCCTCAAGACGTGCAGCACAGCTAAAGTGAATTAAAGTAGATTTGAAGAGAGAAAAGAGACAAAAGGCACGTGGACCTTATCACCCAGACACGCAGTGGAAGTACAAAGCAAAGCACAGGAGCTTTGGTTCCAACCATTTGAAGAAAGAGACAAGGAAAAGTATGACTGGAAAAGCTGGAGCAAAAGCTAAAAAGCCTCAGGTCAGTCAACGGGAAAATTTGGAAATAGGAAGCTAGCTGGGAGACTTTCATCTGGTCGTAACAAAAAGAAAGAAACTATAAAGAAAAGGAAACGACATAATCTTGTAGCAACTAGGCATAGGACAAACTCTAAGGGGCAAAAGGGAGAAATCACCAGTACCCCAGAGCTCGATCTGTGCTATAAAAGAAGGCATGATGCAGAATAGAAAGGGAGAGGGAATCGTTAAGATAACTCTGTAAAACTCAAGATAAACAGAGGAACCGCTCCTGGTATCCCAGAGACAGCCACTATAACATATGCTCGGATTCAACAAATTCAAACTTTGTAAGTCTTGGAAGCTTGAATAGCTATCAAAGTTTGTAACTTTTGAACTTAGCTGAACCTTGTATCATGTGAATATAGAACTATAGGAAAAGCTTTATAAAATCAAAAGAAAACAGAGGAATCGCTCCCGGTATCCCAGAGACAGCCACTATAGCACATATTCGGATTTAACAAATTCAAACTTTGCAAGTCTTGGAAGCTTGAATAGCTATCAAAGTCTGTAATTTTTGAACTTAGTTGAACCCTGTATCACGTCTTAGTGAGCATATTGTAGTCCACAATCAAGAAAATAATGAAATACCTCATATTGATTTGAGGATCTCTAACAATTATTTCATGCATTTCTTTATTGCATTGTCTTCCTTTACTGTTTCTTGCTAAAATCCTTCTCATCTAACTATCTTGGAAGGCAAAGCTCAAGCAAAGCCACTCGGACTTGAGTTCCAAATCCCACAAGTCTTGTGCAAAAGCACCAAGTCTGTGAGAATTGGGGCCAGGATCCTCGTGGCAGAATCATTTTCATGAAACTCATTTACATATATGTATATGTATTAAAATGTATATCCTAATCTAAGAAACTAACAATTATTTAGAGATATGTGTATTGTAAAGTGTGTTTTTTTATGTAGCACCCATAGAGGTAAAGGGAGAGGACAAAGCTCTATTGCATAATAAACATGGAAATAGACCATATAGTTTAGAAAACCAGAGATTCTGGGTTCTTACAGGCCTAGTATGCCCCAGGATCCCACGACAGTATACCTGGGATCCCACGACAATACGCCCCAGGGTACTAAGAGGAATTGCATTTTTCATTTTGAGGAGCTTTATATGACTTGCGCATAACTTGGTTCGTAATTAGCTCCATTTAGCTGCGGTGAATCAAGCCCAGTCCACCAAAACAACAAGTATTTGGGCCGGGGATCCTTGTCTCTACTTGGGCCTGTGTGCTAAGAAAAAAAAGCACTCTCACATTTTGGCTACTTCACAGGGGATTGGGAAAAAGGAGAGAGAAAAAGCAGTCTCTTTGCAAGCATGGCTCTAAAGCTAGGAAACACTTAGAGGAAGGAAAGTTTCTCTTAGTGCGTTCAACATTAAGATCCTAAAAGTGCGGGTTCCTCCAACAAACGTCTTACCAAGGGACTCTATATGGAATTTTGGAGAACTTCCCAACACAAGATAAGTTTTATGCATCATTATTTTCTCCATTTTATATTTTGAACATAATGGACTGAAGTTTATGGTTTTCAAATGGATAGCTATCACTGTGTTGCATGAAAGCAAAAGCATTGTATTGTTTAATAATAGATGTAGACACTTGTTCTACACAATATAGAATCATAGATAAGTTTAGTTGTCATATTCATCCTCCAATTAAATGGACCTCATTTAAAGATGTTCATAAAAGATAACTACCCAGCTGAATCAATTAGTTTTGAAAAATAATAAATAAATAAAATGAGGTCCTAAACTTTGATTAGCATTTATGCAGTTAGTTTAGTCCTAAACTTTGAAGTCCAAAACTTGAAGATGCTTGTTAAATGAGGTATTGGTGGTGTGAAACTACTTTGTACCATTGATCTCCAAAGGCAACTCACTGATCTCATAAAACTTAACTAATACTAAAGGTGTTTTAAGAATACAGCCAACCTATATAGTACAACCAAAAAGTTGAAAATAAATGTTGAACTCAGCTAGAAGAAACAAAATCTTGTTTCTCATGAGGATTTTACTCTTTACAAAAATGGGGTAAGAGGGGTCATGTAATAATATTTTAACAATCAAAACATTGTCTCATTACTAAAAAAAAAAAAAAAAAAATGGAGAAGTGAGCCAAAAAAAAAAAAAAAAAAAAAGAGATTGATGGAATGAAGATTGTATGAGCTACATGGTAAAGCAATTGCCTCACGTTTAGGGGCTTATTTATTTTTCTTTTAAAAAAAATCATAATATTGTTTCATTTCTTTTTAAAAAAGAAAAAAAAAAAGAAAAAAGAAAGAGAAGTAAGCGAATCAAAGAGGCTTGATGAGATGTAAATTACATAGCAAAGCGATCGCCTCACGTTGTGGGGCTAAATAATTTTGCAGCAACTTGATAATAATATCATATGGCGCAGGTTAACAAAATGGATAGGTTTCCTTGGCTCCGCCCATGAATTTGGCAAAATGGAGTAGTTTCATGATCCCAGCAAAGCCGAGGAGTTCCTTGACTCCAGGAAACAAGGTCTGGGAGATCCTTGATCCCAACAAAGCTGAGAAGATCCTTTATTCTAGCAAGGCTGAGTACACCCTCGATTCCAGCAAAGCCTAGGAGATCCTTGACTCTAGGAAACAAAGCCTGGGAGATCCTTGATCCTAATAAAGCTTAGGAGATCCTTTATTCTAGCAAGGCTGAGTACACCCTCGATTCCAGCAAAGCCTAAGAGATCCTTGACTCCAGGAAACAAAGCCTGGGAGATCCTTGATCCCAACAAAGCTGAGGAGATCCTTTATTCCAGCAAGGCTGAGTACACCCTCGATTCCAGCAAAGCCTAGGAGATCCTTGACTCTAGGAAATAAAGCCTGGGAGATCCTTGATCCCAACAAAGCTGAGGAGATCCTTGATTCCAAATGAGATCCTAGATTCCAGTTAAAAAAAAAAAAAAAAAAGAGTAGTTCCCTGGGTCTAGACACGAATCCAACAAAAATGGAGTAGCTCCTTGATTTCAAAGAAGTTGAGTAGTTCCTTGGTTCCAACCATGGTTTTAGCAAAATGAATTAGTTCTTTGGTTCCATAAAAATTTTTTGAGTTGTTCCTTGATGGAGTAGTTTTCTGATTCTAGCAAAGTGGAACAATTTTTTTGGTTCCAACAAAGTTGAAGTACCTCCATGGATCCAGCAAAGTTAAATGGTTATAAAAAAAAAATGGAGGCATAAAATTTTTTTTTGTTTTGATAGAAGTTCCACAATAGCATCAAGAGAAGGTGGATCAAGCATGGTTCAAAAACTACCTTATGTCTTGGGGGCTAAAGCCTACTGCGTGATGGGCCTTGAATATATTTTGAAGAAAGTCAATAGAGACACTACATTGCAAGTCAGCAGCAAAATCAACATTATTGAAAGTTCAACAACTATACAGTACATCTATCATTTCTTATATCTCAACAAATGGGCCCACCCATGGAAATAGCAAGATTTGGAGGAGATACAGAGACCACTGAAGGACACTGACAACTAGTTCTAAAGGCCAACCATGAGATCACAAGTATTGCATAATCCTCTCAATATACCACTAGTACATGAAAGAGGAATTGAATGCAAAGTCCACAAAAAGTCACTGCCAATCCTAGTCCTTTCATCTAGTACAAAGTAAATTTTGTGAAAAATATACTTTATGATGAATTGGCTCCAATTGGAGAATATCCTATTATTAGGATCCCAGGGGGGCTCCTATCTTAAGGATCCCGAGGGGCTCCTATCTCAGAAGAAGAAGAAACTTAGAGGGAAGGCAGAATTTTACTTATGAAGGCACGCGGGACCTGAATGTAGCCTACAAAAGGATCTTGGACCACCATCTTACATGATAGCCCAGGAAGAGATCTTGGAGGAACTTGGGGATACGATGAGTCAGAATATCCCATCTCCAGGATCCCAAGGGGCTCCTATCCCAGAAGAATGAAACAATACCCATGGTTTGAGGGATCCCTTGGACAAAAAAAAAAAAGACAGAAGAAGGAAGGCTAATATACTGCTTTTGAAGATCCCGGAGAAACTTATGGATATGGAAAGGAAAGCATAAATCCTACCAAAGGAAAAACTAGAAGAGGTGAACTTGGGGGCTGACCCAAGGAACCCGGGGCCTATCCTAATCAACAGTCAGTTATCGGTAAAAAAAAAAAGGCAACTGGTGGAGCTATTGTAAATATGAAGATTTATTGGCGTGAACTCCTTCAAATTAAATAAGGCACGTCCAAAGGATAAATTTCCTTTGCCTAATATCGATCTCCTCATAGATCCAGCCAAGGCAACAACAATATCAACCATAAAGAGGCATACCATGGTCAAGGAACTTAAGAGCTTCTTGGAAAGAGTTTCTTACATTAGGAAGTTCACACCAAGACTAGCCTTGGTCATTAGTGGACTATCCAAACTGTTGAAAAAGGAGAATGTCCTTATATGGGGAGCTGAGCATCCAATCGTAAAACTTCAACATGAGTCATTCGCCTACCTTATAGGTACTAGTCCATGGCAAAATCATTATTGTTGTACCTGGGATCCTGATCCCAAGCATATAGAGCATTAAAGGAAACCAAAATGAGGTTCGAAGGATCCCTAGAGCTGTCAAGAGCTAAGTTGTAGCAAACTTACTGACCTAGTTCCCCGAAGAAGAGGAGTACCTATTGAGTGAGAAGATCTCTAAAAAAGTAGTAGCGGTAGAGATCCTTGTAAAGAAACAGACCATGAGGTTTGTGAAGACAGCCTTCAACAAGCATGCCTAGAGGAATCCTTCCTCTTCCAGGATCCTCGTAAGAGGATCACCCACTTGAAGAAAACACCATGACAGAATCATCTTGGTGGAGCTCCTGGCCACCAATTCACCAGTGAAAGCAACTTTAGATGACTCATAAAAGAAGTTTATTTTCATAAAAGATTTGTTCACAGCCAAGAGAGGATATTATAGAAGATCCTCGAAGAAGGAAACAAATCCTCAACCCTTTAAAGAAAAGAAAAGAAATCAGTTCAGTGAATCCATTTGAGAACGAGGGGCTACGAAGGAACTTTCTCTGAAAATTGAAAAAATTCAATGGTAATGAACGAATTTTCCAAGTGACATGGCCAGGACTTGGGAAAGGGAAAATTTTTCATGTACCTAGCCCAGGACTTGAACAAAACAGAATTTTCCAAGTGATATGGCATAGGACTTGGGAAAGGGAAAATTTTCCATGTACCTAGCCCAGGGCTTGAACAAAACAGAATTTTCTAAGTGACATGGCCTAGGACTTGGGAAAGGGAAACTTTTCCATGTACCTAGCCCAGGACTTGAACAAAACAGAATTTTTCAAGTGGCATGGCCTAGGACTTGGGAAAGGGAAAATTTTCTATGTACCTAGCCCAGGACTTGATCAAAACAAAAATTTTCCAAGTGACATGGCATAGGACTTGGGAAGAGCAAACTTTCCATGTACCTAGCCCAGGACTTGGCTTAGAACAAATTTTCTAAATACATGGCTCAGATATTGGCCAAGACCAAAAGTTTCCAAGTACAACCAAGAAAATGGTCAAAAGCAAAAGTTTATGGGTATAAGCTATAGCATGTACCAACAATAGGTACAAGTGCAGATTGTAAGCATATCCCAATCATGGCTGCAACTTGTAGCACATACCAGCAATAGGTACAATCCATAGCACGTCCTAGCAAAGGGTGCAAATTGTAAGCAAGTCCCAACGAGGGGTACAAAGAGAAAGAGCCTTGAGTGGGTGAAAACCCAAAAGTGGGTGTATAAAGTACACAAGATTGACCTCCTTGAAAGAAATTGGCTTAAGGGAGCCTAAGGAAACACGGAAAAGCATGGATACTTTTGCAAATCTCTATACAAAGAGGTTAGTCAATGACATTGCAAACCAGCTAGTAACATTTCCCTCCTCCTACAAGGTGTAAACTCACCAAAGGCTTGGAGGTACTTCAATTCAACAAAAGAAAGGTACCCTTTTGGTAAGCCCACTCATTAATACCATGTTTGAATATATCAAAACACTACAGAAAGTTGTGCAAGAGGTATCACCCATGCATTAATACTTTAAGCATAAAGATTAAAGTGAAAATTCTAATATTTTGTTTTTTTTACTTAACCAATTATCAAAAATCAAAATTTGGAATTCTTGTGTGGTTGAAATCCTCACATGGTTTCATATACATGAAATAATTTTATTGCTATGTCTTATTTGGCAATTGGCTTTTCCAGTGCATACACTGGGGGCTAAGATAAGATTAAAAATTTTCCTTAGATATATCTTTCACTTGATAAAAATTGAGAAGCCTAGTGCAAACTTTACTATACTAAGTTCAACCACTGTTATTTTCTTTGGCTCATGAACTATATGGTATATAGTGATATAATTGGTGGCATGATATGTGAATAATTTGCTGCAATCTAAAATATTATACAATCTCTCACAATTTGAAAATAAATAAACAAATAAATAAATAAATAAGGCAAAGATCAAGAGCATCCACAAGAAGAGCAAGGTCTTTAGCTAAAGTAAGGCATGGAGATGTTCTTAAGCATTCTAAGCCATGTCCTCATGGAAGTTTTTGTCTCTTAATACATTGTGATAAGAATAGCTAGCCTTGATTAGACTTTAAATTAGCATGTTAATATGATTCAATGACTTATTATATCATGGTCTCATTGGTAAGTCACCATTCATGGACAAAAATCTCATGTGGCGAACATTTGGGTATTATTCACCTTAGCCATAGCAAGCATGTACTACAATGCATAGAATATCTTTGGCAAAGTTCATGGGGGCTGCCCTCACTCAACCTATTTTGTAAAACAAACAAAATTTTGTTGACAAAGCAATGCAATCTGATATTGATATTTAATTTTTGTATGCTACTTTCAAAAAGCATATCCTAGAATTACTAGCAAAAAACACTAGTGCTAGAAATTTACTTTTGGCATCAAATGCAATACCAATATAATTTTGGCTATATATGAATATCTCATTTTTGGCCTGACAAAATTGACTTGTTTTATGGAAAATTGAATACCAATCTACAGCTTAATACTAACATGAAGGTGAATTCTAATCTTTGGCAACATGTTAGTTCATTCCATGAAGGAAGTGTAGCAATTCATTTGGAGTTTCCCTTAAGAATTATTTGATCTACACATTGGTTCTACAAAATAGGAAGGTGTCCAAAAACAATTTATTTTCTCGCGCGTGAGCTACAGGTAACCCACGAGCTCGGGGGGCTAATGTTGAGGTCCAAAATTTCACAACAAAGCCCATTCCATAAAAAAAAAAAAAATAAAGAAGGCCCAATTCGTTTAGCAAGAAGAATCGACGTCAAGGCCCTATGTATGTTCAGATTTCCAACAAAAAAGGCCATTAAAAAGTCCAACAAATTCCAATGAAAGAGTTGGGACGGGATCCCCAGAGGCTGCCAGAGGCTCGGAATCCTCAAGACGTACAGCACAGCTAAAGTGAATTAAAGCAGATTTGAAGAGATAAAAGAGACAAAAGGCACGCGGACCTTATCACCCAGACACGCAGTGGAAGTACAAAGCAAAACGCAGGAGCTTTGATTTCAACCATTTGAAGAAAGAGACAAGTAAACGTACGACTGGAAAAGCTGGAGCAAAAGCCAAAAAGCCTCAGGTCAGTCAACGGGAAAATTTGGAAATAGGAAGCTAGCTGGGAGACTTTCATCTGGTCACAACAAAAAGAAAGAAACTATAAAGAAAAGGAAACAACATGATCTTGAAGGAACTAGGCACGGGACAAACTCTAAGGGGCAAAAGGGAGAAATCACCAGTATCCTAGAGCTCGATTTGTGCTATAAAAGAAGGCATGATGCAGAATAGAAAGGGAGAGAGAATTGTTAAGATAACTCTGTAAAACTCAAGAAAAATAGAGGAACCGCTCCCGGTATCCCAGAGACAGCCACTATAACATATGCTCAGATTCAACAAATTCAAACTTTGCAAGTCTTGGAAGTTTGAATAGCTATCAAAGTCTGTAACTTTTGAACTTAGCTGAACCTTGTATCATGTGAATATAGAACTATAGAAAAAGCTTTGTAAAATCAAAAGAAAACAGAGGAACTGCTCCCAGTATCCCAGAGACAGCCACTATAGCACATACTCGGATTCAACAAATTCAAACTTTGCATGTCTTGGAAGCTTGAATAGCTATCAAAGTCTGTAATTTTTGAACTTAGTTGAACCTTGTATCACGTCTTAGTGAGCATATTGTAATCCACAATCAAGAAAATAATGAAATACCTCATATTGATTTGAGGATCTCTAACAATTATTGCATGTATTTCTTTATTGCATTGTCTTCCTTTACTGTTTCTTGCTAAAATCCTTCTCATCTAACTATCTTGGAAGGCAAAGCTCAAGCAAAGCCACTCGGACTTGAGTTCCAAATCCCACAAGTCTTGTGCAAAAGCATCAAGTTTGTGAGAATTGGGGCCAGGATCCTCATGGCAGAATCATTTTCATGAAACTCATTTACATATATGTATATGTATTAAAATGTATATCCTAATCTAAGAAACTAACAATTATTTAGAGATATGTGTATTATATAGTGTGTTTTTTTATGTAGCACCCATAGAGGTAAAGGGAGAGGACAAAGCTCTATTGCATAATAAACATGGAAAAAGACCATATAGTTTAGAAAACCAGAGATTTTGGGTTCTTATAGGCCTAGTACGCCCCGGGATCCCACGACAGTATGCCTGGGATCCCACGGCAGTTCGCCCCAGGGTACTAAGAGGAATTGCATTTTTCATTTTGAGGAGCTTTATATGACTTGCGCATAACTTGGTTCGTAATCAGCCCTATTTAGCTACGGTAAATCAAGCCCAGTTCACCAAAACAACAAGTATTTGGGCCCGGGATCCTTGTCTCTACTTGGGCCTGTGTGCTAAGAAAAAAAAGCACTCTCACAACATGTTAAATTTTCCTTTAATGATATTAAGATCTAGAACACAATGAGTGGAAGTTGACCTACAGGTCGAGTGGAGTTGGGTGCTTAACACCTTCCCATCCCTATATCTAAACTTTGGACACGTGTTCTAGTAAAAATTAGTCATTCCACGAAAGACACTATATTTATGATTCTTAGACCTAGACTAGGTGGTGACTCCATTTACACCCTTTGCCATGGTCCACCCTAGGCCAATGCCTACTTCCCACGAAAGGAGGACGACCACATGTTGCAGGGCACTTGCACCTACATTGCCTAATATCTTCCCATCCTGTACCTTAGCTCTGTTTCTAGTTTGGTAGAAAAACCTTCATGGAGTCATGTTTTGGTTCCTGGACTTATAACTAGGTGGGGATTTCTCTATCTCTTTTTAAGAGACTCAGTGTACTTCTAGGCTCGCACTAACTTTGAGTCTAAAATCGCTTTCAGGGAGATTAAGTATCGTGTACTTGGCCTTTGCAAAAAAGAACTGACGTGTCATAAAAAAGGTACGATTCATGGATCTTACACTTGTGAGCAATCATATTAAAGGAAATTTAATGATTCTTAAATGGGAATAAATTTGTTATGATCAAACAATCGAATGCTTGGTCAAGCTAAGGTCAAACCTCGGACAAGGTTGGTCAAATGGTGGATTTGGTTTAAATGAAGCAGAACTTGGTGCTCAGGTGAATTTTTAGTTGGTTTGACCATTGATCAGCTTGATCAAAATTAGGTCGATCGGGATGATTTTGACATTTTGACACTCAAATAATCAAATTGTTGTATCCAGCATCCAACGAGGACAATTTATTTCCTGTAATTTCCTAATTTTTCTGGTTAAAAAGGAAAAAAAAAAGATATTTTTAGATTTTTTTTTTTTTTGAGAAACGATATTTTTAGAATTTTGAATGCTCAAAAATTGGAGTTTTTGTAAGTTAATTGAGTCTGTTCATAATACGGCATCAACAATAAAAATTGGTATCAGAACAATTAGAGGTCTAGGCTAACTCGAAGAGGTCCATTTTCAAGTTAGACTAATTTAAAACATTTTTTACTTATGTGTTATGTATAATACTTATTATGTATTGTAATTTTTGGAATCAACTTCAATTTGATTGCCTGTTTATAGAAAAATAGGATTATCAACAATATGAACCAATTAATTGAGTGAATTCATAAACATTTAATAACTTTTACTAATTTGAGCGTAAAATTATATTTTTATATTATTGATTACATGCAAGTAAATTTTCTTTCATCTTTTGCTTAACTTCGTTTCAATTGCTACCAAAACAACTCAATTTGAGCTTGAATGATAAATTCCACATCAATTATTGTAATCATAAAAATTCTTCTGACATAAATAATTATTGTAGCACCTATAAATAAATAACATATGAAAAATCAGGTAACTATAATTTACATATCTTTAAAAAGATTTGGGAAATGTGATTATTTAAGATTAATATAACTATATAATTTTCTTTTTATTTTCAAATATTTAATAATTTAAATTAATTTAAGTGCAGATTTATTTATTTTTTATATTTTTTTATTGCAAGTGTTATTAAATTTGCTTTGCATTTTAATAGAGTTTTTTTAATTGTTGCCACAGCAACTAAATATGAGGAATAATTTTATCTTTAAAATCAATTTTTTTTTTCTTTTTGATGATAAATATTTTTATATACATTATATATATATATATATATATATATATATAAAACCGTATAGTTTTTTATTTTTATTTTTATTTTTTATGAACAAACTTATTAGTTCAGATCTTGGAATAACATACACTAGATAATTTCAATTTTCAAGACATTTATCAATTAACACGATAGTTTACATGCTATATATATATATCCTCCTAAGTGATTATCCAAATTTTTTTATTAAATTTTAAATACTATATAAAAAAAATTTATTTTTGATTCAAATAAAAAATAAATTATAATTATTTCATTAAAACCATTTTTTAAGTGAAAGGTTAAATGAATTAGTACTTATTATTTTCCTTTCAAAGAAAAATGACACATGGCATTAATTAAATGATAAAAAATAAATATTTCATTAATCCATTATTTAGGGGGAAGGTTAAATGAAATCAATTCATTAAAAACTTTGCTTAGGTGAAAGGCTAAGGATCCGTTTGGTACATGTGTTTAAAAACTGAAAATTATTGTTTAAAAACATTTGTAAAAATACGTGTAGGTGAAAAAGTGTATTGAAATACATGAAATGTTGTTTAAAAACTGAAAATTATTGTTTAAAAATACTTACCAAACACCTCCTAAATTAATAGGTGCTTCTTCTAAAAAAAAAAAAAAACAAGAAGTTTATTTCCATTTCAAAGAACGAATGACACTTGGCACTAATTACTAAAATGAGCATTGATTTTCTAAAAAAGCAAAGCCTTAATTAAAGGATGAGGTGAAATGCTTACTAAAAAATTTGGTAAAAGGCTAAATAAATGAATTCCTAATTTTCTTGCAACACGTGCCAGCCTGCCAGAATCTCATACTCTCCGAGATGGATTCGGATCCGCTTCATTAGTTGGCAAATCTGAACCATATATTCATTTCATTTTGAATCATAACCATAAAATATACACTTTCCATTTCACTTGGAAATGGATAGAATCCAAATCATACAAATCTCTCACACGTGAAGTTCCTGCTCTTATATATAAAGAAAAATTCTATGTCTATAATATTTTTACAACAAATCTTAAGTGTTAGGTTGTTACTGGTTATTATTGTTGGGGCAAAAAAGTAATCTTACTATTAGTTTCAAATTTAAACTAATAATAACTAACCACCTATGATTTGTTATAAAAATATTGTAAAATTGTTGTAAACCTAATATCTCTCGTATATAAATATTGATATATTGATATTGGGTAGTCCCTCTTGGTTCCCTCCTAGCAACCACGAAAGAATTGGGCACATAACAAAAAGCCATTGTCAAGGAACTCTCTTTGGTTTGTGAAAAGTATGGCTTTAACACTTGGGAAAAAACTTTTCACAGTCATGTTGTTGGTTTTAGGGACTTGGATATCTCAATCCTTGTCCCGTACATTACTTGAAGAATCCTTTGTTGGGAGACATGAGCAATGGATGACTCAGCATGGACGTAACTACGTAGACGATGCTGAGAAGAAAAGGCGTTTGAAGATATTCATGGACAATGTGGAGTATATAGACAAAGTCAATAATCAAGGGAATCGCACTTACAGGTTAAGTGTCAATGAATTTGCAGACTTAACGAATGAAGAATTCATTGCCACTCATACTGGATACAAGATTTCCACCAAACCAAGTTCATCACCTAAAAAAACTTTTAGATATGGAAACCTAAGCAGGATTCCAACGACTATGGATTGGAGAGAGAAAGGAGCTGTTATACCCATTAAGAGCCAAGGCCAGTACTGTGGTAAGAGAATAACATTGTCTAAAACTCAAACTAGTCTAGCTTCATTTGCTACATTTATTTATGTCCTAACAAGATTTTTATTATTGTTGATTCTTATTTAGGAAGTTGCTGGGCCTTTACATATATAATACAAAACCAAGGACTAGCCACTGAAGAAAATTACCCATATGAGGCTATGGATGGAACTTGTGACCAAGAAAAGGCATCTATTAACGCAGCTCGCATAAGTGAGTACATCACCATAAGGTGGCCACACAGCCAGTTTCAGTTTCCCTCGACGCTACTGGTCATGACATGCAGTTTTATGCCGGCGGAGTTTTCACCGGATAATGTGGGTATGGAACCAGTGAAGAACCCGAACGCGGCTGTTCGTCGGGGCCAGACCAAGGTTGGCGCGACCCGACCCGAACAGGTCCAGTCGCGATGGGTTACGATTGCTCGGATTTTGGCTAAGAACTTGGTTCTCTTCGTTGTGCTCGCCGGGTTGGCTCAACTCGTTTACCGACTCGCTTTAAAGCCGAATCTCGGTGAAAGCGGAAAAAGAAACGCGTTTGGAATTCGAGGGACGGATCGCTGAAATGGAAGCGTTTCTCAAAAAGACGGCGAAGATGATGCAAGTTCAAGTCCAAGTCGTTGATCGGAAAGTCGACAACGAGATCGGAGGGTTAAAGAAAGAATTCGCAGAGAAAATTGAAGACAGAAGCGGAATTTTGAAAGAATTGGAAGCGAAGAGTGAGAATTTAGAGAAATCTGTATCAGAATTGAAATCGAAGTCAGTGGAATGGTTGTCGAAGGAGGAATTCGAGAAGATATATGAGGACTTGAAAGCAGCGAGGTGTAAAGAGTATGGAGGCGACGGTGAAGGGAGTTTGAATGAGATAAGAGCGTATGCGAGGGAAATGATCGAGAAAGAGATAGAGAAACACGCGGCGGACGGGTTAGGCCGTGTGGATTACGCGCTGGCGACGGGAGGAGGGGCGGTGGTGAAGCATTCGGAGCCGTTTTCTGCTGGGAAAGGAGGGAATTGGTTCTTGAAAGGCGGTAGAGGTATGGTTCATAACAATGCGGATAAGATGTTGAGACCGAGTTTCGGAGAGCCCGGGCAGTGCTTTGCGTTGAGTGGTAGCAGTGGTTTCGTGCAGATTAAGCTGCGGACGGGTATTGTTCCCGAGGCTGTTACTTTGGAGCATGTTGCTAAGGTAATGATGCTTATTATGCTCTTTGCTTTTGCTATTGATGTTGTTGAATTTGATTTTTGAATTATGTGCATTTGTGTTATTTTGTTGAATTTGAGTGTATTATGAGATGTTGAATTGACAATAGACCCATGGATTGGATAGTTTAGACTTGTAGTTATCTGGGTCTTTAGGAAGCTGAAGATTTGATCTTTAATGGATTGTAGTGGTGGATATTGAATTTAGTTCTGAAACGTTTGATAAGGATGTTTTATACTTTTAGTAAGCTTTGCTATACCCGGATAAAGTATTATAGGGTTTTAACATTTGAAAGATATGGTGGGATGGTTGTGAAAAATTATTTTTATGCATGAAAAGCAAATGGATAGATTATAATTATGCTAGATCATGTTTGCATTCATTTTTGCACCTTTTATTTTGAACAATGTATGCCTGAAAGTAATATTTTTGGCAGAAACTGAAGTATTGTGTCTGAAGTTACCTAGTTTGTTCCTGGGTTCTCTTTCTGTGAGACTAAGGGTTTATTATCTTCATTAGTTAGTGACAATTTCATAGTTACGAAACCCAAAAAAAAAAAAAAAGAGAGGAGAAAAGAAGTGGCAACAGCGTACTGTTTCCCTAAGAGTGGGGAGCATTTTTAAACAATGAAATCTGGAGTCCTTTGAAGCTCAAATTGATTTTTGGGAAGGACGTTTCCTCAATTTAGTGGGTGATATGCTATATATTCCCATTTACTTGGAATCAGATTAGTAATTAGCAATAATATTAACTATGGATTGGGGTGGAATTTGGGGTATTCTATTATGACTTATGCCCAAGGCAGGGTGGGAAGTGAAGACATACTTGTAAGCCTGACATGAAGATATCTTGGAGAGCAACAGAAAGTGGATGATTTGAAGTTTTTTTCTATTACAATATTATGTGGGGCACTATTGGATCTTCATTTCCTTGGTGGAGCATTTTGGTTGTAAGGTTACCAAGTAAGATTTTTGCAAGGACAACAGCATTGGGGAAAATAATGACGGTGGACAATCTCTGAAATGACATATCATTATTATTAATTGGTGTTGCATGTGCAAGAACAGTGTGGAATCATTTGAGCACTTGTTGTTCCATTGTCAAATGGCTATTGATATCTAGTATTTTGTGTGTATTTTTTGGGACATTTTGTGTGATTCTCAAGACTATAATTGAGATGCTGGAGTGTTAGCAAGGAAGTTTTTGCTGTCATAGAATTTCAATAATTTGAAAGGTTGTCCCCTTGGGGGTTGTGGAAAATTTGGCAAGAAAGAAATAGGAGAATGCTTGTTGGAATGTCAAATCGTTATTGATATCTAGTATTTTGTGTGTGTATTGTTTGGAATATTTTGACTGATTCTCAAGACTATAATTGAGATGCTGGAGTGTTAGCAAGGGAGATTCTGTTGTCATAGAATTTCAGTAATATGAAAGGTTGTCCCCTTGGGTGTTGTGTGGACAATTTGGCAAGAAAGAAATAGGAGAATGCTTGTTGGAAGTGAAAGTCCTAGTCATGTAATATCATCATTGGAAAGGTCCTTGTATGATTAAACGTCTGCCTGGGAAACATTTCCTCATTTTCTTTTCTTTATTTTGTATTTTTAGTTTTTAAATATGAAATTGTAACTATTTTTTAGGAGTGATTTGGTCCACATCCTGTATTTGAACCATATCTTCTTTCTTCTTTTACATAAAATTATTTTTACTTAAAAAAAAAAAAGGCCCGAGTTGAAGGATGGAGTAATTTTTAAGGAAGAAGACATGGAATTTTAGCCTTTTTTAGTGTTGTAATTGCATGGAAGCTTAATATAAGGGTTGGAAGCTTATGTATTAGTTCATATTTTGAGGTGCGAATAATTTTTAGATTGAGATGTTGCACAGGTGAACTTTTGCCCCAGCTCACCTGGTTAAGTATGCACTTGTGAGCTTTTATTTCCTGAAAGTTTCTAAATTTACATGAAGTCTATTTGAGAAACAATAACCTTTTAGGGTGCAACAATAACCTTTTTAGTTGATGATTTTGGATCATTCTGTTTAATTTTGGTTGGGGAAGGCAAAGGCCTGGAGAAAGAAGAATCTTGGGTAAGAGTTATATGTTTTGAGGTTCTTCTTGCAGTGTGACTTATGAGGCTTAGCAGTCGTTGAAAACACAGCGAACTCATGTACAGTTAATTGCCACCAATTGCATAGTTAAATGTGGCAGGGTTAGTATTTTACATTTTTCATAATGTGATTTAATGGTGCATATGGTTTTGGCAGTTGGTGGATTATAATTTGTAGTAATTTAGTGGGTGAACAGAATGATTGAGTTGGTTTGTTGAAGTTGGTATCTTCCCTACTCAGTTAGGGTGCAACAATAACCTTTTGGAATATATGACCATATAGGGAAAGAAAAATCTGAAGTAGTAATTAGTCTAAATGATATATACTAAAATTTAAATTGAGTCAGTCTTTGACCTAAGAAAACCTCATTCAAATGTGAGAGGATAGAAAATGGAAAGTGGAGAGACATAAGAGACAATGGGGAAAAAATAGAAGAAAAAAGAAACTTGAGGGAGGATGGTAGAGAGAGAGACATATAGGATCTCTGAAATGAAGAAAATTGCAGCCCTCTGATGTTGGGCAGAAGTCTTAATGGACTTTGGTACCAGTTTTGATGTAGGATCTTTAGAAATTCGGAGCTTATTTAGGATTTCTTTTTTGGAGATCTTGAAGGTTTCTTAAATAGGGTTTGATGTTTAAGATCTTAGGTAATGTTAAGGAATTAAAAGAGTGGATCTTGAATGAATTTGATGGTTGTTTGGTGCCAGAACAGTAAAAAGAACAAGGCACAAAGAACAATAAACCCAACAATCACACCTGGTTTCCCTATGCAATTACTCTTGGGTAGGAGAAGGCAATTGCACCATCAAGCATTAAAATAAGCTTTTGAATTTCATTAAATTTGATCTTCTTTATATTTATTTTATTGATTGCATAGAAGCCCTTATATATCATAGGCTATTGCCAAACCCTTTCCTAAGTAGACTTGGGCCCATAGATAACCTTTTCCTAGAAAAAACTAGGATTCTTAATAACAAAGAAAAGCATTTAAGAACATTTAACCAAGTAGAAAAAGGACCAAAAATATAAAGTAAGACTCATCGGTCTCTAGGGCCTCCAGTACAGTCCGTTGCAACCCATTCCTGAAAATTAATAATTTACCAAACTATCCCTGTTCCGGTAAAAGTTTCTTATAAATGAACCAGAAACTTTCTAACATCAGGAATCTTATAAGACGCAGTGATTACTATTTAGCCTATGAAATGTGCCAAGAAGGGCCCCCATCTAAACTAGATCACAACTCTTGAATAATTTGATATATAAATTTATAAACTTGTATTTTCTTGAACTCTTTACTGTTTGCATCACCATCTCACATGTGCATGGCATATAGAAGGATTTAATAAAATCATTTTACCAGAATGGTGGAGGACGGTGGTGGATGCTAAATATGGTAGTATGTGAGGCGGTTGGTGCTCCAATTCTGTACAGGGGCCTTATGAATTTTGCCTTTGGAAGAGTATTAGGAAGGGTTGAGATGGGTATGTTAGTTTTAGGGATGTGTCAGTAGCAGATTTGTTATTCTATTAGGGGATAGTTATCACTGGAATATTAGCTTTGTTCGACCAGCACAAGATTGGGAGTTGGAATCAGTTGCATCTTTTTTATATTTATCATTCTGGTTCAATGAGAAGTAATGAAATGGATTAGCTTTGCTAGAAACCATCTCCCAAGCATATTTTTCATGTTAGAAGCTAGATCCTACTATAGGGTCTCACGGTCTACCACCCAACCCCCTTTTCCTTGGAAAACCCTATGGAAGTCGAAAGTGCCCACCAAGGTTAGTTTCTTCCTTTGGACTGCTGCTTTGGGAAGGATTTTAACTATTGATAATTTGAGGAGGCGTCAAGTTGTTGTAGTTGACTTGTATTGCATGTGTAAGAGAGGTGAAGAAACTATTGATCATTTAATTATGCTTTGCTCTATAGCTAGAGAATTGTGGAATTTGGTGTTTCCATTATTCGGGGTTCAATGAGGGGTGGTGGAACTTTTGGCCACTTGGTTTCACAAATTCAACAAGCATAGATCTGCAGTGACATGGGCCATGATCCCTCATTGTCTTATTTTCTTATGTGGGGTATTTTGCTTGAAAGGAATGCTCGTACTTTTGAAGGAAGTGAGAGATCTATTCATGATTTGAAGCTATCTTTCCTCTAGACCTTATTTGAGCGGACAAATGCTTCGGGTGTTTTTTTTCTTTTGTTTCTTTGGCTGATTTGCTTGATTGTTGTAATTTTCATGCATTGTGGTTTCTTTTTGTTACGTCCTTAGCACACTGCCTATGTGCTCTAGTTCCTTGTGTTCTCTTTGTTTTTATTCAATGAAGTATTATTTACTTATCAAAAAAAAGTTTTGTTCATTGGTGGATTTGGCCCCCCTCTCCAAAAAAAAAAAAAAAAAAAAAACTAGCAGTTTTGATTTTATCCTACTATCCAAGTTTTGTTCATTGACTGATTATATCTTCTTCTTCTTCTTCTTATATATATATATATATATAATTGCTAGTTTCTGAATCTTCATAGGTGTTTGAAAATTTTGATTTGTTATTTAAAACTGCCGTTTTAGAAATTTTTTTACTGCCAGTCTATTGGGAGGATGTTAATTTGATTCCTTCAGACGTTTTAAGATGTCAAATGGAGAGCAGCCTTTGGGCTTGGCATGAGCGCTTTTTGGTAACATGCCACTACTATTATACATTGTAGTTTCCCTGACTAGAGGGATTCCTTTCCTTTCTTTCTTTATGGCTGACTGTTCCATTTTCTCACTTCTGGGTTTTTGTTGGATGCCTGTTAAGAATAGTTCAATAGTTTTGCCTCCACATAAGTCTGGGACCAAAATAGTGGTTTGTTCTAATTTGATTTATTTCAGGTTTAGTTAGATTAATGAGGGTGTGGATTCAAGACCATGAGTGCACGTGTAACTTACCAACAGGGGAAAAAAACTAGCAGTTTTGATTATCAATCACTTCTTGTGAATGGCCTATTAGGTTCTGCAAAAGACACATCAGGCTTTGGACTGGGATGTGCCCCTGTTTAGGTTCCTTTCCTGCTCTGTTTTGGGGATTATTCTGTGTACTCTTGTTTTTAATGAAATATTGGCTGAAGTATCTAAAAGAAATCAGAATTTTTGCATTTCATGGTATTATTTTGCACCATCTAGATGAGGGGACGTGTATAAGGTATAGTTCTATCCTGCAGGTTGTATTTATTAAACTGTTGTGTTGAGATTCGTTTGAGCCTTTTTTCTGTTTTGTTACTTGCCTTATATATTCTGGACCTGTTTTATTTTTTTGAATTTATATTCGAGATTTACAGACCCGAGGGATTAAGATACAAGAGAAGTTTAAAAGTGCATCTTCTATAATGAAATTGTTTTTTTAAATATTCACTGTAATTTGTGCTCATTCTTGTATACCTATTTTTTGCCTTACAAAGATTAGAAGAATTGACTACTAAGATTGCATATGTTATGTTTTATTCCCATTATCAGTTCTTCTTGAGTTTGCACTTGCTGGATTTCTGCATTGCTTCAGTAACTCTTTGGATGAGGAAAGCCTTTGTGCATGGCTATTTCGCTACTTGCCTGCATTTCCAATTTGTTTTTCTTTTGCATCCTCATTACTCTTAATAAACTGCAACATCATTTGGTATCATTTCTGTTCTCTCTTTTTCTCTTGATTGCTCCCCTTTTTCAAATTGTGCTAACAATTGATTCACTTGAAAATTTATTTCGGAACAGAGCATTGCATATGACAGATCCAGTGCTCCAAAGGACTGCAGGGTCTCTGGATGGCTGCAAGGGCATAATATGGACATGGCAGTTGAAACTGAGCAGATGTTTCTTTTAGCCGAGTTTACTTATGACCTTGAAAAGAGCAATGCTCAAACCTTCAATGTGTTGGACTCAGCGGGGTCTGGCATTGTTGACACAGTTAGGCTTGACTTCACATCCAACCACGGAAGCCCTTCCCATACATGCATTTATCGCTTCAGGGTGCATGGTCGGGAGCTTGACTCTGTTTCTATGATGGCAATGTAGGCTACATCTGTCACTTTTCTTGTACTTGTTTCTTCTACTTTCTATATTCTTTATTTAGATCTAGCGTTGAGACTTCTAACTTTCTAGTTACTAGATATAGACGTCTAGTCACCTGTGTTTAAAGTTCACTATTCCATCATGTTAGTGTTCATCAAATAGATGTGTATTTCATTTTGTGCTTGCTTTCTAGTTATGAAGGAGCTTAATTGACCTTACAATGTTAAGGTGAACTAAAAACCGTTTTAATGGGACAGTGAACATCTAATTTGATTGTAGACAAATGTAGAGTGAATGTAAGTTTGTTACATTTGTGTCAACATTTTCTCTCGTGCCCATATGGAGTAAATGAGTGCTCAATGTCTTGCTTGCTTCTGGCTGAAAAGGTAAAAGAAATGAAAAACTAGCGGCTTCCACTTCCCATCACATGGTGGTTTGATCTCATTGCTGATCGAATGGCAGAGGAGGTCAGGTTCCGAAGAAAAACTAGCCACTTCCACTTTTCAATTTTGGAAAGATCCAAAAGGCCGGGTCATCATGAACTCTACTACGGATGGTGCCTTCTGTCATTTGGGGATAGCCATCAGTGACAAATAGAACCAGAACTTTCATCTTTCATAATTTGAAGTATTGTAAGCTCAATTTTCTTTGGTTTTGTTGAATTTAATAGTTTTGTAAAATTAGGATTTGTACTGAATTTTTTTTGAGGATTTTGTTGTTTTGAATACAATTGGAGCTTTTAGCATGTAACTGAGACTTGGAATTGAAGATTGGTAACCTCATTTTGGTTCGAAATTGATGAATTTTTGGTAAATGGCTTATTCCAAATGTAGGCCTTCATGAATATGGGACTTCGAATCATTAGGCCCGATTGGTAATGTTATTTTAGTAATGTTGTTTGTATTTTTTGGAAATACGTGTGGGTAAAAAAGTGTAGAAATATGTGTAATGTTATTTAAACATTGAAAACTGTTGTTTAAAATATACTATCAAACAGCCCACAGCCCAACTTTAAATTTTACCGCCATCAACATCAAGCAGTTGTCTTCAATAGAACTTTAAACGACTGGTATCTCTCCAACCTCCATCAACAGCACCTCCTCTGTTCAGTGGTCTCTCTCTCTCTCAATAATATAACATTAAAACTACACTTGGCCGCCTTGTCTCAAAAAAAAAAAAGTCAATATGTTCTATAAAATAATGAGGATCCTTTAGAGATCTATAATTTTCTTTTTCTATTTTAAGTAAGAAATATTTTATTAAACAAGGTCACTTCATGCTCCTATAGCACTGCTAAGCCATGTGGAGAAATCGCCGATAATGAAGAACCCAATCATCAAAGAAGACAGACAGGGATAGAGGCCTAAAGGGCAATACTGCAAATAGCCTACTACCCGCCATATATTTTGATGGTAAATTTGACCGGTGCTCTAAAGCTAATGACACTAAACATTGAACATCAAGAATCTCTTACCTTTGGTTCTGGATAGAAATTCAAAATCTACATGGAAGAAAGGCATCGAAATCTATAGCCATATATAAATATGGGAATAAATTTTTTTGCCTATGAATGGCAGTATAAAACTGTAAAAGTAACCCTTGTGATTGGTTTAATCACCCTCTCTTCCATCAGATATGTTTTTCCATCAATCATAATGATAATAATAAACATCCAACTAAGTCATCAACGATAACCATTTTCAAGAACATGATATTATGGAATAAAGATTATATCAACTTTATTCTTGAACCAGAAGAATAAACAATGCAATTTTGCCATAATCAGGTATTATCTCATTAAACTTTCTCCAACAGCCTTCAACTTACGTCATTTCATATACAAATGGGAGGGAGAAGTCCAAAAACAGAAGAAAAGAAATTAAAAATAAAAACATGGTACACCAAAATTAAATGCCGTATGATCCTTGCCAAGTCCTCCTAGGGAAAAGATATTAAATACAAAAAGAGAGACAGAACACATTACAAAGAAAACTTAAATACTTTATAATCTTCCACCCATGGACACACCAAAAGAAAAGTGATCCATCAAAAATAAATACATCATAATCCTCCCAAAAAAGATCAACCAAGGTCACCATGTAAATGGGCATGGTAAACAATACCCTCATCAGGATGTCAAATGAAGGTCAAGGATAGGATTACCAAAGAAATCTGAAGTGAAAAGTTTTGTATTAGAATTATGTTGAAACTAATCAACAAAGAAATTCTTTGAACTGCTAAAAGACCACCCCACCATCCATCTACAAATCAGCAAAGAAACTCTTCAAACTACTAAAATTGGTTCCTTTAATTGCACTTTCTCTCTTGGTACCTGAAAGATTCAAACATTAAAATCAAATATACACATGGACGCTCTCAATTAAATACAGTAACCTTGATCCCGCTAAATTATTGATAGGTATGTAATATTCCCTCAAAATAGTTAATGCGCAAAGGATCAAAAAGCGATAAATGACCCATAGTAATAGCATTTGAAAAGACAAATTAGCATGCTTACAAGAAAAAAATGATAATAAAATTGGTCATTTACAAGGATCAATTACAGAGTCAATCATCTAAACAAGCTATAAGAAAAAATTGTGAGTTGTTCAGATGCAATACAAAAAAAACAATAAGCAGAAGTCCAAATTATAAACCTTGTGTTGGTTACAAATTCTATTGCAAAGCCAAATGTTAATTCCTAGTGAATGAATGTACTTTTCATTGGCTTTAAAAGAAATCATAAATGTATATGTACTGGTAACAATAATTTGCACCATATCTCAAGGTAAGATCATGGTTCATAAAGCATAAAGAAATATTTATTTTAATTCAGTTTTATTTAATTTTGGAAGTCAATTTTGTTTTATTTTAAGTCTTAGAAGTTAATTGGTTTTATTTATTTCCTAGAGTGAAGGTTATTTTTATTAATCCTTTTATTGGGATTTCCCAAATCAATTAGAATTAGGGTTTCATAAGTCATATAGAATTATGTTTTTGTCATAGTAATCTATATTTTACGTCTTCGGAGACAATTTACAATTTTCTTGATTAATATTGATGAAGAACAGGATCAGTAGGCTGTACAACTCGGCTTCGATGGGCTGAAAGTGGTAGCGAAGGCCTAAAAGATAAACAAAATATCAAAGGAGACCGGGGTGGACCGGCCTAAGACCCTCCGATAACTAAGTTAGTATCTTCTCTCAAATGGAGTTCTAACTGTATTGGGAGTAAAAATCTCAGAATTTCATACCTTTGTTTGGTTCAGACCGGTCCTTATATAGGGAACTTTGGGGCGGTTATTGGTTCAATAACTTCCCCCAGATTTGTGGAATCCGGACATAACTTCCTCAACGGCTATAGGAATCATAACCGCCGCTGGAAGTTACATACTTGGGAGGAATTGGCGGCAATGAACACGGGTTGATTAACCGCTCCAGAATTTGCCAAGTGTTGCATGGTTGTCCATGTGCAATGCCTATGGTTGACTCTTTGTTATGCCGTTGTGTGGTCATCCACGTGCAATGTACATGGACGACTCTTTTGACTTGATTACGAGTTCTATTCAATTGGTAAATACTCATGGACGAAATTTCTGGACGAATCAAAGATGGCTTGGTCGTTTGACTAATTGGTCATTATGGACAACTCTTCTGGACGAACCATAAATGTATTTTTTTTGTTATCCCATCAAATATAAATTTCTCTTGAAAATTTTCAATGGTCTAGTGTTGACTCCCGCCAATGCTAGTTGCTTACTCCTAGGTCTTCTATCTCGTTTGGTGTTCACTCCAAACAACCCTAGTTGCTGACACCTAGGTGATCTTTATTGTGTTTCCATTTTTCAATTTTCGTGGTATCAAATTTTGGTTTTTTCCTATATCATAACAAGTGACAAGTAAACAAACACTCATTTGGGGATTATTTGAGCTTTCTATACAGCCAAAAAGAATACTGGGGTGTTCAAAGCATTAAACTACAACCCCCATCCCTTGGCCAAGTTGCCCCCAAAATTTTGATTAGAACAAGATTATTCAAGAAAATATTATTTTGTCAATCACAGGTAAACAACAGTTTTAAACACATCTTCAAATGAATTAGTTTAAAAGCATTCCAACTAAATAATCTTTGATAGGCTTATACCAAAAAAAAAAAAAAATCCTTTGATGAAGATAACAAGGGTTTTCTCAATAGATCAAAGGTAAGATATTTTTTCACATAAAATCCCCTAAAAGATTTATACACTTGTTAATATTTGGATCACTATTTTCCACATCCATCTATCAACACTATCATATCATAGTTGCCACAGTAGGTAGACTAGTTAGACTTTTTTCTAGAACCTCACAGTAAATCATCTAAATCCCAAGCTTTTAGGCATAACGCCAGATAGGTTGTTTTTGCATAAAAGCATCAAGAATACTACTCTAATTAGATGTTTGTGTAGTTTGAGGCATGGCCCTCTCCTCTGTGTTTGGTAGCATTAGGTAGTCCTAAGTGGCTCCTGGTTTGGGCCAGGTTGTTTATCTATTTCTTTCTGTAGATTGTTTCTACCTTCTTTAATTAAAGTTATGTTCACACCTTCAACATCTGTTCACATGCCATACTGCCAAGAAATTTTCTGTTGTGGCAAAAAGCTACAAGACATAGACATAGATTACAAAACTTAGTATAATGATCAATAGCTACTAGTCCTGAATAAGAATAGTGAGGATAAAGAAAAGGGATATCAATGAAAAAATTTACATCTTACACTAAAAATATGGCGTCTTGGTACTAATTACGAACACAACTTTAAACTTTAATAGACGGTTGATACACCAAAATGAAAGTTTCACCATATATATATATATATATGGTGAAAATTCAATTAATACATCTACAGATAATTTTCTTTATTAGTAATTTACATGTGCACTTGGTTGCTCTTATAACCCACAGCTTCACCCTCCATTTTACTCCTTTTTTTATTAAAAAAAAAGAGTAGTGCTTCACTAATAGCCAAACAAACAACTGTGGCATTGTGGAGCACATTATAGGTAAAAACAATTCAAAAAGGGTCTCCCAATTTAATCTCTACTAAGAAGTGCAGCACTCCTCAATTGATTTCTATTGCTTTTACTCCCTTCAGTCATGATTAGTGCTTGTAAATTATAACAAACAGTTTATAGGATCCCCGTTTCCATGTGATTGCTACATCCCTACAAATAGCAAAGGGGTAACAGTGGGAATGGGGGACTCAGGACTTTACTAACATTAACACTTATTGCTTCATGGAGCACTTCGTTTCTATGGATCCAATAGGCCAGAGAGTGTTGGCAAAGATGAAAGTGAAATGATAACACGTCTTGTGCCTTGTACTCTCTATCCAACCAAATAGCAACCCAATTTTGAATCGATTATGTAATTCACAGGTAATAAGTAGGTAGTCCAAGTGCAACTCCCAACCTAGGAGGCTTATTAACAATAGATTTGGTCACATGAGGTGCAAATAATAACATCACCAATGTGCTATTACATTGTGATACTAATTGATCAACAAAATTACACCCTTGAAATATCTATTCTCCAAAACACATGAGATCTTACTTTAGGCCAAAAGTTAGGGTTGATAGGAATAGAGTTCCCAATTCCCACTATCCATTTAGCTTCTAAAAGAATAGATCCCAATGCATTTAGTCATAAACAAACTTAGTAATCCCAATTATTTCAACTAGAAATCATCTTCCTTTGGCAACCCCTCACAAATTTCCACCAATTAGCTGCTTGACTAGCTAATACTGAAACTTTATTAAGTCAGTTCTTTTCTAGTAAGACCTAGCATGGGTTTATTAGGTTAAAACTAATGAAATATCACCAGAAAAATCAAAATCTCAACAAACACCCATCTCAATTTTTGGCCAAGAAAATTAAGGTAAAGAACACCTACAAGGCATATCACAAGTCTTATGTTTTATATATCTTTTTCTCACTAGACAGGGTTCATAAGTTACGAGAATTTTGTTTATCTTGTCCAAAATAATGGAACAACGAAAATTCTCTTAACATGATTAGTTGGCACTTGTCAAGCAGACCAAATATATTTTTGGTTTAAAAGAGTCAAATTATTGTCTTAATATTTGAATTCAAAAGGTGAAATTATTTTTAGTACTTCAAAAGATGCCTTCCAGAACATAATGCAAATAAGTTACCAACCTTTTTAGCTGTAGGAGTGTAACATCTTGATGACCTTAACATAGCTATAGCCTATAGTCCTTTGTAATAGCTGCTCCGCAATCTTAGTCAAACATACAAACAAACAAAGATTTAAAACAATTAATTTCTATAAAAAGAATTAAATTTCTAAATCATAATTGACTGAATAATAAAATTTTAGTTCATGCCATAGCAGAGGAGCTTACTTTTCACCTTACAATCCAACATGTCTCCTTAAGTGTTGAAGTTGATTTGAGCACCAAAAAGGGTAAAGAGGTATGGATTTTGTAGCTATCAGATGCTATAAAATGGAAGGCAAAATTGGTTAAAGAGATTTTCAAAGTATGTACATTCCCATCCAAAAAAGAGAAGTAGAGTATGTACTTTGTGCTAATCCTCCCATTCCTAAATATTCACCAGAACATCACTAAAGCAGGGGATCTGCAAAACAGCTTTTGTACAGTGATGCCTCAGAGGTTTTGAACTCCCTTGAACAAGACAAACTAAAACCGAAAAGAAAAAACAAAAATAGTCCTTCAGACTGATAGGACCTTTCAAGAATTTATCACAGTAAGCATTACTTGATTCAGCTTGCATTTATAGATCTAAGGTATTGTGGTCTCTAAGAATTGAACCTGAAACACCTAAATCTATTTAACATTAAATTTTATATCATAAAATAAAATACATAGAAAAAAAATGATACAAATTGAAAAATAAAAAACAAAAAATTGTATAGAACATAAAAATCTTAATCAAATCTGGTTTTTAACTTGCAAAGGATATGAACCTAAATTGTTGCAGGCCATTTCTCAAAAGTTACATTTTCTTACACTTTCTATCCAAATCTAGAAGTTCTCAACAATAAAACTAAATTAGAAAATATAAAAATATGGAGAAGAATAGTAAGCATAGGAGCAATGGAATCAATAAAAAAAATGTTCTTTATACAAATTAGTTAGAAGATTAATAGTTTGTCTGCAAGCAATTTATGTTTGGATGCACACTTTCATTGTAGTTTGTTTGGCATTAGAAAAGAAGTAAGCAAAAATGGTTAAGGAGAATTATAGATAAGGATAAATTTTTTATGAATGAATGAAATTATTCAAGTAACAAACCATACAAATAGCATAACAAATAGAGCAAGCATCAAACTAAATAGCAACTGAAACTGAACTTGCAAATAATCAAACAAGAACCCTACAATTGTGGCTATCATCAAAAATAGAGAAATTCACCTCAATTAATATAAGACTATTTGGTAACAAAAATTTTCTCTCTTCACAAATTCAACCTAGGCCTTAATGTCTCTTCTAATCATAAGGAGAATAATCACCTTAGATTTGACATTGCCATTGAATACAGGAGTATTTCTTTGAAGCCAAACATAAGAAACCACTATAGACCAAGCAAGCTTGCATATGACTTGTAAAATCTTTTTACCCTTCATACATAACCACTTGATGCATGCTATATACCACTTAATGATTCCTACTCGCAAGGTAGCTCCTGCATAAGACACATAACATTTCAGCTTAATCATTTAAATAGCCTATCTCATGTGGAATGTTTCCTTGATCAAGAAAACAAAATAAGGGAATGTTAGGAATAATATATGAATGCAATATCAATTTCAACCACTTCACTTTAGGAAATCTAGTTCAAGCTGATTTTCAACAGAACTGCAAAGTTCAGCATTTTCTTCTAAATATGAATTAATCTCACTACGTACTACTCATAAAATGGCTCAATGCATTATCTATTATTCTTTAATTAGAAGGGAAAATGCAATTATTTCTTAAATGAAATCAAACATTTAAGGAAATTAAGCAATTACGCACTAAAGTCACCAACTCTTGTTAAAAAGAATAATAATAATAATAATGGTAAATGAAATCAGGATAGCTTTCTTTGCAACATAATACAATGATTCTCTATTCCTTCACTCCACGTTCATATATCAAAACCTGAATATTGTAATTAATAAGAATCTTATAAAGTCTATTCCTTCAAGTTGATTTATAGCTCACCCGACTTCTACATATAACCTTAATATCATCTTGAATCTTCATTCAAATTGAACTCAAGCATTTCGTTTTTTGGTCAAAAAGTAATAATATACAGATTCAGCATACATAGCAAATATATGTTATAAAAACCATCATATAGATTCTAGTACATTTCTATATTAATATATGCATTCACGAAAGCAACCAAAAAAAAAAAAAAAAAAAAAGCCAAATTGAATATGTAAGGATATGGTACGTAACCCAAACATAAAACCAAGAAAGGGAGAAATCGGGCCTTACTATCAACAACAGAGGTATTGAGCTATTCCAGAACATTGAAGGTAACCTTACTTGGCACTAGATTGATGTTAAGCTAAGCAAAAAACATTACAAGGTGGAAAGGGATCTTGGGGCCTCCAATTACCTCAACAGCAGCAAGTCCAGGTAACTGCATTACAATAAATGAATAAAAGAAATTAATACTTATTTTATAATTTATAATTACAATTAAATTCATGATTTCCCAATGAGAGAGAGAGAGAGAGAGAGAGAGAGAGGCACCTATATATGTAACTGAAGGAGGCACACCTTAGTAGAGAATGGTGGTAGTGTGTCTTCAAGGATATTCTCTTCTCTTAAATCATAATTATGTGTTGTTTGCAAAATGAAGAAGAAGAAGAAGAGATTGAATAAGGATGACGAAGATAGCAAGTGTTAAGAGAAGCTTCATCTTTAGCCCAGTCTTGCCACATGGAAGGGGTTGGAGGAGAGCTCTGCTTTCTGCTGGGCTTTTCCGAGGGAGTCGAATTCTTATTTGCCGTCGCAGTCGGATTCTGGCACGCCTGGAATGTCCTCCACTGTTGGAAACCCCATGATCTAAATCTGAACAATAAGAAGTGGAGGAAACCGGTGGCAAAGGTAGTTGTTCAGTGTCATCCAGAACTGAGGAAGACCCACAAGTGCTATCCAAAATCTGGGTCATTGAAGATGAACCCAAATCAAATCCATCTGTAAATCCCAAATATGTTAGATCCATTGGAGGAGAGACCCGTCTCCGCTTTCTAATGGGCGACCCTGGACTACAACAAATGCATTCTACATGGACCCCCATCCATTTTATGAATTCAGTGTCATCAGTTTCACATACAACTTCAATGTGATTCCTTCCAGATGGATGTGATTCATGATATGACCCACAAGATACACAAATAAACCACAGATGATCACACATACTTTCCTTGGTTACAAAAAAGTTTCTATCGCAGTCTAAGTTTTCTTCTACCTCCCCATTGATGAGAGCCATCACATGACACAGTATGTTTTTATATGGCTGCGTCGATTGAAAAGCGAGGAAGACACCAAAGTTTGGAATTTCGGGCCCAACAAAGAATGATATGGAACTTCCAACACTCTGATGACGGTTCGATTTGAACCACATTGGAATCTTATCTCCTGGTATTTTAATGTGACAATGATTGTCACAGAATACATTGCTTCTTGGTAAAATACCTAGAAATTCCCCACACTGCATGCATTGGCAAATACAATACAAGAAATTGAAATTTGGAAAATCTCATCATACGTAATTGAGAAAAGTAACAATAATTGAGAGATAGATAGAGACCTGATTTGATAATCTCCGTGATGATTGTTGATCCAACGAATGGCAGTTGGTTGCATCCAGATGTACTATAGATTGTGGAAGCCTTGGAATTTCCTGAAGCTGCTTGCAATTATATAGGAAAAGAGTTCGTAATCTCGTAAATTTGGTAATGCCTTTAGGCATGGTAACAATATTGGAGTCAGTTAGACATAGAGTTTCCAATACCGGGAAGTAATCGGGCTTCAACCAAATATTTAAATCAACTATATTTCTATCAAAATAGCTGAGATCTAGAAATGTCAAGCTCTTTAACTCATATTGCAAAAAGCTGAGATCTAGGTGTTGAACTGCAGTTAGGTCTAAACTAGTGAGCCCATTGGTGAGATATCTTATTGATGGGGGCCATTTCCTAATACAAGTACCACCCAAATCTAGAGATAAGTCCTTCAAACATTTCATTTTTGGATGAATTTGGGGGAAATTTTCAAGCCTTTTGCAGCCTTCTAGAGTTAAAGATGAAAGAGATTTCAAATTGAGCTCGCTGGGAAGAATTTTGAGCTTTTTGCAATCACGAAGTTCCAAACATCTAAGCTTATCAAATAATCCAATGTTGTCATGGACCTCGGTTAAATTTCCACAACCACCCAAGTCCAACATCTCTAAGTTTGGAGCGCGAAAACCAGGAATTTTTCTAATGAATTCACACCCCTCCAAATTAATATTTTTTATATTTTCATACCGGTGATCCTGTAAGGGGGAAAAAACGAAAATTATTATCTCCCTGAAATTCAAAATTAATATTTGAAGAAATCAAAATTCATAAATACAATTACAAACATTGATACCTGCTTAAATATCATCTCCAATGTAGTGCAACTTTTCGGAATGTTGAGTTCAACAAGTTGTTGAGTACAAAAGTTGGATGGAAAGTCAAAAGCATAATTAGGCCATTTCAAAAGCCTTAGTCCACTGGGAAAATACGTAAGTTTTTCAGAAATTTTAACATTATCAACCATAAGAAATATGAGATTTTCCATTGTTTTGAAAACTTCAGGGTGTAATCGCACTTGTACTAGAGTAGGTGGATGCAGCATTATACCACGAATATAATCAGAACCCTGGTTGGATAAAACATTAAAAAACCCAAATATCACAATAGAATTTACCAAAACTAATTGGATAAACACTTTTTTTTTTTTTTTGGTGCAATGTTAAAAAGAAACCATATCAAAGGGAAAAATTATTACTTCTTCCTTTGGAAAGAAAAAAAAGAAGAGGAAAAAGAAATTATACCTTATTTCCAAGTAGTACTTGAAGAGCATCCTTATAATTGCATAATCTGCTACGTTTTCTGGGGATATTTGGTGATTCCTGCCGAACAATTTCCATACCCATTTGTTGTATTAAGTCATGCATTGACAATGTACCAAGGTGATTAGTTATGAGGGATTTATGAACAAGTATTGGAATACCAGACTTTGGGTATAAATTGCACTTGCCTAATATATTTTCAACAAAATCTTCAGACCTTCCCTTGAAGAAACATGAAATATCAAGAAATATATTCTTTTCGTTTTCTTCCAATCCATCATAACTTACCTTAAGTATTTGATAAATTTCTCCATTGGGATATTTTTCATATTGACGTAGTGTACTTTCCCATTCAGGTTTTGTTTTCCCACACAAATTAGAACCTACTATTCTTAGAGCTAATGGAAGACTTTTGGCATAATACAGGGCTTGATTTGTAAGTTCAGAATATTCTTCATCAGGCTCGACTTTATGGAAAGCGTGTTGACTAAAGAGTTCAAGAGCTTCATGATTGTCTAATTCCTTGGCCTTGTAAGTTTTAGTTGTACAAACTTTTCCAAGAGTAGTTAGCAAGTGTTCATCTCTTGTTGTTATAATGACTCTACTTCCTGATACTAACCAATCATGTTTTCCAAGAAGATTTTCTATTTGTTTTGGTTTAGTCACATCATCAAGAACCAAAAGAACCCTTTTACTATGAAGCCTTTCCTTTATCACATTAATTCCTTCGGATACACTGTTCACCTTCAAATGTTGCTTTTGTAAGATTTTAGAAAGAATTTTCCCTTGTAGCTTAATTGTGCCATCATCTGTCCTTGAATTTTCACTGACATTTTCTAAAAAGCAGCTTCTTTCAAAATTATCAACAATTTTGTTATAAACAGCTTTTGCAATTGTAGTCTTACCTATTCCCCCAAGACCTTGAATTCCTACCATACGTACATCATTTGACTTAATATCTATAAGAGATTCTACATCCTCGGCGCGAGAATTTACTCCAACAGGGTATTTGGCAACAAATAAGAGTGTTCCCTTTATTTTGAATTTTGAAATCTCTTCAATAATTTCTTGGATAAATTTAGTTTCCAGACCGCTGCCATTGACAAAGCATACATAAGTTCAACTAGTTGGAAATATAAATATGAAAATATACTAAATTTAAGATGTCTAATTTATGCACTGTAGCTCACACATCTTTTTTTTTTCTTTTTTTTTTTTTTGAGGGAGTTTCAACTATGTCATTCACTCCCAATGATGCAGCATAAGAGACATAAGTTCAACTAGTTGGAAATATAAATATGAAAATATACTAAATTTAAGATGTTTTCATAAATTGAAGATGTCTAATTTATGCATGTCCGCTCCTGATGATCCTTTTTATTATCAGTCCAAGACATTAATTGGTTTTTTAGTGTAGGCGGGTGATTGAACTCCAGATCTTTTATTCAACTATCAGAGACTTTACCAGTTGAGCTAACTAAAACCTACAACTCACACATCTAATCTAGTATATACTAATATCTTTCTTTTTTTGAAATAATAAAAGAATTTCTATATTATATAACTCTCATAGACGGCCTCATTTAGTGCAAAAGTGCAGGGGTGCAGCCATAAAATTTTTTGGGAGGCAACTTGTGATACTAATTTATTAGTCTATACAAACTTCTATACACATGCACAAACGCAAACATCTATACACACACATAAATTAGTATCCTTCATAATGAATCCTTAATATTTCCATTTTTAATATAAGTCACCAAATTGTCTACCAAAGTGAGTAAAAAATTTTCAATTGAACTAATGAAGTATTCAATGACATGAATAATCCAAAACATTAATAGACATAAGAACACATTTTACAATAAAAAGTGAATGTGAGGAAAAAAAAACATTCTTTATAACTTCTAGACCAATTGAACAATTTTTTTAAGAGCATCATTGAACTTACTCAAATATTTGGCAAGGCTAAGTCCCATTTTTGTAGGCTAATTATTAAAATGTTAAATATTTACATATAGTAAAAAAAATATTTTAAAATTTTTGGGAGGATTTTGGCTCCCACTTAAGCATGTAGCTCCACCCTGGCCAAGTGATAAGTGATATAACTAATTTTACGCAAATCTATAATCCTACCACTTAGATAACACTTATTTAACATTAAATGTTAATCTATACTTCTACAGCTACAAGACTTCCTATGCCAAAAAATTAATTTTTTGCTCCAACTTTGAACACACCAGGGGAAAAAAAAAAAAAAAAAAAAAAAAAAAAAAACTGAAAACGTTTGGAGTTATGCCAAATGTCCACACAGGGTCCACACAGGAACCCAAATGGAAAAATAAATAAATCCCACAAATCAATTTCAAATGGCACAACCTTCACAGCTATAAATCAACTCACAGAGGAGTTTTGCCCCTTTTGTTTCTATAGTGAATTACAGAGGAAAAATAAGGGAGGTTTGTGCATCTAAACAAAAGGGAAGGTCAGTTTAATTTTTCAATTAAAAAAGTGTCATTGGAATCAGAAAATGAAAATTGAAAATATCTAAAAGATGTTCTCTTGTTGTTTTTTTTTGCTTTTTAAATTGATATATCAATTTTTACCTTTCCAAGCCCTGGTTTGGATTTACTGCTTCTTATTTTGAAAGTTGAAAATTGTTCATGATATCATTAATTGGAAGGATCAGTAGTGATGAATTTTAGGATAAGATGACAGATATTTAGTATACTGACTCATTTAATGAATTAAGGCCCATCTCTCGTAAATTATTTTCATCCAAATGCATCTTGTGGCACCCAAGTTTAGAAAATCTTGAATTGTGTAAGATTGTTGTATTTGATCTTGAAGGACTAAAGGTTGACGATGACCCCTAGAGAGCCCTTGCTCAATTAAAAACTTTATTACGGTTTTTATCTAAGGTTACATATACGAGGAAGAATGTTTCACAAGGAATTCAGCACTTTCAAAACCTAACATCTTAGAAAGAGGAACTATGGGGACTTGGGATTATCTCTCTCTCTCTTTGAATAACTTTTAAATCTCAAGGATCAATAATACAAAATTGATAGCACAAAGATTAGTTTAAAACTAACTCAACCACAAGGATCTTTTTGCATCTTAACCTTGTGTTAAAAAAAAAAAAAAAAAAAATCAAGTTGTCAAACAAGATTTTTCTTAAAATCTGGCTACCAAACAAAGCTGATATTGAAGTATTCGATAGAGTTCTTTTTTTTTTTTTTTTTTTTTGGGATGTGAGAGACCGGAACAAGTTTCATAATTTTACAATGTGAGATACTTTTTTCCTAGGATTACGTTGAATAAAAAGACATGGCTAAGTTTCAGAAGATGGGCTATATCCACACATTTTTGCTGAATGGGCTGGAAGTACTTAGGGAGCATTTAGTTCACTATGATGTGTCATTGATGTGATGCATATTATGATAATGTGACATTAATATTTTTAGTTTATTTTATTTTTTTCTAACATTATCATAATCTAAAATTACAAAATATATCACATCACCTTAATCTAATCACATTCCTAAATAATGTAATGTTTTTTTGTATTGAAATTACATTAATGTAAGATTACATAAGATTACGGTATAATGTAACATCATGGCGAACCAAACGCCCCTTTAAAGTATGTACTTGGAAATTAATTACTCTATCATAGCCAGAAGGACATAGTTTCATAACTGCTTTTATTATAGATATTTTTTCTTCTTTTCATAATTTTAAAACTTAGGTTGTGTTTGATATTGGCTAAAAAAGTCAGCTTTTTTTTTTTTTTACTATTTAGCTTATTTTTACTACTATTCAATTTATTTTTGCTATTATTCATGAGTCACATTACACTTAATTTAAGCAAATTAATTTATAATAGGCCCCTAAATATCTAATTAAAGTCTTAGGCAGTGATACTAAGGTTGGGTAGTATCGGTTTCTATCATTTAGTACTTTTATGCAAAAGTTGATTGCCATAGGGCATGTTAAAACATAATAAACACTGCACTTATTTTTTGGAAAAAAAAAAAAAGCAAAACCCTTAGGTAAAAGTGCTCCTTTTTATTATTAGTGATGAATACATATGAAAAGTCATGAGATCGAAAACAGGAAAAAATATTTCCACTTTCACTGAAAAAATTTAAGGTGAAAACATATGAAAAATAAAACAATTTTTTTTTTTTAGAGTGTCAATTATATATGTCAAAAATTGTTTGCATGGTTGAAGTGACTAGCTGTTAACCTGCACAATACACATAAAAATCTCATATAAAAGATAAAATAATATATATATATATATATATATACATATATCTCGGAATAAAATAGAAAAAATATCTATTCTTTAAATAAAACCTAAAATTTTGTGCATCATCATAGAATTCTATAAAATGGAATTCTTTTTCAAAACAACCTTTCTCAAAATCAAAATTTTTTCTTCCTAATATCCAAAACATATAATATGTATTTAATAAATTTACAAATAAAGAAAACTATCTCTCCCTAATATCCAAAACACCAAAAATAAACTATTAAAAAAAACCATAAACACTTTCACAATCCGAAATCCAACAAAATCACAATTCAAAATAAAACATATTATTTATAACTTTATTTATAAACAGAGCTAGCTTCATAGCATTGATTTATCTAGTATCCCACTCTTTTATTTATTTTTTTCCCCTTCTTTTAATTGCATCATCTGTAAACCAAAATTTAGATTCACACTCAAGTGGTGAATAAAATGTTGCATAAGATAATATTTCAAACAACAATTACAGGAATTTTGATTATCATTTATGCTATTACAATTGGAAGAGGTGAATAATTGATATCTATAATTCATCATCAACACATACACAAAAAAAAAAAAAAAAAAAAAAAAAAAAAAAAAAAAAAAACATTTGGAATATAAAATATAAAACAATTGAAACAATTGACAAAACAAAACAAATGGTTAAATGGAAAATAGATACAAACTGAAAACTATTAAACAAAATAAATATACTTCTAGGATATGAAAAATCATTCCAATCAAGATAAATATTCTTCTCTTTGTACTTCTCGTATTTCTATTGGATTATTTAAGAAATTCATGCTAGCATTTCCTTTAATTAATCCATTGCCACACTAAAAGATTTTTTTTTTTTTTTTCATTTTATACTTATTGATCTAACTCTATATATTATAAGGACATATATGATGGTATGTTTGTTTTAGTCAAACCTACTATACCAGAGCTTAATATAAATGGAAACAAAAAAATTAGTTTAAAAAAGAGAAACAAAAAAACAAAACACTAAAAGATATGTGCCTATTTACCACAAAAAGAAAAAAAAAAAGAAAAAGAAAAAGAAAAAAGATATGTACCAAACAGTGCAAAACACATCCAAGGGTAAGATTAAATATGGAGTATGAAAAACATAAAATAGACAAATTTTAGCAAATGTGATGTGAAAATGTAATAGATAGTAACAAGAAGATTTGAGAAGTATTATTCAAATATTTGAGAAGTATTTTTTTTTTTTTTTTTTTTTCTCTAGGAAATCAGATTTAGGCTTTGCATACTTGACCAAAATGATGAAAAAATCTTTTGAAAATTTTCTATAAAAAACAATGGTAGAAACTCTTTAACCGTAAAATTTTATATTTCAAACATTAACCTTAATTTGTGAATTAAACTACCTCAGTAGTAGAAGACATTATCAAAATAAAATACTTCCATAAATTCGTTAAAGAATGAGCCTATTATAAAATACGTACCCATCATAATGGCATCCAGACAAATTACCAACTTCATTTAGAGCTGCTTTCCAATTTTGCACCTTATCCTTGAATTTTTCTTCATGTTTTCTTAAGTCGTCTCCAAACTTTTGCTCTTGTTTACGTACTTCTGACGGTTCCACTTCGTAAAAAACTGGCAACACGAACTGGCCATCTTTCTTACATTTGAGAATATAGTCAAGTTCATCTAAACACCAAGTAGAAGATGCAGTTTTCAGAAAGTATGACAATTGAAATCTTGGACATTTCAATTGTTTTGAAAAGTTGTTCTGAAACTATTTCTCCTCTTTGAAGGTTATTATCAATGAAGGTGTAAAAGCCTACGTTACACAAAGCTTCATATAAATGGCTTACAAATTTATTGCGGGAGTCTTCACCTCTAAAATTCAAGAAGATATCAAATTCCCGTTTGCGAGTAAAAAAAGAGGAGTTTCCTTCATTGGTGAGGTTAGCCATAGGTATGATATGTTAACTAAAGATTGAGATGATGCAGAAATAGGAGGAGAAGGTAAGAAAGATTAAAAATGTGATGAAATGGGATTTTTTTTTTGGGGGGGGGGGGGGGGGGGGTTTGGACAAAGATGAAATGAGAATTATAAAAGATAAGTAAATAGGTGCAGTTTGAGTGGAGATTCACGGATGAGTTGAGAGCTCTAAATTTGAAAGGTTAAAACGTGTGCGTTTGATTGGGAAATTGACGAAAGAAAGATAATTTTCACCAAGTGTGCAATATGAGAGAAGAAAAGAAGGCTACGGTGGCTCCTAATAGACACTGAAAGAGGTATTTATATAAAGAACAAGAGAGCAAATTCTCTTTCCTGCTTTGCCTGGTCTGTGCTCCTCCTACATTCAGGTACTAAATGAGTAAATTCACATTTTTCATTCTTTGAAATTAAAAAAAAAAAAAAAATGAAAATTTGTTTTTATTTGTAGGATGCCGCTTCTATCCAGTACCTTCAGTACACTAAACCCATTATGATCATAACACGTGTCTAAAAATAGACATGTGTCATGATCGCAGAGGGTCTAGTGTCACAGAAGCCGCACCCTTATTTGTATTAAAAATAATTTGCTTTGCCGAAATTCAGGCCTAGTTCAGAGAACCTTTCAGATTCAGCTTCTTTAACTTTTATTTTACAATGGTACTGTCTCCATTTTCGACGTGCCTCGAGACAAGGTTTGTTTTGTTTAATTAATTTTAGTATAAACAAAGTTAGCTAGCTAGCCAGCTAGTGTTGTTTCTAATTTTGTACTAATCCTTAAAGAATGACACAAAAATTTGCAAGATTGAGTAGGCGGAGACCATTTATATGAGTCTAAACAAGTTATCAGACTTTTATTTTTTTATTTATTTTATTTATTTTTTATTACAAAATTACTAGTTGTTGTTCCGTCCTTTGCATGGTTTTTATTTATTAATTTATAACTATTAGATATTTTGTATGCATATATAATAGGGTTCTTATTCTCTATCAAACGTCCCCCATACATGATGCTTTGATTTGAGTATTTTACCTATTTATTTTAAATTAAATAATGTGAAAACAAAAAATTCTCAGTCTATTCGAAATATGCTATTCATGAAAATTTTGCATAAGATGCTATAATTTTAAGTATTTTATCTTTTGCTTGTTTCTTTCCATTTAATTTGGTGGGAATGTATGAAAAACTTCACATAAATATATATGACTTGGCTATTATTATAATTCTAACCATTGCAGAGAAATTAATAATTTTTTTTTTAGAAAATAACATGGAAAAATGTGGACCAACTACAATCCTTTAAATCATTATCCAAAAGAAGAGAGACATAAAAATTTAATAAATCCCAAAGATTGAGTCTCTCATATATCTCTTAAGCACCAATCAATTAAACAAAGTTTCCACAACCTTTTTGCTTTGGAATTCGCAACTACTCCAAGAAAAATTGCTAAACAATAATGTATCCTATAAAAGGGTCCAGCTTGTGTCTAGTGGCCAGTGACCACTGAGCCCGTTAGGACACATGTCCAGTCTTGGACACGGACACGTGTCCGCATCGCAACGTATCTAGTGGCACTGGCCACTGGACACAAGCTCCACCCCCTATAAAAGAAAAACTCCAAGAAAAATTGCTAAACAACAATGTAGCCTATAAAACAAACAAATAATAAAGATAACAAATAGAGAAAAAAAAACCCAAAAAAAAAAAAAAAAAAAATTGCAAAACCCAACAAAATAGATTTGTGCAACACTTGTACTTCAAAATATATACTCCTCAATTTAATTTTCAATCTTATAGACTAAAGAATCAGGCTGTGAATAATAAATGTGGAAAATAAATATACATAACACATGTGCAAAAGAAGAAGAATAATCTATATGTAAATAATTATAAAAAATCATTGATATGGTAAATTTGATATAACTCAAAATGAAAATAAGTTTGTTTTTGTGTTTGTGTTTGTGTTTGTGTTTGTGTTTGTAGAGATAGTTTACACAACTTTTAAGAGCAATAACCATAGAGACAATAAGCAACCTGTTTTTATTGTAATTATTAGTGATTTTTTTTTTTTTTTTTTGAGTCATGCTTCTCACCACAATCTTCCCTTTGATGAATGTAATATCATACAAACAAAGACCTATAACGGTGCTACATGCCATACAAAGAATAATACCAATCAAATATAAATTTTGTACTAAAGAGACCAATAAAATTGTACAAATTAATTGATTCCTATAAAACTACTTGATCTTCAAATTGTACAAATTTTAATCCAAGGTAAACCCATCCAACATTGAGATTCAAAACTTTGACACTAAGCTCAAAGTAATGTCATTGTAGATGACTAAATTTCTAGTTCGAAATAAATCAAACAAGTAAAAATAGTTGCACAAATGCGAATTTGTATTGATAATTGTGGTATAATTCTCTGTGATTACAAAAGAGTTATCCTCTGATTCGACCTCCTTGCAAGACTTATTGATTTGGATTTGTGGTAATGTGATTGTGACTTGAACACAAAATATCCTTCAATTTAGTTGAAGGATGGATCGAAGATTGCTAAAACGGAATTACAATGAATCTCTGGCTATGAGCTTGTTAGAAATCCTTTGTTCTTCACGTTCTTCGTGTTCTTCGTGTGTTCTTCGTGTTCTTGGATTTATGGTGGAAGTTCTTCGGGGCTTTAGAGGCTTGAATCCGTAGAGCTTCACTGATTTGTGATTTGTTGGTGTTTTCGGACACTTCAGGCTTGATTCCCACAAACTTTTGGATCTAGGCGGATGATTTGGATGATTTTCCTTCGAATGTTCTTCGTATTCGAAGTTGAAGTTCTTGAAGTTCTTGGAGGCTTTAGAGCTTGGTTCCGGCAGAGCTTCTGGACTTCTGAGTGCTTCAAAATGGTTTTCGTGTCCTCCGAATGTCTTAGGAAGGCTTCTATTTATAGGAGTTTTGGGGTAGGTAAGCGACACATGGCGGAGTCTGATTGGTGACACATGGCGGAACTTGATTGGTTTGCTTATGTCATCGCTTGCACATGCTGGAATGATTGTGTCATCGCTTACACGTGCGAGGTTGCTTAGGTCATTGCTTACATGTGCGAGGCTGCTTATGTCATCGCTTGCACGAGCTGATGTTTGATTGGTTCTTGCATGACACTTGGCAAATTTCTGTTGGTTTCTGAATAGTAATAGTAAAACCCAACAGCAGTATGTGGCGCTTTGTAATTGGCTGCATTTTGTGGACTTGGTAGTATGACGTGTCAGCTTGTGATAGGTCGGGAATTTTCCTTCTCTACAAATGCCCCCTCGAGACTCATTCACACACACAGTTTCAGAATGTGGTGTGAGAATGAGTTTCGAAAACAGACTTTTACTCCTGGTTCTTCAAATGAAGTAATTGAAGGTGGCGGAGCTTTCAGCAGGATGAGATAATTTCCGAGGAGTAGACCCACCCATATGAAAGTTTTTGATGAGGCTGAAAAGAGGTTTGCAAGTATTTGAATGTACTTACATGACCGAGCTTTCTCAGCAGAGGTTAAGTTGAAGTAACTTCAAAAGAGTGTTTTTGGATTGTTGGCGGTGATCACATGGTGTAGAAGATGGGGAAGACGTGAGGATGGTGGATGGGTACAGCGCGCAGAGCCATAGGGCTAGCCTCGTGTTTTTAAGAACCGCTGGTGAAGTTATATCAGAAGAGTATACTTCGGATTACGGCGAGGCCATGTGGGAAAGTGGTTGAGTGTGCTTGCATCATTGTTTTACCCCGGTTGAGGTAATTTCAGAAGCTTATGGATTCTGGAGATGACGGTGTTGGTGGTGAAGAAGACGAGGATGAAGCAAAGCGAATGGATGAAACATACGTCACCATGGTTCTGATCCTGTATGTCAGGAACCTTCTGATATAGGTGTTTCTGGGAGATACACCTTCGAGTATAGTACTGACTGTATGTTGCTTGTGGTCTGACAGTGAGTCATTGAATGTGCGTGTGTAATGGGACCGCACTGACAGACGTTAAGTTGAAGTAATTTCAGAAAAGTTCATTCTGAAATACTTCAAGTTGAATTTAAGTTGGAGTAATTCCAGAAAGTGTGTTTTGAGGTACCAGCAACGATGACCTCTAGATTGCACGCCGATGGGAACATGGAATATGGCTTTGGCAACCCTTTACCAGCCCCAAAGGTTGAACTCTGATGAGCTGGTGCCCCGGATGTCGTTTCAAGTGTTGGATGAAAGACAATTTGTAGGATACCCCAACACTTTTTACCACCTTCACCTCTTGACACTTGTTGGGAAAGCACAACAAAGTGGAAGATGGAGCTAACTTGTGATTCTGGTCTTAGAAACCAGCCGAGTTGCTGTTTGTTTCGAACCGCTGCTTCTGCTGGAAGACCAAGCAATTGGAGAGAGACTACAAAAGCCCTGAGGTTAAGAACAGGTGTCTCTGCTGGACTTGGATTTCTTGGCCAACCAAATCTGAAGAAGCATGGAACCACAATGCAGGCCTTGTTATGAATAATTTTATGGACGACTGTGGTCGTTAGGTGGAGAAACAAAATTTGTTTGGATCTCAAAACTACAATGATGCTGTGAAGAGGGTTTCTGCCGAACCATGGGAGGGTTGATTTCACACTAATTATGAAGTGATATTGGTTGTTGAGTGTTGAGAATGATGAAGCCATAGTGAGAAATGGCTGTGAGAAGGAGGATTTGAGAATTTGAAAGAAGCAAATCTTCATTTATGACTCAGTGTTTTTCTGGATGAGTTCTTGATGAATCCGGCCCTCCTATTTATAGCGAAGAGACGAAGAATGGTGGATGGATAGTTGAGAATGGCGGATGTGAATTTTTGGTGAGACTGGTGGATGAGAATGGTAGGTTGGAGACCGGTAGAAAACGAGAACGGTAGGTGAGAGATGAAGAATGGTAGGTGGGAATGTTTGGCACCGAAAGGGGAATGGTAGGTTGGAATGTTCGGCACCGAAAAGGGGAATGGTAGTTGGACGGGTGACCCGATACAATTTTAAATTCAAAACACACTTGTGAGAGTTCATCTATACTTTGAAAGATGAGCCTTGATGAAGTCTGGAAAATAACCCTGAGGGGATCCAAACTAAATGGATGAATCTTGAATCTTGATCTTGGGAGCTTAAATTTTGGACATTGTCAGTACTTTGGAGATTTGGGTTAGATGGATGACCCTCAAGTCGTGAAAAACTATGCAGGACAAGTTTGGCTCGAAAGTCTTGACTTTGGGTTGGATTTAATCACAAAAATCAACTAGCTTGGAATTGAGTTATTTGTGCAATTTTTGAGCCTCAAATGATGGAACGGACTCCAAAATTAGAATGTACGCGAAAAATTGAGCAAGATAGGTCCATCTTCAAAATTTTGACTTTTTGGTCAACATTTACGCAAAAGTCAACTTTTTAGAAATTGGTCGTTTGCACAATTTCCGAGTTTCAAATGAAGAAACGGATCCCAAAATCGGAATGTACTCGAAAAACTGAGTGAGACAGGCCCGTCTTGAAAATTTTGACTTTTTGGTCAAAGTCAAAGGTTTAACTTGGTCGAAGTTTTTTCCTTCTTTTTTTTTTTTTTTTTTTGGCGGTTTGGACCGGGTCGGATTTTCGGGTCAAACTAGGGTAGTGGAGGATGGCGTCATTGATGACATCATGTTCTGAGTCTGGCGCGTGCAGGCGCGTGAGATACCAACCAGCGCGTAAAAGCGCGTGAAGAAGGCTGGAGGCGCGTGGCAGCGCGTGTAACTTAAGCAGCCTTTACTGGCGGCGTGTGGCAGCATTGTTGGGCCTGAAATTTCTGGGTTCGGCCGATCTAAAGCCGTAGAAGATCATGGCTTTGTTATTTTTTTAAAATTGTGAACCTATTTGCACCGGTTTGAGAAACTGAACCGTGGCCCATCGCGAGCTTATGGCGGCGCGTGGCGGCGCGTGGTGGCTCCATTGATGATGATATTTCTGGGTTTTGTAGATCGAGGGCCTCTGGATCGAGTGGTAATTCCATTTCCTTGAAATGAAGTATGGATTTGTACAAATATGAAGGAGTAGGCCGTGATCCTCTGAAGCTTTTGGCGGAGCGTGGCCAACAATTTGAACATGGATTTTTCAGCTTAGGCATGTCGAAGTTTGCAGAAGACTTCTGTGAGTTTGAATTTTGTAAAATCTTGTCAGAGTTTTTAGAAATCTAGAAGAGGAGACGGTTGGCGTTGTAGGAATTGTTGCCATTTTGGTCTGCTTTGGCGGTGGCCATCCTGACATTGTTTGACAATGGTTAATCTGCAATTGCTTCTGCATTCAAGGTTGGTGCAGTTTTCTTTGACTATGAGTGCATGAGTTGCAAAGTCTGACTTTGAACTACACAAACTTCTCTATATAAGGCCATCCAAGCATACACTAAATTTCACAAGTGTTGTCTTCAGTTCTCAATACTTCTTAAGTGTAAAACTCTGCCTCTTCACTTCTCACTTTTTTTCTTTTTTTTTTTTTTTTTTAGCATACTCAGTTTGTACTAACACTTTTTTTTTTTTTTTTTGGAACAGGCTAGAGATTACAATTGATACTTTCTCTTTCTCTGATTTTTTTTTTTTAAATTTATTTAGACATGCTGTGAGATTTTCTTCTAACAAGTTTTTTTTGTTGTTGCTTGTTTTTGTCATGCAGCATGCTTTCTTTGGCAATTAGGTTGCACCAACACTTGTCTTTTCAACGCAGACATCTCAAGAGTCTTTGCAACGTAACCACATCAAGAGTCTTTACCATGAAGATACGCCAGCATTTGTCTTTGTACTGAAGTCATGCCAATATTCCATTCACGCCAAAGCCATGCCAACACCCATTTTTCTTTTTTTTTCATGAAGCTATGAAAACACTTTACTTGCACTGAAGTCATGCCGATATTCATTTTTGCCGTGAAGCTACATCAACACTTCACTCGCACTGAAACTGCACCGACATCCATCTTTGCCATGTCAACACTTCATTCGTATCAAAACCATGCGAACATTCATCTTTGTCATGAAGACACGACAACACTTCATATTGAAACTGTGCCAACGTTCATCTTTGTCATTAAGCTACGTCAACACTTCGCTCACACCAAAACTGCACCGACGTCCATCTTTGTCATGAAGCCACGACAACACTTCATATCGAAGCTGTGCCAACGTTCATCTTTGTCATGAAACCATGCCAACACTTTATTTGCAATGAAGTCGCATTGAAGTTGCATCAATATTGACCTTATAATAAAGCTACAACAACATCAATTTTCAGAGGCAACATAGCTCAGACATCGAGGATACTTAGCACTGTAGCTAGACATCGGGATTTCAAGACGTTGAAGATGCAAGGAGTCCCCATCAAGACTTTGAAGATGCAAGGAGATGCCAACTAAATCTTGAAGAAGCAAAGAGTCCTTATCAAGACTTTGAAGATGCAAGGAAATGCCATCTACAACTCAACATTGCACGAACATGCCTATAGAAGCAAAGTGATGCAACACCAATAATCTATCCTTATTTTGGAGAAAGATGACGTTGTCCAAATTTCAGAAATATGATGTGAAACGACACCACTCAGAAGAGAGATGATGTGGTTCGAATTCTAGAGCTATGAAGTGACACAACTTAGAAGAGGGACGATGTAGCTTAGACTTGCAAGGTACAAGAAAATGCCCCCAGGAGATAAGTGATGCAAAAGATACTTCAGAAACGTGGGAGAGTGTTCATGGAAGATAGGCAATGCCATGCAGACTTCATTTCTTGCAAAAGTGGTTGAAGATTTTATTTTACTTCACAACCAAGAATCAACTTATGTTCATCATCATTTCAAGGATAGCTAAGCAACATCAGCTCCTTGCAGTCTTTATCTTCGACTACAACGATCTTCAATCATCCTGTTGAGTAGTTGACTACCTTCAAGTAATGTCTTGCTGACCAAAGGGCCTTAAAAGCATATTGACAACTATTGCAAAATTCTTCAAGCCAGACTGACAATCCTTCTTCTTTTCATGTGACTAAACTTAGTGACAAGCACAAAGCTGCCTACGTACCCCCGAGAGGGATCAAGTCATTACGTAGTTCAAAATGGTTTTTTCTTTTTTTTTTTTGATGATTTTTTTTTTATATTTTTCCTTTTGGATGATTTCTTTGTTTTTTTTTTTTCTTTGTTTTTTTTTTTGATAATTTTTTTTAGTGCATGACTGAACTCAGCAAAAGAAATACTAAGTTGCCTACGTACCCTTAAGAGGGATCAAGTCATCACGTAGTTCAAATGTTTTTTTTTTTTTTTTTTTTTTTTTTTTGCAAAAAAGGGGGGCTCAGTGTGTAATAGTGGGTATCACCACTAATCGAACTCAAGATCTCTCAAGGGCGAATTGGGCATCCAACCACTACGCCACACTAGCAATTGGTGACATAGAGTGGGATTAATTCCTCTTTATTGGCATGCTTTCAAAGGTAATGGGAAGACATCATGTACCCTTGTAGCATTACAGTGGGCAGTTTAAACTCTTACCAAGGAGCAATCCTCGATTTTCAGGCATAGAAGCGTTTGAGGAACTTCCCATTGATGGGGCCGATCCTTACACCATCATTATCAATTAATTTATAAGCTCCATTGGTGTAGACTTCTTGCACAACATAAGGGCCATCCCACTTTGAAGTGAACTTATTGCCTGTACGATGAGTTGTGATGATAGGTCTTCGAACAGCGAGGACTAAGTCACCAACTTGGAATGATCGTGGTTTAACTTTTTTATTGAAGGCGCTTGAAAGACGAGCTTGGTAACACTCAAGGCGTTGTTGGGCCTCGAGCCTTTTCTCGTCAAGTGCCTCTAATTCTTGCAATCTGAGCTTGGCATTTTCTTCTCCAGTCAATCCTTCTTGAATGCCAATCCATAATGATGGGATTTGATGTTCCAAAGGAAGGACGGCTTCCACTCCATAGACAAGAGAATATGGCATCGCTTGAGTGGGCGTTCGAAACGTTGTTCGATATGCCCATAATGCTTCTCCGATTCTTTCATGCCAGTCTCGCTTCGTCTTGGAGACCACCTTTTTCAACAAATTGCCAAGTGTCTTGTTAAACGCTTCAGCTAGTCCATTTGCCGGGGCATTGTACATGAAGGAGTTGTATTGTTTAAACTCAAACTTCTCGCATAGTTCCGTCATCAACCTATTGTAGAACGGTTTCCCATTATCAGTTATGATATAACGAGGGACACCATACCGATAGATCAAATGAGTTCGAATGAAATTGACTACTGTCTCTTTTTTCACTTCCCTGAGGGGTACAGCTTCCGCCCACTTCGAGAAGTAATCGGTTGCGGCCAAGATGTACAAATGGCCACCGGATGACTTTGGTAATGGTCCTATCGCATCAAGCCCCCATGCCTCAAAAGGCCAAGAAGCTACAGTTGGGTGTAGAGGTTCTGGCGGCTGATGGATGAAGTTTGCGTGATACTGACAAGCTTCGCATTTCTTAGCGCACTCCATGGAATCTTGCACCATTGTAGGCCAATAGTAACCCATTCATTTGATCCTGTAATGTAACTTAGGACCCAACTGATGTGCGCCACATATTCCAGAATGAGCCTCCTCTAAGGTTTGTTTAGCCTCCTCCTCTCCTAAGCAACGAAGAAACAATCCATCAAATGAACGGTGGAAGAGAGTGTCTTTATAGTAAATGAATTGAGCAGCCCTCCGCCGAATTTCAGTCTTGTGGCGTTTATCATCCGGGAGTCTTCCATGTTGAAGGTATTCAATGATCGCTTGTCGCCAATCTTCTTTTTCAACAAGGCATACCGAAATGATGTTGGCTTGCTCTTCTTCTTCTTCTTCAATTACGAAAGGTACCACCCACCTCTAGGAAATAGCAACTTTGGTGGTCTCTTCTTGGGATAATGCCAAGGCGGTAGCCAAATTAGCTAAAGCATCGGCCTATCTATTCTCCTTTCTTGGTATATGCTCCAATGTGATGGCCTCAAAATTTTTTAACAACTTCTTCGCATATTGGCAATAGGGGATGAGGTCTTCCTTCTTGACGTCATACTGCTCCAAGATTTAGTTGATAACCAATTTGGAGTCCCCAAAGATCTCAAGTTGCGATATGCTCATTTCAATGGCCATTTGTAGACCAATAATCAATGCTTGATATTCGGCTACGTTGTTAGAGCAAAGTTCGCTTAATGAGAACGAGTATAGAAGTATTTGCCGTTGTGGAGAAACAAACACTACACCTGCCCCCGCTCCTTCTCGATGTGCAGCCGCATCAAAAAACATCATCCATGGTGGCATTACTTCAATGTAGAACACGTCTTCATCCGGGAAATCATCGGAGAACTCTCAATCAGACGGAACTGGGTGATCAGCCAAGAAATCTGTCAATGCTTGTCCCTTGACAGCTTTTTGTGGGACATACGTAATGTCATATTGTTGTAGCAAAATCGCCCATCGAGCTATATGACCCGAAACCACTGGCCTAGAAAGGACATACTTAATTGGGTCCGCTTTTGCTATCAAACGAACCGTGTATGCTTGCATGTAGTGCTCCAGTTTATCTATAGCAAAGAAAAGAGCGAGACACATCTTTTCAATAGGAGAGTAATTTAATTCAGCTCCATTGAGAGTTCGACTTAGATAGTAAAGGGCTCTTTCTTTCCCCTCTTCATTTTCTTATGCCATAAGAGCACCCAGAGACCTTTCTTGTGCCGCGATGTACAACACTAAAGGCTTTCCTGGAATAGGAGCACCTAAAACTGGAAGATTAAGCAGGTATCTTTTAATGCGTACAAAAGCATTGCTACAGGCCTCATCCCATTCAAAGTGCACATCTTTCTTCATCAATCTATTAAAAGGTTGACATCGACCAGCCAAGTTCGAGATAAATCGTCGGATGTAAGCTAGTTTTCCCTGCAAGCCTCTAAGTTCTCGCAGATTCTTGGGCTCTGGAATTTTTTGGATAGCCTCAATTTTGGACTAGTCAATTTCAATACCGCGATGCCTTACAACGAAACCAAGAAATTTCCCAGACGTTACGCCAAAAGCGCATTTGTGTGGGTTCATTTTAAGCTGATATTTTCTTAGGCGGTTGAACACGGATCGTAGATCTACCAGATGGTCTTCCCTTCTTTTGGTTTTAGCCACCAGATCATCAACATAACACTCTACGTATTTGTGAAGTACATTATCAAAGATCTTTTGCATGGCCCGTTGATAAGTAGCACCGGCGTTCTTTAATCCAAAAAGCATCACTTTGTAACAGTAAATGCCCTTAGGGGTATGAAAAGCTATGAGCTCTTCATTCTTAGGATTCATTCGAATTTGGTTGTAGCCTGAAGATCCATCCATGAAAGATAAAGCTTCATGACCAGTAGTGGCGTCAACCATGACCTCAGTGATGGGTAATGGAAAATCATCCTTAGGACATGCATTGTTCAAATCACGGAAGTCAACACACACTTGGATTTGTCCATTCTTCTTTTTAACCGGGACGATGTTAGCGATCCATTCCGGGTACTGCACTTCACGAATGAAACCCGCCTCGATTAGCTTATTGACCTCAGTTTCTATTTGAGGGATAAGCTCCGGCCGAAACCGTCTTTGGGTTTGTTTAACTGGGCGCACGCCTTTCTTTACTGCCAAATGGTGTACAGCAATACTTGGATTGAGCCCGGGCATTTCCTTGTAAGTCCAAACAAACACATCTTTGTATTCTACTAGGAGCTTGAGGTACTCTTCTTCTTCTTCATGGGTGAGAAGCGCACTAATGGAAGTTGGCCGAGGTTCTTCAGCAGTTCCTAAATTGACCTCTTTAAGTTCATCAACTGTAGCCTGTCCTCCATCTTCCAAGGCTGGAGGAGCTTCCTCGACCTCTTCATCTTCAGTGTCTGAAATTGTATCCTCTTCTATTGTAATATGAAACGAGGATGATACCTCTTCAATTTGCTCATTGTGGGCGAGTGACTGACTTGTGTGTACAATCGTTCGTCTTTTGACCTTGAGCGATCCTTCAATGCTGATATCTAAGGCAAAGTTACGCTTCATGCGTGAGGGAATGCTACTGCGGATCTCATCATTGGCTTTCTTCTCCCTTTGATTCTCAAGGTTTATTGAATTTTGAGAATGATTATCACCAGGCCTTTTTGTTGCCCCCAATCTATCAAAGACTGATTTACAAGCAAGAGTGTCACAATTTTGTGTTAAGCAAGTTGTATTTAACCTATCGAACACTGTAACTCGTGATGATGAGCCCTCAATGCGATCAAACACTGAGACCCGTGATGGAGGGTGATCTTTTCTTTGGTTCGAGCACTCATCGACCTCCACTGTTATGTATTGGGAACTTGAAGCATTGGTTCTCCTTTTGATCCATATCTGAGCTGGTTGCTCTGGAGCATAACCTAATCCGGTCTTTGGGATAGGAATCTTATGCCCTTCAAGTCGCATTTTCCTTTGTGTTTTGCTAAGGCCATGCATATTTTCTCCGGTAGCTTCTGGAATTAGCTCCCCTAAGTCTCCTTATTTTGAGAAATCGTAGCCCGCCTTGGCCAACAGCCTATATGCCTTTGGGTCGAACCCTTCTTTTGTCCGCTCACTTGGTAGAATACCATGCTCTGTCAAACTTTGTGAAGGCCTCATGAATCCCTTTAGTGGTTTCGAGGGCAAAGGATTTGTGGATGAAGTTAGAGGCATGGCATGATTTTCTTTCAATATGGCTACATCCTCCATCGTGAGTTTTGTAAAAGGCTTTTCCATGTCTTTTGTAGGTCGAAGGCATTCCACAAATGGTGACTGTCCATTCTTGCGGTGTGACAATGGTACATAACGGAGGAATGGAGAATTATTGGAAGGTGTTGAGGTTTCCGCTTTTATTGAATTACTGGTAGATTCACTAGAATGATCATTCCCGCATTCTGGACTTTTCTTTGAGGAAGGATTATTCTTTTCAGTGATGAATCTAACATGCTTCTTTTCACTCTGCTTACTTTCCATTGGCGGGATCTCAACTGGGAGAACTTCACTGGCAATGTTATCTTCTATATAAAATTTTGTGTCAGCAAAATGAGCTTCAGTCTCAGCAAAAGGCTTTAAATCAGCATTGACCTTTTTTATTCCACCTTGAAGATACTTGAAACATTGATGCAAAGTTGATGGCACTATTCCATTCCTATGGATCCACGGACGCCCTAACAATATGTTGTAGGTTGTCTTGGCATCGATGACATGGAACAAAACGTTACTTGTCAATTCTCCAATGATTAATTCCAAATGTATCATGCCGATTGCACGTTGTCTTCCTTGGTTAAAACCTTGAATGACCAAACGACTGTGCGATAATTCCTCCATAGTCAGACCAAGTCGTCTCATTGTCATTTTTGGTAGTATATTAACAGCTGATCCTCCGTCATACGTTAGATGTACAAAAAGTATAGATTTGTAGAAAAATTCGAATTCCTTAAACGTACGATATCATGAAAATTCATTGGAAATTTGTGTATAGTAGAAGTACAGATGGTTCGGATTCATGGAAAAATTTGAATTTATCAAATGTACTATATCATGAAAATTCAATGGAAAATTGTGTACAATAAATGTACAAATAGTACGGATTTGTGGAAAAAATTGAATTCGTTGTATGCACGAAATCGGCAAAATTCAATAGAAAATTGAGTACATTAGATGGAACCATAGTTCGTATACGTGGAAAAATTTGAATTTGTTAAATTTATGATATCGTTAAAATTCAATGGAAAATTATGTATAATAGACGTATAAAAGTCCAAATTTGTTGAAGAATTCTAATTTGATGAATGTACGTTATCATGAAAATATAATGGAAAATTGTGAACATTAGATGTACAGAAAGCTCGGATTCGTTGAAAAGTTCGAATTCATTGAATGTTTGTGAATGTTCAAAAAGTGTATAAAACACTATGAACGTTTAGACCGCCAATTTACAAATTACCAATTCAAGCTTAATATCAAACAATGTATGTGCTGCGGAAAATGAATGTAAGCTTATACCAGAATTGATAAACAATCTAAACCAAATAAAATCACATCCACAGCAGAAATTAAATGGCAGAGATTAAGGAAAGAGAGATGCAAATACAAGGACAACACAACAATGTTTTATCGAAGAGGAAACTGAAGCCCTCAGCGTAAAACCTCTCCGCCGCCCTCCAAACGGTCAATAATCCATTAAAGAATGAAGTTGGGATACATGAACAGTAGAAGACCCTCCAAGCCTAATCTACCCAGTGTACCTAAGCCCTCCAAGGTTATTGCTCCAACAAGGTTGCACCGAACCTTTGTCTTCTTTATCTTACCGGATTCCGCTATGGCCCATAGCATCAACTAATAACCATTGATTCCTTCCTAATTGCTTCCCAAAGCACCAAATAGTCTTCTCACAGATATAGGTATGGTGAGAAAAGGATTTGGGTAAAAACCTCTCAAGGATGTAACAATGGAGAGGATAAGAGTAGAAGAATTTAAAGAGTCTCTATGTAAAGATTGTGGATGAATCAATCTTGTTTTTCTCTAGGGTTTCTCTCTCAAAATTCTCTCTGGAAGCTCTCTACATTTCGTGGGTATAAGGGGTACTTATACTAGGATGAGTGGAATGCGAAAAGTCAGGTTTTTCAAAATAGGGCTGGCGGCAGCTTGGCCTCCCGACTTGATCGAGTTGCGAGTTCAAGCCGCGAGCTAACAGAACGACTAGGCTAGACTTTTTGTCTTGCAATGCTCCAGCTGGCATGACTGTTCATCTTCTCTACATGCTTCACTCGTGTGTTGCAGTTGGTGGCTTGCTAGTTGCGAGTCACCCACGAGTCCCAACCGCAAGTCTCTGCATCCTTGCACAATCTTGAGCATCTTTTCACACTCTCTCACTCACTACCCTTACATGATTCCCATCTGAATACAGGGTTAGTAATTGCTAAATTACAAGCAAATCTGACACGGAATAAAACCAACAGAATGGTTGATTAAATTCAACCTTACAATCTTCCCCTTTGGCTATTCCGTGACAAAACCCTACAACAAACTCTAGACTTAACGCGTGAGTTAAGAACAGTTGATCAAAACTCACTCACACCTAACTCTAGAATCTGTGAAGCTTTTGAACCATAACAAGTATCTCCTTAAACACAACAACACAATATGATCATTGTATGCAGAAAACTTGTAATGCATATGGAGCAAGCACAATGTGATCAAGCAAAATGGAAATAAGTAATAAACCAAGGCTTGACCAAACATAAACAATCACTATAAAAAGTGATTACAATGCTTATTTACACATGGAATGAACATCTGAACATGCAAGCTAATAAACTTAATTGCAAAGTATCATTTGCATGTCCAACACTCAACCAATGCAACAACACTAGGAAATTGCATTAAGGATATAAAATCCAACAAAGGGAAAAAGAGTGATGTGCTTAAAGAAAATGCATGATATTTAACAACAAGTACAAAAGCTACAAAGTATGGGTACATAAACTTTAAAAACTTACAAAAGCAACAAGTACAAACTATAAAGTACTTCCCTTATCATATCACTCCCTCTATCATGAATCATAGGAGCTGTGATGAATTTGGAACATATATACTTGTAACTTGAAGCACTTGCACAAAACACATTAGACCCTTAAAGTAAAGGAAGTAATAAAAGGACAAGTATAATGTAACAAGTAAAAAACGATCAAGTAAACATGATGTGAAACATGTGAACAACTTGATCATACACCAAAACAAAGTTTTCTTATTAGCTCAATGTCTTCTCCCTCTTGGTATATGCATCTCCCCTATGGAATATCTTTCCCCCTACAAATGTGCACGAGAAATAGAATTTCTCCCCCTAAGAATGTGCATAAGGGTCATATAGAAATGACAAAAACTCTCTGATATACTCTCTAAAGTATACTCTCCCCTTTTTTGTCAGGAATAGACAAAGGGTCAAAAAGAAACGAGGGCAAAAGATGAAGGTATGAACAAGGATAATGATGCATGAGGGGTGCGAGATGAAAGAGAAAATGAAGCTCAAATCTAAGACAAAACAAAATGCTACAAAGAATAAGGTAAACATTACATGCTAGGATGAAGAAATAAGGTATAGACCAATGCATGACAAGGGTAGCAAGGTGTGTGCAAGAGCTGGCAAAGTGCAATGCATGACCAATGCATGGAAAATGCACATGTGGGGCAAGGTGTGTTAAATACACAACCAATGAACCAAACATGTTCCTAATGAGGAAACATGAGAAACCCTAAAGTTTGATACTCATCGGAGTCCAAACAAGCGAGAAAATGCCTAAGAGACATTTAATCAAACACCTACCATGCACACTATGAACAACAATGTGAAACAATGCATGAACATTATGAAATCCACCCTTAATACATGATCTTTTTGCCACAAAGGGCCAATACCCAAAGCAAATCATCAAAAGAAACCAATCCCATAAAAAAATTTGACAAAAATAAAATTTCCCCAACTCTTATAATGAAAATCCCAACCAAGAGCACAAAACTCACAAAAACATAATCTAATAATCCCAATCAATGAAAAGAGTTTAAAATTACCTTAGAGATGTTAATGGAATGAAAAACCATTCAAATTGATTGGGTTTTGATGTAAAAATATTGAAAGAGGTTATAAAAGAGGATGGGAGAGGTTAAAAACAGGTTTCCAACGAAAAACCCTTTAAAAAGTTGTTTCTGGGCATTTCGCGACTAGGCGAGTCGCAAGTGAGTCGCGAGTGAGTTTTAAAAATCTTCTGGATGAACTCGTGACTTGCATTACGTGACTAATGAGTCGCGAGATGAGTCGCGAAAATTTTCGTGAGTCGTGCGAGTCGCGGGTGAGTCGCAAAAAACTCAAACACCTGTTTTTCAACACAGAACATGTTTAAACAATGAAAAACAGGTACAATCGAACAAATGAATAAGACATTCATTGAACATTAGGCATGTGTGTTGTGTGTATGTTGTGTGTGTGTATCAAGTGTGGAATAGTCCATAGTCTAGAGTGAAGCTTCAATGATTAATTCAATCAAGTCATACACAACTAGTACTAAGTCAAGTGGTCTATCTCAATTATAGAAATGAACATATATGACCTTCCACAAGAAAATGATTACATATCTTTAAAACTTTTCATTTGGCTTCTTTACAAATCATAACATTTGATCATTTTGAATCAATACATCTCATTTTGAGATCGATACCTGAAATTTTTGATATTTCAATTTGATGAACAAGCCTTTGGCTTTTTGGGCATCATACATATTCATAAAAGTCGCTTTCCCTTTTTTCTAGTCGAATACTAGTATATGCGACAGTTTTTGCAGCTCATTATCTCTTTTTATTTTGAGATTTACATTTGTTGAGCTCTTTAAGCAAAATAAATAAAAGAGTGGGAAGATATATAAGCACAAGTCTACGTATGTATCAAAACCAACATGCCTATTGACTAATCATTCATGACAAACTTAAAGATCGATTTACAACAATCACACATAGATGTCAAGCTTTTTCCCACAAAGATATTAATGCATAAAAAACAAGCTAAGCTTGTAAATGCACAAAGCCATTAGTACGAAGGTACTAGGCCAAACTCATATGTGATATGTGCTCAAACATATACAATCAAACTTTTTGAAATTTTCATTTTTTATATGGTTTTGGATTTTTACTCACATAAAACTAAAACATAAAAGTAAGATCAAAACAAAACAATTCATATAAAGAAATGCAAGATGCAAAAATGCATGACAATGAAGCATCTAATGCATGAAGGGTCCTATAAAGATCGAAAGAATTAGATCAAGGACCAAAAGAGTAAAAGCACAACCATAGGAACCCTTCCTCATCCAAACAGAACGATTGTTTGGAATGAGCGTCTGAAGAGAAGTGAGACGAGACTTGGAAGAATGAGAACTAGAGATGCACATAGTCAAGGAGTTAAGAGCATTAAACACTTTCTTTAATAACATGCAATTTTCACTCAAATCCGATTTACCCTTTTTAGTAAAACTTCCAAGAAGCTCAAGTTTCTCTTTTCTTTTGATTCTTTTAAAAGCATGAAACTTAGAGCATTGAGGTATTAGATGACCAAAGGCACCACAATGGTGACAAACAATGTGTTTAGGTCTACTAGGCTTTTTGGGAAGGGATCTAGTAACATGGTTTTGTTCTCTCTTCAACTTATGACATTGAGATCTTATATGACCAATCACACCACAATGGTGGCAAGTTGGAACAAACTTAGATCCATCCAAAGTCTTAGGTTCAGACCTAAATAGAGGCTTTGACGTAATAGCCTTTCTCTCCACCTTTTGATTTCTTTTATGTGGAGGAATGTACACCGATTTGTCCTTTAAGGTAAAACACACAATAGGCACAAAATTGGGTACCACAACATGATTGCAACAAATATTTTCATCATTTTTAGCAATAGGTTCAGCAATCAAACACTTGGCATGTATCTTAAGAGATTCATTTTCACATTTTAGCTCATCAACAAGTTTTTTAGACAAAACAAATTTAGCATCCAAGTCCATATTCAAACATTCAAACTCTTTTAGCTTTTCAAGAGAATTTTCAGCAAGTTTCTTATATTTCTCAGCCAACTTGTTGGATTCATTGAACTTAGCAATCAAATCATCATTTTCACAAAATAACTTGCTCAAATTCTTTTGAAACTTCTTAAGCCTTTTTCTTCAAGAGTTTGTCATTTGGAATATCAACAACACCTAAAGATTCATGTAACATAGCATCACAATCATGAAGATTCGCACTCATAGAGGCATTTTCACAAACACGTGACATGCTACATTTATCATCAACCAAATCATACAAAGAGGCATACAAAACACAATCCATGGCAAATAAACACAAGAGGTCAAGGATCACACTTAGGTATTTAAACCACAACAAGTGTACCCACTCTGATACCAATTGAATGTTCAAATAGTGTATAAAACACTATGAACGTTTAAATCCCCAATTTACAAATTACCAATTCAAGCTTAATATCAAACAATATATGTGCGGAAAATGAACGTAAGCTTATACCAGAATTGATAAACAATCTAAACTAAATAAAATCACATCTACAGATGAAATTAAATGGCAAAGATTAAAGGAAGAAAGATGCAAACACAAGGACACGTAATGATGTGTTATCGAAGACGAAACCAAAGCCCTCAACGTAAAACCTCTCCACCACCCTCCAAGCGGTCAATAATCTACTAAAGAATGAAGTTGGGATACATGAACAACAGAAGGCCCTCTAAGCCTAATCTACCCAGTGTACCTAAGCCCTCCAAGCTTTTTGCTCCAACGAGATTGTGCCGAACCTCTGTCTTCTTTAGCTTACCGGATTCTACTATAGCCCATAGCATTAACCAATAACCATTGGTTCCTTTCTAATTGCTTCCCAAAGCACCAAATAGCACTCTCACAGATGTGGATATAGTGAGAAAAGGATTTGGGTAAGAACCTCTCAAGGATGTAACAATGGAGAGGATGAGAGTAGAGGAATTTGAAGATTCTCTATGTAAAGATAGTGGATGAATCAATCTTGTTTTTCTCTAGGGTTTCTCTCTTAAAATTATCTCTAGAAGCTCTTTACATTTCGTGGGTATAAGGAATATTTATACTGGGGTGAGAGTGGAATGCGAAGAGTCAGGTTTCTCAAAACATGGCTAGTTGGCGACTTGGCCTCATGACTTGACTGAGTCGCGAGTTCAAGCCTCAAGCTAACAGAATGGCCAGGCTAGACTTTTTGTCTTGTAGTGCTCCAGCTGGCGTGACTGTTCATCTTCTCTGCACGCTTCACTCGTGTGCTGCAGTTGGTGGCTTACTAGTCGCGAGTCACGCGCGAGTCCCAGCCGCGAGTCTCTACATCCTTGCACAATCTTGAGCATTTCTTCACACTCTCTCACTTACTACCCTTACATGATTCCCACCTAAATACAGGGTTACTAATTGCTAAATTACAAGAAAATTTGGCACGAAATAAAGCCAACAGAATGGTTGATTAAATTCAACCTTACAGTTTGATATCGTCAAAATTCAAAGGAAAATTGAGTAAATTAGATGGACAAATAGTTCGAATATGTGGAAAAATTTGAATTCATTGAATGTAAGATATCATGAAAATTTAGTGGAAATTTATGTACAGTAGATGTACAGAAAGTCCTGATTTGTGGAAAAATTCAAATTTGTTGAATATCCGATATCGAGAAAATTCATTGGAAAATTGTGTACATTAGATGTACAAAAAGTCCGGATGTGAGGAAAAAGTCGAATTCCTTAAATATCATGCAAATTCAATGGAGAATTATATACATTAGATGTACAGAAAGTCTTGATTAAAGGAAAAATTCGAATTCATTGAATGTACGAGATTAGAAAAAAAAAAAAAAAAAAAAAAAAAAAAAAAAAGGGGGAAAATTGTGTACATGGATGGATAGATAGTCCGAATTTGTGGAAGAATTCGAATTCATTAAATGTACAATATCGTGAAAATTTAATGGAAAATTTTGTACATTAGACGTACAAAAGTCCAGATTCATAGAAAAATTCGAATTCCATGAACGTACGATATTGTGAAAATTAAATGGAAAATTATGTACATTAGATGTACAGATGGTTTGGATTTGTGGAAAAATTCTAATTCGTTGAATGTACTATATCCTAAAAATTCAATAGAAAATTGTGTACATTAGATGTACAAAAAGTCTGGATTTGTGGAAAAAGTTGAATTCATTGAATGTGCGAAATCATGAAAAATCAATGACAGATTTTTACATTAGATGTACAGAAAGTCCAAATTCATGGACGAATTTGAATTCATTAAATGTATGATATCGTGAGAATTGAATAGAAAATTGTGTACATTAGATGTACAGAAATTCCAGATTTGTAGAAAAATTCGAATTCAATGAATGTACGAACTCGTCAAAATTCAATGGAAAATTGTGTATATTAGATGTAGAGATGGTTCAGATTTTTGAAAAATTTGAATTCATTGAATGCACTATACCATGAAGATTCGAAGGAAAATTGTGTACGTTAGATGTATAGAAAGTCCGAATTTGTGAAAAAAAATCAAATTCGTTGTATGTACAAAATTGTCAAAGTTCAATGGAAATTTATGTACAGTACATGTGCACAAAGTCCAAATTCGTGGAGAAATTCAAATTCGTTGAATGTATGAATCCAAGAAAATTCAATTGAAAATTCTATACGTTAAATGTATAGAATGTATGGATTCATGGAAAAATTCAAATTTGTTAAATGGATGATATCGTGAAAATTAAACGGAAAATCATGTACATTAGATGTACCAAAAGTACGGATTCGTGGAAAGATTCGAATTCGTTGAATGTCCAATATCGAGAAAATTCAATGGAAAATTTTGTACATTAGATATACAGAGTGTCTGAATTTGTAGAAAATTTTGAATTAGTTGAAATGTACGATATTACGAAAATTCAATGGAAAATATTGTACGTTAGACGTATAGAAAGTTCGGATTTGTAGAAAAATTCGAATTCCTTAAAGGTACGACATCGTGAAAATTCAATGGAAATTTGTGTATAGTAGAAGTACAAATGGTTCCGATTCGTGGAAAAATTTGAATTTGTCGAATGTACTATGTCATGAAAATTCAATGGAAAATTGTGTACAATAAATGTACAAAAAGTACGGATTTGTGTAAAAAATTGAATTCGTTGAATGTATGAAATCGGAAAAATTCAATAGAAAATTGAGTACATTAGATGGAACGATAGTCCATCTACGTGGAAAAATTCGAATTTGTTAAATATACGATATCGTTAAAATTCAATGGAAAATTATGTACATTAGACGTATAGAATTCCAAATTCGTTGAAGAATTCTAATTCAATGAATGTACAATATCATGAAAATATAATGGAAAATTGTGTACAGCATATGTACAGAATGCCCGGATTCGTTGAAAAGTTCAAATTCATTGAATGTTTGAAATCCTCAAAATTCAATGGAAAATTGAGTAAATTAGATGGACAAATAGTTCTAATATATGGAAAAATTTGAATTCATTGAATGTAAGATATCGTGAAAATTTAGTAGAAATTTATGTACAGTAGATGTACGGAAAGTCCTAATTTGTGGAAAAATTCAAATTTGTTGAATATATGATATCGAGAAAATTCATTGGAATATTGTGTACATTAGATGTACAGAAAGTCCAGATAAGAGGAAAAATTTGAATTCCTTAAATGTACAATATTGTGTAAATTCAATTGAAAATTGTAGACATTGGATGTATAGAAAGTCTTGATTAGAGGAAAATTTTAAATTCATTGAACGTACAATATCATAAAAAATTAAAAGCAAATTGTGTACGTGGATGGATAGATAGTCCAGATTCATGGAAGAATTTGAATTCATTAAATGTACAATATCGTGAAAATTCAATGGAGAATTGCAAAACGCAAACGCGCGCTAGATGTTAAAAAAGTTCAGATTAATGGAAAAATTCAAATTCAGAGTATTTACAATATTGTGAAAGTTAATTGGAAAAATGTGTACATTAGACGGATAGATGGTCTGGATTAATAAAAAATTCGAATTTGTTCAATGTAGATATTGTCAAAATTAGATGTACAAACTACAAAGAGTCTGGATTTGCAGAAAAATTCAAATTTGTTGATGTACAATATCATGAAAATTCAATGGTCAATTATGTACAATAGATGTACAAAATTTCCAGATTCGAGAAAAAATTCAAATTCGTTAAATGTACAATATCGAGAAAATTCAATGGAAAATTATGTGCATTAGAGGTACAGGAAGTCCAAGTTTGAGGAAAAATTCGAATTCGTTGATGTACAATATCGTGAAAATTCAATGGTCAATTATGTACATTAGATGGACAAATAGTCCGAATACAAGGAAAAATTCAAATTCGTTAAATCTACAATATCGTGAAAATTCAAGTGAAAATTGTGTACATTAAATGCACATAAATTGAGTACATTAAATGGACATATATTATGAAAGTTCAATGGAATATGGTGTACATTAGATTTACAAAAGTTCGGATTAGTAGAAAAATTCGAATTTATTGAATGTCTCTGTAAATTAGATGTATAGAAAGTCTAAATTCATGAAAAAAATTGAATTCATTGAATGTAAGAAATCATCTAAATTCAATGGAAAATTTAGTACACTAAATGGACAAATAGTCCAAATATGTGGAAAGATTTGAATTCGTTAAATGTACAATATCGTGAAAATTCAATGGAAAATTGTGTACGTTAGATGTACAAATGGTTTGGATTTGTGGAAAAATTTGAATTCGTTGAATGTACGATATCGTGAAAATTCAATGGAAAAGTATGTACATTTGATGAACAAAACGTTCGGATTCATGGTAAAAGTCGAATTCGTTGAATGTACAAAATCGGAAAAATTTCATGGAAAATTGTGTACATTAGATGTTAAGAAAGTCCAAATTCGTGGAAAAAATAGAATTCATTGAATACACGAAATCGTCAAAATTCAATGGAATATTGAGTACATTAGATGGACAAATAGTTTGAGTACATTGAGTACTTTGAATGTACGATATCGTGAAAATTCAATTGAAATTTATGTACAATAGATGAACAAAAAATCCGTATTCGTGGAAAATTCAAATTTGTTGAATATACAATATCTTGAAAATTCAGTGGAATATTGTGTACATTAGATGTACAAAAAGTCCAGATTTGAGGAAAAATTCGAATGCATTGAATGTACGATATAGTAAAAATTCAATAAAATTGTGTACATTAGATGAACAGAAAGTCTAGATTTGAGCAAAAATTTGAATTCATTGAATATATGATATCATGAAAATTAAATGGAAAATTGTGTACATTGGATGGATAGAAAGTCTGGATTCATAGAAAAATTCAAATTCGTAGGATGTATGATATCATGAAAATTCAATGGAAAACTCTGTACATTAGATATATGGAACGTCTGAATTCCTGATAAAAATTGAATTTGTTGTGTAGGGTTGAATTTATTCAATCATATGTTGGTTTTATTCTGTGCCAAATTTGCTTGTATTTTAGCAATTAGATACCCTGTATTTAGGTGGGAATTATGTAAGGGTTGTGTGTGAGAGAGTGTGAAGAAAACTCAAGATGTGTGCATGCAAAGGAGCCTCGCGACTGGATCTCGCGAATGACTCACAACTAGAAAGTCACCAAAGTGCACACGTGTGAAGCATGTAGGGAACTTAATGGTCACAATAGCTAGAGCACTACATGAAAAAATGTACAGTCTGGCCAGGCAGTTAGCTCGCGACTTGTCCCACTCATGAGTAAGTCGCTAGAATGCCCTGTTATGCAGAAAAATGACTTTTCACATTCTACACATACACTACTATAAATACCCTCATACCCACAAAATATAGAGAGCTTCCAGAGAGAATTCTAAGAGAGAAATCCTAGAGAAAAACAAGATTGATTCATCGAAAATCTTTGATATTTGATTCTCCAAATTCCTTTACTCTCACCCTCTCCATTTACATATCCTTCATAGGTATGTTTGCCAAATTCTTATCTCACCATACCCATTGTAAGAGACATATCCCACAAGAAAAGTGATTTGGGTACCTTTTGGGGCAGCTCTCTTTTTGTGTAAGTGGTATGGAGTTGCCACTTATTTTTCTTTATACAAAAAAATAAGAAAAAATACTAATTACAAAATACATGACTAAATTGTTCCATTCATTGATTGAATAAAAATTACATATCTTGGAAAACTTGAAAGTTACATAGCTCTGGGTCCTAGTTACAATCCACCAAAAATATATGGCTTGTTGTCCTAGTTACATTCTACCCAAAACAAACAAAGATAAGGCTAGATCTACTTAGCCAAAGACCTAAATCCGGAGGCTAGGTTACGAAATGAGAAGATGTTAGGCACCTATTCCGCCCAGACAAAGTCTGGTCTTCTAGACTCTTATGACCAATGTACTATGTTATGCATGTCATGAATGATATGTTGAACATGTGACACAAAACTAAATCACATAAAATTTATTTATGAATGAAGTTTGTTCTTTCGTTAAAAAATCAAATTTGTTTTGTAGTATTTAAAAAAAATGATTTTTATTTGTCCAAAATACCAGATCTATTTTGTAGTATTTAAAAAGATGAATTTTATTTGTCCAAAATATCAGATCTGTTTTGTAATATTTTAAAAGATGGTTTTTGATGACAATAATTCAGATCTGTTTCGTAATTTTTTTAAAAGATGGCTTTTGATGACAAAAATTCAGATCATAGTTTTGTAATATTTAAAAAGATGAAAGGATTTTTCTTTTAAGAAGAGAGTTTCACTCATAATATGAATTTATGCAATCATGAATTAAAATAGACACAAACACAATAATACACAATCTCTTTCTTTATTTCAACAATTTCCATGTATTAAGAAAATCAGATCTGTACCTAAGAAAGATACAAATCAGTTTTTAACTGAGAAAAATTCAAATCTTCATCTAATGAAGATGTAGATCCATTTTTATTTTGAGAAAAAGTCAGATCTACATCTTATAAAGATGCAAATTTGTTTTTATTTTGAGAAAAAGTCAAATCTACATCTTAGAAAGGTGCAGATTTGTCTTTATTTTGAGAGAAAAAAAAAAAGATCTACATCTTATAAAAATGCAGATCAGTTTTGGTTTTGAGAAAAAGTCATATCTACATCTTATAAAGGTATAGATCTATTTTGGTTTTAAGAAAAATAATTGTTCACATGCAAATTACTAGCATTCAAGAAAGAGATTAAAAAAAATTACGTATAAACAATCATGCTTTAAACAAAACCATGATTAATTGTTCATGCTACAATAAAACAATCATCAACATACAAAGAAGCATAAAGAAAAAAAGGGTGAAAGAAACAACCTCTTGCATGAGCACACTTTGTTCTTGAGAGGATGTTTTAGGGTTCAAAGAAATTTGTTCAATTCTTTTTGAAACCTAAAAACCCTAATTTTGCAGCGACACTGAAAGAGAGGATCAGAAAATATGTGTGGTTTGAGAGTCAAAAACATCTGCCCTTTAGAGCGTAAAAAAAAGGTGCAGAATTATGAGGTTTAGCTCTTTTTATAAAGGCCAGAAGACTCTAAAAAATAGGTACGGATGATTAGGGTTTGAATTCAGCCATATCCTTTTGCGATAAGATCGAAAAGGGTGTGCATTGTTGTCACCCGAAGGCTGTTGGGCCAAAGCCCACATGATGGCAATTCAGCACTCCAAAAGTGCCGAACTGGCTCTTGGAGGCCGAACGTGCTTTCGAGTTCGGCTGCCATTTGGTCTCTCCTTCTAGGGTTTTTTGGCTGGTCCTTGTACCTAGATGTGTTTTCAACCTCCGTTTATGATTTTTTGTCTCTTTTCTGGATAATTCATGTTTTTTAAAGAAAAATTATCTTGTTGATAAATCCCTTAAAATAAATCTTGACAAAGTTTAGATTATCCACAATTTTATTGTTATCCAATCATCCCTTTTATTCCTATGCATGCATCCCTATTTTAAACACTTATTGTTAATCAATCACAAAATTATTTAATTAATTTTAATTGTTTGACCAATCAGAATTAATTTAAATTAATCGTGTGTGGTCAACTCTACCTAGACATAATGCAATGGACCGTGCAAACTTGATCATGCGATATCTTTTGATCCGATGGTTTGAATTAGAAACCGAAAACACCGTTGCGACCATTAGAATCTCAAGATCATTTTTATGATATGCAATGAATGAATTAATACATACAATGCAGGAATAAATTGATGCATGTGATGCAAGAATGATTTTTTTTTTGGTACATGGATGGTCACTCCAGTCATCTTCCTTGATTAAATCATGGGTGCAAAATCGAGTGTCTACACCCATATCAGTGAGGAGGTATTTTGGTGCTTGGGAAGCAATTCGGAGATGACCAATTTACTTGGTTGATGCAATGGGCTTATTGCGGGATCCGGGAAGCTAAATAAGGCACGATTAGGCTTAAACCTGTTGGAGCAAGAAGCCTGGAGAGCTTAGGTGCATTGGATAGATTAGGCTTGGAGGGTCTTTCGCTATTCATGTATCCCAACTTTATTCTTTAGTGGATCATTTGACCGCTTTGAGGGCGGAGGAGAGGTTTTTCGCTGAGTTCTTTGGTTTCCTCTTCGATAACACGTGCCGGTGTTATCTTTATGTTTGCATCTCTCTTCCCTTCCTCTTTACCTTTTAATAACTACTATGTTTGTAATTAATTACGGTTTAGAGTGTTTTACCAATTTGGATATAGCTTATATTCATCATTCCGCATTTGTGTATAAGCTTGTGTTGGTATTGTTGAAATTGGGGCTCTAAACACTCATTAGTGTTTTACACACTAATTGAACATTCATGTTGAATGTATGAAATCACCAAAATTCATTGGAAATTAAGTACATTAGATGGACATAGTCCGAATATGTGGAAAAATAAGAATTCGTTAAATGTTCGATGTCGTGAAAATTCAATGCAAAATTGTGTGTGTTAGATGTACAGATGGTTCAGATTTGTGGAAAAATCTGAATTTGTTGAATGTACAATATCGTGAAAATTGGATGAAAAATTATGTACATTTGATCAACAGAATGTTCGAATTAGTGGAAAAATTCAAATTCATTAAATGTATAAAATCATCAATATTTAATGGAAAATTGTGTACATTAGATGTACAGAAAGTCCGTATTCATGGAAAATTCAATGGAAAATTGTGTAGGTTGGATGGACAGATAGTTCAGATTGATAGAAAAATTCAAATTTGTTGTGGATATTCAATGAAAAATTTTGTATATTACATGTAGAGAAAGTCCAAATTTGTAAAACAAAATTGAATTTGTTGAGTAACGATATCGTTAAAATTCAATGGAAAATTAAGTACATAAGATGGACAAATAGCCCGACTACATGGGAAAATTCGAATTCGATAAATGTACGATATCGTTAAAAATCAATGGAAAATAGTGTACATTGGATGTAGAAAAAAGTTTGGATTTGAGGAAAAAAACAAATTCGTTGAATGTACAATATTGTGAAAATTCAATGGAAAATTATGTATATTAGAAAGACAGAAAGTCCAGATTCGCAGAAGAATACAAATTTGTTGAATGGACGATATTGTGAAAATTTAATGGAAAACTGTGTACATTAGATGTACAAAAAGTTCAAATTCATTGAAAAATTCAAATTAGTAGAAAGTACAATATCATGAAAATTCCAGGGAAAATTGTGTACAATAGATGGACGGAAAGTCCGAATTCTTAGAAAAATTGAAATTCATTGAATATATGATATCAAGAAAATTCAATGGAAAACTCTGTACATTAGATGTATTGAAAGTCTAGATTTGAGGAAACATTCAAATTCATTGAATGTATGATATAGTGAAAATTCAATGGAAAATTGTGTATAGAAAGTTTGGATTTGAGGAAAAAATCGAATTCACTGAAGGTATGATCTTGTGAAAATTCAATGCAAAATTGTGTAAATTGGATGGACAGAAAGTCTAGATTCATAGAAAATTTCCAATTCGTTTAATGTACGATATTGTGAAAATTCAATGGGAAGCTTTATACATTAGATATTCAGAATGTCTGGGGTCATTTAAAAAATTGACATCGTTGAATGTACAAAATCGTCAACATTCAAAGGAAAATTGAGTACATTAGATGGACAGATAGTCCGAATACATGGAAAAATTCAAATTCATCAAATGTGCGATATTGTGAAAATTCAATGGAAAATTGTGTACATTAGATGTAGAGATAATTCAAATCTGTGGAAAAATTTGAATTTGTTGAACGTACGATATCGTAAAAATTCAATGGAAAAAATGGACATCTGAAGAATAGAACGTCCAGATTCTTGGAATAATTCGAATTTGTTAAATGTACAAAATGATGAAAAATTAATTAAAAATTGTGTACATTAGACGTACAAAAAGTCCGTATTCATTGAAAAATTCAAATTTGAAGAATGTACGACATTGATAAAATTCAATGGAAAATTGTGTACATTAGAAGTACAAATGGTCCAAGTACGTGGAAAAATTCGAATGTGTTAAATGTATGATCTGAGGAAAATTTAATGGAAAATTGTCCACATTAGATGTATAGCATGTCCAAATTCATGGGAGAATTCAAATTTGTTGAATGTACGATATCGTAAAAATTCAATGGAAAATTGTGTACATTAAATGTATAGAAAGTCCAGATCCGTGGAAAAATTTGAATTCGTTGAATGTACGAATTTGTCAAAATTCAATGGAAAATTGTGTACGTTAGAGGTACGGATGGTTCGGATTTGTGGAAAATTTGGAGTTTGTTGAGTGTACTATTTCACTAAAATTCAATGGAAAATTCTGTAGATTAGCACTACAGAAAGTCCGAATTCGTAGAAAAATTTGAATTTTTTAAATGTACGTTATCATGAAAATTCAATGAAAAATTGTGTACAATAGATGTACAGATGGTCCGAATACTTGGAAAAATTCGAATTTGTTAAATGCATGATATCGTGAAAATTCAATGGAAAATTGTGTACATTAGATGTACAGAATGTCTGACTTCAGGAAAAAAAGTAAAATTCATTGAATATACATAATCATCAAAATTCAGTGGAAAATTAAGTACATTTGATGGACATATAATTTGAATTCGTGCAAAAATATGAATTCGTTGAATGTACGATATTATGAAAATTGAAGGGAAATTTACGTACATTAAATGTACAAGAAATCCGGATTCGTGCAAAAATTCGAATTTGTTGAATATACGATGTCATGAAAATTCAATGGAAAATTGTGTACACTAGATGCACAGAAAGTTCGAAATCGTGAAAAAGATTAAATTCGTTGAATGTACGATATACTGAAAATTCAATGGAAAATTGTTTACACTAGATGTACAAAATGTCCATATTTGAGGAAAAATTCAACTTCGTTGAATGTAGGATATCGTTAAAATTCAATGGAAAATTGTGTACAATGGATGGACAGAAAGTCTAAATTCATAGAAAAATTCAAATTCGTTGAATGTATGATATTGTGAAAATTCAATGGAAAATAGTGTACATTAGACGGACAGAAAGTCCCGTTCCATAGAAAAATTCAAATTCGTTGAATGTACGATATCGTGAAAGTTCAATGGAAAACTTTGTACATTAGATGTACAGAATGTCCAGTTTTGTTAAAAAAAATTGAATTTGTTGAATGTACATGCAATAACATTAAAATTCAATGGAAATTTGAGTATATTAGATGGACAGATAGTTCGAATACGTAGAAAAATTTGAATTCGTTAAATGTACGATATCATGAAAATTCAATGGAAATTTTCATACATTAGATGTATAGAAAGTCCAAATTCATGGAAGAATTCAATTTCATTGAATGTACATTATCGTGAAAATTTAACTAAAAATTGTGTATATTAGGTGTATCAAAAATCTAGATTTGTGGAAAAATTTGAACTCATTGAATGTACGAATTCGTAAAAATTCAATGGAAAATTGTGTACGTTAGATATACAGATGGTTCAGAATTTTGGAGAAATTCGAATTCATTGAATGGACAATTTTTTTAAAATTCAATGGGAAATTGTGTTGATTAGATGTACAAAAGTCCAAATTCATGGAAAAATTCTAATTCGTTAAATATATGATATCGTGAAAATTCAATGGAAAATTGTGTATAATAGATGTTCAGATGGTTTGCATACGTAAAAAATTCAAATCCGTTAAATGCACGATATAGTGTAAATTCATTGGAAAATTGTGTACATTAGATGTACAAAAAATTTAGATTTGAGGAAAAATTCGAATTCGTTGAAGGTATGATATCGTGAAAATTCAATGTAAAATTGTGTAGAAAATATGGAAAGAAAGTCTAGATTCGTAGAAAAATTCCATTGAAAAATTGTGTACATTAGATCTACTGAAAGTTCGAATTCTTTGAAAAATTTGAATTCGTTGAATGTATGAATTGGTCAAAATTTAATGAAAAATTGTGGACGTTAGATGTACTGATGGTTCGGATTTGGGGAAAAATTTGAATTTCTTGAATGTACTATTTGGTGAAAATTTAATGGAAAATTGTGTTGATTAGATGTACAGAAAGTATGAATTTGTACAAATATTCGAATTTGTTAAATTTAAGATATAGTGAAAATTCAATGGAAAAATCAATACATTAGATGTACAGAGAGTTCATATTTGGGGAAAGATTTGAATTTGTTGAAGGTATGATATCGTGAAAATTCAACACAAAATTGTGTATATTGGATGGACAAAAAGACTAGATTAACAGAAAAATTCCAATTCGTTTAATGTACGATATTGGGAAAATTCAATGGGAACTTTGTAAATTAGATGTACAGAAAATTTGGATTCATTAAAGAAATTGAATTCGTTGAATGTACAAAATTGTCAAAATTCAAAGGAAAATTGAGTACATTAGATGGATGTCATGAAAATTATGAATTCGTTGAATGTATGATATCATGAGAATTCAATGGAAATTTGTCTGCTTTAGAAGGACTGAAAGCCTGGATTCGCAGAAAAATTCAAATCCGTTGAATGTACGACATCGTAAAAATTCAATTGAAAACTGTGTACATTAGATGTAAAAAAAGTTTGGATTCGTCGAATGTTCGATGTCATGAAAATTCAATGAAAAATTCTGCACATTAAATAGACAAAAAGTCCAGATTCATAGAAAAATTCAAATTCGTTGAATGTTCGATATCGTGAAAATTCAATGGAAAACTTTGTACATTAGATGTATAGAAAGTCCGGATTTGTGAAAAAAATTGAATTCGTTGAATGTATGATATAGTGAAAATTCAAGGGAAAATTAAGTACACTACATGTACAAAAAGTCCAAATTTGAGGAAAAACTCGAATTCGTTGAATGTAGAATATTTTGAAAATTCAATGGAAAATTGTGTAAATTGGATGGACGGAAAGTCTGGATACATTGAAAATTTCAAATTTGTTGTACCATATCCTGAAAGTTCAAAGGAGAATTGTGTGCATTAGATGGACAGAAATTCCGAATTCATAGAAAAATTTGAATTAGTTGAATATACAATATCTTGAAAATTCAATGGAAAACTTTGTACATTAGACGTACAAAAAGTCCGGATTCATGAAAAAAATTAAATTTGTTAAATGTATGGTATCGTCAAAAGTCAATGGAAAATTGTGTACATTAAATAGACAGATAGTCTGAATATGTGGAAAAATTCGAATTCGTTAAACGTACGATATCTTGAAAATTCAAGGGAAAATTTTGTACACTAGATGGACAGATAGTTCGGCTACGTAGAAAAATTTAAGTTCGTAAAATGTACGATATCCTGAAAATTCAATGGAAAGTTTTGTACATTAGATGTATAGAAAATCTATATTCATTGAAAGTTTTGAATTCGTTGAATATTTGAAGTCATCAAAATTCAATGAAAAATTGTGTACGTTAGATGTACAGATGGTTTGAATTCGGTGAATGTACTATTTCATGAAAAATTGAGTACATTAGATGGATAGATAGTCCGAATACGTGGAAAAATTTGAATTCGTTAAATGTACGATATCGTGAAAATTCAATCGAATTTTGTGTACATTAAATGTACAAAAAGTCCAAATTCGTGGAAGAATTCAAATTTGTTACATGTATGATATCGAAAAACTTAGTAGAAAATTGTGCACATTAAATATATAGAAAGTTGAAATTTGTTGAAAAAATAAAATTTGTTAAATGTACGATATCATGAAAATTCAATGGAAAACTGTATACATTAGACAGAAAGTCCAGATTCATAGAAATATTCAAATTTGATGAATGTATGATATCATTAAAATTCAATGGAAAATTGTGTACATTAGATGTACAAAAAGTTCGTATTCGCCCAAAAATTTGAATTCGTTAAATGTACGATACTGTAAAAATTCAGAGGAAAATAGTGTACATTAAATGTACAGAGAGTCTGTATTCATTGAAAAAATCAAATTCGTTGAATGTACGAAATCATTAATATTCAATGGAAAATTGAGTACATTAGATGGACAGACGGTCAGAATACATGGAAAATTTTGAATTCATTAAATATATGATATCGTGAAAATTAAAAGGAAAATTGTGTACATCAAATTTAAAGAAAGTCCAAATTTGTGGACGAATTTGTTGAATGTCGGAAATCGTCAAAATTCAAAGAAAAATTGAGTACATTAGATTCACAAATAGTTTAAATACAAGAAACAATTTGAATTTGTTAATTGTACGATATTATGAAAATTCAAAGGAAAATTGTGTACGTTGGATGGATAGATAGTCCAGATTTGTAGAAAAATACAAATTCGTTGAACATATGATACTGTGCAAATTCAATAGAAAATAGCGTACAATAGATATATAGAAAGTCCAAATCTGAGGAATAATTCCAATGTGTTGAATGTAGGATATCGAGAAAAATCAACGGAAAATTATGTTCAGATTCGTGGAAAAATTTAAATTCGTTGAATCTATGAAATCATCAAAATTCAATGGAAAATTGATTATATTAGATGCACAAATAGTTCAAATACGCGAAAAAATTTGAATTCGTTAATTATACAATGTTAGAAAAATTCAATGGAAAATTGTGTGCATTGGATGGATAGATAGTCTAGATTCACAGAAAATGAAAATTTGTTGAATGTACGATACTGTGCAATATCAATGGAAAATTATATACATTAGATATACAGAAAGTACAGATTCATGAAATAAAATTGAATTCGTTGAGTGTATGATATCATTAAAATTCAATGAAAATTTGAGTACAATAGAAGGACAGATAGTTCGACTACATGGAAAAATTCGAATTCGATAAATGTACGATAATGTGAAAAGTCAACGGAAAACAATGGACATTAAATGTACAAAATGTTCAGATTCTTGGGAAAATACGAATTCGTTGGATCTATGATATCGTGAAAATTCAAGGGAAAATTGTGTACAATAGAAGGACAGAAAGTCCAAATTCGTTGAAAAAATCAAATTCAAGGAATGTACGATATCATGAAAATTCAATGGAAAACTGTGTACCATAGATGTACCAAAAGTTTGTATTTGTCCAAAATGTACGATATCAAGAAAATTCAATGCAAAATTGTGTACATTAAATGTACAGAAAGTCTGAATTCATTTAAAAAATAAAAATTCATTGAATGTATGAAATAATCAAAATTCGATGGAAAATTGAATACATTAGATGGACAGATGGTTCGAATACATGGAAAAATTCAAATTCGTTAAATGTATGATATCGTGAAAATTCAATGGAAAACAGTGTACCTTAGATGTACCAAAAGTTCATATTTGTTCAAAAATTTGAATTCGTTAAATGTAAGATATTGTAAAAATTCAATCGAAAATTGTGTACATTAAATGAACAAAAAGTTCAGATTCGTTGAAAAAATCAAAATTAGTTGAATGTATGAAATAATCAAAATTCAATGGAAAATTGAATAAATTAGATGGACAAATGGTCCGAATGCATGGAAAAGTTCAAATTCATTAAATGTATGATATCATGAAAATTAAATGGAAAATAGCGTACATTAGATGTATAGAAAGTCCAAATTCCAGGAAGAATTCCAATGTCTTGAATGTAGGATATCGTGAAAAATGAACGGAAAATTGTGAATACTATATGTACAGAATGTTCGAATTCATGGAAAAATTTGAATTCATTGAATGTACGAAATCGTCAAAATTCAAAGGATAATTGAGTATATTAGATGCACAAATAGTTCAATATACGCGAAAAATTTTGAATTTGTTGAATGTATGATATCACAAAAATTGAATGTAAAATTGTGTAAGTTAGATGGATAGATAGTCCAGATTTGTAGAAAAATACAAATTCGTTGAACATATGATACTATGCAAGTTCAATGGAAAATTATGTACATTAGATATACAAAAAGTACGGATTCATTAAAGAAAATTGAATTCGTTGAGTGTACGACATTGTTCAAATTCAATAATAAATTGAGTACAATAGATGGACAGATAGTCTGACTACAAGGGAAAATTCGAATTCAATAAATGTACGATAACATGAAAATTTAATAGAAAATAGTGCACATTAAATGTACAAAATGTTCAGATTCTTGGAAAAATACGAATTCGTTGAATCTACAATATCGTGAAAATTCAGTGGAAAACTGTGTACAATAGATGGATAGAAAGTCCAGATTCATAGAAAAATTCAAATTAATTAAATGTACTATATCGTTAAAATTCAAAGGAAAACTACATATGTTAGATGTACAAAAAGTTTGCATTCATTAACAAATTTGAATTCATTAAATGTACGATAACGTGAAAATTAAGAGGAAATTGTGTCCATTAAATGTACAAAAAGTCTGAATTTGTTGAAAAAATCAAATTCGTTAACGGTACGAAATCATCAATATTCAATGAAAAATTGAGTACATTAGATGTACATAATGTTTGAATACGTGGAAAAATTTGATTTCATTAAATATACAATATTGTGAAAATTCAATGGAATTTTGTGTACACTAAATGTACAGAAAGTCCAAATCGGTGGAAGAATTAAAATTCGTTAAATGTATGATATCGTGAAAATTCAGTGGGAAATTCTGTATATTAAATGTATAGAAAGTCTGAATTCACTGAAAATATCAAATTCGTTGAATGTACGAAATCATCAAAGTTCAATGGAAAATTGAGTACATTAGATGGACAAATAGTCCGAATACATGGAAAAATTCGAATTCATTAAATGTACGATATCATCAAAATTCAATGGAAAACTGTGTACATTAGATGAACAGAAAGTCCAAATTCGTTGAAAAAACCAAATTCGATGAGTGTACGATATCGTGAAAATTCATTGGAAAACTGTGTACCTTAGAAGTACCAAAAGTTCGTATTCGTTCAAAAATTCGAATTCATTAAATGTACATATCATGAAAATTCAATGGAAAACAGTGTACATTAAATGTACAGAAAGTCCAAATTCGTTGAAAAAATCAAATTTGATGAATGTACAAAATAATCAATATTCAATGCGAAATTGAGTACATAAGATGGACAGTTACTCTAAATACATGGAAAAATTCAAATTCATTAAATGTACGATATTGTGAAAATTCAATGGAAAATTGTGTACTTTTGATGTACAGAAAGTCCAAATTCGTGGAAGAATTCAAATTCGTTGAATGTTCCATATCGTAAAACAACAACGGAAAATTGTTTACATTATATGTGCAAAAAGTTCTGATTCATGGAAAAATAAGAATTAGTTGAATGTACGAAATCGTCAAAATTCAATGGAAATTTATGTATAGTAGATGTACAGAAAGTCCATATTCGTGAAAAAATTCAAATTTGTTGAATATACGATATCGTGATAATTCAACGAAAAATTGTATACATCATATATTCAAAAATTCCATATTTGAGGAAAAATTTGAATTCGTTGAATATACAACATTAAAAATTCGATGGAAAATTTTGTATGTTGGATGGACAAATAGTCCAAATTCGTAGAAAACTGAAATTCATTGAACTTACGATATTGTGGATATTCAATGAAAATTATGTACATTAGATACACAGAAAGTATGGATTCATGAAAGAAAATTGAATTCGTTGAAGGTATGATATCGTTAAAATTCATTGAAAATTTGAGTACAGTAGATGGGCTGATAGTACGACTACATGGATAAATTCAAATTCGGTAAATGTATGATAGCAAGAAAAGTCAATGGAAAACAGCTTACGTTAAAAGTACAAAAAGTTCGAATTATTGGAAAAAAATGAATTTATTAAATCTACGATATTGTGAAAATTCAGTAGAAAACTGTGTACAATAGATGGACAGAAAGTTTGGATTCGTAGAAAAATTCAAATCGTTGAATGTACGATATCGTGAAAATTCAATGGAAAACAGTGTATGTTAGATGTACAAAAAGTTCGTAATCGTTCAAAAATTCGAATTTGTTAAATGTATGATATCGTTAAAATTTAGCGAAAAATTGAGTACATCAAATGTACAGAAAGTTCGAATTCGTTGAAAAAATCAAATTGGTTGAATGTTCGAAATCATCAATATTCAACGGAAATTGGGTACACTTGATGGATAGATACTCCAAATACGTGGAAAAATTTGAATTTGCTAAATGAACGATATGTGAAAATTCAATGGAAGCTTGTATACGTTAAATGTACAGAAAGTCCAAATCCATTAGAAAGATTGAATTAGTTGAATGTACGAAATCATCAAAATTCAATGTAAAATTGAGTACATTAGATGGACAGATGCTCCGAATACATGAAAAAATTCGAATTCGTTAAATTTACAATATCGTGAAAATTCAATGGAAATTTGTGTATATTAAATGTACAAAAAGTCCAAATTTGTGGAAGAATTCAAATTCGTTAAATGTAAGATATCATGAAAATTTTGTGGAAAATTGTGTACATTAAATGTACAGAAATTCTGAATTCGTTGAAAAAATCAAATTCAACGAATGTACGAAATCATCAAAATTCAAAGGAAATTTGAGTACATTAAATGTAAAGACAGTCCGAATAGGTGGAAAATTTTCAAATCGCTATATGTGTGATATCGTAAAAATTTAGTGGAAAATTGTGTACATTAAACATATAGAAAGTCAGAATACGTTCAAAAAATCAAATTCGTTGAATTTACGATATGGTGAAATTCAATGGAAAATTGTGTACATTAGATATTCAGAAAGTCCATATTTGAGGAAAAATTCGAATTTGTTGAATGTATGATTTCATGAAAATTCAATTGAAAACTGTATACATTAGATGGATCGAAAGTTCGGATTTGTAGAAAAATTCAAATTCGATGAATGTACGATATTGTGAAAATTCAATGGAAAATTGTGTACCATAGATGGACTAAAAGTTCGTATTCATTCAAAAATTTGAATTCATAAATGTATGATATCGTGAAAATTCAGGGGACAATTGTGTACATAAAATGTATGAAAAGTCTGAATTCATTGAAAAAATCAAATTCGTTGAATGTACGAAATCATCAATATTCAATGGAAAAGTGAGTACATTAGATGGACAAATAGTATGCACTTGTGGAAAATTTTGAATTCCTTAATTGTACGATATCGTGAAAATTCAATGGATATTTGTGTACATTAAATATACAAAAAAAAAAAACCAAATTCATGGAAGAATCTGAATTTGTTAAATGTACGATATTGTGAAAATTCAGTGGAAAATTGTGTATATTAAATGTAGAGAAAGTCTGAATTCGTTGAAAAAAATTAAATTCATTGAATATACTATATCATGAAAATTCACTGGAAAATTGTGTACATTAGATATACAAAAAGTCCATATTTGAGGAAAAATTCGAATTGATTGAATGTACAACAGTGAAAATTCAATGGAAAATTGTGTACATTAGATATACAAAAAGTCCATAATTAAGGAAAATTTTGAATTCATTGAATGTACAACAGTGAAAATTCAAGGGAAAATTGTGTACAGTTGATGTACAAAAAGTCTAGAGTTGAGGAGAAATTCAAATTCGTTGAATGTACGATATCATGAAAATTCAATGGAAAATTATGTACGTTGGGTGGACAAGTAGTCCAGATCATAGAAAAATTCAAATTCGTTGAACATACAATATTGTGCAAATTCAATGGAAAACAATGTAGCTTGAATGGAAAAAAGTTTGGATTATTGGAAAAATACGAATTCATTGAATCTACGATATCGTGAAAATTCAGTAGAAAACTGTGTACCATAGATGGACAGAAAGTCTGGATTTGTAAAAAATCTCAAATTCGTGGAATGTACGATATCGTGAAAATTCAATGGAAATTTGTGTCCATTAAATGTACAGAAACTCCTAATTTGTGGAAGAATTCGAATTCGTTCAATGTACGATATCAGGAAAATTCAATAGAAAATTGTGTACATTAAATGTATAGAAAGTTTTCCTTCATTGAAAAAATCAAATTCGTTTAATATACAAAATCATCAATATTCAATGGAAAATTGAGAACATTAGATGAACAGATAGTTCGAATACATGGAAAAATTTGAATTCATTAAATGTATGATACTATGAAAATTCAATAGAAATTTGTGTACATTAAATATAGAGAATGTCTGAATTCGTTTAAAAACTCAAATTCGTTAAATGCATGAAATCATAAAAATTTAATGGAAAATGGAGTACATTAGATGGACACACAGTCCGAATACGTGGAAAAAATCGAATTCGTTAAATGTACGATATCGTGAAAATTCAATGGAAAACAGGGTAGATTAGATGGACAAAAAGTCCTAACTTGTAGAAAAATTCAAATTTGATGAACGTACAATATCATGAAAATTCAATGGAAAACTGTGTACCATAGAAGTACAAAAAGTTCAAATTTGTTCAAAAATTTGATTTCATTAAATCTACGATATCGTTAAAATTCGGTGGAAAACTGAGTACAATAAATGTACAGAAAGTCCAAATTTGTTGAAAAAATCAAATTTGATGAATGTACAAAATAATCAATATTTAATGGAAAATTGAGTACATTAGATGGACAGTTACTCTGAATTCATGGAAAAACTAAACTTCATTAAACGTACGATATTGTGAAAATTCAATGGAAATTTGTGTACATTGAATGTACAGAAAGTCCAAATTTGTGGAAGAATTCGAATTCATTAAATGTAGGCCCTCGAGAAAATTCGGTGGAAAATTGTGTACATTAACTGTATTGAATTTTGAACACATTGAAAAAATAAAATTTGCTTAATGTACGAATTCATCAAAATTCAAAGAAAAATTAAGTACATTAGATGTAAAGAAAGTCCAAATTCGTGGAAGAATTTGAATTCGTTAAATGCACGCTCTCGTAAAAATTCAGCAAAAAATTTAGTACATTAAAAGTATAGAAAGTGTGAACTCATTGAAAAAATCAAATTCGTTGAATGTACAAAATTATCAAAATTCGAAGGAAATTTGAGTACATTGGATGGACAAATAGTATGAATACGTGGAAAAATTTGAACTCGTTAAATTTATGACATCTTGAAAATTCAGTAGAAATTTGTGTACATTAAATGTACAGAAAGTCCAAATTCATGGAAGAATTCAAATTAGTTAAATGTACACTTTCGTTAAAATTCAACAGAAAATTGTGCACATTAAATGTACAGAAAGTCTGAACTCATTGAAAAAATCAAGTTCGTTGAATTTTTGAAATAGTCAAAATTAAATGGAAATTTGACTAAATTAGATGGACAGATAGTCCGAATACGTGGAAAATTCGAACTCGTCAAATGTACGATATTGTGAAAATTCAAATGAGAATTGCGTACATTAGATGTACAATAAGTCTAAATTCGTGGAAGAATTTGAATCCATTAAATGTGCGCTCTAGTAAAAATTCAAAGGAAAATAGTGTACATTATCCGTATAGAAAGTCTGAACTCTTGGAAAAAATCAAATTCGTTAAATGCACGAAATCATCAAAATTCAACGGAAAATTAAGTACATTAGATGGACAGATAGTCCGAATACATGGAAAATTTTGAATTTGTTAAATGCACAATATCAAGAAATTCAATAGAAATTTGTGTACATTAAATGTGGAAGAATTCGAGTTCGTTAAATGAACGCACTGGTGAAAATTCAGCAAAAATTTGTGTACATAGAATGCATAAAAAGTCTTAACTGATTGAAAAAACCAAATTCGTTGAATGTTCGAAATCATCAAAATTCAATGGAAAATTGAGTAAATTAGATGGACAGATAGTCCGAATAAATGGAAAAATTCGAATTCGTTAGATGTAAGATATCGTGAAAATTGAATGGAAATTTGTGTATATTAAATATACAAAAAATCAAAATTCGTGGAAGAATTCGAATTCATTAAATGTATGCTCTCATGAAAATTCAGTAGAAAATTGTGCACACTAAATATATAGAAAGTCTGAACTTTTTTAAAAAAATCACATTCGTTGAATGTATGAAATCACCAATTCAATGGAAAATTGAGTAAATTAGATGGACAAATAGTCCGAATACATGGAAAAATTTCAACTCGCCAAATGTACGATATTGTGAAAATTCAGTGGAAATTTGTGTACATTGAATGTAAAGAAAGTCCAAATTCGTGCAAGAATTCGAATTAGTTAAATGTAGCTCTCGTGAAAATTCACCAAAAAATTGTGTACATAAAATGCAAATAAATTCTTAACTCAATGAAAAAAATCAAATTCTTTGAATGTTCGAAATAATCAAAATTCAATGGAAAATTGAGTAAATTAGATGGACAAATAGTCCGAATACATGAAAAAATTTGAACTCGTCAATTGTACAATATCATGAAAATTCAGTGGAAATTTGTATACATTGAATGTACAAAAAGTCCAAATTCGTGGAAGAATTCGAATTAGTTAAATGTAGCTCTCGTGAAAATTCAGCAAAAAATTGTGTACATAAAATGCCAAAAAAGTCTTAACTCATTGAAAATATCAAATTCGTTGAATGTTCAAAATCATCAAAATTCAATGGAAAATTGAGTAAATTAGACGGACAGATAATCCGAACACATGGAAAAATTCGAACTCGTCAATTGTACGATATCGTGAAAATTCAGTGGAAATTTATGTACATTGAATGTACATAAAGTTCAAATTCATAGAGGAATTCGAATTAGTTAAATGTACGCTCTCGTGACAATTCAGTAGAAAATTGTGTAAATAAAATACATAAAAAGTCATAACTCATTGACAAAATCAAATTCATTGAGTGTACGAAGTCATAAAAATTCAATGGAAATTTGAGTAAATTAGATGGAGAGATAGTCTGAATACGTGGAAAAATTTGAATTCGTTAAATGTACAATATCGTGAAAATTGAATGGAAATTTGTGTATATTAAATATACAGAAAATCAAAAATCGTGGAAGAATTCGAATTCATTAAATGTACGCTCTCATGAAAATTCAGTAGAAAATTGTGCACACTAAATGTATGGAAAGTCTAAACTTTTTTCAAAAATCACATTCGTTGAATGTAGGAAATCACCAACATTCAGTGGAAAATTGAGTAAATTAGATGGACAAATAGTCCGAATACATGGAAAAATTCAAACTTGCCAAATGTACAATATCGTGAAAATTCAGTGAAAATTTGTGTACATTGAATGTACAGAAAGTCCAAATTCGTGCAAGAATTCGAATTACCTAAATGTAGCTCTCGTGAAAATTCGGCAAAAAATTGTGTACATAAAATGCATAAAAAGTCTTAACTCATTGAAAAAATTAAATCCGCTGAATGTTCAAAATCATCAAAATTCAATGGAAAATTGAGTAAATTAGATGGAGAGGTAGTCCGAATACAGGGAAAATTTTGAACTCGTCAATTGTACAATATTGGGAAAATTCAGAGGAAATTTGTATACATTGAATGTACAGAAAGTCCAAATACGTGGAAGAATTCAAATTAGTTAAATGTAGCTCTCGTGAAAATTCGGCAGAAAATTGTGTACATAAAATGCCTACAAAGTCTTAACTCATTGAAAAATCAAATTCGTAGAATGTTCTAAATCATCAAAATTCAACGAAAAGTTAAGTAAATTAGATGGACAGATTGGCCGAATACATGGAAAAATTCGAACTCGTCAATTGGACGATATCGTGAAGATTCTGTGGAAATTTGTGTACATGGAATGCACAGAAAGTCCAAATTCGTGGAAGAATTCAAATTAGTTAAACGTACGCTCTCGTGATAATTCAGCAGAAAATTGGGTACATAAAAAGCATAAAAAGTCTTAACTCATTGAAAAAATCAAATTCGTTGAATGTTCGAAATCATCAAATTTCAACGAAAAATAGAGTAAATTAGATTTACAAATAGTCCGAATACATGGAAAAATTCGAACTCGTCAATTGGACGATATCGCGAAAATTCAGTGGAAATTGGTGTATATTGAATGTACAGAAAGTCCAAATTTGTGGAAGAATTCGAATTGGCTAAATGTACGCTTTCGTGAAAATTCAGCAAAAAATTGTGTAATTAAAATGCATAAAAAGACTCAACTCATTGAAAAAATCAAATTCATTGGTGTACGAAACCATAAAAATTCAATGGAAATTTGAGTAAATTAGATGGAGAGATAGTCTAAATACGTGGGAAAATTTAAATTCGTGAAATGTACGATATTGTGAAAATTGAATGGAAATTTATGTATATTAAATATACAAAAAATCAAAATTTGTGGAAGAATTCAAATTCATTAAATGTATGCTCTCATGAAAATTTAGTAGAAAATTGTGCACACCAAATATATAGAAAGTCTAAACTTTTTTAAAAAATCACATTCGTTGAATGTATGAAATCACCAACATTCAATGGAAGATTGAGTAAATTAGATGGACAAATAGTCCGAATACATGGAAAAATTTGAACGTGCCAAATGTACGATATCGTGAAAATTCAGTGGAAATTTATGTACATTGAATGTACAGAAAGTCCAAATTCGTGCAAGAATTCGAATTAGTTAAATGTAGCTCTCGAGAAAATTCAGCAAAAAATTGTGTACATAAAATGTAAATAAAGTCTTAACTCATTGAAAAAATCAAATTCTTTGAATGTTCGAAATCATCAAAACTCAATGGAAAATTGAGTAAATTAGATGGACTGATAGTCCGAATACATGGAAAGATTTGAATTCGTCAATTGTGCGATATCGTGAAAATTCAGTGGTAATTTGTATACATTGAATGTACAAAAAGTCCAACTACGTGGAAGAATTCGAAGTAGTTAAATGTAGCTCTCGTGAAAATTCAGCAAAAAATTGTGTACATAAAATGCCCGAAAAGTCTTAACTCATTGAAAAAATCAAATTCGTTGAATGTTCAAAATCATCAAAATTCAATGAAAAATTGAGTAAATTAGATGGACAGATAGTCCGAACACATGGAAAAATTCGACCTCGACAATTTTACGATATCATGAAAATTCAGTGGAAATTTGTGTACATTGAATGTACAGAAAGTCCAAATTCGTGTAAGAATTCGAATTAGTCAAATGTACGCTCTCGTAAAAATTCAGCAGAAAATTGTGTAAATAAAATACATAAAAAGTCATAACTCATTGAAAAAATCAAATTCGTTGAGTGTACGAAGTCTTAAAAATTCAATGGAAATTTGAGTAAATCAGATGGAGAGATAGTCCGAATACGTGGAAAAATTTGAATTCGTTAAATGCACGATATCGTGAAAATTGAATGGAAATTTGTGTACATTCAATATACAGAAAATCAAAAATCGTGGAAGAATTCGAATTCATTAAATGTACGCTCTCACGAAAATTTAGTAGAAAATTATGCACACTAAATGTATAGAAGGTCTGAACTTTTTTAAAAAATCACATTCATTGAATGTACGAAATCACCAACATTCAATGGAAAATTGAGAAAATTAGATGGACAAATAGTCTGAATACATGGAAAAATTCGAACTCACCAAATGTACAATATCGTGAAAATTCAGTGAAAATTTGTGTACGTTGAACGTACAGAAAGTCCAAATTGGTGCAAGAATTCAAATTAGTTAAATGTTGCTCACGTGAAAATTCGGCAAAAAATTGTGTACATAAATTGCATAAAAAGTCTTAACTCATTGAAAAAATTAAATCCGTTGAATGTTCGAAATCATCAAAATTCAACGGAAAATTGAGTAAATTAAATGGACAGATAGTCCGAATACATGAAAAAATTTGAACTCGTCAATTGTACGATAATGTGAAAATTCAGAGGAAATTTGTATACATTGAATGTACAGAAAGTCCAAATACGTGGAAGAATTCAAATTAGTTAAATGTAGCTCTCGTGAAACTTCAGCAGAAAATTGTGTACATAAAATGCCTATAAAGTCTTAACTCATTGAAAAATCAAATTCGTAGAATGTTCTAAATCATCAAAATTCAACGAAAAATTAAGTAAATTAGATGGACAGATTGGCCGAATACATGGAAAAATTCGAACTCGTCAATTGGACGATATCGTGAAGTTTCAGTGGAAATTTGTGTACATGGAATGTACAGAAAGTCCAAATTCGTGAAAGAATTTGAATTAGTTAAACGTACGCTCCCGTGAAAATTCAGCAGAAAATTGGTTACATAAATCGCATAAAAAGTCCTAACTCATAAAAAAAATCAAATTCGTTGAATGTTCGAAATCATCAAAATTCAATGAAAAATAGAGTAAATTAGATTCACAAATAGTCAAAATACATGGAAAAATTCAAACTCGTCAATTGGACGATATCGTGAAAATTCAGTGGAAATTGGTGCATATTGAATGTACAGAAAGTCCAAATTCGTGGAAGAATTCGAATTGATTAAATGTATGCTTTCGTGAAAATTCAGCAGAAAATTGAGTAAATAAAATACATAAAAAGTCTCAACTCATTGAAAAAATCAAATTCGTTGTGTGTACGAAATCATAAAAATTCAACGGAAATTTAAGTAAATTAGGTGCAGAGATAGTCTGAATACGTGGAAAAATTTCAATTCGTTAAATGTAAGATATTGTGAAAATTGAATGGAAATTTGTGTATATTAAACATACCTAAAATCAAAATTCGTGGAAGAATTCGAATTCGTGAAAGGGACACTCTCATGTAAAGTCAGCAGAAAATTATGCACATTAAATGTATAGAAAGTCTGAACTTTTTAAAAAAATCACATTCGTTGAATGTACAAAATCGTCAAAATTCAACGGAAAATTTTGTAAATTAGATGGACAAATAGTCCGATTACATGGAAAAATTCGAACTCATCAAATGTACGATATTGTGGAAATTAAGTGGAAATTTGTGTACAATTAATGTACAGAAAGTCCAAATTCGTGCAAGAATTCAAATTAGTTAAATGTAGCTCTCGTGAAAATTCAGCAGAAATTTGTGTACATAAAATGCCAAAAAAATCTTAACTCATTGAAAAATCAAATTCGTTGAATGTTCAAAATAATCAAAATTCAATGGAAAATTGAGTAAATTAGATGGACAAATAGTCCGAACATATAGAAAAACTTGAACTCGTCAATTGCACGATATCGTGCAAATTCAGTGGACATTTGTGTACATTGAATGTACAAAAAATCAAATTCGTGGAAGAATTCGAATTAGTTAAATGTACGGTCTCGTGAAAATTCAACAGAAAATTGGGTACAAAAAATGCAGAAAAAGTCTTCACTTATTGAAAAAATCAATTTCGTTGAATGTTCGAAATCATTAAAATTCAATGAAAAATAGAGTAAATTAGATTCACAGATAGTCCGAATACATGGAAAAATTCGAACTCGTCAATTGGACAATATCGTGAAAAGTCAGCGGAAATTGGTGTATATTGAATATATAGAAAGTCCAAATTCATGGAAGAATTCGAATTAGTTAAATGTACGCTCTTGTGAAAATTCTGTAACTAAAAAACATAAAAAGCCTTAACTCATTGAAAAATTCAAATTCGTTGGGTGTACGAAATCATAAAAATTCAATGGAAATTTGAGTAAATTAGATGGAGAGATAGTCTGAATACGTGGAAAATTTGAATTCGTTAAATGTACGATAACATGAAAATTGAATGGAAATCTATGCATATTAAATATACAAAAAAACAAAATTCGTCGAAGAATTCGAATTCATTAAGTGTACGCACTCATGAAAATTCTGTAGAAAATTGTGCACACTAAATGTATAGAGAGTCTAAACTTTTAAAAAAAATCACATTCGTTGAATGTACAAAATCATCAAAATTTAATGTAAAATTGAGTAAATTAGATGGACAGATAGTCCGAACACATGGAAAAGTTCGAACTCATCAATTGGACAATATCATGAAAATTCAGCGGAAATATCTGTACATTGAATGTACAGAAAGTCCTAATTCGTGGAAGAATTCAAATTGGTTAAATGTACGCTCTCGTGAAAATTCAGCAGAAAATTGGGTACATAAAATGCATAAAAAGACTTAACTCATTGAAAAAATCAGATTTGTTGAATGTTCGAAATCAACAAAATTCAATGGAAAATTGAGTAAATTAGATGGACAAATAGTCCGAATACATGGAAAACTTCGAACTCGTCAATTGTACGATATCGTGAAAATTCAGTGGAAATTTGTGTACATTGAAGGTACAGAAAGTCCAAATTCGCGGAAAAATTTTAATTCGTTAAGTGTACGCTCTCGTTAAGATTTACCAGAAAATTGTGCACACTAAATGTATAGAAAGCTTGAACTTTTTTAAAAATCACATTCGTTGAACGTAAAAAATCATCAAAATTCAATGGAAAATTGAGTAAATTAGATGGACAAATAGTCTGAATACATGGAAAAATTAGAACTCGTCAAAGGTACAATATCGTGAAAATTCAGTGGAAATTTGTGTACATTAAATGTACAGAAAGTCCAAATTCGTGGAAGAATTCGAATTAGTTAAATGTACGCCCTCATGAAAATTCAGCAAAAAATTGTGTACATAAAATGCATAAAAAGTCTTAACTCATTCAAAAAATCAAATTCGTTGAATATACAAAATCATAAAAATTCAATGGAAATTTGAGAAAATTAGATGGCGAGATAGTCTAAATACGTGGAAAAATTTAAATTCATTAAATGTACGATATCGTGAAAATTCAATTGAAATTTTTGCATATCGGATATGCAGAAAATCCAAATTCGTGGAAGAATTCGACTTCATTAAATATATGCTCTCATGAAAATTCAATACAAAATTGTGTACATTAAAACCATAGAAAGTTTGAAGTCATTGAAAAAATAAAATTCGATGAATGTATGAAATCATCAAAATTCAATGGAAATTTCAGTAAATTAGATGGAGAGACAGTCCGAATACCTGGAAAAGTTTGAATTCGTCAACTGAACAATATCGTGAAAATTCTGTGGAAATTTCTGTACATTCAATGTACAGAAAATCCAAATTCGTGGAAGAATTCAAATTGGTTAAATGTACGCTCTCGTGAAAATTCAGCAGAAAATTGGGTACATAAAATGCATAAAAAGTCTTAACTCATTGAAAAAATCAGATTTGTTGAATGTTCGAAATCGTCAAAATTCAATGGAAAATTGAGTAAATTAGATGGACAAATATTCCGAATACATGGAAAAATTCAAACTCGTCAATTGTACGATATCGTGAAAATTCAGTGGAAATTTGTGTACATTGAAGGTACAGAAAGTCCAAATTCGCGAAAAAATTTGAATTCGTTAAATTTACGCTCTTGTGAAAATTTAGCAGAAAATTGAGCACACTAAATGTATAAAAAGTCTGAACTTTTTTAAAAATCACATTCGTTGAATGTACAAAATCATCAAAATTCAATGGAAAATTAAGTATATTAGATGGACAAATAGTCCGAATACATGGAAAAATTAGAACTTGTCAAAGGTACGATATCATGAAAATTCAGTGGAAATTAGTGTACATTAAATGTACAGAAAGTTCAAATTCGTGGAAGAATTCGAATTAGTTAAATATACGCCCTCATGAAAATTCAGTAGAAAATTGTGTACATAAAATGCATAAAAAGTCTTAACTCGTTGAAAAAATGATATTCGTTGAATATACGAAATCATAAAAATTCAATGGAAATTTGAGAAAATTAGATGGTGAGATAGTCTAAATACGTGGAAAAATTTGAATTCATTAAATGTACGATATCGTGAAAATTCAATTGAAATTTTTGTATATTGGATATACAGAAAATCCAAATTCGTGGTAGAATTCGACTTCGTTAAATATATGCTCTCACGAAAATTCAATACAAAATTGTGTACATTAAAACTATAGAAAGTTTGAAGTCATTGAAAAAATCAAATTCGTTGAATGTATGAAATCATCAAAAATTCAATCGAAATTTGAGTAAATTAGATGGAGAGACAGTCGGCGTATATTGAATGTATAGAAAGTCCAAATTCGTGGAAGAATTCGAATTAGTTAAATGTACGCTCTCGTGAAAATTCAGTAGAAAATTGTGTAAATAAAATACGTAAAACGTCTTAACTCATTCAAAAAATCAAATTATTTGGATGTACAAAATCATAAAAATTCAATGGAAATTTGAGTAAATTAGATAGAGAGATAGTCTGAATACGTGGAAAAATTTGAATTCATTAAATGTACGATATCGTGAAAATTGAATGGAAATTCGTTTATATTAAACATACAGAAAATCAAAATTCGTGGAAGAATTCAAATTCGCTAAATGGACGCTCTGATGTAAATTCAGTAGAAAATTGTGCACACTAAATGTGTAGAAAATCTAAACTTTTTAAAAAAAATCACATTTGTTGAATGTGCAAAAACATCAAAATTCAATGGAAAATTGAGTAAATTAGTTGGACAAATAGTCCGAATACGTGGAAAAATTCAAACTCGTCAGATGTACGATATCGTGAAAATTCAGTGGAAATTTGTGTACATTGAATGTACAGAAAGTCCAAATTTGTGCAGGAATTCAAATTAGTTAAATGTAGCACACGTGAAAATTCAGCAGAAATTTGTGTACATAAAATGCCTAAAATGTCTTAACTCATTGAAAAAATCAAATTCATTGAAGGTTCGAAATCATCAAAATTAAATGGAAAATTGAGTAAATTAGATGGACAGATAGTCCAAATACATGGAAAAATACGAATTCGTCAATTGTACTATATCGTGAAAATTTGGTGGAAATTTGTGAACATTGAATGCACAGAAAGTCCAAATTCATGGAAGAATTCGAATTAGTTAAATGTACGCTCTCGTGAAAATTCAGCAGAAAATTGTGTAAATAAAATGCATAAAAATTCTTAACTCGTTGAAAAAATCAAATTCGTTGAGTGTACGAAATCATAAAAATTCAAAGGAAATTTGAGTAAATTAGATGGAGAGATAGTCAAAAGACGTGGAAAATTTTGAATTCGTTAAATGTACGATATCGTGAAAATTGAACGGAAATTTATGTATATTAAATATACAGAAAATCAAAATTTGTGGAAGAATTCGAATTCGTTAAATGTACACTCTCTTGAAAATTCAGTAGAAAATTGTGCACACTAAATGTATAGAAAGTCTGAACTTTTTTCAAAAATCTAATTCTTTGAATGTACAAAATCATCAAAATTTAATGGAAATTTGAGTAAATTAGATGGTCAAATAGTACGAATACATGGAAAAATTCGAACTCGTCAAAGGTACGATATTGTTAAAATTCGATGGAAATTTCTGTACATTAAATGTACAGAAAGTCCAAATTCGTGGAAGAATTCGAATTAGTTAAATGTACGCCCTCATGAAAATTCAGCCGAAAATTGTGTACATAAAATGTATAAAAAGACTTAACTCATTGGGAAAATGGAATACGTTGAATATACGAAATCATAAAAATTCAATGGAAATTTGAGAAAATTAGATGGAGAGATAGTCTAAATACGTGGAAAAATTTGAATTCATTAAATGTACGATATCATAAAAATTCAGTTGAAATTTTTGTATATTGGATATATAGAAAATCCAAATTCGTGGAAGAATTCGACTTCGTTAAATATATGCTCTCATCAAAATTCAATACAAAATTGTGTACATTAAAACTATAGAAAGTTTGAAGTCATTGAAAAAAAAAATTCGTTGAATGTATGAAATCATCAAAATTCAATGGAAATTTGAGTAAATTAGATGGAGAGACAGTCCGAATACCTGGAAAAATTCGAACTCGTCAATTGGACAATATCGTGAATATTCAGTGGAAATTTCTGTACATTGAATGTATAGAAAGTCCAAATTCGTGGAAGAATTCAAATTGTTTAAATGTATGCTCTCGTGAAAATTCAACAGAAAATTGGGTACATAAAATGCATAAAAAGTCCTAACTCGTTGAAAAAATCAGATTTGTAGAATGTTTGGAATCGTCAAAATTCAATGGAAAATTGAGTAAATTAGATGGACAAAAAGTCCGAATACATGGAAAAATTCGAACTCGTCAATTGTACAACATCGTGAAAATTCAGTGGAAATTTGTGTACATTGAAGGTACAGAAAGTCTAAATTCGCGGAAGAATTCGAATTTGTTAAATGTACGCACTCGTGAAAATTCAGTAGAAAACTGTGTACATAAAATGGATAAAAAGTCTGAACTTTTTGAAAAAATCTCATTCGTTGAATGTACAAAATCATCAAAACTCAGAGGAAAATTGTGTAAATTAGATGGACAAATAGTCCGAATACATGGAAAACTTTGAACTCGTCAAAGGTACGATATCGTGAAAATTCAGTGGAAATTTGTGTACATTAAATGTGCAGAAAGTCCAAATTTGTGGAAGAATTTGAATTAGTTAAATGTACGCCCGCATGAAAATTAAGCAAAAAATTCTGTACGTAAAATGCATAAGAAGTCTTAACTCATTGAAAAAATCAAATTCGTTGAATATACGAAATCATAAAAATTCAATGGAAATTTGAGAAAATTAGATGGCGAGATAGTCTAAATATGTGGAAAAATTTGAATTCATTAAATGTACGATATCGTGAAAATTCAATTGAAATTTTTGTATATTGGATATACAGAAAATCCAAATTTGTGGTAGAATTTGACTTCGTTAAATATATGCTCTCACGAAAATTCAATACAAAATTGTGTACATTAAAACTATAGAAAGTTTGAACTCATTGAAAAAATCAAATTCGTTGAATGTATGAAATCATCAAAAATTCAATCGAAATTTGAGTAAATTAGATGGACAGATAGTCCGAATACATGGAAAAATTTGAAATCGTCAATTGTACGATATCATGAAAATTCAGTGGAAATTTGTGTACATTGAATGTACAGAAAGTCCAAATTCGCGGAAGAATTCAAATTAATTAAATGTTTGCTCTCGTGAAAATTTAGCAGAAAATTGAGTACGTAAAATGGATAAAAAGTCTGAACACATTGAAAAAATCAAATTCGTTGAATGTACGAAATCATCAAAATTCAATGGAAATTTGAGTAAATTAGATGGAGTGATAGTCTGAATACGTGGAAAAATTCGAATTCGTTAAATGTAGGTTATCGTGAAAATCGAACGGAAATTTGTGTATATTAAATATACAGAAAATCAAAATTTCTGGAAGAATTTGAATTCGTTAAATGTACGCACTCATGAAAATTCAGAAGAAAATTGTGCACACTAAATGTATAGAAAGTCTGAACTTTTTTCAAAAATCACATTCGTTGAATGTACAAAATCATCAAAATTCATTGGAAAATTGAGTAAATTAGATGGACAAATAGTTCGAATACATGGAAAAATTCGAACTCGTCAAAGGTACGATATCGTGAAAATTCAATGGAAATTTGTGTACATTAAATGTACAGAAAGTCCAAATTCGTGGAAGAATTCGAATTAATTAAATGTACGCCCTCGTGAAAATTTAGCAGAAAACTGTGTACATAAAATGGATAAAAAGTTTGAACTTTTTCAAAAAATCTCATTCCTTGAATGTACAAAATCATCAAAACCCAGAGCCAAATTAAGTAAATTAGATGGACAAATAGTCCGAATACATGGAAAACATCAAACTCGTCAAAGGTACGATATCGTGAAAATTCAGGGGAAATTTGGGTACATTAAATGTACAGAAAGGCCAAATTTGTGGAAGAATTCAAATTAGTTAAATGTACGCCCGCATGAAAATTTAGCAGAAAATTTTGTACATAAAATGCATAAGTCTTAACTCACTGAAAAAATCAAAGCCGTTGAATTTTCGAAACAATCAAAATTCAATTGAAAATTAAGTAAATTAGAAGGAGAGATAGTCCAAATATGGGGAAATTTTTGAATTGGTAAAATGTACGGTATTGTGAAAATTCAATGGAAATTTATGTATATTAAATATGCAAAAAATCCAAATTCGTGGAAGAATTCGACTTCGTTTAATATACGCACTCATGGAAATTCAATACAAAATTGTATACATTAAAAGTATAGAAAGTTTGAACTCGTTGGAAAAATCAAATTCGTTGAATGTACGAAATTAACAAAATTCAATGGAAATTTGAGTAAATTTGATGGACAAATAGTCCAAATACATGGAAAAATTTGAACTCGTCAATTGTACGATATCGTGAAAATTCCATGGAAATTTGTGTACATTGAATGTAAAGAAAGTCCAAATTCGCGGAAGAATTCGAATTAGTTAAATGTATGCTCTCATGAAAATTTAGCAGAAAATTGAGTAGATAAAATGGATAAAAAGTCTGAACACATTGAAAAAATCACATTCGTTGAATGTACGAAATCATCAAAATTCAATGGAAAATTGAGTAAATTAGACGGACAGATTGTCCGAATACATGGAAAACTTCGAACTTGTCAATTGTACGATATCGTGAAAATTCAGTGGAAATTTGTGTACATTGAATGTAAAGAAAGTCCAAATTTAAGGAAGAATTCGAATTATTTAAATGTAGCTCTCGTGAAAATTCAGCAGAAAAATGTGTACAAAAAATGCAAAAGAAGTCTTAATTCTTTGAAAAAATCAAATTCGTTCAATGTTCGAAATCATCAAAATTCAACGAAAAATGGAGTAACTTAATTCGAACTGATTAAATGTACGCTCTCGTGAAAATTCAGAAGAAAATTGTGTACATAAAATGTGTCAAAAGTCTTAACTCATTGAAAAATTCAAATTCGTTGAATGTTCGACACCATCAAAATTCAGCGAATAATTGAGTAACTTAGATGGACAGATTGGCCGAATACCTGGAAAAATTCAAACTCGACAATAAGACGATATCGTGAAAATTCAGTGGAAATTTGCATTCAGTGAAGGAACAGAAAGTCCAAATTCGAGGAAGAATTCGAATTAGTTAAGTGTATTCGAACTTAGACGGACAGATAGGCTTAACTCTTTAAATTAGTTAAGTGTCTTAACTCTTTGAAAAAATCAAAGTCGTTGAATATTTGAAATCGTCAAAATTCAACGAAAAATTGAGTAACTTAGACGGACAGATAGGCTGAATACATGGAAATATTCGAACTCGTCAGTCGGACGACATCGTAAAAATTCAATGGAAATTTGTGTACATTAAATGTACAGAAAGTCCAAATTCGAGGAAGAATAAGAATTAGTTAAATGTACGCTCACGTGAAAATTCAGTAGAAAATCGGGTACATAAAATGCATTAAATGTCTTCACTCATTGAAAAAATGAAATTCGTTGAATGTTCGAAATCATCAAACTTCAACAAAAAATAGAGTAAATTAGATGGACAAATACTCCGAATACATGGAAAAATTCGAACTCGTCAATTGGACGATATAGTGAAAATACAGAGGAAATTTGTGTACATTGAATGTACAGAAAGTCCAAATTCGTGGAAGAATTCAAATTAGTTAAATCTACATTCTCGTGAAAGTTCAGCAGAAAATTGGGTAGATAAAATGCATTAAAAATCTTAACTCAATGAGAAAATCAAATTCGTTGAATGTTCGGAAACATCAAAATTCAACGAAAAACTGAGTGAATTAGATGGACAAATAGCCCAAATACATGGAAAAAATCGGACTCATCAATTTGACGATATCATGAAAATTCAGTAAAATTTGTGTACACTGAATGTACAGAAACTCCATATTCGTGGAAGAATTCGAATTAGTTAAAAGTATGCTCTCGTGAAAATTCAGTAGAAAATTGGGTACATAAAATGCACAAAAAGTCTTAACTCATTGAAAAATCAAATTCGTAGAATGCTTTAATTCATCAAAAGTCGACAAAAAATTGAGTAACTTAGAGGGACAGGTAGGCCAAATACCTGGAAAAATTCAAACTCGTCAATTGCAGGATATCGTGAAAATTCGGTGAAAATTTGTGTACATTGAAGATGTAGAAAGTCCAAATTCATGGAAGAATTCGAATTAGTTAAATGTACGCTCCCGTGAAAATTCAGAACAAAATTGGGTGCATAAAATGCATAAAAAGTATCAACTCTTTGAAAAAATCAAATTCGTTGAATGTTCGAAATCATCAAAATTCAACGAAAAATTGAGTAACTGAGATGGACATACAAGCCGAATAAATGGAAAAATTCGAACTTGTCAATTGGACGATATCGTGAAATTTCAACGGAAATTGGAGTATATTGAATGTACAGAAAGTCCAAATTCGTGGAAGAATTCGAATTGGTTAAATGTACACTATCGTGAAAATTTCAGCCGAAAATTTTGTACATAAAATGCATCACAAGTCTTAACTCATTGAAAAACTCAAATTCGTTGCATGTTCGAAATCATCAAAATTCAACGAAAAATTGAGTAACATAAAGGGACAGATAGGCCGAATACCTGGAAAAATTCGAACCCGACAATTGGATGATATCGTTAAAATTCAGTGGAAATTTGTGTACATTGAAGGTACAGAAAGTCCAAATTCGTGGAAGAATTCGAATTAGTTAGATGTACGTTCTCGTGAAAATTCAACAAAAAATTAGGTACACAAAATGCATAAAAAGTCTTAACTCTTTGAAAAAATCAAATTCGTTGAATGTTCAAAATCAACAAAATTCAACGAAAAATTGAGTAACATAGATGGACATATAGGCCGAATACATGGAAAAATTCGAACTCGTCAATTGGACGATATCGTGAAAATTCCATGGAAATTTGTGTACATTGAATGTACAGAAAGTCCAAATTCGTGGAAGAATACGAATTAGTTAAATGCACGCTCTCATGAAAATTCAGTAGAAAATTGGGTACATAAAACGCATTAAAATTCTTAACTCATTGAAAAAGTCAAATTCGTTGAATGTTCGAAATCATCAAAATTCAACAAAAAATAGAGTAAATTAGATAGACAGATAGTCCGAATACATGGAAAAATTCAAACTCGTCAATTGGACGATATCGTGAAAATTTAGGGGAAATTTGTGAACATTGAATGTACAAAAAGTCCAAATTCTTTGCAGAACTCGAATTAGTTAAATGTACGCTCACGTAAAAATTCAGCAGAAATTTGTGTACACAAAATGCATAAAAAGACTTAACTCATTTAGAAAATCACACTCGTTGAATGTTCGAAATCGTCAAAATTCAACGAAAAATTGAGTAAATTAGACGGACAGATAGTCCGAATACATGGAAAAATTCAAACTCGTCAACTGTACGATATCGTGAAAATTCAATTGAAATTTGTGTACATTGAATGTACAGAAAGTCCAAATTTGTGGAAGAATTCGAATTATTTAAATGTACACTCGCGTTAAAGTTCAGCAAAAAATTGGGTAGATAAAATGCAAAAAAAGTCTTAACTCATTGAAAAAATCAAATTTGTTAAATGTTCGGAAACATCAAAATTCAACGAAAAAAGTAGTGAATTAGATGGACAAATTTTCCAAATACATGGAAAAATTTGGACTCATCAATTGGACGATATCGTGAAAATTCAGTAAAATTTGTGTACATTGAATGTACTGAAACTCCAAATTCATGGAAGAATTCGAATTACAAAATTGTACGCTCTCTTGAAAATTCAGCAGAAAATTACGTACATAAAACGCATAAAAAGTCTTAACGCATAGAAAAATCAAATTCGTAGAATCTTCTAATTCATCAAAATTCAACGAAAAATAGAGCAAATTAGATGTACGGATAGTCCGAACACATGGAAAAATTAGAACTCATCAATTGGACGATATCGTGAAAATTCAATGCAAACTGGTGTACATTGAATGTACAGAAAGTCCAAATTCGTGGAAGAATTCGAATTGGTTAAATGTACGCCCTCGTGAAAATTCAGCAGAAAATTGTATACATAAAATGCAACAAAACACTCAACTCATTGAAAAAAACAAATTGGTTGAATGTTCAAAATCACCAAAATTCAACGAAAAATGGAGTCACTTAGACGTACAGATAGTCCGAACACATGGAAAAATTCGAACTCGTCAAGTGGACGATATCATGAAAATTCAGTGGAAACTGGTGTACTTTGAATGTACAGAAAGTCCAAATTCGTGGAAGAATTCGAATTGGTTAAATGTACGCCCACGTGAAAATTCAGCAGAAAATTGTGCACATAAAATGCATCAAAAGTCTTAACTCATTGAAAAAATCAAATTCGTTGACTGTTTGAAATCACCAAAATTCAACGAAAAATGGAGTAAATTAGACGGACAGATAGGCTGAATACATGGAAAAATTCGAACCCGTCAATTGGACGATATCGTGAAAATTCAGTGGAAATTTGTGTACATTGAAGGTACAAAAAATCCAAATTCATGGAAGAATTCGAATTAGTTAAATGTACGCTCTTGTGAAAATTCAACAAAAAATTGGGTACATAAAATGCATAAAAAGTCTTAACTCTTTGAAAAAATCAAATTCTTTGAATGTTCGAAATCATCTAAATTCAAAGAAAAATTGAGTAACTTAGATGGACAGATTGGCCGAATACATGGAAAAATTCAAAGTCGTCAATTGTACGATATCATGAAAATTTAGAGGAAATCTGTGTAAATTAAATGTACAGAAAGTCCAAATTCGTGGAAGAACACGAATTAGTTAAATGTACGCTTGCGAGAAAATTAAGAATAAAATTGGGAGAATAAAATACATTAAAAGTCATAACTCATTGAAAAAATCAAATTCGTTAAATGTTCGAAATCATCAAAATTCAACAAAAAATAAAGTAAATTAAATAGACAAATAGTCCGAATATATGGAAAAATTTGAACTCGTCAATTGGACGATATCGTGAAAATTTGTATACATTGAATGTGTAGAAAGTCCAAATTCGTGAAAGAATTCGAATTTGTTAAATGTAGCTCTCGTGAAAATTCAGTAGAAAATTGTGTACACAAAATGCATAAAAAGTCTTAACTCATTGAAAAAATCAAATTCTTCGAATGTTCGAAATCATCCAAATTCAACGAAAAATTGAGTAACTTAGATGGACAGATAGGCCGAATACATGGAAAAATTCGAACTCGTCCTTTAGACGATATCATGAAAATTCTGTGGAAATTTGTGTAAATTGAATGTATAGAAAGTCCAAATTCGTCAAAGAATACGAATTAGTTAAATGTACGCTCTCGTGAAAATTCAGCAGAAAATTGGGCGCATAAAATGCATTAAAAGTCTTCACTAATTGAAAAAATCAAATTTGTTGAATGTCCTAAATCATCAAAATTCAACAAAAAATAGAGTAAATTAGATGGACAAATAGTCCGAATACGGGGAAAAATTCGAACTTGCCAATTGGACGATATTGTGAAAACTCAATGAAAATTTGTGTACATTGAATGTAAAGAAAGTCCAAATTCGTGACAGAATTCGAATTAGTTAAATGTACGCTCTCGCAAAAATTCAGCAGAAAATTGTGTACATCAAATGCATAAAAAGTCTTAACTCATTGAAAAAATCAAATTCGTTGAATGTTCGAAATCATCAAAATTCAACGAAAAATTGAGTAAATTAGATGGACAGATAGTCCGAATACGTGGAAAAATTCGAACTCGTCAACAGTACGATATCGTGAAAATTCAGTGGAAATTTGTGTACACTGAATGTATAGAAAGTCCAAATTCGTGGAAGAATTCAAATTAGTTAAATGCACGCTTTCGTGAAAGTTCAGCAGAAAATAGGGTAGATAAAATGCGTAAAAAGAATTAACTCATTGAAAAAATCAAATTCATAGAACCTTCTAAATCATCAAAATTCAACGAAAAATTGAGTACATTAGATGCACAGATTGGTCGAATACATGGAAAAATTCGAACTCATCAATTGGACGATATCGTGAAAATTCTGCGAAAATTTGCATGCATTGAATGTACAGAAAATCCAAATTCGTGGAGGAATTCGAATTAGTTAAATGCACGCTCTCATGAAAGTTCAGCAGAAAATAGGGTAGATAAAATGCGTAAAAAGTCTTAACTCATTAAAAAAATCAAATTCGTAGAATGTTCTAAATCATCAAAATTCAACGAAAAATTGAGTAAATTAGATGGACAGATTGGCCGAATACATGGAAAAATTCGAACTCGTCAATTGGACGATATCGTTAATGTTCCGTGGAAATTTGGGTACATAAAATGCGTCAAAAGTGTTAACTCAATGAAAAAATCAAATTCGTTGAATGTTTGAAATCATCAAAATTCAACAATAAATAGAGGAAATTAGATGGACAGATAGTCCAAATATATGGAAAAATTCAAACTCGTCAATCGGACGATATTGTGAAAATTTAGTGGAAATTTGTGTAAATTCAATGTACAGAAAGTCCAAATTCATGGAAGAATTCGAATTGGTTAAATGTACGCTATCGTGAAAATTCAGCAGAAAATTGTGTACATTAAATGCGTCAAAAGTGTTAACTCATTGAAAAAATCAAATTCGTTGAATTTTCAAAATCATCAAAATTCATCGAAAAATTGAGTAACTTAGATGGACAGATAGGCCGAATACATGGTAAAATTCGAACTCGTCAATTGTACTATATCGTGAAAATTCGGTGGAAATTTGTGTACATTCAATGTACAGAAAGTCCAAATTCGTGGAGGACTTCGAATTACTTAAATGTACGCCCTCGTAAAAATTCAGCAGAAAATTATGTACACAAAATGCATAAAAAGTCTTAACTCATTTAAAAAGTCAAATTCGTTGAATGTTCGAAATCGTCAAAATTCAACGAAAAATTGGGTAAATTAGACGGACAGATAGTCCGAATACATGTAAAAATTCAAACTCGTCAATTCTACGATATCGTTAAAATTCAGTGAAAATTTGTGTACATTGAATGTACAGAAAATCCAAATTAGTGGAAGAATTCGAATTCGTTAAATGTACGCTATCGTGAAAGTTCGGCAAAAAATTGGATAGATAAAATGCATAAAAAGACTTTAACTCATTGAAAAAATCAAATTCGTTGCATGTTCGGAAACATCAAAATTCAACGAAAAATTAAGTGAATTAGATGGATAGATAGCCCGTATACATGGAAAAAATCAAACTTGTCAATTGGACGACATTGTGAAAATTCAATGGAAATTGGTGTATATTGAATGTACGGAAAGCCCAAATTCGTGAAAGAATTCGAACTGGTTAAATGTACGCTATTGTGAAAATTTCAACCAAAAATTGTGTACATAAAATGCATCAAAAGTCTTAACTCATTGAAAAAATCAAATTCGTTGAATGTTCGAGATCATCAAAATTCAATGAAAAATTGAGTAACTTAAAGCTACAAATAGGCCGAATACCTGGAAAAACTTGAACCCGTCAATTGGACGATATCATTAAAATTCAATGGAAATTTGTGTACATTGAAGGTACAAAAAGTCCAAATTCGTGGAAGAATTCGAATTAGTAAGATGTACGCTCTCGTGAAAATTCAGCAGAAAATTGGGTACACAAAATGCATAAAAAGTCTTAACTCTTTGAAAAAATCAAATTCATTGAATGTTCGAAATCACCAAAATTCAACAAAAAATTGAGTAACTTTGATGGACATATAGGCCAAATACATGGAAAAATTCGAACTCGTCAATTGGACGATATCGTGAAAATTCCGTGGAAATTTGTGTACATTGAATGTGCAGAAAGTCCAAATTCGTGGAAGAATACGAATTAGTTAAATGTATGCTCTAGTGAAAATTCAGTAGAAAATTGGGTCCATAAAATGCATTAAAAGTCTTAACTCATTGAAAAAATCAAATTCGTTGAATGTTCGAAATCATCAAAATTCAACAAAAAAAAAAAAGAGGAAATTAGATAGACAGATAGTCCAAATACATGGAAAAATTCAAACTCGTCAATTGGACGATATCGTGAAAATTTAGTGGAAATTTGTGTACATTGAATGTACAGAAAGACCAAATTCTTTGGAGAACTCGAATTTGTTTAATGTACGCTCACGTAAAAATTCAGGAGAAATTTGTGTACACAAAATGCAAAAATGGACCTAACTCATTTAGAAAATCACACTCGTTGAATGTTCGAAATCGTCAAAATTCAACGGAAAATTGAGTAAATTAGACGGACAAATAGTCCGAATACATGGAAAAATTCAAACTCGTCAATTCTACGATATCGTGAAAATTCAGTGCAAATTTGTGTACATTGAATGTACAGAAAGCCCAAACTCGTGGAAGAATTCGAATTATTTAAATGTACACTCGCGTTAAAGTTCAGCAGAAAACTGGGTAGATAAAATGCATAAAAAGTCTTAACTCATTGAAAAAAAATCAAATTCGTTGAATGTTCCGAAACATCAAAATTCAACGAAAAACGGAGTGAATTAGATGGACAAATTGTCTAAATACATGGAAAAATTTGGACTCGTCAATTGGACGATATCGTGAAAATTCAGTAAAATTTGTGTACATTGAATGTACAGAAATTCCAAATTCGTGGAAGAATTCGTATTACAAAATTGTACTCTCTCTTGAAAATTCAGCAGAAAATTGCGTACATAAAACGCATAAAAAGTCTTAACTCATAGAAAATCAAATTCGTAGAATGTTCTAATTCATCAAAATTCAACGAAAAATAGAGTAAATTAGATGTACAGATAGTCCGAACACATGGAAAAATTCGAACTCAACAATTGGACGATATCGTGAAAATTCATCGGAAACTGGTGTACATTGAATTTACAAAAAGTCCAAATTCGTGGAAGAATTCGAATTGCTTAAATGCACGCCCTCGTGAAAATTCAGCAGAAAATTGTGTACATAAAATGCATCAAAAGTCTTCACTCATTGAAAAAATCAAATTGGTTGAATGTTCGAAATCACAAAAATTCAACGACAAATGGAGTAACATAGACGTACAGATAGTCCGAACACATGGAAAAATTCAAACTCTTCAATTGGACGTTATCGTGAAAATTCAATGGAAACAGGCGTACATTGAATGTACAGAAAATCCAAATTCGCGGGACAATTTGAATTGGTTAAATCTACGCCCTCGTGAAAATTCAGCAAAAAATTGTGCACATAAAATGCATCAAAAGTCTTAACTCATTGAAAAAATCAAATTCGTTGACTGCTCGAAATAACCAAAATTCAATGAAAAATAAAGTAACTTAGACAGACAGATAGGCCGAATACATGGAAAAATTCGAACTCGCCAATTGGACGATATCGTGAAAATTCAGTGGAAATTTGTGTACATTGAAGGTACAGAAAATCTAAATTCGTGGAAGAATTCGAATTAGTTAAATGTACGCTCACGTGAAAATTCAGCAGAAAATTGGGTACATAAAATGCATAAAAAGTCTTAACTCTTTGAAAAAATCAAATTCTTTGAATGTTCGAAATCATCAAAATTCAACGAAAAATTGAGTAACTTAGATGGATAGATTGGCCGAATACATGGAAAAATTCAAACTCGTCAATTGTACAATATCGTCAAAATTCAGAGGAAATCTGTGTAAATTAAATGTACAAAAAGTCCAAATTCGTGGAAGAACACGAATTAGTTAAATGTACGCTCTCGAGAAAATTAAGAAGAAAATTGGGTGCACAAAATACATTAAAAGTCTCAACTCATTGAAAAAATCAAATTCTTCGAATGCTCGAAATCATCAAAATTCAACGAAAAATTAAGTAACTTCGATGGATAGATAGGCCGAATACATGGAAAAATTGAAACTCGTCAATTAGACAATATCGTGAAAATTCTGTGGAAATTTGTGTAAATTGAATGTATAGAAAGTCCAAATTCGTGGAAGAATACGAATTAGTCAGATGTACGCTCTCGTGAAAATTCAGCAGAAAATTGGGTGCATAAAATGCATTAGAAGTCTTCACTCATTGAAAAAATCAAATTCGTTGAATGTTCTAAATCATCAAAACTCAACAAAAAATAGAGTAAATTAGATGGACAAATAGTCCAAATACGTGGAAAAATTCGAACTCGTCAATTGGACGATATCGTGAAAACTCAGTGAAAATTTGTGTACATTGAATGTACAGAAAGTCCAAATTCGTGACAGAATTCGAATTAGTTAAATGTATGCTCTCGCGAAAATTCAGCAGAAAATTGTGTACATCAAATGCATAAAAAGTCTTAACTCGTTGAAAAAATCAAATTCGTTGAATGTTCGAAATCATCAAAATTCAACGAAAATTTGAGTAAATTAGATGGAAAGGTAGTCCGAATACACGGAAAAATTCGAACTCGTCAACTGTACGATGTGAAAATTCTATGGAAATTTGTGTACACTGAATGTATCTAAAGTCCAAATTCGTGGAAGAATTCGAATTAGCTAAATGCACGCTCTCGTGAAAGTTCAGCAGAAAATAGGGTAGATAAAATGCGTAAAAAGTCTTAACTCATTGAAAAAATCAAATTCGTAGAATGTTCTAAATCCTCAAAATTCAACGAAAAATTGAGTACATTAGATGGACAGACTGGCCGAATACATGGAAAAATTCGAACTCATCAATTGGACGATATTGTGAAAATGCAATGGAAATTTGTGTGCATTGAATGTACAGAAAGTCCAAATTCGTGGAGGAATTCGAATTAGTTAAATGCACGCTCTCGTGAAAGTTCAGCAGAAAATAAGGTAGATAAAATGCGTAAAAAGTCTTAACTCATTGAAAAAATCAAATTCGCAGAATGTTCTAAATCATCAAAATTCAACGAAAAATTGAGTAAATTAGATGGACAAATTGGCCGAATACATGCAAAAATTCGAACTCGTCAATTGGACGATATCGTTAAAATTCCGTGGAAATTTGTGTACATCGAATCTACAGAAAGTCCAAATTCGGGGAAGAATTCGAATTGGTTCAATGTACACTCTTGTGAAAATTCAACAGAAAATTGGGTACATAAAATGCGTCAAAAGTGTTAACTCATTCAAAAAATCAAATTCGTTGAATGTTCGAAATCATCAAAATTCAACAAAAAATAGAGCAAATTAGATGGACAGATAGTCCGAATACATGGAAAAATTTGAACTCGTCAATTGGACGATATCGTGTAAGTTTAGTGGAAATTTGTGTAAATTGAATGTACAAAAAGGCCAAATTCGTGGAAGAATTCGAATTGGTTAAATGTATGCTATCGTGAAAATTCAGCAGAAAATTGTGTACATTAAATGCGTCAAAAGTGTTAACTCATTGAAAAAATCAAATTCATTGAATGTTCGAAATCATCAAACTTCGTCGAAAAATTGAGTAACGTAGATGGACATATAGGCCGAATACATGGTAAAATTCGAACTCGTCAATTGTACTATATCGTGAAAATTCAGTTGAAATTTGTGTACAATCAACATACAGAAAGTCCAAACTCGTGGAGGAATTCGAATTACTTAAATGTAGGCCCTTGTAAAAATTCAGCAGAAAATTATATACACAAAATGCATAAAAAGTCTTAACACATTTAACAAGTCAAACTCGTTCAATTTTCGAAATCGTCAAAATTCTACGGAAAATTGGGTAAATTATACGGACAGATAGTCCGAATACATGGAAAAATTCAAACTCGTCAATTCTACGATATCGTGAAAATTCAGCGAAAATTTGTGTACATTGAATGTACAGAAAGTCCAAATTCGTGGAAGAATTCGAATTCGTTAAATGTACGCTGTCGTGAAAGTTCAGCAAAAAATTGGGTAGATAAAATGCATAAAAAGACTTTAACTCATTGAAAAAATCAAATTCGTTGAATGTTCGGAAACATCAAAATTCAACGAAAAATTGAGTGAATTAGATGGACAGATAGTCCGTATACATGGAAAAATTCGAACTCGTCAATTGAACGACATCGTGAAAATCCAATGGAAATTGGTGTATATTGAATGTACAGAAAGTCCAAATTCGCGGAAGAATTCGAATTGGTTAAATGTACGCTATTATGAAAATTTCAGCCGAAAATTGTGTACATAAAATATATCAAAAATCTTAACTCATTGAAAAAATCAAATTCGTTGAAAGTTCGAAATCAGTAAAATTCAACGAAAAATTGAGTAACTTAAAGGGACAGATAGGCCGAATACCTGGAAAAATTCGAACCCGTCAATTTGACGATATCGTTAAAATTCAGCAGAAATTTGCGTACATTGAAGGTACAGAAAGTCCAAATTCGTGGAAGAATTCGAATTAGTTAGATGTACGCTCTCGTGAAAATTCAGCAGAAATTTGGGTACAGAAAATGTATAAAAACTCTTAACTCTTTGAAAAAATCAAATTTGTTGAATGTTCGAAATCATCAAAATTCAACGAAAAATTGAGCAACTTAAATGGACATATAGGCCGAATACATGGAAAAATTCGAACTCGTCAATTGGACGGTATCGTGAAAATTCCGTGGAAATTTGTGTACATTGAATGTACAGAAAGTCCAAATTCGTGGAAGAATACGAATTAGTTAAATGTACGCTCTCGTGAAAGTTCAGGAGAAAATTGGGTACATAAAATGCATTAAAAGTCTTAACTCATTGAAAAAAAATCAAATTCGTTGAATGTTCGAAATCATCAAAATTCAACAAAAAATAGAGTAAATTAGATAGACAGATAGCCCGAATACGTGGAAAAATTCAAACTCGTCAATTGGACGATATCGTGAAAATTCAGTGGAAATTTGTGAACATTGAATGTACAGAAAGTCCAAATTCTTTGGAGAACTCGAATTAGTTAAATGTACGCTCATGTAAAAATTCAGCAGAAATTTGTGTACACAAAATGCATAAAAAGACTTAACTCATTTAGAAAATCACACTCGTTGAATGTTCGAAATCGTGAAAATTCAACGGAAAATTGAGTAAATTAGACGGACAGATAGTCCGAATACATGGAAAAATTCAAACTCGTCAATTCTACGATATCGTGAAAATTCAGTGGAAATTTGTGCACATTGAATGTACAGAATGTCCAAATTCGTGGAAGAATTCGAATTATTTAAATGTACACTCGCGTTAAAGTTCAGCAGAAAATTGGGTAGATAAAATGCATAAAAAGTCTTAACTCATTGAAAAAATCAAATTCATTGAATGTTCGGAAACATCAGAATTCAACGAAAAACGAAGTGAATTACATGGACAGAATGTCCGAATACATGGAAAAATTTGGGCTCGTCAATTGGACGATATCGTGAAAATTCAATCAAATTTGTGTACATTGAATGTATAGAAACTCCAAATTCGTGGAAGAATTCGTATTACAAAATTGTACGCTCTCTTGAAAATTCAGCAGAAAACTGTGTACATAAAACACATAAAAAGTCTTAACTCATAGAAAAATCAAATTTCTAGAATGTTCTAATTCATCAAAATTTAACGAAAAATAGAGTAAATTAGATGTACAGATAGTCCGAACACATGGAAAATTCAGTGGAAACTGGTGTCCATTGAATGTACAGAAAGTCCAAATTCGTGGAAGAATTCGAATGGGTTAAATGTACGCCCACGTGAAAATTCAGCAGAAAATTGTGTACATAAAATGCATTAAAAGTCTTAACTCATTGAAAAAATCAAATTGGTTGAATGTTCAAAATCACCAAAATTCAACGAAAAATGGAGTAACTTACACGTACAGATAGTCCGAACACATGGAAAAACTCGAACTCCTCAATTGGACGATATCGTGAAAATTCAGTGGAAACTGGTGTACATTGAATGTACAGAAAGTCCAAATTCGTGGAAGAATTCGAATTGGTTAAATGTACGCCCTCATGAAAATTCAGCAGAAAATTGTGCACATAAAATGCATCAAAAGTCTTTAACTCATTGAAAAAATCAAATTCGTTGACTGCTCAAAATCACCAAAATTCATCGAAAAGTGGAGTAACTTAGACGGACAGATATGCCGAATACATGGAAAAATTCGAACTCGTCAATTGGACGATATCGTGAAAATTCAGTGGAAATTTGTGTACATTGAAGGTACAGAAAACCCAAATTCGTGGAAGAATTCAAATTTGTTAAATGTACGCTCTCGTGAAAATTAAGCAGAAAATTGGGTACATAAAATGCATAAAAAGTCTTAACTCTTTGAAAAAATCAAACTCTTTGATTGTTCGAAATCATCAAAATTCAACGAAAAATTGAGTAACTTAGATGGGCAGATTGGCCGAATACATGGAAAAATTCAAACTCGTCAATTATACGATATCGTGAAAATTCCAAGGAAATCTATGTAAATTAAATGTACAGAAAGTCCAAATTCGTGGAAGAACACGAATTAGTTAAATGTACGCTCTCGAGAAAATTAAGAAGAAAATTGGGTGCGTAAAATACATTAAAAGTCATAACTCATTGAAAAAATCAAATTCGTTAAATGTTCAAAATCATCAAAATTCAACAAAAAAAAAAAGTAAATTAGATGGACAAATAGTACGAATACATGGAAAAATTCGAACTCGTCAATTGGACGATATCGTGAAAATTTGTATACATTGAATGTGCAGAAAGTCCAAATTTGTGAAAGAATTCGAATTTGTTAAATGTAGCTCTCGTGAAAATTCAGCAGAAAATTGTATACACAAAATGCATAAAAAGTCTTAACTCATTGAAAAAATCAAATTCTTCGAATGTTCGAAATCATCAAAATTCAACGAAAAATTGAATAACTTAGATGGACAGATAGGCCGAATACATGGAAAAATTCGAACTCGTCAATTAGATGATATCGTGAAAATTCTATGGAAATTTATGTAAATTGAATGTATACAAAGTCCGAATTCGTGGAAGAATACGAATTAGTTAAATGTACGCACTCGTGAAAATTCGGCAGAAAATTGGGTGCATAAAATGCATTAAAAGTCTTCACTCATTGAAAAAATCAAATTCGTTGAATGTTCTAAATCATCAAAATTCAACAAAAAATAGAGTAAATTAGATGGCCAAATAGTCCGAATACGTGGAAAAATTCGAACTCGTCAATTGGACGATATCGTGAAAACTCAGTAAAAATTTGTGTACATTGAATGTACAGAAAGTCCAAATTCGTTACAGAATTCGAATTAGTTAAATGTACGCTCTCACGAAAATTAAGCAGAAAATTGTGTACATCAAATGCATAAAAAGTCTTTAACTCATTGAAAAAATCAAATTCGTTGAATGTTCGAAATCATCAAAATTCAACAAAAAATTGAGTAAATTAGATGGACAAATAGTCCGAATACATGGAAAAATTGGCACTCGTCTACTGTACGATATCGTGAAAATTCAGTGGAAATTTGTGTACACTGAATGTATAGAAAGTCCAAATTCGTGGAAGAATTCGAATTAGTTAAATGTACGCTCTCGTGAAAGTTCAGCAGAAAATAGGGTAGTTAAAATGCGTAAAAAGTCTTAACTCATTGAAAAAATCAAATTCGTAAAATGTTCTAAATCATCAAAATTCAACGGAAAATTAAGTAAATTAGATGGACAGATTGGCCAAATACATGGAAAAATTCGAACTCATCACTTGGACAATATCGTGAAAATTCAGTGGAAATTTGTGTGCATTGAACATACAGAAAGTCCAAATTCGTGGAGGAATTCGAATTAGTTAAATGCACGCTCTCATGAAAGTTCAGAAGAAAATAGGGTAGATAAAATGCGTAAAAAGTCTTAACTCATTGAAAAAATCAAATTCGTAGAATGTTCTAAATCATCAAAATTCAACGAAAAATTGAGTAAATTAGATGGACAGATTGGCCAAATACATGGAAAAATTCGAACTCGTCAATTGGACGATATCGTTAAAATTCCGTGGAAATTTGTGTACATTGAATCAACAGAAAGTCCAAATTCGGGGAAGAATTCGAATTGGTTAAATGTACGCTCTCATGAAAATTCAAAAGAAAATTGGGTACATAAAATGCATCAAAAGTGTTAACTCATTGAAAAAATCAATTTCGTTGAACGTTCGAAATCATCAAAATTCAACAAAAAATAGAGGAAATTAGAATGACAGATAGTCCGAATATATGGAAAAATTCAAACTCGTCAATCGGACGATATCGTGAAAATTTAGTGGAAATTTGTGTAAATTGAATGTACAGAAAGTCCAAATTCATGGAAGAATTCAAATTGGTTAAATGTACGCTATCGTGAAAATTCAGCAGAAAATTGTGTACATTAAATGCGTCAAAAGTGTTAACTCATTGAAAAAATCAAATTCGTTGAATGTTCGAAATAGTCAAAATTCAACGAAAAATTGGGTAAATTAGACGGACAGATAGTCCGAATACATGGAAAAATTCAAACTCGTCAATTCTACGAGATCGTAAAAATTCAGTGAAAATTTGTGTGCATTGAATGTACAGAAAGTCCAAATTCGTGGAAGAATTCGAATTCGTTAAATGTACACTGTCGTGAAAGTTCAACAGAAAATTGGGTAGATAAAATGCATAAAAAGACCTTAACTCATTGAAAAAATCAAATTCGTTGAATGTTCGGAAACATCAAACTTCAACGAAAAACTGAGTGAATTAAATGGACAGATAGTCCGTATACATGGAAAAATTCGAACTCGTCAATCGGAGGATACCGTGAAAATTCAGTAAAAATTGGGTACACTCAATGTACAGAAACTCCAAATTCGTGGAAGAATTCGAATTAGTTAATTGTACGCTCCCGTGAAAATGCAGTAGAAAATTGTGTACACAAAATGCGTAAAAAGTCCTTTAACTCATATAAAAAGTCAAATTCGTTGAATGTTCGAAATCGACAAAATTCAACGGACAATTTAGTAACTTAGACGGACAGACAGTCCGAATACATGGAAAAATTCGAACTCATCAATTCTACGATATCGTGAAAATTCAGTGAAAATTTATGTACATTGAATGTACAGAAAGTCCAAATTCGTGGAAGAATTCGAATTAGTTAAATGTACACACTCATGAAAGTTTAGCAGAAACTTGGGTAGATAAAATGCATAAAAAGTCTAAACTCATTGAAAAAATCAAATTCGTTGAATGTTCGTAAACATCAAAATTCAACGAAAAATTGATTGAATTAGATGGACTGATAGTCCAAATACATGGAAAAATTCGAACTCGTCAATTCTACGATATTGTGAAAACTCAGTAAAATTTGGGTACACTCAATGTACAGAAACTCCAAATTCATGGAAGAATTCGAATTAGTTAATTGTACGCTCTCGTGAAAATTCGGCAGAAAATTGGGTTCATAAAATGCTTAAAAAGTCTTAACTCAGTGAAAAATCAAATTCGTAGAATGTTCTAATTCATCAAAATTCAACGAACAATGGAGTAAATTAGATGTAAAGATAGTCCGAATACATGGAAAAATTCGAACTCGTCAATTGGGCAATATCGTGAAAATTCAGTGGAAATTTGTGGAAATTGAATGTACAGAAAGTCCAAATTCAAGGAAGAATTCAAATTGGTTAAAGGTACGCTCTCGCGAAAATTCAGCAGAAAATTGTGCACATAAAATGTATCAAAAGTCTTAACTCATTGGAGAAAACAAATTCATTGAATGTTCGAAATCATCAAAATTCAACGAAAAATTGAGTAACTTAGATGGACAGATAGGCCGAAGACATGGAAGAATTCGAACTCGTCAATTGGACAATATCGTGAAAATTCTGTGGAAATTTGTGTACAGTGAATGAACAGAAAGTCCTAATTCGTGGAAGAATATGAATTAGTTAAATGTACACACTCGTGAAAATTTAGCAGAAAATTGGGTAGATAAAATGCATAAAAAGTCTTAACTCATTGAATATTCGGAAACAGCAAAATTCAATGAAAAATTGAGTGAATTAGATGGACAGATAGTCCGAATACGTGGAAAAATTCAAACTTGTCAATTGGACGATATCGTGAAAATTCAGTAAAATTTAGGTACATTGAATGTACAGAAACTCCAAATTCGTGGAAGAATTCGAATTAGTTAAATGTACGCTCTCATGAAAGTTCAGCAGCAAATTGGGCAGATAAAATGCAAAAAAAGTCTCAACTCATTGAAAAAATCAAATTCGCTGAATGTTCGAAATCATCAAAATTCGACGAAAAATTGAGTAACTTAGATGAACAAATAGGCCGAATACGTGGAAAAAATCGAACTCGTCAATTGGACGATATCGTGAAAATTCACTGGAAATTTGTGTACTATAAAGGTACAGGAAGTCAAAATTCGTGGAAGAATTCGAATTAGTTAAATGTACGCTCTCATGAAAATTCAGCAGAAAATTAGGTGCATAAATTGCATAAAAACTCTTAACTCATTGAAAAAATCAAATTCGTTGAATGTTCGAAATCATCAAAATTCAATGGAAAGTCCAAATTCGTGGAAGAATTCGAATTCGTTAAATGAACGCTATCGTGAAAATTCAGAAGAAAATTGTGCACAAAAAATGCATAAGAAGTCTTAACCCATTACAAAAGTCAAATTCGTTGAATGTTCGAAATCATCAAAATTCAATGGAAAATTGAGTAAATTAGATGGACAGATAGGATGACTACATGGAAAAATTCGAACTCGTCAATTGGACGATATCGTGAAAATTCATTGAAAATTTGTGTACATTGAATGTACAGAAACTCCAAATTCGAGGAAGAATTCAAATTAGTTAATGGTACACTCATGAAAATTTAGCAAAAAATTGGGTACATAAAATGCATAAAAAGTTTTAACTCATTGAAAAAATCAAATTCGTTAAATGTTCGAAATCATCAAAATTCAACGAGAAATTGAGTAAATTAGATGGACAGATAGTCCGAATACATGGAAAAATTCGAACACGTCAGTTGGACAATATCATGAAAATTCAGTGAAAATTTGGGTACATTGAACGTACAGAAAGTCCAAATTCGTGGAAGAATACAAATTAGTTAAATGTACGCTATCGTTAAAATTCAGCAGAAAATTGTGTACATAAAATGCATAAAAAGTCATAACTCATTGAAAAGATCAAATTCGTTGATTGTTCGAAATCATCAAAACTCAATGGAAAATTGAGTAACTTAGATGGATAGATAGACCGAATACATGGAAAAATTCAAACTCGCCAATTGGACGATATCATGAAAATTCATTGGAAATTTGCGTACATTGAATGTACAGAAACTCCAAAGTGGAGGAAGAATTCGAATTAGTTAATTGTACACTCCCGTGAAAATTCAGCAGAAAATTGGGTACATAAAATGCATAAAAAGTCTTAACTTATTGAACAATCAAATTCGTTGAATGCTCTAAATCGTCAAAATTCAACGAAAAATAGAGTAAATTAGATGGACAGATTGGCCGAATACATGGAAAAATTCGAACTCGTCAATTGGCCGACATCGTGAAAATTCAGTGGAAATTTGTGCACATTGAATGTACAGAAAGTCCAAATTCATGGAATTATTTAAATTAGTCAAATGTACACTATCTAGAAAATTCAGCGGAAAATTGGGCACATAAAATGCATAAAAAGTCTTAACTCATTGAAATAATCAAATTCATTGAATGTTCCGAATCATCAAAATTCAACGAAAAATAGAGTAAATTAGATGTACAGATAGTCCGAATACATGAAAAAATTCAAACTCGTCAATTGGACGACATCGTGAAAATTCAGTGGAAATTGGTGTACATTGAATGTACAGAAAGTCCAAATACGAGGAAGAATTTTGCAGAAAATTTTGCAGAAAATTAGGTACAGAAATTGCATAAAAATTCTTAACTCATTGAAAAAATCAAATTCGTTGAATGTTCGAAATCATCAAAATTCAATGGAAAGTCCAAATTCGTGGAAGAAGTCGAATTAGTTAAATGTACGCTGTCGTGAAAATTCAGAAGAAAATTGTGAACAAAAAGTGAATAAGAAGTCTTAACCCATTCCAAAAATCAAATTCGTTGAATGTTTGAAATCATCAAAATTCAATGGAAAATTGAGTAAATTAGATGGACAGATAGGCTGAATACATGGAAAAATTCGAACTCATCATTTGGACGATATCGGGAAAATTCATTGGAAATTTGTGTACATTGAATCTACAAAAACTCCAAATTCGAGGAAGAATTCGAATTAGTTAATGGTACGCTCTCGTGAAAATTCAGCAGAAAATTGGGTTCATAAAATGCATAAAAAGTCTTAACTCGTTGAAAAATCAAATTCGTTGAATGTTCCGAATCATCAAAATTCAACAAAAAATAGAGTAAATTAGATGAACAAATAGTCCGAATACGTGGAAAAATTCGAACTCGTCAATTGAACGATATCCTGAATATTCAGTGAAAATTTGTGTACATTGAATGTACAGAAAGTCCAAATTCGTGGAAGAATACGAATTAGTTAAATGCACGCTATCGTGAAAATTCAGTAAAAAATTGGGCACATAAAATGCATAAAGAGTATTAACTCATTGAAAAAATCAAATTCGTTGAATGTTCGAAATCCTCAAAATTCAACGAAAAATTGAGTAACTTAGATGGACAAATAGGCCGAATACATGGAAAAATTCAAACTCGCCAATTGGACGATATCATGAAAATTCATTGGAAATTTGTGTACATTGAATGTACAAAAACTCCAAAGTGGAGGAAGAATTCGAATTAGTTAATTGTACGCTCCCGTGAAAATTCAGCAGAAAATTGAGTACATAAAATGCATAAAAATTCTTAACTCATTGAACAATCAAATTCGTTGAATGCTCTAAATCGTCAAAATTCAACGAAAAATAGAGTAAATTAGATGGACAGATTGGCCGAATACATGGAAAAATTCGAACTCGTCAATTGGTCGATATCGTGAAAATTCAGTGGAAATTTGTGCACATTGAATGTACAGAAAGTCCAAATTCGTGGAAGAATTCGAATTAGTCAAATGTACACTATCTTGAAAATTCAGCAGAAAATTGGGCACATAAAATGCATAAAAAGTCTTAACTCATTGAAATAATCAAATTCATTGAATGTTCCGAATCATCAAAATTCAACGAAAAATAGAGTAAATTAGATGTACAGATAGTCCGAATACATGAAAAAATTCAAACTTCTCAATTGGACGACATCGTGAAAATTCAGGGGAAATTGGTGTACATTGAATGTACAGAAAGTCCAAATTCGAGGAAGAATTTGGACTGGTTAAATGTACGCGCTCGTGAAAATTCAACAGAAAATAGTGTATATAAAATACATCGAAAGTCTTAACTCACTGAAAAAATTAAATTCGATGAGTGTTCAAAATCATCAAAATTCAATGGAAAATTGAGTAAATTAGATGGACAGATAGTCCAAATACATGGAAAAAGTTGAACTCGTCAATTACACGATATCGTGAAAATTCAGTGGAAATTTATGTACACTAAATGTACAGAAAGTCCAACTTGGTGGAAGAATACGAATTAGTTAAATGTACGCTCTCGTGAAAATTCAGCAGAAAATTGGGTGCATAAAATGCATAAAAAGACTTAACTCAATGAAAAAATCAAATTCGTCGAATGTTCGAAATCATCAATATTCAACGAAAATTTGAGTAAATTAGATAGACAAATAGTCCGAATACATGGAAAAATTCGAACTCTTCAATTGGACGATATCCTAAAAATTCAGTGAAAATTTCTGTACATTGAATGCACAGAAACTCCAAATTCGCGGAAGAATTCGAATTCCTTAATAGTACGCTCTCGTGAAAATTCAACAGATAATTGGGTACATAAAATGCATAAAAAGTCTGAACTCATTGAAAAATCAAAATCATAGAATGTTCTAATTCATCAAAATTCAACGAAAAATGGAGTAAATTAGATGTACAGATAGTCCGAATACATGGAAAAATTCGAACTCGTCAATCAGACGATATTGTGAAAATTCAATGGAAATTGGTGCGCATTGAATGTACAGAAAGTCCAAATTCGTGGAAGAATTCGAATTGGTTAAATGTACGCTCTCGTGAAAATTCAGCAGAAAATTGTGCACGTAAAATGCATCAAAAGTTTTAACTCATTGAAAAAATCAAATTCGTTGAATGTTCGAAATCATCAAAATTGAACAAAAAATAGAGTAAATTAGATGGACAAATAGTCCGAATACGTGGAAAAATTCGAACTCGTCAATTGGACGATATCATGAAAATTCAGTGAAAATTTGTGTACATTGAATTTACAGAAAGTCCAAATTCGTGGAAGAATACGAATTAGTTAAATGTAGGCTATCGTGAAAATTTAGCAGAAAATTGGGTGCATAAAATGCATAGAAAGTCTCAACTCATTGAAAAAATCAAATTCGTTGAATGTTCGAAATCATCAAAATTCAACGAAAAATTGAGTAACTTAGACAGACAGAGAGGCCGAAAACATGGAAAAATTCGAACTCGTCAATTGGACGATATCGTGAAAATTCATTGGTAATTTATATACATTGAATGTACAGAAGCTCCAAAGTGGAGGAAGATTTCGAATTAGTTAATTGTACGCTCCCGTGAAAATTCAGCAGAAAATTGGGGTACATAAAATGCATAAAAAGTCTTAACTCATTGCACAATCAAATTCGTTGAATGCCAAAATTCAACGAAAAATTGAGTAAATTAGATGGACAGATTGGCCGAATACACAGAAAAATTCGAATTCATCAATTGGACGATATCGTGAAAATTCATTGGAAATTTGTGTACATTGAATGTACAGAAAGTCCAAATTCGTGGAAGAATTTAGACTGGTTAAATGTACGCTCTCGTCAAAATTCAACAGAAAATAGTATACATAAAATACATCGAAAGTCTTAGCTCATTAAAAAAATTAAATTCGATGAGTGTTCGAAATCATCAAAATTCAATGGAAAATTGAGTAAATTAGATGGACAGACAGTCCAAATACATGGAAAAATTTGAACTTGTCAATTACACGATATCGTGAAAATTCAGTGGAAATTTGTGTACATTGAATGTACAAAAAGTCCAAATTTGTGGAAAAATACGAATTAGTTAAATGTAAGCTCTCGTGAAAATTCAGCAGAAAATAGGGTGCATAAAATGCATAAAAAGACTTAACTCATTGAAAAAATCAAATTCGTCGAATGTTCGTAATCATCAAAATTCAACGAAAAATTGAGTAAATTAGATAGACAAATAGTCCGAATACATGGAAAAATTCGAACTCGTCAATTAGACGATATCATGAAAATTCAGTGAAAATTTGTGTACATTTAATGTACAGAAACTCCAAATTCGCGGAAGAATTCGAATTAGTTAATTGTACGCTCTCGTGAAAATTCAGCAGATAATTGGGTACATAAAATGCATAAAAAGTCTTAACTCATTGAAAAATCAAAATCGTAGAATGTTCTAATTCATCAAAATTCAACGAAAAATAAAGTAAATTAGATGTACAAATAGTCCGAATACATGGAAAAATTCGAACTCGTCAATTGGACGATATCGTGAAAATTCAGTGGAAATAGGTGTGCATTGAGTGTACAGAAAGTCCAAATTCGTGGAAGAATTCGAATTGGTTAAATGTACGCTCGTGAAAATTCAGCAGAAAATTGTGTACATAAAATGCATCAAAAGTCTTAACTCATTGAAAAAATCAAATTCGTTGAATGTTCGAAATCATAAAAATTCAACGAAAAATTGAGTAACTTAGATGAACAGATAGGCCGAATACGTGAAAAAATTCGAACTCGTCAATTGGACGATATCGTGAAAATTCAGTGGAAATTTGTGTACACTGGAGGTACAAAAAGTCGAAATTCATCGAAGAATTCGAATTAGTTAAATGTACGCTCTCGTGAAAATTCAGCAGAAAATTAGGTACATAAATTGCATAAAAAGTCTTTAACTCATTGAAAAAATCAAATTAGTTGAATTTTCGAAATCATTAAAATTCAATGGAAAGTCCAAGTTCATGGAAGAATTCAAATTAGTTAAATGTACGCTGTCGTGAAAATTCAGAAGAAAATTGTGAACAAATAATGCATAAAAAGTCTTAACCCATTCCAAAAATCAAATTCGTTGAATGTTCGAAATCATCAAAATTCAATGAAAAATTGACTAAATTAGATGTACAGATAGGCTGAATACATGGAAAAATTCAAACTCGTCAATTGGACGATATCGTGAAAATTCATTGGAAATTTGTGTACATTGAATGTACATAAAAACCAAATTCGAGGAAGAATTCGAATTAGTTAATGGTACGCTCTCGTGAAAATTCAACAGAAAATTGGGTACATAAAATGCATAAAAAGTCTTAACTCGTTGAAAAATCAAATTCGTTGAATGTTCGGAATCATCAAAATTCAACAAAAAAATAGAGTAAATTAGATGGACAAATAACCGAATACATGGAAAAATTCGAACTCGTCAATTGGACGATATCGTGAAAATTCAGTGGAAATTTGTGTAAATTGAATGTACAGAAAGTCCAAATTCGTGGAAGAATACGGACTAGTTAAATGTACGCTCTCGTGAAAATTCAGCAAAAAATTGGGTGCATAAAATACATAAAAATTCTTAACTCATTGAAAAAATCAAATTCATTGAATGTTCAAAATCATCAAAATTCAATGAAAAATTGAGTAACTTATATGGACAGAGAGGCTGAATACATGGAAAAATTCGAACTGGTCGATTGCACGATATCGTGAAAATTCATTGGAAATTTGTGTACATTGAATATACAGAAAGTCCAAATTCATGAAAGAATACGAATTAGTTAAATGTACTCTCTCGTGAAAATTCAACAGAAAATTGGGTGCATAAAAAGACTTAACTCATTGAAAAAATCAAATTCGTCGAATGTTCGAAATCATCAAAATTCAACGAAAAATTGAGTAAATTAGATGGACACATAGTCCGAATACATGGAAAAATTCGAACTCATCAATTGGACGATATCTTGAAAATTCAGTGGAAATTTGTGTATATTGAATGTATAGAAAGTCCAAATTCGTGGAAGAATTCGAATTAGTTAAATGTACGTTCTCATGAAAGTTCAACAGAAAATTGGGTAGATAAAATGCATAAAAAGTCTTAACTAATTGAAAAAATCAAATTCGTTGAATGTTCGAAATCATCAAAATTCAACGAAAAATGAGTGAATTAGGTGGACAGATTGTCCGAATAAATGGAAAAATTCGAACTCATCAATTGGACGATATCGTGAAAATTCAGTGGAAAGTGGTGCACATTGAACGTACAAAAAGTCCAAATTCGTGGAAGAATTCGAATTGGTTAAATGTACGCTATCATGAAAATTCAGCAGAAAATTGGGTACATAAAATACATAAAAAGTCTTAACTCATTGAAGAAATCAAATTCGTTGAATGTTCGAAATCATCAAAATTGAACAAAAGATAGAGTAAATTAGATGGGCATATAGTCCGAAACAAGGAAAAATTCGAACTCGTCAATTGGATGATATCGTGGAAATTTGTTTGCATTGAATGTACAGAAAGTTCAAATTCGTGAAAGAAATCGAATTAGTTAAATGTAGCTCTCGTGAAAATTCAGTAGAAAATTGTGTACATAAAATGCGTAAAAAGTCTTAACTCAATGAAAAAATCAAATTCGTTGAATGTTCAAAATCGTTAAAATTCAATGAAAATTTGAGTAACTTAGATGGACAAATAGGCTGAATGCGTGGAAAAATTTGAACTCGTCAGTTGGACGATATCGTGAAAATTTAGGGTCCGTTTGTTTTGGTGGTAAATTATTTCCGAAAATCATTTACCACCTGACCCCAGTGTTTGGCAGGAAAGGAAAATTTTATTTTCCGAAAAATCAGCTTCAATTTGACCGGATTTACTCCTTTCACCCGGAAATCATTTTACGCCCTTATTTAACCTTTAAATGATTTTCGGAAAAGAGAGAGCCAGAGCCTTAACGAACCAAACCGAGCGAGAGAGAGAGAGAGAGAGAGAGAGAGAGCGAGAGAGAGAACGAGCCTTCGACTTCGACTTCGCTGGCGTTCACGAGCCTTCGACTTCGCCGGCGCCACGAACCGACGAACCGCGCCATCGCACCGATCTCGCGCCGATCGCAGCACCTCGCCATCGCACCATCGCCATCGCACCTCGCCATCGCACCGCGCTGATCGCGCCATCGCCATCGCACCTCGTCATCGACCCAGACCCATCGCCTCCTCGATCGTGCCGTCGCTCCAACGCCGCTCGACCCAGACCCTCGATCGTGCCATCGCACCTCGAGCTCTCTCTTCCTCGATCTCTCAGTTTTTTTTTTTTTTAATTTGATTGTTGTTTTTTTTTTTTTTTGATGAACTGATTGTTGTTGTTGTTGTTGTTGCTAGAATTTTTTGTTATTGTTGTTGTTGTTGTTGCCGGAATTTGCTGCCGGAAAATAGCATTTTCCTAATAGAACCAAACATATGAAAATATTTTCTACAACAATTTCCATAATTCAACCAAACACTTAAAAATATTTTCCTTTTCCGAAAAATAGCATTTCCGGAAAATATGTATTTTCCGGAAAACGTTTTACACGAAACAAACACAGCCTTAGTGGAAATCTGTGTACAGCAAACATACAAAAAGTCCAAATTCGTGGAAGAATTCGAATTACTTAAATGTATGCTGTCGTGAAAATTCAGCAAAAAATTGTGTATAAAAAATGCATATGAAGTCTTAACCCATTCAAAAAATCAAATTCGTTGAATGTTCGAAATCATCAAAATTCAACGAAAAATTGAGTGAATTAGGTGGACAAACAGTCCGAATACATGGAAAAATTCGAACTCGTCAATTGGACGATATCGTGAAAATTCATTGGAAATTTGTGTACATTGAATGTACAGAAACTCCAAATTCGAGGAAGAATTCGAATTAGTTAATTGTACGCTCTCGTGAAAATTCAACAAAAAATTGGATACATAAAATGCATAAAAAGTCTTAACTAATTGAACAATCAAATTTGTTGAATGCTCTAAATCGTCAAAATTCAACGAAAAATTGAGTAAATTAGATGAACCGATTGGCCGAATACATGGAAAAATTCGAACACGTCAATTGGACGATATCGTGAATATTCAGTGGAAATTTGTGTACATTAAATGTACAGAAAGTCCAAATTTGTGGAAGAATTCAAATTAGTTAAATGCACACTACCGTGAAAATTCAGTAGAAAATTGGTCACATAAAATGCATAAAGAGTCTTGACTCAAAAAAAAAATCAAATTCGTTGAATGTTCAGAATCATCAAAATTCAACGAAAAACAGAGTAAATTAGATGTACAGATAGCCCGAATACATGGAAAAATTCGTACTCGTCAATTGGACGATATCGGGAAAATTCAGTGGAAATTGGTGTACGTTGAATGTACAGAAAGTCCAAATTCGTGGAAGAAATCAGACTAGTTAAATGTACGCTCTCGTGAAAATTCAACAAAAAATAGTGTACATAAAATGCATCGAGAGTCTTAACTCATTGAAAAAATTAAATTCGATCAGTGTTCGAAATCATCAAAATTCAATGGAAAATTGAGTAAATTAGATGGACAGATAGTCCGAATACGTGGAAAAATTTGAACTCGTCAATTGTACGATATCGTGAAAATTCAGTGGATATTTATGTACATTGAATGTATAGAAAGTCCAAATTCTTGGAAGAATATGAATTAGTTAAATGTACGCTCTCGTGAAAATTCAGCAAGAAATTTGGTGCATAAAATGCATAAAAAGTCTTAACTCATTGAAAAAATCAAATTCGTAGAATGTTCGAAACCATCAAAATTCAACGTAAAATTGAGTAAATTAGATAGACTGATAGTCCGAATACATGGAAAAATTCAAACTCGTCAATTGTAAGATATCGTGAAAATTCAGTGGAAATTTGTGTACATTGAATGTACAGAAAGTCCAAATTCGTGGAAGAATTCGAATTAGTTAAAAGTACACTATCGTGAAAATTCAGCAGAAAATTGGGCACATAAAATGCATAAAAAGTCCTAACTCATTGAAAATATCAAATTCGTTGAACGTTCAGAATCATCAAAATTCAACGAAAAATTGAGTGAATTAGATTGATAGATAGTCCGAATACACGGAAAAATTCGAACTCGTCAATTGGACGATATCGTGAAAATCCAGTGGAAATTGGTGTACATTGAATGTACTGAAAGTCCAAATTCGTCGAAGAATTCAAATTGGTGAAACGTACGCTTTCGTGAAAATTCAGTAGAAAATTGGGTACGTAAAATGCATAAAAAGTCTTAACTCATTGAAAAAATCAAATTCGCTGAATGTTCGTAATCATCAAAATTCAACGAAAAATTGAGTGAATTAGATGGATAGATAGTCCGAATACACGAAAAAATTCGAACTCATCAATTGGACGATATCGTGAAATTCAGTGGAAATTGGTGTACATTGAATGTACAATTCAATGGAAAATTGGGTAAATTAGACGGACAGATAGTCCGAATACACGAAAAAATTCAAACTCGTCAATTGAACTATAACGTGAAAATTCAGTGGAAATTGGGGTACATTGAATGTACAGAAAGTCCAAATTCGTGGAAGAATTCGAATTGGTTAAACGACGCTCTCGTGAAAATTCAGTAGAAAATGGGGTACATAAAATGCATAAAAAGTCTTCACTCATTGAAAAAATCAAAATCGTTGAATGTTCGAAATCATCAAAATTCAATGGAAAATTGAGTAAATTAGACGGACAGATAGTCTGAATACACGGAAAAATTCGAACTCGCCAATTGGACGATATCATGAAAATTCAGTGGAAATTGGTGTACATTGAATATACAGAAAGTCCAAATTCGTGGAAACTCATTGAAAAAATAAAATTAGTTGAATGTTCGAAATCATCAAAATACAGTTGAAAATTGAGTAAATTAGATGGACAGATAGTCCGAATACACGGAAAAATTTGAACTCGTCAATTAGACAATATCGTGAAAATTCAGTGGAAATTTGTGTACATTGAATGCACAGAAAGTCCAAATTCGTGGAAGAATTCGAATTGGTTAAACGACGCTCTCGTGAAAATTCAGTAGAAAATGGGGTACATAAAATGCATAAAAAGTCTTCACTCATTGAAAAAATCAAAATCGTTGAATGTTCGAAATCATCAAAATTCAATGGAAAATTGAGTAAATTAGACGGACAGATAGTCTGAATACACGGAAAAATTCGAACTCGCCAATTGGACGATATCATGAAAATTCAGTGGAAATTGGTGTACATTGAATATACAGAAAGTCCAAATTCGTGGAAACTCATTGAAAAAATAAAATTAGTTGAATGTTCGAAATCATCAAAATACAGTTGAAAATTGAGTAAATTAGATGGACAGATAGTCCGAATACACGGAAAAATTTGAACTCGTCAATTAGACAATATCGTGAAAATTCAGTGGAAATTTGTGTACATTGAATGCACAGAAAGTCCAAATTCGTGGAAGAATTCGAATTAGTTAAATGTACGCACCCGTGAATATTCAGCAGAAAATTGTGTACATAAAATGCGTAAAAAGTTTTAACTCATTGAAAAAATCAAATTCGTTGAATGTTCGAAATCATCAAAATTCAACGAAAAATTGAGTAAATTAGATGGACAGATAGTCCGAATACATGGAAAAATTCGAACTCGTCAATTGTACGATATCGTGAAAATTCAGTGGATATTTGCGTACATTGAATATACTGAATGTCCAAATTCGTGGAAGAATTCGAATTTGTGAAATGTAGCTCTCGTGAAAATTCAGCAGAAAATTGTGTACATAAAATGCATTAAATGTCTTAACTCATTGAAAAAAAAAATCAAATTCATTAGATGCTCGAAATCATCAAAATTCAACGAAAAATTAAGTAAATTAGATTGACAGATAGTCCGAATACATGGAAAAATTCGAACTCGTCAATTGGACGATATCGTTAAAATTCAAAGGAAATTTGTGCACATTGAATGGACAGAAAGTCCAAATTTGTGGAAGAATTCGAATTAGTTAAATGTACGCTTTCGTGAAAATTTCGCAGAAAATTCGAACTCGTCAATTGGACTATATCGCGATAATTCTGTTGATATTTGTGTACATTGAATGTACAGAAAGTCCAAATTCGAAGAAGAATTCGAATTAGTTAAATGTACGCTCTCGTGAAAATTCCGCAGAAAATTGGGTACATAAAATGCATAAAAAGTCTTAAGTCATTGAAAAAATCAAATTCGTTGAATGTTCGAAATCATCAAAATTCAACGAAAAATAGAATAAAGTTGATGGACCGATAGTCCAAATACATGGAAAAATTCGAACTTGTCAATTGGACGATATCGTGAAAATTTCGTGGAAATTTGGGAACATTGAATGAACAAAAAGACCAAATTCGTGGAAGAATTCAACTTCCTTAAATATACGCTCTCACGGAAATTCAATACAAAATTGCATACATTAAAAGTATAGAAAGTTTGAGCTCGCTGAAAAAATCAAATTCGTTGAATGTACGAAATCACCAAAATTCAATGGAAATTTGAGTAAATTAGATGGAGAGATAGTCCGAATACATGGAAAAATTCGAACTCGTCAATTGTACGATATCGTGAAAATTCAGTGGAAATTTGTTCACATTGAATATACAGAAGGTCCAAATTCGAGAAAGAATTCGAATTAGTGAAATGTAGCCCTCGTGAAAATTTAGCAGAAAATTGTGTACATAAAATGCTTTAAAAGTCTTAACTCATTGAAAAAATTAAATTCGTTAAATGTGCGAAATCATCAAAATTCAACGAAAAATTGAGTAAATTAGATTCACAGATAATCCGAATACATGGAAAAATTCGAACTCGTCAATTGAATGATATCATGAAAATTCAGAGGAAATTTGTGTACATTGAATGTATAAAAAGTCCAAATTCGTGGAAGAATTCGAATTAGTTAAATGTACGCTCTCTTGAAAATTCAGCAAAAAATTGGGTACATAAAATGCATAAAAAGTTTTAACTCATTGAAAAAATCAAATTCGTTAAATGTTCGAAATCATCAAAATTCAACGAGAAATTGAGTAAATTAGATGGACAGATAGTCCGAATACATGGAAAAATTCGAACACGTCAGTTGAACGATATCGTGAAAATTCAGTGGAAATTTGTGTACATTGAATGTACAGAAAGTCCAAATTCGTGGAAGAATTCTAATTAGTTAAATGTACGCTCTCGTGAAAATTCAGCAGAAAATTGTGTACATAAAATGCATAAAAAGTCATAACTCATTGAAAAGATCAAATTCGTTGATTGTTCGAAATCATCAAAATTCAATGGAAAATTGAGTAAATTAGATGGACAAATAGTCCGAATACATGGAAAAATTTGAACTCGTCAATTATACGATATCTTGAAAATTCAGTGGAAATTTGTGTACATTGAATGTACAGAAAGTCCAAATTCGTGGAAGAATTCGAATTAGTTAAATGTGGCTCTCGTGAATATTCAGCAGAAAATTGTGTACATAAAATGCATAAGAAGTCTTAACTCATTGAAAAAATCAAATTCGTTGAATGTTCAAAATCATCAAAATTCAATGGAAAATTGAGTAAATTAGATGGAGAGAGAGTTTAAATACGGGGAAAAATTTGAACTCGTCAAATGTACGATATTGTGAAAATTCAATGGAAATTTATGTATATTAAATATACAGAAAATCCAAATTCGTGGAAGAATTCGACTTCGTTAAATATACGCTCTCACGGAAATTCAATACAAAATTGCATACATTAAAAGTATAGAAAGTTTGAACTCGCTGGAAAAATCAAATTCGTTGAATGTACGAAATACCAAAATTCAATGAAAATTTGAGTAAATTAGATGGAGAGATAGTCCGAATACATGGAAAAATTCGAACTCGTCAATTGTACAATATCGTGAAAATTCAGTGGAAATTTGTGCACATTGAATGTACAGAAAGTCCAAATTCATGAAAGAATTCGAATTACTAAAATGTAGCTCTCGTGAAAATTCAGTAGAAAATTGTGTACGTAAAATGCTTTAAAAGTCTTAACTCATTGAAAAAATCAAATTTGTAAAATGTGCGAAATCATCAAAATTCAACGAAAAATTGAGTAAATTAGATTCACAAATAGTCCGAATACATGGAAAAATTCGAACTCGTCAATTGGATGATATCGTGAAAATTCAAAGGAAATTTGTGTACATTGAATGAACAGAAAGTCCAAATTCGTGGAAGAATTCGAATTTGTTAAATGTACGCTCTCGTGAAAATTCAGCAGAAAATTGTGTACATAAAATGCATAAAAAGTCTTAACTCATTGAGAAAACCAAATTCGTTGAATGTTCGAAATCATCAAAATTCAACGAAAAATTGAGTAAAATAGATGGACAGATAGTCCAAATACATGAAAAAAATCGAATTCGTTAAATGTACAATATCATGAAAATTCAATGAAAAACAGTTTATATTAGAAGGACAGAAAGTTTGAATTCGTAGAAAAATTCAAATTTGATGGACATACGATATCGTGAAAATTCAATGGAAAACTGTGTACCTTAGATGTACAAAAAGTTTATATTCGTTCAAAAATTCGAATTCATTAATTGTACGGTATTGTGAAAATTCAATGGAAAATTATGTACAATAAATGTACAAAATTCCGAATTCATTTGGAAAAACAAATTCGTTGAATGTACGAAATCATCAATATTCGATGGAAAATTGAGTACGTTAGATGGACAAATAGTTTGAATACGTGGAAAATTTGAATTTGTTAAATATACGATATCGTGAAAATTTAAAGAAATTTGTGTACATTGAATGTACAGAAAGTCCAAATTTGTAGGAGATTTTGAATTCGTTAAATGTACACTATTGAAAATTCAGTAGAAAAGTTAAATATACGATATCGTGAAAATTCAAAGAAATTTGTGTACATTGAATGTACAGAAAGTCCAAATTTGTAGAAGAATTTGAATTCGTTAAATGTACACTCTCATGAAAATTGTGTACATTAAATGTATAGAAAGTATGAACTCATTGCAAAAATCAAATTCGTTGAATGTACAAAATCATCATAATTCAATGAAAAATTGAGTACATTAGATGGACAAATAGTCCGAATGCTTGGAAAAATTCGAATTCCTTAAACGTACAATATCATGAAAATTCAATGGAACACTATGTACATTAGATGGACAAAAGGTCCAGATTTGTAGAAAAATTCAAATTTGATGAATATAAGATATTGTGAAAATTCAATGGAAAACTATGTACATTAGACGTACAAAAAGTTCATATTCGATCAAAAATTCGAATTCGTTAAATGGATGATATTGTGAAAATTCAATGGAAAATTGTGTACATTAAATGTACAGAAAGTCCGAATTCGTTGAAAAATTCAAATTCGTTTAATGTACAAAATCATCAATATTCAATGGAAAAATGAGTACATTAGATGGAGAGATAGTCCGAATGCATAGAAAAAATTGAATTCGTTAAATGTTCAATATCATGAAAATTCAATGGAAATTTGTGTACGTTAAATGTACAGAAAGTCCAAATTCGTGGAAAAATTCAAATTCGTTAATTGTACGATATCGTTAAAATTCAATGGAAAATTGTCTACACTAAATGTATAGATAGTCTGAATTCGTAGAAAAAATCAAATTCGTTAAATGGAAGATATCATCAAAATTCAATGAGAAATTAAGTACAATAGATAGACAGATAGTCCGAATACATTGAAAAATTCAAATTCATTAAATGTACGATATTGTTAAAATTCAATAGAAAATTGTGTACATTAGATGTACAGAAAGTCCAAATTTGTGGAAGAATTCCAATTCATTGAATGTACGATGTCGAGAAAAATCAATGGAAAATTGTGTACATTATATGTACAAAAAGTTCAAATTCGTTGAATGTACAAAATCGTTAAAATTCAATGGAAAACTGAGTACATTAGATGAACAAATAGTTCAAATACGTGGAAAATTTTGAATTCGTTGAATGTACGATATCATGAAAATTCAATGAAAATTAATGTATAGTAGATGTACAGAAAGTCCATATTCATGAAAAAATTCAAATTTGTTGAATATACGATATTGTGAAAATTCAATAGAAAATTGTGTACATTAGATGTACAAAAAGTCTATATTTAAGGAAAAATTCAAATTTGTTGAATGTACGACAATGAAAATTCAATGGAAAATTGTGTACATTAGATACACAGAATATCCAAATTTGAGGAAAAATTCAAATTCATTGAATGTACGATATCATGAAAATTCAATGGAAATTTGTGTACATTTGATGGACAGATAGTCCAGATTCGTAGAAAAATTCAAATTCATTGAACGTACGATAGTGTGCAAATTCAATGGAAAATTCTATACGTTAGATATACAAAAATTATAGATTCATGACAGAAAATTGAATTCGTTGAATGTACGATATCGTTAAAATTCAATGAAAAATTGAGTACAATAGATGGACAAATAGTCCGACTACATGAAAAAATTCGAATTCGATAAATGTACGATAACGTGAAAAGTCAATGGAAAATAGTGTACATTAAATGTACAAAAAGTTCAAATTCTTGGAAAAATACAAATTCGTTGAATCTACGATATCGTGAAAATTCAGTGGAAAATTGTGTACAATAGATGGACAGAAAGCCCGAATTCGTAGAAAAATTCAAATTCGTTGAATGTACGATATCGTGAAAATTCAATGAAAAACTGTACGTTAGATGTGTAACACTGAGGTGCGGGGTTTTCTAGGAAGTGAGATTCGAGATTCCCATACTAAAGAGGAAAGGGTTTTCTACTTTGGCTATAGCTCCTACTGCATCCTCTGGTTTTGAAGGTTTGTGAGGCAATAGATTTATTTTCATTGTTTTTAGCGTCTGAGATGGACAGATAGGAGTTGCGTAAGAAAATACTTGTGTACTTTTCTAGGGTTCCGTGGTGGGTCTAGAGAATCAAGTTTGTAACACTGAGATGCAAGGAACTTGGATATTATAATTTCTCAATTAGATAACAAATAAAGAGAGACATTAAGCTTCAAACAAATATTTTTATGGTTTTGGGCTTTAAGTGTTTTCCCCATCCAAGTTATGTACGTGGCTAATGTGTTGGATTGGTCCATATACCCACCTAATGAGAAATATACTAATATAATAACATTACTACTAGAACACCAAGTCATTTCTATTTTTATTATTTGATTTTTTTTTTTTTGAATTGATAATTTCCTATATATATATATATATATATATTTTAATGGTAATCTTGAAATTGTACGTTGAAATAGGCCTTTACCAAAATATTCTATTCTAATAGACAAAACAAAACGAGTTCTAAAATATTATTTAGATTTTTGGTTCAACATTTAAAAATTATCTAAAAATTTTGGCATTTGGTTCATTATTGAGCTTATGAACTTGTAAAACCTACCCTAGAGAATGAAATGGAAAAGTGCATGAGCATGTGATTATATAAGCTCATAAATCTATCCTAGGAGATGATAATGGAAAATGCATGTGCATGTAGACATATGCAAAAAGCATAAACATGTGAATAATTTATTCTAGAAATAAAGACTAAAAAGCATAGCTAAACATGTGATTGCATGACATTTACTAGAAAAGCAAATTGCATGACAAATTTGATGAAGCTTACCTTACTCCATAGCGTAGCATTTTATAGCAAGCTCTCTCCAAGCATTTTTTTTCTAACGCTAAAAGACACAAGAAACAACAAGAAACTCAATGTTTTAAAATCTATAAAATGTGAAAACAATGTCATTTGACAAAGAAAATATTATTATTTTAATACAGTTGTGGCGTCCAAGTGTAATTTTTGTATGAGTTTGATTGCTGATGGGATTATGTGGACTGAGCTTGTTATTTGGGTTTGAATATATTTAATTTTATTTTGGGCTTGGGCTTATTATATGGCTTTTCAAATTAGGCTTTTGTTTGATAGAGTTTGTGTTTTAAGTTGTGAGGTCAGGAAAACATATCACTCATACAAAACCATAAAGAAATATGTAAGCAAACACATAATTATCCATCAAAAAGTAAGTGCAAAACTCCAAATATACACATCAGACAAGTTACACCGTATTTATCTTAAACAAAGACAAGTAGAACTAAGAATTTAAAGATGATTGAAAAAACTTAGAAAATGTTTAAAATGCTTTCAAACAACTTTCTAATGGTTGAGGAGCCCCGCTTTGTAATTTTTGAGAAGTTGGAAGGCTTTCTTGCAATTTTAGAAATGATTTGAGGACAAAATGGTATTTTAGGAACTTTGGGGGGTCAAAAAACAATTTTGAGAAAGTTCTAGAGTCAAAACATAAATATAGGAAAGTTTAAGTTCGAAATGCAACTTTTTACAATTTTTGGGAATTTTCTTGGGTTAATTCATAAAATATGGGAAAAGTTTCAGGTCAAAATACAATTTGAAAGTTTTAGGGTCAAAACATAAATATGAGAAAGTTCAAGGTCAAAATGCAATTTTAAGATAGTTTTGGGCTCAAAACATAAATATGAAAAAAATTTAGGTCCAAATGCAATTTTTGAAAGTAAGATAAAAAAAAAATGCAATTTATTGATGGCATTTTAGTTACTAAAAAAAAAAAAAAAAAAAGGTCTTTGCTAGTTAGTGTGGGTTTATTTCCAAGGTGTGGAACTTAAAGTGCTTCTTTTTAAAAAGGATTGGGCCTAAAGCTTAATATTAAGGGGCTACTGGCTAAGCTAAAGCCTATGGCTCATTGGCAATATACTAATTTCAATTTTTTATGGCCGAAAGTTAAATGAAACTAATATTTTAGTAGTCTATCACATAAAAACATAGAGCTAGTCTATCCATACAATCAATTGTATAGGAATTTGTATGAAAATATTCTGAAATTGCTCAAATATTACCTGAGTAGGGTCCACTTCCCCTTTGATGATATTCAATATTGAACCAGTTTTTTGCTGAAGCACTCATTTAGAGTTTCCAACAGATATGAACCCATACCTGCACCATTTTAAGTGAGATCACACAAAAAATACACAAGTAAGGAAGCATTTCAAGCATTCATGCACATGCAACTGTGCAAATACTACAAAATACAAAAGATAAGTAAAAGATACCCATCACTGGGTTAAAATTTAATGATAATAATTGTGCTTGAGGTTCTCATAATTCCATTTTTTATTCATCTTTAAACTGCCAAGTGCAATCTGAATTTAGTCCAACACCCAGCACAAAGCATTTTAGTTCATTCTCTAAATTTGAAATTATGAATCAGCTCTAATTTCCATTAAAATAATGCCAAAGAGTAAGTGTAAGATTTACTTTAGTTACTCAGCAATGCTGTAAAAGGATAAGTGTTGTCCCCAAATATACAAAATATTTTAAAACCTTGGTTTATAGCTGAACAGTAAAGACAGAGTAGTAAGAACCTGAGCCTGTTCCTCCAGCAATAGAGTGACATAAAACAAAACCCTCAAGACTATCACTTCCATCTGCTTCTCTATCGATCATGTCCATTATATCCTCTTCAACACCCTTCCCCTGATCATAAATTAACCATATGACCAATATAAAAAGCAAATAAAATATGCTTTAAACAAGCAAGAGAAATCTGAAAAATAATTTAAGCGTTTAAAGTATAAACTGGATTGCACATCATGACCTTTCTTGCAAAAGCCCACAAATAATGAATCTCTGAATGACTGAAGCATGAGTGATTAACAGAAATGGTCACTATTTACACTCAAAAGTATTTATTTAAATCTTGCTGCCCACTAGCGCACATGACAGATTGTGCTTATGTGTTTTTTTTATGCCTCCTTTAATTTCAATCCATTTCATCAAGTCCTGACACACATCATCTGCTATTAAAGGTGGTGGAGAGGGCCAAGAAGATTAAATAGGGTGACTTAACCAGGTTCATAGCATATGTAAATTACGCAAAACTCTAAAAAAGGCAAGCGTGTGTGTGTATGTGTGCATGTGTATATATATATATAGTTCAACTGATTCAATTTGATTATTAACCAAAAGAAGAAAACATACATCTTGGGCTTTTAAATAACTTGGCTCAAGGTTTACGACGACAAAAGGGGCATTTATGCATGAGTTGGCAAAGAAGCTTATTTGATGAACAAGTCAAAACAAAGGCTGTCAATCATTACTTTTTGCTATCCCAATTCATCAATGGATATTGGACTAGCTGAGAAGCTTATCATATCGGAAGCCCAATTAATAAGTTCAAAACCTAAGAGAACAAGAAAAAAATCCCAAGAAATGTATACTAAAAAACTATTAGAACTAGGTTCAAAAACTTATATTCTAATTAATTTTTACAGCGCAGAGAATCAAATTGGATTATATAGTTGATAATAATCACTGTAGATGCAACCCTCCAAACCATTTTGTGGGCTCTCCGCTAGGCTACTACAAAGCTTCAAAACTACTAATTTTGCTGAAAATATTTATTTTTCTCTTCCATAAGTCCATTAGGAATTGGGTTTGCTTATTAAATCCACAAAATGGGTGTCTGCTAAAAATGATTAAGTCCACTTGCATACATACCCTACACCACAAACCAAGATTTACCAACTGGGTTTTAAACTATTTCTAACATTCTCGCAAAATCAAAAAATGGGATGGTTATCCAAAGCTTAAAACTACTAATGATGCTGAAAATGTCAATATTTTTCCCTTCAATTAGGAACTGGATTGTTTATTAAATCTTTTCAGCTAAAAATGATTTAAGTCCACTTGCATACATACCCCACACCAAAAACCAAGATTTAGCAACTGGTTTTTGAACTATTTCTACAATTCTATCAAATTTCAAGGAACGAGTTATCAAAAGAACAAAAAGAGAGGGAAAGTGAGAGAGGAGCTGAAATTGCATACCTTTCTGAGTGTAGGGACTGGTGGGTTTGTGTTGGAAATAAAGCCGGATATGCCAGAAGCTTGGGAAAGGAAGATGCCCAAGAAAGCTTCCACATGTAGACAAAACCAGTAACACTGCCCAAAACATGAGACAACAACAGGTGGACAATCATGCATCGATCAAATAAAACCAATACATACTGAAAAAAAAAAAAAAAAAAAAAAAAAAAAAAAAAAAAAAAAAAAAAATTCTCAGCATCTAATCCTCCAAAACTAAAACCACTCATCAGGGGAAGACTTCAAATTTAAGTATACAATTTGTTTTTGCAAAATGTAAGTTTCAAGCACATTCCACCAAAAATAAATTAGATATAAAAAAAAATTGACACATGCATTAACACAGATTAACTAAAAATTCAATAAATCAACCAAAACCACTACTGCCAACATAATCAAACCAAAACTGCATTAGGAGTGAAAGATCTCAATTGTATGGCTCGGAATGCCATTCGAATTAGAGCTCAGTAGCCAAAACAAAATTCATTGAGAATCAAAAATACACAAATCTCAAAACTAAGTCTACAAAAATTAGGTCTACAAATTGCACAATACAGACTTAATCCATATACAAGTCTAGAAAATTTGGGTTTACAAATTGCAAAATTCAAATCAAAACCCTATCATTTGCCCAGAATTTCCCAATCAGATGAAAAATGAACCTTCTCAGTAACAAATTTTCAATTTCACAATAACAAATCTGAAATAACTAACCTCCCTCCTCTTACGCGTTCGAGTCCGAAGGTCTGACACGTGCGGCGGCGGAAGAGGCAGCGCTGCCGGGGAAGGAGAGAAATCCGGAATTCGCTGGATCTTGATCGTCGAGGAAGAGATCCTCTTGAACTCTAAACGCACCGTGAGCGCACACGATCGCGAAGCCGAGCATCAACGCCGAGATGAGGAACGATCCGACGGTGGTGAGGGAAACACGGCGACAGTTAAGAGCGAGAGATCGATGTCGCAATCGGAGAATGTGCGGCCGAGAATGACGAGAGGCTGATCGGAAAGTCTAGGCAGCTAGGAGAGAGAGATGCTGAGATAGGGTGAGAGGGGAGAGAGAAAGTGAGGAATTTGAGCGAGAGAGATATATAAAATTCTTTTTATTTTTTTGATAAAGAGAGAGATATATAAATTTTTTATTTTGCATAAAGTAAAGAGTGTTAAGGGTATTTTTGTACTTTTGATTTTGAATAAATTTGGCGGCATGATTTTGAAATTTTTGAAGGGTATTTTTGTACTTTTGATTTAAATGAGATTTTTTTTTTTTTTTTTGATGAGAAAAAGGTAAGACAATTTTTTATTAAATAAAATCAGTTCGTTATACAATTTCCAAATCAGAAGATAGTACTGATTTAAATGAGCTAGTATACTTATTTGTCATTTTAGGAAATTTCTCTAATGAAAAAATGAAAAAGTAACTAAATAATTTAATTTATATCCTAAGGACACACATTAACCAAATCTTTTTATTATTATTATTAGCCCCTTAGAGTTTCAAAAGGTCAAGAAATTAGCATTTAGTTAGAATTTAATTGTAATGTGTACGATAAAGGGCTAGAATTCTCAGGTTACGAAAGGCTATTCTAAATAGCCTCTTTGAGACATTGTAAATGGCCATTACTTACCTACTGTATGAAATTTTATCTTTGGATATTTCATAGCACTTTGAGCCTAGATATTGATATATGATTGTTTCAACTTCAATCTTGTTAGAATAATGAAACTTAAGTTTTAGAATATGAAATTATGAACTTATGATAGGATTGAATTTATGATTTTTTTTTTTTTTTTGGTTCAGAGAAAGAACTTTTATTCCACAAACAGTCAATTTCAAAATGTTGAAGGGAACTAGCGAACCACCTCCAAATACAGATGGCGATGTCAATGCAAAATGTCAACACAAGCACTTTAATGTAGAATGTCTCATATTATGCCAAGTGGCATTGCAAATTTTGTGCGCACACGCACGCAAACACACATAGATATATATAAAATCTTCATACACCATGACTTTTAAAAATCTAACTCTCATTTAATGTCATTGCTATGCAAATCATCAACCAGATAATGATAATAAAAAAAAAATATATATATATATATATATGTTATAGATGAGATCGTGAAAAATATAATAAAACTATTATAAAAAAATATAAAAAATAAAAATAAATAAATAAAGTTTATAAAGTTTAGGGGCTAAAATAGTATTTTGTCTATAAAATTATCACGCACAACCTAAATGTGAAATAGTTAGAACGCCTAGGATGGAGCAGCCCAAATACGAAGATTATACAATTTAACTAATTTGTATGCCAAATGAATTGCTAACAAGTTGGCTTCCTCGTAACATGGTAAACTTTTGGTATCTATGTTACCAAAGAAATCAATTTTATTGAGCAAATTCTTCAAGAATCATCTTAAGCAGCTCAATGCCATGGTTATTAAATCATTGAATTACACTGTCTTTTTGGTTTGAGGGGAGAGATGGGAGTAAAGTAGAGTAGAATTTGCCTAAATTAGCCTAATTTTGGCCAACTCTATTCTATTCCCCTCCACTTCCCCTCCCTTCCCCCTCAATCCAAATGGTTCCTAAGATTATTCTCCTCTACAGCCAACCTTTTCACACAATGCATATATTGTAAATATGTCAATCCCTCCCTTAAACCCACCATAATGCCATCGTTCTTGGCCTAGCAACACCTCCGGTGGCATCCTAGTTCAACGGCTCGTCAATTGAACTATTAGTTTGGGATTATTAACAAGGATGTGATTGAGTGCATTAGCCCATATTCATTAATTTGAAAATACACTATTCTATTGGTGGATGTAAAGTGGAGTTTTACAATGGATCCTTAATGAATTTAAACTAAAAAACTATATGTACTAGTCACCTACACCACCATAAGAGAATTCTTCAACTTCTCAATCCTATTTTGCTATTGAGACGAATACGAAATGTTGCTTAAGATCATGCTAGTTATTATGCAAGTAAATGACATCTCACTCAATCTCAATAGGTAGTTCTTGTCAAGCAAGGAGACAATTTGGTACAACGCTACTGATCGTTCCCTCCCAATGATATAATGCTAAATGACTATCATTGTTTGAAGACAGTTTTCTTTCAATATAGTAGTGTTAGTTACAATTGTTAAAGTTAGTTTGAAGTCTGTAGTACTTACTGATATGATTTGTATTGTTACAACAAATTGTAGAGCTATAAAGATTAGATAGGCTTCAATACGCATATAGACACAAGTATAAATACATATCAATGTACTGCAGATTAAGGTACTTGAATAAGATTGAATTCATTTTTAACTTCCTAAATTTCTGGTGCATCCTTCCCCCTCACTCTACATTCATTTATTCTATCATTCCTTTACTACAACACACTTCATTTAGTTCACATTTGCCATATGAACAAGTAAGGTTAGCAAGTTCAAAAGAGTGCTCTTGATAAGAGTAATATTGCCTTTCTATACACACACACAGCATCTCCCAAACCAATATAGAACAATCCCAAAATATAAACAACCACCCTCAATAAAATCTTGAATAACATTTTCTTTTGGATAAATAACAATTTTTATTAATAAAAAAAAAGGCATGTTGCCAATGTACACTAAAATCTTGAATAATATTTAGGCGAAGAACCTAAATATTATTGGTAATACAACCTAAGATATGGGTGACAATTCACCTTTCAACCCAAAATGCTTGTCATCGCCCCCCTCTCATTCTTTACCCAAATTCACCTTCTTTCTAGACAAAGCCTCAAAGCAAAGCATAAAGTGAAGCTAATAAAGCAGATCAAGATTTGCCTCGTAAAGAAAACACTATTAAACGTGAATGGAAATCACCATAACCTTCATATTGTCAGTTGCCTCCCAAAAACTAGATAGTTAGAGGGCGTTTGGTCACTAATTTCAAAACATAGTGTTCAGTGTTTAAACACTGAACACTAGTGTTCAAAAACAAAAACAAAAAAAGTGTTTGGTGGACCATTCCGTAACAAGGCTGTTTGAAAAACATTGTTCAAAACATATGTTTAAAATAATGGTTTTGGAAATCACCTCCGGGCTGATTTTTAACAACAAAAACTAGTGTTCAGTGGCACTTCCGTAATTAGGTTGAACACTATTATGGGCCCTAATCAGCTTTTTTGAAAGAATTGTCTCCTCTCTTCCTCTCATCTCTTCACACCGAATTAACAAGGATCTCTCTCACCCACACAGACAGCAACCCAACGACATTAATTTTGTACTTTGCTTAGCTTTTTTGTACAATCTAACACACACATACCAAACACATATTTTATATTTTTGAACACTGAAATATATTATTTAAACTATAATACTAAACACATTTTTTTTTTTTTTTGTTTTATAAACACTAAAAACACGTATTTCAACAACATTTTTTAAACTACAATTTTCACATCTTTTTAAATAATAATTTTTAAACTCTATGACCAAACGGGCCCTTAACATTACAGTCCTCTCTCTCTTTCTTCCTTTTTGCACCTCTCTACCAATTATTCTACCAAAACACAATAAAGAATCAGGTTAATCCATGTGTTTTTTTTTTTTTAATAGATAACTTAAAAATATTATTAATAAAAGAGCCAAATTGAGTACATTGGGGATGTACTATGGGGTCACAAATCAAGAACCAAAATAACAACGATCAAGTAAAACAAGGAAGGGAAGAACAAGAAAAATGAGAAAAGACCACACTCCAATCAAAGCGAGTGTGCAAGAAAAAAAAAAAAAAAAAAAAAAAACTTTATCTCTAGCATAGAACGTTCACATCCCTCAAAGCTTCTAGCATTCCTTTCACGCCAAATGCACCATATCAAACAATGCGGCACTAGTCTCCAAAAATCTATGTTATGCCCAAACTTACCTTGCCAAGACTCAAACAACTCAACTTAATCCATGGTTTTGAAACCATATAGTTAAAAAGAACTGAATAATAAAGAGATTTATGGTTTTAAGGTTAGACTGAAATTCCACTGAATGTCAAACCATGATGAAGAATATAAATATATAGATTAATTTCGTAAGAATAGCAAAATTGACTAAAAAAACTAAATGAATTTAGATATTTTTCCAATGTAATTTCTCAACTATATAGGCAAATAAAAAAGAAATAGTATTGGAATCAGCTTCATTTGATGGAGTAGAGCCAGTTTCCATTTCCATTTTATTCTATAAGATTAAAATAAGAACAATAACAATTTTCAAATAAAAAGTGTATTATTCAAAATTGTTCTAACACTAAAACAAGATCATGACAGAAATTCAGCAAAACAGTAAAGTTTATACAAACCCAATAAAAAACAAAACATTGAACAAGTATACTGTATACAATAATCAAAGAATATAACATTCACAATAATTTAGGAACAGAGAAATCCACAATAATTTGCAAGAGGGGTTTTGTCATTTCAGATTGGTGTATTATGTGCAAATCTGATAGGGAGGGCATTGACCACTAATTTTTGCATTTTGGGGTGGCAGGTGAGCTTTGGGCTTTCAATTTGTCTCTGTTGGGTAAATTTGATTACTTCTTGTTCTGCAACCCGCTAAAACTGCTAGAACTGGCCACTGTTTTCTAAACCAAGAAGTTCGAACGTGACTTGTATAGGTTACAATTTTTTTTCCAAAACTAGTTTTTTAGGTTTTAAAAATCTAAGGGCTGGTTCCCAGTTAACCTGGTTGGGCAGACTAGTCCGGTCAGGGTTTTAAAACAAAGGCCTTGGACCAAGTGACAATTCCTCCCCCTTGTAAGTGATGAATGGAGGTTGAGGTCACAAGTTCAATCTCATGTGAAGCACATGAGTTGCAAATTAACTATCCAAAAAAAAAAAAGCTAAGACGGCAAAAAGTTTGTCTTGTTCTGCTAAAATCTATCCATGCATTTTATTCTTAAAATGCTGGTTTCAATTTCAGAATCATTAAAAACACATCCAATAGAGATAATATGACGCATGGGTTTTTTAATACAAAATGATGGTGAAAATAATCATAACCACTCTGCCAAACTTCCATCACAGTTATGCTAAACTTATGAAGCAAACATCAGGGACTGTATGGATCCGGCAGAATCTGTAATGTTAATATCTTCTTAGCATAGGTTGCCTCTAATTGTGCATAGTTAATTTCCTTCCACTTCATAGGAGCACTTATATTCTAAATTTTTTTAGGGCATGTTACACAAGAACTAGGGTCTCTGAAGGTTAATGCATTAATTTCGAGTGGCTGATTAATCTTCTAAATCAACAACCAACTATAGATTACTTCACAAGAGTATAGAAGTTAGGCATCTTAATATTAGTATAAATATTAAAAAAACCACTTTTCATGCTACTGATGATCACTTCATAAGATCATCAGTAAGAGCAGCTAGACCAAACAGACTCACCCACCTTTTTTGACCACTAGGTTAGTTTCACTATAAAATTTCAAAATTCGGAGAAGCCATTTTTCTTTCAGCTAAAAGATAATAACAAGGCAAGACTCTACGTCATCATCCATCAAACAACAGTGCACCACACTCAGCAGATAAGCATCAAATACACTTGGGGCAGGAATAAAAACTGCTCCAAGAAGCTTAGGTTAAGAGTAACCCAATAAGCAATCACTTGTAAGTCTTGATTTTCATTTTGGCAGAACTTATTCAATTGAAATCAAGTGCTTACACAACCGTTCTCATACAATATATAAGGACAAACAACTCCAATAACAAACTAACATAGCAGAGCATGGGCTATTTGAGTGATGCTGCCTACAAGTATGCATTGGGACTCAAATAAAATTTAACTTAACATGAAAGAAAAGCTTCATTGCACAGTCAGTGCATTAAAACTTTGTTAGGGCTGTAACTGAGTAACCTGTTTAGGGCTAATTATTATAGTTTCATTGGTAGCAAAATGCTGAGTAAAAACTGACAATAAAAAAAATCTAGATATAATATTAGTGGGGTCTCCCAAACCAAGGATTATGCTTTAAATTTTTTTTTTTCTCTAAAGAATGCATGTAATCTCTGGCATCAAACAATATAAATTCCTACAACATCGGACACTTTAAAAATAAATTAAAAAGAAGACAACAAAGAATCTAATCTCAAGGGAAAAAATCTACGTTTTATTTCAAATTTTATTTTCTTCTTCTTATTATTAGGCCCTTAGTGTTTCAAAAGGTCAAGGGACTAGCATGTAGTTAGAAATTTAATTGTTATGTGTAAGATAGAGGGCTAGAATTCTCAGGTTACTAAAGAATATTCTAAATAACCTCTTTGAGTTGTTGTAGATGGCCTTTTCTTACCTACTTTATGAAATTTTATCTTTGAATATTTCATAGCACCTTGAGCTTAGATATTGATATTTGATTGTTTCAACTTCAATCTTGTTAGAATAATGGTTACATGAATGAATTCACCATTCCCTAACAACTTAAAATTTTGGAAGATGAATTTATGATAGGAATGAACTTAGGATTTTTTTTTTTTTTGGTTCAAGGAAAGAACTTTTATTCCACAAACAGACAATTTCAAGATATTGAAGTAAAAGGGAACCACCTCCATAAAAATTTCAAATATATAGATGACTAGTTGATGTCAATGCAAAAAGTTAATTTTCGTTCAAATTATTTCTTGGGATGACATACAACTAAAGTGGTATATGGGTGCTTCATCAACCGAATTTTCTCACGAATAAATTGGGTCACTAAAAGCCCATTAATGCCTAGGAAAGTAAATGTACCTCACAACCTAACATCTCTATAATATGCCATGAAGTTCTTCCTCATTAACCAAACAAATTTAGCGAACAAATCCCTTCGTAGTATAAACCATAGCATGTTTCTTTAAAATAAAGAACACGGCAGTACTCGTAGAAACACAACATTTCAGCCCCTAAAAATGTGAATCCACATTTGCTGACATCAAACATGTAATTGAACCCAGCTAAGCATAGTTAAATAGCATTCCTCACCTCGATACATCTGTCAGAGGCCAGAGATAGTATGATATATTGATATAGGAAGATCACATATTGCGCAACCAACGCAATGTCATAAAAATTAGCTCCTTCTCATTGATATTAGATTTAAATATAATTCAAAAACAACAAAGACCTGTAGCTTGAACCAGGGAAGTAAGACACATGACCTTGGAAGGGCAACATGCTCACTAGACAAGTACTACAAAAGGAAAAGGAATAACAACATCCATAACGCAACAACCATTCCCATACAAATCTCAAATACTAATTTATAATAGCCATGTAAACCTGGAATAAAGATGAAACTTTTACCAATACTATCATGACTACAACTAAAGGAAAAGGAATAACAAAGGTTTCTGTTCATCCATACCAATGTTTAGTAAGATGCCATGTTTGCACCATCAAGTAAAACTAGGCTCTCCATGAAATTAGCTACAAATGAAGGATTTTGGATATCAAGATCCCTTTTCTCCGGTTGAGTTTCAGATTCAATTAAAACAAACTTGTATTTATTCTTGATTCCCACTCTTGGATGTACCAAAACAACAGAAGTGAACCATACTCAGTAAAGGCAGCACAGTGAGCTACTCTTTCATATGGTACAACAAAAAGTTTAGTCCAAGACTCAGCCATACCATACTCCCTCATCAACCATATTGAGTATTGAAAGCCAGATTGTTCTCTACCTTCACTTGTAATAAAAGCCAGTTTCCCCTTGAATGATGAAAGACATCTTTGAATGGGGTTGTTATCAGTAGATACCATTGGCTCTCAACGATATTCTAACCCTTCTCCATGAATCCGAACTTAATGTGTACACCTCAATCTCAGATAGAGGCACAGTCTGCCAAAAAGGTGGAGATGAAATCCTGACAACCTTGTAGTCATTATTCTCGTAATGATATGCAAACCCGAGTTTAACATTGGTTAGCTTTCCTAAGCAAGTATCAGGCAACTTATTGAATTTTCTAATGATGGGGGGTTCCACAAATATATATCATTATCAGAATCAGCGAGACACAATAAGCCATTGCACGAACCGACTATTTCGACAAACCCAGAAGGAAAATGAAAGGGAATTCCAACCTCAGAAATCCTATCAAACGTGCGGTCCAAAAAGACAATACAGACTGGTGGTTTGTTAGTGTCAGAAGAATTCAAGTCACGTGTATCCAATGACGGCATATGTATGACATAACCATTATCATTATCTTTGTTGTTGTTGTTGATGTTGTTGTTTTTAAGGTGGGTTGAGATGAAATATGGGGTGGTGGTCGAGGAGTCCAAGGATTTAGAAACGCACCTGAATCTTATCACTGATTTCACCGGGAGTCTTGCCATGATGTTGAATAAGATTATGTCGTTCGGCAAATGGTTCTTGCCCAGCAGAGGAATCGGTTGTTGTGGACGCACCCTCATTGGGGACATTGATTATTCAAACGAAAGAGGGATCATAGACAGTTTCTTTTACCTACTGATAAGTGTGCCTCTATGAAAAGGCAAAATAGTTTTTTTTTTTTTTTTTTTTTTTAAGACAAAATAGTTTATTTCGGTATATAGTAGTAAAAAATGATAGAAAATTCAACTATATTTTTTATTGAATTTCTATTGTGGTCAAATTTTATGTCACATATTTCATATGATTTTAAAATTTTTGTACCAAGTTATTACTGCAAAAGCCACAGAGTCAAATAATAAAGTTAAAAAAAAAAAAAAAGTTTGATTTGACAAATAGTAAACTCCATAGCTTGAAAATCCCTTAAATAATAGTATAAAATAAATTATACAAATAGTGATTGGATAAATGAAGATTGAAAATTTCATTAATAACAATTTAAATGATTTTTTTTCTTCATTTGTTTCAAATAAACTTATATTTATTTTTGTTCTAAAAAATTTATATTTATATAACAAGTACTCATTTTATATTTTCAAATATACAAATACTATATTTATTATATATAAACTTAGTAAAATTTTAGTTATACTTATTTGTAAATATATCACATGCATATGCAAGAGTTACAAGCTAATTTGTATAATATGGGACAAAAGGCAAATAAGCAATTTTTCTAACAATTTTTTTTAAGCTTATTTCCACAGTTATAGTTTCTCTCTTGTTTACTTTGTAACAATATTTAACCTATGTTTAATGCCCCATCTATAAGGCACAAATATTGGATTCAAACAGGAGAATTAGAGCCAGTCATTTTATAGAGAGTTTTCTACATATGTAAGTGCAACTTTATGCATCATTGGAATATCCTTAAAATAAAAAAAATTGAAATCATATACTATAAAATAAAAGTTGGGCCCCTAGAAGTTGTGAGTGCGTAAAATTGATGCACCAAATTGCAATTTTTTAGATAAAGAACAAATAGCTTATTTGTTCTTATCAACTACTATTTGTGTTTAAAAAATAAAAATTGTAAGGACTAGATTTGAGTTCCTAGCCCACTACGTGGGTGGACTTAGGCCCAAAAAGCCTGAAACAATGAATTTGTAGAGAATGGGTTGGAAAACTAGGCTTTAATTGTCAAACCAACATTGAAATAGATTCAGATGATAAGAGAATGCAAAGAAATAGGGTTGTATTGAAACAAATTCGTCCTCGGCATGGCCCAAGGAGATCTGTTCATGTATATTATTCTCAAATCAAGTTACAAGTTTGGTTCTTGAATGCTACAGTGTTTTTTTCTCACTTTTTCGATCCCCCTTCACGAAGGGTCTCTTCCCTTATATAGTTCATTCTAAAACATCTTGATCATATACTTGTTGATCACTTGAGTACTTGTCCCATCAGACACCATTTCTGGTCTTGTAGGCCTTAGGGTATCTAATTTTACACTGTTCAGGGGCCTTCTCCACATTAATACAACCAAGAAGCTAGCTGCAAAACATTAAATGCGGTAGTGACAGCTTTCTTCGTAAAATATCTTAGGACTTCTCCCGATCTAGTGTCTCTGCAATGGTAATTCATACCAACAGAACTTTCTGGGAGGTTCTCTTGCATTAGTAAGCCATTTCTTCTGACCTTAGCTTTAATTTGCCGAGGATGGCTAATATTCCGTTGAACCTTTGTGGCCAAAACTAACTCTTTTATTTGCTAACACGGTCTCCTCTGACGGAGATTCTTACTCCTCGGACTAGTCCTTATCCTCGGCTTGGGCCTAATGTACAAATATATAATGAACTTCTGGGCCTAACACCCCTACAAAAATAAAAACTATTGTTAATGTTTTATCAAAAGATACCACCTATGTTCATATCAACTTCATTGTTTTTTGGTTTTATAAAATTTCAACAACTTAATTGTTTTTATCAATAATTTTATTTTAGTTCTATCATATTTGATTTTATATTTGGTCGATAATATTTTGATAGGTACAATAGTATTTACGTTTTTTTTTAATTCTATTTTATTTGATTTTATGTTTTGTTGATATGTTACTAACAATTTTGTTAATAATTATGGGGCTCTTTTATTCTTACCCAACCTGTATTCTAGAATTTGAAAGGAAACATCCACATTAGCATCAACTCAAAATCTATTTTGCCTTTAAATGACAAAACTGCCTAAGTGGTAACATGTCTTTCAAGATTCCCACTTGCAATTATATACTCCCTCCGTCCCATTTTTTTTGTCCTGTTTGAAAAGTCAAACTTTTTAAGGGAACATCATTTATTGTCTTGTTTACCTTCTAAAAATGTATAAGTTTCCAAAATTATCCTTATAAAAATTTATCAAAAAATTGAAATAGTAAATTAATAGGGGTATAATAGAAATATTAGTAAATTAATGATTTTTATTTTTAGAAACAGGATAATATTTTGGGACATCTCAAAATAGAATAGAGGACAAAAAAAGTGGGACAGAGGGAGTAGTAAAAACTGCCACTTAAAGTAGTTTTTAAATAAATTTGGATTTAAAATAGACATTCTCAACCATGGTTTTAAAAATAGAATTGTATCAGCCAGTTCAACTAGGAACTAGACCCTAATTCGGTCAAATAAAAATTGGGAAAACCAGTGGTTCAACAAATAAAAACTAAGAATCAAATTGGTTCTTTGACGATTCTAGTTTTTAAAACCTTGCTTTCAACCTTAACTTTTTGTTTCCCATTCTTAAGTAAGTGCACCAAATAGATCGAAGTAGACCAAATTTGATTGAATGCACTGAATTGGACCGAATGGACCAAAGTGGACCGGATAGACTGAATTGGACTAATATGGACCTAAAGTTCCGAATGGACCAGATTAGACTGAATTATCTGAATTGGACAGAAATGGACCAAAAAAACCGAATTGGACTGTATGGATTGAAGTGGACTGTATGTACCAAAATATAGATCCAATGAACTGAAGTGGACTGAATTAGACCAAAACCTTAATGCACTAGACTACTACTAGTATATTTATAAAACTTTGATACTGTTGAAATATACTTATAAGTTTTTTGACAAATTAGTTGAGTCATACCGAAGAAATAGTTTTGATAAGCTTACTAAAAATACATTTTATTAGTGTGTCAATCTCATTCATGTATCAATTTTTTGTTCTTAATCAAGTCAATTTATAATGATAAAATTGTTTTATTGAAAAATGAAAAATATATTGTTTTAATTTTGAAAGTTAAGAGACAATTACTAGTTGAAGTACCTTGATTCTAAGGTTGAATGACAAAACTGACACAAATAAGACCAAAATTGTAGGTTTTTTTGGTCTTTGATTTGGTTCAAAAGCAATTTTTTAAAAAGCAGAATAACTTGAATTAGGGCGGTTTATTATAGGGAATATAACTTAATATACCCGAACCTAGTAGCACCACTTTAACATGGCATTTCAAACATTTTGAACATCAAATAGTTGTGTTTAATAGAATAATTCTACACCAGCAAAATGGACTCTGCTAATGACCATCAGTCAACTAAGGAGAAAGTGCCCAAATCATAGTTGTGATAGGCGATGAATTGGAAAGGTGACAATGTGGCGTTCGGTTTTTCCTTCACTAATTAATATTTTTCATTTTAATTTGTACAATGGGAAGATAATGTATCACACTTCAAAATTCAAGATAATATCTGTGATCTAGGGCACATCACATGAATTTTTATGCTCCCCCGCCCCAAAAAGGAAAAATATTACTATCTAAATTCTAAAGGCAAATAACAAAGCCATTATCCATTTAGATTCAATTTCATTTTTCTTAAAGACTAGTGATAATTCATCAGTGTACAAGTACAACTATGTTGTTACGCTATAAGGCACAATCTAATAAATTGCATTACATTGTGGACTAAGCCAGCTTATTTTACTAAAGATGAGACAAAAAGTGGCTTCTGCAAATAAGTTGGCTTAGATCAAACGCCTTTAGGTCACTCGGTTGTACATTGTGAACTGATTAGTGATACCAAGCTACAGATAATAGTAATAGCTATGAACAACAAAATTAATTCAATACGTTGATGAATCAAATAAAAGGAACACATGAATAGCTGGGGGATCTGCTATACAAACCTGTGTGGCTGTATCGGCTAGAGCTCAAAATGAACATTTTTTACTAGGACACACAAGCACCTTTTTATCTGCTGGAACCGGACCCTTGACATGAGAATTAAAATCCACAAAGCAGACCTCTAAACACAATGAATAAAGTTCCATGACCTGTCTAAATGACTATGAATTTTTTGTGTGGTGTTATGTATCGCACAACGTAAAAAGAGGTAAAGAATGTGTTATTTAAGACAAATTGCAATAGCAAACCATGATCTGAAACACTTGTAAGTACCTATTTTAAGTGATTTTTGAATAATCTCCGCACGCAGATTGAACTAGAATTCTAGCATGTGAATGTAACTAGTTAGTACCATAGAAAAGCCTAAACAGTATTCTAGTTCACGTCACAGGCATCCTCTCATTGTTTTTTCCTTTGCTCATCTTTCAATAAACCACACCAGGATACAAAATTGGTTAATTTAACTGAAGATGCAGCTGTTATTTTTACGATCAAAATTCTAAATACTTAAAGAAATAAATACACAACGAGGAAAAGCCAAGAAGTGAACCTGAACCAAACTAAAAATGGGATGGGATAAAAGAGCCTTTGACCCAAAAAGGGGAAAAAAATCAGCTATTCTTAGCACCCTCAAAAGTGCAAATCTCTTTTACCATTTACACCATTTTAGGATAAATGATATAATCATTCCAAATCCCACTATTGCTGTGCCTCCTGCACCTTCCTTCCCACCATCCAAATATCTCAATAAACTACTTAGGCAGCAGCCCTAAACCTGAAACAAGGAAATATATGCGGCCACAACCTAAGTGCAACTAAACACTACAGTGACAGCTTATTAACAGTTTCTCTCCACTTAACTTCGACAAAAACCGGTCCAAGATAATAATTTTTTTATTGAGGATAGTCTTTACTATTAAAATTTTCCCTAAAGCTGCAGTCTTGCACAAGAAAACTTTAGAGGACACATTTGGACTCCACTCAAACAGAGCTCCAATAGGCACTCTGGTAGCCCTACAAACTTCTATATTTCATTAAATTCCAAACCATTTCATCCTCTCCTACAAGTTACACATTCACTGAATCCAGCAGGTAAGGGCTTGGAATTGTACAAGGGTTTAGAGCTTGTATTTTGAATGTAATAGCAGGGTTAGAGAAAAGAAATTTAACAAATTGTGCAGAAACAAGTCACACCAATTTTCAGGAAAGCAACACAAAGGTTTCAAGATAGGGTGGTTTAAGGGGTTAATTAGAAGTTAAGGCACAAATTATATGGGGTTTTTCAACAAATAAGAAGTTTGTTGTAAATCTTAAAAGAGATTTAATGAGGTAAAATTTTGAGCTTTTCAAGATATTCCTTGATACTAAAAATCATTCCTAAAGCTGCAGTCTTGCACAAAGAAACACTAGAGGACACCTTTGGACTCCGCGGAAACATAGCTCCAAAAGGTGCTTTTGAAGCCCTACAATAAGATTGGACATCAAACTTTCCTACAACATACACATTCACTGAATCCAACAGTTAAGAAAAGGAAGACACTAACTCTAGTGCCCCCAACTCTGCTCTGCTTCTAAAAATCTTTGCCTATGATGAAGAAGCCAATGCAACGAAATAAAAAGCCAATGTTGCAATCTTACCAAAACTATCACAAAGAAATTTGGATACAACCTTATTGGGACAGTGGGACCTCTCCAAACCAAGGATCATGATTTAAAAAAAAAACAAAATAAAAAGTCATGCATGTCCTCTCTAGCATCAAACAATATAAAATCCTTCAACATCAAATGCATAAAAATAAATAACTTAGAAAGGGAAAAAAAATTCTGATATGGTCAACTACCTTCTTAAGCTTTTCCAAAAAGTCATGGTGCAGAACCGCTCACTTTACTCTCACTGTTAACAATCTTCCACCAGCCCCTATCTTCCTTATATTTCAGCCTAGAATACGGCTCCAGCAGCAATCTTGTGTGACTACTTAACACCGTTATGACACTAATCATGCCAGAATTTCAGCCTATTCCCCACCCAAATCTCAAACAAAGTGTTTTGGCTAAATGCCCCCAGCCCATTTGAATACCTCTCCACAAACCACAACGGCACAACCATATACACCCCTGCCCAACTTAGAAGTCCATCCAGCCCAATCTTCCCCAAACTTCATAGCTACCACCCTCCTCCAAATAAGTGACTCCTCAACCCCAAAACACAATAACCATTTAAAAATGTATTGTCAATGTCTCACACTATGCCGAGTGGCACAGCTAATTTTGCACAAATATATATATATATATATATATATATTTTATAAGAACTTAATATTTGGTTGTTCCAACTTGGGATGACATGCAACTAAAGTGGTATACAGATGCTAAATCAACCATATTTTCTCATTAATAAATAGGGTCAATAAATTCCAATCAACGCCTAGGAGAAAAATAAATGTACCTCAGAAGTCAGAACCTAACAGCTACATATGCCTTTAAACTCTTCCTCATTAATTAAACAAGTTTGGTGAACAAATTCCTGTTTGTATCCTTAGCACACTGCCTGTGTGCTGTGGTTCTTTGTGTTACCTTTTTTTTTTTTTTTCATCAATGAATTATTATTTAATTATCAGGAGAAAAAAAAAAAATTTCCTTAGTAGCATAAACCATTGCATGTTTTAGGATATAGAGCACAACAGTACCAACAGTCAAGACTGGATGTGAAATTTCTTTTTCTACGCCTATTGTATGAGTGGATGGCTTCCGTAAGAAGTTCTTTCTCTAGTTTTATCGATTTATTGATTGCTGTACCTTTCGAGGATTGTAGTACCCCACCAGTACATATCCCATGTGCTAGGTGAAGTCTTTTTTATAATAACATAAATTTTACTTACCTAAAAAAAAAAAAAAGCACTAACAGAAATACCACATTTAACCACCTAAATTTTTTGATCCACATCTACTGACAATAAACATGCCATTGAACCCACCTAAGCAAAACATAACAGAATTCCTTATTAAGATTCATCTCTCAAAGGCTAGAGATAGGGTAATATAGCAAGATAAGATATCTTGGAACCGATCATCTGTCAAATAAATTAGCTTATTAATGTCAATATTAAGATTAATTACAGTACACAAACCAACAAAGACCATGGAAGTAAGAACATGATCTTGGAATGGTAACATGCTCACCAGAGAAACACCTGGCTACTCCTATTCTCATTTGGTTTTTGGTCATTTCTACTTTTAAATTGAAGTCAGGAAAGCTCTAATCTAGTTCTTTGTAGCACTACCAAAGGAACACGCAAGCAAAGATGGGTTACATTGACCGAGTATTGTTTTTGTTAACATTACTATACTTAAGTATCTGGGCAAAATTTGCCAAACAGTATATTTCTAAAAAAAAAATGAGTTGGATGGCATGTGTTCAAACTTAATTAGTTAGTTAGACTCTTTTTGAAAGTCGATTTTACCAAACTCGACTTCCCACTAAAAATAATTCTGACCTGGATTAAAAAAAGAGGGAAAAAAGCCACGTAAAAGCCACGTAGAACGCAAGGAAGTCGAGTTTGGTAAACTCGACTTCCTTGAAAGTTGAGTATACCAAACTCGACTTCCGTGTGCAGTAAATTTTCCTGTAAATTTAACCCACCGACCCAACCACCCCAACTAACTCAATAATGCGGGTAGGATAAAAATTTATTTAAATCGAACTCGAGTCTGCTAAACTCGAGTTCCAATTAATATTACAACCACCATGTCTCAGATTAACTTTGATAACTCTCACTTTTCACTCAACTCTTTCTCATAGCTCTCTCCCATGCTAAAACTCTCTCCATTTCACACAACCTTTTCTTCTTTTACAATTCACGTTGATCATTCTACAAATTAAAGCTGAAATTCTTCTTCAATTTGTAGGTAAATATTCAAACCTTTTTATTTATTTATTTATTTTTGTTAGACCTGGATATATATATATATATATATACTCACTTTTACATTTGGTAGATATATATATATATATACACATACCACTTTTATATTTTTGATGAGTAATTTGTTGTTATTATCATTATTATTATTATTGTTGTTTTTTGTATTTGTTATTTGTGCTTTTTAATGGGTTGTTATTTGATATGCAATTAGTTTTTCTTTGTAATGTGTTGTGTTATGTATAATGCAAATGAATGGATAACATATTATTTATTTGCAAGGTGTTATAAAGTGTAATAGTTTGTTAGTTGTAAGGTATAATGAATATTAATTTTTTAAGGTTAGCAACCATGTAAAAATTTATTTGAGTTTAAAAATTCGAATTTTTGGTTGGAGAGAATAAAATTTCAGTTGATTATAATTGTTTAGTGGACCATAGAATGTTATCTGTATATTTGCCTTGAGACAATATTTTGTTGTTCATATCGAATAAAGGTGTTATATTCGTCACTAACTTTTAGTAAACTTATTTGACTTATAGGCATAATGAGTTTGATTGATTTATATCTATATTATGGTGGGGAGCCCTGCAGTGATGTGACTTATGGAGTGACATATGAAGGGCCTGGTAAAAAAATTAGAGATTATTCAGTTAAAAAAACGGCGGGAGATCAATTTGAAGAAGTTGAAAAAGAAAATTATGAAAGAGCTGAATTTGGACCGTCGGTTGCATGACATAAAAATTATATATCGTACTCCTCATGCAGTGTTCAATGACCGTATTGTCTTCATGCCTATTGAAATAAAATGAGACAATTATGTTAAGATTATGTTTGATAGGATAAACTTTACGCCCCAGTCAAAAGCTGCCGAGTTGTATATAAGTGTGGAGCCTCGTATAGAAGTTGGCGGTGAAGATGTGCAACAAACAACTTTAGAGGGTGGTGGCGGGGAAGAATTCCAATCATTACATATGGATAGTTATCCGACTCTTACTCCGTGCACCACAGTTGGGGGTTATACACCACCATGCCAAGAAACACCAACTCCAATGGAGGTTTGCGGATCTAGTTATCAACAAGAATATATTCAATCTCTAGGGAGGGAAGATGAAGACGAAGATGATGTTGATCATGGTAGAGATGAGTATGAAGAGATGATTGGGAGAGATGACTTTCACGAGAATACTATAAACTATGAAAATGTTGACAATGTCGTGGATGATCATAATGATGATGCTATAGAGTTTCAAGATGATATAGGCGATGGTATAGGTGTGCAGTCTGTAGTCCCTACATATGAAGCTCATGGCCCGTCATTCCATGCAAACACTTAGGATAATATAGTTGACCATTCAAATGTTGATATACCATTTTCATCGATTTGGGTGCGGGGAATGAATTTTAGCAAAGGGTTGATTTTTAGTAATAAAGAGGCTGTGAGACAAGCATTAATAGTGTACTCTATGGACAACAACAAGAATTATATAACTGAAAGGTCCAACCAGCAAAGATTGTGTGTGAAGTGCGCGAATGAGTCATGTGCATGGAAAGTCCAAGCATTCTCGCAACGGAAGCTTAATGGGTTATGGGCCGTCACAGTATACAGTGGTCCTCACACTTGTCCATCAGTTGGGGTGAACAAAGATGGCAAAATGATGGATTCCAATTTTCTTGCCAAAGAACTTCATACATATGTACTTGCAGATCACACTAGCAAAATAAAGGATCTCCAAAATCTGATGAAGGAAAGGTTTGATCACGATATATCGTATTACAAGATATGGGATGCGAAACAAAAGGCTATTGCAAACATACATGGGAATTGGGAAGAGTTGTATCAAAAGTTGCAGAAGTTGTTGTTAGCATATAAGGATAGCGATACGGGTACACAAGTGTCTTTTCGGTCGATCAACGGGGACACACCGGATACTATTATATTCAAGTATATGTTCTGGGCTTTCGCTCCTTCCATTGTTGGATTCGCACATTGTAGGCCAATAATTAGTATTGATGGAACTCATCTTTATGGAAAATACAAAGGAATGTTGTTGATTGCAATGGCTACAGATGCTAATAATGAGATTTTTCCGCTTGCCTTTGCGGTTGTGGATGATGAGACGGGGGCCAGTTGGGGATGGTTTTTATCTTGCCTGTGGAAGGTGATACGGGATGTGGTACCTGATTCTAGCATTTGCATAATATCAGACCGACATAGAGGTATAATATCATCCATTGCACATTGGCCCAATGATTATGTTCCAGTATATCATAGATATTGCATTAGACATGTTGCCAGCAACTTCAACACTCAATTTAATGATAAATTCTTAAAGTCTTTGGCCTTGAAAGTAGGATATGAGCATCAAGATCACAAACTTGAAAAAATATTGGATTGCCTTAAGGAAGCTAAACTCAAATTCAGTCAGGATCCCAATCCCAATATAGCAAAAAAGAAGCCATACTCCTATCTAATGAAGGAGGGCCTGGAGACGTGGACGCTGTTATGAGGCAATGACTACCAATATGTCTGAGTGTTTTAATGGAGTTCTAAAAGGTGTACGTGGACTACCTATATCTGCATTGGTTGACTACATTTGGTGCAAACTTGTCGCTTATTTCAATGATCGGTGCACAAAAATATTGGGTGATATTGAACATGGTTAGAAGTTCAGCAAGCATGCCATGGGGAAATATGAAGCAAATTACGAAAAAGGGACAAGACACTATGTGAGGCCATTAACCAGCAAGACGGTGTATATCAGGTTTGCACAACGCATAATCCACATAGATCTGATGAGGGAGACCATAGTCATGAAGTAAGGTTGCTGGAGAACACATGTACTTGTGGCAAATGGGAAATCTATAAGATCCCTTGTTTACATGTAATTGCAGTTTGTATTAGGGAACATATCAATGCAATGAGGTATATTGACCCATGTTATACTTTACAACGACGACTTGCCACTTATTTACATGAGTTTCGTGTGCCCAAGGATAAGTCATTATGGCGGGAGGTTGCCGGCCCAAAGTTGTACCTTGACCCTGAAATGTTGCGAGACAAAGGTCGACCTATGTCAACAAGAATAAGAAATGATATGGATTGGAGGGAGAGTCAACCCAAGCCGAAATGTGGAGTGTGTCATGAAGAGGGCCATAACCGTAGGAGATGTCCGACTGTGATTCGCGCATCAACAAGCATCAATGTTCTGAACTAGGTAAGCAATGCATGCAATTTTGTGATTCTCCAACCTAGTTCAATTGTGTATGGTAAGTTCAATTCTATTATTTGAAATAAATTTTTTTTTCTTACTTTTACCTGTTGGTTTTAACCCTTTGATTCTATTCCTTTTTTTTTCCTAGGAGATGCTCAAAAATCATTTTTTCCACTTGAGGTGTCTTGTGATTATCCCATGTTGGCCCTACACAATTGAAACAAGTACTTTCAAATTTCTATAGCTTAAAACTTTAACATGTGCTTTTATTTATTACATTTTCTAAGATTGTGATATATAGTATATAATTATGTAGGACTATGCCGCATCAAAGGATGATACAAACTTTTGAAGTATTTTGGACGGTGTGATGCATAGTTGTATTGGGAAGCTACTTAAACGTGTTGGTTTGTATTTAACATGTTACTAGGATTATAAAAAAATTCTGCTGCATCAAAATCTGCTGCATTAAAACAATTCTGCTGCATCAAAATCTGCTGCACTAATAAAATTCTGCTGCATCAAAATTCAAAATTCTACTGCATTAAAAAAATTCTGCAAAATCAAAATCTGCTGCAGTAATAAAATTCTGCTGCATCAAAATTCAAAATTCTGCTGCATTAAAAAGAATTCTGCTGCATTAAAAAAAATTCTGCAAAATCAAAATCTGCTGCAATAAAACAATTCTGCAAAATCAAAATCTGCTGCACTACCAAAATTCTGCTGCATTAAAAAAATTCTGCTGCATCAAAATCTGCTGCATTAAAACAATTCTGCAAAATCAAAATCTGCTGCACTAACAAAATTCTGCTGCATCAAAATTCAAAATTCTGCTGCATTAAAAAAAATTTGCTGCATTAAATAAAACTCAATAATACAGATAAAATCTGTTGCATTGAAGATAATAAAGGTTTACAACCAAGAAAATAGCCAGACTTCAATGAAGATACACAGATATCCAAAAGAAAAGAGCCATACTTCAATGAAGATACTAACAACATCCCATTGACATCCCATTGGCTTGTCCCACCTATTCCATCGCCAATCACCTTAAAATTAAACTACTCTAATCCAAGATGCACCATAAGTTAAGCGTAATGGCTAATAGAGCATTCCAACACCATATTTTTCCCACCTTTGGATTGCCAGTAACTACTATATCCTCCAATACAAAATCTAAGAAAATTTGCTAAACAAAATAAGTTAAAACTCCTATAATGCCCAGCTGCATATTCTTGCTGCCCACCCCATCTATCTTGCTGCCAGTCATTTGCATTTCAGCTACCCCACAAAATTGTCCATTAGCATGAACCTGTAAAAAGTTTAAGTAAAAGAGTATAAGATGACTGTCACATAAACTTACTGTTCACACAAACTTAATAGACCAGTACCCCAAAGTCTAATGCACAAGTTGAATGAAAAAATTAATCAAGTAAAACCAAAATTTCCAAGAGTGTCTTCTTATACTTTGCAGTTAGGCGTCATGACTGTATTCCAAGAGTGTCTTCTATATGGAAGTTGTCCCTCTTTTTATGAGATTGTCCCTTGTCCAGGTTTTTTTACCAAGCTGCTGTCCACAAAAAACAGAAGGCCAAATTACAAATTGCACCCTCAAATTCTGTTCCTCTCCATTGTCCATTGACCCTAAGCTTCCCTTCACCAATCATTCTTTTTCAAAATTGATCTTTTGCCTCGTTAAAGCACCACAAACCATTTCCCTAGATAATGCTTGATTCTTAAAAAAAAAGAAGAAAACCTATATTTTATGGGAGAACACACAGCAGCTTGTTCACCCCTTAAATCCAACCTTTCAAGCTATATTCAAACTACAGACCCTAGACCTAAATCTACAAGTATTATAAACTTTAAGCACACCACAAGCACAAGTATACAGGTTGTTTCTAATTTGTCCTACACCAAATATCAATTGACAAATAAAGTAATTTGCACCTCCTACAATTTGTTGTGTGTCTTGGATCAAATGATCAGATTGACTGTTCAAACTACCTTTGCATAATAATGCCTATTGTTCAACAATCACTACATTTGGGCTAACTTCTTAATGTTTAAATCAAGGAATTAAAAATGCTTTGAGAAGTACATATATATCCTTTATTTTCTGTAGAGGAGTTACAAACTTGGAATAGTTTGCTTGTTTTTGATATTTGGGCAAGCTTGCTTATGTTGTTAACTGATGGTCACAAGTACTTGGATTGATGGCTTCAAATTCAGGAATGAAGCTTGGGCGATTTGGCCTAGATAATGTTCCCAACTAGATACGTTGTTTTCTGTTCCTTGAACAATTTTTCTGTGTACAGTAGACGTACTGCAGTTCACTATCTCTTTATGCCATTTCATTTATCCATATTTAACCATGAAGAAAAATAAAATAGCAGTAATATAAATTTTCATTAAAGAAAAAGGAAATTAGTTCATACTTACAGTAAGAATCTCAAGACTGCAGCAGCCCTTATTAGGCTGCACCCTCCTCGCGTTTACTTCTTTTCTGGTTGCGTCTAGGGTACTGTTTGGCTGGAATATGCTTTGCTACCTGCTCATAATGTTATATTTTTAAGCTTTTACAAACAAACAAATTCTTGCACAAAGAAACCCAAAAATTTTCTGAAATTAAAATCAAAGTAAATGCACTTGGAATACCAGGTGGGAACCTGTGCCGCATCTCCTTGATTGGATGGCGCGGGTCGATTTCCATTTGGGTGCAGCATGAGCGTTTGCATCCTGTGGTTGCTCAACTTGCTCACGTTGCCCCTGCTCAACGTCATTGTCATGTGGATGCGTGGCTTGTGGAACATGTATCAAGGTAGAAGAGGTAGGAGGTGATTGTGTATGACTTGGGCTGGTAGACATGGGCTCAATGTGGGGTGTTTGAAGGCTAGGGGTGGGTATAACTGTCTAGGGAGAGCTATAGGACGAGGCCATGGGTGAGTTGTGGTCAACGGTGGTGGTGGGTGGGGAGAACTCAAATTCAACATGGGTAAACCGCGAGGGAGATCCGGTGTCAATGGGAGGGATGAGTGGCATGGGAGGCCCGGTTGTGCCCTAAGGGGTGGACACGGGTGGAACAGGGGTCTCAGTGGCCAGAGGAGGGGTGGGGCAGGTTGATGACATGTCACTGGAGCAACTGAGCTCGTACTGGGCCCTACATCTGGTATTTCAGTCTGGTTTGCTGCTTTTCAAGGGCCTTCTTAATGAACTTGTATTCGTAAGATTCTTTATTGAACTAGTTGAGGACAGCCAGTTGGGTTGCAAGCTGTCATTAAATCACCAACATTATTAAGTATGACACATACATAACGTCAAACACACCATGCAAAACAAAATAAGTTTATGCACATTACCAAAATTTCCATCTTAGCGCTAGTGCGGTCAATATACAGTCGAGTGATCCTACGATACCACACCATATATGGATGATGACGTGACATCACCTCCTCCATCCTGAGTGCATGACAAACGTACTCGCCACGATCATTCCACCTCTGAATATGGACTGCATGTTCCACCGACCAATTTTTTTCTACCTTGCCCCTCGCATCTATTTTGTGCAAATCGAGATTGGTATTAGCATCTCTAGGTTGTTCCTGCTTTAGCCCAAACTGTCGAAGGACACGATCGGGTAGGTGAAACTCTACAAGCCAAAAACATATAAGTGGAATGGTCGACCACCACACGTTACTTCCCTCGGTGCAAAAACTAGGAGGAAGGTGGCTCAAGTCATTTCCATATGACTCCCACTTAATCTACAAAAGCCATCAAGTAAAGCAACCACATTCAGAAATTTTCCCAGGAAATGAGTTGCATAACAAGTAGCACAATAGTGGGCAATGAAAAACTTTTTGAAGGACATGGGATGTTATGGACATATAAATACAAGTATTATACCTAGTCGGGCCGTGTTGTGGCAATTTGATTGCGATATGCAGAAAGCACGTGTGTGGGAGTATTCTTTCTACACATTGCTCCTGCAAACCTACAAGCAGATAACATCACATGGTCATTAGTCGTTTACATATAAAAATGTGGCATAATACATGATAGCACACTAATTATGTAATATATACTTACTTCATAGCAAGAGGAATTGGTGGTAGTGGTGGACCATGAACACCCTCAGGTTGGGGCACCATCTGTGGGGACATATGTGGGAACTTGACAAATATCCACAATTGGACCAAAATCAATGGTCTGCCAATTTGCTTTGCCTTCTTCTCACTTGCATTGCATAGCTGTCTATACAACCATGATAAGGCTGCACTACCCCAACTATACTTGCGTGGATTACGAAGGTTCCGCATGAACTCTAACCACATGAGATGGACCCTATCTTCGGACTTGTCAAGAAATACCATATCCCCTAGTAGGGCTAGTATATAGCAGCGAGCATACTGATGAACTTGAATCTCATTGGCATTCGAAGGTAGTGGTTCTCTGATTCTTGCAACAAGTGCGGATACCAGAATCCTTTGACCTTTTAGCACATTTTGATCGCCATTTGGAATTTGAATTCCAAGCATTTCATCACACATAGTTGTCCAAGTTCTTTTACTGGGCCCAACCATTGCCTCACCCTCGATGGGCAACCCCATGATAACTTCCACGTCTTACAATGTGATCGTCATCTCATCGTGTGGTAGGTGGAATGTATGGGTCTCTAGGCGCCACCGTTCTACAAATGCAGTGATCAATGCATGGTCAAGCTGAATGGATGGGACCAAGTACAGACCCTCTAGACCAAGCAACCTCACAATGGCAAGGACACGATCATCTACCATAGGAATTCGAAGTCTCAACTCTTCATGGCGAGTTCGACAATCCAGTGTGTCAGGAGGATCCTGTAAATATTATAACAATAGATAAAAATCTTATGCAAATATTTAGTATTAATGGCTAATTAGAGTTGTGACATGAATTCATAGTATAAGAAAACTCGTGCAATTACCCCTCCCCCAGGGTTCCACAGTAACTCAGATCGATGTTTAACTTGTTCCGTCAATACACTACGATCAATAGGTCCAGGATCTATCGTCATGCTGCAAAAAGCGACTATCAAATATAAACAATTAATTACTATAATAGGGATCTAAGCAGCAATAAGCGGGTTTCCTCATGTGAAATGTATTTGTTTAGTCTTTTGCTTTATTCTAGATAAAGTAGTTTTTGCTTAATCAATGCAACATAAGAATCAGTTGATACCACCGAAGGAAGTAGCATATATAAGTATATACTTCCCACTCCAACAAAGTCATTGTATAGTACAAAAATAAATTTCCAATGATCCTTGGACCAAATGGCATTATAAAGTCATTGCAATTCTAGCATTATAAAGTCATTGAATAGATAGTTTTAACATATATGTAATTCTAGCATTAAGAAAATAAAATAAACAAAATGGTCATTGCAAATATTGAAGGGTTTACCTTCTTACATTAAAAAAAATGGCGAATTTAAATGGAGGGAAGCACGAAACAAAAACAGCTCATCTGTACAAACTGAATTTCTATCTCTGTTTGACAAGTTCTTAGAAAGATTGAAGCTTGTTATGAAATTTTTTTTACACCATCAATAGGTATCTGTCCAAATTCATGTCTTCTATGAGTATATAGATTCTTAATTATCACAGATGATGCCTATGAAACCAAACCACCTTATCTAATTAAAGGCAACTCTACGTAGTTAGACCCAATGTATGCTCTGGCTTGTGAGTCATGGTCAAGAGCTACAGGCAATCCTAAAACTTGAGGTCTCTCATATGAAACCAAACCCCCTTATCTCTCACACTCACACGCACGATGAACTCAAAAACAAGATGTTATGGACGATAGTAATAGCACAGTAAACAAAAACACAAAAACAAATAAAAATTAAACCCAAATCAAATGAAACCCAAATCTCCAAATCACTAAACCTAAAAAGCAAATCAAAACCCATTTCAGCCAATAATTAAAGAGAAAGAAATTGCATGAAAGAGAGAGAGAGAGAGAGAGAGAGAGAGAGAGAGAGAGAGAGAACAAACCTGCTGGACGGACAAAACAGCGTAGGAAAAGAGACACCGGAAGAGAGAGAAGAACGGCGTTGGGTTGAGAGAGGCACCGGAGAGAGAGAGAAGAACAGCAGCGTTGGGTTAAGAGAGACACCGGAGAGAGAGAGAAGAACGGCAGCATTGGGTTGAGAGAGACACCGGAGAGAGAGAGAGGATTGAAGGCAATGACGATTTTAGTGTACTCGGATTGCTCTTTTTACCCCCATCCAAATTTTTTTTAACCCCTGTTTGAGGTCGAGTTCAGCAAACTTGACTTTCAACGAAGTCGAGTTTACTATACTCGACTTCCTTGAGTTCCACGTGGCTTTTTTCCTCTTTTTTTAATCCAGGTTAGAATTATTTTTAGTGGGAAGTCGAGTTTGGTAAAATCAACTTTCAAAAACAGTCTAACTAACTAATTAAATTTGAACGCATGCCATCTGTCTCATTTTTTTTGAAAAATATACTGTTTGGCAAATTTTGCCAAAGTATCTGCACGACAACCAATCCACATACAAATATCAAATACTAACATATAATAAAGCCACAAAAGAGTAATGTAAACCTGGGATTAAAATCAAGGTTTTAGCAGTTCCATCATGCCTTCTACTAAAGGAAAAGGAATACCACTAATGACTTCACTTCTTATATGCAACCATCTGCTTAGTAAGACACCACATTTGCTCCATCAAGTAAAACAAGGCTCTCCATGAAAGCAGCTACAGTTGAAACACATTGGATATCTGGATCCCTTTTCTCCTGTCGAGTTTTAGTGTCAATTAAAAGAAACTGAAATTCATAATTCTCTATTGCAGTGCTTAAGTCCATAAAAATCAGAAGTGAACCATACTCGGTAAAGGCAACGCAAAAAGATGGTGTTTCAAGTGGTAGCACAAAAAGTTTATTCCAAGACTCAACCACACCATACTCCCTCATCACCCATATGGAGTGTTGAAAGCCAAGTTGTTCACTATGTCCACATGTAATGAAAGCCAGTTTCCCCTTGAATGATGCAAGACATCTGTTAATTTTGTTGTCATCAATAGAACCATGAGGCTGTGCTAGCTTTTTGAATTCCTCACTATTGACATCAAATGATATAATCATTTCACAGTTATGAATTTCTTCTACTGCCATCTAGTGTAAAGCTCCACTAACCAATGGGGTTGTCAAAAGATGATTTTTGGTAAAGAACACACCATTGGTTGTGAAATTGATTCCAATCCTTCTCCATGAATCCGAACTTAACGTGTACACCTCAATCTCAGATGGAGGCAGAGGCAGGGCTGGCAACCAACTAGCATATGCAATCCTGACAACCTTGTAATCATTATTTTGGGAATGATAAGCAAATCCGAGTGTAGCATAGTTTAAGTTTTTTAAGCAAGTATGAGGCAACTTCTTGAATTTTCTAACACTGGGGTTCCACAAATATATATTATTAGTGTAATCGACGAGACACAATAAGCCATTGTAGGAACCGACTCTATCGGCAACGTTGGAAGAAAAATCAGATGGAATTCTAAATTCTGAAATCGCATTAAACGTGCGGTCCAAAGCGACCGTACAGATTGACCTGTTAATACTACGAGTAGGAGGAGAAGAAGCCGGCATGTGTATGAGGTACCGATGATCATCATCATCTTTGTTGTTGATATTATTAAGGTGGGTGGAGATGAAATGGGGACTGGTTATTGAAGAGTCCAAGGATTTGGAAATGCACCTTAGTCTCATCACTGATTTCACCGGTAGTCTTGTCAGAATGTTCAGCACGATGTCGTAAGGAAGATGGTACTTATTCCTATGGCGTAGGATCGGTGCTTCTCTCGTTTGGGGCATTTTCTTCAATGGAGGAGGTAGGGATGGCCATACCCATTGGGTAATGGATATCCAACTTTACCCGATCCAAATGTTTCGGGTAATACCCGGTTTTTCATGGGTAAAACTTAACCGGATAGGGTATGGATATTACCCGAATTTTCAGGTAGGGTATGGATAATATCCATACCCGACCCGAAAAAAAAAAAAAAAAAAAAAAAAAAAAAAAAAAAAAAAAAAAAAAAAAAAAATCTAAACCTTTCTCAGTGTCACTCATACTCTCTCTGCCTCTCCAGACCAGAGCCATTGACCTACTCTCTTCGCTTCCCAACCCATCTAAGCACGTCTCCTGGTTAGTCATAGCAGCACTGATCCACCACGTTTGTGAATCGTTAATCTTAGCCGCCGCCGCCGTCGACGACTTTTCTTTCTCGTTGTTACAGAGTGCCGAATCGGCTTTTTCTACTTCTATTTCCACACAACACTCGTCATCTTTTCTCGATCTTTTCGGATCTGACTCGAACCCATCTCGATCGGTAAACTCGTTCTCGTCCACCTCCACGACCATCGGGTCCTGGTCCGGGTCAGGATCTAGATCCATCGTTTTGAACAGCAACCCCTTCGCCGTCAAGTGGTTGACCCCACGGAGAGTCGAGAACGTTGTTTGTGACGTGCGGTTGACTTCCACAGCGGTCCTGTAAAGTTCTAGCAAAATACTGAACGCCGAAGCCAGCTCCAGTGGTATCAACAGCTGCGATAATGGCGACAAATCGTTGACGCTCGGTAGCCCAACCTCCCACTCCGTCACTCTGTCCTCATCGCTGCCATTTTCATCGCCCACGAATTCATACTTGCTCATCTTCATCAATATCAAATCATATCCGAATTCTCTCTGAATTTGTGAATTCAATATTTGGATCTAAAAGAAAGAGAGAGATATTTTCTGTGATATTCAAAGCTTTGTTTGTTTGTTTTTTTTTTTTTTTTGACGTCAAAGATGTATGTTTTTTCTTTTTTAAGATTGGTTAGTTTTTACATTAAAATGTTTTGGATTAAAAAATAAATAAATGGGTTTCGGGTAGGGTATGGATATCCATGGATAATATATTCGGGTAAGATTCGGGTATGGATAGTAATGGGTATTAATAATCGGGTATCCATGGGTAAACTTTTCGGGTAGGGTATGGGTATACCCGATCCATACCCTACCCATGGCCATCCCTAGGAGGAGGGATGCCGATTACCTTTCTTTTGGTGCTATTATTAGCTGCTTTGTTGCTTCTCTTCTCTTTTGTTTTTGTTTGGGAAATTTTGGCTTTTTAGCTCTGTCGCAGTATATCTAGGCCAAAATGTATGTATATAGCATGGTTTTAAAAACAGGTCCCGGTCGGACCCCGAGAACTTGTTATCAGTCCGGTCTGGTCAACAACTGGTCAAAATTGGGAACCGGATGCAATTCCGATTTTGCCCCAGTTCGGTTTTTAAAACCATGATATATAGTCCTTCTGGTTTTTGTTTGGGTTACCCCCTCCATCTTAATTTCATTTAAATATTATTTGACATTTTTATCTATCTATACTGCTATTTAAAATTAAAAGTGTAGCAACAATACCATCATGTACCCTTGGTTTGATGGTCAAACCGCAAGTACTAAGCTCTTGTGAGGTGGAAGGTAAGGACTGAGATTCATGTCTCTAGAAGTGAGTTTTACCCGCAATAAATGTGGTGGACTAAAGTAGACGTAATAGTACCAAAGTGGATTGAATATGATTGAAGTGGACGTATAGAATTTTTTAATATTTATCATTTTTATTGTATTTTTAGGGTTTATATTTCTAATTTTTTATATCTATTTTATTTGTATTTTTTAACTCAAAACTATAGAGTTTAACCTAAAATTTTCAGATCCTTTCCCTTTCCTCTAGCCAAAAGTTCACAATAAATGTGGTGGACCAAAGTAGATGTAATAGGACCAAAGTAGATTGAACATGATTGAAGTGGACTGTATAGAATTTTTGAATATTTATCATTTTTATTGTATTTTTAGGGTTTATATTTCTAATTTTTAATATCTATTTTATTTGTATTTTTTAACTCAAAGCTATAGAGTTTAGCCCAAAATTTTCGGATTGTCTCCCTTTCCCGTTGCCAAAAGTTCACAATAAATGTGGTGGACCAAAGTAAACGTAAATAAGACCAAAGTAGATTGAATATGATTGAAGTGGATTGTATAGAATTTTTAAATATTTATCATTTTTATTGTATTTTTAGGGTTTATATTTCTAATTTTTAATATCTATTTCATTTGTATTTTTTAACCCAAAACTATAGTGTTTAGCCCAAAATTTTCCGATCGATTCCCTTTCCTCTAGCCAAAAGTTAACTCTGTCTCTCTCACTTCTCTTCATTCATATGCTTCAATTTTGGTCTCAAATTCTCAATAATTCCAAGATTGACTTTTTCTTTTTGCTCACATTTGGAAGTGTCATTTCTCTCACTACATTGCCACGGAATCCAATGAAACCCGTTTCGCTAATCACCCACAACCAAATCAATCTTTCCCCCAACATTAAAATGCAAAATTAATTCCCAAAAAAAAAAAAAAAACAAAATCAACATTTTATTAATTCTCGTGTAAAGACGTGGGGCAGTACTTTTTTATTTTATTTTTAAATCTAGGGTCATTATTCAATTGAGTCAGTGTGCTTCTCCGGGGTCATTAGCACTTCTAACCATGATTTTAAAAATCGGTACAGTTAAAGAACCGACAACTGGACTAGTTATCAATTTTTTAGTCCAACTAGAGTCAAACTGATGGTCTGACCGTAACGTCATAAATATTTATTTTATAATTTTACAATTATAAAAAATAATAAATTTATGACTAATAATATTTATTTAAAATATATATATATATATATATATATATATATATATATATATGAATTTAGTTCTCTTATACTGTATTTAGAAAATTAATCTACAACTTATATAAAAGAAGTTATATCTATTAAATATCAAATTAACTCTAATAAAAAAAGTATTAAATTAACAATAGATAATAACAAAGTTGTAGTAAGGTTGGTCTGTTATTATATTTGTATATTTGGTACTTATATAATTTGTTCCAATTTTTTTTTTTTTTTGGTTTAAATCAGGTGTCGTAGTGTTGTGGTTATCTAGGATTGGCATGCAAATAACCCCACTAAATGAGCTATAAAGTAACGTGGGTATTTAGGTCTAGGAAGTACAAAGAAAAAAAATATTAATTAATAAAGAGTTATGTTAACGAGTGCCGTAGGATATTAGTTAACAATCCAATTCAAGAAAGTTTTTATAGGAAAAGAAAAAAAAGTAATTAATGTTTTGACAGTTTTTTTCATTTTCCATAAAAGTGATGTCAAAACTTTCTTAAAATGGATTCTTAATCAATGCCCCAACGACACTTGTTAACATTTCCCATTATTAAATACACTCCCCCGTTAAATATCACACCTACCTCACCTAACCCCACTAATTTAGACTTCAATTTTCTCCTTTTATTCTTAAGTCCGACCTGAACTTCGAAGCCTCCAAAACCTCCAAAGCCAAAATTGCTTCTTCTATGCTCCACAACCGCTCTTAAGTTTACCTCTCAATTTCTCTCGTTGCAGCAAAACTCAAGATAAAAAATCAGTAAGCTAAAGAAGTTGAAGAAGCTAAAGGATATCCACCTCAAGAAATATAATGAAGGATCACACTCTCTTTGTAAAACACATCACGGTTATAATTTTTTTTTTTTACCTATATTTCATATTCTTTTTTTTTTTTTCCTCTTTTTGTTGTAGTTGTTGTTTAAAACGACAATGTTTTGATCTATCATCAAACATTCCAATAACCGGTTCAATCCGGTTTCTAGTTTTTACGGTTGAACATACCCTTTTATGATTATTTTCGGTTTTTAGCTTTTTTCCAGTTATTTGTCATAATGGGACCGGATTAATGGTCAGTTTTCGGTTGAACTGGCCGGTCTGGCCTGTTTTTAAAACTATGCGTCTAGCAGGACGAAATGGGTAGTTAGCCATAATTACCCAACTATATAGTTAGTTGGCCCGATTTGGAAACTATATTATTTAGTAACATCTCGAGCCTCAGATACTCGAATTTTGTGCTCATACCTCGAGTCTTTGAGACTCAGTTTTTGTGGTTTAACATGGCCTCATGCCACGTGGCGTCCACATAGAACTCGAGTTTCTAAAACTCGAGATCCATGTAGACGCCACATGGCACTGATGTGGTCAGTAGACGTGGTAATTGACGCCAGCTGGCTACCAACGTGGGACTCGAGCCTCTAAAAATCGATTTTTAATAGGATTTTTTCAAAATTAACGCCTCTCACGCAGCGTAATCACTCTCCACTCTCACTCACCCTCTCTCTAAAACAGACTCACCCTCTCTCTCTCTCCTCTCTCACTCACTCACCGTCTTCTCTCACTCACCCTCTCGCTCGCACGCTCACCCTCTCCACTCTCACTCACTCATCCTCTTCAAAAGCCGAACACCGTTTGACTGTCATGGACTACATCGTATGGCTGGACACCACCATACCCTTCTGGACTTAGCCCATTACAACCAGCTTCTGTCAGAGCTAAAAACGATCAAACGTCCTAGACGTTTTCAGATTCGGAGATAGAGATCGGCGCTATTCCGGCGAAAGGTACCCATCAATGATCTGTGTTCATTCTTCCCCTTTTGGTCGTTTGGTCCTTTGTTGTGAAAATTTTTCTTTTTCTTCTTGTTAATGAGTCTGGTAATTGAAGTTTTGGTCTTGTTTTGCTATCTAAAAAAAAGTATTCTTAATATTGCAATGACAACAAGTATATCAAATCCAGGTATGCTTTGAGCATAGTCGGAGGTATTCTTGGACAATGTTGAAGAAAATCATTAGAGAGAGCAAAGACAAAAATGAGATTGTGAGGAACATGGAAATATAAGAGTGCTTAGGTTTAATTGTTATATTTCAATACAACAGTTTTATAGTTGGCCTCAATTTGCAGGTTATAAAATTAATCCCTTAATTTTATTGATTAGTTGTTACTTTGAAGTTAAAATTCAATGTAATCCCTTCAATGGAAATTATGATTTTTATAGATGTGAATTTGTTTTTTTTTTTTTTTTTGTTAATTATTTATTTATTTTGGTTGGGGGGAGGGATGGAGGGAGGGAGGGGGGGGGGGGGGGTTGTTGGTAGATAACAAATTAAAACTACAAAACTAACTGGTATGATATCAATATTGGATTTTTTTTCTTCTATTAAGTGTTTGCCTAGGGGTCTATCCTTTTTTCATTTTCCCCCTCATTCATTTCACTATTTTATTACCAAACGGCCGTCAAATTCCTTCAAGAATCAATCTAGTTATGCCTTATCCTTGATTTTAAACATCAAACCCCCTCCAAAAATCCTTCAAGAGCTTTTTAATAAACCTATTTTGCTGCTCAATCTTTTGAAGATCCTGCATCAAGTTGGCATCAAAGCCTTCTTAAGCTTCTTTCATGTGTCAAATTGGAATTAGAGTCCACTAAAGTTTTTGTCCTGCATCAGTGGGTGACCAAGATAATTGGGCCTTGACCCTGTAAGAAACTATGACCTGAAAACTCATTCCATTTGGTAGTGGACTGAAAATGTATTTGAGTTCACAAATACACTGATACTAGCAGAGGGCACAAACAGTTAAAGAGGGGTTTAGCATCTTTTGATGGAGAGATATGTAGAAGCCTTACTTTTGAAAGAGAAAAAAAGAAGGCATGTGTCAGAGGCAAAGACACTGAATAGAAAATCCTCAGTTTTACTTATATTTTATCTGATATAAGCTGAAACCATATTGCCGAAGTTGAATTCTCTTGGAAATCCACAGCAGTCTCATTTTAAGCATGTGCCTGCATGATTTATATAAACTAATCTTGTTTCTGCTTTGTCTGTGGATCCTAGTTGCAAGCATAATCTTATTGTGAAACTGTATTAATACTTATGGCTATTACTATAACAAAATGAGTCCATCCCTATCTTCCTTTTTGTACTCCTCTATGTAAGTTTCTGGAATTTTCTCCATTTATGACCTGCTAGCATCTTTAGCTTAAAATCAGAAAATGTTAAACTAGTTTTTCTTTCTAAATCCTAGTTAACATCTTTCTGTCTTTGAGAATGTCGCTTAATCCTCACTCATCTGAGATGGATTTTTGCTGGGTACGATGCCAATGGCTAAGAAATGGTGGCCTTTGGGAAGTAAACAATTGCATCCACTCCTTAAGAGTGTTTTTAGTGGCATGATGAGTGGATATTTTGCATCAATACACAGGCATACTTGCTGGCCCTGCCAGCATTTTTGAGCAGTTTACTGAAATAGGAAATATAAGAGTGCTTAGGTTTAATTGTTATATTTCAATACAACAGTTTTATAGTTGGCCTCAATTTGCAGGTTATAAAATTAATCCCTTAATTTTATTGATTAGTTGTTACTTTGAAGTTAAAATTCAATTTAATCCCTTCAATGGAAATTATGATTTTTATAGATGTGAATTTGTTTTTTTTTTTTTTTTTTTTGTTAATTATTTATTTATTTTGGAGGGAGGGAGGGAGGGAGGGAGGGAGGGGGGGGGGTGTTGGTAGATAACAAATTAAACTACAAAACTAACTGGTATGATATCAATATTGGATTTTTTTTTTCACCAAAATTAGGAACACCTTAATTCCTGTGACCATAGAAAGGGTTGAAAAGATTTCAAAACGCACAACAAAAAAATTTCCATCCCATGGACTCCTGTTCAAACTCCCCTCAACTATCTATTCCCAGTCTGTATAGATTCTAAAGGAGAAACACCCGTGAACTTTTTCAAAATATCGAGCACATAAACAGAATACAACTTCAAAGTGACCAACAGAAAAAAAAAAAAAAAAAAAAAAAAAAAAAAAAAAAAAAAAAACCTGAACTTAACTTAACAACTGAAATCAACAAATGTGTTTACGGAAAATAATTTTACAGCATTTACTCTGAATGGCTTACACAAATTACAACAACAATGCCTTGTTCTCAAAATTTTAGGGTTATGGATTCTCAATAGATTAGTTAGGGTTGGCCACATGTATTTCCATTCATAATAGTGTGATTAAATTTATGTTGGTTGTCAACCTACCACAACCCTCCTCCTTTTCCCAAACTTGAGATCTGCTATGAAACAAATATGTGACACTAAGCACCGACACAGGCGGGCACACATTACAAATAGTCAAAATTAATTAGAGGTAATCAAATCTACAACAGCAGTGTCATAATTTTATCTTTTTCCTTTTTGGGATGGGGACAAATGATCAAATTTCACTTAACTGGAAGAAAATTTTACAACCAGCTTAGAAGTACAAAAGAAATACAAGATACTATTAACAAACTAACTAATAACTGCCAAACTCAATTCTAATAAAAAACAGAAACATGGACATTCTGAAAAGTACAGAGAATTTTATTCCAAATAAATTTTGGAAATTTCTTTATTGTAGGCTGTAGCTAATGGGAATCTTACGACATCCAAGGTTAACTGTACTAATCCCTCTTCATTTTTTATTGTCTTTATGAACTTGAGAGTTTCAGTCTAAGTAGAGGCAGTATATAGTTGTAGACCAAGCCAATTTACAAAGAGAAGCCTTGAAACTTTTACCCTTCAAATAGTTTACTTCTTAATTGAATTTATCACACAAATCAATTACATCTCCTCTGATCTAACATTTGCTGAAAACAATATTCTGTACTCAGTAAAGAAACATTAATGAAAAAAATGGTCTCCACTCTCAAGCTTAATTCTGCAGAAAGTATATAGAGAATCAACCATGTATCCTCTGCTTATCAAATTATCTCTGGTAGAAAGAATAAATTTACAAAAACTAAAGGAATGCTTGAGAATGGCTCCACTAAAGTAGATTAGCTTCCACCAGTTTACTTAAGCCAACTTTCTTCTTATTTCTTTCTGTGTCTTGAGACAATAGAAACTATTAATCATGGAAGGCAATTAGAGGGCCAAGATGGCTGAATGTTTATCATTTAATGAAACTTCAGGTAGCCTTCTTTGAATTTCAACCAGATAATCTGATCTAACCAGAGGCCATATCCATGTCCCTCTTTGCAACATATGATATACTTTAGTTTGCATTTAACTTGTTATATTATACAAGTCTCAGTGCCCATATTTCAAATAGAGTGGTCCTGCATAGCGCCAAAGATAATTCCCTTTCTCAACTTTAGAGTTCAGTAAAGGTCAAGAAATGCTCCTTAGCTGAAGAATTTCCCTCTAGCCCCTTGTAATGTGAGGTACAGCCCAAAATATCCTTCTAAGCAAGTAGTCCTTAACCCATGCAACCCATATTGAACCAGTCTAAGCAAAAATTCCAAAATAATGACAGCATTGTAATTCTATAGTTATTTTTTTTTTTAATTATATATATATATTATATTATTTTATTTTATTTTATTTTTATATATGTTATGAGAAAAGATGAGAGAGGAAGCTGGTGCCTACCAAGTTGTTCTAGGCGAGATCTTTAATATTCTCATATTTATTCTTAGTTTTGGTCTAAATGACTATTCAATGGTGCCTCACTCACAGTCATAGAAGTTTGTTAACCAGTCCACTTAGCATGGACAATGGCCCATGATATATATACATTACAGCTACACCTGTACAAGAAATCCTTGGAATGGTATACGAACACAAATGTAAGTGATTATTTGTTCATTTAACTTCAATTCTCTTGGTACCATGATTCAACAGTGCAAGCTTTGCCAATCACACCCAAGTTACTAGAAATGCTACCTACAACTTAAGGTCTAGCCACAAAATAGAATCCATTTCCAAGCTAATGCCATGATAAATCTCTAAAACAAAAATATGAAGAAAATCAACATAATGGCAGACACAACAACATAGATACGAACAAAACAATGCTGTAACGTTGCATAATAATTAATAAGTTACTCCCACAACTCAACTAGAACTTCTCCAGACATGAAGTGGCTGACTTGTATGAAGTTTCTTGAATCCCTTCTAAAATCTTTATAGATTCACTTACCAATGCTATCAAGAATATACCTAAAATCCATCTCCGCCTAGATATTGCAATAGAGATCACCGGCATAACCTTCATTCACGGTTCTGCAGTGAGTCAGCATTCTTCGATTCAACCAAATAGTAAAGAGAGTCAACACAATTTCCAAATAGGCATAAATAATATAGGCATAAATAATGTCACTATCAAGTATTTATGCTTCTAAATTAGGGAACACTGTGATGAAGAGAAAGAAAGTTGGACCTAGAACAAGCTTTCTTTCTTTTTTGATAAGTAAGAAAAGACTGTATTAATTAAGCTACTTATGCAAAAAGGCACATAAAAAACAACACAAAGGAGGCAAAATGTACAAAGAAGAAAAGAGGAAAGAAGAAAAAAGAAAAGAAAAGAAAATTAAATACCAGAGAAAAGAGAACTGAACCATGGGAGGGAATCACTAGACATGACTCCCTAAGCCCGAGACCAATTAAACAAAGAACTACTAAAAGAAGTAAGCGGCTGGTCTTCCAAACTCTCCACATCCTCAAACGTCCACCTATTATGTTCCCTTTATATACACCACATCAAACACAAAGGAACCAAATTCCAAATGTCTAATGAGTGCTTCCCCAACCAATTCCACCAACCAAAATGAATATTTGATACCATACTTGGTAAGACCCACAAGACCCCAAAAGATCTAAAGACAAAACACCACAACTAATGAGCCTTCTCACAATGAAGTAGTAAATGATCCATAGTCTTCCCACAACAACGGCACAGGACACACCAATCCACAAACGCGATAAACCTACTTCTCAAAATGTCGCCATGAGTATCTTATCCCAAGCTGTGGTCCAAACAAAACATGATGGAGAAACTTATCGAGGGGCCTTAACCCTCCAAATACCTTTCCAAGGAAATACAATGGAGAAAGGACCTTAAAACTCATTATAATACGAACAGATATCAAATTCCCCATTCTTCTTCAACATCCATCTCATGCGATCCCAATTTTCAGTAGACGGGATATTGGATTCCAAACTATGAAGGAATTCCACCACTGAATCCAACAGTCACACACAACATATTCACCTAATTTTTAAATATGCCTACTTCTAACTAGTAGACTCCATTCGTTGGACTCATAAATTTGTAACCAACACATCACAAAAGGCTAACTCCTATTCCGCTTTTTTTTTTTTTTTTTTTTTAATGTTATTATTATTATTATATTTTTTTCATAAATAAGGCTGTTGTTGTTGATGAAGTATGTGTTAAATATAACCTTGCTTTTTAACTGAGGCCCCAATATAAGTGTAATGGCACCCCATTTTTGCATCCCATATGTCTGCAAACAAGAGTACCTCTACTAGTATTGAACAGAGTCCTATGCCATTTCAGAATCATCCACATAGACATAATACATCAGTCTGAGAACAAAACACTGTCAAAGAGGAAAAGGCAGCTAGGAGTAGTAGAGGACTAGCTAAGCTTAATTGGAACTCATTATTATAGCTAGCTTTTACAACAAATTTAGTTCTACAATATCATCACAACCCTATACAGATAATTTAACAACTCACTGACCATGCAATTACATTCAGTTTCATAATCGCATCTGCAAACGTTTTCCCGTGGGCCGACACCCCCCCAGTCCAGGCACTGATCTATATCACTCCAGAAGAAACGATATAAAAGTACTTACCTTCTCCTTGGTGAGTCGAAGTGGGGTTCCATCCTCGCTTGCCTTGCGACCTAGCTAGGTATTCCGTTTCTGGTTTCCCAGACTTTTTGTAAAGGGCCCCAGTCATAAATTAAATAAAACGAAAACCAAAAAAAAGAAAAAAGAAAAAGAAAAAGAACAAACAAAAACATTTTGTTAAGAACAAACAAAAGCATTTATCTTTTAGTTAAGGTTGTATTAGAGGATTGGAGATTTTCTTAACTGGATGTGTTTACCGTTAATATTTACACACTTTTGTTTCAATGGCCAATTAATTTTTTACAAAATTGACCAAAATGACATTTTACACTCGTCAAAGTTTGCATCAAAATTTTCAACAAAAATTAATAAAAATAAAAATAAAATAAAGAATAATTTAAACAATTATTCTAGATGAACTTTTCATCGAAGAGCCAATTTAGATTCAACTTCCACCTAAAGTGCGCAACAAACCATTTCTCAATTTTCAATTTCATTATTAGTTGTCTCAACTTCATATTGCTATTATTAGTTGTCTCTCTTTCTTCCGTTATTTTTCATGGCAAAAAAGTGACGATAGACCAATCATTGTTGATAAGAATAAAAATCAGCCAACCACTTGTTGGTTGAGAAATGAAAGTTTTACTTTTGTGATCATCCATTGTGCCATTCCTTTTTTCCTTCGGGAATTGAGTAAGCTTGGTCCCCATTAATTGGACAAGTTTGTCCACTAGAAGAAAGCAAGTTCATCATATGCTCATCGATTCATCAATTCATCATATGCTCATCAATATCTATTACGTGCTAACTGCTTACCTTTTTTGTGCAGTATGGCTGCTGCAAATGTTGCACGGATTAACCATGCAGAGCCTGGACCCATTGACACGTCGTTGTTAAGACAGCAACCCAACCATCGGTCCGAAGCTATTTGGAATGGGCAGGTAAAATGCAACCCTAAATCTTTATGCATTATGTACATGCATTTAATTCATACAATGTACATGCTGCAGCTGTCAAATATTAATCCATGGTTCTGTTCTGTGTAGGATCTAGGAACCCTTACCTGCCGCAGCCGTAGTTCAGAGTTCTCCAATCGAGAGCCAATGGTGGACGACTAAGTCGTTAACCTTATTAAGGCACTTGGTTTGGAGGGACTCCTCTGGATCCCGGGTAGAGAGATTGACCATGGCTTGATAACGGCCTTAGTGGAGCGATGGCGACCCGAAACGCACACCTTCCACATGCCACATGGTGAGGTCAGCATCACATTGCAGGATGTGAAGGTTCTTCTCGGGCTTCCTGTTGATGGTGACGCTATGACAGGGAGCACACAGAAAACCTGGACAGAGTTGTGTCGAGAATTCCTTGGGTTTCAACCTATAAATCAAGACCAGCATAAGCAATTAGATGGGCAGAGGATTCTCATCAGTCGACTTTTGGAGCAAGTTGCTGGTCCATTGCCGACTAATGCTGAAGAGGATGTCATGCATAAATGCGCACGATGCTACATCCTAGCGCTACTGGGGGACACAATATTTGCGGACAAATCCGGTGATAGGGTGCAACTAATGTGGGTACAGCAGTTCGAAGATCTTCGCAACCCACATATGTACAGTTGGGGAAGTGCTTGGCTTGCATGGTTGTACCGAGAGTTATGCAGGGCAAGCAATAGGGGCACCAATCAGATCAGTGGGTGCTTACTATTGGTCCAATATTGGGCATGGGCCAGGTTCCCGTATTTGTGCCCAGCAGTTGAGCATGACCTGCCAGTGGGTGCTTACGGTCCTCCAGTGCGTGCTCCATTGGCCCTGAAGTAAGTCTTTCTCGAATCCCATCCCCACTCCCTTTATTTTGGACATAGTACATTCTCTCTTCCAACACCCACTCCACCTTCTTTTTAACTAATTATTATTGTTTGGTGAAAATTTTTTTTTTTGGTGGACTGGGCAACTAATTGTTTTTTATAAAGGCAGTTTTGGGCAACCCTTGATGAATTGGAAAATTTTTGAACAGTCCATTATTGCTGTTAAAATGTGCTTGGGTGTGAAAAAATAGTTTTTTTAATATTGTTACGTGATAACTGATAACTTCTACAACTTTGTTTGCATTTTATATGGCATTGTATAAGAACACTGCATAACTGGTCTAGTAGGCATTGTTACAGATGTGGTGGTAAATTTATAAATGGTAGGAATGGCTAGCTTAAGTGTATCCATTACCATGAATTTACAAAAAATAGTATAAACAAATTCCAATTACAAAATGAATTGACATCATATCTTAGAAATCTGACAGATGAATAAGTATACCTAGGCCATGGCAGAGAAAAATGGGTAATGATGCTGCACGCCTTGCTGCCTCATGTGATCCCTCCATTCGGTTCCTCAAGTTTGTAGAAAACATGAGCTGATACACTTAATATATTGCTTACTAACAAAAGAGCATGTGGATGATTGAGTTTACAAGCTACTGTCTTGGTGTGTTACGTGTTTGTCAGTGTACATATATATGATAGAAGCCAAACCTTGAACTTGCGAGCCACCCACCATCCCCCAACAATGCAGAAAAATAAACTAACAAAGCTATTAGTTTGCAATGCACAGAGTGAGGGAATCTATTCTATAGACTGTAAGTAAAGTAAGCACTTCACCCAAAACTTTCATAATCTAAGAATAGTATCCCATATAATTAAAAAAACTATTTTTTATCTATACTTCCAACTCACATACAAACCCAAAAGCATTTAACTTTTATAAGTATATTTTGTTGAATGACAGATAACCATTACAATTAAAAAAAAAACACCAGAAATTGAACATATTCACAGGGCCAATGAGACAATGAAAGTGGCATGTATGTAAAAGATCTGATTATAAAACAAACATATGGTTTTAGGTTGGTTCCACACCAGGTTGGTTCAAATCAAATCAAAGTGTCTCTAATTTTGTGACTATCACGTGCCTTGTATGTGCTCTATTTTTTATAGGGATTGTTGAAGTTCTAGTGATATTATTAATTGAGTAAATATCTATAACATTATCTTAGTTGTTATATGTGATTACATTATACATTTAATCATAACATTATCTTCGTAGGGAAGTTGTAGATATTGATCCACTGTTCTTGATTGTGCTAGGTGGTTGTGGGTCCCAAACAAGAAAAATAGGCCCGCCCACATCTTCAGGGACAAGTATCGCGAGCAACTAGCTTCAATGTTGCCAGGCCAGGTACGAAAATGCCTTGTTTTACACGTTTAGGAACAATTTTATAGGTTTGGTTAATTTAGAAATATAAAGCCTGATGTCTTGTGTACTTGTTTTTTGGCTATTGTAGGTGATGTGGCAACCATATGAAGCTGAGTTCGACGACCTTCCGCCGTGGTGCGTTGCAGGGAGGGCCGTGTGGACGGCAACGGTGCCGCTTGTGTGTTTCCACATAATAGAAAAACATACACCGGATCGTGTCGTTTGTCAATTTGGGATGATCCAAGACATTCCCCATTTTGTTGACACTGATACAGTCGTACATAAAATTGATTTGAGGGGGAAGGTCGGTGTGAATTGGATGCGGAGACATGCTGTGCATATAGTCCACTGGCGTAATCGCCTTCAACGGCGTTTTGAAGTAGTGCTTGGTGAGATGCCTCCACATCATGAGTACTTTGGCTGGTTCAACAGGGTAACTCGGAGGTTCATCCATAAGCCCGGTGCTAAGTTGACTATGTTGGTAACTTCTCCATGTCTTCTACATCTTACTGTACTTCTTAGCACGAAACCACTGTTTACAAAACATGATATATGTTACTACATTTTTTGCTTAGCACTTGCTCTCCCTATAATTTGCAATTATTACCTCCAGATCCAATTCAAAACCAACATTTATTTTATTATCGATTGGCATTGTTGATGATTTATGCATCACTAATATATGTGGGATTTCCATGTGCAGGTTTCACTTGTCAACCGTTTGTCGAGGCATCACCCAGTGGGCATGGAGGAGCACGAGGACATTACTCATGTGCTGACGGCAGTGCATCATATTGACCGTGTACAACCTCCCATCCCTGAGGCCACGAATGAGGAGGCAGCTACTCCTGTGGGCCCAAGCATTACTGAGGGCCCAAGCACGAGCACAACTCCGACCGGATGTGCCTCTCGTTCTCCTGTTGCTACCCCTCAAATTGTCCCTACTCCCGATTCCTCTCCATACACCCCACATGCATCCCCTAACTTTACCATCCCTGCATTCACCTCACATCCATCCCCTACCCTTACCATCCCTTCATCCACCCATCCATCCCCTAGCCTTACCATCCTTGCATTCACCTCACATCCATCACCTAGCCCCACCATCCCACATCCATCCCCTAGCCCCACCATCCCTCCACCCATGCTCGCCCCACCATCCCTCCACCTACGCCACATCCTTGTCATGGGTCTGACATTCGTCCACCCCTCCCACAGTCATTTCCTGAGTTGTCACCCATTCCATCCTTTGACCCGGGTCTTCATCCAACCCCACCTGAGATGCAGCAGGAGCCACCCTCCCACAGTACGTCTATTGTCCCTTCTTCAGCCATCGACCCACCCCATATTCAGCCTGAGCAGCCTGTTGGGTTACCTGCAATGGCAGAAGGTTGGCCGAAACGCATATCAAAGCCATCTCCTTGTGGGACAGGGGGGCACAAACACGGACACAAGGTTGGGCCCGAGGCATTTGACGAAGAGCATGCAAGACCTCCTCCTCGTTATACGAGACAACCTAAGGTCCAAAAAAGGTAACTCCATTGATACCTTTTGCAAAGTTTATTTTACAATTTATGAGCAACTAAAAAGCATTCTTTGTTTTGATGGTTAGTTCATTATATTCTCTGATCAAATTAAGGATATTCATGCTCAGATATTACCCTAGGAACAGTTGTACTTCCTCCTCATTTATATAACTTCAACTTATTACTATGCGTTATAATTATGAGATAGCTAGAGCATAAAGGTCTGAGGAGAGATTCAATTCTATATCATGGACCATCTTTTTGTTGGAGAATGACTCCTATAATCCAACAAAGTTCAGGACTGCTTTCAGAGTTTCTTTTTTTGGAACAAAAGACAAAATTAAAAAAAAAAAAATTTAGTTAAATTCTTCTAATGGTTAGTTTTGCAAAAATGATTCAAGGAATTGTGTTTATAAACAAGTTTCCCTTTGATCAAGTGAACTAATATATCTTCAACTAATGTGCTGTGGGTATGTGCAGAAACACGTCATTGAAACATATCATTTATTCCATTTTCTTCTATGGAACAAAAACTTAGTTCCCTGATGAAATGCAGTTTCAAAATAACCTTTTACGAATTAAGAATGGTCATAGTTTAAAATAGGTTTAAGTGCAAACCACACAACTAAAGTTTGAAATCTATAACAAAGGATCTTAAAGTAATGTCGCTCTAACTCATTTTCACTTGTTACTTTCATGAAGATGATGATGCTAAGAAAAGGCTGGAAGTAGCAACAAAATAAGCTTTCAGCACAATAAAAGCAGCAACAAAATAAAAGCAGCAACAAATTATCTGTCATATAGTTACTTTCAGCACAATAAAAGCAGCAACAATTCAACTTTTCTGATGCCAATAAGCCTGGAGAGTCCAGATTTGGTTGATTTTGAAGTGGCTGGTAATGATTCTAACTTATTCATGGTTTTCAAGTGGCTGGTAATATGGACACTGAAATCTAAAACCTTTGCCAAAGTTAGAGGGGCTGAGCCTCATGACGTTGGGGAGTATTAAAATGTGCTCTTAAGGCAAGCTATCTAAGCATTTTCTCAACTATTTTTGTTGGTGAAGCTATATCGTCTAATAACCTTATAAGTTATAACCTTTGCTAGTTTAAGGAAAATTCGGAATAAAAAGTTAAAAAGGGATTAGTGGTTGGCTGACGACAAATCTAATTATTCAGAGCTTGTTATCAAATATTCAGTGACCTGTGACCCTGTATTTCTGCATGAATTATGCTTTGGCAGACAATATGAGATTTGTTTTTTCAAATATTTTGTGGTCGGCATGAATTATGCTTTAGCAGCACTCCTATAGGGATTCTAGCTTTTTTGTTGTACTCTTGTATGCCATTCATATATCGATTTTCTGTACATGAATTATGGATTTCCTTTTTCTTTTCCCTAAACATATTTTTTACCGTGTAAGAGAGAAATATGTTGACTTGGGTCTCTTTTATTGTAATTTCTATTCCAGTGAATACTGTTGGTCTGAATGAAATGTTTCCCGTTCTGTTTTGGCCAGCATATTGGTCTCTTTAATTTGGTGTTTATTTGAGTTCAGTTCTGTGTATTTTATATAAACAGTTCTTTCACCTGTTTTGTACCTTAGCCTATGTGACTTTTTCCTGTAGGATCCAAGTTTACTTTTTACTATTTTTTGGGTTTATGCTTCCTAATTTATTTTTATTTTTGTTGAAAGGTAAAAACTGATGTTTTTGTTCTGTCAATGTTGCAGCAAATTGAACCTGTTGCTGCCAAGTTTCTGCAATTGTTCTGTGTCATACAAGGGAGTTAGCATACCAGGTATGTTAAATATCTTCCATTTTCAAAAGGCTTATAAAACACGTTTGCTTTCCATTGTTAACATTACTAGTTGCTTACCCGTGTGATGCACGGGAAAATTCAGAAAAATGTTCAAGAAATTCATTTTTTTAAATTCATCTTCCTCTAGATTGATGAAAACTATAAGATTAATTCCTAATATTCATGTACTTAAACAGCAAGTTTTAATGGTTAAATGTTGCAAATTTGATGAATCCATAATCATAGCCTTTAAAAATTCTCCATTCCAGACTTTGCAAAAGCAAATTTATGAATCTTTATTCCTCCATCAGCAAGCACAATTATTTTCCAATTAAATTGCCTTTCAAATAGTGTTTCTCATTATTGGTACATTTTGTTGTTGGAAAAGAGATATGCAAGTCAAACGTGTAGTTCATATTGCAAAGTTACATGCTACTTATAATTTCTTTCTAAATATTTAATGATTGATCTATTTAATGAGGCATGTAACATAAACTAATTCATAAAAAAAAAAAAAAAAACGTTGAATGTTACTAATAGGTATTTGCTAAACTATCTAGCCATGCAACTATATAAGTTGATCATGTATATATCGTGTGTGGGAATGTGGATACGCATACACAAAAACACAAAAAATTAAAATACAAATTCTATGTTCTTACTTCTCTGTAAAATCTAAAAGGGAATAAAAACCAGCATCAAAGTTGAATAAAAATTGTATTAGCATTCAGCAAGAACTTTCAATATCTAGCCTAATTTTTTTTCAATAGGTAGCCTAATTTACATACATTACAGCTTAGCAATTGAGAGAATGCTTCCGCTGAAACTTCTATGGCACCATCAAACCCCAAACTTATCAACATGCGCTAATAGCCTTTGAGACATTTGTGACATTTGCTCTTGACCAAAATGTTTCCTCTTTCCTTTAGATTCAATATTTCCACCATGTTCTATAATAAGTTACGTACCTACAATCATCATAGAACTCCTATTCATAACTTGAGGCAAGATTTCAAGAACTCCATAGAACTCCAGTTTATGGTTTTCTTCCATGCTATCTATGTGGGGGATTGCACCATCAGGTACACAATTCAATGTAAACATTCATATCTTGTCTAGGAAAAAAAGGCAAATAAGCTTTAGTTGAATTATTTCCCTTTAAAACGGAATTTAGATGCATGTTTGATTCAATAACTCAGGAAAAAAAAAATAATAGGAGTCTAATTGAATATATTATGTTGACACTATGACTATAAATAGAATCTATATAAGATTTCAAAAAAACTATTACGCATTTATAGCTTAATATATAAAGGAAAACAAAAACCTTGAGATAGAAGACAGGTAGCTCATCATCTTTGTTTAAGTCCCCCACATCACCATTCACATCTAGCAAATCAATATGAATTGCAAAACACAAACATAGAAAACTCATTAAATTTCCCCCAAAGCTAAAACAACAGTACAAATACAAAATAAGTTTGTCACTGAGTCCTTAACATTGAAACAGTAAGCACCAAAAATTAATAAATCAAAAAAAGCATTGAAAAAATGCACTGAGAACTCTCATTTCCACCTTCATGTTTGTGTATTAAATTGATGTTAGTTGCATTGAAAACCATACATAAAATAAAAACCCATAAACAATTTGAACCCTTTAACTGTCAATGCTCAGTATTCTTCACAGCTTACTCTTACTCTAGCAGGTTGCTTTTTAAGTAAACCCCACAACCTAGCTAATTCCACCCCACATATAAGTATCTTAGCCTAACTAATTGTGATTAAAAAAAATATTAATCAAACATACAAAAAATAATAGTATGATATATTTGCAAAGATAAAAAGATAAAGATTAATGCTTGTACAAATCTTTAAAAAAAAAATATAAAACTTGAAGTAAATGTTACTTTTTATATATTACACCCCATTACATAATATTTGAGATGGTATTGTTATAATGCAATTCATTTAAAAATCTAACTTGCCTACTAATTACATCAAAAACCAATTGGCGTCCGAAACTAATGATAAAAAGCTATCATCAGGAGCGAATGCCATAGATTAAAATTCTCTAAAAAAAAATAAAAACCTTGTCTACTAATTAAAAAAAATTTAACAATCTAACTTGCCAAGTCATCACCAACCTCTTTTTTTTATCTCCCTCTGTTTTTGCTATTTATAATTGACCATGTGTTTCCCCATTTTTTTCATCTTGTGAAGGCTTGAATGGATTGTTCTTCACTTAGGGTTTCAATTCTGAGAAACTTGTTTTAGTTCTATATTCTCTCGTACCGTGGGGATGTAATTTATTAACATTTCAATTTGAAAATTAGACACTCTACATCCAAAATGGCCACAACATGTTCATCCTCCTTGATCAAATCCAAGATGGGAAAAGAAATAAAGAATATGATACTTCTTGCTGAACTTAGTCAAGGCAGCTAGGATAGAGATAAGTTTGTTTTCTTTATAATAACAGAACCCTTGACCTGTAAAATTTTAAGCAGATTTTTTAAGCTTACATATCACTGCACCTTTTTAATCTTCACATTCTGATATATGTATTTTATAAGTGGTTATATCATTTCATCATTAGCAATATCTTCAAATTTATAATTGACAGGTAGCACTTGGCCATTCTTGTGAGCTAGCCGCTTGTAGTTTTTGCTTCAGCAAACAATTCTTTTCCAATGTCAAGGATACCCTACATATCATCCATTTTGGAGCCAAATATTATTTCAGTTATATAAACTGTTCGGCCAACAATGGAATTTCCTAGCAAAGCAATAGGCGTGTAATCCCTTTATATGGAAAGCTAAGTTGAAGTTTTCTAGAGTGGTTGAGCATTTATTTCAATTTATATCCATGAGATGGCTAAGAAGACAATCAAATAGACTCAAAGCGGGATTTTTTTTACTGTTCACTTTGGAAGGGATATGGAAGGAGGAAGAGTGTCCCAGTGCTAGAAGATTGGCTATAGACCAACCTCCTTTTTTTTTTTTTTTTTTTGGTATACAATTTCCACGTTTTTTCATCTTGTGAAGGCTTGAATGGACTGTTCTTCACTTAGGGTTCAAATTTTGAGAAGCTTTTCTGGGTTCTATATAATTTTGTATCGTGGGGATGTAATTCAGTAAAATTTCATATTAAAAAATAGACACTCTACATCCAAAATGAACAAATCCAAGACAGGAAAAGAAAAAAAGAATATGATACTTCATACTGAACTTAGTCCAGGCAGCTAGGATAGGGAAAAATTTGTTTTCTTTATATTAACAGAATCCTCGACTTGTAGAATTTTAAGCAAATTTTGGTGTTCTTTTATTATGTATACTTTATACCAAGAATAGCTCATTGCATCAAGAATTTGTAAAAAAAGAATTTTTGTAGTCTATGAAACTTAGCTTGTATGAGGTCTTTTTGGGTGTTTGAGTTTGGGCAAATGATAATTTTACAGATCTGAAAAATTATGCATATGTTTCCTAAAATTTCCTATGGATCTACGTAGAACCTTAATATTGTCCAAGATTGTTTCACATAAATTCTCCCAATAATCTTAAGCTAGAAAAATATATCTTTGGAAGCCGAGACTGTTAGAGTATGCTGAAGCAGAAATTTATAATCGAGAGTTTATTAAATTTAGCTTTCCATATAAAGGGATTACACGCCTATATTCTTTTGGTTAAATTTAGCTTTTCGAAACTGTTGAGCCAAATATTCTTTTGGTTACATAAACTATTCGGCCATAAGTTTTTTCCAATGTCAATGATACTCTATGAGAATATGCTTACAAATAAAAGTCCATCATCAGTTCATTCTTTAATTAGAGAAGTAGATAGACTTAAACAAATAAAAGTCCATCATCAAAGAATGAAAAATCTATCCAAAACTCAATCAAATCAAATCAAGATTATAGAGAGATACAGCAAGTACAACAGGGACTCTACCCTCACACATGCAACAATGAAAACAATAGAGTTAGTTCGTGTGATATGTAGCTGGCTTTGTACCTGATGAACTCAACCAACAGTTCTTTTGCAGTTATCATGAATGTGTTCAATGCAATATTTTTATGTCTTTGTACAAACACACGGGTTTGTATAAACAAAATTTCGTACACACTCAACCATAATCAGGGGATACATTGCTTCCCATTGCTAACAAAATTTACTGGGGACACATTCACCAAGATATCAAAATCATATAAAACACACCCAACAACTAAAATCAATGTTTCTATGTTTTTACACAAGTGCATAACCAATGTGTTAAACAATAAAAAATAAAAGAGTCATACCTGGTGTTGAAGATGCTTATACTCTTCTTCTAATAGTTCCATCTCCTCATCTCCATTGTTAGCTTCGGCTTCATCTCCCTCTCCTCATTCACTTTCTCTTTCTTTGTATTCAGACTCAGCTTCTTCTTTTTCATGCTCCAACTACATCATAAATGCTCAATTAACAACTCGGTTGCTACAAGAGAATCTGGGATTTAGAGATACCTAAACTAAATCATCCCAGTATTAATATACTCTGAGGAGAGGGAAAGAGGAAGGAGGGAAGACAGAGAGATTGCCATTATAGGCTTGCGCTAGCAAGTTAAAGGGTTGCCGTTGAAGAATTGTAATAGTTGGAAAATTGAAACGTTGATGAAGGGTTGTTTTTCTCAAACCATGGAACACGGTAGACCAAAATGTGGGAAGACAGAAAGCTTTGCCGATTAAATTTGAAACTGTGAAACACAAAAGTCAGGCTTGGGTTTATGTTGTAACCGCGAAAAAAAATTAGGTTTGACAGAGGGATTTAGTTGAAAAGGCTTTGGGTTTGGACTTGGGCTCTATAGTGAAATTAAATGCATAAGAAGTGGGATAAGGCTGGAAATAATTTTAGTTTTATTAGTATTTTAAAATTAGTAAAAATTATTTTAAAATTGAATGAAAAATTTAGAAAAGAGGTTGGGAATGACATGGTTGCTGACGTGGCTCAATGTGAACATAGCAACATTAATTGCTACGCTTCAACTTTTAGTAATATATAGATTGGTAAAAATTATTTTAAAATTGAATGAAAAATTCAGAAAAGAGGTTGGGAATGACATGGTTGCTGACATGGCTCAATGTGAACATAACAACATTAATTGCTACGCTTCAACTTTTAGTAATATATAGATATAGATTGAATGAAAAATTCAGAAAAGTGGTTGGGAATGATATGGTTGCTGACGTGGCTCAATGTGAACATAGCAACTTTAATTGCTACGCTTCAAGTTTTAGTAATATATAGATTAGTTTCTCTAGTCCCTCATATTTTTTTCATTTAAAACTCTGTAGAATTGTCATGAGTTTGAGAGATTCAGCACATACTTGCCTGATCTAAAGGTTGCTGTCTTCTACGGTGGTGTCAACATCAAAGTTCACAAGGATTTGCTGAAAAATGAATGCCCTCATATTGTTGTTGGAACGCCTGGAAGAATATTGGCACTGGCAAGAGAGAAGGACCTTTCTTTGAAGAACGTGAGGCATTTTATTCTGGATGAATGTGACAAGATGCTTGACTCACTTGGTATAAGATATAACCACCCTCTAACCTTGATTTGATTAAATTGATTGTTTCAATGTCAAGTTTGTCTGGTATTAATGGGATTAACTTTAATCATTGTATGATTTATACTTTATGCAGACATGAGGAGGGATGTGCAGGAGATCTTCAAGATGACTCCTCATGATAAACAAGTAATGATGTTTTCTGCAACACTCAGCAAAGAAATCCGCCCAGTTTGCAAGAGATTTATGCAATAAGTAATGTTCCATGGCCAGTACTACTTGAATTTAGAAGTCTATTTTTCATTATGCCCACTTTCTCTGAGAGTGAAGTTATAGAAATTAGAAGTTTGGTGGTTCCGTCACTGTTAGCTTGTTATTGGCGTTGTGTTATATCCAGTCATTTTATGGGGAGGTTTGAGTAACAAGGTGGCAAATGTTTAGGTGGTCCCAAAATCATATGGGATTAGTGTCTTCTTGTTTTGCACTTATTTTTCGTACGCTTATAATCTTTGTACTTTATGAGTATGGGTGTTGGGTGTGTGCTTTGACTTTCAAGTGAGGGGGATAGGGGAGGATGGTTATCTTCGTGGATTTTGCTGTCAGTTTCACAGTAGATTTCTGTGAATGCCAATGGAAAAAGTGGAAATCGTTTAGGGAAAGTCAGTAGAACTGAATCCAGCCACTGGGGGTATAAGCTACAACAACAACAACAAAGCCTTAGTCCCAAATTTTGAGGTTGGCTATGGATCCTCAACAGATAAGCACAAGGGAATAAGTCTATTTTACCATTTTCTTTATGAATTTTTAGGGAATCTTACTGCCCGTTGGAGATTTTGAATGACATGTTCCCTTTTTTATTTGCATATGCATATTATGACACGTTGGTCTGTGGAGATATGATAGTAGTTGTCTTTTGTGGGTGCTATCACTTTTTTGGTTGAACCATTATGTAGGGTCTGTAAGAAAATTAATTTTCCGTGGTTGGAGTTTTGTTATGAAAGTATTAAAGAAATACTCAAAACTAGGCTCTATCTTGCCTCCCACAAGGTTTATCATGTCTCAACTATTTTCTTGTCTACGCCACTTTTTGAGAAGTGAAATATATCTTTTTGCTCCTAGAGTTTTGATCTGTGAAATGGTTATGTTTCACAAGGTATTTGGTGGAGAAGCTAGGATTTCAAGTTTGAAAAAGTTGTTCCCACTGATGGAAACCTTGTGGTCGCTGAGAAGTTGAGGTTGAGTTTTGCATTGACGTGGCTTCTTCATTATAAATACGCTTGTCTTTTGCACCTATTTCAGTGGAGTTCTTGCCTTATAGGAACTTGGATTGTGAAAATCTTAGTCAAATATCAATGTCTTGTCTTGACTTTCCCATGTGATTGGATGGTTCATTTTCAATATTGTTTTTTGATAAGTAGGGAGAGGTTTTTACTAAATTTTTACTAAATTATGAATAAAATATTTGCACCTGTTAACTAACCTTAGGCTCTTGATTGCTTAATTTTTATCAAAATTGCCTTCTTTTATTTGGAAAATGCTCCCTGTTTTGTTACTATTTGTTTTTTTAAGATTATAGAATGTGTCTCATCTTCTGGGAAAGAATTTTGGCAAGAAGTTATTTATTTGATGCTTGTGGTGCCAGGTACAAGCTGATAGGATTAATCTTCCATGTATGCTGGTTACTATTTGTCTTTTTAAGATTATAGAATGTGTCTCATCTTATGGGAAAGAATTTGGCAAGAAGTTATTTATTTTATGCTTGTGGTGCCAGGTACTAGCTGATAGGATTAATCTTCCATGTATGCTGGTCAAAGGAAGCTACTACACTGGCAGTGATGATGGAGCTGTGAACTTCATCAAAATTGATGATGGAAGGTGATAACCTCCAGTCATGATGTTTCAATTCTTCAAATATAAAATTTTCTGAGGATTAAGATAAAGTTTTTTTTTGTGTGTGTTTGTGTGTGTGTGTGTGTGTGTTGTGGGCACTTGAAATTGGTATCACATATGTTATGCATGTTTTGTTTTTTGTTATTACGTTTTTGTTATAGTAGTTAAACCCATAACGCTGTGTCAAACTTGAACAAGAGTGACTGTGTAAGGTGCAGGTAAAATCTTTAGGGTGGTTTTGGGGGGGTTGTACCTGGGACAAGGGATGAAGCCCATGTTCATTGGGGTGGGGGTGGCAGAGGGCTAACAGCCGTGTGACTGCTACTCTCTATTTTGTACCCAATTGTGCTTTAGGGTCAAAACAGAAAAAAAAAGGGGTAAATGAAGCAGCATATGCATCCAAATACAAGCTAACATCTAGATTTTGGATAGTAGCTGCACACCTTTTAGGATGGTCCCTTCAAAATTACTATTGACATTACTTCTTTGATACATGCTGCTGCTGTTTCTCATACAGTACAAAGCACCAATAAATATTTCTGCCAAAGTTACATTCATCTGCCAGTTGTATATTTTTACTGCAGTGATTCGGGTTCAGATTTTTTACTCTTCTTAAGTTGTTCGATTTGAACTTTTGATTTCAAAAGGTGTAAGCTCTATGTTTTCCATTTTCCCGAGAAATTGGGATATGGCAATTTTTTAGACATCAGATGAAGTAGGAAACTTTATAATGATAAATTACCACTTGCTCCAAAATTATAAGCTGTTAGGAAATGGTAAATTAAATCATTATTCTAACCTCCTTCTCACATCTTAGGACCAAGCTCTAATACCATAATAAATTACCATTTGTTCTAAAAGTTTTAGTTGTTTGGAAAGAATGAATTTAATCATTTAACCATTAAGAACTCGTTAGGACTGAAATTTTCCAGGGTATCTACACTATTTTTTTTTCTTGCTAGTTCTTCAAATTGCTTTTGCTAAACTTTAGTAGATTCATTTGTAAAACACAGAATTTCATTGTCATTAACTGAAGCCATTGAATTGAAGTTGAAAAAACATGCGCCAAAAGTTGTTGAAGGTGTTCTCTTGCAATAATTTCCTGACATAATCAGAAGTTGAAGAGAATTTTTTACAAATTTAATGTGCCATATATTCTTAATGATGCCATATATATATATATATATATATTTTTTTTTTTTTTCGGGTGTTCACTAGCAGTGTCTTTCCAGGACAATTGAGATGATTAATGATGCTTGGGATCTGATGGAACCATATTTGTGGAGTGAATATTATAACCTCTCAAGTCTACTTTCACAGGAGGCCAAAATTGGATTTCTCAAATCCTTTGTTTGCTATTCACCTGAAGCAAGTGGTGATCCATTTCGCTGTTGCATATCAGTCAGAAATATCAGTTTGCATTCATCTAGTCGACCAAGGAAGACTGTTTCTCTGCATGAGGGTACTTTAAAGAAGTCTTTTGAAAGTTGTGGTCAAATATTGCGTAATCTGGATGAGTCAAAGAAGTGGTTTGTTCACCAACTGACCCTGAGTACTTTGTTAGTAGTGAGCAACTACGTTCCTGAGTCAGTCTCATTAACAATAGAAAGTGGTGGGGTTACTCGTACTGCAATCCTTTCAGAGGTTTGTGATGTAATATCTTGTAGCTTATGTATCTTAGTTTGAGTATGGAGTCCTGTACTGCCTCATATTTTCTTTACGTTTATTGAGCATGGTGATTACTCTAATAAATTTTGTGTCTCCATCTTTAATAGGTGGGAACTTCCTTTCATCATATTGATCCTTCACATGACCTGGGTCTGGAAATCCATATGCACGGATTGAAAGCAGTAGATTTGAAGTTCCATCGTACTGAAATTTTTTTTGCAATGGGTAAGTTCAGTGGGTCCAAGTTTTCACTGTCTGAAACTGTGACCTTTTATCCAGATTTGTCAAATGGTAGTTGATATAATCTGCCAAGTTTCCAACACAACGTTTCTAGTCTTGTTTTCCATTTTCATTGACATTGTTTTTTCCATTTAAATTGGATATTGCAGCTCAGACAGAAAATAGCTTCAGCCACCTCAGCCATCACATCTGTTTTTGGGCAATGAAAAGAAAGGTATTAATCAATATACATTATACACACTTATTGGCAGATTATATGCTTTATTATGTATTGATTTTGATAAACTGCTTAATGCAAGAACAATCAAACTGTGAGCATTTGCCTTTTACACTAGAAGAAAACATTGTGTAGTTGAAGAAGTGGTAGAGGTAATCAGAATTTACAATGCTGCATTTAAATCCTTTGAAGCATGTAGCATATTGGCCCTTGTGGTGAACTGAGTCAAACAGTTCAAGTAGCATAATTGTAAGTGTTGATTAAGTTTCTTATATGCAGGAAATTTAGGAAGCTGCTGAGAAAGGAGAACTCAATGAAGTGTCGTAATTATCATTTTATCGCCTTGATGTAGCTAGACAGGATGTAAGTTGGTCTTTTGTTGTCTTTAAGTTTTGTGCTTTTCCTCTTATGCAATGTTGTTAGTATCAAGAATGTAAATGCTTGTAATCACTGATTACTGTGATGTTCAAATTTAATGGCTGCCGCTATAAATTCATCTGTAGGTGTAGGAGTATTTATTGCTTTTCAGCATCAGTTTCTCTGAGTCTCAATATTTTGTACTAAAGGCCTATACTTCTTTTGCTTGATAGAGAGACAAGGAATAAGTCAGTTTGAGAGAGACATTGTTTACATGCTTTTCTAGACTTCTTTTTCTTGATAGAGACAAGCTCCATATTCTTGGACCTCATAGGTAGGGTCCAAGGGAACTGATGAAAAGGCTGATGAGGTTCTAAAGTAGGATATTTTGGATTGTTGGACTCCAGAAAATCACTATCGATGGACTGCATCTAAATGGTAACCATTTCTAGATGTAGACCACCGATAGTGATTATCTAGAGTCCAACAATCCAGAATATCCGACTTTAGAACCTCATTAGCCGTTTCATCAGTTCCCTTGGACCCTACCTATGAGGTCCAAGAATATGGAGCTTCAAGGTGCTGAAGGTGTAGAAACAGCTCTACAGTTGGCAAGGAAATGGGGTGAGGAGAAGATAAAAATTCCTAAAGTTGAGGGGACAGTCAGATAGGGAAATGCATTAATGAAAGAATAATTTAAATCAAGTTGAAGGAGTGAAATAAGTTGAGGGAGGCCTAAAACAATATGGATAGATTCAGCTAAGGTTGTTGCAATAAACGTACCTTCATTTTAATTGAAGGAGATTCAGCTAAGGCTGTTGCAGTAAGTTGTCATGTCATTGTGCAGAGTATTTTAGCATTAAAGTTAGCTCTATTGGGTTTCACTTCGTATGATTTTTGACGTTATTCATTCTATTACAGTTGGCTGGGCTTGCTGCTGTGGGTCGAGATTACTATGGTGTGTTCCCATTGAGAGGTAAAGCTGTGTTTAACGGCCATGGCATATCAATATAAAATGAAGGAAAGCTGGGTTTTTTTATTTATTTATTTTTTTTATTTTTTACTTTTTATTTTGATTCTTAGTGGGAAAGATTCAAGACCCATAATTTATTTTTTGTCAAAGATTTTATTTGTTCAGAAAGTCTAACCCAGAATTCAGTGGACCTAGAAGAACTGAAGGAACTATCACTAAATTTTACCTTTGGCTTAGAACTGAGTTGGCTCAGCCGAGTCACTGTACAATTATTAGTTGGACATTTCTTTTTCATAGGTGTGTTTTTCTGCCACTGGCGTAGGGGCCAAATGGCACACTCGTTAACCCTTCAAGGGAGTGGTCAGGCTTCACATTCTGAGAGTGTCATTCATTTTGGCAAACTGCATAAAATAGTTGTAAAAAAGAAGAAGCAAAAAAAGTATATTAAAATTTAGCTCAATATTATTGGAAGGATTATAGAAAGGCATTTTTATTAATTCAATTTAGGGGGAAAAAAACATTAAACCGTAGAAGAAGTTTTGTTTCCTATTCTATCAGAAATTGGCAACGGTTTTAGCTCAAGTAAAACCTCCTCACCTTATAAGTTCTAGGTGGAAGTTATGGCCTTGGGTTCAAGACCCATTGTGTGCATGTGTTACTTACCAATAAAAAAATAAATAAATGGTGATTGTTTTAGCTTGTTACATAAATTATGCCTAAGCACATTGACCGTGTACAACCTCCCTTCATTGGGACACAATTATCATTTTATACCATGCTTGAGATGAACGTGCCTCGTGTCACTGTGTAAAGCCGATTCTAGTTCAAGATGCAGTTTTTGTGAACAATCTTATTATTACATTTTGAATTTACTAATGACCTGTTTGATTTCAAGGAGGAAAAGATGATGCAAGTGCTAGGTATGTCTATACGCGGATTTCTCCAATCACGCGGTTTCTGTTCCATATGGATGATGATGACCTTCTTGACTACCTGAATGAAGATGGGCAATCAATTGAACGAACTTGGTATGTTTCTCCCCAGTCTTCTATCTATTTCGTAGAAGGGATTTTAGCATTTTGTATGACGACTCCTATGTATAAATAAGGCTTATACTTTACTTTTTTTGGTTATTTTAGGTACATGCTAATTATACCAACGGTTCTTGTCAATGGTAGTGAAGGAATTGGGACTGGTTGGAGCTCTTACAATTATTACAACCCAAAGAGACATAATAGCAAATGTTAGGCGCTTGTTGAATGGTGATGCTATGGAGCCTATGGATCCATGGTATAAATGGTTTAAAGGAACTATTGAGAATGCAAAGATCCCTTCATTGAGGTAAATTTGCTCAAGTCCTTGAGAATTATGTTATCCACCACAATGTGAATTAGACTGTACCCAGTTTCTCATGAAAAGTAATGCTGGCTGCAGGATGTTGGTATGATTTGTGATGACTTAACAGTAGAGTTTGACGTCTTCTTGACCCCTGAGTACTTGATTAGGGTCACTGAAGAGGGTTTGCTGAAGAAATTTAAACTAACCACTACAATTAGCACAACTAATATGCACCTATTTGACCCAAGAGGCATGATTAAGAAGTATGACAACCCGGAGCAAAGTATGTGACAGAAATTGGAGTTCTTTTCATTGATTTTCCAATATAATTTCCATGATAACGCACTTACTGTTTGTGATTTTCCTCCTGCAGTTCTTGAAGATATCTTTCTCCCCATTTAGGACTTCAATTTTATGAGAAAAGAAAGGTGAGCTCACTTACGCTTATAGCAAAAGAGTAGAATTGATAGTCAATAATTAAAAGAAGCCATTTCTTAGGGAAACAATTATTAATTGCAATTTTTGTATTTTGTGCAGAAATTCACATAGAACAAACGTGAAATGGAGTTGTTGAAGTTGGAAAACAACGTTAGGTTTATCCTTGCAGTTGTGAAGGGAGAGATCATTGTAAGTAATAGGAAGAGAGCTGATCTGTATGTTGAGCTGCAAACAAAAGGTTTCACTCCTTTTCCAAAGAAAGCTAAAGCTGTTGAGCCAGAAGTTGCTGCTGCAACTGATGATACAGAAGAAACAGAAGTTCAGAAAGAAAATGAGAGGCAAAGCAAGGGGTGAAGCTGCTATGGTCTCTACTAGACAAGCATGTGCTTACAACCCACAGAAGAACAACAATAAGAAGGCAAATAATGCAGAATCTGTTGCAGAAGCTGTCTCGTCATCTATGGCTGCATTGGTGGATTGGTAAGTGTCAAACATTTGTATGTTTATTATAACTTATTGTTTTGTTTGAGAAATTGTGTTTCTATTATTCTTCATAAAATCAATTCGAAGAGAACAAAATACTGTAATGTTCAAAGGAGGTTAAAAATTTTCCATGTTAACATTTTGCTCATCATTTGACAGGACACAGGTGACTCTCTCTCGCTCTCTGTCTGAACTGTCTCTCTCCGTAGCATCTCAACTCTCATTCTCTCAACTGCTCCATCTGCCTTCTTTTTCGTTCTATTCTGTTTTTCTTTCCTCTAGGCTCTAGTTTCCATCATTTACAATGTAACAAATCTTCTATGTGAATAATAATTGCAGACAGCAGACTAGACAATCACGTATATCAGTGTATGATTAAAATCTTCTGTAGAATCTCTACAAAAGCAAGTGGGTAGGTGTGGGCGCAAGCGGTTGGTGTCTACAGTAGGTTGTAGCCGTGTTGGCCCAGTGTAGCATTCTCGCAATTCCACTTTTCGAGGTACTTTTTCTTTCATCTTTTTATAATTTGACTTTTCTTTATCATAAATTTATTTGTTATTAAAATAATCCATATATCATATAACATTATATGTACCAATTAAAATATAATACTATTTATCATTGATTATTAAATTGTATGTGTACTTATCAAAAAAAAAAAAAAAACATTATTAAATTGTATGTGCATTGCTATTTTTAATTTTATATGTAGTATGGATGTAATTAATTTGACAGTGCCTAATGTTTCTCTTTCTTTCTTGATTGTACTTCTTTTCCGGTTCAAGTGAGTTTATCATTAAAAAAATATTGATGTAATTAATATATACAAAGAGAAAAAATAATTAGCTGTCTAATTTTATGTGTGGCCCCCCAAAGATAAATTTATGGCTCTGCCACTGGGATATAACACCGTCAAACCACCAACAGTAAGTCAACAATGATATTGGATTTAAGGTGACAGCCTAAGTTTCCAAACCTTCACTCATAGCTCACAAAGTCAGATGTGTATCAATGAGATGAATGGAAAAAAATTTCTCTCACTAGGATGATAATGCTGAGAGAAATTGAGAAGATATGTTGAGAATGTTTTAGACTTACTCTTTGTAGATAAACAGCTGACTGCTGCTTGGTGCACCCCACTATGAAAAATATGCATTTACAGGCGTTTATGGTGCCTTTTAATCTTCATGTGTAGGTATTCTTGCATGTTTGGATGGGTATATGAATATAGCAATGAAGCAAACATAAAAAAATGTCAAAGGGCGGTTGAAAAATAACTATGAATATGCTTTCGTTTGAGAACAATGGTAATTAAGCATTGTCTTGTTGTTTTACTATTATTATTCATCTCTCTTTTTTTGGTCCACCCCATATTCTCTTGGACAAACAATGATTGGGATATCTATTCTGATGCAGTTCTCTACGTTAGTATACATAGTGTACACTGGCAGACTAGGATTGCTTTTGAACTTTTATCATCAACTCATGTAGATCATCTGCGGTCATGCATTTGATGTAAAATATTGTGGATTTTGGAAATGCACATTTTACTGCTTGGCAGCTTCTTATTTTTGTGGCATATACAGCAAAAGGTCCGACGCTTTCTTTGTTCATTTTATATTCCCTTGCCGGTTTATATTTATAGAAATCGGTATGACCATGTGTAAGTTTAGGTTTCCGCTTGTCACTGCACATTGTGGAATAGGTTTGTGGCTGTTGAATATTTATTCGTCAGCCATGTAGAATTACACAGCTGTGTTGCTTCAGAAGTTGTTCATGGTTTATTAATTCTTCATCATTCCATGGCCTTGAAACATTTTGTGGTCTGCATTTTTGCAGGGACTGGGCTGGCTAGAATGAGACAGAGGGACTTGATTAAATGATATGTGGCGCAGCAGAATGAGAAAAATAACTACTGGGCTGGCTGGGCTGGCTGCTGCTCCAATAAGTGAATCATTTTTGTAATTTGTTGTCACTTATGTCAGTGGTGCATCTCCTTGAGTCTTAATCTATATCGTTGTGAAATTGTTGAGTTTCAAGCTGTTAAATTGTAACAATTTTTTTGTTTTGTTTGCTGAAGTGTTAATTGTAACAGTTTCTTCAATCTTTTAGTACTATAAGCACCTATGTGGGAACCTCAATGTAGGAAAAAGTTGGTATTTGATTAAAGTATAGGCATTATTTCTAAATTTTATGCTTGCATTGTGGGTTTGAATAGACTAAATTGGGTCAAATGGAAAAAAGTGGACCAAATGGAGAGAATACGACCAAATAGGAACAAGGTAAACCGAATAGGACTGAAGTGGACAGACTGGACCGAATAGGACCAATGTAGACTGAATAAGACATAATGGACAAAATGTACTGAATAAGATCAAATGGTCTGAATAGGACTAAAGTGGATCAAAGTGAATAGATTGGATCGAATAGGACGAAATAGGACAAAATAGGACCAAACTACGCATAATAGACTGAATAGAACCAAATTGGATAGAATTGACTGAAGAGGACAACATAGGACCAATGTGGACCGAATAGAGCCAATGTGGACTGAATGGACCGAATTAGTCCGAAGTAGATAGAATAAGGGCCAATGTGAACTGAAAGGACCAAATTAAACAGAAGTTGATTAAATAAGACCGAATGACGTGAATTGGACCAAATTGGACTGAAGATAACAAAATGGACCAAATAGAACCAATATGGACTGAATAAGACTTTTCAATATTTATCTTTTTTATTGCATTTTTAGGGCTCATATTTCTAATTTCTAATGTTTATTTTAGTTTTTTTTTTTTTGCTTTTTTTTTTTTTTTTTTTAACTCAAAACTAAAGAGTTTAGCTCAAATTTAATAAAATTTCATACGTTTTAACTCAAAAATGAAGAGGAAAAATTTTTTTTTTGAGCTAAACATGAAAAGAAAACTAACAAAAATAATCAATTTAAGGCCCAATTAGTCTAAAATGACTAAAGGAGGACCGAACTTGACTGAGTGGACCAAAATAGACTTAATTGGACCAAATTAAAATTATTTAATTTTTAGACAAAACAAATTATCTTCAAAAAAATTATAAATTATATTAAAATACAAAATAATAATTTATTCTCATATATCACGTGGATGAACAACTAGTTTTGAAAACAAAACTTGACAAAACACATGACTACATAAGAATTATATCAAACAAGGCAAGACACGGGTAAAGCAATTTCCTGACAAGTTTACAATCTATGAAGCAATGATTTATTACGATTTTGGAAATTGAAAATGCATATAGAAAAATATTAATACAATATCAAAGTCAGGTCATATCATGGGTTTGTGAATTGCTATTAACATCATCATCTTGTATGTTTTGGCCTAAGATAGCAATGTCACCACCTATTACAACATCCTGAACGAACAATCCTTCAAAAAAATTCCAAGCACTGACCAGAACCTCTCTGAATAATACCGTACCACTTTAAATTTGATGTATTTTGCCTGTATCCAAGTTAAACCCACGATGCATAACTCATCACACACCCAATATGCAAAAGACAAGAAATAGATAATAGAATAAAAGGTTCTGTAAGTGGTTCACATGTAACAAATTTAAATTTCTAATAAACCTTATAGTACTTGATAGACCACCCACTTGCATTGCCCGTCAAATTGTGCTTCCATGACTCGTACTCAGACATGGTATAAAATGATAATTGTGTCCCATTTTTGTGAGTTGCCTGCAAAGATGATAAATGATTATTTTCCTTGAAGAAACATTCCACTTATAGTGAAGTTGTGCTAATATTTGAAATAGTTAACTGAAAAGACCAACCTTCACAATAGGAGTGGTAAACTCAATTAAAGTATAAGCCTGGAACTTTTAACAGTGATGGCCAATAAGAAAGAATAAAATTGATCCTGTTGCCCTTTGATGTGGGAATCATCATGATCTTGTACAAGAATTATAGTTGAATGGTTTTAGACCCCTTAAAACACAACCAGATTGGTTAGCCTAGATTAATTAGCCAAGTTGTTACTTAGTCAAATTATGCAATTCTAGGTTAAAGCAATCAAACAATCATATCAAGATATAAAGCAGCGGAAAATAAATGAACACAAGATATGATGACCCAGGAAACCACACAGTAAAAACCTGGGGAGGATTTGACCTAGCTATCCTCAAGGTAAACCTAAATCCACTATGCGAAAGAATTGAAGTTCATACAGAAGGACTACAAGCTCCCCGCTTGACTTCCTAATGCTACCCACCAGTAGAACTTACTGACACGATCACGTGCAAGCTCCGAATCCACAGACTCCTTCTTTCTTGGATTCTTCAATCAGCTACAAGCACCCTCGCTTGATTATCTTTAAGTTTCAATGGTAGCAACCAAGTTGATCATCAAGATGTAGATAATATCTCCAACTTGAAAACCCTAAGTTTTGTGTAAAGGAAAACTCCTCAAAGATCTCACAAGAGATTTACACAAAACAGTAATGTATGAGCAATAATACAATTGGAGCAACACTCAAAAACGTGGCTAGGGTTTTGTTTATATACCTAGGGTAAAAACATAAAACCCTAAACGTTTAATGAAGTAGGGCTGAGTTGGAAATTCTGCAGAAAAATCAACCTGTGCGATTTTCGATCGATCGAGTCTATTCTTAGACTCGATCGATCGAGCCAGGCCGAAAGTCCCAAGTACTTCTGCAGCCACTCGATTCCAACTTTACAATAATAAACCAACTTTGAGCCAGCCTAGACAAGACTAAATACATTGTTTTGATCATGGTTTGCCAACATTACAAATTAGAGTTCTAAATACATAAAATCCTAAGACCTTAGAACCTAACAAACTCCCCCTTTGGCAATCCGTGACAAAACCCTAATTAAAAGCTCAAAGTTTTACAAGTAAAAAGCCTTTTACAAAGAAATGCTCATAAATTTCAAATTCAGTCTAACTACTATCCATCGGTTGCAAGTGTAGACAGCAGCTTAGTTGAATCAACCTGTATATTCCTGAAATACTCAACAAACGCATAAACGCATGTGTGACAGAAAAGAGTAAAACAACAAGTATAACATTCTTGTAAGATTCACACAACACACAATAAAGACATATATAAATGATCAACTCATAAATATAAATCAATAAGCAGTGAATCACAAATCAACAAGAATCAATATAAAATATATCAATACTCCCCCTAACATGAATATCCCAAAAAAAAATATACAAAGTGAAGCACCTAAATACAATCTAAAAAACTCCACAAGTAACAAAAATCTCCCCCTAACAACAAAAACCCTCTACAAGACAAAACTCCACTCCCCCTTTTTATGACGGAATGCCAAAGAGCAATCATGAGTCGCCATCAAAAGGAGGTGGTGAAGGTGAATGAAGATGCGCTAAATCGGCTCGGAGAGCACGAATCTCATCTAGTAAGTCCACTAAAATCTGACCCTGAGCCGCCTGAACGGTCACGACAGTCTCCAGAGTACGACGAACATCAAAGTCAGTCGAAGGAGGTGGAGGAACATCAGTAGCAGCAGCATCATCACCAACTGGATCAGGAACATCCTCACCAGCAGCACCTGTAGAAGAAGAAGGAGGAGGAGCGCTACTAGACGGCTCGGACCTAGGGTGTTTAGAACCAGCTCGAAGATGAGCGGCCCTCTGTCTAAGAAAAGACGCACTTATGGGAGCTATCACATGAACAGGCTCAGAGGAAGGGAAGTCACGAAGATCAAGATGGAGCAAAATCCTATGAATGAAAATAGGATGAACAAGAGCATTAGAAGAAGATGAACTCCTATAAACATCGTTCAAAGAACGAAGAAAGAGATGGGGAAAACTAATAGGAGCATCAGTAACCAGAGCGTACAAAAATACACACCTCTCAAGAGGAATGGTGTGCACATGAGAAATGGGCCAGATGGAATGACAAGCTATCCTAAAGAACAGATAGTGCAACCCGGAGAGCTCAGCAGAAGTGATTCTAGGATCAGAACCCTACTGGACAGAAGTCCTAGTGATGTAAGATAAAACATCGCTTAGCTCGGGAGACTCGTCATAAAGATAGACAGGATCCCTAACCAACGGTACCCCTAGAGCAGCAACCACTACCTGAGGAGTAATGGTGTACCCTACACCTTGTATCCAACTCTTTACTAAAGTGTTGGAATCATAGACGTGGATAGAGATGTTCGAATAGAACTCTCTAATCAAGGCAGACGGTGGAGGAGGATCAGAAATGTCTAACAAAGGTAACCAGCCCCGACGCTTAAAGTTCGCCCTAATGGCAGGATCTAGCTCATCTAACAAAACAGAACGCTCAGCCCAAATCTTCCTCTTAAGGTTAAGCTTCTCAAAAAGATCTTGGTTTTCCTCACTCGGAAACCTCTCACGGTCAAAGGAGGGAGGGGATGGAGAGGAAGAGGGAATGGACCTACGGGCTCTAGTCTTCCTAGGCATGATGCTAAGGAAAGGACAGAGACACAAAAGAGAAAACCAAAAAGACACAAGAAAACAGAACCAAGGGCAGACTGCAAATTAGCAACAAAAAAAAATAGAATGAAAATCTATATGATGCATGAACAGATATAATTCCATGATGCATGTACTAATGCAGTGAGCAAATAAGTTTAATTGAGATTAAATTGACAAAATTGGCCTGAGCAGGGAATTTTCTTAACAAAAAACCCCAAAAATTGAACACCACTTGAAAATTTTTAAAAACAAAATGATGAATTGAGCATTATAAAACACAACACATAGATTATAATGCTTAATTTCATCAGTACAACAAGCCAATTGCATCAAATTCTACTCAATTTAACAAAATCCCCAATTCGGATCAATTAGGAACCCTAGATTTTTCAATTTCACACCAAACTCAAAATTGATCAAATTAAACTATTTAGATCATGTCTATAGCATGTCCCCACAAAAACCCATCGATCAATTGCATAAAATATGGCGTGAATCAAAGGAAAATTCCAAAATAGCAAATTGCGAAAATCGCCCCTAAATGCATGAATATATGCATGAAATGATGAAAATAAAATAAAAAAGAAGGGCAAAAGTGTCTTACCGGCTTGAGGAGAGAGAGATTTTGCAAAAACAACGGAGGAAAACGACAAAAATCTCTAGGTGGAGCCTTGCCAACGCGGAGAGAGAGAAGAAAAAGTTTGAAAAGATGAATAGGAACTTTGAAAAAGTCAGAACTGAACATTTTTAAAAAGCTTTTTCACGATATTCGATTGATCGAAAAATACATTCGATCGATCGAATGAAACAGTCATTTTAGAACAAACTAAGGCACTTTTTCGATCGATCGAAAAACAAACTGGATCGATCGAAATGGGCAGAGGCTTACTAAATGTTTTTTAAAAAAAATCCAGTTTTGAAAGACACAAACCTAATTTTGAAAAACAACTCCTCAAAGCATTAAATAAGGAAAGCAAAATGCATGAGTATGAGATGAAATGCTTTTTCAAAACCCCAAATTTTTAAACCCAAATTTTGTCAAAAACAAGTTTCAATCATTCTCCCATTGAATTTTCTCAAGCAACAACAATGTTGTGCACAAATCTCAAGATATTTTCAAACTTGGTTAGTCAGACCATAAACACACACACTAGCATGTACAGTGTTTAACAAAGAGTAACTTGTGTAGTGTGTGATACTAGCAAAAACTTGAGATACATGTGAGGTGATATGTGAATAGCAATCAAACACAAAGTCTACACAATTCATCACATATAATTTCAAAGAGACTATCACCTAAAGAGTTACATCCTATAACTCCCACATCTCCTAGAACAAAAGCTTGCAATCATGTAAGTTTCTTGCATTTTTGCCTCTTATTTGTATGAGATGGCATTCAGCCTAATAGTACACACCGGTTTGAATTAAGTGAATTGGCATCAAGCCTAATAGTACACACCAGTTTTAATTTAATTTGAGACTACACCTTATGTTCTTTTTGTGCATGTGCTACACTTTCTCGAGCACAGAATCTTATGATATGCACTAAGGTGTTCATAATTGGCTAGTGAACAGTGGTGAGATGGTTATTTATGCCTTTCTCAAAAGGATCAAGTCCGACAGTCAAATAACATGTAACTTCATGATAAAGACAAAGTGATTAAGAACCATACACATCTTTCCCACACAGCATACACTACAAAGTGTCAACTAGTCAAGTGCAATAAATAAGTTCATCGAAGTTAAACAAGGTACACAAGACATGACATGTGTAAATAGATAGACCAACCTTGTTTTTCAAAAATCAAGAAACATAGTGTCAAACATAATTTTTGCTTTCTCCTTTTCTCCTTTTTTTTTTTTTTTTTTTTTTTTTTTTTTTTTTAAATTAAGAGAAAATAAATAAATCCTAGAATGAAATATATGAATGTAATGTAGTGCAAATCCTGGAACAAAACAAAAGAAAAACACAAAAACCAAAGAACAATGGTCACAGAGGAATGAGCAATGAAGCAGAAGGACCATGTCAGAAAGACTCAATTAGGTTGAGTCTTTTGCATCCAAAACATTTTAGATGCACCACGAGCATTGGAGTTCTTATTCACATTTGAGTGATTTCCAACTCCAGGATTAAAATAAAGGTTCAAAGCCTTTACCAATTCACCAATAAGTGCTATAGGATCTTGTGCTTGTGACACAGACACTTTTGGTTTGTTTGCTCTCTTAGCAGCTTGAAGCTTGTAACAGTTAGGAGGAATATGTCCAGACTTACCACAAAAATGACAAACCCAAGTAGGTTTACCATGCATCTTGTCCTTAGAAAGGGTAGGTTTAGTTTCTTTCAGATCAACCCTATTCTTCTTAGGAGGTGAAACTTCTACAGGTGGTTTAACAGTTTCACTCACAACCTCACTCACCGAAGGTTTAGAAGAAGAAGAAGGAACAAAATTTATGGAATGCGGTGTAGAGGCAAAAATGCTTTCAACATAACCTAACCCAGATTTATCAGAATGATACTTTTGAACATTCAGCATGTGATCAAGTTTAGAACTAGCAGATCTAGCAACAGATAAATCATGTTCCAAAGTTTTAACTTTATCAAGCAAAAGCATGTTCCCAGATTTAACATTGTTCAAAAGATCATTAGCATCAAACAGTTTAACAAGCAAATTTTTCTTTTAAAGCTCAAGAGAATCAATTTTCTTCAGGCCAAGTTCTACATTCATAGCATCCCTAGCAGCAATTTTGTAGAGTTTATTGTAGGCCTCTTGGAGATCTGCATCCTCAGAGAGTTCCCCATCAGAAGGGTTCTCTTCAACATATATGCTTTCATTGACTACAGCAGTAGCAGTAAAAGTAATGAAATTTCCATCCTCATCACATCCGGACTCATCATCGGAAACCTCATTATCGCTAAGGGTTACAACCATAGCTTTACCCTTAGTTCTTAAGAATGTAGGACATTCAGATTTCACATGACCATACCCTTGACAACCAAAACACTGAGGACCCAAAGAATTATTTGAAGACTGACCAACTTTTTCTTTTGGTTTTTCAAAGTTGTTAACCTTAGTGGGATCATTCTTCCTAAAATTTCTAGGTTTAGCAGTGTAAGTACCTCTTGCATTTCTATTGGTATTTCTAAGAAAGTTTTTGAAATTTTTGGCAAGATAGGCAATCTCTGTAGCAGAGAGCTCATCATCAAATCCACCACCATCAACATCATCAACTGACTTAAGAGCCATTGATTTGGATTTGTTCACTTTAGGTAGGTCAGACTCATAGGACTGAAGAGATCCTACAAGCTCATCAACAGGGATGGAGTCCACATTCTTACTTTCAGTGATGGCAGTCACTTTGGGTCTAAAGTCTTCAGTTAAGGATCTAAGTATCTTCCTAACAATTTTAGGTTGATCATAGACTTCACCCAAATTAAAAGCAGAATTGACAATATCATTTAATTTAGCATAGAATTCATCAAAAGATTCATCATCAGACATTCTAATGCTTTCAAATCTAGAAGTTAATTGTTGCAATTTATTGATCTTAACTGCCTTTGTGCCTTCATGCACAGTTTGGAGGATTTTCCTAGCAATATGAGCAACCTCAACATTAGAGATCCTCTTAAATTCCTCCATGGAAACAGCGTTGAAGATGACATTCATAACTTTGCTATTGAAGCCAGCTGCTTCTTTTTCAGAAGTTTGCCACTCACTCACAGGAGTAGTGGGTTTCACCCATCCGTACTCAACGGAATTCCAGACTCTCTCATCAATGGATTTCAGGAATACTTTCATCCTTACTTTCCAATAAGCATAGTTGTTCCCATCAAAGTGAGGATGAACAAACAGAGAGTGTCCATGCTCCATGACAACAAGGGTCAAGGATCAGCTCAGAGATCAAGAAATCTCCAACAAAAGAGCAACCCGCTCTGATACCACTTGAACGGTTTTAGACCCCTTAAAACACAACCAGATTGGTTAGCCTAGATTAATTAGCCAAGTTGTTACTTAGTCAAATTATGCAATTCTAGGTTAAAGCAATCAAACAATCATATCAAGATATAAAGCAGCGGAAAATAAATGAACACAAGATATGATGACCCAGGAAACCACACGGTAAAAACCTGGGGAGGATTTGACCTAGCTATCCTCAAGGTAAACCTGAATCCACTATGCGAAAGAATTGAAGTTCATACAGAAGAACTACAAGCTCCCCGCTTGACTTCCTAATGCTACCCACCAGTAGAACTTACTGACACGACAACGTGCAAGCTCCGAATCCACGGACTCCTTCTTTCTTGGATTCTTCAATCAGTTACAAGCACCCCCGCTTGATTATCTTTAAGCTTCAATGGTAGCAACCAAGTTGATCATCAAGATGTAGATAATATCTCCAACTTCAAAACCCTAAGTTTTGTGTAAAGGAAAACTCCTTAAAGATCTCACAAGAGATTTACACAAAACAGCAATGTATGAGCAATAATACAATTGGAGCAACACTAAAAAACGTGGCTAGGGTTTTGTTTATATACCTAGGGTAAAAACATAAAACCCTAAACGTTTAATGAAGTAGGGCTGAGTTGGAAATTCTGCAGAAAAATCAACTTGTGCGATTTTCGATCGATCGAGTCTATTCTTCGATCGATCGAGCCAGGCCGAAAGTCCCAAGTACTTTTGCAGCCACTCGATTCCAACTTTACAATAATAAACCAACTTTGAGCCAGCCTAGACAAGATTAAATACATTGTTTTGATCATAGTTTGCCAACATTACAAATTAGAGTTCTAAATACATAAAATCCTAAGACCTTAGAACCTAACGATAGTTACAATTTTATATTGGTTGAAGGTTGTCCATGGGCCTTGTAGAGAGAATTGTAAGCATAAAACAAGAACAGAACAATAAGAAAATTTTAAGGTGCACCTGATCAGTCATTATCATCAAATGACCATATCTCAAAGATTTTACATTGGTGTATTTTTTATGCTGCTGAAGTCCAACAATTTGCTTTACGTACTGAATTTCTTTATTCTCAGTGAGCTGTTTAGCGGTGGCCAGCGGTAAACAACTAGATACAAGCATATGATACTAGTCAAATTCATGGGCATTATAGTTGCCCTCTTAGCACACAAAAACATAACAAATACTAGCTATCATCGCTTTAAAGAAGCCTCCTGTTGTTGAACTTGCCAAAGTAGTAGCTACTAATGCCAAAGTAATATCATTGCTGGCATTATAGGCAAAAGGTGCACAACGCAACTAATGTAACGAGTACAATGGATAGCAAATAGTTCAATTACAACAACATTCAGCAATAAACAAAATAACAACTAAGCAAATCAATACAACATAGTTTACAATGCCATCCGAAAATCGAGTCTCTGCTCGCCTGACAAACATTAAAATACAGTCGTTAGTTTCCAAATGCGAAGAACAAAAACCAAATGAAATTCTTAGCATATTATATAAAAACAGGGAGGGCACTTGCCTAGTTCATAGCACTACCACTTGTTGAAGCCCCACGAGAAATGGGACAGCTTCTGCGGTTATGCCCCTCTTGATGACATACTTCGCATCCCTGCCTCGGTTGAATCTCCCTCAAGTCCGGATCTTCCCTCCGGCTTCCCCGTTCTCGCCGTACCCCATCCATTTCATTCCTTAATCTAGACTTCACAGGACGACCTTTGGCCCGCAACAGCTGTGGGTCAGGCACCCACCGTGCTCCGCGAACGTCCCTCCACAAGGACTCCGACTTGGGCACCATAAAATGATGTGAATATGTGTGGATCGCATTGCTCAAACTGTAACATGGGTCGATATAGCTTGTTGCATCGCGGTGCGGAGCTTTCAGAATTGTAATTGCATGTGAACAAGGGATCTTCAAGTTTTGCCACTTTCCGCAGCCACATGTCCTAGCAAATACGTGCACTTCATTACTGTGGTTTCCCCCTCCACCTCTATGGTCGTTGTACGGGGTAACCACTTGATATACACCAGTTTCATGATTAAAATGCCTCAGAGTGTGTCCTTGGGTTTTCTGCTCATTTTTGTTATAGATCTCCATTGCATAATCACTCCATAACTTACCTCTAGAGAGATCAGAAGAAATTTGTTTATGTCGATCGTGGAAATATGCAACAAGTTTGGCCCAAGTGAACTCAGCCATTGCAGCAATGGGCAAACCAAAGCACTCAGAGATATTGGTTGTCATTGCCCCGTAACGTCTTCCACCATCATGTGACTGGGTCCATTTTTCCACATCCTCACTCATTAGATATATGTGTGGCATATAGCGTGCAACATGGCGATCAGTAGGGTCTACACCCCTTAGTAAATTAATCTCGGCCTCCTTAATGGTTTGCATTATGGACTCAAATTTAGCTGCATGAGTCGCATATCCAGCTTTCAGGGCCAATGCCTTTAGAGTCGGGTCATCAAAGTGTGTGTTAAAATTGCTAGCAACATGTCGAAGGCAATATCGATGAAATACTTGTTCTGTTCCATCCTGACCTCTAGGCCATTCTTGAATGGCGCATTTGATACCTTTATGTCGATCAGAAATAATGCAAATGCCTTGGTTAGGTATGACATGCTCTATTGAAGTCCTTAGACACTCTAAAAACCACCCCCAACTAGCCCCTGACTCCTTGTCCACAACAGCAAAGGCGAGAGGTAAAACCTTTTGGTTAGCATCGGTTGTCATTGCAATCATCAATACCCCTTTGTCTTTACCATACAAATGAGTCCCATCAATACTGATCACCGCCTACAATATTAAAATGCAGCAATGTATGGAGCAATGCCCAATATACATAGCGCAGTAACGCAGTACCTTCGACTGGCCTAGGTATGGTGTGATAGTTGTACCGGGTACCCGAATCCTGATCCAAGTATGCCAATAACAACTTTCGCAACCTTTGGTAAGACTCCTCCCAATCCCCAAATATCTTAGCAATTGCCTTTTGTTTTGCGTCCCATACTTTATAGTAAGAAAGCTCATGATTATACTTAGTGTGTATGATCTCCCAGAGCTCATCAATACGAGTAGTGTGATTTTTTCGCAATTTTTCCACAATTTCTGATGCAACAAAATTAGAATCCATCATTCTACCGTCTCTATGCAAGCCAAAGGGTATACAAGTGTGTGGACCCACATAAGATGTGACCATCCATAGACCATTAAGTTTAGCCTTCATAAATGCCCTAACGTACCACTTACAATTGTCGTCAACACATGCAGCGCACAATTTAGTTGGGGTCGACCTTCGGATTCTAAAATTTCTATTATGACTTGCTGCGTATATTGTCAATGCACGCTTCACCACCTGTTTATTTGCAAAAGTCAATCCTTTACAAAAATGCATCCCATCTTCCCAAGTAGAAACAAATGGTATCGGAAGACGTGAAGGATCAACCATATTTTCCCAAGTATTTGCGTAGAATGAGTCGGCAGGAGGTCTGTAGCCAATGGTCGTATTTGTATCATGCTGGATGCCAATATCATTGTTTGCAGCACCTTCATCATGGTACTCTATATTTTCCTCTTCAAAATTGGGAACGACTTCGTGGTCATCTACATCATTCTCAAAGTCGCCTTGCTCAACCATCTCTTCGAACTCATCTACACCATCACTATTTTCACCATCATTCACAGCAGGATATTCGTCTTCGTCTTCCTCTTCTAAATGTGTCTCTTAAGGATGGAGGGTTTCACCAGTATTGGCAACATGATCTTGAAATTGGAGCATATAACTGCCCACAGCATGATCTTCGTCTTCGTCTTCCTCCTCTAAATGTGTCTCTTGAGAATGGAGGGTTTCGCCAGTATTGGCAACATGATCTTGAAATGGGAGCATATAACCTCCCATTGAAGAATCCATTGTATACCCTCCCATTGTAGTGCATCCATCATCTAGGGTTGTAAATTGTAAAGACGTAGTTGTTTCTTGCACCACCTCAGTATCAACTTCTGCACTTGCCTCCAAACTTACGTACAACTCAGTAGCATTTACTTGGGGCATTTTCTGTATCCTATTAAACATCATCTTTACATGTTTGTCTTCTTTGATCGCCATATACCCGTAATTTATCCGTTCATGAAGGACTTCTTGTGGTTAACGATAAATAATCTTGATATCATACCAAGCACGATTCAAATTCAATTCGCCCATGATTTTGCTCTTTAAATCATTCAACGTCTTCAACTTATGACGTATCATCATGTAGTAGCATTGGATACCAGGCCCTCTAAACGGGATTCCGTCAATCTCTTCAGGATTATCAAGGGGTCCACTGAAGTATACATTTATATCAATATTCTTCAAAGATTGTGAACTTATTAAAGAGTCAAGTATAGTATGTTAGTGACATATTTTATCTCTTTCATTTAACATCAATTGCAAAACTTTTTCTATCTACTCAAAATACAAAAATTACAACTTCTCACGCTACAATTGCATATACTCACCTCACATCACATACAATTCTACTGGCGTAGTCATTATCATTTCGTACTCAAACAATGAAAAAACTAAAGACAAAACTCACCCCTACTACAAAATTTTAACTCAGCTCTTACAAAAATATAAATAAAAATATCAAACCAAACAACAAAAGTAATGAGGATGTGCAAATGAATGAGTGCAATTATGTAACATCATTATTCCATATATAATTTCAATTTTTAGGTATATTAGAGTCTAATTCTAATTGGGCCCAAGAAAAATACAACTCTAGCCCCCTCCATCAAATCTGCCCAAATGAACAAGTTAATGATTATTTAGTTGTTAAAGAAATGATATATTTTTTTTACTTATTAGAAATAGGACATGAAAGTTGCATTATGTCCATTTTCCTTTGATCAACTTAATAATTATTTAAAATATATCATTATTACTAATATTTTTGACTTTATTTTTCACATAAAGTAAAATCTTATGATCATCGATTCGATTCTATGATTTACTCTATGTGGACCTCTTATAGGTCCTGTTTAGGATCTCAATTTTAATAACCTTGGTTTTACTTGTAAATTACAAATATCTACTAGAAACATATTCATATAGATAATGTTTAATAGATCATGTTTAGGATCCCAATTCTTTTATAGATCATGTTTAATTTATTCATAAATGTTTTTTAATTATAAATATCTACTAGAAAGGTATTCATATAGCTATGAAAATATTTGAAAAAGATCCAAAAAAAAAAAAAAAAAAACTTGACCAATTAATTGAATCTTAGAGGGATATTTTTTTTGTCTTTAAAGTATTAAAATGGATATTTGGATAAATATTTTTTAGTAAATTAGTAATAAACAAAACATAGCAAAAATTTTAGATGAAAAAGATTTCAAAAATTAAATATTTAAGTATAAGAAAATGTCACATTCGCCTAAAGTCCCTTAATACATTGAGTTGAACCTGTTGTCTTGGTTCCAAAATTCAAAGCCACCCTACTTGGTAGCACATGGCTGAAGCCTAAAGGTCTCAATAAGGCAATAAGCACCTTTGAATGAATATTTGGGTCAATACCATTATCCATATTACAGTGGTGAGCTTTTGCCAAATGGAACACTTGCAACCATAGGCCAGTTGATGCATTAAATCTAGTGTATAGAAAAATATTAATACATGAAAATGTTGATGTTTAATATAAATAATAAAAAATGGAACTAAAAATATTAATTATAATAATTGCATTGCTAAATATAATAATATTATAACGTTTGACTAAAATAAACAAATAATTATACTATTTATAAAAAGTATTGAGTTTTAGTTAAGTTAAAATATTTTTGTATTAATGAAATAACATAGAGCAGAGGGGTTCATTAGACATTACCAAAAAAAAAAAATACAATTATATATATAAAGTGGTATATATATATATATATATAAAGTGATATACATATATATAAACATATATATATATATATATATATATATATATATATATATATATATATATATATATATTTAAGTGGTTACTACGAACAAATATTTTTATTAGGAAATGTCATGACAAATTCAATACAAGCAACACTTTCTAAAGCAGTTATATATACACTAAACAACCAACTAGAGAGTGAGGAGACCCTTACCTGACATGGGGATGTGCAAATGTACTACTGGGATTGTATGAGAGTGAGAGGGAGAGAGAGAGACTACAATGATCGGCTTGTATGAGAGTTAAGAGGGGAGTATTGTTTTGCTCTGTAGAATGAGTATGAGAGTTGAGAGAGGAGTAATGCAGAGTGAGAGAGGATGAGTTGAGAGAGAAGCAATTTCTGTTGATAGACCAAGTAAGTGACATAAAGAAGTCAGGGGCTTAAGATGTGACCAACAGGCAGAGGGTAAAGTTACAAAAACCATGAAATCAGGCAAGCCAGCTACAGTAAAAAAATCGTGAAGCTCAGACTGTCAGTGACATGACCAGATGGGACTGGACATGACATAGTGTACATACCAAATTCGAGTTTCTGAGACTCGAGGTCTATGTGGCGTCTACGTGGAACTCGAGTCTTAGAAACTCGAGTTCCATGTGGACGCCACGTGGAATCACGCCAGGTCAAACTACAAAAACCGAGGTTCAAAGAGTCGAGGTATGAGTGCAAAATTCGAGTCTTTGAGACTCGAGATGCTACTAAATGATATAGTTTCCGAACCGGGCCAACTAACTAGATAGTTAGAGAAAAAAAAATAGTTACCTATTTCCTCCTGTCTAGCATCCCAGTGAGTTTGTTAAGAGGTTTTTTGAATACCGGTTATTTTGTTGTTGAAACTAAAAATTTATTGTTGAAAGTAATATAAATAAAGGTAAAAGTTAACTGAAATAGTACAGTAGGTTCATAAATAGTATCAAAAAGTACAGTGAAGTTATGAATAGTAGCAAAAATAAACTGAATAGTAAAATAATTTTCATTTTTCATTAGTATTTAGCAAAAATAAGCTTAACAATGAAATAATTTTTATTTAAGTTTAGTTGCTTTGCTGGATAAAGTAGTATTTTGAGTTGTTAAAAACTAAATTTTTTAGATGCTTTATACTGAGGATTTGTTTGAATACTACTTATTTTATATTGTTGAAACTGAAAATTTATTACTAAAAGTACCGTAAATAAAGATAAAAATTAGTTGAAATAGTATAATGGGTTTATAAATAGTATAAAAAAGTACTATATAATCTATAAATAATAGTAAAAATAAATTGAAGTGAAATAATTTTCATTTTTAAGTGGTATCTAAACGGAGGTTGAATGCACTAAATATATTTAAAATAATTATTCAGCAAAAATGAAAAATACTTAAGGTCTGTTTAAATATCACTTATTACTGAAAATTAAAAATTTATTGCTAAAAATATTATAATAAAATAATTTTTAAAAATATAAATACAGTCCTAAGACTCAATTTTAAAATTACATTGGTCAGATTTTGACCGAAGGAAACCCAAATGCAGACGCAACAAAAAAAAAAAAAAGAAAAGAAAAAAGAGGCGGTACGCAACCGCAAACGCACACGCAAAAGCAATTGTTTATTTTTATTTTATTTTTACTACTTTTTTGTTTTTTTTTTTTGAGAGTGTACTTTCTTTTGAAAAAGGAAGTACTGTACAACAAAGCGACAAACCAATTACCACCTACATAAAAATGTGGAATTATTGTTGAAGCAAGAAGAGTAGAGAAGCCACACTTCTGGCTCTCTGTTTCAAGTTTCAAAGTTTCAATAACTCTAAAATTTCAAGAAATGTCTATTGAAACGCCACTGCTTTTAGACACTGCTACAAATGCCGTTGACTACAAAGGCCGGCGAGTCCTCAGATCCAACTCCGGAGGTTGGAGGTCCGCATGTTTCATGATAGGTAAGAAATTAAGTCTCACCTAAATCAATTCAAAAAAGTGAAAAATCTTAAATGACCCTTTTGTGTTTTTGGGCATAAAAATGGTATTTATGTATGAATAAGATGGTTTATATTAGGTGTGGAAGTGGCTGAGAGGTTTGCATATTATGGGATTAGCTGCAACCTCATCATGTACTTGACTGAGCAGCTGGGGCAGTCAACGGCCACTGCTGCCGAGAACGTCAACACTTGGTTGGGTATGGCATCGTTGCTTCCGCTTTTAGGAGCATTCGTTGCTGATTCTTATCTGGGGCGCTACCACACCATTATTATTGCTTCTTGCATATACATTCTGGTGCGTATCTCTCTCTCTCTGCCCCTAAATTCCAATTAAGCATCACTTGCCAAAAGTGGGAGAAAAGTCAAATATCAATTTCATAGCAGAAAAACTAGTAAGTTGCAAAGATCTCATAGCAGCACAAGTGCATAGGCACTTGTTTTCCAAATAACTCCTGTAGCTTAACCCTCAGACAACCATTATTGTCCTGGACTTAACTTTTCCATAAAGGCTATGTAAGGAGGACACAGCTTATGTACTGTGCATTAGTGCATTGGATATGTTAAGATATAAACACGTGTTTGCATCCTATTCCCAACCCATGTAAGAGTTGCCCACCTTTACTAATACTTGAGAAAGGAACAAAATGGAGCGTATTGCCAAAATTGACTTATCTTCTCCCTCAAAAGACTTTGCATATAAGAATTCTGCTAGAGATTATTAGTACATTTTCATGGAAACAAAAGGCCTTTCAAACATCACACGGTTTTATGACAAGAGAGCATCGGCTTTCAGAACCAAATCTTCCCAAACTAAACGTTAATGTTTCAGCTTTATATTTTAAACTTCGGCGTTTGTTTTTTACGCAGGGATTAGGCTTGCTGACTTTGTCAGCTATGCTTACTTCTATCAGTACTTCTAATAACATGGGCATGAACAAAGTTACATTAGGTTATTCTGAGCTCCAAGTGATTTTATTCTTCATCTCTCTATATCTAGTAGCAGTTGCGCAAGGTGGACACAAGCCTTGCATTCAAGCTTTTGGAGCCGACCAATTTGATGTAGAAGATCCAGTAGAATGCCGAGCCAAAAGTTCATTCTTCAATTGGTGGTATTTTGGACTATGTTCAGGTTCTTCTGTGGCAACGTTGATCATAAGCTATGTACAAGAAAATCTTAGTTGGGGTCTAGGATTTGGAATCCCCTGTGTTGTGATGGTCATTGCCTTAGGTCTCTTCTTGCTTGGTACTAGAACTTATCGATATAGTATCAAAGAGGTGAAAAGCCCTTTTGTGAGAATTGGTCGGGTGTTTGTTACCGCAATTAAGAATCGGCGGGCTAAACCATCAGAAATAGCTATTGAAGAGGAAGCTTGCAGAACCTTGCCACAACATAACTTTGAACAATTCAAGTAAGAGGGCAATATTCAGTTTTATTTTAAAGACTTACTACCTCTTTAATATGGTATTCTTGTCCCAAAAAATATAAAATAGAAACTTTATATCTAAATGTGATATAAAAGGGTTCAGGAAGTTAAATTGTTGAACAGATAATACTCGGAGGAGACAATTAAAACCTTAATATAACATATAATAAACAGATTTAATCAAAAGCTTATTTGTAGGTTTCAACTAGACATGGTAAAATTGGTCTTGGATTTAGTAAGCTATGCGAACCTAAAAGAAAAAGATATGAGTATGAGTAAGGCATTTGTGCCCATAAAAAAATGGGTTGACCCAAATCCGATCGGCTGAAATGCCTATCCGGGTCAACCTGCAAGTTACATGGGTCAACTCTTTTTTATTTTCAAAGGAAAAACTTTTGAACTTGTGTATAAATGTTTTTGCACCTTCACTTCTTGTTATTTTTTCTTTACTTCCTTTCTGTTTTAAGTTGTTTTCTTGTCAGGGAGACTTACAGATTCTTTCTAAACATAGTGGAGCCTTGAAGACTTAGTTTAGTGAACCTTAGACTATATAAACTTAAAATTTTGCGTATTATTTTAATTTTTACTTATGAGTCTTTTCGTTATTTGTTCACTTATTTCTATAGAAAAGAAGAAGAAGACAAAGACAATTTGATCAAATTTCATTTTTTCTTCTTATTATTATTATTATTATTGTAATTATTATTTGCATGTAAAAAAATAGGTCAAACTAGATTGACTTGACCCTAAAAGAATGGATGAGGGTTATAAGTTTTGCAATCCATTTAGTACAACCCATTGTTGACTTGAACCCAATCTTACCTAAACCCGACAACGTCGAACTTTAACCCAATCAACTTGACCAGTTTGCCAGAGATAGTTTGCTACTTATACCATTTATTTTACCTATGCTCCATTGAATTAGCTTGGGACTTATATACAGTTTTCTCGAACACTACCAGAACTTTGATTATATTACTAATAAAAAAAAAAACATTCATACCACATTTTTCCCAACTAATGAACAAGTCTTGCTCTTCGTTCAGTAGAAACAATTTTGGATTACTTAACTAAAACAAATTTTAATTCCATTTTTAGATCTAATCTCCTTTTACATAATGATTTGGATACACTAATGTGACAGGTTCCTTAACAAAGCATTGCAATGCAAGGTATGTACTGTCAGTGAGGTTGAAGAAGCAAAGGCAGTTCTTAGGCTTGTTCCAATTTGGGTTACAAGCTTAGGTTATGCTATTGTGTTTGCACAAACCTCAACTTTCTTTACAAAGCAAGGGGCTACCCTTGATAGAACAATTTTTCCTGGCTTTGAGATACCAGCAGCTTCACTACAATTCTTTATCAGCCTGGCCATTGTTCTTTTCATTCCTGTATATGATCGCATTTTTGTTCCTATAGCAAGGGCTATCACCACTAAACCCTTTGGAATCACAATGCTACAGAGAATTGGAATTGGGATGCTTTTATCTGTCATTTGCATGGTAGTTGCGGCTTTAATTGAAATAAAAAGGCTCAAAACTGCCAAAGAATATGGGTTGGTTGATATGCCAGATGTGACTATTCCAATGAGTGTGTGGTGGCTTCTTCCTCAATATGTTTTGTCAGGAATTGCTGAAGTTTTCACCGTGGTTGGGCTACAAGAATTCTTCTATGATCAGGTCCCAATAGAATTAAGAAGTGTGGGTCTTGCCCTCTATCTCAGTATTTTTGGGGTCGGGAATTTTTTAAGCAGCTTTCTTGTCTCTATCATTGAGGAGGTGACTGGCGGGGATGGCAAAGATAGCTGGTTTGCTGATAATCTTAATCAGGCACATCTTGACTATTTTTATTGGCTACTTGCTGGACTTAGTGCAGTTGTATTTGCTGCCTACTTGTATTTTGCAAAATCTTATATTTATAATAGGCCAAAGTACAATTTAAATTCAGCCACTTTGTTGTAAGTAAATTTTTGTATAGAGTTTTGTAGCTTAACTAGTTGGCACCTTTTAATGTGCTCAACCCAGTATTCAAATGTTTTATCCTAAGCAAAAAAATTTGACCCATAGGTGAAGAGAGCCTATAAGTCTGTAACAGTGAAAAAGAAGAGAGCATAAGGGTCCGTTTGGTACATGTGTTTAAACAACAGTTTTCAGTTTTTTTAGAAATATGTGTGAGTGAAAAAATATATAGAAATATGTGTAATGTTGTTTAAAAACTGAAAACACGTGTTTAAAATGATGTACCAAACAACATGCAAGGATGCATCAAAACTTTTTTTTTTTTTTGGAGGTGGGGGAGGAGCTCATAGCAGCCTATAGACATCCTGAGCTTTTGACCCTTACAAAAGAAGAATAATAATAAAATTAAGGGTAATTTACATCTCTAACCTTTGCACTATATATTAATTTAGTCCATAACATTTTAAATGTGTCAATTTAGCCTCTAACATTTTGGTGTTGTGTCAAAATGATCTCTATCATTAAGTTATAAATGGAAAATGCTAACGTGGTTAACGGTTTAAATAAAAAATTATTCTAATGTCACATAGATTGCCATGTGGATTGCCATGTGTCTTAAACTAAAAAAAAAAAAAAAACCCAATCCACATATAATCAACGCATATATTCAATCTCATTTTCTCTTGGTACTTTTTCATTTTTTTAATCAAATTTATCTAGAAAAAATCACTTAAAAAAAAAAAAAAACCTCCAGCCACCAAGAAAAAATCTCATTATCTTGACATCTATATTTATATATTACTAAAAGATGAAGCGTAGCATTTAATGTTGCTACGCTTTCATTAAGTCACATCAGCAGCCATGTCATTACCTTACTTTTTCTAAATTTTTTCCATAATTTTAAAATACTTTTTCTAAAATTTTCCCATAATTTTAGAATACTATTAAAAAAAAATTGATTTCCAACCCTATCTGTACCATAAAGCCCAATCTTACGTTAATGTTGTCCATCATAAAGCCTAAACCCAAGCCAAATAGTCTTTAATGCTAACCCCTCTGTGTCTCCCCGATCCTTCTCCTTTTGCTCTTCTTGTCTTTCACGCTTTCAAAACTTCAGAATTTCACCTTTCTAACGACAAACTCTCTCTCTTCCCTCGGTCTCTTCCTCTCCTCATTTAACTGAATCACTTCTTCGTTCTTCGTACCTGTTCAATTGCCACTGTTAAAAAAATGGGAATCCTTAATAGGCACGCAATATCTCTTCCTTTTGTAATTAACATTTTGCTATTCTTTCAATTAATTGAGCATTAATTCAGCCCTTCTTCAAATCTGTGACTCTTGGTTAGTGGTGATTCTTCCTATTGATCAAGAGGTTTATCATAACGTTCAATTGTTGCCCATTGGAAAACACCTACTGCTTTATTTTTTTCTATATATATGTAATTTCTCTTCCTGCATAGATAAAGAGCCTATCAGCCTAACCTATGCCAATGCAGAATCCAATCCTTCCCACCAAGAAGCCCCCACGAAATTTTCAGATTTGCAGCCATGGATATTTGTCAAGGGGTTCTTAGTAAACAAACCGACCAAAACAAAAACAAAATAGGAAAGAAAAAAAAAAAAAGCTTTTAGAATCAAAGACCTTCAACCTCCAAACCAAATCAAAAACTTCCCAGGTTTGAAAACTGTGGACGGTTCTCACAGGTTCATATCAGAGATTTTTGGGTTTCTTGGGTACTTACAGCCATTGTTGAAGCTTCAACCACAATGACCATGAGATTGCATTGCTATTTCTTCTTATTCTTCATCTCCGTCTCTATCTCTCTCGCTCTCGCTGTGTTTTCGCCAATTTTGCAGGTCTTCTTTGCTTGACTGTCACAGTGAAGGTTTGGCTGTTGCAGACGGACTACCCACTAAAAGTTTAGGCAAGCTTAGCTGTAAACCACTCTATAGTGTACCAAATGTTTGCAAGCCATCAACCACTTATTATTTTTTTTCTTAAATTGCCTTGGCTTGTGTTTGTACTTAAATCAATTTTTTAATAGGCGGACAAACCAATGTCTGCTCCTCTACCAGTTTTTATAATTTTTTTTTTAATTACATAAATGATAAATGGGGTTGGGTATAATAATAAAAAATTAGGTAATCAAATGGGCTAGACATGATTTAAGATAGTTTAGATAAATTAAGACTTGAATACAGATAGCTGAATATTAAACTCCAACAAAAAGTTTAAGTATATTAATTTCATATATATATATATATATATATATTCATTGTTTGAAATATAGACATTCATATTTATTTGAATTATTTTAGTCAATTTTTATATTTTTACTAATTTAATATATTTATTTATTTATAAAATAATTATTAAATTAATTATGACATTATCATTATTCAACTTCAGTTCAAACTCAATTCACTCTTAAAAACATTGAACATCTCCTTTTTATTGTTCTTTGAACAATCCGGGTTTCATAACCACCATTGGTAAAACAAATCGGAGAGCAAATTATGGAGAGAGATCACAACTTTTCTTTTCTTTGTTTCTCATGAAAAAAGTATATGGGAAAATGGTTTTTTTTTTTTTTTTTTTTTTTTTTCAAATTTGGTAGGTTGTGGTTGGTCATGATTATTGAGAGTTGGAGTTGTTTGGTTGTTGACGATAAACGGGTCATGAATGTTTTTAGGATTTGAGAAGTTAGTTGTCAGTTGGAGCTTGTGTGTGTGTTTTTTTAATTATTTCACTCTTTGCCATTGGAATAGTTGTTATATTATAGGTATTGCATATATTCACCAATTGTAGGAGATAAAGTTCCAAATTTTGCAGATTTAATTTTTAACTTGCCCCAACGAAAATTTATTTATTTCTTTTAATAATTAAAGTACTATACAAAGAAAAAACAGATGGTTTATGATATTGTATGTATTTAAATTATAGGTGGGCAATTTTATCCAAACAAAAACACATGTCTCATTTATAAAGGGGTGCACAAAAAGTGTAATGTATTAAAAAAGTGTAGCAAATATGCTCTTGCAATCCTGCTTTGTTTTTTAGTAGCTGTTTGTTTATTTTATTTTAGTCATACGAGAGGAGTGCACATTGCATTGAAGTGTGCATTGCCATTTGTTGTTTGACTAATACATTTTTCATATAAGGTTTTGTAATTCTATTTTAAAGATCAATGAGCACTAGCCTTTTTAGACATTGAATATAGACTTCCAAAGGTATTCTTGCTATTTTTCTACTTGAAATTTCCAATGTTGTATGAAATTGGTACTTCTCTTTAAGGAGGTGAATGAATAGCTAGCCAAGGAAAGACAAAACGTGGCCTTGAGTAAGAGAAGATTGTTGAACCATTCAAAATGAATTAATAAGAATAAATATTTAATACTCAGAAATAAGGATAAATACAATACTAATAAATGCATTTATTTCATTCCATATATGATCTCCTTAACATTTGGCACATACATTGTAATTATTAGCACAAAAACTTAAAAGGCTAATAGTGTTTATTTTAAAAAGATTAATTTAAAATTTAAGTTTTAATATTATAGGTATTACATTTATATTCGTAAAGAAAACAAAAATCTATTACAATTCTAAACTTATCTATAAATACTGTATTATCAAAGTCGTGGACTTTATGTTGACTTCATAAGAGCTTTCCATATCAGTTTTGCAAGCCTCACAAATTTATACCTCAGTTATTTATTTATTTGTTATTTTTAACGTTTATTTTCAGCTCCCGGTTGCCCCAGATTTTCTTTTCAATTCTTTCTCTTTGTTTCCGACCTACGAAGTCGATCATTTCTCCTCCTTCAACTAAGCCAAAACCCACACTGGATTTATCATCAAGCCCCAACCAAAAGATGTAGAGAAAGATATGGAAAAATCCAATATGGTTCAAACTCCTTTGTTGAAAACACACTCTATACTTCCTCTTCTGCTCATTCCAAATCTCATACTCTTCTTCTTCTTCTTCTTCTTCAAAAACTAAGTTATGATTTTTTTTTAGGCTGAGATCAATCAGTTGTTGAGTCTAATCATCTTTCTTTGTGAGCTTATCAACAATGCCTTTGATATTGATCATTAATATAGATCTGCTATGTTGCTTAAACCTTGATTTAGTTTTATGCCTAAAACTATTTGGAAAATTAAAATAAGAAATTTTGTTTTTGTTTTTTATTTTTTGCTCTTATAATGTTTTATATGTTAGTAATTGTGGCCATTCTGGCCTATTTTGGTGAATTTTGGCTGAAGTTAAATGAAGCCATCTTTTTAGAAAGAAAAAAGAGTAGAAGAAATTTGAAGCTATGGACTATGGTTGACGAAGCTCCAGTAAATTTTGCAAACCTTTTCACAAGATTATATATGAACCACACAGAAAGTTAAATTAGTTGACCATTCAAAAATCTAGGATGAATACAGAATTTTAAAAAAAAGGGGATAAATACAAAGTTATTTGAACAACCATCTAAAAAAATACTTTAGTTTTTCCTCTTCCTCATTTAAAAAAAAAAAAAAATTATGTTGGCAGCTTGGAGTTGATCTTGGAAGGAGACTCATTTTTTTACTCTCTCTTTCTCTCTCTCTCATTTGTTAATATTCGGCATCTAGACTCCCTATTTAGTTTGGTCTCCTTTTCCTTCTTTTTTCCTCTTCTTCTTTACATCTTTGTCTCCTTCATTTCTGAATCTCTAAGTTCAAGATAATGATTTCTTTACAGGTTACAGTTTATTGGTTTGCTTCAAGTCTTGTCCTACCGCATGTATTATTCACAATTCAAGTGTCCAAAAGTGAAAACAAAGTTTAATTCCGCTATGATTTTTCTTCTTCTCTTTGCATATTACATATTTTTTTTTTAAGATTAGTTCCAAATATTGACTTCATTTTTTCCGTTGGTTTAATAGCCATCACTCATTGCTTAAAAAAAAAAAATCACGTTGGCTCATGTCACTACTAGGCTACTCCTCACAAATCAATAACCCACTAAAACACATTTACTCTTTTATGTTTTCATTTTAGTGTTTCATTAGTTTTGGTGGTCAATGGCATTTTACTTCAGATTTGTATGCTAACAAAACACACCTTTTTTTATTTTCAGAAGTGTCCATAATATTTTTGCAACACTTTCGCAACAAATCACATGTGGTAAGTTGTTATTAGTTCTAATTTGAATCTATAACTTAAATTACATTTTAGCCCACTTATAACAACTTACCACCTAAGATTTGTTGTAAAAGAATTGTGAAAATATTGTGGACATATCATCTCTCTCTCCACCTAAGATTTGTTGTAAAAGAATTGTGAAAATATTGTAAACATATCATCTCTCTCTCTCTCTCTCTCTCTCAGAGTAACAACTTATTCTTACCATACTTATTACCAAAATAACTTTAACTGTTTACCAGCCTAAAATATCTTTAAACTTTATTGTGCTAAAAAACATAAGCTTAAATATTAGGTGAGTCCAACAACTATAGCTCATGTTTCTCCTCATCTCAAAATTGGACATGGCACTAGCCTTTTTTCAAAGCCACCAATTATGCAAGTTTGGACATTATTTTTATTGATAGTCATGGTTCTCCTATTATAGTCCATACTAAATTAATTCCTTGCCAAGGAAACCCATTGTGAATGGCTGCCATGCTCTATTAAGTGTTACACTTTTGTCACGAACTGTGGATCAAGGATTTCATTGCGGAGTTTGCCAACTCATAATTGCTGGCATCAATTGGGTTGTAGGAACCATTCTTGAAGCAAATTTCTGATGTGTTAGAACAAATTCATTCTCTTTGTGAAATAGGTAGGACATATATCCTATGAAACAGTTTCTAGACAGAGTAATAATTAAGCGTAAGCTTTGGAGTTCTATTGCTTTTGAATTTTATTATTAAAAAAAAAAAACTATTTAGGATGTTTCATAAATATTTCATTTTTGGAATTTTTCCGTACATCGCACGGGTTAGCGATTAGACTATATATTACTAAAAGCTGAAGCGTAGCATTTAATGTTGCTACGCTCCCATTGAGCCACGTCAGCAGCCATGTCATTATCAATTTTTTTCCAATTTTTTATACAATTTTTTAATATTTAAAGTGAATTAAAAAATCTATTATATTACAATCAAAATATCATATTTAATTTATCTTATTTTTAATTATTCTTATTTATTATTAAATTTTCAATTCCATTTTAACTTTTCATATCCCCACTACTCTCTACCTTAACTTTCTTCAACCTTTCTCATTCCATTTCAACTTTTCATATCCCCACTACTCTCAATATTAATATTATTCTATCTTTTTATCTTCCTTTATTTTTGACTCTTTCTTATTCTTATCCTCATGCTATAAAATTGTCATTCTCCCTCTTATTCCATGCATAATTTCTATTTTTCCACACACAAAAGCCTCTCTCTCTCTCTCTCTCTCTCTCTCTGTGTTTTTATATATATATATATATATATTCCTTCAATTTTTGGTATATATATTTTTTTTAAAAGCTAAAGTGTAGCATTTAATGTTGCTACGCTTCCATTAAGCCACGTCAGCAGCCATGTCATTATCAATTTTTTTCCAATTTTTTTATACAATTTTTTAACATTTAAAGTGAATTAAAAACTCTATTATATTACAATCAAAATATCATATTTAATTTATCTTATTTTTAATTATTCTTATTTATTATTAAATTTTCAATTCCATTTTAACTTTTCATATCCCCACTACTCTCAATATTAATATTATTCTATCTTTTTATCTTCCTTTATTTTTGACTCTTCTTATTCTTATTCTCATGCTATAAAATTGTCATTCTCCCTCTTATTCCATGCATAATTTCTATTTTTCCACACACAAAAGCCTCTCTCTCTCTCTCTCTCTCTCTCTCTCTCTCTCTCTCTCTGTTTATATATATATATATATATTCCTTCAATTTTTGGTATATATATATATATATATATATTTAATTTTAGTGTAACAGGTTGACCATCAAAACATACTGATGCAGTATTGAAAGCTCCATCAAATGCATCGCAGAAATTAGTTTTAGACTACTAGAAGTCAGTTAGTATGCTAAAATTGGAATTGACAGGTAATCCAACTTGATACGATTTTTATATTTTATGTTGTTATCTTTTTTTATTCTTATTGGTTGTTAAATGTTATATTATTGCATTATAAAGATAGTATAACAAAATATGATATTATTTTATTACATAGCATAACTAAAATAATATGGTGTTTATTGCTATACATTTCTTTTTTATTATTTTATTCTCATCTTATTTTATTCAACATTTAAATTTAGCAACATCCTCCATATCATAATTATTTATATTTTATCTCATTTTTTTAAAAATTAAACGTATAATATTTTATTCAATAAATAAAAATTGTTCTTATAAAGTCTTCCCATGAAATGTTACAATGCATCAATGGAAAAATGAAATACAAAACAAATATCAATTTAGAAACACTTAATTTATTAAAAAAAAAAAAAGAGTAAACAATTTTCTCATAAAGTATTCCCATAAAACATTACAATGCATTAATAGAAAAAGATATTACAAAACACATGCTATTTTAGAAACACTAAATTTATAATAATAATAATAATAATAATAATAATAATAATATCAAACCAAACATATCATAAAATAATAAACTAATAGTTATGGATGTACTAACTTCATGGCAACAAAATGGAATAAAATAAAAATAAAAATAAATGTTACAATATTCATATTTAGTACATTAGAATTATCATCAAATTTGGGAAAACAAAAGGATGTTAAAAAAGAGGGAGAGAAAGAGATTAGTAAAAGAAATCAAATGTCAATTAAATAAATTAATTAGTAACCATTAATTGGAAAACAAAGAGATCGAGGAGTAAAAAATTAATTAAAGATGATCTTACAAATGTTATTATAAACTTTACAATGCAAATAAATAAATCGTTAAATTCACTTAATTAAATCATATAATCAATAATTAAATAAAATCATACAAAATTTAAACTTGAAACTAATCAAACTCTAATCTAGGAAATCATATTTATTATCAAAACTAAAAGGAAAACGTTCTTCAGTAATAATAGAGATATATAAGAAATAAAGATGAAAATTTTCAAAATATTTTTTTCTTTTTTGACATTTCATTTAACATTATTTATAAATAATAATAAAAAAAAGTCCTTAAATGCTTATATTCTTCACACACCATGACTTTTAAAATCTAATGAAGGTTCTAAGAATTTAACTCTCATTTAATGTCTCTATTATGAAAATCAACAGCCAGTAAAATATGATAATAGTAAGAAACGTTATAAATGAGAACATGAGAAAACTAATTAGCCACTATTATTATGGAATAGATGTCATTTTTTATGCATCTAAGAAAATGAAATGCATAGGGTTTACTTATTAAGGTATATGTAAAGATTCATGTTAAAAAAATATGTAAAGGTTTAAAAAAAAAAAAAAGTATATGTAAGGTTTTTATTAACTTAAAAGACAATGAAAAACCAATTTTTAATTATTACAACCATCACTATGCTATAAATCACACACAACACTACATTCAATATCCTAAACAACATAGTTAGGCCCTTTTGGATATACACCACCATATTCAACTTATAAATTACAACCCAAATCAATCATACAATTACACAATGAAAGCATGAACATGTAACATGTATTATCTTCTGAATTATTGCTTGGAAATTTTCACAATTATTGAAAGATAATCTCCAAATTTAATTTTTAGAAAACATCAAGACAAGGTGAATTTTATTCTTTTTAACTTCCATAGAAAAAAAATATTACGCACATTATTTCAACCCTTATGGAAAAGAAGGTTTACATGTAGCATGCAAAACGTGTTTAATTGACTTAGAGATGTAAAAATTAGTCAACCAACTATGGTAGAATTAAGGTTTCAAATTTTAAATAAAACAATTCTATAATAATAAAAAATTATTTTGTGATAAATATGATTATGAAATGCATTACTTTTCATTAAATTAGTTCAAATTACAAAATAATAATAATAATAATAATAATAATAATAATAATAATAATAATGAGATCACCATAAAAAATAATCACGCGCAACGCGCGGGTCTACGACTAGTCAATCAATATATATATAAAAGCAGAGACCTCATGTGAGAGTGCATGAGGTCCTGCCACGTGGCACTCTAATATTGCATTTAACCTTTTTTACTTTTTTTTATTAAGTTTTTTTTACTGTTATCCAATAAATCATAGTAACTTATTTTTACTATTATATAAATTTAGCATTTTTTACCTCTGTTTATTAAATTTTTTTTACTGTTACCCAATAAATCATAGTAACTTATTGCTTTTAACATTTTTTTACCTTTTTTCATTAAGTTTTTTTTTACTATTACCCAATCAATTATTAATATATATATATATATATATATATATATATATATATATATATATATATATATATATATAAACAGAGACCTTATATGAGAGTGCATGAGATTCTGCCACGTGGCACTCTAATATTGCATTTAACATTTTTTACCTTTTTTCATTAAGTTTTTTTTTATTGTTATCCAATAAATCATAGTAACTTATTTTTACTATTATATAAATTTAGCATTTTTTACCTCTTTTTATTAAGTTTTGTCTTTTTTTTTTTTCTTTTACCCAATAGATCATAGTAACTTATTGCATTTAATATTTTTTTACCTTTTTTCATTAAGTTTTTTTTTTTTTATTGTTACACAATAAATCATAGTAACTTATTTTTACTATTATATAAATTTAGCATTTTTTTACCTCTTTTTATTAAGTATTTTTTTACTGTTACCCAATAGATCATAGTAACTTATTTTTACTATTATATTGATATGAACTGTTCTTGACAATTAGACCAATTAGATTAAAAGTTATTCACTATAAAATGGATTACCTTTTAAAAGTAGACCAAACCTTATGAAAAGCTCAGACCCAGTTGTTACCTTACATATTATGACCCAAGTTTGACTATTCCCACGTGTAAATCAAAGCAAAAACTCTTATCCTCTTACAAACTCTCTTCTTCCTCCCCCACGTATAGATAATACTTCTAGAAAATCTCATTCTCATGAAATATCTCTTCAATTTTCCCCAATTTCAATTCAATAAGCTTTTATCCATTAATAATATTCTATGCAATTTATGCAGACAAATTCTTTGTCATCGACCAGTGCAACAAAAATATATATAAATCTTGAGATCTCTCAGGTTGCTAAAATAATTGACAAGTGCATATTTCTAAAATTTATAATAACAAAAAAGTCTAATAAATAGCATATACTATCTCACAAAATGCCATTAACTTAATATTTTCTTTAAAAAAAATTCAATGATAGGAATGGTCAAAAACATGATCCTATACAAGAAATACCAAAAATACATGCAAAACAATTTTCATAGGAGGATTTATCTTTAAATAATATGAAGACAATAGTAAAGATAAAATGCATTGAATGAGATCTTACAAAACAGGTTTGTTAATTATTTCAAATTATACTCATCATTTATGTAAAAAAATAATAACACATCATATTATTTACATTAAAAAAATAATACAGATTAATTTCAAAGTCCATTGCAAGATGTGAATTGCTAGGGTATTGCAATAATAAGTAACATTGATACAATAATGGGTTGGTATTACATTTTGTGCGTACTTTGTGAAAGGAATGTCAAATTACAAGCAGGATCATTTTGGTGTGCACAATGTAAAACAAAAATAAATCTTTCTATCCCAGTTAGAGGCACTCACATTAACTACATACTCTCCAAATATTTATAATATATTTATCTCACTATAACTACTATATATATACAATTGTAAACTACTTCAAATATAAGATTCAAATTGAAGTTTTTAATGCAACTAACAAAACAAAGTTTGTGATATTTGATCGAGATGCCGAGAAAATTATAAATAAATATACAAGATTGAGATCTTGCTGAAAAATAAACTAAGGTACAACTTATTTAAATTATTGTAAAAATATTGATATTGGAGAAGGAATCCCATGTGATTTAATATATATATATATATATATATAGGAAAAAAAATGGATTTCTCTACTTCATTTGAATGAATTCAATCTAAAAGATGGTTTTGAAAATTACATAGTTGCTAAGATTTTTGATGCGTCTTCAACTGATAAAAAGGTATGGAAGAAAAAAAAAAAAAAACACAATTCAACATGTTTTATTAATTCTTTTTGCTGCACTATTCCAAAATTAACAAAAATAAAAAATTTATAAAAAACTGTCACATCATTGAAATTTAATATAAATGCAAATACTTATGAAAAATCTTAGCGACAAAGTCCAAATTTTGTAAGATCTAATCAAGAATTTCTCGGTGCCAATTCATTAGGGATTAACACAAATGATGCAACAAAAGGAAAAAAAATGATGAAAGCTCCAAAATTAAACAAATATGGACGGACTAAATTTCAAATGATGAAGATGGAGAAACTAATGATGACAACAAGCGCCACCATACCGCAATAACAAAGCATTGAAGAAAAAAAAATTGTAATGAACTTTTTATTACATCACATAATAAAAATCAATAATATAGAATGAATTAATATGCTTTTATCAACTTTTATTATACACTATTACTCCAAGTTGTTTTCATTATTGCTCATTACTTGAACAAAATAATTATAATAGATATATGTGTGCAATTTATAATTGTTACCTTTTATGATGAACTCATTACTAACAAAGTTTTATAATAAATATGCTATAATATATATATAATATTTTCTAAAAACAAATTTACATAAAATATTATAACATTACCCGTGCATCGCACGGGAAACTTACTAGTTTAAATAAAAGCCAAGAAAAGAACCCAAAACAGGCCATTTGATTTTTTTTTTTCCAATGTAAGAGAATAGTCCCTAACAATAAAATATGCTATAATATACCAGTATAATTCAATCTTTATGACGAAAAAAAAAAAAAAAAGAAGCTTTGCCGTCTGAAGTTTGAACACATTGCCCGCTACAGTAGAGATTTCCGATTCATTCATATTAGATGAGAATATAAGGGTAAACACTTTTTCAGTCTTCTGTGAAAAAGGATTTTCGTTATCGTCAGAGTCAACATAGTAGATCTTGAGTCAAGGGAGCACTTCATGCTAAGGCAGTTGAGGACGAGGTGGATCTCGTCGATGGAGATGAGGCCATTCTATATTGGGTCGTAGAGCCGAAAGGCGTTGAAGAGCTTGGAGGCTCCGTCGTCTCTGTAACTAGCAGTTTAGGAGGCGATTCAACTTCTCCCCGGTGAAGGTAGCGATTTCTCTCCTCTCTGGTGAGGTTTCACAAAAACGACAATGCAAAGAGAAGTGTTAGTGCTTCTGGTTTGTTTGGCTTCTGTATAAATGCCAAGAAATTGAGATGTTTTCTTGGTGGCTGGGGCTTTAATTTTTGGTTGAGTTTCTTTTTGCCAAGTGTTTGTTTCCAAGGACACTGCAGTGACAGCTTGTTAACATTTTCTCTCCGCTGCCCTTGGACAAAAACCAGTCCAAATAAAATTTTCTATTGAGGATATTCTTTACTATTATGAGAATAGAAAAACAGAGACGGAGAAGCAGAGAAATGCTTATGGAATTGAGAGAAATAGAGAATGAGAGATAGAGAGAATTTCTGGAATCTCTGGGATTTTTCTATTGAATCAAATTCAAAATGAAACTGTACAAAGCCCTATATTTATACAGACTGAATGAAGAAAACTAATTCCCAAATTATGCGCTAGGCAGTTACAGGGAAGTTACAACAGCTACAGCACGTGTATCACCCACGTGTTAATCATAAATAACTAATACAATCTAAACTACAAGTCACTTAACTGCTCATGTCATTTTGCACTTCACTTTGCACATCAGACTAACACTTGCTCTACTTTGCTTCATCTTGCTGGCAGTTCTCTGTTGCAGCACTGCCTTCTTGTTCCACTACTGCTCTAACCTTGCCTTTAGCTTTAATATCTTTACATCCCCCCTCAAGGTTAGCACCCGATCCATGTATATTGATTATGCTCATTTTGTTAAGCAAATAAGCTAATTGTTGAGCATTGAGGGCTTTTGTAAGTAAATCTGCTAACTGAGTACAAGTGGGAGTATAAAACAATTTGATCATTCTATCTTGCACCTTATCTCTAACCAAATGACAGTCTATCTCAATATGCTTCGTTCGTTCATGGAACACAGGATTCTCCCCTATATAAATCGCAGCCTGATTATCACAGTAAAGCAAGGCTGGTTGTGGGTGATAGACCTTAAGATCCTTTAACAATGCAATCAACCAGGTTATCTCACATACTGTCACAACCATTGCCCTATATTCAGCCTCTGCAGAAGATCTGTAAACAATGGACTGCTTTTTAGACATCCATGAAATCAAAGAATCACCTAAGAAGATACAATAGCTTGTTGTTGATCTTCTAGTGTCCACACATGCTGCCCAATCTGCATCAGTGTACCCTTTTAAATGGAAATCAGACTTTGAGGACAATAAAATTTCTTGTCCAGGACAGCCCTTAATATACTGTAGCACCTTGTAAGCTGCATCCAAATGGGGTTTTCTAGGCTTAGACATAAATTGACTAAGCTTGTGCACTAAATATGTCAAGTCTGGTCTTGTAATAGTAAGATATAACAGTCTACCAACTAGTCTTTTATAGATTCCAGGATCTTGCAGCAACTGTCCTTGATATTTACTTAGTTTCAAACTTTGATCCATTGGAATTTTGCAAGGCTTACAAGCTGTCATCCCTGCATCTTTAAGTATGTCAAGAGCATACTTTCTTTGACACAAGGTTATCCCCTTTTCTGATCTAGCAACTTCAAGGCCAAGAAAAAATTTCAAACTTCCAAGGTCTTTAAGCTTGAATTTCTGATCTAGGAACACTTTAAGTTCTTCCACAGCCTAGATCATCAACATAAACTAATAAAGCCAAAAATGAATTCTGAGACTTCTTGATGAACAAAGAGTAGTTTGATTTTGACTGTTTGAAGCCATGTTGCAAAATGGTGGAAGAAAACTTGGAGTACCATTGCCTAGAAGCTTGCTTGAGCCCATATAAGGACTTATTGAGCTTGCATACCAGTCCCCCCTTGCAGTGAAACCCCTGTGGAAGCTGCATATATACATCCTTATGCAAGTCACCATGGAGGAAGGCGTTATTGACATCAAGCTGAGTCAAATGCCAACCCCTAACAGGAGCAACAGATAACAAAGTCTTGACAGTAGTCATTTTTACAACAGGTGAGAAAGTTTCAGTAAAGTCTAGACCCTCCTGTTGAGTAAATCCTTTAGCAACCAGACGTGCCTTGTACCTCTCAACACTGCCATATGATTTGTATTTCACCCTATAAACCCACTTACAACCCACTGCCTTCTTATGAGGAGGCAAAGGAGTGAGAGTCCAAGTATGGTTAGACTCTAAGGTAGCAATTTCTGCATCCATAGCTTCTTGCCACTTAGGATTTTGGACAGCCTCAAAATAAGACTTGGGTTCAGGAATGGTAGAAATAAGGGAACAAAATTTGGCATAAAATGGGGACAACTTAGAAGTAGACAGATAAGAAGACAAAGGATATTTTGTACCTGATGTTGTAGAAGAAGAACCTGACTTGATGGAAGAATGAAGATGGGCAGATTGATCATAATGAACTGAGCTGCACTTGTAAGATTGCAGATAAGTAAGGGGCTTAGACACTCTGTGAGACCTTCTTAAAGATGAAGGAATAGGAGCAACATCTAAAGTGGGAACAATGTCTGCAACTGCAGAAGGAATATTACGAGGAATACTAGAATTAGGCATAGAAGTAACCTCATTTGGTAACTGAGATTCTGGGACAGAAGGAGAGGAATGAACAACATCAGAAAAAGAATCAGAGATAATGGGCATATCTGCAGATGGAATAGCAGAATCTTGTGCATGAATAGGGTTAGAATGAGGAAAGGAAATCAAAGGGTCATGAGGTGAAGCCACGGAAGGAAACAAATGAGGTAAACGGACATTGGAATGAGAAAAAGAGGAATAGGGATTTGAAACAAAAGGAAAAACAGTTTCATAAAAGATCACATCCCTTGAGATGAAAACCCTTTTGGTGAACAAGTTAAGAAGCTTGTAACCTTTAACACCAAAAGGGTATCCAAGAAAAACACAAGGAACTGACCTGAGATCAAATTTAGACCTATGATGAACTAAAGTTGAAGCAAAAGAAAGACATCCAAAAACTTTGAGATGGTCATAGGAAGGAGGTTTGTCATAAAGCTTCTCAAAAGGTGATTTATTGTTCAAAATAGGGGAAGGTAATCTGTTAATGATATGTACTGCAGTTAACACACACTCACCCCAAAGATAGAGAGGGACATTGGATTGAAATTTTAAAGCCCTAGCCATGCTCAATATATGTTGGTGTTTCCTCTCCACAACTGAATTTTGTTGTGGAGTGGCTACACAAGAATGCTGATGAATAGTACCATTAGCAGAAAAGAAATCTTTCAAGAAAAATTCAGGGGCATTATCAGTTCTGAAAACTTTGATTTTAGTGTGAAACTGAGTACATATCATATTGTAAAAGGAAACAAGTAAAGGTCTGGTTTCTGATTTACTTTTCATGAGATAGACCCAAGTTGATCTAGTGGCATCATCAACAAAGGTCAGAAAATATTTGTAACCTTCTTGAGTAGGCTTAACAAAAGGACCCCAAACATCACAATAAACAATATCAAAAGCATTATGAGAAATGTGATTGAAAAATGGAAAGGGAAGCTTTTTCTGTTTAGCAATAGGACAAAGAACACAATTTTTATTGCTTTGGAACTGGATTACATCAGGGAAATGATTGTGCAATGCACTGAGCTTATTATCAGAAACATGCCCTAGTCTAAGGTGCCAAAGATATGACTTAGAAACAATAGGAATGCTAGAAACAGAATGAACAAGGGAATTGAAAACAGACTGCAAAATAGAAGGGGCCCCTGATAGAGATGTGCAATCTGATGAAGCTTGCAGCAAGTAAAGATTGTTGTGCAATTTACCCACTCCAATCGTTTTCCAACATGCCAGGTCCTGTATGAAACACAAATTTGAAAGGAAAACAAAACAACAAGATAGGGATTTTGTTAATTTGCTGACAGAGATTAGATTGAATGTAAAGGAAGGAACACAAAGGACATTTTCAAGAACTAAGGTAGAGGTTATTTGAATTGTTCCTATGTGAGTGACGATAACTTTCTCACCATTAGGTAATTGAACAAAGGTAGAAATAGAACTAGTAATCTTGGTGAACAAAGAAATAGAATGAATTATATGATCTGTGGCCCCCGTATCAAGGACCCAAGTCTCACCATTGAAGGCAGTCATATTCATAGGATTAACAGCAAACACAGAATGTTGCATGTTTAAACACATATTTTCTTGAAACAAATTACAAGAAGTACCTGATGCAGCATTAAGATTTATTGCAGAATTTGCTGAATGAACACCTTCACATGAACCAGAAGCAAAGGCATGAGTATTGAGCAAAGAGATCAGTTGTTGACACTGCTCAGAAGAAAAAGGAAAATTTCCATTGCATAGGTCCTCAGACTGAGATTGGGATTGATCACCCTCAAGACTGATTTGGTTTGCCATTGGAGTCTTTCCCTTTTGCTTGTAACCTGGTGGAAAACCAACCAGCTTATAACACTTCTCTATAATGTGCCCAAGCTTGCCACAATAACTGCACATAGGCCTTCCTTTCCCAGTGTTGCCTTTGAAATTCTTGCTAGTATTATCATAACCATGAGTAAAGCTTTGATTTTTAATAGCAAAAGCAGTCGTTTCAATTGATGAACCCAGATTGAAACCCAAGGATCTTTGCCTCTCTTCTTGAATCACCAGAGAGAAAGCCTTATCTATTGAAGGAGTGGGTTCCATCATGAGAATTTGAGTTCGTACTTGAGAGTAAATATCATTCAACCCATTGAGAAACTGCATCAGTGAATCTTGATGCTGAAGAGTGGTGATCTTGTCATTAACACCACAAGTGCACTTACCACAAGAACAGCAAGGCAGAGGTCTGAAATTTAGTAATTGATCCCACGATGCTTGAAGCCCTGTGAAATATGTAGTGACTGTTGAATCACCTTGCATCACAGTAGAAATCTGCTTCTGTAGTTGTGAAATTCGTGGTCCATTAGCTTGAGAAAAGCGATTTTTGAGCGTATTCCAAACCTCAAGAGTTGTGTTCCTATAAATCACACTAGCTGTGATATGAGGAGAAACACAATTCAAGATCCAAGAGGAAATCATTGAATTGCACTTAGACCATGCCTTCTTCTCCAAAGGAGTGACTGCCATTGAAGCAGTGATTGATCCATCAACAAAACTGAGTTTGCTTTTGGCATCCAAAGCCATCTTCATAGCTCGAGACCAGGTAGGATAATTGTCCTCTGTTAATGGCTGCGGAACCAAGATCGCACCAGGTGATTCACCATGATGCAAAAAGAACGGACTACAAGGATCCTCCATCGGTGTAAGCTCACGCTGTGAGGTTGAAGATAAATTTTGCTGAGAATCGGACGCCATTGAAATGGATTCAGGCTCTGATACCATATGAGAATAGAAAAACAGAGAAGAAGAAGCAAAGAAATGCTTATGGAATTGAGAGAAATAGAGAATGAGAGATAGAGAGAATTTCTGGAATCTCTGGGATTTTTCTATTGAATCAAATTCAAAATGAAACTGTACAAAGCCCTATATTTATACAGACTGAATGAAGAAAACTAATTCCCAAATTATGCGCTAGGCAGTTACAGGGAAGTTACAACAGCTACAGAATGTGTATCACCCACGTGTGAATCATAAATAACTAATACAATCTAAACTACAAGTCACTTAACTGCTCATGTCGTTTTGCACTTCACTTTGCACATCACACTAACACTTGCTTTACTTTTCTTCATCTTGTTGGCACTTCTCTGTTGCAGCATTGCCTTCTTGTGCCACTACTGCTCTAACCTTGCCTTTAGCTTTAATATCTTTACAACTATCAAAATTTTTACTAAAGCTGAAGTCTTGCAGAAGAAAACTTTAAAGGAAACATTTGGATTCCACTCAAACATAGCTCCAATAGGTGCTCTGGAATCCCTACAATATATATATATATATATATATATATATATATATATATTTTTTTTTTTTTTAATTTCATTAAATTCCAAACCATTTCATCCTCTCCTACAAGATACACATTAACTGAATCCAATAGTTAAGGGCATAGAATTGTAGAAGGGTTTAGAGCTTGTATTTTGGACATAATAGCAGAGTTTATAGGAAAGAAGCCTAACGAATTGTGTGGAAACAAGTCACAGAAATTTTCAAGAAAGCAACACAAAGGTTTTAAGATAGGGTGGTTTAAGGGGTTAATTAGAAGTTAAGGCACAAATTATATGGGCTACTTCAGCAACTAAGATGTAGGTTTGTTGTAAATATTAAAAGAGGTTTGATGAGGTAAAACTTTGAGCAATACCTATAAACCATATCGATCAACTATAACAGAGCAAAAGGAGGAGAGAGATCGAGAGAGAGAATGCATCAAAACCTTTTGTTATTATTTATAGAACATTTAGTACAACTTTAGTGCCCTGGAGATATAGAGAAGAACCTTTAAGAAAGAAAAATCTACAGCATCCAGAAAGTTCAAGAGAGAGAGAGAGAGAGAGAGAGAGAGGTGGGAAGCAGGCAGCCTATAGCAAACATCCTATCGAAGAGCCTTTGACCCAAAAAAAAAAAAAAAAAAACTTCAGCTTCTCAACACCATCAAAAGTACAGTTATTTCTTTAAGCTCCTTGAAAACATAGCTCCAATAGGTTCTTTCAAATCCCTACAATAAGATTGGACATCAAAATTTATGTGCTTCATTAAATTCCAAACCATTTCATCATTTCCTACAAGATACACGTTCACTGAATCCAGCAACTAAGAAAAGGAAGACACTAACTCTAGCACCCCCAACTCTACTCTGCTCCTGAAAATCTTTGCCTGTGATGAAGAAGCCAATGCAACGAAATAAGAAGCCAATGTTGTAATCTTACCCAAACTGTCTCAAAGAAATTTGGGTACAATCTTAGTGGGACCTCTCCAAAACAAGGTATGTGATTAAAAAAACACACAAATTAAAATAAATCATCCATATCATCTAGCATAAAAAAAATATAAAATCCTTCAATATCAAAAACAAAAAAAAAAAAAAAAAAAAAATTGAAAAAAAAAAAAAAAACTATGATATGATCAACTAACTCAAGCTTTTCCAAAAAGTCATGGTGCAGAACATCTCACTGTTGACAATCTTCCACTACTGCTAGTCCTTATCTTCCTTATATTTTAGCCTAGAATATAGCTCCAACATCAATCTTGCTTGAATACTTAACACCATTATGCCTCTAATCTAATTTTAATATAATATATAGAGGCAGATTTTGAGAGAATGTTAAATGCTGAACACCCTTATATGTCTCATAAGGGAAGGATATTGGATATCAAGGATATTGGATATCAGGATCCTTCTTCTCCTGTAGTGTTTTGATGTAGGACACAATTTATTATTTAATTATTGTAATTTATTGTTTTTGGTATTTTATGTTAAAAAAACGTTATTTTAGGTTTAGGCGAATTTATTTCCTTGTTTTTAGGTGCATTTAATGCTTTTTAGGTCAAATTTGGTTCATTTTATGGTTAGGTATCAATTAGGAGTTATTTTAGATTATATTTTATTGTCTGTCAAGTTTTAAGGAGCCCTTAAATAGGCCCCTAAGTCTGTAAACGTTTTTTATAGTTTATTATCAATAAAAATTCAGACTTGTGTCTTTTATGTTCTCTGGTGGATTCCAGACCTATCATCTCGTGGATTCAAGGAACCCCTCGTGGATTCGAGGTTTACTACCCAGGAACTAACAGTTTAGTTTCTATCCATCAAAGAGAGCATCGTGTGTGCTTCTTTTCAGGCTTCCGTGATATCAGTTAGTATCACAGCCTTGACTTACCTTGGTCTGATTGCTAACCGGCGAGATGGTAACCACCACCACAACAATGACGAATAACTTAGCGAGTATTACGTGACATACAACAAGCATTCACAAATATCTATGCTAGGATGGCACTGTTGAAGAATGGAAACAATAGGGATAACTGCAGCGAAGACATAACTCACAAGCAACCTATTGGTAAGCAAATTTCATATAGACCTTATAAGAGAATTGCAAGTTTTAATGGTTATTTTTTAAAAGAAGATTTTCTTGATTGGTTACTTGATCTAGAGGATTTATTTGACTATGAGAATATTTTCTATGAGAGAAAAGTTGGACTTGCTTTGTATAAGCTTAGTAAGTATGCCTTATGTTGGTGGGAACGAGTACAATCTGATAGAATCCGACAAGGTAAAGACAAAATTCGATCATGGCCAAGGATGAAAAAGATGCTTGTTATCAAATTTTATCCTTTGGACTGTGAAGAAATCATGTCATATACAATACAAGATTATTATTGGCCAAGGAGTTCATACTTGAATTATTTTGAAGAGCCAAATATTCCACCGTTAAAGGAAGAATTACATGTTAAAGAAAATATCGTTCTTGAAGAATATGGAGAAGTCAAAGAAGAAAATATTGAGATTTTTGAGGAAAATAATGAAGGCCTTGTTATAGAAAAAGAACCTAAAATCAAGATTGTGGAGGAGATTAATGAAGACCCTATTATAGAGAAAGATCTTGAGGTTGATATAGTAGAGACCATTAAAGAAGAAATTATAGAGGAAGTTGTCAACGATCTCGATGAAATCAAGTTAGATGATTGCAACATTCAAACTCCTATTATTTTATTGGAAGACACCGAAACAAAGTTTATTGATTTTATTGGGGTGGAAAGATTTGATTTGATCATTGACTCTTATTTGGTGAATATTGTCAATTACATGAAGATCAAGGGAGAAGAAGTTCAAGTTGCCCAATTAATGACTTTCAGTTTGGTAAGAAGACAAAGAAGATGAAGTATTCAACGTATTTGTTCTCTTGGCATGGGAGATTTCAGATTTCAAAGATGAACTCGAGGACGAGTTTGTTTCAAGTGGAAGGGTCTGATGTAGGATACAATTTACTATTTAATTATTGTAATTTTTTTTTTTTGTATTTTATGTTAAAAAAACGTTATCTTAGGTTTAGGTGAATTTATTTCCTTGTTTTTAGGTGCATTTAATGCTTTTTAGGTCAAATTTGGTTCATGTTATGGTTAGGTATCAATTAGGAGTTATTTTAGATTATATTTTCTTGTCTGTCAAGTTTTAAGGAGCCCTTAAATAGGCCCTTAAGTCTGTAAACGTTTTTCATAGTTTATTATCAATAAAAATTCAGACTTGTGTTTTTTGTGTTCTCTGGTGGATTCCAGACCTATCTCCTTGTGGATTTAAGGAACCCCTCGTGGATTCGAGGTTTACTACCTAGGAACTAACAGTTTAATTTTTGTCCATCAAAAAAAGTATCGTGTGTGCTTCTCTTCAGGCTTCCGCAACATCATGTTTCAACGTCAATTAAAAGAAACTTATTTTGGAAGAGGCCATTGCCCCTAAAATCCAGAAGTGAACCACACTCGGTAAAGGCAGCACAACAAGATTGTTTTTCATATGGTAGAACAAGAATTTTATACCAAGACTCAACCACACCATACTCCCTCATCACCCATATGGAGTGTTCACTACATCCACATGTAATTAAAGCCAGTTTCCCCTTGAATGATGCAAGACTTGTATAAAAACCGTCGACAACCATAGAACCATGAGGCAGTGCTAGCTTTCTGAATTATCACTATTGACATCGAATGAGATAATAATATGACCCCTGCGATTATCTTCCCCTTCTATGATATTTCCCATCCAGTGTAAAGCTCCACTAACCAATGGGGATATTGAAAGAGAATATCTAAAAAGGGGACAGACCCTTGGTTGTGAACTCAATTCTGACCCTTCTCCATGAATCCGAATTTAATGAGTACACCTCAATCTCCATAGAAAAAGATGAAATGCTGACAACCTTGTAGTCATTGTTCTCGAAATGATATGCAAATCCAAGTGTAGCAAAGTGTAAGTTTTCTAAGCAAGAAACAGGCAAGTTCTTGAATTTTCTAATGCTGGGGTTCCACAATTATATATGATTAGCGAAATCAGCAAGACACAATAAGCCATTGCACGAACCCACCATTTGGACACCCTTAATATCTATGGGGATTTGAAACTCAGAAATCCTATCAAATGTGCGGTCGAAAGCTGGCTTGTGTATGAGATAACGATGATAATCATCATCTTTGTTGTTGAAATTACTAAGGTGGGTGGAGATGAAATAGGGGTTGGTGATTGAGGAGTCCTAGGATTTGGAAATGCACCTGAATCTTATCACTGATTTCACGGGAAGTCTTGTTAGGATCTTGTTGAGTAGGATGTTGTGTGGGAGATGGTTCTTCCTGTGTCAGAGAACAACCAGTGGTTCTCTCATTTCGGACATTTTTAGAGACACAGATGGGATGAGATCAGAAAAGATAATGCGACACAGTTTTCTATATTTGGTCAAGGGGTCTGTGAAAGAAATGGAATTGATAATGCGACACAGAGTTTTCTTGTTTCTGATTGTTAAAACTGCAAGCAACATTCCAGGGCAGAGCTGCATAAACCAAGCCATAGAGGTAGCGGGTGATGCAGCAGTTGTTGATAGGAGATGCACTAGCCAAGCCACAAGAGTAGCAAGCAGTGCAGCAGTTGCTGATGCAAGAAGCACTAGCCAAGCCACGAGGGTAGCAAGCAGTGCAGCACTTGCTGATGAGAAGTGCATTCAGACCACAAAACTTGCATCAGAGCATGCCTTGATTAGCATAGAAGTTCTGGAACTGATTGAAGCAGTGCCACATCATGAGTTCTTCATCCAAGAGCATTGAAGAAGTTGGTTCTGTGAATCTAGGAGTTTGTTGCTCAAGATTGGCACGTGTACAGTTTCTAGAATTTTCAAATAACTACTTTTGGCGCCTTTTTAGGAAGTTGGTTATACGTTTACTGTGTATATAAATAGAGCATTTTATGTATTTGGTTCATTCATTCCATTCTTGTAATTCGCTTTCAATCAATGAAATCCTCTCAATTCTATTTAGATTTCTCTCAAATTTTTACATGGTATCAGAGTAACTAGCACAGTTTATACTGATTTCCTAGTTTTTCTTTTAATTCCAGAAGTTTCTCACTCTCCAAATAGAAATTTTCTCAAGAAATTTCTTAAACTCTGATTCACAAAGTCTCGATTCATTTTTTTTTATTACTGATTTTTGAAGAATTTCTTGTTTTTCTCTTTCAATTTCATTGGGAGATTCGTTCAAGCTTGTGAATAGCATTAATGGCTTCTGCTGAAGGAAGTGCTCACTCTGATCCAGCACATACTCAATCCACACAACCAGTCTCTAATTCTAACACAGAGACTAATTCTCCCAATCCATTTTAGCTTAGTGCAAGTGAGAATCCAGGCAATATCTTGGTCACTCAACCACTGTTGGGAATGAAGAATTATCAATCTTGGTCTAGGGCTATGGTTCTAGCACTAACTGCCAAGAAGAAGATAGGATTCATGAATGGCAAGATTGCAAAGCCTGATATTGACTCTCCTTTGTATGAAGATTGGGAAAGTTGCAACATAATGGTGCTTTCTTGGTTGATCAACTCCATGCATGTTGATGTTTCAAGTAGCATCATGTATTGTGAGAATGTAAGAGAGATGTGGCTTGAGTTGCAGCGTGTCTTTTCTTAGGGAAATGGTCAAAAGATTTACAATTTGCAACAAGAAATTTCACAGATAACTTAGAATCAGTTGTTAGTAACCGAGTATTACTCCAAGTTCAAGAAGCTTTGGGATCAATTGCTTCATTATGAACCATTACTAGCTTGTACTTGTGGAGCAATGAAGATTCTAAGAGTTGCACATGAGAAGGCTTATGTCATGAGGTTCTTGATGGGGCTCAATGAGAATTTTGAGACTGTAAGGAGTCAGATTCTCATGTTTGAGCCATTTTCATCAATGACAAGGTGTATGTTTTGGTTCTCCAAGAAGAGTCTCATAAAAGCATTGGACATGGTTCTACCTTCACACCAAAACCTGATTCAGTGGCAATATATGTCAATACCAGAGGTAATTTTGGTAATAAAGGTGGAAATAAGAAGGAGAGGCCTTTGTGCACTCATTGTAACATGCTTGGACACACTGTGGACAAGTGCTACAAGCTCCATGGCTATCCACTAGGATACAAGCACAAAGGCAAGCCAAATTCCAATGCTAATCAGGTTTCATATCCACAAGGTAATGCTGCTGAGGTTCCTTTAAATGCATCTGCTCAGTGTCTTATTTCTAAGGCACAGTGTGAGTAATTGCTTGCTCTTTTCAATTCTAGAGCTGATCAAGGAAACAATCACCATCTTGCAGCTGTTAGTACAAGTGTTACTGTCTCTAGCTTGATTCTTGGAGCTCATGGTGTGCCTGTTGTAGCTGGTGTGACTTCCACATCAATTTCACCATCAGATAATGCAATTCCACTTTTGTTGACACTATGTCAGGTACCATGCCAAGCTTATCTTTAACTCCTACCTTAAGGCACTCTATTTTTTCTGCCAAAATAGTTGATAGGGAGGTTTTTCATGCCATTAATTGGGTCATAGACATAGGGGCTACTGATCATATGATGCATTCTATCACATGTTTCACTTCCATCACTGCTACTTTGAACACTTATGTCAATTTGTCTAATGGTGAAGTAGCTTTAGTCACACACATTGGCATTGTGAAAATCTCAGATAGACTTACACTTCATAATGTTTTATGTGTTCCATCATTTAGTTTTAATCTCATCTCAGTCAGTTAGCTAGCCAAGTCCACTGTATGTTGTCTTATCTTCTTTGGAAACTTGTGCTTTATCTAGGACCTTGTCTATTGGAGCACACTTGGTCTAGGTAGGGAATGCAATGGACTTTACTTGCTGGAAAAGAGCAACTTCACTACACCTTCCATTTCAACTTTTGTACATAGCTCTCAGCTTCATGTCTGGCACTCTAAATTGGGACATCTGTCCAATGCCAAATTAGCTTCAATAAAGAACAATGATGTACCCCTTTTTACTTTTGTTGAGAACTTTACTTGTGAAGTATGTCCACTTGCTAAGCAAAAACGTTTACCTTTCCATAAAAGTTCCCACTTCTCTGATACTTGCTTTGATTTGATTCATTGTGACTTGTGGGGACCTTTCTCAGTGTCTACTATTGATAATTGCAAGTATTTTTTAACCATTGTTGATGATTGCTCAAGGTGCACTTGGGTTTATCTGTTAAAGCAAAAGTCACAAACACAATTTTTTTTAGAGCAATTCTGTACTATGGTGGAGACACAATTTTCTAAGAAAGTTAAAACTATAAGGTCTAATAATGGTACTGAATTCTTCATGAGAGATTTCTTTGCCAAGAAAGGCATTTTGCATCATTTAAGCTGTGTTGAAACCCCACAACAGAATGCTGTTGTTAAGAGGAAGCATCAACACATCTTGAACGTGGCAAGGGCTCTCATGTTTCAATCTCATTTACCATTGCATCTATGGGGTCAGCTATTCTTGCTGCTGTTTATTTGATCAACAGAATCCCATCATCAGCTTTATCAAATCAGACTCATTTTGAAGTTTTATTTGGCCATCCACCTAGTTATTCCCATTTAAAAGTCTTTGGATGCTTGTGTTTTGCTTCCACACTTTCTAATCACAGAACAAAGTTTGCACCTAGAGCTAAGAAGTGTGTTTTTTTGGTGTATCCTTTTGGGGTTAAGGGCTATAAGGTACTTGATTTGTCCACTCAGTGTATTCATTTCTAGGAATTTTGTTTTTCATGAGCATACTTTTCCTTTTGCTTCTGTTTCTACTAGTGTTGCAGATCCTTTTGTTCCTTCTGAAGTTGAAGTTGCTCCTTTTTCCTCAGTCGGTACTGATTCTTTTGTTACTCCAATTAGTATACTTGATCTTGCTTCCATTGATTATAATGATGCTTCTCCTCCTCCTTCTTATGTTAATCCTACTTCTATTGATCTTACTTCTTTACCTTTTATGCCTGTTGATACTTCCTCTAGTCCTAGTCAGGTTATCCCTAGTGCTGTGTCATCATCTCCACCAATTGCTTCAGCACCTCTAGTGCCTCTTAGGAAGTCAACTAAGGACACTAAACCTCCTGCTTACTTGCAGGACTATGCATCTACTACAATTACAGCTGGTGCCCCTTATGATCTTGCTCAGTGCCTCACCTATTCCCATTTGGAACCTTGTTATTAGACTTGCTGGCAATCAGTTCTAGTCCTAAAGAACCCCAAAGTTTTTCTCAGGCTGTTCAAGACCCCCTTTGGAGGGCAGTCATGGACAAAGAAATCCAAGCCCTTGAGAAGAATCATACTAGGGATGTGACCACTTTACCTCCTGGTAAATCTCTCATTGGTTGTAAGTGGGTCTACAAAGTGAAACTTAATCCTGATGGCAGTGTTGAGAGGTTCAAAGCAAGACTGGTTGCCAAGGGATATATCTAAAGAGAGGGACTTGATTTCCTAGAAACTTTCTCTCCAGTTGCTAAGACAGTTTCTGTGAGAGTTTTACTTGCTCTTGCTGCTGCTAAACAATGGCCTTTACACCAATTAGACATCAATAATGCATTTCTCCATGGGGATTTGGATGAGGAGGTTTACATGACTTTGCCTCTTGGTTTTCATAGTAAGGGGGAGTGTGTTTCAACCTCTTCCTCTTCTTCCTCAACTGCTCCTAAGGTGTGTAAGTTGGTTAAGTCCCTTTATGGCTTGAGACAAGCCTCTAGGCATTGGTATACAAAACTGTCAACAAAAATCACACAGCTTGGTTTTGTTCAATCCCAGGCAGATCATTCAATATTTGTGTATAGCAAAGGGTCTTTGTTCATTGCATTACTAGTCTATGTTGATGATATGATAATCACAGGTAATGACCATGCTTGTGTTGTTTCTCTCAAGTCAGTTTTAGATCAAAAGTTTGGGATTAAGGATTTGGGATCACTCAAGTATTTCTTGGGTTTAGAAATTGTAGGAAATAAGATTGGCATTAGCTTAACCTAGAGAAAGTATGCTCTACAGGTCCTTGAAGAAATTGGTATGACAAGTTGTAAACCAGTTCAAACACCAATGGAACAGCAATTGAAGTTGTCTAAAGGTGGTGGAGACTTGTTTTCAAATCCTGGACAATATAGAAGACTCATTGGGAAGCTCATGTATTTGACCTTGAGTAGGCTAGACATCACTTATGCAGTACATAGGCTTAGCCAATTCTTGGCACAGCCTAGAGTACCACATATGAAAGCAGCTACTAGGATACTTCAATACATTAAAGGGACACCTGGACAAGGTGTTTTCTTCCCCATAGAATATGATTTGCATTTAAAAGCTTACTGTGATGCAAATTGGACTGGATGCCCTAACACAAGGAAGTCTTTAACAGGCTATTGTGTGTTTTTTGGTGATGCCTTGGCGTCTTGGAGGTCTAAGAAGCAAAGCATAGTGTCTAGGTCTAGTGCAGAAGCAGAGTACAGGGCTATGGCTACAACTACTTGTGAATTGACTTGGATTTTGCATTTGTTACAAGATTTACATGTCAAACATGATAAACTTGTGTTAATGTACTATGACAACCAGGCAGCACTTCATATAGCAACAAATCTAGTGTTTCATGAGAGATCAAAACACATAGAAGCTGATTGCCATATTGTGAGAAATAAGATCATTGATGGTACGTTTAAAACCTTTTATGTCTCAACCAAGAATCAGTTAGCAGATGTGTTCACAAAGGCATTAGGAGTGGAAAGCTATCTGAGGTTGATCAGAAGGTTAGGTGTTATTAATATTTTTGCTCATATAGTGGAGTATCCTCACACAACCATGCAAAGTCAAAAGGCAAGAGCTTTGCTCTTGAGGGGGAGTGTTAAAATTGTAAGCAACATTCCAGAGCAAAGTTGCATAAACAAGCCACAGAGTTAGCAGGTGATGCAATAGCTGCTAATAGGAGATGCACTAGCCAAGCCACAAAAGTAGCAGGCAGTGCAGTAGTTGCTGATGCAAGAAGCACTAGCCAAGCCACAAGGGTAGCAAGTAGTGCAGCACTTGCTGATGAGAAGTGCATTCAGACCACAAAGCTTGCATTAGAGCATGCCTTGATTAGCATCGAAGTTCTGGAACTGATTGAAGCAGTGCCACATCATGAGTTCTTCATCCAAGAGCATTGATGAAGTTGGTTCTGTTGAATCTAGGAGTTAGTTGCTCAAGATTGACATGTGTACAGTTTCTAGAATTTTCAAATAATTGCTTTTCGCACCTTTTTAGGAAGTTAGTTATACATTTACTGTGTATATAAACAGAGCATTTTATGTATTTGGTTCATTCATTCCATTCTTGTAATTTTCTTTCAATCAATGAAATCCTCTCAATTCTATTTAGATTTCTCTCAGATTTTTACAGACTATTTGAGGGCTTAATTTTTCTTTCTCCTTTGTGGACTGAATGGCTGGAGTGGATCAAATTGGACCGAATGAATCGAATTGTAATAGGTGTATATCAATATAACACTTTGACATCGTATTGAAATATATTATGAACTTCTTGACAGATTAGTTGATTTGTATATAAGAAAAAGATTTTTTTGGAGATTAATTCAGTTTTCTTCTTAATCAAGTTAATTTTTATGGATCTTCTCAAAAAAAAGAAAAAGAAAAGAGAGAGTTAATTTTTATGGATAAAATTGTTCATCTAAAAAGGGTTAATTTTGAAAGTTAAGGGATGAAATTGACACAATCAATAATTGAGGGACTTAATTTTAAAGTTGAATGATAAAATTAAATTTATAGGGACATAACTGAAACTATAGCAAATGAATGCAAAATGGGGGAATTTAACTGAAAATGCAGATGTCATTTGGGGGAAAGCAAAAAATCAAAATAATTAAAAGAATTAACCAGGAAAACGCCTCCTAATGGCTGTATGGGTCTGGTAGAATCTGTAATGTTCATATCTTCTTCCCACACGTTGCCTCCTCTACTTGTGCATAGCTAGTTGGCTGCCACTTTATTAGAGCAGTTATGTTCAAATTAAATATCAAAGAAATATGATAATAAGGGCAAGCACTCCGGTCTCTAAGTGTAAACATGAAAGGTTAATGTATAAATTTTAAGCGGCTAATTAAACTTCAACATTGTTGATAACTACCTATATATAGCCTTAGTAGGTTCCAATTAACTTAATTGATAAAAGTCTCTCATTGTTTGAACAAGTGACTAGAGTTTATACCCAAAAGAAACCAATTAGTGTTTTGGCTTGATGGTAAAGATCAAAAGTTATGGGATAGACACTAAAGGTTTCAAATCTTGCTGAAACCATCAAAAAAATAAAAAATTTGAGAAGCCATTTTTTCATTCAGATACAAGCAAGATTAGCTCCATAACAAGGCAGAACTCTTGGTTATCATCCGTCATCCATCAAATAACTGTTCAACACACTCAACAGAAAAACATCAAATACGCTTGCGGCAGGAAAAATAATATGCTCCAATAAGCTATCACTTGTAAGTCTTGATTTTTATCTCATCATAACTTATTATATTGGCAATCAAGTACTTACTGATGCAGGGATTCTAAAAGGCTGTTGTTTAGGCTTAGAATTGATTATAGGAAATGAGAGTTGCTTAGAACAAGGAACAAGGTGTGACAAAACCTTCTTAAGATAAATCGATCTCTTAAAAATAGCACCAGGCTTGCTAATCTGTGTAATTGCATTCAAAATTGAGTTACAAGTACAACAATGGGCTATTTATAGCTATGGACTCAAGTATTAATTGCCCTAGCCTCTAATTAACTCAGCACATGGCCAAATGCCAGCTGGTACTGGTTTACTAAGTAACACATTTTGTTACAAGCTACTAACTGTTCTAATCACTTGTATCTAACCTGACAGCTGCTATATTTATAACTAATTGCTCCTAACTAGATTACACTTCAATGATTACACATATTAGGATACAATTACAAGACACTACACTATAGAAGCAATCATCAGCTACTGACTTACTGGCTGTAGCTGCATTGCTGGATGCTTGCTGCTATAAACAGCTTGTACTGCTGCGTCATGCTTGAAGTTAAGGACTATTGCTGCTACTTTATGCCAAGGCTGTATGTATGAGCAGCCATGTAGATGCTCCTGCATCACTTACACAATTCAAATTTAGTTTGAGCAAAGTAATTTGATAGTTACAATGGGGTAGAGGGGATTTGAACCCAATGCAGCTTCGTGGGAAACAATAAGAGGGATTACTTAAGCTACAAGGTTCTTGCCTAGTTTGAGCAAAATAATGGACAAAATGACTGTTTTGATTACAAGATATAAGGACAAACAACTCCAATAACAAACTGACATAAGAGAGCATGGGCTAATTGAGTGATGCTACCTACAAGTATGCAGTGGGGCTCAAACAACATTTAACTTCATCAATGCTCCAACATGAAAGAAAAGGTACATTGCACAGTCAGTGAATTAAAGGTTTATTAGGGCTGTTAATAAGCAGCCTGTTTAAGGTTGACTATTATAGCTTCATTTGGAGATAAATGCCGAGTAAAAATGTCAATAAACAGGTTTCTAAAGGTGCAAGGAGGGAGGAGTGGTTTGAGATTAAAATGGAGCATGAATTGGCGGCTTTCTGTGAACAGTGATTTAAGTGTAGTGGATACATCTTTGATTAAACTATTGGAGTCATCAAAACCAAATATTTCAGTTAAAAAGATTGAAAAGGAACGCAGGAAAATATTTCAGCTTTGGTATAGTGTATACGAATTCATATACACTATACTGTTTTGCTGAATTTCTGTCATGATTCCTATACAACAACAAAACTGAATGTGTATGTTGTTGTTTTTGTCATTCTATATGAACCAGGGAAGCAAGAACATGACCTTGGAATAATAACATGCTCACTAAGAAGTGTTCAAGATGAATGTGGATGTTGCTGTTTTTACGGCACAGAAAGAGGCTGGGATGGGCATGATTGCAAGGGATGAGCAGGGTTTAGTCTTATCTGCTATGAGTAAAAAACTAAGGTTGCCATTGGGGGCGTTGGAGATTGAGGCTAAAGCTTTTGAGGAGGGAATCGTTTTTTCAAAAGATCTGGGCATTGGGGAATTTATATTTGGAGGGTGACTCTCAAATAGTCTGTCATGCCATTATTGAGAAAACTCCCCCACCTTCATCAATCACTCTGGTTATTTATGGCATCATGGCATCGATATCAGTTCAGAAGGGTAGAGGTGTCACATGTGGGATGTAAGGAAAATCAACTAGCTCATTTGTTAGCTAAACATGCATTAAGTCTTGATGACTTTGTAACTTGGATTGAGGAGAGCCCTTGTTTTTTAGAACAAGCTCTTCAGCATGATGTATCTACTATTAATTCCATGGAATGAAAGTTTATGTATTTCCTATCATAAAATAAAAAATAACATGCTCGCTAGACAAGCACTTGCCTACTCCTTTTGAACTTTTTCAGTTCTAGAGCTTCTTTTACTCTCTTTTATTTATTTATTTTGTCTAGTAATTTCTTCTTTTAAATTGAAGCCAGGACAGATCAAATTTAGCTCTTTTAACACTACCAGAGGGACACAAATCCAAAGAAGAATTATTTTGGCCAGTACTGTTTGTTGGTAACGTTGCCAGATCTAGGTATGTGCACAACTACCATCCACATAAAATTATTAATATAAAGTAGCCACAAAAGGATGTTGTAAACCTGGGATAAAAATCAAGCATTTAGATCATAACTACTACTAAAGGAAAAGGAATTACAAGGATTGCACTCCATCCATACCACAAATGACTTCATTTCTTATATGCAACAATTTGCTTAATATGATTACACATTTGGTCCATCAAGTAAAACAAGGCTCTCCATGTAAGTAACTACAAATGAAGGATATTGGATATCAAGATCCTTCTTCTGCTGTAGAGTTTCGGCATCAACTAAAAGAAACTTATATTTCTTATTTTCTACTGGATTGTGGATGCACCAAAAAGTCAGAAGTGAACCATACTCAGTAAAGGCAAAGTAATAAGCTACTCTTTCAAATAGTACAACAAAAAGTTTATTCCAAGACTCAACCACATCATACTCTGTCATAACCCATATGGAGTATCGGAAGCCAGGTTGTTCAGCACTATCAGAAGTAATGAAAGCTAGTTTCTCCTTGAATAATGCAAGATATGTTTGAGAGTAGTATGCATCCATTAAACCATCAGGCAATGCTAGCTTTCTAAATTTCTCAGTATTGACATCAAAATGCCATAATCATATCGAAGCTCCGCTCTTCTTCTTCTATGATACGTGCCATCCAGTGCAAAGCTCCACTAACCAATGGGAATGGCGAAAGAAAACTATAATCATAGAACATAGTATTGGTTGTGAATGTGATTTCAACCTTTTTCCATGAATCCAAACTTAATGTATACACCTCAATCTCATGTGTAGCCGAAGATAAACATGAAATCGATCCTTACAACATTGTAGTCATTATTCTCAGAATGATATGCAAATCCGAGTATAACAGACCGTAACTTTCCTAAGCAAGTATCAGGCAATCTCTTGAATTTTCTAATACTGGGGTTCCATAGATATATAACATTAGCATTAGTGGTGAAACACAATAAGCCATTGCTCGAACCAACTATTCTGGAACACCCAGGAGAAAAATCAAAGGGGAGTACAACCTTAGAAATCTTGTCAAACGTACGGTCCACAGCAACTGTACAGACAGGTCTGTTAGTGTTAGAAGAAGAGTAAATGTCTCTTACCGATGGCATGCGTATGACATAACCATTATCATGGGAATCTTTGTTTTTGTTGTTGTAGTGTTTAAGGTGGGTTGAGATGAAATGGGGAGTGGTGATTAAGGAGTCCAAGGATTTGGAAACGCACCTTAATCTTATCACTGATTTCACAGGTAGTTGCCTCAGGATGCTCAGTACGATGTCGTAAGGGAGATGGTTCTTCCTGAGTCGGAGAATCGGTGGTAGTGGATGCATTTCTCTCATTTGAGACATTAGAGAGAATGAGATAGCACTATTATTTAGAGATAGAATGAGATGGTATTTATGGTCAACTATAAATACTAAATAGACCGTTCTCAATTGAATTTAGCTTTAGTTTTTTGGTAAATAAAGTAGCTTTGTTTTTTTGGCGCTGTGCTGAGTTGCTTCTGTATTTGGGGTCAAAGAAATGGAAAATAACAACGCGACAACAGAGTTTTATTACTTTTTATTAATTGAGGCACTTTTTTTTTTAATTAAAAAAAATGCACTCTTAATAGGGCCGAAATGGCCAAATACCACAACTTTAAAAAATAAACAGCAAAAAAACACTGTTTCGGAACTATATAGGGAAATATCACTTTTCTAGAACTCGAGTTTCATAAACTCGAGTTCCTAGAAGTTTTGCCACCGTGGCACTACTGAGGTGGAAAATTGGGCAATAAAAAAAAACTAATGTGGTACTCGAGCTTGGTATACTCAAGTACCATACAACACAATACTCAAGTATATTAAGCTCGAGTACCTTTTATTTGTCGATAATCCCAAAAAAAATTTTACAAGGTACTTGAGCTTGGTAAACTCGATTACCTTGTAACTTTTTTTTTTTTTTTTGGAATTATCGACAAATAAACATAAACATAAAAATAATTAGCTTTTTTATGTTTTTATTTATTTAAATAGAGGCATTGTAAAATATAGAGATTTTAATTTGAGCTCGAGTACCTTGTAACTTTTTTTTTTTTTTTTGGGATTATCAACAAATAAACATAAACACAAAAATAAGTAGCTTTTTTATGTTCTTATTTATTTAAATAGAAGCATTGTAAAATATAGATATTTTAATTTCAAAATATGAATTTAATTTCTATATTAAGTAAAACTGTTCACTATTTTCTCATAAAAATTGTTCACTGTTTTCTGCATAAACTATTTCTAGCATTTTGCATAAAATTATTTTCTGTTCAGCATTATTTAAAAATTTGTTCACTCTCTTTTCTGCGTAAATTATTTTTTTCACTATTTAAAAAATTGTTCACTGTTTTCTCATAAAACACCTAGTGAAATTGTGTTTTCTAAATTTAAACGCCAAATTTGAATGCTTTTTTATGTTTGAATTTCACAATAATCGAATCTATTTTTTTGCATTGATAAAATCTGTTTCTACATCAATAAAATTTGCTTTCTGCACATCATGCTTACTGTATATTCGAATCTGCTTACTACATTCATAAAATCTGTTTTCTGCATTAAGTAAAATTGTTCACTGTTTTCTCATAAATATTGTTCGCTGTTTTCTGCATAAACTGTTTTTAGCATTGGCATAAAATTATTTTCTGTTCAGCATTATTTAAAAAATTGTTCACTCTCTTTTCTACGTAAATTATTTTCTATTCACTATTTAAAAAATTGTTCCCTGTTTTCTCATAAAACACCTAGTGAAATCGTGTTTTCTAAATTTAAATGCCAAATCTGAATGCTTTTTCATGTTTAAATTTCACAATAATTGAATCTATTTTTCTGCATTGATAAAATCTGTTTCTACATTAATAAAATTTGCTCTTTGCACATCATGCTTACCATATATTCGAATCTGCTTACTGCATTCATAAAATCTATTTTTTGCATTAAGTAAAACTGTTTACTATTTTCTCATAAAAAGTGTTCAATGTTTTCTGCATAAACTGTTTTTAGCATTGGCATAAAAGTATTTTCTGTTAAGCATTATTTAAAAAATTGTTCGTTATCTTTTTTGCGTAAATTATTTTCTGTTCACTATTTAAAAAATTGTTCCTTGTTTTCTCATAAAATACCTAGTGAAATCGTGTTTTCTAAATTTAAACGCCAAATTTGAATGCTTTTTCATGTTTGAATTTCACAATAATCAAATCTATTTTTCTACATTGATAAAATCTACTTTTAGCCATACAGTCTACCTTTCTAGAGCATCAAGTAGCTGAATGATTGTGTTCGTCTATTTGCCTACCTTCAAGCTTTGCAAGTAACAAATCTACTTTTATAGGGATGCATACACCTCCCATTGTAGTCTTTTAAAGTTGGCTAGCTTGTAGATTGTGTAGCCACTTCTTTCATACTCATGGCCTGGGTACCTAATCATTAGTATTGCACAATTGCATTTAAATTCACTATAAAGTCCAAGCGCACTCCCAAAGCCCACTCCTGATTGCTTTTCATGGTTACAAGTTACAACTTATACTATTCCCTTTCCTTCTATTACATGGAACCCTATCTCTACTTTAAATTCCAGCCCACACCCAAAGCCTTTTCAGCTAACTCATTTTGTCAAACCTGAATGCTTTTCATGGTTACAACTTATGCCGTTGCTTTTCAGGTTTAGTTCCTTCCCTTTCCCCACCTGTTTCAGCTTCTATTCTATTGTTTCATGTTTTGTTTCATCCACACCATATCATGATTTCAGCTTCTGTTCTATTGTTTCACTCACAGTTTCATCTTCCTGTTCTACGGTTTCAACATCTATCTTTGCTTCTAACGGTAGCCTCTTTGTCTTCCTTCCTCTCCTCACATCCATATAAATACTGACATAAGCTGGGTGATTCAGTTGAGGTATCCCTACATCCCAATTTCTTTTGTTCTCTATTCTTTTGCTTTATGGAGTCATGTATTGGTTCCTGGACTTCTAACTAGGTAGCAATTCCTCTGTCTCTTTTTAAGAGACTCTGTGTACTCCCAGGCTCACACTGACTTTGAGTCTAAAATCTCTTTCAAGGAGATTGAGTACTGTGTACCCTACCTTTGTAAGAAGGAACCAATGTGTTGATGTGTCATAAAAGGAGGTACAATTCACGGAACTTACACTTGTGAACAATCGAATGTTTGGTCAAGTTAAGGTCAAACATCAATCAAGGTCGGTCAAATGGTGGATTCGGTTTAAATGAAGCAGAACTTGGTGGTTAGGTGAATTTTTAGTTGGTTTGACCATTGATCAGCTTGGTCAAAATTAGGTCGATGAGGATGATTTTGGGATTTTGACTCTTAAATAATCAAATTTCTGTATCCAACATCCAATGAGGACAATGTATTTCATGAAATATCCTAATTTTCCCGATTAAAAAGAAAAAAAATTGGAATTTTGAATGCTCAAATTGGAGTTTTTGTAAGTTAATTAAGTTTGGATATAATACGGCATCAACAATAAATATTGGTATCAAAGCCAGACATTTCAATGCCAAAGTGTCTAGAAGATAAACTTGGAGCTATTAGATTTTAGTGACAATGCATGCTTAAGGAGATGCCAAAAATAAGAAATGAATCAAGATGTTCTAATGACTAGACGAGTCCTAATCAACCCGTGGGTTGTCAAAATTGTGATCAATCTGAAGATTTGTATAATTTAAAAGAATCAGAATATGCCAATGGCTAAACTAGTCAACACCCAAGTGGTTTGTCAAACCTAAAAACCCAAAAAGTAAATAAGGAACAAATTATTTTGATGAGTGTTGAGACCCATTTTGGCAAAAAGAAAATGCCCAATGGCAAGAAGAAGCCCAAAAACATAACAACGGGTGAAGAAAGAAGAATTAGCAAAGTAAGAAAAGCCATTAGGCCTGAATGACAAGAATAATAGTACACAGGCCCACAAAATAGTAAAAGGGCCCTAGCAAAAGCAAATGGGCCCAAGGGAGCCCTAAAGAAGGAAGTAGTAAGCTCATGGGAATCGTAAGAAGTAGAAAGCAAGCAAAGATGGGCCAAAGGAGCCCAAAGAAAGGAATTAGTAAATGGGGTTGGTTGAAAGGCCAGTGAACCCAAAAGTAAAGGATATAGTAATTGGTCGGGGAAGCCCGAAAGATTTAGCAAAAGCCAATGGGAATGTAAGAAGTAGGAAAGAATGAGGTGGGCCAAGGATGCCCCAAGGAATGAAACGGGCCGCGGATGCCTAAAGGAATAGAAAGGGTTGAGGAAGCCCAAGATGATGTGAGAATTGACCCAATAGAAATACTGGGTAACGTAAAGTGAAGGAAGAAATAATACATGGCAAGCTTAGAGGAAGCCCTGCAAACAAAAGTTAAATAATGTCATAGCAGGAACAATGCAATGGCATGGCAGGAGTACTAGTCATCCCACAAACCAAGGGTGAAAAGAGATAGGGGTCGAATTGAAAGAAGCAAAGGCCCACATCCAAGCAATACCTAGCCAAAAGAAGAAACAAGATGCGAAAAATAAAGATCCAATGACTCACCAACGCCACAAAAGGTTAAGCAAGCTGCAAAACACACTACAATACTAGACAAACCCATAGGCAATAGCAAACGTGTGAACACTAGACAAGCAATGGACTTACATGGGAGTCAAGCACACACAAGACTCAGCCACCACTAACCTGTCCCCAACCAATACAGGGGCAGTGGACCATGGGTCAGAGGTAAGATAGGGTGTGGTCTAGTGGTGGGGAGAAGTGGAAAGCCTATTATGGGGTTCTTGTTTAAGCTCTTTTGGGAGAAATATCCTGTTGGGATGACATACCACCCCAAAGAGGCAAAAATGAGCTGGAATCACTAGGTGCATGCTATAGGAGTTAGTATGAGAGAATGCCCAGACCTTATCTGGATGGGAATGCCACAGATAGCAAGAAAATAAAACAAAACTCCCTTTGTCTGGGAATGGAACGTGGCGTAACTAGCACAGGGTATTGGAGGTGGTTGGGTAGGCAGCAGACCAGTGAGTAGTCTAGGAAGGACACCCACAACAAGGCAAAAGTGGTTGGGGGGTAAAATGGTAAATCTAACCATGGCAGGCAGTATAAAAAGGCTTTAGCCGTGCACAGTGAAACAACAACAAGGACGAACAACAAGAAGCATAGAAACAAAGAGAGAAATAGAAAGCAAAGAAAAATAGAGAAGATAACAAAAAGGAAGAAAATAAGAGAATAATGAGGAAACAGAAGTGTGAGGCGTGATAGAGCATGCACCAATAGGCTATTTACTTCTTTCCCTCTCAATAGCCCATTCTTTAGCAAGTTAAGAGTCTGAGATTAAGCCATTTAGGCCCATTTTCCAAAGTAGGCAATTTCTGTGGTAGAATCTCCTTGTGAGTTTACCTACATTGCAAATTGGTTCCATTCTTGGACTTAAATTTGCTGAGGGATCAAGTTCAGCAAACTAACCCCTTTTTATTTTATTTTTTTTATTTTATCATAGTTGTTCAAGTACTAACATTATTTTTTTTGCTGCTTATTCATTCCTGCCATACTCATATTATCGTTTATTTTTCTAGTTGCAAAATCATTTAAACATTATCTTTGGTACTTTAGTTAAAATATTTTAACTATCCTGTTGTATTATGTTTCTCCTGCCATAACGTTTTTGTGACAGTATTTCCAACCATGGACGCGTGACCAAGATCTTTGCCAAGGGTCTTAGTTTGCGCACAAGCTAGCTTAAGGACTCTCCTACCTCGAATCATTAGGCCATAGTTTGGCAAGAGTAGTCCAACCTAGGATAGAAAAGGCCCGCCACATTTAAATTAATGACTCCATTGGGGAGTTGGGAAAAAGACAAGGAAGGTCGATAAATCCCTCGCAAGTTATACCCCCAAGATAAAAAAAAAAACGACGTGGAACATGAGCACTATGCCCTTACAGGCAAAGTCAAGACTAGCAATGCCCCACCAACACTAGCCTAACTAAACGGAACGTGTTAATGGAGTGGGGGCTGGACCATAGCAGTAAAGAGTCCCTGCTGATAATGCCAACTTTTTCATCGAGGTGCTACAATTCATACAACATTCCCAGCAGCAAATAATGGAAGAGATTTTCTAGATGAAGGCGGACAAGACGAAAGAAAGCAAAAAGCCAGCATGACCCAGAGCATGCAGCAGACGAGGAAGAAACCCCTGTAGGGGGTGGTCCGCAGAATGCAGAGTAGCGTTTCCTTACCATGGTTAAAGTTGTAGCGCTACTAGAGCAGGAAAGGGCCAAAGCAACTGCGGAAAGATTTTATGCACGAAGGGCTCCCTATCTGCTGAGAATACTCAGCAAGCCATATCCTGAAAGATATGAACCGCGAACTTTCGTACAATATGATGGCAGAAGGGGAAGTGCTATCAAACATGTGAGTAAGTTTATTGATACCCTCGGTCCCTATGTGGCAAACGAGGACTTGTGTCTTCGGGAGTTTTCCGAATCCCTATATGGCTGTACGTACACTTGGTACACTGGTTTGAAACCAGGGTCAATTCCAACAGGGGACGACATGATGGATGTGTTTTGCACTAAATACTTTCATGGAGAAGAGATAGTAACTCTTGTAAGTTTGCAAGCAACCAAGCAAAGGAACAACAAAGACTTAATGGAATGCATCAAGAGATTTAGAGACATAGCTCTTGACTGCTATGATCATTGTGAGGAAAAGAAATTAGTGGAAATGTGTATGGGTAACATGATTATGGAATACATAGATGTTTTGAAGAACTTAGAAATCTCCTAGTTTGCATAGTTGTTGCAAAAAGCCAGAAAGGCCACTCAATCAGTAAGGCCAAGCTCTGACAAGCCTAAAGAATGCAGGTCCACTCTACAGGCCATGGCAATATCTACTGGAGAAAGGAAAAGGAAGGCGGATGGGAGGGAGTATGTGACCCCTCCACTATTGCCATGTACACCAAAGGAGCTAGATGTGCTCCTAGATAAATGGATTGTAGATGGGGTCTTCAAGCCTAACCAAGTTTCGAAGGAACCTACTGAAGAAGAGTGGAAAGACTAGTGTTTTCGCTGTTTGCACAATTATGTGCAACACCCTACCGAAAAATGCTAGGCGCTTCGTAGATTAGTGCATTGCAAAATCAAAGAAGGAACTCTCAAGTTATCTCAGCCAGAAGTCCAAAGAAACCCACTCTCGAACCACAAGGTAAAAGGAGTAGCAACAATTGTTATTTGTGCGGATTTAGGGGAAGATGAAGAGGAAAGGCCGACCTTGCCTGCTACAGCAATTACCACCTTGCAGAAAAAGTTCTAGATTCAAGAACCTATTTTATCAGTTGGAACTTACAGCAAATGAGCGGAGAATTGCCACAGAGGCTCTAGTGAGCATTATCTCAGGGGCAAGAGTAGAATGCCTGTCAGCGGAGATCAAAACTGACAAAGCCTTTATACAGGACACCAATGAGGTCATTTTCAGTGATGAAGACATGGAAGTAGGGTACTCAGATCATAGGAGACCTCTCTACCTGGTGGCCTCCATAAATCAAATCCCCATCAAAAGGGTTTTGGTTGATACAGACACTTCAGTAAATCTCATCCCTTTTGGTCTGCTGCAAGCAATAGGAATTTTAGAAGGCAAAATACATGGGTGCCTAATGGAGGTAACAGGATTTGGGGGGAGAGGTGAATATACTGCAGGCCATATCCAATTATGGTTGAAAGTGGGACCAATAGCCTTCTTGGCCTGCTTCCATCTAGTGAAAATAGAAGTCTCATACCACATCTTGTTGGGAAGGCCATGGTTGCTTAAACACCGATTGGTCCCGTCTACCTATCATCAATGCATGAAGGAAAGGTTAAATGGTAGAATGATATGGATAGCAGCAAACCCGTTACCCTTCAAGCCAGCAAAAGCTCATCTGGTAGAAACCATGTTTTACAATGAGTGAGCGCCATCAAGTGAAAGCTCGGTGTCCAAACCACAAGGCACCTTCCTCCCTAGATGGAAGGATATTTCGGATGACTCGGAGCCCGATCTAAGAGGGCTGCTAATGCGGAAAAGGAAGAGGAAGGAAGCACCTGCTTCGGAGTCAAGTGGCACATCGCAATGCGTCAGGGGTTCGGGCCCCTGATGGAAGAATAGTCTACAAGTTATGAAGGTGCACGGGTTTCAATTGAGCCAGTCTCGATTCTCCTACCTTAGCAAGTCTTCATCCCTCTGGCTTAAGGTGAGTTTCAGTTGAGCCAATCCTGACTCTCCTATCTCAGAATCATTGGGTCATAGTATGGTGGGAGTGGTCTAGCCCAGAATATAAAAAAGGCCCACCACAATGAGTTATCATTTTGGATGAGAGACATTCTTATAGTATTGGTTATTCAATAAGAAGGTAGGAATTAAACAAGGAAAAATAGGCACCATGACAAGATTGAAGTTGGTTTAAGAAAAAAAGAAATTGTTTATGAAGGTAAAATTAAGTGGGAAGGAATGTTATTTTCATCTATTTTATTTAATATTTTCATTTCAAGATAGTAACTGTTGTTATTTGGGATTGGATAAATAGATAATGATGGGATGGATTGTTACATTATCATCTGAATAAATCATATTTACTTGTGGTAGATAAAGATTAGAGTTCTTTTGAAATTCAATGATAGATTTATCTTTTAAAGCTATTTATTTATATGCCTTAATGTTGAATAATAAAATAAGCTAAGAAAAATGTTATTATTGAGTGAAGTTCACTTTAGAGGTCTGGACTAACTCAAAGTGGTCGATTTTCAAGTTAGACTAATTTGAAACATTTTTTACTTATGTCTCATGTATAATACTTATTATATATTGTAATATTTGGAGAATCAACTTCAATTTGATTACATGTTATTAGAAAAAGAGGTTTATCAACAATATGAACCAATTAATTGAGTTAGTTCATAAATATTTAATAATTTTTACAAAATTAAGCGTATAATTATATTTTTTATATTATTGATTACATGCAAGTAAATTTGCTTTTATCTTTTGCTTAACTTCATTTCAATTGCTACCAAAACAACTCAATTTGAACTTGAATGATCAATTCCGCATCAATTATTGCAATCATAAAAATTCTTCTAACATAAATAATTATTGTAGCACCTATAAATAAATAATATATGAAAAATTAGGTAACTTTAGTTTACATATCTTTAAAAGGATTTATGAAATGTGATTATTTAAGATTAATATAACTATATATTTGAATTTATTATTTTCTTTTTGTTTTCAAATATTTAATAATTTAAATTAACTTAAGTGCAGATTTATTTATTTATTTATCTTTTTATTGCAAGTGTTATTAAATTTGCTTTTGCCTTTTAATAGATTTTGCTTTAATTGTTGCCACAGCAACTAAATATGAGGAATAAGTTTATCTTTAAAATCAATTTCCTTTTTTATTTTTGATGATAAATATTCTTATAAAAATTTTATATGAAAAACCATATAATTTTTTTTTCCTTATGAACAAACGTATTAGTTCAAATCTTGGAATAACATACAATAGATAATTTCTATTTTCAAAAAATTTATCAATTAACACGATAGTTTACAAGCTATATATATATATCCTACTAAGTGGTTATCCAAAATTTTTTATTAAATTTTAAATATTATAGAAATAAAATAATTTATTGTTGATTCAAATAAAGAATAAAAATTAAATATTTCATTAAAACCATTTTTTAAGTGAAAGGTTAAATGAATTAGTACTTATTATTTCCCTTTCAAAAAAGAATGACACATGGCATTAATTAAAATAATAAAAAATAAATATTTCATTAAATCCATTATTTAGGTGGAAGGTTAAATGAAATCAATTCATTATAAACTTTTCTTAGGTGAAAGGTTAAATTAATAGGTGCTTCTTCTCAAAAAAAGAAAAAAAGAAAAAGGATTTTATTTCCATTTTAAAGAAGAATGACACTTGACACTAATTATTAAAATGAGCATTGATTTTCTAAAAAAGCAAAGCCTTAATTAAAGGATGAGGTGGAATGCTTACTAAAAGATTAGTTAAAGGCTCAATAAAAGAATTCTCAATTTTTTGCGACACCAAAATCTCAAACTCTGCAAGATGGATTTGGATCCACTTCACATTTTTATGAAAATAGAATGTCCATTTAATGGCCACGATTCAAGGTGAAAGATAATTTTAAATTTGTTGGCAAATCTAAACTATATATTTATTTCATTTTGAATCATAACTATTAAATATACTCTTTCCATTTCACTTCCATTTCACTTGGAAATAGATAGGATCCAAATCATACAAATCTCTCACACATGAAGTTTCTACTCTTATATAAAAATATTGATATATTGATATTGGGTAGGACCTCTTGGTTCCTTCCAAGCAACCACGAAGGAATTGGGCACATAACAAAAAGCCATTGTCAAAGAACTCTCTTCGGTTTGTAAAAAATATGGCTTTAACACTTGGGAAAAAACTTATCACAGTCGTGTTGTTGGTTTTTGGGTCTTGGATATCTCAATCCTTGTCCGGTACATTACTTGAAGAATCCTTTGTTGAGAAACATGAGCAATGGGTGACTCAGCATGGACGTCGTAACTACGTAGACGATGCTGAGAAGAAAAGGCGTTTGAAGATATTCAAGGACAATGTGGAGTATATAGACAAAGTCAATAATCATGGGAATCGCACGTACAGGTTAAGTGTCAATGAATTTGCAGACTTAACGAATGAAGAATTCATTGCCACTCATACTGGATACAAGATTTCCACCCAACCAAGTTCATCACCTAAAAAAACTTTTAGTTATGGAAACCTAAGCAGGATTCCAATGACTATGGATTGGAGAGAGAAAGGAGCTGTTACCCCCATTAAGAGCCAAGGCCAGTACTGTGGTAAGAGAATAACATTGTCTAAAACTCAAACTAGTCTACCTTCATTGGCTACATTTATTTATGTCCTAACAAGATTTTTGTTATTGTTGATTCCTATTTAGGAAGTTGCTGGGCCTTTTCAGCAGTAGCAGCGGTAGAAGGGATCTACCAGATCAAAACTGGCAACTTGATCTCCCTTTCGGAGCAACAACTCGTGGACTGTGTCGTGGAAGGCAATTCTGGGTGCAATGGTGGTGGTGTCGTGAGTTATGCCTTTACATATATAATACAAAACCAAGGACTAGCCACTGAAGAAAATTACCCATATGAGGCTATGGATGGAACTTGTGACCAAGAAAAGGCATCTATTAACGCAGCTCGCATAAGTGAGTTTGTAGTCTTACCTTCCAATAATGAGTTAGCAATACTACAAGCAGTGGCCACACAGCCAGTTTCAGTTTCCCTCGACGCTACTGGTCATGACTTGCAGTTCTATGCCGGCGGAGTTTTCACAGGACAATGTGGGACCAATTTAAGTCATGATGTTACTGCAATTGGGTATGGAACCAGTGAAGATGGTACCAAGTATTGGTTAATTAAGAATTCATGGGGCACCAATTGGGGTGAGAATGGCTATATGAGGATTCAAAGAGATAGTGGAGCTCCAGAAGGTCTTTGTGGCATTGCCATGCAAGCTTCCTATCCAGTTGTTTAGGTACTCCAAAGGTGATAGATCAAGATATCTTATAGTATTGCTCTCTTTCACTGTGTGTATGTTAAATTTGTTATGAGTGTGAAAATGGCTGTATTGTACTGCTACTTGTAACGTCAGGATCTTAACGTAGTAGTAATAAAAAAGACGTACCTTCCAATATATAGTATGAGGAAAACGTAAGGAATGCTGATAAAATCTTCAAAATTTGGCATTACTACCATCTATATTGCTTTCTTCCTTATCAAAGGTACTAATGACTTTTCCAGACTCGTCATAAACCTATTCTAACTAGATTGTATATAAGATTTTTTTTTTTTTTTTTTTGAGGAAGAGATTGTATATAAGAATTAATTGCATGTGCATCATTCAGATTGTACAGAAGGTGCAATGCACCAATACATTTTCTAAGAAAACGACTTGATGTCTACAGTGAAGCATGTATGTAATCATGAAAATTCTATGGAAGCTCGTTTGCAATGAAAAGTTTTTGTTAGCTTAAGGAAAAATTAATTCTTATTCATTTTGGAAAGTAAGAGTGTGAGAGGAGAAAGTACTATTAATTCTCTGTAATCTGGGAGTCTCTCTCTTTCCTTTTGCATTAGTTTCTATCTACTTTTATTTGTGTCTAGAATTCCAAGCAAACAAGGAATGTTATCATTTTTTTAGATATAATTACAATATGTTGCAAACTCCATAGTTTGAATAATTTCTTCCCTAAACCTCAAAGCACTTAGTACATGGAGGGGGTAACTACAAGGCCCTCGGCAAGATAGAATGTTACCTAATGCTACTGTTTATATTAATTTGATGACCCTTAAGAAGTAAAATATGTAATAAAAAGATAAACCTATACCACAATTACTTCACAAAAAAAAGTAGAAAAATGGGAGGACTTATGCAATTTTATTAGTTTAATTGACATTCACGTACTTTGTGCATTTAACCTATGTAGCAATCACATTGAATTTGGACAAGCTTTGTATGGACAACTCAACAACCTCTGGCTATAAAAGTTGGAAGTGAAATGCATTTTAACTGTATCCAAATATCTTTTCTAAGCAATAGAAAAATGAAACGAAGGATAATATCCCCGTTTTCTTGTTTTGTGCATGTCCTTCTCTTAGCCTTTGGCCTAAGTAGTTCCTATACATTTGGAAAGCACTATGTACAAATTGTCAACAACCTCAATACTAAGGGTCTGTTTCGATACAGCTGAAAACTGAAAACTGAAACTGAAAACTGAAAACACTGTAGCAAAATAATTTTTAAATGTGTGAACAGTACCGTGGGATCCATTTTTAATGAAAAAATTGTTAAAAAGTGAAATTTATAGGTCTGTAAACAGTGCACATTGTGCACTATTTACCGGAAAAGTCAACTATTTCAGCTGGGAAAGCTGAAAAGTAAAAAAAAAAAAAGAAAAAAAAGAAAAAAAGAAAAAAAAGCGCAAACGCGCTTCCCAAACGCACACTAAATCCCTAAATTACCATTGCAAATCTACAGATAATTGTCTTAGCATTAGAACTCTTCAGCCTAAAGGACCATAAGACTTCTCTTTTTGCATCAACTTTCTAGGCACGAAGCAATTCTAATATTACTTTTGGTGCAAGAACTTGCATGCTATTTTTTGATGTATTTATTGGAGACAATAGGTGTCGATGCTGTATTATGTCCAACCTCCGTTTGCATGCCAATTTGTTAATTTGAGCCTTAAAAAGCCAAAATTAGATTTTTGACATGGAAGAATAAGGAATTACATAAAATAAATTAATTTATCCCAATTGGAAATTGGCTAAACTATTTTAATAGTTCAAGAACTCAAAATACCAAAATTACCATACTTTGACCAACTTTGACCAAGCTAATCAACGGTCCAATTAGCCCAAAGCTCATCCAACTTCCAAATTCCATCTCATTTTAATTAACCTAATCCACCATTCAAAGCCATTTGAATAACCTTGGAAATTTTTGACCAAGTTTGATCAACCATAATCAAGATTTGGTCAAGATTTAACCAGAAATTTGCCTGTCTAATTAATCATCATAAATTTATGTTCATGTTAAAGATCATGAAATTTTCTTTAAAACGATAGTTTACGGACCTAGATTAGAGTAAAAATGGATAAGATATTACAAAAACATTGAATATTTAGCTAAAGGGTTTAGTCATTTTTGCAACATTGAATTATAGTTAAATGGATTAAATTATAATCAAACAACCACCAATCGGCTCGAGAGATTAGTCGTTTGAAAGGTCTCATAATGAAATTTGATTTAGCATGCTTAGATAGCAAAAGCTCCACTCGTATGGTATCAACAAGGATGTCTCAAAGGCCAAACTAGTCAACACCCTAGTTGTTTGTCGAACACAAAAACCAAAAATCTAGACAAGGATATATTCCCCCTTTATTATAAGTAATAATGCTTCATTGAATAAAATTGAAAACATATACGAGACCAAAGCACACAGGCAGTGTACCAGGGAAGAGAAGAATTCTATTGGTATTGGTTATTCAAGAAGAAGGAAAGTAGTAGACAAGAAACAAAAAGAGGTATCAAGACAAGCTTGAAGATGTTTAAATTACAAAATGAGAGAAAGAGCCCCTTACCAAAGGCAACCCTTAGGACAAGGGTAAATATAAGGAGTGAATGTTTACGTTATGTGCCTCTATTTTATTTAATATTGTCATTTTAAAATTGTATTCGTTGTCTTTTTTTTTTTTTTTTTTTTTGAGATAAGTATTCGTTGTCATTTGGGGATGGCTAAATAAATAAGGAGGAGATGGATTGTTATATTAGTTTTTAAATAAATCTTATCTACTTTTAGATGATAAAGATTGGGTTTCTTTTGAAATTAAATGTTTGTTTTATTTTGTAAAGCTATTTATTTGTATGGCTTAATGTTGAATAAGAAAGCAAGCTAAAAAATTCTTAAAAAAAAAAAGAAAAAGAAGCAAGCTAAAAAGTATTAATATTGAATGAAGTTTCACTTTGGAGGTCTTGAATCCCTCGAAGAAGTCCATTTTATAAATCTAGCTGATATCATGGTTTTAAAAACCGGTACGGTGAAAGAACCGGAAAAGCAGCTAAATACCGGTTTTATGGTCGGACTGGGGTCCGACCGATGGTCCAACCGGTGACGTCATAAATAATTTAATTATTATTTATTTAAATTATATAAATAATTAATAATTTTTTAATATACTAAAAGTCTAAAACTAACAAACTTATAATAACAAATATGTTTCCTTTTAAAAAAAAAAGCCAATGGACTGGTCACAACATTGCATTCAGCAATAGAGGGCCCAAAGACTTTGAACCTGCTTTAGAAACATCAACTGTAAAGCTAAGCAAAAAAACCAAATCAATATGTAAATATGTTTCCTTTTTGACTTATTAAAGCAAAAAAACCTAAGCAATCTCAACATGACTCAAATCAATAAGTAATAACATTAACATTACAAAATAATCATCCTGAAATTCTAGTAAACTTTCAACAAAACCAAATAAATAAGTTCATTAGTTATTACATTTACATCCAAATGGCAAATAACAAATAAGTTCATTACAACCAACAACTAAGTTTTAAAGTTTCAAACAAACAACTAAGTTTTAAAGTTTCAAACAAACAACAACTAAGTTTTAAAACCCAAGCCTCATTTGTTATGAAGATAATCGAAATCAATATCATCATGTGAACCAAATGCTCCACCACTAGCATCATAATCATCATCCTCATCCTCATCTTCTTCATCTTCAACATGAATAGGATGATTTTTATCTCTTAATCCGGGAGGAGCATCATCTTCATCACCAAATGATTCCAAATTGATGTCATCATCATCCTCAACCACTTCATTGTCCATATCTATACAAATTCCAAAACCAAATAACAATAAATGAAATAATAATTCTCATAATCATTTCTCATAAATCATAAATAGTCTAATTAAAAATGCAACTAGGCAAAGAATTGTTATAAGCTAACCTCTTTGTACATGGCTAGAAGACCCTTCTTCAATTGGATAGGCTCCCTCTTCATATAATGCATTCTCTATCTCCTCATGATCCAGAAATGGAGGTTCCTCATCTTCCACTACCCAAAATTCAGTTTTATCGATACTTGCATAATCAATAGGATCAAAATTGAACTTCTTCCTTTTGACTCTATCATAAGAAGAACATAATGAATAATTTAATTAGTAACCAAATCACTTATATTTCACAATCAAAAAGAACCCACTTGACCAAATCAGTGAATCACTCATATTTTCCCACAAAAACATTGAAACAAAGAGATTATACAATATATACCTTTCTTTCAGTCGGTAGTTATAATGAACAAACACAAGATCATTAAGTCGTTGATGCTCCAATCTATTTCTTCTTTTGGTATGTATTTGTTCAAAAGCACTCCAATTCCGCTCACATCCCGAAGAGGCAGCTGTTTGGCTAAGGATTCGAATTGCAAACTTTTGTAAGGTTGGAGCACAAGATCCAAACAACTTCCACCACTCATCTAAGTTCCATATACAACAGAAAACAAAGATACAATGAATCAATAAACACAACTATACTTATCCCAAAAATATAAAAAAGAGCTATGATCTTTAAAACATATTTACATTTTAGTATTAGCTAAAGTAAACAATATCTTACCCGGTTGAGATGTCTTGGCTGATTCTTGAGCAAGTTGGGTTCCAAAAGTTTGTTCACGCTCTCGAAATAGCCTTAATTCCTCCACCAACTTCAATCGACCAGTTGAAACTTTTGATTCAATAACATCTGTCACAGCAGATTGTGTCTCTAGCCTCTTATTAAGAGTGGATGAGTCATATTGGAATGCAAGATTCAACCAGTAAGCAGCAGCATGAATATCTCTATAGAATTGATTATCCCAACGATCCTTGATAATATTAACATAAGGCTCCCATAGTCTCTTTTTGTCCTTGAAATTTTTTTTGATTCCATCAATTACTCTATACATGCCATCATATACATAACCCATAGCTGGTTTTTCATCAGAATCAACAATGCGTAATAAACGAATCAATGGTGACATAATATGCACAATTACATGACAATCATTCCAAAATTGATTGTCAAGAATGATTTTCACCACTGCCTTTGCTTTCTTATCTTTTGCATATCTTGATTCAACATAAAATTTGCTACTCACCAATGCTTGTAAGTCATGCTTATGTTCCTTAAGACTCCCTAAAGCAATGAAAGTAGTAGCAAACCTAGTTGGCCCTGGACGTACAATTTCCGTCCAATTTTTTCTAGTCCTCAACCAAGCTTGCAAAGCCACATGGTTATAGATGAACACTGTGATCTTGGATGCACGCTTTGCAAGTTTATCTATATGATCCATTTTCCCAATCTCCTTAAAAATTAGGTTTAGGCAATGTGCTGCACAAGGTGACCAACTAATGTTCCTATATTTTCCACACACAATTCTTCCAGCAGCTACATAATTTGCAGCATTGTCAGTGACCAAATGTACTATATTTGCCGGACCAACCCAACTAACAATTTCATCAAACAAGTTACTCAAATTAATAGCATCCTTAACCAAGTCAGAAGCATCAACAGAACGTATAAAAATAATTCCTTTAGGACAATAGACAAGGAAATTAATCAATGTTCTATGCCTAGTGTCAGTCCACCCATCAGCCATTATTGTACAACCAGTGTCAGCCCAATATGATCGATAAGAATCAACAATCAATTGGACTTCTCTTTTTGCATCTCTCAACAAAGGCACTCTAAGGGCATGATAATTTGGGCCTCTATATCCAGGACCATAAGAAGCTACAGCATTGAACATAGGTTGATAATAACTAGAATTCACAGCATTAATTGGAATGCAAGCATCATACATCCATCTTGCTACAGACATATCAACCCTCCACTTCTTTTCTTTACCAGCAAGCACACTTTTAATAGAAGGTTGAGCTCCCGGTGTTGTTCTAGGAGCGAAGTAATTATCAATGTTACCAACCTTCCTCTTGCCAAGATTGGATCTTGGTAGAAAACTACTAGGACCACTTCTATTTCCCCTACCTCTAGGAATAATTTCTTGGACATCTTCAAATTCTGGTGAGTCCTCTAATGGTGAATAATTAGATGCTTCTTGATCCTTTTTTGTTTGTTCTTTAGTTTTTGAAATTTCCTTCAAATTCTCAACCATTTGAAACCTAACATCATAAGGTACACCCATACATGCAGCTACATCACCTTTAATTCCAGCTAAATGTCTTTTCATCCTATTGATGCCCCCTCCCTTATAACTTTTCCCACAATGTATACATCTATAACTACTTTTTCCGTCTTTCACTACTTCATTTACATGATCCCATTCAGGATCACATTTCGCTCTCACAGATGAAGAATTAGCATTAGACCCAGTTGTAGATGCATGTTCATTAGATGGTACAGAGGCGGACTCCATTTCACACAACAATTTCAGTCTGGCAGCAACCATTTCATCAACAAATAAATTCATCAATACAACACACACAATCAACAGCACAATACTCTAAACTATATTTCACAAACAATAATGCTCTGTAAATCAAATCCACAACATACACAAAATCACAATTAAACTAAAATGCTATTGTAAACTAATAATTGAAGTTACCACTTACCAGTGAAGTCACGTGAAGTCACGGAAGGAGAACCTGAGCTAAAGCCAAGAACTTGAATTGAGAATCTGAGATAAAGCCGAGAGAAATGAAGAAAAAAAAAAAAAAAAAAAACAGAACAGAGAAATGATCAAAATCAAAATCAAGTCATCAAAGATTCAAAATCATTAAAAAAAAAAAAGAATATTAATTAATAGTTTATTACTTTCTTACCTGATGAAGCCGAGAGAATCAGAGAAATTAAAAAAAAAAAAAAAAAACTGAACCGCGAAAATGAAAAAGAAAAGAAGTAAAGAAACTTACCAGGTGCGTGACCAACCCGCGAAGGAAACCCAAAACCAGATGCCGAGGAGCCCAATACGGCAGCCCAAAGGCCAAAACCCAGGTGCGTGAGGCAGAGCTCAAGCTCACTCTGTTTTCGGAAATCAGAAGTCAAGCTCAAGCTCACTCTGTTTTGAGTGTTTTCGAAAGAAAAAAAAAAAAACTCAGCTTGCGGTGAGCGTGCGCGTGACTGCGTGCGGCAGAGGGAGCCTTGAGGTGAGCGAAGATTGAAGGGCGAGCTTGAGGCAGCGAAGGGCTTGAGGTGAGGTGAGCTTGACTTTCGGCTGAGCGAGATGAGCAAGATGAGCTGAGAGCTTGAGGTGAGGTGAGTGAGATTGAGAGTTGAGAGTTGAGATTGAGAGTGTCTGAGGGTGTGGGTGTGGGTGGGCTTTCGGCTTAGGGAATAGGGAGTTAGGGATTTAGATTTTAGGGTTAGTTTTTACTTTTTAGGATTTTATTTTAGAGGACAAAATGGCATAGTTTTGCCCAAAAAACAAAAAAAATCTCCAACCGGTTATAAACCGGTTCAACCTTCAGTTTTTCCGGTTGGATATCTGGTTTTTACTGTTCAGCGGTTTTTTAAGTATTTTCGGTTTTTTATCATAACCGGACCGGTTTTGAGGCCGGTTCCCGGTTGAACCGGTCGGACTGGCCAGTCCGATCCGGTTTTTAAAACTATGGCTGATATCCCGTGCGATGTGCGGTGCATATTAAAGCATTTTATAATTATGTCCTATGTAGAATACTTATTATGTATTGTAATTTTTGGAGAATCAATATATGTTAGTAGAAAGGACTATCAAGAATATGAACTAATTACATGAGTAAATGCATAAACTTTTAATTATTTCCAACAAATTTAAGTGTAAAATTATCTTTTAATAATATTGTGGGTTTTAATTAGCTAAATTGGTAAAGTCTCTAATAGTTGTATAAGAGATTTGAGATTCAACACCAGAAGTTAAAACTCTCAAAATATATATATATATATTTTTTTTTTGAGAAAGCAATAATAATAATATTGATTGCATGTAAGTAATTTTTATTTTTATTTTTATTTTTATTTTTTTATTATCTTTTCTGGACTTTCTTTCAATTGCTACCAAACGTAACTCAATTTGACCTTGAATGTTATATTCCACATAAATTATTTATTAAGATTACATTAAAATAATCATAAAAATTAATTTTACATAAACAATTAATGCACCGCCTATAACTAATAAATGTATGAAAATGATTGCATATACCCTATTAATACCATGTTTTAATTACATAGCACACATTAGGTGACTATAGTTTATATATCATTAAGGATTTATGAAATATAAATATTTTTGATTAATATCATTAAAGATTTGAATATACTTTTTATTGATTTTTCAATTATTTAATATTTAAATTAATTTAAGTGTACATTTTTTCTAGTCCTATATAATTCGTTTTAAAAAACCCATATAAATGATTTTTTGTTATAAAATTAGTGGACCATAGCTAGATAATATAAATTTTTTTTGAGAAGGATAGATAATATTTTTTTTGAGAAGCAAGAGATATATAGCTAGCTAGATAATATAACACACAGAATTAAGCATTTACCGCCTGAAGGTCTTACAAATTCTAGTGATTTACCATAAATTAACTTCTCCAAACTATAGTTATTAATCTATAAAGGAACCCTCTTTCTATAGGTTAGGCCGAATGACATAAATACCATTATCATGTAAGATGTAAAAATGATTCGGCTTTTGAAATAAAATATGTGGGACAAACTTATTAGTTGAGAACATAGAAAAATATATCCTAGACAACTTTTTTTTTTTGAAACTTTTACCAGTTAACACATTAGTTTACATACTTGCTAAAACATATAAGTGGTTATCCATAATTTTTATTAAAGTTTAAATACTATGAAAATAAAATAATTCATTTTTGAATATAAATAAATAATAAATTGATTCTCATAAAAAAAAAAAAAATTCATTAAATCCCCATTGTTTAATTTGGGGAAAGATTAAATGCATATATCCATCAAAACATTTACTTGGGTGAAGGGACAAGTAAATGAATTAGTACTTATTTTCTTTCCAATGAAGAGTGACATGACATTAATTTAAAAATGAGCACTAATTAAAAGATGACTATTAATTAAATAACAAAAATTAAAATATTTCAATAAAATTGTTGTTTAGGTAGAAAGTTAAATGAATCAATTAATTAAAACGTTCTTTTTTTTGGATGAAAGGTTAAATGAATTGGTACTTAATTTTCTTTCAAATAATAATGGCATATGAATCCAATTATAAAAAATGAGCATTAATTTAAAGAGAATGTAAAATACGTACTAAAATATGAGGTTGAAAGCTAAATAAAAAAAACTTTCAAATATTGCACCATATGGTAGAATTTGGTGCTCTCACATATGAGGTTCCTACATATATAACAAACAACAAAGAATTGGACACATAAAAAAGCCATTGCCAAAGAACTCTCTTCAATATGTAAAACAATGACTTTAACACTTGGAAAAAAACTTATCACAATCATGTTGTTGATTATAGGGACTTGGATATTTCAAGCCATGTCCCACACATCACTTGAAGATTCCTTTGCTATGAGACACGAGCAATGGATGGCTCAGCATGGACGCAACTACGTGGACGATGTTGAGAAGATAAGCCGTTTCCAGATATTCAAGGACAATGTAAAATACATAGACAAAGTCAACAATGAAGGGAATCGCACTTACAAGTTAAGTGTCAATGAATTTGCAGATTTAACAAATGAAGAATTCATTGCCACTCGTACTGGATACAAGATTTCCAACCAGCCAACTTCACGTAAAACAACTTTCAGATACGGAAACCTAACTGAAATTCCATCGACTATAGATTGGAGAGAGAGAGGAGCTGTTACCCCCATTAAGAACCAAGGAACGTGTGGTAAGAGAATAACATTGTCTGGAACTCAAAACTAGTTAGCTTCATTTGCTGCATTTATTTTTTTGTCCTAACAAGATTTCTTTTGTGGTTGATTCCTATTCAGCATCGTGCTGGGCCTTTTTCGCAGTAGCAGCAATGGAGGGGATCACCCAGATCAGAACTGGCAAGTTGGTCTCCCTTTCTGAACAACAACTAGTGGATTGTGCTGTAAATGGAAATCATGGTTGCCATACTGGTTGGATGGATTATGCCTTTGCATATATAATACAGAACCAAGGGCTGGACACTGAAGAAAATTACCCATACCTGAATATGGATGGAATTTGTGACCGGGAAAAGGCATCTGTTAAAGCAGCTTCGATAAGTGCATTTGATGACGTACCTTCCAATGATGAGGGGGCATTACTACAAGCAGTGGCCATCCAACCAGTTTCTGTTGCTCTCGAGGGTTATGGTCCTGACTTTCGATTTTATAGCAGCGGAATTTTTACAGGACAATGTGGTACCGATTTAAACCACGCTGTTACTATAATTGGGTATGGAACGAGTGATGATGGTACCAATTACTGGTTATTAAAAAATTCATGGGGCATCAATTGGGGTGAGAATGGCTATATGAGGATTTTGAGATATAGCGGAGCTCCAGAAGGTCTTTGTGGCCTTGCCCAGAAAGCTTCCTTTCCAGTTGCGTAGGTACTCCAATGGTGACTACTGATCAAGTCATAAGTGTTGCTCTCTCTTTCACTATATGTATGTTAAATTTATTATGGCTGTGGAAATGCCTGTACTATATTGCTACTAGTAACGTCAAAATCGAACGTAGTCGTAATAAAAAAGACGTACCTTCCAAAATATAGTATGAGCAAACGTAAGGAATGCTGATAAATTGTTACTTTAATGTAGTTGTGAGCCTAAGTTTCGACTAAATTATTGACAAGACCCATTCTGAAATGGGAATGTTATCAGTGAGGTTTCAAACAAATTTTATGAACTAAAAACATCATAACAGCATTACTACCATCGATTTTGTTTTCTTCCCTATCAAATGGTGCAGCTACCAATGACTTTTTCCAGACTAATCATAAACCTAGTCTAATTAGATTGTAGATAAGAACTGCATGTGCTCAATCCAGAATCTATACAAAGTGCAAAGAAGACCAATTAATTTTCTAAGAAAACGACTTGAAGTCCAGAGTGGAGCATGCATGCGATCATAATAATTCTTTGGAAGCTCCTATGAAAAGAAAAATGTTTGTTAACTTCAGTGAAAAACTAACTCTAATTCATTTTCCTGGCATTTATGTATTTAATTTTAATGAAGATTTATACTAAATAGCTGTGTGTGTGTATATATGTATAGCTTACTACCTATCATTGTTCCATATATGTTTTAAATGTATGTATGTATGTAAATGTAAATGCATCCAGACAAATTGCAAAATAAGGAATGTTACCTAATGCTACTGCTTTTATTGATATGATGAACCTAAGAAGCAAAATCCCTAACAAAAACATAAGCACAATTACTTCACAAAAAAGGGGACAAAAGAAAAATAGAAGAAATTATGCAATTTTAGGAATGTAATTGAGATTCTCCTTCTTTGTCAAAGCCTTACCGAAAATGATTTGTTAGGTGTCCCTTTTTTTCAATTGGCATGTGTTGCAATTGCTAAACTTGCAGCTTAACTATAGCATAAAAGGGAATTGATAGAACCAGACATCACGACCTAGTTTATAAGACAAAAAGATAACATAGCCAAAGGGCTTTGTTGCATAGTTATCTTACAAATGGACTACTAGTGCAATGTTTGAATGTGCACCAATGTACTTCATCCACAAGTGTGCTTCATTTGATTTTGTTCACAATATAAAGAGAAGTTGATGTGTCATGTCTGAGAGAGAGACATAAAAAGATTGATAGAATAATTTGTACATTTTGTGTGTTATGGTACAAAAAGAGAGATTTAATATAGGCACACTATATGTGTAGTACAAGTAATATGAGTGTAGGACAAGTACAATAGTATAATTGGTCTAAGCCTAGCGAGTTAATAGTCTAACTTATATACTAACATCCCATCTCAAATTCAATGTAACCTAGAGGAAACTAACTAGAGTTTGGATGTCAAATTCTAAAGGTGATCGGGTGGTTCAAACTTGGTGAAGACATTTGCAAGCTGTTGTGCTGAGGGAATGGAGTGCAATTGAAGAGTGTTGTGCTTGAGAGGATGACGAGTGATGTGGCAATCAATTTCAATGTACTTGGTGCGTTCATGAATGACATCGCTATGAGCAATGTGAATAACAAAGCGATTATCACAATAAAGATTAATGCTAGCGGTTGGTGGAACATCCAATTTGGCTGAGAGCCAATAAAGCCTTACAAGCTTGTTAGTGGTGTTAGCATTTGGCTTATTGAATTTCCTGTTAACGCTAGTCTGAATATGTAACAAAATCTCTAACTTAAACAGAAATTTGCCTACTTGCCCCACCCCCCACCCCCCGGCGTGAAATTTTAGTTAGAATTTGGCTTGCTTAAATTTTTAATTTTTTTTTTTTTGAATTTGACACTCCAAAATGTAAAATTTAGATCTAAACATTTAAAATTGGCCCATCAAAATTTTGAAGTAATCCCAAAAAAAAAAAAAAAAAAAAAAAAACCAAAAACAAAATAGCCATAAGATGGCCCATTCCTCAGGCCCGTGGACTTCCAAATGCACCCAAAAAAAAAAAAGAAAAAAAGTCTTGGTTACTGTGTCTTGCGCTGCAAATCCCCTTGCTGTTAGCTCATGGTCATCAGCTCGGCTTCAAGCTTCTATTTTCCAGTGCAAACCAAAACAATCGGCTCTCTCTCTCTCTCTTTGTTTACTGCTAAAGAGTAAAGAGTAAAAGAAACTGATTTTTTTTTTCTTTTTAATGAGAAAATCTGGATATAAACCGAAATTGGAGTACAACAAGATACATGATGAACATTAGAGGCAGTCCAGGTGGATGAGGTGTCTCACCATTGGAGGGGGAAACCCCTTCCATCCCTGGTTGGTCTCATTACATCTAGCAAAACAAGCAAGTTCATGCGCAATCTTATTGTAATCCCTTTTCAGGTGCCTAATCTTCCAACTGCTGAAGCATTCCATAAGGTTCAAAATTCCTTGGACAAGATGACCAATTTCCTCGTTGACTTCCTTTGCCAAGATGCTTTTGAAAGTTCACTTGGTGTGTAAAACATTAGTGAATGTTTAGACCCCCAATTTCAAAATTACCAACACAAGCTTATACTTAAACAATATATGTGCGGAATGATAAGTACAAGCAATACCCAAACAAGCAATTAACTCTAAGCCATAATTTAATCACAACACAGCAATAATTAAAAGCAAAGAGTAAGGGTTATAGAGAAGCAAACACAAGATAACACTGGCATGTGTTATCGAAGAGGAAACTGAAGAACTCGGTAAAAAATCTCTCTGCCGCCTTCCAAGCGGTGAAATGATCTACTAGAAAATCAGTTGAAATACATTAATAGCAATAGATCCTCCAAGCCTAATCTACTTGATGCACCTAAGCCCTCCAAGCTTCTTACTCCAACGGGGTTAAGCCTAACCTTGTATTCTCTAGCTTACTGAATCCTGCAATAAGCCCATTGCATTAACCAAAATGAATTGGTCCTCTCTGAACTTCTTCCCAAGTACCAAAATACCTTCTTACAGATACGAATATGGTGAGGTAAGGATTTGGCTAAAGACCCTCTCAAGGGTATGACAATGGAGAGGGTGAGAGTAGAGGAATTTGGAGAATTAAAGGTATAAGTTTGTGGATGAATCAATTTTGTTGTTCTCTAGGGTTTATCTCTCAAAAGTATCTTTGGAAGCTCTCTACATTTTGTGGGTTTAAGGGTATTTATAGTAGGGTATATGAGTGAATGTGAAAAGTCATTTTCTACAAAACAGGGGGCTTTGGTGAGTCACTTGCGACTGGGACAAGTCGCGAGTTCCAGTAGCCAAATAACAGAATGGCCAGACTATACTTTTTGTCTTATAGTGATCCAGTTGTACTGACCCTTCAACTTCCTACATGCTTCACACGTGTGCCTGGATTTTGGCGAGTCTCCACTCGTGAGTTAGTCGTGAGTTCTAGTCATGAGAATGCTCTTCATGCACACTCTTAATCAATTCTTCACACTTTCTCACACATAACCCTTACATTATTCCCACTTAAATACAGGATTTCTAATTGTTGAATTACAAGCAAATTTGGCATGGAATAAAGCCAACACATAGTTGAATAAGTTCAACTTTACAATCTTCCCCTTTGGCTATTTCATGACAAAACCCTAAAATAGACTATAGACTTAAAATGTGAGTTGGGAACAGTTGCCAAAACTCACTCACACCTAATTCTAGATCTATGAAGCTCTTGAACCATACGGACAAGTTTCCTGAAAACAATATCACAAAATGCATTTCATTAAGTTTATTGTAGGTGGAAATCTTAGAATGCATATGGAGCAAGCACAATACCATCAAACAAGTATGAATATGACAATAAAGCATAGCTTGACTAAACAAGAACAATCACTATAAATAGTGACCACAATAAACATTCACACGGTGAATGAACATCCAGACATGCAAGCTAATAAGCTCAATGCAAAGTATCATTTGCATATCCAACACTCAACCGATGCAATACCATTATAGCAATTGTACCATGGATACAAGATCCAACAAGGGCACAGGAGTACTAAAGTAAATGCAAAACATTAACTAAAAGTACTTAGCTACATAAGCAAAGGTACAAAATAAGCATAAATATTGTCAAGTAAACAACATAAGGTTAAACCATGAAATATAAACATAGACTAGAAGAAGCATTAAAAGAAGAAAATGTAAAGGTTAAAGGCTTGTTGTAGGTTGCTTGTCTTGCTCTTCTTTTGCATTGCACTACATTCCTCCCCCATTGGTTTAGCATTCTCTCTCCCTATCATTGCTTTCCCCCTATCATGAACATCATCTCCCCTTTTTTGTCATGGAATAGCTAGTCGTCATCTTCTTCTAGCTTCCTTTGGATTTGATCCAATTGAGTTTAGAGAGAAGTGAACTTTGTGTCAAATCGGGTGTGTTGAGAGTGCATGATAGATGCAAGGCTAGACAATTTGGTGCTAATGTCTTCTTGTACAGAAGCCATTATGTTGTCCAACTTCTCATTATAGAAGTGTGAGCTAGAGCTTGTATCACCTTGAGAAGCATTACTCTCTTGCTCGACATTCTTTTGGTTGTGGCCTATAATAGCATTGAGAGTACAAATGTTGATTAGGCTTTGCATAGGATGAGGGTACTCATATTCCAATGTGTGTACTCCTTTGAGCTTCAATATCTTCGAGATGAGGCAACAAAAAGGAAGATAGTTCCTAGAGGCCATCCTTTTAGTAGTTTTGCTCAATATGTGGAAGATATGAGAACATATATCAATTTCTTCATTGGTAATCAAGTCATGAAGAAATAGAGCTTGACCAAGATTCATATATCTGGTGCTTGAAAGAGGATAGAGGTTATGGACCATTATTGTTGTGAGTAAACTCAATTCGGGAGATAACGATGACACACCGATTGATTTCCCATTTGAGGATATCTCCAAGTTTTCTCCGAGAGCATCCTGAAGCATGTCAAGATCCGGTTCCAATTCACAATACATCAGTGGTTTGACAAACACTGGTCAATTAATGTTCAGAATGATAGCAAGATAGGATGGCATGACAATGAAGTCCTTTCCTCTTATCCAACATCATAGCTCATCCCCATCAAAGAGGGCATTTACGTAGAATTCTTTCACAAGCTCTTCATACAGATCTTCAAAGTTGGATAGAAGGTAGTTCAAATCTTTAGAGGTGAACCATTTAGGAATGTTTGTATCGAGAAGAGACGCTTGCTCAGTAACTCTTTCAATCAACATGGGGGCACCCTTGAAGTGATTCAGATATGCTTGATATGCAGCATGTGATCTGAAACGAGTGTCATCATAAACTCCAACCAAAGATCGAGTCTTCTTTGACTTAGGGGAGAAGCTACTGAGATCAATTACTGGTTCCTTTCCTTTACTGCTACCTCCTCTCACAACTGACTTCTTGAAGGGAGGCATCTTCAAGCAAAGATTATGTACTAACAAAGAGCAAATTGAAAAACAAGCGGCAACAAACTTGATTAGCAATAAGTTAGTACCAAAACATAAACTTCAAATTAAACCCTAAAAACTAGAATTTAAAGAGTAATTAAAAAAAATGACATGTGAAGATGCTAAACATCAAATCATGATATAATCATTGGTATTATTCACTCAACATGTCAAAGGTTGTGTGTGTGTGCATCATATGCAAAAGTGTGCAACTAGGGCATGAAAACATGCAAGGGGTAAAGTGAGAAAACACATAATCATTTGATTATCTCTTTGTACTCAATAGAGTCCAAAAATATGCACAAAAACATATAAAAGACATTTTATCATTAATAGGGTTTGCACAACACAACACAAATCATAGCTTAATACATGAGCATGTAGTAAAAACATGTAAAACAAGCATTATACTATTAATCTCAACAAAACCCATATATGAAACTCAACAAAAACATCAAAAACCCATATTCATCAACCATATATCAAAATCTCAACATAAACAACAAATCCAAGAAAACTAGGGCTATAAATTTGAAATAGAGTGAAAATAAGTGAAAACCCATACCTTTTCTTGAAGATTGATTGAAGATGAAAATGGAGGTTTTGTAAGTGAAAATGGAGGTTTTGTAAGTGAAATTGGCAGTTTTGGGAGAGGGAGAGGCAGAGAAGACAAACAGGTTTGCACGCAATGCAAGGGAAACTAAAAAGTTTTTGAAAACTGTCTAAGATTTAACCCTATTTGTGCAAAACACGTGTTTTTCACGACTCAACTAACTTGCAAATAAGTCACCAAAATGAGTGGCCAAAATCCCTTGTACAAGATTTTGAAAAAATTCTTTAAGTCTTTTTCGTAACTAGGACTTCCACTCGCTAGTGAGTCGCAAACGCCTCTAAGTAACCTCTTGACTTGGACTTCCACTCATAAAGTAGTCGCAAAAATCACAAAGACCCAGATTTGAAAGATTTTCTAAGTATTTTTTGCGATTAGAGATCTCACTCACCAGGGAGTTGCAAAACCTTTCGTGTAACCTCGCGGCTGGGACCTCACAACTCACATGACTTGCAAGTGAGTCCCCAAAAGGCAGAGTTTAAAATTTTTGGATTTTTGTGAAAAAAATTTGAACCAAAACACTTTCCACTCAAAAATCTTTTTGTGTTTGATCAACATGTGCTTGAGTATGTACAACACATTTAATCAAGTAAAATCACACAAATGAATAAGACATTCATTGAACATAGACAGGTGTGATGTGGGAGGGTATCGAATGTGAGATAGTCCTTAGTCTTACATGAACCTTCAATGATCAATTCAACCAAGGCGTACACAATTAGCACTAAGTAAAGTGACCAATCTCAATTATAGAAATGAGCATATATGACCTCCCACAAAGACTTGATTATATAAATTTGAAACTTTTCATTTGGCTTCTTACAATTCAAAACATTTAATCATTTTAGAATAATACATCTCTTTTTGAGATTGATGCTTGAAATTTTGATATTTCAATTTTATGAGCAAGCCTTTGGCTTTTGGGCACTATACATTTTCAACACAAGTCGCTTTTCCTTTTTCCTAATCAAATACTAGTATGCACGATGGCTTTTGCATCTCATTATCTCTTTTCAAGATTTGACATTGGTTTAGCTATAAGCAAAAACATAAAAGAGTGGGAAGATATATAGACACAATTCTATGCATGTCTCAAGATCAACAAAACTATTGACTAATCATTTATGACAAGTTTAAAGATCTATTTACAATAGTCACATAAATGTCAAGATGTTTCCCACAACGATACAAGTGCATAAAGTACAAGCTAAGCTCATAAATGCACAAAGCCATTAGTACGGAGGTACAAGGCTAAACATGTGTATGACAATACACAATAATGCCAATCAAACTTTTTAGATTTTCTACTTTTTATGTGTTTTTGGATTTTTGACACAAAGCAAGTAAAGATTGATAAAAAAAACAAACAAACAAACATTCAAAGCTTTTAAACAACAAAAACAATAAAAACATGCTAGAATGAAAAACATAAGCAAACAACCAACAATATCATAACATATTGAAAGAATTAATGCATGAACATGTTAAAATGCTTATGCATCAGTACCCTTCTTCACCCACACGACATGTGCGTTTGGGATGATATCTTTAGAGGATTACGTACTTGAGTGACAATTCTCAAACCTTAGGGTGAAGTTGGCCAAACAAGAAGTGATGGTGTCAATCATATACAGGTTGATTCAGTTGTGCTGCTGTCTACACTTGCAATTGATAGATAGTAGTTAGGTTGAATTTGTTGTAATTTGGGCAACATTGTGTAATTGGGCATTTTATTGTATTGGGTTGTTCTTGTATTTGAGCATTTCATTTTGTATGTAAGTTTTGTCACGAATTGCCAAATGGGGAGTTTGTTAGGTTCTAAATGTTTAAAACAATTGGCAATTGTGAACACAAACTTGTCTAGATATATATCTTAGAGTCTATAGGTATTATTAGACAATGTTCAAGGTGATTCAAGTTAAGATTCAAGAACATACAAGCTACAAGAAGAAGGTTTCATAATCTGCCTAGTTCAATCGATCAAATAACAGGCTTGATCGATCGAGAATCGTATCTGTAGAATTTCAAGTCAGACCAAACAGCTATTTAAGCTCATTAAGGATTACGGTTTCAAATCTACTTCTCCAAGTATATAAAGGAAACCCTAAGCCACGTTTTTTAGAGTGTTTTAGAGAGAGAGAAAGAAGAGTGTGCCTCTTTTGTATCTAGGGTTTTGTACCTAAACCTTTCTAAGTCTTTGGTCGCTCATATTGATGTTTGTGTGAATCTCTTGTAAGATTTGAGAGGAGCTTTCTTTCACACAATCTTAGGATTATCAAGAAGGAGATTCGTTCAAGAACTTGATGATCATTTAATTGCTGCCATAAGAGCTTAAAGATATACAAGCGGAAGTGCTTGTACTTGCTGGAGAATCCAAGAAAGAAGGAGTCCGTGGTCTCAAAGCTTACACGTGGTTGTGTCAGTAAGTTTCTACTAGTGGGTAGCAATAAGATGTTAGTGGTCTAAGTCTTATTGTAAAACTTCGATTCTTTCTATAGTGGATTCAGGTTTACTTTGAGGATAGATAGGTTAAATCCTTCCCATATTTTTACCGATGTGGTTTCCTAGGTGATCATATTTTTGTATTATTTATTTTTCTGCTACTATATACTTGATATAATTATTTGATTGTGATATCCTAGATTTGCATAATTTGACTAAGTTAATCACTAGGCTAATTAACTAGGTTAATTCGGTTGTGTTAAGGGGTCTAAAAACTATACAAGTGGTATCAGAGCGGGTAGCTCTTTTGATCTAAGAGCTAATCCTTGACCTCTGTTGTCATGGACAATTTGAAGTGTCTGTCTGATCATATTTCTTCTCATGTTTCAGTTGATTTTATTGATGCTTGTGAAACTTTTTGTAAGGAATTATTGAAATCTATGAAAATTGCTAAGAAATTCAAGGAAGAGTTAAAATTGGCTAATCTTGAAAAAGAGGAATTGGTTGTTAGATTAGATGAATCTAATAAAAAGAATGAATTTTTGAGAAATTAAATTTCCTCTAAAGATGAGAAGATGAAAAGCTTGGAACAAGAGTTAGTTGAATTTAAAGCTAAAATTGAAGATTTGACTAGTACCAAGTCTGCTGTTGATAATAGAAGTGTTTTTGTTTCTCTTAAGCCTAAAACTAAGAAAGTTTATATCCCTCCTTTCAAGAGGAATAATAAAGAAAAGACTTATTTTGCTAGGTTGGACAAAGGTAAAAGTTCTGATGCAGACGCTAAAGTTTCTAAACCTAAGTCTAAACCTATTGTTGAGAGCATAATAAATCTGTTTTTGTGCCTACTTGTCATCGTTGTGGTGTTGTTGGTCATATTAGACCAAATTGTTCTTTGTTGAAACAAAAACCAAAATCTAAGACTAGATTTGCTGTTAGGAATACTGTTGTTCCTAAATTTGTTCCTGTTTGTCACTTTTGTGGTGTCTTTGGTCACATTCGTTCTAATTGTCATAAATTAAAATTTAAACATTTTGTGTTTCAATCTAGGATGTGTGATGATATTTTTCCTGTCATAAATCTAAATAAATTGTTTCATATGTTTTTGAAAAATTTAAGCTTGTTGGCTTGTGAAAGAAAATTGCAGGATTTTAGTCTTTCTTAGAAGATTGGTGTAATCCCTCAAATACACTCTGTTTCACATGGATTTTCACCTATAAAGCCGAAAACTCATGCTATATAGGTGAGAAAAGATTCTCTAAAGTGAGTGTTGCTGACTTGTTCCTGATTTAATTCTTTCAATTGTTTGTGGACATGTTTTGTTTCTGTTTTTGGTTGTTTTGTTTTTTAGGTTGTTTTTATTATTTAAAAAAAAAATCCAAAAACATTGAAAAAAAGACAAAAATATTTTATTTTGTGTCTTATTTTATTTGTTTTGAGGATTACATGAATTATGATATCTCTCTCTTGATTTAGAACATGCTTGACATTGTGGAGAAACTTGAATAGTATGTGTTATATAAGTACTAAGCTATTTCTGATTTTGTGTGAGTATGTACTAGTTTGTACATGTACTCAAGGGTTAATTATGAAATTGATATTTCTTGTCTATGTACCATTTATAGCTTAGTTAAGCACTGTCATGCATTGCATTTGCATTGTTCATTCAGCATAATGTGTGCTTTTTGTTTTTTGTCATAAATTTTTTTAAAAAACCAAAAATATTTTTATGTTTTGTATTACATATCTTGGATTTATAATCAAAGATTGACCATATTATCTTTATATAACATGTTTATGTACCTTGTTTAACTTTGATGAGTTTATTTATTGTACTTTACTAGCTTGAGTTTTGTAGTGCATGTTGTGTGGGAAAGATGTTTATAGTTTTAGATCACTTTGTCTTGATCTTAAAGTCACATGTCTTTGACTTTCGGACTTGAACCTTTTGAGAAAGGTATAAATAACCATCTCACCACTGTTTACTAGTCAATCATGAACACCTTAGTGCATATCGTAAGATTTTGTACTCGAAAAAGTGTAGCACATGCACAAAAAGAACATAAGGTGTAGCTTTAGTTTAAATGTTTAAAATTGGTGTGTACATTATTGGACTTAAAGCTAAATCAAATAAATAAAAATTGGTGTGTACATTATTCTGGCTTTTTAGTAAGTTTCTGAACAACTAAAATTGGTGTGTACAATATGAGGCAAAATCAAGAAACTTACATGATTGCAAGCTTTTATTCTAGGAGATATGGAAGTTATATGTTGTAACTCTTTAGGTGATAGTCTCTTTCAATCTTATGTGATGAATTTTATAGAAATTGTGATTTATTTCTATTTACATATCACCTTACATGTATTTCAAGTTTTTACTAGTTGCACACACTACATAAGTTACTCTTTGCTAAACTTGGTACGTTTTATTGTGTGTGATCTTGTTGTGACCATCCAAGATTAAAAGTTCCTTGATCTTAATGCAAAATGTGTTTAAAGTTTGAGAAATTGGAAATTCTAGAGCTTGAATGTACCTGAATTGGAGATTTTGTTCAAATTGGGTTTAATTGATGAAATTGGCTTGTTGATTTGATGTAATTGATCATTATTATCTGTCCTTTAACTTGTGTGATGATCAATTAGCCAATTTTTTTTTTATAAAAAACGAGCAAGTGGTTTTTCAAATTTTGGAGTTTTTGTTAAAAACTCTATGCTCAAGCCAATTTTGTGAATTTGAACTTATATTGAACTTAGTTTCACTGCATTAGAGCATGCATCATGACATTTTTTTTATGCATCATTTATGTTTAGGATTTACATGCATTGCATTGTTTTCTGTATCCATCTTGCAGTTTTGCAATCATATCTCTCATTGTTTTCACACATGCATACACTTTGCTAAATTGGGTACTCAACTTGATTTAAAAATTGATTGATTAATTTTTGAGTCATATACTTTTTAGTGTATGCTATTTTTTATGTGTGAACTGTATAAATTTTTTTTCTTAAAGAGATATGATGGGTATTCAATGTGCCAATATTTTCTCTACTCATGCAACTTTTATGGCTCACATAATGTCAAGTTTGCATTTATTGAAAGAGATAATATTTTTTTCATGTGTATCCTCAACTTAGTTTTTAAGTTTGTTTTGTGTATTTTTAGTTGTCCCCACCTCCTGTTTTTCTCCAAAACTGTTTTTCCCAAAACTTGTTGTGTTTTTCCAATTTTTATAGGAGATGAAGCTTGTTTTTAACCTTTGTTGTTCATAGGGGGAGTTGTCTCTATTTTCTATAGAGCTTGTTTTGTGTTCCGTTAATTCTCTATTTTCTCTTACTTTGTTGCGTATGTTTTTTGTCTACCTTCTAATTGGTTAGTTTTTGTCAATACGTGACAAAAATGGGGAGAAATAGTTGATATATAGGAATCCTGTCTGTTTTGTTTAGGAGGGGTTAATATTGTTTTTGATGTATCTAACTTAGGGAGAGAGTTAGTTTGCATATTTGTTGATTTATTATTTTTCTGTCAAACATGAGTTTATGCGTTTTGTTTAGTGTTTTAGGAAATATACAGGTTGATTTAGTCGTGCTGCTGTCTACACTTGCAACTGATAGATAGTAGTTAGGTTAAATTTGTTGTAATTTGGGCAACATTGTGTAATTGGGCATTTTATTGTATTGGGTTGTTCTTGTATTTGATCATTTCATTTTGTATGTAAGTTTTGTCACGAATTGCCAAAAGGGGAGTTTGTTAGGTTTTAAATGTTTAGAACAATTGGCAAATCGTGAATACAAACTTGTCTAGATATAGATCTTAGAGTCTATATGTATTATTAGACAATGCTCAAGGTGATTCAAGTCAAGATTTAAGAACATACAAGCTGCATGAAGAAGGTTTCATAATTTGCTAAGTTCGATTAATCGATATAAAAACAGGCTCGATCGATCAAGAAATGTATCTGCAGAATTTTAAGTCGGCCTAAACAACTATTTAAGCCCATGAAGGATTAGGGTTTTAGATCTACTTCTCCCAGTATATAAAGGAAACTCTAAGCCACATTTTTTAAAGTGTTTTAGAGAGAGAGAGAAAGAAGAGTGTGCCTCTTTTGTATCTAGGGTTTTGTGCCCAAACCTCTCTAAGTCTTTGGTCACTCATATTGTTGTTTATGTGAATCTCTTGTGAGATCTGAGAGGAGCTTTCCTTCACACAAGCTTAGGATTGTCAAGAAGGAGATTCGTTCAAGAACTTGATGATCATTCAGTTGCTACCATAAGAGATTAAAGATACGCAAACGGGAGTGCTTGTACTTGCTAGAGAATCCAAGAAAGAAGGAGTTTGTGGTCTTGGAGCTTGCACGTGGCCGTGTCAGTAAGTTTCTACTGGTGGGTAGCAATAAGATGTTAGTGGTCTAAGTCTTATTGTAAAACTTCGATTCTTTCTGTAGTGGATTCAGGTTTACCTTGAGGATAGCTAGGTTAAATTCTCCTAGGTTTTTACCGGTATGGTTTTCTAGGTGATCATATCTTTGTGTTATTTATTTTTCTGCTACTATATACTTGATATGATTGATTGTAATAACCTAGATTTGCATAATTTGACTATGTTAATCACTTGAGTAATTAACTAGGTTAATCTGGTTGTGTTAAAGGGTCTAAAAACTATACAAGTCATCTTCATCATATCACCAATATCGGGTTCTACTTCTCACCTTTTTGATTGCTTGTGGTTCCTCTTGCCCTTTCCTTGTCCTCTTGGCCTTTGAGAACCCGCATTCTTCAATGCTTGAAGCTTGTGGCAATTTGGCCTAGTGTGTCCTTGGATTCCACAATGATGGAAAAAGTGTTGTGTTTGAGGACCTTTTTGTGCCTTCAGAAGAGACCTCCCTTTTGCCTTGGGCTTAGCCACAAATAGATTTGGAGGCTTAGTCACAATCTTTTGAGTAACCACATTTGGCTTCTTCTCAACTTTCATACTTTTCAACAAGAGTGGTTGTAACCACTAGTTCTTTGGCTTTAACAAACTTCATCTCCGTAGACATATTGGCGCTTGAGCTAGTTTCTCTGGTATATCCCAAGCCACTTCTATCGAAAGAGGGCTTTTGAAAGGCGAGCACCTCATCAAGTTTCTTTGAAGCAACATGCTCTACTTTGGCATGAGCTTGAATAACCTCAAGCTCAAGAACCTTGATCCTAGAATAGGCATTTGTTAGCTCTTCATTCAGTACTTTAACTTCACATTTAGTCTCTTTATACCTCACGAGAATACTTTTGTAATCTTGTTCTACTTTCTTCATTTTTCTAATGGCCACCTTAGCCTCTCTAGCATACTCTTCGATCTTCTTAAGAAGGGAATTGTAGGATTCTTGCAATCCCTTTGCTTCTTCATAGGTGCATTCTTCATCTTCATCATCGATTTCATCTCCAACCCCCATAGACTCCACTTTAGTGTGTTCACCGAGCTCTTCCTTACTAACTTAAGCATAGGAGGCGATTTGGCTGACGCCACACCAGCATGTTATTCTTCCACCCAGTTCATTTTGCAAGTTTTCCATTTACAGAGACAATCCAATTCATGGCATCGTCCATCTACTACGACAAGAAGCTCAACTGTTGATTTTTGCATCATCAACTACTATCCTAAGCAAAAGTCACACATCACATATCATATTTTCAACTCATCATCACAACATTATAGACAAATCAACACAAAAACACAAACACATCAACACAACACCATAAACATAAGCACATCAATACAACATCATATCATCATAAAAAGGTTTAAGAGACTCAACATCATTCATCAAAGAATTCATCATTCAAGGCACACACATTTTGTTTCTATAAAAATTCATTATTTAAGGAAATTGACCTTATTTAAGATATTCATCATTCAAATCCATACATTTCTCCTTTGAAAACCCTTTTTATTTCTTGAAATTTCTCTTGGATTTTTGAAACTCCTTATTTTTCTTTTCTTTTGAAGTTCCCCTTGAATTTTTGAAATTCTTGATTTTTTTAATTAAATTTCTTTTCTTAAATTATTGAATTCATATTTTGAACTTTGAAATTTTATTGAATCTTTTAGATTTTTCACAACGATTAAGTCACATCAACATAACGTATCACATCAATTTTAGACCAAACGCATCAGGACAGAATTAATCACAAAAAGTCACATCAAGTTTGGTCCAAACACACCAAGATAGAACCAATTACAATGGGTCACATTAGGTTTGATCCAAACACATTAGGATGAAACCAATCACAGTGGTTCACATCAGGTTAGGTTCAAACAAATCATGATAGAACCAAGCACAACAAATCACATCAGGTTAGGTCCAAACACAATAGGACAGAAGCAATCATAATGGGTTATATCAAGACTGAAACATAGGCACAATCTTCACATAATCTTTTCTTAACTTTTTTTCTTCTTCTCATCTCCTCATCATCATTTTTTTTTCTCTATTCTTATGTTCTTCTTTCTTTCTTTTCTTTTCTTTTATTTTCTCTCTTACCATCTTCATATATATATTTTTTCCTCTCATTTTCCAATTCCTTACTTTCTTTTTGAATCTTCATCTTTCATTTCTTTTTTTTTTCAACATCTCACTTTTCTTTCCCATTTTTTGGACTTCTAAAAATTGTACTTTCTCTTTAGAGCATTATCAAGGTAGAGTTGATTAGGTCATGGGTTCATTGAATTCTTTTCCTTTTATGGGGGCATATATTTATTTAAAAAAAAAAAAAATCATTCATTCATTTCATTTTTATTATTATGCACCTTTTGCCCTTGGATAACCATCAATTCCCTAGAATTCCTAATACCTCTAGATGAACATCAAAGGTAGTTGAAAGAGACTTCAGATCAATGAAGTTTCAAACATGACAAGAGTTTTGAGGCAAATGAATATTTATGAGCACAACAAGTTGGAAGAGACTCTAGACCAAAGAAGTTTCAAGAATGACAAGAGTTTAGAGATAGTAGAGCACAACATGATCTGAATACAAAGAGGGCCTTGAAGAAAATTTGAGGGAGTTGAATAAAGGAGGTCAAAACAAGGGATCATGGATCTAGAAGATTTCGAGCATCAATAGGAATTCTCTTTGAACTAGTTTTGAACGAATCACCTACCATCTTCATTGATTAGTTTAAATATGAATTTTAGAATTTGATCATCTCTAGCTAATTCGATCATCAACCTTGTTTGAACATGCACACCTCACTTCTCTCATTTCTTCTTCTTGTATTCACCTCAATCAACTTGTCTCTTATGTATGATCACATTTTCCCTCATCATATATAGTTGTTTTAGATTGGAGCTAGTCTCATCTTCCCTCTTATGATCATCCCTTTGTCATTCTCATTCATGGATTACCCCTAACTTGGAGTAAATTCACCATTTTCCTTAATAGTTCTTCTTCATTTCTTTTCGTTGTGCCATAACTTTTTCCTAAGCTACCTTAAAAGGTGGGCCTTTCTTCTTCTTCTTCTTCTTATTTTATTTTATTTTTTCTTTTCTTTTCACAACTAAGGCTAGGCTTACCAAAATTTGTAGGGTCAAACAAATTTTCATTATTGATTGGTGAGATGTTTCACTGTGAGTTAATTTTGAGGTTCGTACTTTTGATTTTGGTTAAAGTTGTTTTTTTGGCAGTGGTTGTTCCAAACGGTTGAAAGAATATGGGTTGTGTACATTAATGCATGCATATATTTTTCTCACCCATGGGTTGCTCAGTTCTGTATAGCGCTTATGTTAAAACTGGTCACCTGCTAACATTCTTTGTCACCTCATTTTACATTTTCAAATAGTAGAAAGAAAATCTATTTTATGTAGTCTCCCTTTCATTTCAAATAGATGTTCTAGGAAAGAAACAGAAGAGATTACAGGCAACTATTGTTAAAGGACTCATTTCTGTTCGTAATATTGTAAAAGTTATAAATTGGTTAGACCTTAGTCTTGGTTATTGGTGACATTCTAGCAAAGATTAGTTACAAGCTCAATGTAATAAATTGCTACAAAAATTATCATAGTTTGTTTTCAAATTAATTAGTTGCGGCTATATCCTACATGTCATTGTTTAGCATTTAGTTGATACCGATATACCTTTATACAACTAGATTCTCTATGTAAGGGGTTCATATGGTGCTCTTTTACTTAGTCAACTGATGGGGGCATTTTTGACAGAAACAAATACTTATAAATAGAAGGCTAAGAGAGCGGACAACCTTTGCAAGGTCATCGGTTTCGCAAAAAGGTGACGGAGGATCCTTGATAAACCAACGACACTTGCAAAACGGACAACCCCAAAGCAGATAGATACGTCCCACACTGATAGGAAAGCTGAAGCGACAATTGACCATAAGACCCATGGAACGGGGAAGCCGACGGGTCCTACGTTTCCATGCATGGTCCCTACGGATACTCTTGCAAGGAAATATCTTGCGCATCACATACCAAGGCCATATCACGCTCACGTGTCTTTCTCATATGGAAAGACACCCTATTATCATGGAAACCCTCATACCAAATACCTACTACAAGGAAGGATCCCTACTTCTGAGTGATCTCGATTCATTACTTACCACTATATAAAGACCAAACCTCTTCTTTTCTTAGGTATGCAGAAAATCTGTATATCTCTCACTATAAAGTTCTTAGAGATTTTTCATTCCCTCACTTGACCTTCGGAGGGTTCTTTGACTGTACCACACCGGTGCCTTCTATTTGGTCCATTTTTTTCTCATTCCACCGGTACCCATTGCAATGCTTTGGAGCCTACAACTCACTGACGATTTCAGCACATCATTAGTTGGTGCCATCTATGGGAACAACAACAAGTCTAAGAAAAAAGAGTTGCATGGTCTAGACGCGTTCAATGGCTACTATCAACCAGGAAATAAGGAATCCACCCAATGCCCTGTAAAGACAAGTGCAAACCTTGGCTGCAACGGTAAAGCGACTCACCTAGCATAACTAGGAGTTGGAACAATAGTTGAATCAAAGGAATGAGCGGCGCCGGGAAGGCCCACATGACAAACAAGATGTCAACGAGCAAAATGGTAGTCACCTACCTATAGGGTGCAGGGAAGACCTGGAAGAGAGCAACGTCCCTAGTAGAAGGGATGGTTTGAAAGACATTAGCCGTCCCTCTAAAATAGAAGTCAATGTGATGTGCATGGCCTAGGATATGTAGATGATGAAGGAGAAGATGGATATGATGATTAATGCTATGAGGGGACGAGTATCTACCAACTTGGATGAGCTGGTCCATCAGATCGACTCCCCATTCACCACTGAGGTAACATCCTTCCCTTTTCTTGAGAAGTTTCGGATGCTGCAAATAGAAACATACGATGGGTTAAGGGATGTACTTGACCATTCGGAGTCATTCAAAACCTTCATGCACCTACAAGAAGCACCAGATTAGATTATATGTAGGGCATTCCCTACCACGTTGAAGGGGCCAACAAGGGTGTGGCTTAGCAAGCTTACCACAAACACAGTCTCCACCTTCAAAGAATTGAGTGGCCACTTTGTCATACACTCCATTGGAGGAAAAAGACACAGACGATCCTCTTTGGCCATACTAGACATCAATCAAAAGGGAAGATGAAAGCCTAAGGTTGTATGTGACTCGTTTCAACAAAGAGGCACTCTTGATAGATGAAGTTGACGACGAAGTCCTCGTTACCGCCTTCATTAGTGGGTTAAAGTGATGAGAGTTTCTCGTCTCCATTTACAAGAATGACACAAAAACAATGGTTGAAGCACTATACAAAGCCACAAAATATATGAATGTTGAAGACATGATGATAGTTGGGGAAATGGGCCAAGGAAGAGAGAAAGGCAGGATGACCCTCGCCTAGACCAAGGAAGGAAGTCAGCTCAAACAAATGACAGAAAGGACGACAGGAGATCGAGACCCTCATCAAGGAGAACAAATTTCACTCCTCTAAACACCCTGCTAGAACAAGTCCACATACAGATAAGGGACTATTGATACCATATTTTATTTGCCCTCAATTTGCGTGCCGGACCCCAAAAAATCCAAAAATGTTATTTTCTCTCCATAGGGCTGCGAGAACATTCAAAATCATGTGGCACAACCTGTTCGGACATCGGAGCACCCAAAGAGCTTCTTTAAGCTAAAATGACCAAAATGCCCCTATTCATCCTAGGGTTAAACGAAGGTCAAACGAGGAAAAAATTCTCACAAGATAACACTTTTCATAGTTTTACATCAAACCCGAGCTTTTCAGAGATTTTTGGTAACTTTGACCAAGTTCAACTTGAAGTTGACCCTAAATGGCCCCCAAAAATCTTAATTTTGATATGGCCATTAGAACAAGCTAAAACCAATGTCATTGTGAAGATTATCAAATTCTTATTCCAATGACTATTCATGGATGAAAATCAGAGTTAGAACGGTCGAGATATCACAAAAACCGGGATAATGCACCCATCGATGCACTTAACTTTCGGGAGCCATAACTTTTGATCCGACCATTGGATTTTTAAGTTCCATACCTTTTCAGAAACAAGAAGTCAAGATCTTTCTAGAGGTGCCAAGATCAACCCGATCCGAGGCCTTTTTAAGGTGGCGACCCTTAGGGCCGCCGCCTTGTAAAGCATACCAGTGTTATAAAAGGCCCCAAGCACCTTCTAGACCAAAAAAGAAGAGACTCACTAGGTCCTATGCTCTGCTTGGACAAATTGTAAGCTTTTCTCCCCTCCAAACACAAAAAACATATCAAAGCCTCTTGATTCTTCCTTCTTCACCAAAAATACAAGGTATTGTTCTTATACTCAATCTTCTTCTCCTTGGTTCTACACCTTGGATTTGGGGTTTAGGGGTGTGGATAGCAGCTAAAGCTACAACCCACAACCCTAACCTTCTAAATCTTTTTCTAGCATTTATCTTGCTCTTTTTGCCTTAATAACATGATTTATTGCTTTATCTAGCATGTTTCTTGCTTTATCTTGCTCCTAGCATGCTCTTGGTTTAGATCCATGTTCTTCCATGCTTGTTTATATGTTATTTATCTTGATCTACGTGCTTTATGCCATGTTTTCTATGCTTAGATTTTCTCTTTCCAATGTTTTTGATGTTAGATTTACATGCTTCCATGTCTCATACCATGCGTTTGTGCCTAGATCTATCTTTCTCATGTGTTGTTTGGCTAAATCCACATGTTTCTATACTTGTTTACATGTCTAATTGTCTTTTCTACATGCTTTATGCCTTATGCCATGTTTTCCTAGGCTTTGTTCCTCTTTTTGTTCTATGTTGATGTTTGGGTTACATGCTTACATGCTTGATATCACATTTTTGGCCATGCCTTGCTTAGATCTACATGTTTGTATGCTTGTTCTATGCTCCCATGCCTATGTCTATGCCTACACATGCCTAAATGCATATTTACATGATTATATGTGTAGATCGGCGTGTTTACATGCTTAGATTGATGTTCTCTACATGCTTTATGTCATCATCATGTGCTTGCGTGCTTTATGCAATATTTATGTGCTTAGGCCTAGATCTTGTTTGTCATGCCATGTACTATTGTATTCCTTTTATTGCATTTTCTTGCCTTTTGGCCTAATGGTTAAGACCCGATTTAGACCCTATGGTCTTTGTCATTGTCCATACACCAAGGCCCACATCAAAGGGTTTAGATCATCCTATTTGGATGTCTATGCTTGGTTGCTTCTCTGCTTTATATCTGTGCTAGCCTTTCTTGTTCTAGGCTTTGCCATGCTTTACGCCCTTTGTGGGCTTAGTCTTGTTTCTTACATCTGATGCCTATAAGACCTTGTTTGGATGTAACCATTTGAGAGGCATCTCTAGATGCTGGTTGCTACATGCATACCTTTCCCCTTTTCCACTCTGTGCGATATTATGCTTGCCATGCTTGTTTGTGCCACCCGTTTTCTTTTTATGCATCTTTACACGCTTGCTTACATGTTCATGCATGAGTCTTGCTTGCTAGTGTGTCGTCCATACTTCAACGTTATGAAGCTATGGACATCCGATCCAAACCTACATATATCCCTTGCGGACACCACCTTTTGTTTACCTTTTTGCTATTTGTCTTCTTTCTTGTTTGCTTACTTGCCTGTTCGCCTTCTTACTTTTGTTAGGACATATGTGAGATTGTTAGAGACATATGTTATTGTAAATTGGCTAATTCTTTGATAAAATGCACTTGTAATTTGGTAGATCTAGGATGGGTTTAGTACTTCAAGAAACATGTTGTTCAAGCCAAGTATTAAAGCCATGAAGATTGGACTAAGAAACAAGTGAAGAAAAGTTGTTTATTAAAGCTCGACAGAAGCTGGATAAAAGCCAGACAGAATCTCCATAGAAGCTTGACAGAAAAAATATCTATTGAGGTTTAATGAAGAAAGCTCAACAAAAGCTCAACAGAAAATCTGTCGAGATCTACAAAATCAGAATTTCCAGATCTGATTTTTGGCCCAAGCTGATGTGTATGTGTAGGGTTTCTTTTCTCACAACTCTAGACATATATAAGGCTTATTTTAAAGGCCATCATAGATGTATTGACTGAATATACATGAAGAACACATGCAGAAAGTGATCAAGTGCCTTATTCACTTTGCAAGCAGTTACAGCGTCTTTTGCCCCTTCGGGTTTTGTAACCAAGTACTTCTTGATCTTCATTGTTGGATGAAGTGAAGAACTTTGAAGCCAACAACATCTTTAAGTTGCTAGAGCTAGTCATGTATTGGGAACTGTGCATCATTGGTTAGTCACATACTGGGATCTGTGTAAAAGGGTGGCATTCATATATTGATGAGTTCAAATATTTTGAAGCGGTAGAAGGTTTCTACTATAAGTTCATCTACGGGAATTGCAGAGTCTAGGGAAAAAGATTTTGTACTAGATCTGAAATTTCTCTTTACTATAGTGAATTGTTTTTTAGAAAGGTTTCCCTCCAGGTTTTTTACTATAAAACTAGTCTGTTCATTGGTTTTCCTAGGTCATCATATCTTGTATTATTCACTATTCCGATGTGTATGATATTAACATGATATTGATGTTTATTTATTTTAACAAGTTTTATTCATAATAAATCAATTAACAACTTGGATTTAAAACTTTAATTCTATTAACCGGGGTCTAAATTTCCCAACAAGTAGTATCAGAGCGGGTATACTTTGATTGAATTAATTTCTTGAGTGTGATCATTGACCCTCATTGTCATGAATTATGGATAATCTCTTTTGATTCCTCCTTCATTTGATGGAACTAATTATGCATACTAAAAAGTTAGTATAAAAGTTTTTTTTTTTTTTTTTTTTTGCTTTAGGTGAAAAAGTATGGCAAGCTGTTGAAGTGCTGGATTAAGCCTAAAAAAGCAGCAAATTTCAACAATAGGGCCTTGAATGCTTTGTTTAATAGGGTGACTAATGAGGACTTCAAGAAAATATCATCGGTGAAAGTTTCCAAGGAAGCATGGACCATTCTTGAAACCACCTATGAAGGTACCCAAGCAGTAAAGACCGTAAAGTTTTGAAAGTTCAAAATGAGTATGAAACACCCTTGAGTGTTTAGACCTCAAATTACAAAAATATCAATTCAAGCTTTATATTAAACAATTAATGTGCGGAATATGATAACAAGCTTATAACAGAATTGATAAAACAATCTAAGTCAAATATAAACGCATCCACAGCAGTAAATATAAGGCAAAGATAAAGGAAAGAGAGATGCAAATACACGGACAACACACGATGTGTTATCGAAGAGGAAACCGAAGTCCTCGGCGTAAAACCTCTCCGCTGCCCTCCAAGCGGTGATAAAATCCACTAAAGAATATAGTTGGGATATATGAACAGCAGAAGACCCTCCAAGCCTAATCTACCCAAGTACCTAAGCCCTCCAAGCTTCTTGCTCTAATGAGGTTATGCCGAACCTATTTCTTCTTTAGCTTGCCGGATTCCGCTACTTGACCATAGCATTAACCAATGTATATTGGTTCCTTCCCAAACTGCTTCCCTAAGCACCAAATGGACCTTCTCACAGACATGGGTGTGGTGAGATCAAGGTTTGGTAAATAACTTCTCAAGGGTATGACAATGGAGAGGAAGAGAGTAGAGGAATTTGTAGAGTCTCTTTAGATGAAGATTGGGGACGGGGCAATCTTGTTTTTCTCTAGAGTTTTCTCTCACAAAATTCTCTCTAGAAGCTCTCACAAAATGATGGGTATAAGGGTGTATATATAGTAGGGTGAGAAGGGAATGCAAAATGTCAATTTTTGCCAAACAGGGCAAGTTGGCGACTTGGTCTCGCGGCTTGTCCAAGTCGCGAGTTCAAGTCGCGACGTAACGGCCTGGCCAGTCTGGAACTTTTGTCCTGTAGCGTGACAGTTTGCGCGACCCTTCAGCTTCCTAGTGTGCCTCTCACATGCCAGATTTTGGCGCCTTGCCAGTCGCGATCCACCCGTGAACCCTAGCCGCGAACCTCTGTTTTTCTTGCACACTCTTGAGCTTTTCTTCACAACATCTCACACGCTACCCTTACAATTTTCCCACCTAAATACAGGGTTGCTAAGTGCTAAATTACAAGCAAATTGGTCACGGAATAAAGTCAATTAAATGGTTGATTGAATTCAACCTTACAATCTCCCCATTTGGCTATTCCGTGACAAAACCCTACAACAGACTCTAGACTTAAACGTGAGTTGGGAATAGTTGGAAAACTCACTCACACCTAACTCTAAATTCTGTAAAGCTCTTGAACATGTGAATAAGTAACTTCTGAAACACAATAACATAGCAATATCATTGTATGCAGAAAACTTAATATGCATATGGAGCAAAATAAGCATGATCAAGCAAAAATGAACATAAACATAAAAGCAATAATTCATGGCAAGATCAACACCAGTAGTCACTTAAGCAAAAGTGATTACTATGTTCATTCACACAAGGAACGAACATCCAAACATGCAAAAATGATGAACTCAATTGAAGAGTATCATTTGCAAGTCCAACACTCAACCAATGCATACAAACATATATGCATCTAGGAACAATCCTACACGGGCACAAGAGTGTTGTACTTAAAATAATGCAAGGCATTAAAAAGTACCAAAGCATAAAGCACAAAGGCTGCATATGCAAAGTTTTGCAAATACATGGCACAAACCATAAAAGCCTACAAACGTGCATAAGTACAAGAAATAACCCTCAAAGCTTACAAAAGCAACAACGGGTACAGAACGAACCATACAAAATATAAAATACTTCCCTTATCATATCACTCCCCCTATCATGAATCATAGGAGCTGTGATGAACTTGGAACATATATACTTGTAACCTGAAACACTTGCACAAAACACATTAGACCCTTAGGGTAAAGCAAGTAATAAACGGACAAGTATAATGTAACAAATAAATTGCGATCAAGTAAACATGATGTGAAACATGTGAGCAACTTAACCAAACACCAAATACCAAAACAAAGTTTTCTTATTAGCTCAATGTCTTCTCTCCCTTGGTATATGCATCTCCCCTATGGAATATCTCTCCCCCTACGAATGTGCACGAGAAATGGAATTTCTCCCCCTAAGAATGTGCACAAGAGTCATATAGAAATGACAAAACTTTCCAGTATACTACTCTAGAGTATACTCTCCCCCTTTTTGACACGAATAGACAAAGGGGTCAAGGAGAAAAGAGGACAATAGATGAAGGTATGAATAATGATAATTATGCATGAAGGGTGCAATGATGCATGAGGGGTGCGAGATGAAAGAGAAAAAGAAGCTCAATCCTAAGACATGACATGCTAGGATGAAGAAACAATGTATGAACCAATGCATGACAAGGGTAGCAAGGTGTGTGCAAGAGGTGGCTATATGCAATGCATGACCAATGCATGAAAAATGCACATGTGGGGCAAGGTGTGTTAAGTACACAACCAATGAACCAAACATGTTCCTAATGAGGAAACATGAGAGACCCCAAAGTTTAAAACTCATTGGAGTCCAAACAAGCGAGAAAAGGCCTAAGAGGCATTTTATCAAACACCTAGCGTGCACACTATGAACAACAATGTAAAACAATGCATGAACATTATGAAATCCACCCTAAATACATGCTCTTTTTGCCACAAGGGGCCAACATCCAAAGCAAATTATTAAAGGAAACCAATCCCATACAAAAATTTTGACAAAAAAATTTGCCCAACCCCTATGATGAAAATCCCAACCAAGAGCACAAAACTCTCCAAAACATAATCTAAGGATCCAAAATGATGGAAAGAGTTTAAAATTACCTTAGAGATGTTAATGGAATGAAAAACCATTCAAATTGGTTGGGTTTTGATGTAAAAATATTGAAATAAGGGTTTAAGAGAGGATGGGAGAGGTTTAAAACAAGTTTCCCATGAAAAGGCTCTTAAAAAGACTGATTCTGGGCATTTGGCGACTGGGCAAGTCGCCAGTGAGTCGCCAGTAAGTCGCCAAACCTTCTGTGTGAACTCGCTACAGTATTTGGCTGGTTGCAAGTTGCCAAATTAAGTGGCCAAAAATTCTGACACTTGTTTTTCAACCCAGAACATGTTTAAACACTGAAAAACAATGTATGCATTAAACATGAACACAAAGAGTGATAAAAATCACTTCCAGAAGCATATAAAATGATCAAAAATCTTTTTGGATTGATCCATATAGAGATGAGCACACACACATCACATTTAAAGAAAGTACAATCGAACAAATGAATAAGGCATTCATTGAACATTAGGCATGTGTGTTGTGTGTGCGTATCAAGTGTGGAATAGTCCATAGTCTAGAGTGAAGTTTCAATGATCAATTCAATCAAGTCATACACAACTAGCACTTAGTCAAGTGGTCTATCTCAATTATAGAAATGAACATATATGACCTCCCACAAGAAAATGATTACATATCTTTGAAACTTTTCATTTGGCTTCTTTACAATTCATATCAATTGATCTTTTTGAATCAATACATCTCATTTTAGAGATCGATGCCTGAAATTTTTTATATTTCAATTTGGTGAACAAGCCTTTGGCATTTTGGGGCATCATACATTTTATTTTGGTCGCTTTCCCTTTTTCCTAGTCAAATACTAGTATGTGCGACAGGCTTTTGCAGCTCAATATCTCTTTTCATTTGGAGATTTACATTTGGTGAGCTCTTTAAGCAAAAACAACAAAATAAAGAGTGGGAAGATATATAGGTACAAGTCTATGCATGTCTCAAAACCAACAAGACTATTGACTAATCATTCATGACAAGCTTAAAGATCGATTTACAACAATCACACAAAGATGTCAAGATTTTTCTCACAAAGATATAAGTGCATAAAGAATAAGCTAAGCTCGTAAATGCATAAAGCCATTTGTACGGAGGTACAAGGCAAAACTCACATGTGATATGTGCTCAAACATATACGATCAAATTTTTTGAATTTTTCACTCTTTATGTGGTTTTGGATTTTTTACTCACACAAAACTGAACATAAAAGTAAGATAAAAAACAAAACAATGCAAACAAATAAATGCAAGATGCATAAATGCATGAAGATATGGCATCTAATGCATGAAGGGTCCTACAAAGATCGAAAGAATTAGATCAAGGACCAAAAGAGCAAAAGCTCAACCGTAGGAACCCTTCCTCATCTGAACGGAATGATTGTTTGGAATGAGTGTCTCAAGAGAAGTGAGACGAGGGTTGGAAGAATGAGAACCAGAGATGCACATAGTTAAGGAGTTAAGAGCATTAAACATTTTCTTTAACAACATGCTATTTTCACTCAAAACCGGTTTACCATTTTTAGCATAACTTCCAAGAAGCTCAAGTTTCTTTTTTCTTTTAATTCTTTTAAGAGCATGAAACTTAGAGCAAAGAGGTCTTAGATGACCAAAAGCACCACAATGGTGACAAACAATGTGTCTAGGTCCACAAGGCTTTTTGTGAAAGGATCTAGCAACATGTTTTTGTTTTCTCTTCAACTTAGAACATTGAGGTCTTATGTGACCGATCACACCGCAATGGTGGCAAGTTGGAACAAACTTAGATCCATCTAAAGTCTTAGGTTGAGACCTAAATGGAGGCTTTGATTTAATATCCTTTCTCTCCACCTTTAGGTTTCTTTTATGTGGAGGAATGTACACCGATTTGTCCTTAGAGGTAGAACACACATTAGGCACAAAATCGGGTACCACAACATGATTGCAACATATATTATCATCCATTTTAGCAATAGGTTCAGCAATCAAACACTTGGCATGCATCTTAAGAGATTCATTTTCGCATTTAAGATCATCAACAAGTTTGTTAGACAAAACAAGTTTAGCATCCAAGTCCATATTCAAACGTTCAAACTCTTTCAGCTTTTCAAGAGAAATTTCAGCAAGTTTTTTATATTTCTCAACCAATTTGTTGGATTCATTGAGCTTAGCAATCAAATCATCATTTTCACAAAATAACTTGCTCAAATTCTTTTGAAACTTCTTTAGCATTTTTCTTCAAGAGTTTGATGTTAGGAATATCAACAACATCGAAAGGTTCATATAACATAGCATCATGGTCACGATGATTATCACTCATAGAGGTATTTTCACAAACACGTGGCATGTTACATTCATCACCAACCAAATCATACAAGGAGGCATACAAAGCACAATCCATGGCAAATAAACACAAGGGGTCAAGGATCACACTTAGGTATTTAAACCACAACAAGTGTACCCGCTCTGATACCAATTGAAAGTTCAAAATGGGTATGAAACACCCTTAAGGGTTTAGACCCCAAATTACAAAAATACCAATTCAAGCTTTATATCAAACAATTAATGTGTGGAATATGATAACAAGCTTATAACAAAATTGATAAAACAATCTAAGCCAAATATAAACACATCCACAGCAGTAAATATAAGGCAAAGATAAAGGAAAGAGAGATGCAAACACACGAACAACACACTATGTGTTATCGAAGAGGAAACCGAAGTCCTCCATGTAAAACCTCTCCGCCACCCTCCAAGCGGTGATAAAATCCACTAAAGAATATAGTTGGGATACATGAACAGCAGAAGACCCTCCAAGCCTAATCTACCCAAGTACCTAAGCCCTCCAAGCTTCTTGCTCCAACGAGGTTACGCCAAACCTATTTCTTCTTTAGTTTGCCGAATTCTGCTACTTGACCATAGCATTAACCAATGTATATTGGTTCCTTCCCAAACTGCTTCCCTAAGCACCAAATGGACCTTCTCACAGACGTGGATGTAGTGAGATAAGAATTTGGTAAATAACCTCTCAAGGGTATGACAATGGAGAGGAAGAGAGTAGAGGAATTTGTAGAGTCTCTTTAGATGAAGATTGGGGATGAGGCAATTTTGTTTTTCTCTAGGGTTTTCTCTCACAAAATTCTCTCTGGAAGCTCTCACAAAATGATGGGTATAAGGGTGTATATATAGTAGGGTGAGAAGGGAATGCAAAACGTCAGTTTTTGCCAAACAGGGCAAGTTGGCGACTTGGTCTCGCGGCTTGTCCAAGTCGCGAGTTCAAGTCGCGAGGTAACGGCCTAGCCAGTCTGGAACTTTTGTCCTGTAGTGTGACAGCTGGCGCGATCCTTCAGCTTCCCAGTGTGCCTCTCACGTGCCAGATTTTGGCGGTTTGCCAGTCGCGATCCACCCGCGAGCCCTAGTCGCGAACCTCTGTTTTTTTTGCACACTCTTGAGCTTTTCTTCACAACATCTCACACACTACCCTTACAATTTTCCCACCTAAATACTGGGTTGCTAAGTGCTAAATTACAAGCAAATTGGTCACGGAATAAAGCCAATTAAATGGTTGATTGAATTCAAGCTTACAATGATGAGTTCTATGCTAAACTGAAGGATATTATGATTTTTTCCTTCAACCTTGAAGAATCTATAGCAGAATCCAAAATTGTTAGGAAAACCCTTAGGTCCTTACCTGAAAGATTCCATGTCGAGATCACTGTCATTGAAGAAGTGAAGGACATTGATCAAATTCTTTTGACTGAGCTTGTAAGGAACCTTCAAACCTATGAGATGAGATTAGGTTTAATGGGAAAAGGTTGAAAGAGTAGACACTTGGCACTTAAGGGTATAGAGGAAGAGATTGATGACTCTAAAGATGAAGATGAAAGTGAAGATGAAGATGAAGATGAAGATGATGATGAGGATGAGGATCTAACCTTCATAGCTAATGAGATTATCAAGCTTCTTTAATTTAGGAAAAAGGATAAGGACAAACCTCCTAGGAAATCTAAATCCTTTAAGAAGGGTAAGAGTGAGAAACCCCTTATCCAGTGCCATAAGGAGTGTAAAGGTTTTGGTTATATAAGGATAGAGTGCATAAACTACCTTATGAAGGAAAAGAACAAGAAGTCAAAAGATAAAGGGTTGGTTGCTACCTGGAGTGATACTAAGAATGACTCTTTTGATGAGTATGTGGATGAATGTGGTCACTTTATGGCTTTTGCTGCCACAATCGATAAGATGATTATGTAGAGTGCTAATGACAGTGAGGATTCTTCTAATGATGAAGTACCTAAGAAGTTGACCCTTTAGGAAGCCTATGATAAGCTATACACTGAATTTATAAAATCTAAAAAGACTTTCATCTTTGTAGAAAAGAGCTTAATGAGGTAAAAATTGAAAAAACTGATATGTTAGTCAAACTAAATGAGACTACAAAGTTAGTTGAGACTTTTGTTGTGGATAACACCTTATTAGAAGAGAAGGTCAAGAATCTTGAGGTTGAGCTTAGTCAAGCTAGAACTCAAATAGAAAGGATGTCTAGTGCAAAGCTTGATGAGGTATTAAGTGCTCAAAAGCCTAGTTCTGATAAGACTGGCTTAGGATATGTTGTTTCCTTCCACCCCTTGTCTTCCACGACTTCTAGATCAAAGACTATCTTTGTGTCCCAATCTGAGAAAGGTGATAAAGGTATGAAATCCAAAACTGATTTGTCAACATTGTGGTGTTTCTGGACACATTCTTCTTAATTGTTTTAAGTTGTATCCTTAAAAGTAAGTGTCCAAACGGTCATAGGTTTCTTCTCAAGGACCTACACCTTTGTTTGGAGAGTTATTAAAAAATTTAAGCCTCTTAACTCAATTTTAGGAGAATTCTAATTCTTTTATATCCTTTAGTAGAATCTAGGACACGTGTCTTTTCATCTTCACGGCCAAAGACTCATGATGTGTGGGTGAGAAAGTAGCCTAAGACTTAATTGTCTTTTATGTTTGTCCTCTCTTTAATTCTTTCAATTTAAAGTAGGACTCTCCTTGCTTGATTTCTTATTTGCTTTTGGAATCATGCTTTCATGCATCTGCATCTTTCTTTCATGCTTTCATGCTGTTTGTCTATTTTTGTTTGGTTGTTTAGTCTTTATTTTATTTTTTTTTTCAAAATAAAAAGAGAAATAATATATATATATATATATATATATATAAACAGGGTGTGTTTGTGTACATTGGTACTTGTATACCTTGGATGGCCATTGAAACAAAGTTTTTTAAACTTTGTATCTCTTGTGGCTCAGATGAGCATCTTAATGCACAACTAAGCAAGTGAGCTTTATGACTCGTGTTTGTGATGAGTACGATAAAGTAATCTCTTGTACTTAACATTCATATCACTCTTTTTGATGGAAATGACTAAAAAATCCTAAGAGAAAGGCATAAATAACCATCTCACCACTAAAGCCCGCCAATCATTAATAACATCTGTGTGCTTTAGCATGACAAAATTGTGATGTATAAAGCTTAACATAATTGGATATTTTTCTCTCTCTTTTATACGCCCATGTATGATATGCTCAAAAAGAAAAATAAAGAAAAATAAAAGCAAAAGGAATCAAAATGCTTTTAAATATGGTTGCTAGCGTGTTTCTAGGAGATGTGGGAGATATAGGATGTACCCCGAAGGTGATAGTCCCCATCAAGCAGTTATGATTGTGTGTGAGTTAAATTGATTTTCTTATATCTCAAATCATCATAACATGAGACATTATGAACTTTTGCTATGTTTTCACACACAACATGTAAATTCTTTGCTACTTTTGATACACGTGTAGGTACAATGTGATTTGGCCATCACAAGGAATACATGTGTTAATGTACACTCACTAAACTGTCTTAACTTATTTTTGAAAGATAAAATTGGCTAGACTTGTTTAATGTGTATGTGTGTGTGTGTGTGTGTGTGTTTTAGATCTTGAATGCTTTGATTTTTTCTTATTAAGAGATGCTTTTGAGAACTTAACATGTTGATTGGATCTATGTTTGAGTAGCTTGCTTGTTGCATTCACCTCTTTGTGTTTTTCCTCTCTTTGAAAAATTCTTTTTTATCAAGCTCGATAGCTTCTAGACAGCTCGTCAACAGATTTGTTTCTATTGAGCCCCTTTTTCTTCTATTCTCGACAAAAGTTAACATAATCTCGATCCATCGAGGTTTCTAGAGTTCTTCTTGATAGCTTCTTGACAATGTCTCAATCCATCAAGAAACTTTTTGTTTGGCAAATAGATCCTCAAAAGATTCTCAATCCATCAAGATTGGCTTCTACCCGATAGCAGCTTGACAGCTTCTCAATTTGCCGAGACCCTCTTGCATGCATTTTTTTCACATGTTTTGCATCTTTCTATTATCTTGTCACCATAGCATCTTGTGTCATTACATTCGTGCATTTTTATGGGTTTCTTGTGCCCCTTGATCGTCTTTGATCACCTTTATGTTTCTTGGGTGAAGCTTTATAGCTTTTTGTACCCTTTATCAACCATGACAAAAAGGGGGAGATAATGTGGTTTCTTTTTAATATTCTACATGTTAGGGGGAGAAATACATGCCTTTGCAAGTGGGAGTTGTGTTTCATCTTGTTAGAGGGAGTGTTTACCTCCTGGTTGTTTTAGGTGCTTCTTTTAGCTTCTTGTACACCAGTCTTGTGACCATTTTTACATACACTGTACTTATCTTTGATATATATATATATATATATAATGTATGTCTTCTTCACCTACCTCTACATGTGTTGTTTCTTTTTTATCTTTATACACATGTTTCTTTATATATGCAATGCTTTATTTCTGTTTCACCTTAAAATGCCTTGATGAGTTTTGTTTAAAGTGTTTCAGAAAGACAGGTTGTCAAAATCTATAGTGCCATGAACTCTCTTCTTACAAAGTTTTTCAAGAGTTTGTGTTAGGGTTAGATTTTATTGTATTTAACAAGTAGTTATAAGTTTAGTGATTTATGACTTCTCTCATAATGCATTTGTTTGTTGTGGTTTTCTCACAGATTGCCAAAGAGTGAGATTGTTAGAACATATATGAGGTTGTTAAAAACATATGTTATTGTAAATTGACTAATCTTTTGATAAAATGCACTTTACTTGTAATTGGGTAGATCTAGGATGGGTTTAGTACTTCAAAAAACATGTTGTTCAAGCCAAGTATTAAAGCCATGAAGACTCGACCAAGAAACAAGTGTAGAAAAGCTGTTCATTAAAGCTTGACAGAAGCTAGATAAAATCTCCACAGAAACTTGACAGAAACAATATCTATCGAGGTCTAATGAAGAAAGCTTGACAAAAACAATATCTGTCGAAATCTTCAAAATTAGAATTTCGAGATCTGATTTTTGGCCCAAGCTGATGTGTATGTGTAAAGTTTCTTTTCTCACAACCCTAGACATGTATAAGGCTTATTTTAAAGGCCGTCACAGATGTATTGAGTGAATATATATGGAAAACACATGCAAAAAATGACTGAGTGCCTTATTTTCTTTGTAAGAAGTTATTGCGTCTTTTGTGCCTTAAGGTTTTGTAACCAAGTACTTCTTGATCTTCATTGTTGGATGAAGTGAAGAACTTTACAGCCAATAGCATCTTCAAGTTGCTGGAGTTAGTCACATACTGGGAGTTGTGCATCATTGGTTAGTCACATACTGAGATTCGTGCAAAAGGGTGGCATTTATATATTGAAAAGTTCAAAGGTTTTGAAGTAGTAGAAGGTTTCTGCTGTAAGTTCATATACAGGGATTGTAGAGTCTAGGGATAAAAGTTCATATACGGGGAAGGTTTCCTAACAGCTTTCTTGTTTGTTTGTTTATATTGTTATTTGCCATGTCTCCTACTACATGCTATGCTTGCTTCGCTTGTATGCTTGTTTGCTTTATACCTCTTTTATATGCTCTTCGAACCTCTTTTCCTTCTATTGCTTGTCTGCTGGTTTCTTGTTTTTGCCTTTGCATGTACACACATAGAGCGGGGATGCATGGAGCTAGGGCACGGTCTCCCAAGCGCAAGCAAAAAGGGTGAGGATGCGAGTATGTGGATATAAGCCTAGTGCTTACGTTCAGTAGATTTAGGGGTCTACCCTCTACCAATTGGTTATGTACTCTTTTAAACCCCCTTCCTTTCTCCCTTCCTTCCTCCCTTCTTTTTCTCATGGATGAGTTGTATTAGGTATATCATGTTGTGTACCATTTGTCCTCATCTCTAGAGTATGGCAACCCCTGTTTACTTTCTTGCACCTATATTTTGGGCCACGCTTTAGGGATGTAGGCATTTACTTTCCTGCTCTGTTTGCTTGCATTGTGCATGATGTGTGTATATATATATATATACCTGCTTGCCCCTGCTGTTGTGATTGAGTCCATGTCACCTAAGGTAAAGCGATGCCTAATTTTCGCTGCAAAAATAAGGTGACACATCGTCAGATTTTCGTCGTGGAAATCTAGTACTTTTCCTGAATGCCTTAGGAAAGCATAGATTAGGACCACACCCATTCAAAAGCCAAACCTCAAAGCCCCCCCCCCCCCCCCCTCCCATGCATGCAAGGCCCCGAAAGCCAATACCAAAATCATGTTTTTTTACTGCCAATCTCCAAAAATTAAGGTTTTATCAAAACAAAGGACTTTCCTTAGACAGAAGTTGTGGGGTGCCTAACACCTTCCCCACACGTAACCAAACTTCCGAACTCAAGAATCAAAATTTTTTGCCATCCGCATTAGATTAGGAAAAATGGCATTTTTCTTAACCTATGATTGGTAATAAAATCAACTAGAAACAAGTGATCAATCACACCTTAGAAAAACCCAATGATTGGTGGCGACTTCACTTACCTTTGATAATTCTCTTAAAATTTGGCCAAGATTCCTGCCACACTTCCAAAGGTAAACAAATACCTTCCTCCATCGAGAGAGAGAGAGAGAGAGAGAGAGAGAGAGAGAGCACTTGAAGATTCGCGTGAAATACACGCACGATCATTGAGAAGGGCATCCAACGGGCCCCGCGCATACGGGAGCGTTGCCACAGTGGGTGGTTGAATGAAGGCCCCGACGATAGTTCTCTTCGTTTTTGGGCCGGGCCTCGACTTAGCTAAAGCAGTAGGGGCCATGTCAGCAATCGTGCATTGTGACTTGTAAGTTATGGTCGGGCACATCACCAGCAATTATGAGGCAAAGGGAGAACGGATGAAGAAATATCTGAGCTTGGTTAAGAGCAAGACAGGAGATGGATTTTCAATTAAGTTTATGCAGATCCCGAGGGAGGAAAATGAGCAAGCAGGCCGACTAGCAAAAACTACATCCACGGAGTATACGTACACCGGTAGTAAGGTATTATCCTTTGTTCAATACACTCCTACCATTGACAAGTTAGAAGTACAGGTCATCCCTCTAGGGACTGACTAGACTACGCCCATCATATCCTACCTAAAAAATGGGACATTGCCAGAAGATTGCAACGCTTCCTGTAGACTGAAGGTGCAATTTGCACATTTCGTAATGATTGAGGACGTCCTTTACAAAAGGGGTTTCTCACATCGGTATCTAAGGTGCCTAGCCCCTGTCAAAGTTGACTATGTCATGAGAGAAGTACACGAAGGAATATATGGGTACCACTTGAGGGAACGTTCACTAGTTCACAAGCTAATACAGGCTGGATACTATTGGCCTACTATGCAGAAGGACGACTAGTTCTACGTTAGGCCGTGTGACAAGTGCCAGTGCTTTAGTAATATCACACGACAACCAATAGAGGAACTTACACCAATGAATGTCCCCTGGCCATTTGCCCAGTGGGGGTTTGATAGTGGGACCGTTCCCTATCATTGTGTGGCAGCTCAAATTCCTCACCATAGGGATCGACTACTTTACTAAATGGGTCGAGACAGAGCCACTGGCTACTATCATAAAAAGAAATTTCTGTAGCTTCATTTGGAAGGACATCATTTGTTTCTTTGGAATTCCTAGGGTCTTCATCTCCAACAATAGCAAGCAATTTAACAACGATGCATTCAGAGACTTCTGCCAACAGTTAGGAATCAAGAACCACTACTCCTCTCTCACTCACCCCCATGCCAATAGACAAGTTAAAGTCACAAACCAATCCCTACTCGAAATGATCAAGACTTAGTTTGAGAGGACAATGGGTCTATGGCCAGATGAGTTACCCAGTGTCCTTTAGGCATACAGAACAATGGCTCGCACACCTACAGTAGAGACACCTTTCCCCCTCGTATACAGGCACGAGGCCATTATCCTTGCAGAAATAGGAATGACCAGATATCGAGTATCCTACCATGATGGTGAAAGGAATGAAGAAGGATTGCGCTTGTAGTTGGACCTCCTTGACGAAGTCAGAGCAATGACAAAACAGAGGATGGCTTGTTATCAGGACCTAATGGCAAAACACTACAACACTAAGGTCAAGCCTCATCACTTTCAGGTTGGGGATTTGGTTTTAAGGAAGGTAACAATAGCCACCAAGGATCCCTCACAAGATAAGTTGGGCCCCAATTGAGAAGGACCCTACAAGATCATCAAATACCATAGGAAAGGGACTTACTACTTGGAAACCCTCAACGGGTAGAAGCTCTATCACCCATGGAACATTGAGCACTTGAAGAAATACTACCAGCAGTGGTTGGATACAGCTTATGTTATCTTTTCCTTTTGCTTATGTTACCTTTTCCTTTTTATGTTACTATTGGTTTTGTATATCAAAAGATATTAGGAAGTTAAATTTCTTTTTGAACCTCGCTATTATTAATATGACTTGGAGGAATTATCAGAAACATTGATTTTTTTTTTCTCCCCTCTTCAAACCACCCTAAGTCCTACCTATGGAATAGACAGATGACCACGAATACTGACGGGTACACGGTCCTCAAAAATTATGTTAAGTCCTACCTACGGGGTGGACAGACAGCCATGAATTTTGACGGGTACACAGTCCTCAAAAATTATCCTAAGTCTTACATACAAGGTGGATAGACGGCCACGGATACTGACGGGTACCAGACCTTCAAAAATTATCTTAAGTCCTACATACATGGTAAATGGATGACCACGAATACCAACGGGTACCTAGTCCTTAAAAATTATCCTAAGACCTATGACACAGATGGGTAAGGCAAAATATTGATAAAACACATGTGACAGGGGCATATTCCTAATCAATCAACAAATAAAACCAAATGCAAGCAATGGATATGAAAAGAAAAGAAAAAAACAGTAGATAGAAACCCACAGAAGGTAAAATGTTTTACAAAGGAAGCTAAGACAGAGGAACATTGAGATAGTCGGGTTCACAATGTTTGGGCCACCCTCAGACGATAGGTTTATAGCTAACGAGACCGTAGGAGCAACAAGGCCTTCGGGAATGGGCTGAGCAATAACCATACCACTATCCTTCACTTCTTGTTCAACCATGTGAACGGAATCATCGAACTCGTCACTTAGGGAGTCGTCTCCTCTAGGTGTCGACAGCACGGTGTTGTTTATCACAATATGAGACAGGTCGAGGACCAGATAAGCAGCTCCCACTTACTTGATGTAGCCGTCGAACTCGTCTCCGTAATAGATGCCGTAGGCATCAAAGAAAGGTTGAGAAACCTAGAACTTCACCACGGCGTCGATCTTGGTCTTGTCCATCTGCCTACTGAGGGCAGCCAGCTCCGTTGTCAGGTTAGTCCTCACTTTTTCTGCCTCCTCCCTTAGACGGGACTCCTCCTTCGGCTTGGCTTGAGTGTCTATCAAGTCTTTATTAAGTATATGGATGACCTCCTTGTACTGATCCCACTCCTTGTTCTCGATCTCCTGACGCTTGCAAAACCGACGAATCACCACCTCATTGGCTACACACCTATCTTGGAGTGCCTTTATCCGCATCAACGCCTGAATCAAGACACCTATCAGAAAAAGAATAAAGAAAAAGCATACAACACCATAACTAAACAGGAATGTACCTTGGACAAGTCGTAAAGACCAGACACCCCCAAGTCCTCTAAGGTCTGTTCAGTTCAAGGATCCATGTTCATCTCCTTAATGATCGAGTTGAACATCTTGACGGCATAATCTTTATTAGTGATCAACCTGCGAACGGTGCTAGAGGTGACGGAGCCTTTCCCCGTCATTAGACCCTTCCCAACTCCATGGCCAGAAGGCTTGAGGTGTGACGGGAGCTTCGACTACTTGTCACCAATGAAGGGGCCTGTCCCCTTCTTGTGTGGACGGTCTTTTTAGCCATCATTTTTTCTCTTAAGTGTTTACCTTAGAGACGGCCTTGGAGGTCGACGTTGAGGATCACCTTGCTACTGCTGCTTATGCACCGTAGTGGACTTCCTCACCAGTGCCCTCTATCTTCCTGCTTCCATTTTTGCAAAGAAGAGGAATAGACGTTATAAAAAAGAAAAAAAAAAGACGGTTTGGAATAGATAATGGCTTTGAGACTTACGTCGATGGGAGAAGGTGTGCAGTTGTTGAGCTACTGGCGTCAGTTTTGGGCCCCCACAATACATGTGAAGGGTGCCAAGGGTGACGAGGTCCTTCCACTTCCTTTGTTTAAAAGGCTAGCCCAATTAGATAATCAGTTATATATAAGGAGAGAAACATATAGAATTTAGTAAGGTATGAAAATGGTGTGTATGTGAGTGTAAGCCACTCTCTTATTCTCCCTTAAACACATACATATAAACTGATTGAGAGACCACACTTCTTGGGCATAAGTGGAATTAGAGTGAAGATTAAAAGTGTTCCTAATTACTTCGAATCTTCGGTTTTGAATTTCACCGCACCGAGGTACACTCTCTTGTTCTTAAATTCTAAAATTCATGAGTTTCGACTGATTGAGAATTTGCTTCGATTGATCGAATGTTGCTTTTTGAAAGCTGGAGAATGTGTTGAAAACACAAGAGCTCTTTAGACCCCCAAATTAAAGTTACGGCTTGATTGATTTTACACTAACTTAAAACTAAGTGCAAAATAGTGTAAATGCGAGCAGATAAACAAACAAGCTACTCTAATCTCTAAACTTAACAACACAATAGTAAAATGGAATGTAAAATAGTAGGGAAGAGAGATGTAAATACAGGATAACATGTCGATGTATTATCGAAGAGGAAACTAAAGAACTCGGGGAAAAACCTTTCCGCCGCCCTCCATGCGATAATTGATCCACTAGACAATCAGTTGGGATACATGAGTTAGCAAGAGACCCTCCAAGCCTAATCTACCCAATGTACCTAAACCCTCCAAGCTCCTACTCCAACAAGGCTTCTCGAAACCCTGTCTTTCTAGATCCCGCAATACGACCGATTGCATCCACCAAGCCTCACCAGCTTCTTTTGGCAAATTCCCAAAACTTCCCAAACTCCAAAACACTCTCTACACTTTGAATATGTGTGAGTTGTGTTTGGGTACAAATCTTCTTTCAAGGTATGACAATGGGAGAGGGAAAGAGAAGAGGCTACAATGATTTCTTGCTAAGGATGAGTAGCTCTCTATCTAAAAGACAAGTGTGTGTGTGTTGTAGAAAATCTATCTTGGGTTTTTCTCTTTGAATGGCCTCTACTACATTTGTGGGTAATAAGGGTATATATAGTATGGGTGAAGGGTAAGAAAGTCACATTAAAATCCTCTAGACAAAATATTTTGCAACTGCCTCGCGAGAAGACCTTACCCGCAAGACACTCGTGAAAACGATAGCTTGGCACGACTCTTCAACTTCCTGTCATGTGCTTCTCACATGCCTTTTTCATGAGAACCCTTCTCGCGAACTTCTCGTGAGCTTGTTGTGAAATGCACTGATTCTTCAATTAAGCTTGATTGTTCACCAACTTAATATTAAACCCAATACAATAAAATCCCACAAAATACAAGGAACAAATTAAAACAATTACAACACTTTTTATCATGGAATAAAGCCAACATAAAACATAGTTGTAAATCACAACTTTACAATCTTCCCCTTTGGCTATTCCATGAAAAAACACCTTATAATAGACTTTAGACTTAAACGTGAGTTTGAAAACAATGGCAAAACTCACTCACACCTAAATCTAGAAGCTGTGATGAACTTGGAACATGTATACCTGTAACCTGAAACACTTGCACAAAATAGATTAGACCCTCAAGGTAAATCAAGTGATAAAAGGACAAGTATAATGTAACAAGTAAATAGTGATCAAGTCAACATGATGTGAAACATATGAGCAACTTGATCATACACCAAAACAATCATATGGAAATGACCACAATGATCATATAGAAAAACAAATGATCATCCGAACATGTAACCAATAAAGCACAATGGCGTAAAGATAAATGTATGTGCAACACATAAGCACGATGCAATGAGAACAATAAAGCAATCAAAGCACCATAAAGCAACAAGAAAACAAGCATAAAGTAAAAACAAACAAAACAAAGTTTCCTAAAAAAAAAATGTCTTCTCCCCCTTAGTATATGCATCTCCCCTATGAATGTGCACGAGGTAGAATTTCTCCTCCTAAGAATGTGCACATGAGTCATATAGAAATGACAAAAATCTCCCTCTTTTTGTCATGAATAGACAAATGAATCAAGAGAAAGGAGGGAAAGAAAAGAAGATATGAACAAGGGTAGAAGATGATGCATGAGGGGTGCAAGAAGAATGAGAAAATGAAGCTCAAAGGAAAGACAAACACATTAAAAAGAAATGCTACAAAGCATAAAGAATATGAAATGCTAAGGATGAAGGAACAAGATATAGTCCTAGGCATAACATAGACACAGGAACATGTTATGTGTGCTAAAAGGTCTAAAAAGACTTAACTAGCATGAGTAAATGCAAAACATGTCAAGTGTTCGAGTGTGTACAACAAATGTGCATCTAGTGTGCATGTGAGATGCATGACCAATGCATGAATAAGCATTCACGAGGAAAAGTGTACAAAACACACCACCAATAATCAAAACATGATAAACATGAATAATTATGGTGATCCCCAAAGTTTGGTACTTATCGAAGTCCAAAACAACAAGAAAATGTCATTTGAGCATTTTGTCAAACACTTAGAGTGCACACACTACACATGTATGTTAAACAATGCAAGAACATATGAAAATCTTGCCTAAATACATGTTATTTTTGCCACAAGGGGCCAACATCCAAAGAAAATCATCATTTAAAACAAAGCTCAGTAAAAAAGATTGACAAAAATTAAGTTTTCCAACTCTCATTTGAGAAAATCACAACTATGAACATAAAACCCCCAAAACATAATCTAAGGATCAAAATTAATGAAAAAGAGTTAAAGATTACCTTAGAGATATTTATGGAATGTAAAACACTTGAAATTAGTTGGGTTTTGATGTTCAAGTTAAAATAAAAGACCCACGAAATGCCTTTTAAAAAGCTGATTTGGAAATTTTTGCGAGAAGCTTCCTCGTGAAGTTACTTGCAAAATTTTTCGTGAATAAGTCTTACTCATGAGACAATCGCGAAGCAGTCGCGAAACTCTTTGTCCAAAGCTAAAAAACTTGAGAAATGGACCATTAAACTCCTAGTTGAGCTGATACATGAAATAGGTCACAAAAACACCTAGAAAACATGTTTTTCACACAAAAACAACTTGAAAAACTTTGAAAAACATGAGTGATACAAATTACTTCCAAAAGCAAACAAAAGGAACAAAAATATTTTTGGTTTGATCCACATATGGTTGAGCACACACACACATCACATTTGAACATGTACAATCACACAAATGAAATAAGCATTCATTGAACATTAAACTTGTGTGTAATGTGTGTGGATTAGGTGTGGAATAGTCCTTAGTCTAGAGCAAAACTTCAATGATCAATTCAATCAAGTCATACACAACTAGTACTAAATCAAGTGATCTATCTCAATTATAGAAACTAGCTTTTAAACCCGTGCAAATGCACAGGAATTACATAAGTACATGTATTTTCGGGTTCTTGAAAAAGAAAAAGAAAAACAGCATCGATTTTCAACAAAATAAAAATAAAAGTAATGAAATTGAAAAATAAAACTTGGTATGAATTTCAAATTTAAAATGTATATAACAGTCAGTATGTTATCCATAAAAATATGTGTTGTCTAACAAATAGATTTTCTTTTAAGCCTATTCTAAACAACTAAAACTGTAACATTTGCTATGAAGGAGAGAAATATTTCTAGCAATTGAAAAAAAAATCCAACTAAAGAGAATGTTGTGATCATCCTTTCTTAGAAGCAAATTGGTGGAGAAGCAAGATTGTTGTCCGTTTCACATTCTTCGTCTTAATACTTCATTAGCTAAAGAAATTGAAACCATGAACCTAAGTTTAAACAGGGAAAAAAAAAATCAAAGAGATTTAGACATCAAATTTTGCAGCAACTTTGATAAGACAATTTTAATTATAAAAGTACAACCCAACCTCAAGAATATCTCATCATCTCCCAATCTAAATAAAACTTGCTTAAATTAATGTGCATGATAGTGGATGACAAAATCTTTGGTTTATGCAACAGTGAAAAACTAATGATTCCATAATGACATAAGACTTGATATGTCATATTAAACTTTACCTTGAAACTACCCAACTACTCATCTAAGCCCATTTTTTCACTAACAAAATAAACATTTCCAAGATGCATGATACTAAGAAAAAGCATGTAGTCCTTTCCTTACCTTGCATAGACTAAAGAAGTACCTTTAAAATTCAAATGTAAATATAATATAAAGTGAAAAGTTCATCCTAGTGAAGTGGTAAATAAATTTAAATGTAAATATAAAAATTATGCTTGAACTATGTGTTGGGTAAGTACACTTTGGGGTGTGGAGCTATGCGGTTTTGGCTTAATTATCTACCGATTACTAATCTGTCTAATAATTTGCAAAAGTAAATATATTTTAAGCATTTATTAATTTGCTCAAAGTAAGAACCCACAAAAATAAGGAGATTCATAGAAGCAAACTAACCTAAGTAAAAAAAATTAAAAACCACATATAAGCTTGAAGCACACCAATCTAAAACTTACTTAACAATTTCAAATACCAAATCTGCTATTCTAAGGAACCACAATTGCAATTTTTTTTTTTTTTTTTTCTATCATATCATGGTAAAGGAAAGAAATAAATTTAAGCATTTATTTTTAGAACCAGAACCCATATTTGATAATCTTCAAAACTATTTTAGTTCTATTTTAACATTGGTCAAACTGGTTGCATGTCCACCACATCCCATACTATACGGTGTAAACTAGTAACTTTGATAAGGCACAAAACAAAACATTAGTTAGATAAAAAGGAGACAGGACACAAACACAACAGAAGGTTTGATGCAAACAGGACCAAAACAGAGCCCCTGCCTACCAGCAGAGGACCAAAAGATATTCACATCGCAGTTTGATGTCATATTTGCATAGTACCTGACTTGACACAGAATTCTGGGATCAATCCTATTAGAGCCAACACTTCTTATATTGGTTAATAGACTTTGAAGGTCACCAATAGCACCTGCACTCACCCAGTCCTGAATTTGGCTGCTTTCAAAAAATTTCTCAAGCTATTTGCTGGTTGAGAGCACAAAAACACTTAGAATTCCCATATGCTTCAAGAGTTACAAATTAAATAATAGATACAAAGGGAAAATTAAGTTTTCTTGAGATACAAAATTCCTAAGAATAGTCAACATAATGAGGTGCTAGAAGCTACATAAATAATCGGTTTGCCAAAAATAATGTACAATGATCATTATATATAATTCTGAGTGTAACTTTGCTTTAATTATAAAAAAAAAAAAAAAAAAAAAAAAAAAAACCTCCAAAGCCAAAGTAATTCTTCAAGCACCTTGATGGTTTGAGGGGGGAAAAACTTATAATGCCATGAACATAATGTATATTGCTTTTGGATTAGATTAAATGCCATGAACACCACAATTGAGAAACAACAACAGTGGAGATAGTCTATAATGTGCCCCATCAAGATTGATAGGAAAATCATACTTTCTTATCAACTTCAATTGGTTTCTCTAACAACATAAATTATTCAATGGGCTATGGATGTTATATTTAAGTAACAACAACATCAAAATAGGAATTTGGTGCTTCTTTCCAGAGTTATTAGTTCTATTAATTCTTTTCATTATTATTTCAAGTTCTTTGATTTTAATATTGTCGACAGACCTGTCTTCAATCAATTCTTTTCACTACAAAATGCTTATAGTTTTATTACTATTATTACGCAAACATCAATACTTGTATTAAGAGCTTACTTTTTTCAATTAAAAAAAGTAATTGAAAACTATAGGCACTCACTTAATCTTATTAGCTTCTTCCTGTAGTTTCCTCATGCTTAATAAACTCAATCGAGTTCCTCTAATTTTGTTTTAGAATAATCCAAACATAACCCTTTCTATCCCAAGTTCTTTGCAGGATTTCATCGAACACCTAGTACTCACTTTAATAACCCTCTAGATCTCCCTTTTGTTTTTTTCTTCCTTCTTTTTTTTTTTTTTTTTTAAATTTTTTTATAATGGAAGTTGCAATGGAAGTTCACTCAACATTCCCAAATTTGTTTTCAATATGCAACATTAAGAAGTAGGAAAGCAACAACAAAGTAGCATTGATCACATGAATAAGGACCTGAATAGGCTTGCTCTTGTGACTGCATTATTAAGTCATGTTACAAATGAAAAGAAGTAACTACATAAATTGAGAAATCAACACACAACATGTAAGGAAACCAAATGATTTAATTGACTAAATAGCTATATGTCATAGCAAAAAGAGTGTTGAAATTACAACCAACCAAAAAAAAAAAAAACTAAATAATGAATTTACTATAAATTGATAATATATATATACACACACACGCCCACACACACAAAAAATAGAGATGAAGGATAACAATGCAACAACACTCATCATGATTCCAAAGGTAAGCACTGATTAATCACATCAAGTGCAACAACGTAATAGAAAGCTACATGATAATTTCTGAAATCTTGCAGAGAAAAAAATATCGTATTTCCACATAATTGTCAAAAATTTAGACCACGGGACCCTCAGAACCTCTCTAACAAAAAACAGAGTGCCATTTAAGTAAAACAGTCATCAGTTGCATACCTTATCCAAACTCCAATACCAACCAGTATAGAATGCCTCCTGAACAAACAGCTATTATTATGTATAGGAATAGAAAAATCAAGCCTGTCAACAGTGCCATGTCATTAATAACACCAGAAATAGAAAGAACCTGAAGCATTCTATATCAGAGTCGAAGTCCCTTTTTCCCACGTACACACCACCTGTATTAGCAAAAAAAATTAGAACCTTAAACAGGAGATATTACAAAAACAATCATCATATTCAAAATATTGTCACTCTATTTTAAGTGAAAAGTTGAGGTTCTTCCAAACAGTGGTATATTTATATTGCTGAATTACGTGCTCTTTCTAAAGATGAATCCATCATTGCCCAACCTTTCATTAAGCTTTGACCTATATCACATTAAAAGTAAGTCCCTCTCTCTCACCCTCAGTTTCACAATGATTATAAAATTAACACAATTATTATATAATAAGAATAAGAAGTAAACTGATTCCATACAAACAAAAAGAAACTATAAAATCTCTTTAAAAAAAAAACTATAAAATAAACTGATACAAACCTAAAGGAGAAAGAAGCTAATGATTTGAATCATTTAGGTACTATAATCATACTTATTTAATCTCAATGGTTTCGTAAAGATTAGAAACAGAAGCACCCAAAAACTCGAAACAAAAATAGAACAAAAGCGTACATCTAAAATTGAGAAAACAAACAGTTTGATAGAGAACCCAAAAACCCGAAACAAAAACGAATCAAATCTAAACATATCAACAAAAAAAAAAAAAAAAAAAAAAAAAGAAACTCAATCAAAAGTAAAATTTCATACCCAAATGGCCAAATATAAGAAATGGGAAAAACATTGTACCGGTGCCAATTTCAACAATCTGGGTGGTGGATGGTCAATAGTTTTTTATTCATGTGTGCTTGCGGTTCGGTGGCCCAAGTTGGGCGAAGGAACAGACAATGGCCAGCCATAGATATTTCTTCTCTCCTAGCGCCTACGAACTTTGCTTGGTTCTTCTATCTCCGTATCCCTTAATCAAAACCAAATTTGACCCAAAATGCCAATCTAAATAAGAATTAACACCCAATTGATTCTCCAAATAAAAACCAAAAACCCTAAACTTTTAAATTTAAAACAAAACTTTACCAGTAGCGATTCTGGTAGTTTGATAGTGGGTGGGTGGAGGCTTATGGTGATGGCAAAACTTGTGGTGGTGCCCCTCTCTCAATCCATGGTGCGTTAACAATCTAACGTTTACTCTTCCTCTCTTGCCAAAAAAATTCCAATTAGTCACTCTTTCTGAACAATAATTTCTTCGTATGTAGGCAGAAATCTATGTGGGCAAGTTTGGACTCTGTTACAGAGAAGAAACAAAACAGTGCAAATTGCAAAGCAGATCGGCAAAGAAGGGTTTTTCTTTTGCCCATTTGTGTTTAACGAATGGAAACAGGGGATGCTTTTAGCCAACGTTTGGCTTTGAGTCTTATTTTCGTTATTTATAGTGAGGCTTTCAAACGGTTTTGTAGAAGTAAAAGTTCAGTTTACTGAAACGATGTGTCGTGCGGGCCTTTTAATTTAAAAGTTGTATACATGTCAGCTTTTTAAGGGGTCATTTTACCTTATGTGTCAGTACCTGGTAAAAGCTTCTGCTATTATATATAGTATATGATGAACATTTATGACCTTCCACAAATTGATTACAAATCTTAGAAATTTTTCATTTAGCTTTTGCATAAATCATAACATTTTATCATTTTTGGATAATACATCTCTTTTTGATGTCGGTGCTTGAAATTTTTGATATTTCAACATTTAGAATTAGCTTTTGGCTTTTTAAGCACCATACATTTTAATAAAAAATTGCTTTCCCTTTTTCCTAGTCAAATACTAGTATGTGCGACAGGCTTTTGTAGCTCATAATCTCTTTTTCATTTTGAGATTTACATTTGGTGAGTTCTTTAAGCAAAAACATAAAAGTAAAGTGGGAAGATATATAGGCACAAGTCTATGCAAGTATCAAGACCATCAAGACTATTGACTAATCATTTATGACAAGTTTGAAGATCTATTTACAACAATCACACATAGATTTCAAGATTTTTCCCACAAACATAAGCTTGTAAATGTACACATAACAAGCTAAGCTTGTAAATGCATTACGCCATTGGTACGAAGGTATTAGGCCAAACTCACATGAGATATGTGCTCAAACATATACGATCAAACTTTTTCAATTTTTCACTTTTTATGTGGTTTTGGATTTTTACTTACACAAAACAAAAGCAATAAAAGTAAGATCAAATGTAAAAATAACAAAAACAGTGCATATAAAGAGATGCATGATGCACAAATGCATGACAATGAAACTAGACTAAGTGTAATGTTAACCTCCCAAAGGAGCTATGTCATTATTTACTCAGAGACTAAAGTTAATATGGCATATTATTAGTGTTTGATAAGAGTTATCACGAAAGCACTAATAATGAGAATAGTTCTCAATCAATCATGATGTTTATAATATACTTGCTACCAAGGAATTATAGACATTGATTAGGTTGTTGTTGCATATTTTATGTTATGGTTTTATTAAGGTTCCATACTATATGTTTATATGCTAAATTGATAATGTCCGGTTTACTTATTATATTCTTGTTTGTTAATTTTAGATTTAAATCATGGCATCTTTTAGTCCACTTGTTGCTATTCTTAATCAAAACAAACTGCTTAATATTGAAAGACTATTTGAATGTACCTATTGTTTGTAGGAATTTAATTTCTGCAACTTATATAGGTAGACATGGATATTTTGTTATCTTGAAGACAATGTTGTAATAAAGAAGGATAAAGTGTTTATTTGTTTTGGCAATATTGTTAATGGTCTTTATATTTACACTCCTAATAAGCATGAATTATACAATTCTAAATTAGATAATAATTCTCATGTAAAATCATGAAAGAGAAAGTTTTCTTCTACTAATGATGCATATCTTTGGCACTTGCATTTGGGTCATATTAATTCAAACTGAATTCAAAGACTGATCAAAGATGGACTCTTAAATCCATTGGACTTTGATGGATTTCTAGTTTGAAAATCTTGTTTGGAGGGCAAAATGACCAAAAGACCTTTTAATGCAAAAGGTAGAAGAGCCTAAGAGTTGATTGAATTAGTTCCTATGGATGTATGTGGTCCTATGTCAACCCAAGAAAAAGGAGGTTATGAGTACTTCATCACTTTTACGGATGATTATTCAAGATATGGTTATGTGTACCTAATAAGACGGAAGTCCGAGGCCTTTGAAAAGTTCATAGAGTTTAGAACTAAAGTTAAGAATCATTTGGGTAAATGCATAAAGGCCATTCGATCTGATGGAGTGGTGAATACCTTCTCAGGGATTTCAAGGATTACTTAACTCAAAATGGGATTGTATCCCAATTGACTGCACCTAGAACTCCTTAACAAAATGGTGTAGCAGAGAGAAGGAATAGGACTCTTTTAGAAATGGTTAGGTTTATGATGAGTTATTCAACTTTACCAATTTACTTTTGGGGATATGCATTAAAAACTGCAATGCATATTTTAAATCCATATTTTAAATTTGGATTTAATTGTGGAGTGGGCACAAGCCTAGTATGAAATACCTCTACATTTGGAAATGTCCAACACATGTATTGAAAGTGAACTCTAATAAGTTGGAAGCAAAAATAGAAGTATGCATGTTTTTAGGGTATTCAAAGGAAACTAGGGGTTATTTATTCTATAATCATAAAGATAACAAAGTGTTTGTTAGCACCAATGCCAAAATTTTGGAAGATGATTATATGAATAATTTTAATCCTAGAAGTAAAGTTGTCTTGGTTGGAATAGATGAACCTGTAATTGAACAATGAATGGATAAAACTAGGAATGATGTGGTTGTATCAGATACACCACGAGATATTACTCATGAGATGACTAGTACACAAAAGCCTCGTTGTAGTGGGAGGATTATAAGGCCACCTGTAAGATTTATAGGTCTGGTAGAAACTTATGAAGCTATCTCAGAAGAGGCTAAATCTGATCCTTACACTTATGAAGAGGTAATGAAAGATATAGATGCACATCATTTGGTCAAAACTATGAAATCTGAATTGGATTTAATGTATTCCAATCAAGTTCGGGATCTTGTAAAGGTGCCTAATGGCATTAAACCTGTTGGTTGCAAATGGGTTTACAAAAGGAAGAGAGGGATAGATGGAAAGGTTGAAAACTTTAAAGCAAGGCTAGTGGCAAAAGAGTATACACCAAAAAAAAAAAAAAAAAAAGTATTGATTATGAAGAAACCTTTTCACCAGTAGCAATGCTTAGATCTATCAAAATTCTCTTATCCATTACTGCTCATTATGATAATGAGATTTGGCAAATGGATGTCAAGACTGCATTTCTTAATGGCAATCTTGAAGAAGAAATCTATATGATGCAACCAAAAGGTTTCGTAGCAAAGAACCAAGAGCATATGGTATGCAAGTTGAAAAGGTCCATTTATGGACTTAAGCAACCATCTAGATCATGGAACATCAAATTTGATAAAGCAATCAAGTCATTTGATTTTAAATAAAATCTAGATGAACCATGTGTGTACAAAAAACATCGAGATAAAGTAGTAATGTTTCTAGTGCTTTATGTTGATGATATTCTACTCATTGGAAATGATGTAGAAGTAATGTTATCAGTAAAGATTTGGTTGTCAAGTCAATTTGATGTGAAGGACTTAGGCGAAGCTAACTATATTCTAGGGATTAAGCTTTGGCAAGATTGTGAGAATAAACTATTATGCTTGTCACAAGCTGGATATATAGATAAGATTCTAGCAAGGTTTAGCATACAAAACTCTAAGAAGGATTACTTCCTTTTAGACATGGAGTTCCTCTATCTGATGACCAAAGCTTGATTTCAAAAAGTCCATTTCAGGTTATGTGTTCACCTAGGGAGGTGGAGCCATAAGTTGGAGGAGTGTTAAGCAATCTTGTATTGCCGATTCCACCATGGAAGCTAAATATGTTGTTGCTGGTGAAGTAGCAAAAGAAGCTATTTGGCTCAAATAATTCCTAGAGAATGGAGCAAGTTCCCATCACATTGTTTTGCGACAATAGTGGAGCAATTGCACAATCCAAGGGTCCATGAAATCACAAGAAAGGAAAGCATATTGAAAGAAAGTACCACATCATTCGAGACATTGTTGCTCGAGGAGAAGTAGTAGTAGCAAAGATTGATAGTGCAAATAATCTAGCAAATCCCTTTACCAAAGCCTTGCCTTAAAGGAATTTTGAGTCACATTCAGAGGAAATGGGAGTTAGATTAGTACATAATAGTCTTTAGGACAAGTGAGAGATTGTTAGGATATGTGCCCTTTAAATCCTATTGTATGATGCTACGTATGATATTATGTAGTAACTAATAAAGTTGTTTTATTATTATCTAAAATAATGGTAACTTGAATATTTGGACATTATCATATAGTCCATGAGATTCATAATATGTGATTTAGTCATAGAAGATATAAATCAGAACTTCTTTGTAAACTCAAAATTTTAGTTCGTAGTTGGTGATGAAATTGGGCATTTCATTTGCGAAGACTATAATATATCAACTAAGATGATTTGTCCTGATTTTGGAAGTGGAGACTTCTAGTTGATATTTTGATATGTTTTAAGTGTTAAGACATATTGAACTGGATCGCTGTGAGATTTATTATTCTACTAACGACTGTGAAATAAATAATAAATCTCATGACCTCTATTTACATGAACTCTCAATCCTGAGAGAATAATGAACCTGATCATGAAGTGTAGGTTACTTTGATATATTAGGAGTGAGATCTAAAGTCACGATCAAAAGCTCAATATGTTAGGCAGCCACATTTAATGTTAAAGGAACATATATTCTTAAGATGGAATTCATAATCTCTTAACGGAGATATAAAATATTCCCTTGAGATAAGTTTAATGGGTTTGGTTATTCAGAGTGTTAGGCCTAACCACTTTAGTAAGAAGTTACGAAAATATATATTTTTGAAATTGGATTTCATAAATATATGATGAATAACTTGAAGGATTAAACCGGATACTCAAGGATTAAAATATAGTAATCTTCAAAGTGGTAATCAACATTCATGACTTTGTATTACTACGAATATTTTAATAAAGGGGTTGAATGTATAATAAAGTCTTGGGATATAATTTATTAATAAGGCCTAGAGTGCAATTATATTTATATAGTGGTATAAAATATAATTAATGGTAATTCTGGGCTTGTCAAGAGTTGATAGAAAGGACCAAAACCCATTGGAGCTAGTGTCTTATTTGTCCCTCTTGGTCCCACTCCAAGCCATAACCTAAAGCCCAATTGGAATGGTCCAAAAGGCTAGCCCAATTAAATAATTAGTTATATATAAAGAGAGAAATATATAGAATTTAGTAAGGTATGAAAATGGTGTGTATGTGAATGTAAGCCACTCTCTTATTCTCCCTTGAACTCATACATATAAACTGATTGAGAGACCACGCTTCTTGGGCATACGTGAAATTGGAGTGAAGATTAAAAGTGTTCCCTAGTACTTCTCATTAGGTTTTTTGACCCCTTGTCACAAAATGTTTAACCTAATATTAAACTAAATTGATTAACAAGATTGTTATTCAAGATTAGATTAAACACAAATAAACATAAAGCGGAAAATATAAAGAACACAAAGAACTGATGATTTAGGAAAACCAAACAGGTAAAAAACTTGGGGAGGTTTTGACCTAGTTATCCTCAAGGTAAAAACTGATCCACTATGAAAGAATTGATGTTTTACAAAAGGACTTAGACAACTAATATCCTAATGCTACCACATGTAGAAACTTACTATCATGACCACGTGCTAACTCCGAATCTACAGACTACTTCTTTCTTGAATCTACTACAACAACAAGTTCTCCTACTTGTGACTTTGAGACTCCACTCAAAGGTTTTGTTGTTCCTTGAATGTTCTTTATGCAGCAACTAAAACAACCATCAAGTTCTTGATGTGAATCTTGATCTAGATAGCTCTATGTGTGTGTTTGAAGGTACAAACCTCTAAAATCTCACAAAAGACTCAACACACAACTCAACAAAGACCTCTTAAACGTAGCTAGGGTTTTTCCTTTTATACTAGGAGTGAAACACTAAACCCTACACGTCATATGGGCTTAGGCTGTGTTTGAAATTTTTGCATAATTTTCTAATTTGTGATTCTCGATTGATCGAGCCTTATAGTTTTACACAATAAATTCCTACAAAACATTCAATTCAAACTTACACTTAAACAAACTTTAAGCAAGCCTAAGCCTAGACTCATTGTTTTGATCATGGTTTGCCAACATGTACAAAATGAATTTCTAATACATTTAGTTCCTAAAGTCTTAGAACCTAACACTTCTAATATTTGGTTTTGAATTTCACCGCACCAAGGTACGCTCTGTTGTTCTTAAATTCTGAAATTTACATAGTACATGTTATCAATTGCGCTACGTATATTCTGTATGCAATACAAACTATGTTTTTTTCTACAGGTTCCGTTTCTAAGGACTGAGGGAAATCTTCCTCTGGCTCACATCCTGATGGATAGATCTTGTCGTAGCCCACAACCTTACGGATTAACGACAACAATTCACTCATCGCTTCTCTATCTGACATCTATCCACCTACAAGTGACGGAGGTTTTCTAAGAACCTATTTAACGGGTCTCTAAACACAAAAGACGGCTAACCACAAAAGTAGAAATTAAAAATAAAGAGAAGAGAACTTACAAGGAGAAACGGACAAAGGATTGAGGCGACGGTTCCCTCGAAAGGTGACGGGTTACTAGCGACTGGTAGTTTGAATGACGATGCGACAACTCTGGGTCTTACAAAGCTCTCAGAAAGAAGTAAAGAAAAATAAAGAGGAGGGGAGGAACTATTTATAGAGCAAGGGGGCACGGTATATGAAGCGATGTCTATGATTGGAAACGAGGCCAACCAGCTAGTGCCATGTGTCACATAGCGTTTAAGACAAGACTGCTTAACAACATTTAATGATGCCTTTTTCAAAAAAAATCATAATTAATGCTTACGATACTCCACAGCTAGTTAGCTAAGACCGACGGAGCCATGGAGTATTTTGACAAAAACAAATACTTATAAATAGAAGGCTAAGAGAGCGGATGACCTTTGCAGGGTTGTTGGCTTTGCGGAAATGTGATGGAGGATCCTTGATAAACCAATGACACTTGCAAAACAAACAACCCCAAAGCCAACGAGTATGTTCCATACCAACAGGAAAGCTGAAGCGATGATTGACCATAAGACCAACAGAACGGGGAAGCCAACGGGTCCTACATTTCCATGCGTGGTCTTCATGAATACTCCTACATGAAAATATCTTGTGCAACATGTACCAACGCCATATCACACTCACTTGTCTTTCTCATATGGAAAGACACCTATAATCACAAAAACCCTAATACCAAATACCCTTCACAAGGAAAGATCCCTACTTCTGAGGGATCTCGATTCACTACTCACCACTATATAAGGACCAAACCTCTTCTTTCCTCAGGTATGCAAAAAATCCCTAGCTCTCTCACTATAGAGTTCATAAAGATTTCTCATTCACTAACTTGACCTTTGGAGGGTTCTTGGCTGGTACCACATCGGTGCATTCTGTTTGGTCCATTTTGTTCTCATTCCATAGGTACCCATTGGAGTGTTTTGGAGCCTACAACTCACTGACGATTTAGCACATCATCATCGACCAGAAAGAAAATTTTATGGAAACTTATCGTTATTCATATAGTACTCTATTACAAACAAATTTATCGTTATGAAAATTAATTTATTGCATTGAGTTGAAAAAAAATTATTTGTGTTAAATTATCTTATACTATTGCCTTTATTATATTCAGGGTGATGATTATGGTTAGGATTGATGAGTGTTCTTTTGCTACAAGAAGTCTACATCAAGGGATTCTCGTTATGGAATATGACACTTGCGGTATTTTTTTGGTTTGAGGATTACTTAGTTATTTACTTCTTTATTCAATGTATAAAATAGGATAGTTACCTTTTCAATACCAGCATTTTAAAAACGGTAGTTTAAAAAAAAAAAAAAAAAAAAAAAAAACTTGTAGGGGCGTTCTTAATTGGTTTTAGTGGGGTTTAAAGCCAATTAAAAAAAAATCCTTTAGCAGTGTTTTAAAATGCCGCTATAGGTAAAAGACCAATATTTTCGCTTTTAAAAATACTAGTATAGACTAGTTGGGTCTATTGCCATGGTGTAAATTTGACACTACAAAATGCTGCTATAGAAAGCGCCGGTATAGGGACCTATAGCTGAGTTTTTAAGAGCTATACCTATGTTTTTAAAGTGTGGCTATAGACCAATTTTTTCGGAAGACATTTTAATGATTGAAAGCCTACAATTAGCAATATCATCATCTATAATATATATAAATATATATACAATAATATATATGAAGCTGAAAGATGTTTGACTTTTTGTTGACCATATAATATTGTGCCAAATAAATTTTTAAAACCTCACAAGTTTACAAGTAATTATTCTAATTTATATTTGAATTGAATTTAAATTTTACTCTATAATTAAATTTTCATATAGAATCTTAATATATCATATTTTCTTTAATTAAGTTGTACTATATATAATTTCATATATAAATATAATCATAATGAATTTCTAATGATAGAATATATATTTAGGTCATGTTTGATAGGCTATATGTCTATAATGGAATGACTATTCATGTGTAATATCTATCTACGGTTTCATCTTTATTAATATTAATAGCTATTCCTTAAATTGAGAAATAGTTATTACTCTTTTTTGTTTTTAATGTTTGTTTCTTTCTAAAAGCTATTTCTTAAATTGAGAAATTGGTGCAATAACTTCTAATATATTTTTTATTAAAAAAAATACAAAATTTCCTTATGCACATAACAATTATAAAATATAAAATCATAAAAAGATAATATCTCTTTCTCAAATTAAAAAGAAATATTATTTTAAGAAATATAATTTTATAGGTAAGATATCTCATATATATATATATATATAATGTCACAACAAAACATATAAATAGGTTTAGTCATTCCATTATAGCATATTTTATTAAGAATAATAAAGATTAACATTCATATCATAATAATAATTTATTATTAGAAGTAATAGACATTCCTTAAATGGAGGAATAATTATTCCTCTTTGTATTTTTGTTTTTATTTTTATGTGTATTTCTCTTTTAAAGGAGAGTAATAAATATTTTCTTAATAGGTGCAATAGCTTATAATATATATATATATAAACAATATCTCTCTCTCTCTCTCTCTCTCTCTCTCTGGTTATGAGGCCACAATCTCTCAAATTTAAAAAAAAAAAAAAACTATTTTTTAAGAAATATAATTTTATAGGTAATATGTCTAATAAATATAGATGTAGTGTCATAGCCAAACATATGAATAGGTTTTAGTAATTCTATATTCTCAAAATAAAAAAAAAATAAAAAAAAATAAAAAAAAAAAGGTCATTCTATTACGACATCATTTATTTATGATAATAAAGACTAGACAAAATTCCAAAACTGACCCTTCAACTTTCATCCTTTACCATTTCAATCTTTTAACTTTCATTTTAGTCATTTCTGATAGGCCACAATCTAAATGACCCCTAGTGATTAACCCTAATTAATTAATTTAGCCAAGTTTATTAATTAATCAATTAATCATGCAATTTTATGGAAGCACAAACAAATCACCAAAAACTAAATATGCAGCAGAAAATAAATAACACAGTGATTTGTTTACGAATGGGGAAAACCCTAACGGCAAAAACCCCACCGGGTGATTTTCAGGTCACCAGTCCCGAAATTCCACTATTATCAAATCAAGCGGTTACAAGTAAAGGAATCCCAAGTACCTTACTAACCTACAGTTGAACCCTTACCCCAATACCTAATTGGACTTGATCTGTAGTGACAGTTTCCACCTTTGATGCATGGCTCCCAAGTATGTGACTAACCAATGCGCGGATCCAAGTACGCGACTTCAGAACACCAACTAAGGAAGAATGGTTGGCTGCAAAGTTTTTCAATTCATCCTTTATGATGAATAGTAGGAAGATACTTGGTTACAAAACCCTACGGTGCAAATACACAGCAACTTCTTGATGGAAGATGAACTAGGTCAAGAACTTTGTCTTTTGATAACAATTTGCTTAAACAGAGATTGTTCAATGATAATGCAACTTGTGTCACACTTGACGGCTCTTAAAACAATCCTTTTATATGTTTAGGGTTAGAAGAAAAGAAGGCCCAAAAACATATTCACGTATCCCAAGAAAATTAGATTAGAAATCTGAAATTTTAAATCTCGACAGATAACAGGTGTCGAGGTAGCTATCAAGAAGGTGTCGAGTTTTAAAAACTTTGCACTTCAGCTTGCTTTTTCTTGGACAGACTTGATGACTTCAACACTTGACCTTGAAACATTGTTTCTTGAAGTATTAAAAACACCTAGAACTACCCAATTACAAGTAGAGTGCGTTTTGTCAAAGGATTAGCCAATTTACATAAATAAATGACATATGTTCTTAATCAAGTTAAAACATATATGTCCTAACAATTTCATTCCTCTAAGTTTCAATTTTTATCAATTTAGTATTTCGTTAGATGTCAGTTAAGTGGCGTCATTAAGTCTGGGTCAATCTCTGAATCCCATATCATGAACAACTTTCCTTTACATTATGCAGATGTAAGCAATCCCTTAAGAGCCAAATGTCTTCATTTGACAAGGCTTTGCCGAAATGTAGAAGACTTGAAGCCTATGATGTTAGTTCTAATCGTGAAGGGTCTATTTTAGCATGAGTTTATCATAGGAGAATTCCTTAATTCTTGCTTTTATCTAGGTGCTCCAGATATAGCTCTCTCTTTATTCTGATGAATTGAAAAGCTGAGCTTGGCCTTGCAGAATTTGATGATCAGGTGTTTATGCAATAATTTTCAATATAAAGAAGTCTTTTTTCTTTATCTGAGTTGTTGGGTTTCAGGTTGCCCCTTTGATGATTACACTTCTCCATTTGTCATCAAGGCATGTTCGGCTCTGAATGCATTATGGATAGGAAAGGAGGTTCATTGGGTCGTTTTGAGAACTAGGTTTGAGCAAAATTTAGTTATACAGACTCCTTTGATTGATTTGTATGCAAACTCTGGGGATTTATTCTGAAAGTCCTGAATTGCTTTGATTTAGTCAATTTTGTCAACCTGGGTCTCTCTCTCAATCCCCCACTTTTCATTATTTTTTTTAATAACAGTTTTTTATTTTCTTTAATTCCAAATTTAAAATAAATAAAAAATAGAGCCAAAATGGTGTCATTTTAACTCACTTAACGACACTAGTTAACTGACTTTTAGTGGAATACTAAATTGACAAAAATTGAAAATTAGAGGACTGCAATGACAAAAATGAAAATTAGAAGACTGAAATGACAAATTATGAAAGGTAGATGGTCAGTTTTGAATTTTTGTCTAAATACTATCATTCCTATTGTAATATTTATTTAGTATACCAAATGTGCCCTTAATTTAACTTAAAAGCACAATTATAATAAATACATACTAGTAACTATCATAATTATTGAAAAATTTTGTATTTAGACACAAAATAAATAAATAAAAGAGAAAATTTCATAATACCTTAATTAAACTTTCTAGTTATTATAAATACCAGGGAGCTTTATAAAAAATTAAAAAAAAAAAAAATACTAGAGAGTTTGGGCTTCATAGTCATTGTCCTGCATCTTGTAATGAAAATAGAAAATGTTTCTTTTGAATCTTGCACTGCTGTCTCAAGATTCTCTTTTCTCTTTGAAGTATTTGTTTTTAACCTTTCTTTCATTTCTGCCTTTTAGTTTATGTTTTAATCTTGTTTATTTGCTTTTTCTTATTTATTATGTTATAACATGTTTTTCTAGCCTAGGTTTAGCCTTGTTTCTATTGTAAAGCATGTTAGGGTGTTAGATTTACAGTTTTAAGTATTGTTTTGTTTCTGTGTTTGCTATTTCTGGGTTAGGGTTTTGAACAACCTTGTGCACGCATGCTTTGTGCATGCGTACACATGTCAAATCCTGCACATGCTAGATTCTTTGTTCGTATGTAGGTCGTTGTCCAGAAAACTGAATTTATGTTTTACTTTGTTTTCTTTATTCATTTCACATGCTATACTCCTGCTTTGATCCCCCATGTATTTGTATATAGTTTTGAGTCTTTGTTTCACATGTTGGTTGTTGGTTTACCTTTAACATGTTTAAATTAGGGTTTGTTTTCATTTCTTTGTTTAAATGCCATGAAAACGTATTTACATGTTCATGCATTGATGCCATAGGTGCTGTGATGTAAGGTAAGTAGGGTAAGTCATGCATTCACATGTACATGCATTTGTTTGGATGTAATCTTGTTTAGTTTTGATGAGCATGATATAGTGGTTTGAATAAGCATGTTTTTGTTCTTGATGCTTTCAATATGATCTTTCGATGTTTCCATGTTTATGCTTCTGCCTTAACATATTGTATGCATGTTTGCCAACTTGGATGGATGTGATGCTAGATGTATGCTTGGATTTATGAGTTTACATGTTTTCAATGCTATGGATGTTAGGGTTTATGCTTTGATATGAGATGCCATGCTAAATTTATGCTAGGGTTTATGAGTTGACATGTTTTCCATGCTATGGGTGTTAGGGTTTATGCTTTGAGATGAGATGCCATGCTAGATGTATGTTAGGATGTTTTGTGAAGCATGATAGATGTATGCTAGGCTTGGGGTTGTGATATAGCATGATGGAAGTATGATAGGTGTATGTTTAGGGATGTTTGATGCCATATTGATTGTTAGATGTATGCTAGCCTATGTGTGAGTTAGATAACAATATTGGACATGCCTTTAATAAGATTAAGACATAAGACACAATGAGAGGAAGCCAACCTTAGGGTTGGGCAGTTTTGGGTGCCTAATACCTTCCCAAGAACGTACCTAAAATCTAAACCCATACTCTAGTAGTAAAATCAGTGGTCCTTCCCTGAAATGATGCTATATTCATGGTTCCTAGGCCATTTTAAAACTAGATGTCGACTCCATTTTCCCATTGTGTCCATACCAGCATCACTTGGTCTACACCACCATTGGAGATCTAAGCCAATCCTGCCAACCACCTTCACTTCACCACCAAAAAAACCAAAAAATTTGACTTTATTTCTCATACTTCTTTACTGTTTATTAAGAAACAACATTACTTAAAGTTCCACTCTACTACTACAAGAGTTAGTCCTTTTGCAATGGTACTTTGGGTAAAGTAATGTGATTGAGTTTGGTAAGAGAATGTAATTAAGCATTTCTATGTGTGTATCTAGCAGTTAATTTATTTCACAAAAAAAAAAAAGAAACAACATCAACAATAAAAGATGGAGGGCAAAACAATAGAAACAAATCCAATGTAAAGGCTATTGAATCTAAATCAAAAGAATCCATGTATTACATCGTGAACTCAACAATCAAAACCAAAAGGATCTCTAGAAGAAAAGTCCAGTCGCTTGAGTTGAGGTATTGACATGATGGGCTTCAGATTGGTAGAGCCGACAGTTGGATGGCCGTAAATGGTTGCTTTGATGGCATTGACTTCGAGGAAGGTTGGTGGAGCTGGTGGTGGGGATATGATGGAATTTTCTTTGTTCTATTCGTCCAAATATTGTGTTAGATCCAGCACTTCCTGACTCTCCCTCTCCCGATCAGCTTAAAACCTTGGTGGCGGTGGAAAGGCGGTGTTGTTGCTGTCGCTAATCTCTACTGCTGGTGGTGGCAGTAATGGGATGTGCTGGCTATATATTTATTTTAGGTAATTAAAATAAGAATAAGAATAAATTTTGTATTTTCTTAAAATGGTGGATACATGTCAAGTTTTTATTTGTGGAACACAAAGTGGTACAGGGAGTGTGGGACAGAAGATGTCGATTCAACTTGGAGACCTTAGATGAAGGGTATAGAGTGTAGTATTCAGTTCTTACAAATAAAATAATTTGTTATTCCTTTTTCTCTCCTTTCAAATATTTTATTTAATTATTCAGCTAATCTGATTTATTTAAAGAAAGAACTTTGATTTTTAAAAAGTTCCTATTTTTACTCTAATCTGGATCAAGCATGTATGAATTTTGAAAAGAACAACATTTTTTATGAAATTTTTCTAGATTATGATTTTGGAAATGGACTGAAATGAAACTATATAGCTTCTAAAGAATTAATTGTACATTAGGACTATGGTTTGAACCTGGAGGTGGTCATCATCAAGAAAAACTTAAATTATACAAAATTTAATAAAAAAAAAAGAACGTGCACATATCAACTTTAAAAATTGCAAATACTTGAATACATAAAAATTAAAATTTTCTTCTATAAGTTTTTATATTTTAAAATCGTTGCATGATAGCTTCAAAATTTTATTTACAGAGTTTTTAGCTTAAGAAATTATGTCGTATACACTTTATCAAGATGAAAATTCAACTTAATTTAATTGTTGTTGTTGCATTATTGTTTTTTTGTGCATAATAATACTCTATTAAAAAAAGTTTTTCTTAAAAATTAATTTTTTTAAATCCATAATACCACTCTATAAATAATTCAACTCAACTCAAATATTTTTTGTTGCATTAGACCACACCCCACTGCCTTGGTAAATAAAGTGTATAAACATTAAACAACAATTCATGTAGTAACAAAGATGAATCACCCACTATCCTACACACTAAGAGCACTAGCATTAGCTTTACTATCCCAAATGCCATTTTACCATACCAAAACCTACTTTATATATTTTAACATTACAACATATGTTAGACCTTGTATTTTTTTTTTCTTACAATACATTATAATAATATATACAACATATTACAATAACCTTAAAAAACTCCTACAATATTTAAAAAAATACAAACCTGTCAAACCACAGAACCACCCATTGCCCACCACCCACCACCACCCATAGTCCACCCCCACCACAACCCACCATTACTACAAACCCACCACCACTCAAAATCAACCAACCACAACTCAAATTAACCAACCACCACTGACCACCATAGCCACAACCCAAAATCAACTTAACCACCACCGATCATCATAAACAAAACCCACAACAACAACCCCAAAAACACAACCACCAAACACAACCCACAACAACCATGCAAAAATAAACAATCACCAAACATAACCCATAGCAACCACCAAAAAAAAAAAAAAAAGAAAAAAAAGACCCACAACAAAAGAAGAAAAAAATAATAATAATAAGAGGAGGGCAAGATCCATAGTGTGGCTAAGGAGGAGGGCAAGAATGGAAGCATGTTGCTAAGAAGGGTGAGATCAATAGCGTGGCCTGGTGAGATTAGCTGTGGTTGAGGAAGAAAGTGTGAGAGGAATAGAGTGAGAGATTTATGGAGGAGAGAGAAAATTAATATAGAATAATAAGAAATATTTTAGCATTCTTAAATATGCAGTTCTAATAATAGAATTGTATTGTAGCAAATGCCAAATAAATTTGGCATTTGACACACCTCATGAGGCATGAATTTCGGTGTTTGGTGTGCCAAATTCCAAAATTTTAGCTTTTGGCATATCTAATGCCAATACTCTAAAAAACAATTCTAAACGCAGATACTAGCGATTGGCCAATGGCCCAACACATGCCCTAGTTCCTTATTTTTTAAAATTATTTTATGAATAACAGTACCTGTAATGAATAAAGGGAACACCTTTGACCTTAGTATCAGTAAAACCCACTCAGTTTGAGAGAGAAAGAGAGATAACTAACTACTGAGATACCAGATCAATAGGTGGATGGCAGTAGCAGATTGGGCAAAGACACCAAAGAGCGATGAGTAGACAAGGGCGGAGGGTATCTCGATCTTGTGGTGATTTGGGCTTGATGGTTTAGCTGTTGGTCAGGACCAGAACAGTTTTTGTAGCTTGTAGAGAAGCTGATGAGGGGTACCAAGATTTTTAGTATATTATTTACTTGTTAAACTTTTTGAGTTGATTTGTGTTGTTGTTTGGGCTTTTGGACTAATTTGTATTTGTTTGGGAATTTTTTTTTATTCAACCTTCAATGAGCCAACACTTTGGAGGGTCTAAATTTATTTTTAGCAAAATTTAGTCCTTTATTTTATATTGATTTTGGTTTAGCTATAGATAGGTTGGAAAAATAAAATGCAACATTTTTGCCCAATTTTTTTTTAAAGGACCTATAGCAGCGCTTTTGAAACCGCCGCTATAGCCTGTATTAAAAGGGCCTATAGCAGCGCTTTTAAAACCGCTGCTATAGGCCTTTTGGCCTATATTAAAAAGGCCTATAGTAGCGCTTTTTAAATCGCCGCTATATGCTATATTTAAAAAAAACCTATCTCAGGACTATTAAACTGCCACTATAGCTTGTATTTAAAAAAAAAAAAAAAAAAAAAAAAACTAATAGCAGCAATTTAAAAACTCTTGAGATAGGGTTTCAAAACTGCTAGGACCTATACTGGCGCTTTTAAAAGCACTGGTGTAGGTCAAGCAGACTTGTTGCCACACTCATTGCGTAGCTCTACAAAGCACTAGGAAATAAAGCACTGGGATAGGCCTTTTCGGTCTATACCAGCACTTTTTGGGGCTATCCTAGCGTTTTTAAGCCCCAATTTTTTGTATTGTAGTGGATTCAAATATTTTTATGGTGATCAACAATCCATTTATTTTAATTTTTTTAAGGATATATATATATATATATATATTGTAGGTCAGTGTGATCATGTGACCACCCGGACTAACACGTAGCACTGCCCTTGACAAAAACTAGTTTCATTTGGGACATTTCACAGGCGTATCATGATTCTAAGCCTAGGAACAAGAATATAGCATGCCCATACGGCCGAGAAATTATAGAGTCCTCTAGTGGACCACGTCACTTGTTCACCATTCTATTAAAAAACTTTCATTTGTTTAAAATTGCTGAGTCAGTAATTAATTTCTGTTTAAATAAAATTTCTAACTAACAATTTTAAATAAGTGGCAGTTTTTTAGTGGAATGGTGGACCACATCACTTGTCCACCATGTGGATCGTATAATTTCTCCATACGGCCATACATGTCAAAAGTTCCAATTGAATTGAATAATAGTTCCGAATCTTATTAAGTTTTGTATTTTGTAACTTCATTTATCTTTATGTATAATTATGCTTGGTCTAGCATAAGTCTCGTCTTAAAAAAAAAAATGATAATAATAATAAATAAAAAAATAAATCAATTTTCTTTTAATAAAAAAATCTTAAAACTCAAGAATTGAATATACACAAATGGCACACCGACTACAAGTAGTATATAACTTGAGAACCCTAATCCTTTTATATTTATTTTACTCTTTGTGCCTGTTTCTGTGTTTGTGTCTCTCATCTCATCCCAATTTCCTACCAACCCTAACCTTAGCCGTACCTCTCTCTCTTTGTACTTTTCTCTCAATGATCAATCCTATGGGTATGGAGGAGAAAGGTTGGGAGAGGTTAGAGCTTGATGGTTTATTTCAGATAAGTTACTGTGCTTCATGGACGTGGGGGCAATTGCCACTCCCAATTTACTTATATATATATATATATATAAAAGTATCAATTTTAATAATTTTGTTCTATAAAATTATACTTTACTAATATCATTGATTCTTTTAGAAGTGGTGTTGTAGTCACAAACTATTTTATAAATTATTGAGATAGCAAAATTTTATTGGTTAATATTTGGGCCTATCACTTAAATCATTTTTTCATATATCAATAACCACTCATCACATTTATAATTTATATAAATAGTTTGTAAATCTAGTATTTTACTCCGTTTGAATTAATTAATTAGCCAACTTGAATTAATTAATTCAATTAACATGCAAAGCGTGTGGTAGCACAAACAAATCACTAATTAATCTAAGTGCAGCGGAAAATAAATTTGACATGGTGATTTGTTTACGAATAGGAAAAACCTACATGGCAAAAACCCCACCAAGTGATTTTCAGGTCACCACTCCCGAAACTCTACTATTATCATAACAAGCAGTTACAAGTAAAGGAATCTTAACACCTTATATCAACCTACAGTTGAACCCTTACCCCAATACCTAATTAGACTTGTTCTGTAGTGACAGTTTCCCCTTTTGATGCACGGCTCCCAAGTACGTGACTAACCAATTGCACGGATCCTAGTACGTGACTTCAATCACCAACTATAGAAGGTTGTTGGCTGCAAAACTCTTCAATTCATCCCAACGATGAAGACCAAGAAGATGCTTGGTCACAAAACCCAAAGTTGCACATATACAACAACTTCTTCAAGAATGACGAACTAGGGCAAAACTTTGTTTCCGATCACAATTTACTTAACACAAACTTTGCCCAATGCTTGTGCAACTTGCGAACTCATTAACGGCCCTTAAAACAATCCTTTTATATGTCTAGGCTTAGGAGAAAAGCAAGCCCAAAGACACATTCACGAATTCCAAGAAAATCATATCAGAATTCTAAATTTCATAAACCTCGACAAATAGGAGGTGTCGAGCAGCTGTCGAGCAAGTGTTGAGCACACGGGCTGAATAGCTTTCTAAACCTCGACACATGCTAACTGTCGAGTTTTAATAAACTTGCACTTTCTCAACTTGTTTCTTGGACAGACTTGATGACTTCAACACTTGATCTTAAAACCTTGTTTCTTGAAGTATTAAAAACACCTAAAACTACCCAATTACAAATAAAGTGTGTTTTGTCAATGGATTAGATAAGTACAAAAAATAATGACATATGTTCTTAACAAGTGAACCACATATGTTTTAACAATCTCTCCATTTGGCAATTCATGACAAAACCACAATAAACAAATAAACATATGAGAGAAGTCATAAATCATTCAACTCATATTCACTTGTTGAATACAATAAAATCTATCCTAACACAAACTCTTGAAAAACTTTGCAAGAAGAGAGTTTACGGCAAGTAGATTTTGACATCGAACAGGGGACAGAAAAATGACGTAGAATCGTAATGATAGTAGAAGGAAAGATGAGCTTATCATGAGACGCCGAATCTAGAAGAACATCTATGATAGAAAGAATGAAATGTGAAGGGAAGTCTATAGTAAGATGCTCAAGTAGGGGCAACAAAAACCGAGCACGAGGCTCTGTAATGGAGTTGTAGTGAGAGAGAGGATGGAGTACAAAGGTCATCTCCATGTTAAAAATCCGAGGGCCTTTTGTGAAGCCCAAACAGTAAGTGAATTGGCGTTCACCCCACTCAAAGGGACGCTTACAAAAAGCGGATTTAAGCTCATCTTTGGACACAATCCGTAGACGCTCACAAGTAGGATAGTCAGGAAGCTCTACCCTAGGAACCCTAAGCACATCCGTAACAAGTTGTAGTGTGATAGAATTGCGCGTACCTTGAACGCGAGTGAAGAAAAGAGGTACTGAATGATCAATTCCGTGCATGTTGGAGTAAAACTCTTGGATAAGCACGACAGGATAGGTGACCGGGACGTCACACAGTGACTCCCATCCCCGACTGTGAATGACATCGAAAAGGTCGGTGTCGACGAAGTCCGCCAAAATGACTTAGCATTCCGAATGAACACCTTGTCTAGAAAAGTTCTCCAAGAAAGCCTTTCGGGCATCCTCATCACGAAACTGAATGTTAGAAGGAGTAGGATCAGATGAAGATGATGTCCTGGGACGAAGAGGATTTTGAGACAGAGCGGATTTATGCTTAAGTGTCATAAACACGACTAACATAAACAGAAAGAGAAAGAGAGAGAGAAACAATTAGAAAAGCTCCAAAAACAATTCATATATAACAAGTATATTGAATAGATAGTACGTATGCATGGGGAATGCATGAACATGTGACATGCAAAAGAAATTTCATCATATGCTCAGCCCAATCCAATCCTACCAGCACATAAACAGATTGCACACATCTAAATGCATGAAAATACTGTTATAATACATATGCGATGCAATGCATGAAGTTTTAAGATCACATTAGCTTAACCCAACCCAAAAATGCAACAACAACTTATCAATTTTGATAAACCCCAAAATTTTTAAAAAACCCCAAAAACTTAGGTTTCAAAATATGAAATGCATGAAGAATGAGAGATCAGAAGCTTACCAAGTGATGAAAAACTTGAAAAAGCTTGAAGAAACCTTAAGGATCAAGATTGGAGTGAGATGATAGTGTTTGGGAGAGAAAAGAGAGAGCTATCGAAAGAGAGATCGAGAGAAATGAGGTTCGGATAGCATGAGGAAGTTTAAATAGAATCTTAGTAAATCTCGACAGATGAAGTTGTTGAGAGGTGTCGAGCCATGTGTCGAGGAAGGTGTCAAGAAAATGGTCGTCGAAAGATGCAAGTGTCGAGAAGGTGTCGAGGGACAAACCACCAGAACCAAGAATAGAATCTTGATCGATCGACTTAGCTGTCGAGAAGCTATCGAGGATGCATAAACTTTCTGGATCGATCCACTAAGTGTTGAGAAGCTATCGAGATTGGGATAAGAAAAAGTTTAAGAAGCTTGTTAGATAGCTAGGTATCGAGGAGGTGTTGAGCCAGCTTTTAAAAACAGTTTTTCGAGAAATGAAAAACAGAGACATGAATGCAATCCAACATGCAACTCAACCAATGATCCAATCAACATATTAAGCTCTCAAAATCATCTCTCAACAATAATATTAAGCACATGGATCCCAAAAACACATACACACACACACACTAAACAAGTCTAACCAATTTTATATTTCAAAAACAAGTTAAGATAGTTTAGTGAGCATAAATTAACACATGTAAAACCTTGTGATGGCTAAATCACATTGTACTTGCACATGTATCAAGAGTAGCAAAGAATATTGCGTGTTGTGTGTGAAAAACATTGCAAGATTGCATAAGTGTATACATGTTATGATGATTTGAGGTATGAGAAAATCACTTTAACTCACACACAATCATAACTGTTTGATAGGGACTATTACCTTCGAGGTACATCCTATAACTCCCACATCTCCTAGAATACATGCTTGCAATTATATTTAAAAGCATTTTTTATCTTTTATCTTTTTATTTTCTTTGCATTTTTCTTTTTAAACATATCATGCATGGGCATATAAGAGAGAGAAAAGAAATTCCCATTGATATTTGACATTCCAATTTTGCTATGCCAAAGCACACAAATGTCATTAACATCACACTTCTCCTATGCCGAAGCATACAGATGTCTTTTATGATTGGCGAGCAACAGTGGTGGGATGGTTATTTATGCCTTTCTCTTAGAATTTTCTAATTCTTCCCATCAAAAAGAGTGATACAAGTGTTAAGTCCAAGAGATAACTTAATCTTACTCATCACAAACAAGAGCCACAAAGCTCACTTGCTTAGTTGTGCATGGAGATGCTCATCTAAGTTACAAAATATACAAAGTTTAGAAAACTTTGTTTCAATGGTCATCTAAGGTACACAAGTACCAATGTACACAAAACACACATTATTTTTGTATTTTCTGATTTTTCAATTTTTTTGTTTTATTTTTATATGAAAAAAAAGAAACAAAAACAAAACTAAAAATAAACAAACAAAAACAAGTTAAGAAAAGCAAAGCATAGAACTAGACTGACTCAAAACAGTAAAGCAAAACACACAAATAATGCAACAAACAAAAAACAAGAAGATAGAAGAAAGTGATTAAATCACTTGGAGCCATTTTCCTTCCACGTCTTGGAAGAACCTTTCCTTTGATTAAACTCTTGAACCGATGGTGAGGGGGTAGAATTAAAACCGTTCAAGTTCGAAAGGAACATAAGGGCTTTGAGAAGATCTCCAAGAGGAGCAAGAGAGGATTGAAACTGATTCTGGCTTTTAGATGCTATCATGCCGTTGCTCTATTGAGTGGCTAACCACTTATAACAATTTGGTCGAGTATGACTGGCAGCTCCACAATGATGACAGAAATACTGCTTCTTTTATTTAGGCTTTTGAGAGTTATCCTTCTTAGCCCTAGGATTTTTGACATCTTTCTTATCCTGTTTAGGGGGTGCTCATAGGATAGATTTACTCTTGTCTAAGTTCTCACTAGCTAATTCAGTTTTAACATCATTGTTCTCAATTTCAACATTATTAGCAAAAGGAACAAAAACAGTATTACTAGTAGAAGCAATATTAGAGAAAGAAAGACCATACCCTAAACCTGTTCGATCTGAAGTAGATTTCTGAATGCTGAGCATCTCATCAAGCTTTGCACTTGAAGTCCTCCCTAATTGAGCTCTAACTTGAAATAGCTCCGCTTTAAGCTTCTTGGTCTTCTCAGCCAAGAAATTGTTCTCAAACCTCAGTGCTCCAATAGTCTGATTAGCCTCATCAAACTTTGTAGACAGCTCTTCACGATCAAGTTCCACATCACTGAGTTTCTTGGTGGCCAGCCTATACAGTTTCTCATGTTTCTTAGAAAGCTTGTACAGTTTCTCATAGGATATATGGATATCATCTTAATCATCCATCTTCTCACACTTAGAATCCACCAATTCTTCTTCTTCGTCCACGTCTTCAAAAATCCTTTCAGTAAGATTGACTATGGCAGTGAAGGCATTCAAGATTCCGTCATCCTTATTGTTGGAATTATCTTCAGGCTCAGTGTCACTTATGGTTACAGCAAGTGCCTTACTCTTCCCAATGCTCTTGAGATATATGGGACAGTATTGCTTCATGTGACTGAAGCCATGACACCCAAAGCACTTAGGTCTTGCGGGAACAGTGGACTAATCTCCATCCTTTGCATCCTTCTTCCCTTTGTCTTGGCTCTTAAACTGAGAAGAACTGGATTGCCTACGGTCCTTGTCAAAGCCCTTTCCATTGCATTTTTCATAAACTTCTTGAACTGCCTAGTGATGTAAGACTTCATCTTGGAATCTTCATCATTGAAAGACTCATCTGTGTCACTGTTCTTAGCCTTAAAAACCATGCTCTTGCCTTTACCCGACTTGCCAATTCTTGATAGCCCTAGCTCGTAGGTTTGCAAATTATCAACCAGCTCTGTCCAAGGAATCTTGTCAACATCCTTTGATTCCTCTATCGTCGTGATCTTGGCATGGACTCTCTCGGGTAGAGATCTAAGCACTTTCCTCACAATCTTGGGTTCAGGAATGGTTTCCCCGTGATTGAAAGTTGAGTTCACTATGTCCTTAAACTTGGCATAGAACTCATCAAATGACTCATCCTCCTCCATTTTTATTTCTTCAAAGCTTGTAGTGAGCCTCTAAAGCTTTGAATCCTTGACAACCTTTATTCCCTCATAGGTTGTCTGAAGAATGGTCCGTGCTTCCTTAGCAGTTTTAATGGAGGGTATCTTCTTATACTCCTCATTGGTGACTGCACTGAATAATGATGATGGAAAATTTAGACCCCTTAACACACAACCAGATTGAGTAGCCTAGTTAATTAGCCAAGTTGTTACTTAGTCAAATTAAGCAATTCTAGGTAAAACAATCATATCAAGAATATATAGCAGTGAAATAATAAATAACACAAGATATGATCACCCAGGAAAACCAAACCGGTAAAAAACCTGGGGAGGATTTTACCCACCGATCCTCAAGGAAAAACTGAATTCACTATGAAAGAATTGAAGTTCATACAAAAGGACTTACAAGCTCCCTGCTCGACTTCCTAATGCTACCTACCAGTAGAACTTACTGACACGACCCCGTGTAAACTCCGAATCCACGGACTCCTTCTTTCTTGAATTCTTCAATCAGCTACAAGCACCCACGCTTGATATTCTTTAAGTTTCAATGGTAGCAGCCAAGTTGATCATCAAGATGTTGAAGTAATCTCAATCTTGAAAATCTTAAACTTTGTGTAAAGGAAAGCTCCTTTATATCTCACAAGAGATTTACACAAAATAGCAATGTATGAGCAACAATACAACTGGAGCAACTCTAAAAACGTGGCTAGGGTTTTGCCTTTTATACCTATGGCAAAAACATAAAACCCTAAACATTTAATGAGTTAGGGCTGAGTTGGAAAAACTGCAAAAAACGTAATCTGGTCGACTTTCGATCGATCGAATCTATTCTTCGATCGATTGAGCCAGACCGAAATGCCCTAATGCATCTACAGTCTCTTGATTCCAACTTTACAATAATTAAACAACTTTGAGCACACTTTAACAAGACTAAACATATTGTTTTGATCATGGTTTGCCAATATTACAAATTAGAGTTCTAAATACATAAATTCATAAACCTTTAGAACCTAACAAATGCATTTAAAGCCCTGCTGTTGAAGTTTGCCACCTTAATCTTAGCTTAATCCCAATCGGCCGGCGCTTCTTTTGGCTTAGTCCAGCCAATCTCTACAACTTGCCATACTTTCTCATCTAAAGACTACAAGAAACCTCTCATGCATACTTTCCTATATGCATAGTTAGTGCCATCAAATAAAAGAGGTATAATTAACGACTGTCCTCTATCCATAACAAACAGGGGTTAATAGATCAAACACAACAAAGATTAAACCTAATCAGAGTATGCCTGCTCTAATACTACTTGATAGGCCAAACGCGTATTGACCCCTTGTGATTAAATTAATTAATTAGCCAAGTTGAATTAATTAATCCAATTAATATGCAAAGCACGTGGTAGCACAAACAAATCACCAATTAATCTAAGTGCAGCAGAAAATAAATTTGACACGGTAATTTGTTTACGAATGGGGAAAACTTACACAGCAAAAACCCCACCGGGTGATTTTCAGGTCATCACTCCTGAAACTCCACTATTATCACAACAAACGGTTACAAGTAAAGGAATCTCAGTACTTTATACCAACCTACAGTTGAATCCTTACACCAATACCAAATTGGACTTGTTCTGTAGTGACAATTTCTCCTTTTGATGCACAACTCCCAAGTACATGACTAACCAATTACGTGGATCCCAGTATGTGACTTCAATCACCAACTATAGAAGGTTGTTGGCTGCAAAGTTCTTCAGTTCATCCCAATGATGAAGATCAAGAATATGCTTGGTCACAAAACCCAAAGGTGCACATACACAATAACTTTTTCAAGAATGATGAACTAGGGCAAAACTTTGTCTCCGGTCACAATTTACTTGAATAGAATTTGTTCAATGCTTGTGCAACTTGTGAACTTATTGACGGCCCTTAAAACAATCTTTTTATATGTCTAGGCTTAAGAGAAAAGAAAGCCCAAAGACACATTCACGGATTCCAAGAAAATCATATCAGAATTCTGAATTTCATAAACCTTAACTGATAGGAGGTGCCGAGCAGTTGTCGAGCACATGGGTTGAACAGCTTTCTAAACCTCGACACATGCTAACTGTCGAGCTTTATTAAACTTGCACTTTCTCAGATTGTTTCTTGGACAGACTTGATGACTTCAACACTTGATCTTGAAACCTTGTTTCTTGAAATATTAAAAACACCTAGAACTACCCAATTACAAATAAAGTGCATTTTGTCAAATGATTAGCCAATTACAAAAAATAATGACATATGTTCTTAACAAGTGAACCACATATGTCCTAACAGGGAGAGCACTTTCTCACCATATTATTGCTTATTGTTGACCATGAGTGGAAAATAAAGTAAAAATGAAAATATAAAAGTACAAAATATTGGTTGGAGTAATAGTAGACTAGAAGGCACAAGCCAGTGGGAAAACAATTCTACTACTGTCAGTTTGGCACCAAAGTGAGTGATTAAAAACATCAACATTATTCCCTATAGTTTTTTTTTTTTTTTTAATATTATATTTCTTTGATTGCATGTTTTGGATTTTGCAACACTAATTTCATGACCTTTTTCATATTTTTGTTTGTTATTAAATTTATATAAAAAAATCTTTTACCTTTTGCTTTTCCATGAATTTAAGAAAAGAAAATTAGAATATCATTTGATATCGGAAGGGTAAAAGACAAAGTACATAAATTGTTATTATTATTGTAGTGGCAGGTTTTGGCTCTTAGGTCAAAAAGATGAATGGACTAAGGCCCAAAGAGCCTAGTACAATAATTTTGTAGAAAGTGGGCTAAAAAGCTAGGATTCAATGAAGTGGACGATGCCCTTAATGGGCTAAGGATGGTAAGAGAACAAGGAAAAGCAATAAATAGACAAACGTGACACACAGAAATTCTTCCTCAGCAATGTCCAAGGAGAGTAGTTCTTGAATATATTTCTCTTCGCTTTGATTACAGTTACTTTTCTTAATACTACAGTGTTTTCTCTACAGATTTTGTGTCCCCTAGCCTTTGGAGGGTCTCTCACATTATATAGCTCCCTTCAGGCGATCTTAGCTCTCCATTTATTGATTGTCTAGTACACCACTTAAGTGCTTGTCCCATCAGACACCTTCCTAAGCCCCTTGTGAGTTGTGGCAACGAAGGCAATGCTGTTCAAGAGTCTTCTCCACATAAATGCAACTAGGGGATTTGGTGGGATGCATTAAATGTGGGAGCAGCTACCACTCCTTCAATCATGTCAGGACTAACCCCTCTCTAAAGCTTTTTCTCAACAATAGAGCCTCCTTTGGCAATGTGCCACTAATGTGGCCTTACTGTCCGAGTGTGTGGCCTCCTCTTGGATATGACACGTGGCACAGGTGCCTTATTTAAATTTCTGTACCCCACAATTATTATTATTATTATTATTTTACTTCTTTAATTTCGATCAGTGGATTTAACTTTGTTAAATAACAAGGGATATAAGTGTAGTTTATTTTGAAAAGTTATAAAGGTTTGTGTACAATTTGAAATAAAGGAGAAATAAATATAATTTGAGTAGACCTCAGGATAAGTCAATGTAATGTTCCCAATGAAAAATTAAGGTGCATTAAATGTTTGTAGCAATCGCATAGAATTTGGACATGCTTTTTGTAGGTATAACTTGGCAACCTCATGCTATAAAAGCATAAGGGAAATGCATTTCAAGTTTAACCAAATAGCTTTTGTATGCACCAGAAAAATGAAGCAAAGGATGATGTCCCATTTTCATTATTTTGTGTTTGTCATTCTCTTATCATTTGGCCTAAGTAGCTCTTTTACATGGGTACCCAACCCATTTAGAACACAGTACGTACGAATCATCAACAACCTCAACAATGATCTTCTTGACTGCCATTGTAAATCTGCAGATAATGATTTAGGTCTGAAAACCCTCCAGCCTAAAGGAGAGTGGGAATTCTCTTTTCGTCCTAACTTTCAAGGAACAACTCTTTTCTATTGCTATTTTTTTTTACGAGAGCTTCCATGCCGCTTTTGATGTATATGCTGCAACCTATAAGTGGAAATGGGCTTGTGGTACGTGGAGATCATTGCATTTCGATTGTACAAGAGGATGGATTTTACTTATATCAAATACAAAAGGATGAGAATGTGAAGAAGCATGATTGGGAAAAAAATATATGAATGTGATCAAAATTTTACATATGAAAATAAATAAGTCACGTCTCGATGAGCAAAATTTATACCGATTTTGCCATCTAATTGAAATGGTATTCTAATTGATATCAATCTTGGCTCAACCAGTGGCCGAGCTAGAAAATTTTTTCGAGGGGCTAATCTAAATATGCATAAAAAGAATGTTAAATCCAAAGAATAACACACATATATTAACCTACAGTTAATTACTTTGAACACAATTGAAATGCTAATCTACATCAATATCACTTTTCAAGATTAGTTTCTTAGTGAATATATACTGACTTTTTTTTAAAACGAAGACAAAGTTTCTCTCTCTTTCTCCTTGCAAAACAAAGGGATTAACAAGAATTAGATATACATATAAGAATACACTAACACAACCGACCAACAGATAAGTAATTTTTTTTACACTTTACATGCATTTAATTTGTCTTTCAAATATACATACCACTGGTCGCTAACCCGTGTGATTTACGGGATAGTTAAATAAAAATTAAAGTATTTATTTTGGTTAAAGGTCTATGACTTGGCTTAAAAAAATGTATAACTTGAAAATGAATAAAAATAAGTAATTTTTTGTTCAATATAATACTTTAGAAATTTTTTTTCTCTTTTATATCATTGGTTACACATAACACATTTCGTCGTGGGATATTTTATGGTGATAACTTCAGACAATACTCAACTGCAATTAAATTTACTATCCACCACCAATCTAATCTATGTTATCTTAATAGTAGATCTATAAATTGCATTCTTATATCCTCCATCATTAGAAGGTAATTGAAGTAATGATTATATATAATATATAAATTTTATACTTTTACAGTACAAAATCATTAAAATAATTAAATAAAATCTAATGTTCTGGAAATTTTTTGAAATAGAATTTTAAATTTCATAAAACTTAGTTAATAGAGTTTCTACTTTACTTGAAGGTGAACTATCACAATTAATGAGAATTTAATCATTTTTTGCAAAGAGAAGATAACCATAAGCCCAATTTTTATTTTATAGCATAGGATATTACAATTAGATCCGTACCATATGTAATACATTAGTCCATTATGATTGTTTCAAATAATATCCTAATAACTATCTGCATGAGTTTTCTTTTTAATGATGTCATAAAGGATGGAATTTAATGGAAGTCATTTAAGATCCAATGTATAATTTTTTTTTTAATGCAATTTCAAAAGTATTTTAATTATATATTTTTTTAATCATAAAACAGATTCTATCTAAACTCTAAAGGAAAGCATTCAGAATGATCACCTCATTGATACCATATCATGATGGTTGCAAATAGCAATATTATTATTCATGACTAATAGATGGACAATGAAACTGTGTATTAGTTCTCTCATGAAACTATTTACTAACAATTTAATAATTCAAATACCAAGATTAAACTACAACAACACATATACAGAAGACTCCAAATAGTGGAACATACTTCTTCTGCCATTTTCATTATTCAATTGAAACCAAAGTGTCTAAGATAAATCCAATTCAATTAAGCCCAATACATACATACACATGAACAAAAGAATTTCCAAAAAAAAAAAAAAAAAAAAAAAAAAAAACAATAACAACAACAACAACAACAACAACAACAATCTCCAAAAGACTTTGCCTAATATAGTCACCATCTTTTTTCCCAAATTATGTGTTTTATTTTTTAGTTCTTTTCATTTTATGTTTCATCAAACTTTTTCTAATTGACATCTCTCATATATGTTAACATTAAACCTGATTAAAAAAAAAAAAAAACTTTACATACCTTTTCATTTTGAAGGTGTTCCAAGAACCAAAATCAATGCAGGAGACTGTACAGCAGAGTAGTGTTAGAAGAATAATCCCCAAAAAAAAAAAAGTTTAAAATATAATATAGGAATGAAAAGCAGAGTCGAAATTGTAACAAATAATCCCTAAAAAAACTATTTATAATATAATATAGGGTTAGTAATTCCTAATCAAAATTGGTTAGGTTTATGGATTCCTAATCAATTTTGGTTAGGGTTATGGATTCCTAATGAAATTTAGTTATTTAATTTTTTTTTTTTAAAAGGATGAATATGTTGGTAGAGTCCATTTGGTTATTGAAATTAAAAAAGATATGTATTTGTTGAGTCTCATTTGATATAATTATAGAGTTTAAATCCTATAGAAATTATAATTTCTAATCAACGTTACTATAAAAAAAAAAAATTGAAAAAAAGAATAGAAAGAAAATGTGATTGATAGACATAAGGAAATATTATAGATTTTTTTTTTTTTAAATGTCATCAACTTAGAAATTACCAAATTAATGGATATGTATTCCGTTTTTTTAGGATAGATTTATATTAATGGAGTTATTATATAGTTTGTTAGGATTATCTAAAAATTCCCTGATTAGGTGATAATTTAGGTCTCCTTTAAGTATAGTAGTTGTATGGTACCAAACAACTAAATTTAATTTTTTTTTTTAAATTTAATAAATTTTCTACAATTTGGTGATATCAAATCAAAATAATTAAATCAAATTAAAAAATATAATTAAAAAATACTAATATGGAAAATTGTAGAACGGTTAACCAAAAGTCAAAAACTTTTGTTATATATATATATATATATAGATATAGTTGTTTTCCATATATTTTTTTGGATAAATAGTTTAACAATGCCAAAATAACAAGGGTTGTACGATTAAAAGGAAAATACATTATGAAGTAACAACAATTTCTCTATTAGTAGTGTCATTCCTTAGAGTTAAAAACAATTTCATGGGCTAGCAAGAATGAACAAGACAGATCTATATTGTTTGGGTTTTAAAGCAAGTCCACTTATCTACAATTTTGGCTTTTAAATAACTGGCTAAATTTCATTAACTATCCTTAAAGTTTGGACAAATACCAAGCAGGTTTGGACAAATACCCTATGCACAATTTGGTCCCTAGACGGTGTCAAGAACATTAACTATTCTTGACTCTCTCTCTTTTGTCACTTCTCTTGCTCCTCTCTCATTTTATCTCAAACATAAAAAAAAAAAAAATAATTAAAAAAAAAAAAAACCCACCACAGCCCACAGATCGACTAGCTAAGACCACAACCACCACCTCACCACCATCACTACAAAGCCCACCACTACAAACCAAAACCATAAATCAAAACTCAAACCACTGCAAACCTGCACTCACAGCCACCCAAATCAAACGAATCCAAACACCCAAGGCCAAACCAAACCACAATAAACCAATTCTAGCCACCCAAACCACCTAACCATGTAGATCTAAAAGGACACCGAACAAAAACAGTATCCCAGTAGAATAGAGATCAGGTTTGAATTCATACCCACAAAAAAATTGTTCACATAAACAAGAAATACACAACATTCAAAAAACACAAACATTGTTCATAAACCCACACCTAGAAACACCAAAAATTTAATCAAATGTAACTCTTCTCAAATATAAACCAATCATCAATGAGACCCCCAAACAAAAAACCACCACCACCATTTCAAAATGAAAAAAAGAAAGCCAACCCATAGAGAAATACCAAATCAAACCTAGCAAACCCGACAAATACTATACCCAAGTTGATCCTCATCCATAGAGTAGAGAGGAACCCAGATTTAACAGAGTTCGTGGTGGTTGTGGGTTATGCCAACTAGTGATTGTGGGTCACGCTGACTAAGTTTAGGTGTGGCCATGGTGGTTTGAGAGAGACACAAGATAAGAGAAAAGGGAGAATTTGTTAATTTCAATCTTGGCTCTGAGAATGTGCCAAATCAATTATTTTGGCACCAAGAATGTGACAAGAAGAACATCTGTGGGTATTTGTGGGTAGTGGTGGGTATTTTTTTTAGTTTGAGATCCATGAGAGAGGGATGACAGATAAGAGCGGAGAGGGAAAAAGAGTTAGAGAGTGTGAGTAACGTCTTTGAAATAGTTTAAGGACTAAATTGTGCGCATGGACTAAATTGGTTTGTTTTAAAAAGTTTTGGACTTACTTAGTATTTGCCCAAACCTTAGGGGTAGTTAATGAAATTCACCCTAAATAATTCTATTTAGGCACTGTTAATTGAAGTGATGTATTTATTTACAATTATATTTGTGCATTTTGCAATCTTTCACTACTTCTTTAGTCAATCAATGATATTAGTTCTTTTTTTAGTCTAACATATGTTCATTGAGTAGATATCATTGTTAGGGACATATTTTATGTAATTAGCTAATCCTTTGACAAAATGTACTTTACTTGTAATTGAATAGATTTAGGGTGAGTTTAGTATTTCAAGAAACATGTTGTTAAAGCCAAGTATTAAAGCCATGAAGATTGGATCAAGAAACAAGTGAAGAAAAGTTATTCATTAAAACTCGACAAATACCTCGACAAAAACAGTATCTATTAAGATTTAAGAACGAAACTCGACAGAAGCTCCACAGAAGCTGAATTTGTCGAGATCTACAAAATCATAATTTCCAGATCTGATTTTCGGCTCATGCTAACATGTATATGTAGGGTTTCTTTTCTCACATCCCTAGACTATAAGGCTTATTTTAAAAGCCGTCATACATGGAGAACACATGCAAAAAGTGACCTTGTGCCTTATTCTTTTTGCAAGGAGTTATTGCGTCTTTTTTACTTTAGGGTTTTGTAACCAATTGCTTCTTGATTTTCATTGTTGATAAAGTGAAGAACTTTGCAACCAACAACATCTTCAAGTTGCTGGAGTTAGTCACGTACTAGGAGTCGTACATCATTGATTAGTCTTGTACTAGGATTCGTGCAAAAGGGTGGTATTCATATATTGAAGAGTTCAAAGATTCTGAAGCGGTAGAAGGTTTCTGCTGTAAGTTTATTCATGGGGATTGTAGAGTCTAAGTACAAAAGTTTTGTATTAGATTTGAAACTTTTCTTTACTATAGTGGATTGCTTTTCAGGAAGGTTTCCCCCTAGGTTTTTTAATGTGAAACTAGGTTTTTTCATTGATTTTTCTAGGTCATTATATCTTATCTTATTTACTATTCCGTTGTGCATGATATTGACATGATACTGATGTTAGTTTGTTTTTAACAAGGTTTATTCATAATAAATCTAATTAACAACTTGGGTTTAAAACTTATTAATTCTATCAACCAAGGTCTAAATTTCCCAACAGTCATTAAGATCCTTCCAAGGCATTTTGAATGAAAAATAATGATATTTTTTTCATTAAGATCCTTCTTGAGGCACAAGTAAATTTAATTCAATTTTTAGTCCTTTGGTGTGTCAGCAAATATGGTTGGACTTCACTCTTATATTGAAATTCTGATAACTTTTGTTTTTAAATTTGATAGTTAAAATGGAGGAGTGAGATTTAAACCTTTGATGTTTTGAAGAAAATTAAGATATGCTAACTAGTTGTGTTACAAGGCTCTTGACATCTAATGAGCTTCTTAGATGTTATTAGATCCAATGAAATTCAAATTTTGGGATTACATATGATACGAATGGAATTGGTAAGACCATAGTACAAAAGCTCTTTACATTCACTACAATTTTTATATTTATATTTCGTAGCTCATGCAAAAATTCTAAAATTAATATATTTTCAAATAAACAAACTTTTCGTATATATGTAACAATTTTTTTAAAAAAAATTAATAATAAAAATTAACTCATCTCTCTTTCAAAATTTTAAAATATTATTTTTAAGAAAATATAATTGTATGGGTAAGATATTTTCTAAAAAAAAAATCTTAAGTTTTATTCTAATGTTACAACTCACAACCAAACCTACGAATATGTTTAGTTATTCCACCACAACATATTTTATTCCCAATTATAAAAGTTACAATTCCAATTTTAATCCTCATTCAATGTACTAAACTTGCCCTAAGTTTCGTCCAAAAATTAACATAGAGAATAATGAAGCCACCAAAAAAGTTGTGAATTGATTCACAAGAGTGAGAGGGAGGAGTGACAAGGATTTTTTTTTTTTTTTTTTGTGAGGGGTTGTTTAGGAATTTTATTTTATTGTTCTGTATTTATCATGTAGGTTAAAGGAATAGTTATTATAGCCATTTTTAGTAAGGAATAGTTATGAAGAAAATCTATTTCTAAGGAAAAATATTACTTGTAATAAAAAAAACAACCAAACAATTGAATAATTATTCCTGAAAAATAGGTATTACATTATATAGCCTATTATAGCGTCCCAAGTTATGTACCTTATGTTTTTGAATCTTAAGCTTCAATGTCTTGCAAATTTAGTATACGGTAGCCATGATGTCTATTTATTAAACGTGCATCGCATGAGTATAACATTACTTAATAGCAATAGTCAAGCTCTTTGAACTAACCGTTCTTAAAACCAAAGAAATTTAAAGCATCATCAACTTGCAACGAATCAGCACAAATTATAATTGGGGCACTAATGGGCTGATATGGTCTAGATTGAAGAGGCTCAAGCTTTCTGAAGATCTGACAATGGCTTGCAACAGCGTTGACCCAGAATGTGGTCGGACTACTGATTCAAGGGTCAGGGCAGACAAGTGTCAGTTAATTGGCCCAATTATCTTCTTCATCATCAGCTAATTATTGAACTAAGAAATCAGTAATCAATTCAAACTGATCAAGTTTTGTCACTCTCAAATTGTTTACCACACTAGCATATGCATTATCGAATCAATACCGTAAATCAAGCAAAATGCATATAACAGAAATGGCAGGGCGAGTAGAGTCATTGGTTTGTTCTTTCATGTTTGATTGGCGGAGGTCAACGTGCCAATCTGTTATTGTTGACTCTACACAATTAGTCTATTTCCTTACTAATAACTAGATGCTCGTTGAATTGTACCTTTATCACTGAAATATTTGTACTTCGTCGTTATTCACAGCTCTTGCTTTTACTTGAAATACTTTTTGAACAATGACAACCACATGCATGGGGGAGTATCCCTTCGTATACTACACGAAGAACATTAGCTAGCAACATCCTACAGCCGGCGGTATAGAAACTCTCTAGTTTGACATGTTGGCTGGGTTCCCATGTTACTTAAATTTGATCATTCAAAGCCTTTGTAAGCCATCAGCATCCCTCAAGAAAGAATTCTGATTTAAGTGTCATTTTTAACTTGCCCAGCACGATGGGAAAAAAGGGGTCCCATTCCAACCCAAGATGCACTTCGCAATGGGGATGCTAATCTCCTATAAATAGGGTAAATGTGTGTTTTCTTTCTCACCAATTATCAATCACTTAGAGCCATTAAAAAAGAACTCTCTTCGGTTTGTAAAACAATGGCTTCAATACATGGAAAAAAATTTATCATAGTCTTCTTGTTGATTTTGCAGACTTCCATATATCAAGCCATGTCCCGCACATTACTTGAAGATTCCATTGTTGGGAGATATCAGCAATGGATGGCTAAGTATGGACGCAACTACAAAGACGATGCTGAGAAGGAAAAGCGTTTCAAGATATTCAAGGATGTTGGTGCAATTGCAAGTAGTATGAAGAAATGAAGAATTGGGAAAATACTGAATTACCTTCATTAATCTGGATTATGAGTATATATACAGGATTACATTGCACTGAGGCTGAAACGGAAAAACAGAGGCTTAACAAACTGCCTAACAACCAATCAACAAACTAATCTAACTGCCTAACAACCAATCCCACGTGTTAACAAATTAAGCTACTCACGTGTGAACACTTAACATCATTCCAAAATAAACTAAACTACCAGCCGTTTATGGTTTACAACTCAAAGCAGCTACTGAACGACAAGAGCATCAGATATCATTTCTTGAACTTCAGCTATGCGTGTTGAACCTTGAGTCTTCTGCTCTAATTGCTTGCCTTGATCTTGATACTCCCCCTCAAGATGGACTTCAGGTTGATAAATATTTATGAGACCCATCTTGGACAATAGTTCTGAAAGTTGCTTGTGACTCAGTGCCTTAGTAAGTAAGTCTGCCAGCTGGGATTGTGTTCTAACATGAATGAGCTTGATAACTCTCTCCAACACCTTATTCCTCACAACATGGCAATCAATTTCTATATGTTTCGTTCGCTCATGGAATACAGGATTGGAACCTATGTGGAGAGCTGCCTGGCTGTCACAAAACAGCAATGCTTCTCTATTGTGATTGACTTGAAGATCCTTCAACAAATAGAGAATCCAAACAATTTCACAAGTTGAAACAGCCATTGCCCTATACTCCGCTTCTGCTGAGGATCTGGAAACAGTGGATTGTTTCTTTGATTTCCATGAAACCAATGATTCTCCAATGAATATGCAATATCCAGTGATAGACCTTCTAGTATCCGGGCATGAAGCCCAATCAGAATCTGTAAAGCCTTTGACATGCAACTCTGAGCTTGCTGAGAAGAAAATCCCTTTACCAGGTTCACTCTTCAAATATTGTAGAACCTTAAGTGCTGCCTCAGGATGTGGTTTTCTTGGTTTAGCCATAAATTGGCTTAGTTTGTGAATTGCAAATGTGATATCAGGCCTAGTAATGCTTAGGTACAATAATCTTCCCACCAATCTTCTATACTGACCTGGGTTATCAAGTAACAAGCCTTCATGTTTGCTAAGTTTGAGATTCGGATCCATAGGAACTTTGACAGGTTTGCAGCCAAGAAGTCCTGCATCCTCCAAAATTTCAAGGGCATATTTCCTTTGACACAAAGAGATTCCTTTGGCTGTTCTAGCTACTTCCAAACCAAGAAAGTATCTCAATGCACCCAAATCCTTCAACTTGAATTTCTGATTCAGCATTACCTTAAATTGATCAACTTGCTCTTTGTCATTGCTTGCTATAAGAACATCATCAACATAGACTAATAGAACAATAAAGGAAGCTCCTTGTTTCCTGGTGAAGAGTGAATAATCAGCTTTGGATTGAATGAAGCCAAGCTGAATAAGTGTGGTTGAGAATTTAGAGAACCACTGTCTTGATGCCTGTTTAAGACCATAAATGGACTTGTTTAATTTGCATACAAGCTGTTCTCCATGCTCCCCCTTGCTGTGAAATCCAGGTGGAAGAGCCATGTATACTTCTTCATGTAAATCACCATGAAGAAAGGCATTATTTACATCAAGTTGGCTAAGGAACCAGCCCTTCACAGCAGCCACTGCCAGAACACACTTCACAGAAACCATCTTAGCAACTGGACTGAATGTCTCAAGATAATCCAATCCTTCTTTCTGGGTAAAACCCTTTGCAACCAGCCTAGCCTTATACCTTTCAACAGCCCCATCAGCCTTATACTTAATCCTATAAACCCATTTGCACCCAATAGGATGTTTTGTAGGAGGCAAGGGAGTGATAGTCCAAGTATTGTTTGCTTCTAAGGCTGCAATCTCAGCATCCATGGCATCCTGCCACTTAGGATCAGACTGTGCTTGGGAAAAATGTTTAGGTTCTGAGGTGGTACAAATGGAGCAACAAAAGGATTTGTAGGTGGAAGATAAATTGTCATAAGAAAGGTAAGAAGAAAGAGGATAGGAAGTACCTGATGATTGGAGCTGATTGGAATGAGATGCAGATGAAACTTGGTTACAATGGTAAGCCTTAAGGTAGGATGGAGGTTTAGGCACCCTATTGGATCTCCTAGGGATATCAGGGGTGACAGCTGGAGTGACAGATACATCATGCTCAAGTATGTCAGAAACAACATGATCAAGGGCATCAGGAAAGGCTTGATCATCTGAATCAAGATCATGATGTATCTGCACTATGGAATCAGTACTGACAGAAGAGAAAGGATCAAGAAAAGCTGGGGAAATGGAAGGAAAATTAGGCAAAGGAATTAAGGCAGAAGAAGGAAGGGAAGTGTGTGAGGCAAAAGGGAAAACCTTTTCATGAAAGATCACATCTCTAGAAATGAAAATGGAATGAGATTGAAGATCAAGAAGTTTGTAACCTTTGATATTAAAAGGATATCCTAAGAAAACTGATTTCCTAGCCCGAGGAGTGAATTTGTGTTTATGTGGAGAAACATTAGTGGCAAAACAAAGACAGCCAAAAGTTTTCAGATGAGAATAAGGAGGAACTTGATTGAAAAGGACCTCATGTGGGGACTTATGTTGCAGAAAAGGGGCAGGAAGTCTATTGATCAAGTAGACAGCTGTGAGAATGCAATCACCCCAGAAAACAAGAGGAACGTTGGACTGAATTTGTAGTGCCCTAGCTGTTGCTAAAATGTGCTGGTGTTTCCTCTCCACAACTGAATTTTGTTGTGGAGTGTAAACACAGCTTTGTTGATGGATAATACCTTTAGAATTATAAAATTCAAACATGTTAAACTCTAAAGCATTATCAGTTCTGATGGATTTAATTTTGGTTTGAAATTGAGTATTTACCATATTGTAAAATGAAACAATCAAAGTCCTAACTTCTGATTTTGCTTTCATAAGGAAAACCCAAGTAGCTCTTGATGCATCATCTACAATGGTGAGAAAATATCTATGTCCAGCAGTGGTAGGAATGGAAAAAGGTCCCCAAACATCCATATGAACAAGATCAAAAGAATGAGCAGCTCTTTTATTATCAAAAGGAAAGGGTAATCTCTTTTGCTTTGCTAAAGGACATACAACACAATCTTTAGTACAGCAATTTTGCAAGAAAGGAAAAGTATGTCCTAAAGAATGAAGTTTGTTGTCAGATGGATGTCCTAATCTAGAATGCCATAGAGAGTACAAATTTGCAGAAGAAACAGAAGATGAAAAAGAAGTAAATGAGATGAATTTATTCTTGAGAAGAAAATCATCAAGAGACTTGGTGGCTGTGGAAAGGCTAGAACCTTGTAACAAATAGAGTCCATCATGCATTCTGCCCATTCCAATCGTGTTCCAACAGGTAAGGTCCTGTATAAAGCAATAATTGGAAAGAAATACCAGGCAAAGGGGCTGAGAATGAGTTAAGGCACTGACAGAGATCAAATTAAATGAAAAGGAAGGCACACACAGGACATTTGTGAGGGTAATGTGTGAAGAAAGTTTAAGTGTACCAACATGAGTCACAAGGGCAGTTTCTCCATTAGGTAATTCAACCACAGAATTAGAAATTGCAGTAAAAGAAGTCAACAAATCCATTGAACAAACTATGTGATCTGTAGCACCAGTATCTATAACCCAAGTTTCAATACCAAAAGTTTTTCTATTCACAACCTTAGCAGAAAAGACTGAATGTGGTGAAGAAATGGTACCTGCTACTGCATTGGATGACAAAGATGCAGCATTAACCATATGAGGTTCTGGAACTGATGAGGTGTAATGAACTCCAATCAAGGACAGAAGCTGTTGATACTGATCAGGGGTGAATGCAGGTGCTTTAGCAGTGGTAACATGAGTAGGATCAACCATTGGAGCTAAGCATTGACCCTGAAACTGATTTGCAATTGCTGAAACTTGATGAGCCATCATATTTCTGTTTTTGAATTTGTAACTTGGTGGGAAACCGTGCAGCTTGTAGCACTTATCCACAGTGTGCCCCAATTTTCCACAGTTAGTGCATAGAGGCCTTTCTTTTCCTTTTGGATTGTTGCCTGAGCTCTTGGTGGCCAAAACCGTAGACTCAACTCTAACAGAATTGACAACTTATTTCTGCATTTCCTCTTGAATGAACAAAGAATGAGCCTTGTTAACAGAAGGCAGTGGATCCATAAGCAAGATTTGTGTTCTGACTTGAGAAAACACATCGTTGACTCCCATAAGAAACTTCATTGTTGCTTCCTTTGCTTGTAAATCCTTCAACCTTTGATTAACATTGCATACACATTTGCCACAGGTGCATTGAGGAAATGGACTAAGATTCTGAAGCAGATCCCATAGAACCTTAAGCTGAGTGAAGTAGTCAGTGAGGGATTGTTCTCCCTGATGAATCTCAGCAATTTGCTTCTGAATGTTGAAAACCTTGGTCCCATTCCCTTGACTGAAGGTGTCTCGAAGTTCAGTCCAAATTTCAAAAGCAGTATCTCTGTAAATGATACTACCCTGAAGTTTTGGTGATACTGAATTAGTAATCCAGGTACCAACTATGTTATCAGCACGAATCCATGCTTGAATGGCAGTTGGTGAATTCACGAGTGGAGAAGAAATGGTGATGGATCCATCTATAAAACCAAGTTTATTCTTACCAATCAAAGATTTCCTCACTGATCTCGCCCATGCAGAATAGTTCTCTTCTCCAATCAACAGCTGTGAAGAAAGAACAGCTCCTGGATTTTCTCTAGGATGTAAGAACAGGGGATCATTGAGATTATATGATTCTTGTGAGGAAGGTGAAGATGTCGAAGATTCAGTGTTGGTTGTTGGTGCATCCGCCATTGAAGCAAAAAAAAAGCTTAAATCCTTGAGATTCTGAGGAAGCTTGAGAAAGCCGAGAGAAAATCTTGAAAGGATTTGAAGAAAGCTTGAGAAACAACAATGGTGAAAAGAAAATCCCAAATTTGTAAACCCTAGAATTCTAATTCTCTAGAGTGCTCTGATACCATATGAAGAAATGAAGAATTGGGAAAATACTGAATTACCTTCATTAATCTGGATTATGAGTATATATACATGATTACATTGCACTGAGGCTGAAACGGAAAAACAGAGGCTTAACAAACTGCCTAACAACCAATCAACAAACTAATCTAACTGCCTAACAACCAATCCCACGTGTTAACAAATTAAGCTACTCACGTGTGAACACTTAACATCATTCCAAAATAAACTAAACTACCAGCCGTTTATGGTTTACAACTCAAAGCAGCTACTGAACGACAAGAGCATCAGATATCATTTCTTGAACTTTAGCTATGCGTGTTGAACCTTGAGTTTTCTGCTCTAATTGCTTGCCTTGATCTTGATAAGTAGGAGGATCCAATAGGCTGATTCATTTACTTCACCTTCCCCTTGCGCACGTATCTAGCCCAATATCTGAGTCAATACATTTTAACTCATTAATCACCACAATTAAAAAGAATAAAACAGTCTTTCTCCTTTTCAACGTGGGATTAAACATTTTCATTAATTTCTCATCTTCTATATTCACTCTCACATCTTTACATTTATGTTATTACATTTATTCATTTTATTTATTTAATATTAAAAATGCTCCAACAAAGGACAATGTTGAATACATAGACAAAGTCAACAATGAAGGGAAACGCACTTACAAGTTAAGCGTCAATGAATTTGCAGACTTAACAACTGAAGAATTCATTGCTACTCGTACTGGATACAAGATTTCCTCCCAGCCCACTTCACCCAAAACTACATTCAGATATGAAAATCTGACTGAAATTCCAATGACTATGGATTGGAGAGAAAAAGGAGCTGTTACCCCCATTAAAAACCAAGGCCACTGTGGTAAGAGAATAACAACGTTGTCTGAAACTAAAGCCTAGTTTAGCCTTATTTGCTGCATTTATTTTTGTCCTAACAAGATTTCTGTTATGATTGATTCCTATGTAGGATGTTGCTGGGCCTTTTCATCTGTGGCAGCAGTAGAGGGGGTCACCCAGATCAATAGTGGCAACAACATCTCCCTTTCCGAGCAACAACTAGTGGACTGTGTGGAAGGCAGTCATGGCTGCAATGGTGGTTTCATGGATTATGCCTTTGCATATATAATACAGAACCAAGGACTAGCCACTGAGGAAAACTACCCATATCAGGCTATGGATGGAACTTGTGACCAGCAAATGGCATCTAATATTGTAGCTCAGATAAGTTCATATGAAGAGGTACCTTCCAATAATGAGGAGGCATTACTACAAGCAGTGGCCAACCACCCGGTTTCAGTTGCCATAGAAGGTTCTAGTCGTGATTTTATGTCCTATTCCGGTGGAGTTTTCACAGGTGAATGTGGGACCAATTTAAACCATGCCGTTACTGCAATCGAGTATGGAATGAGTGATGATGGTACCAAGTACTGGTTAATCAAGAATTCATGGGGCATCACCTGGGCTGAGAGTGGCTACATGAGGATTCTGAGAGATACTGGAGCACCAGAAGGTGTTTGTGGCATTGCCATGAAACCTTCCTATCCTGTGGCTTAGGTACTCCAACGGTGATAGATCAAGTCATCTATATATAAGTATTGCTTTTTCTTTCACTATATGTATGTTAAATTTATTATAGCTGAGAAAATATTTGTTTTGCTATTTTTTTTTTTTTTTTTGAAATAAACACATGCACACAAGAGAGATGGAAAGGAGTTCTATTTTGTTACTTGTATCACTGAAATTGAAACCAAGTAATAAATAAGCTAGCCTAATTGCTACGTTTCCCATCAATATATAGCATGAAGCAAACGTAAGGAATGACAATAAAATCTTTCGAATTCTGCACATTATGACGATGTAAATAATCTAAAATGGGAATGATAACAATGAGATCTCAAACCAACCTTTTGAACAAAGAAACAATATAACGATTTGGATAAGACTTAAGTACAGTACTTGGTGCTGTTTCTTAGGTTCCTCTCTTAGAATTCTGTCATGTGGATTTTTTTTTATAAGATTGAAGTATATTTTTTAGTTAAGTAGCCACATGGCTCAATTTTAAGTGGAGAACCTAAAAAACAGCACCCAACGTATTGTACCTAAGTTTTATCCTAACGACATTACTACCAGTTATTTAGTTTTCTTCTAATAACTTACAATCTATTCATAAACCTATTCTCAGTAGATTATACATAAGAATTTGACAAGGGTGAGAAAGCTACAAGAAGTAGAACATGTTTGCTTTTGAAACAAGTCTAAACTTTTATTAAATTAAATATGAATTATTATTGACGGCCTTAGACACTGCAATGTATTAAAATATTTAAAAGGAATAATTAGGCGGATAGGAAAACCACCACCAAATCCTAATTTGACTATACAACATTAAAGACACTTAAAATTGTGGAAATAACAACTCTAATTCTAAAAATCTTAAAATTACATAAAATTACCAAAAATAATAAATTACAAAAATAAAATTGGAGATCTCATCCTACATCAAATCCCTCCACTTAAAAAAAAAAATTAAAAAAAAATAACTGTCATCGAGTTGATAGTCGAGATCTGAAATCTTCCATGCCAAGCAAACATATACTTGGAATACTTGAGTCCCCTGTCTTCTTTCCAAACTTAGAACTCATCAATGGAGCAAACAAATTAACTTTAGATTCTCTTTCCTTAGCCTTCATGAAATTGAAAATCTACACCAAATAAAGGACGAGAACCACATCAAATCTTTTAACCCCAAAAAAATCAACAAACTTTGGTATATCACCTACCACAGAAATAACATGAGCTCTGGATTTTCAATCACCTGATTTGGTTTCAGCAAGATTTTAGACAAAGTTCTCTACAATTTCTACCTCTCAATCTTTTATTTCGATGTAATTTTCACCAACTGTATTAAGAACATCCACATTTTCCTCATAGACAAAGTTTGGCAACAAATTTAGTTGTACCTTAAGGCTACAATTTCACTTAATATCTTTTAATTAAATGTGAATTTGGGCAAACCACCATAGATTACATTTTATTCTTATATCCTTCATACTTGCAAAATTTCTAGAAGATCAAAGATCAATAATTATATTAGAAATCAAAATTTTAAATTACAAGGTTTTTTTTTTTTTTTAATCTAAAATTATTCTATAAAAATAGGTTTATGGTTGGAATATTGAATAACATTCAATTGACAAGAAATTAGGCAATAATAAGAATATAAATAACATATAATCCAATAGTTAGATTTTTAAAATATGTAACCATATTAATTTTTTTTAATGGAACTTATAGCCTTAAGATACAAACAAGTTTGTACCCAAACTTTCTCCTTTCCTCATTGACTTTAAAATAATTTTCATGTAAATTATTTTCACAAAAATTTTCAACTTCTAATGGTAAAACTTGATTTTATTCAATCTCTTCAATATTTTCTTTAAAATTTGACTTAATTTTGTTAAGTTTCATTTTATTTTCTTGACACATGAACTTGGATGTGATAATTTTGATTATGGGGTTGGCTTTTCATGTTTTGAAAATATTTATCTAGCTGTAATAGCACCAAGCATATCCCAGAAAAGTTGAGGAAAATGCTAAATTTTACTCCCTTAGTTGTGCCTTTTGACAAATTGTTAATGCAAATTAAAGATGACCATCATCTCTTATCAACGGCGGCTCTAAGAATTTTTTTAGGGTGATCACTAAAAAATTTAAATTATACAAAATCTAATAAAGCGATAATTTGAATATTTGCTACAACTACGAGTTCAGTTGCTAAGAAAGGCAAAATTGTTGCTACTATAAAGCCAAAAAGAATATATCTGTCGTCACCATCAAAGAGAACTCAGATCCACAATATTTTTCTTGGTACCATTTTTTAAGGAAAAATGAAATTAGAGATTATTTTTATTGAATAGGTTGAACGAGCTACAAATTTGAATGATTAGCAATATTTGTCTTTTTGTTGAATAATTTTTTCACTTGTTGTTTTTTGTTCTTGTCTTATTTTTGTTTGATTTATGTTTATTGTTATTTGGGCTAATATTTATTGTTGTTATTTAACCTTTTTTATTTTATAAAAGAGATTAAGGATTATGTTTGGAAGGTAAGAAGAAATGCTACGTCTATAACATTTTTACAATAAATTTTACGTAAAAGACTATTAAAGTTGGGTAAAAAATAATATTAGTAGCGGGCCCAAATTAGAATCAGTAGCAGCTTATCACATTGGATTTGTTGTGCAATTATTGTGAAAATGTTGTAAATGTTGTATTACTCTTATTTTTGTTAAACCCAAATTTTTGTAATTCTCAAGTCAATGTATTTAACATTTTTGTTAAAGTAGTCACAATAAGCTAGTTTAGCATATAATACACACACACACACACATACACACACACACACACACACATATATATATATATATATATATTTTACAAGTGTATATATACATTTTTTTGCAAGTTAGGGTAGTCTTGTGACCCTCCTAGCTTGCATGTTGCCAGTTTCTCAAAGGGCTGAAGCCATTGAATTCTCCATCCAATTCACACAACCAAAAAAGTATTGCCATTTTTATAAAGATCACAGACATTATACGAATGAGTGTAGAGATCTAAAGGAATTCAAAGGAGCAAATAAAAGACTTATTGTAGAATGGGAGGTTACATAAATTTGTCAAAAAAGAATACTAGGGGCAACTAAAGCACGAATAGAGATCAAAGTCAGAAGAAGGGCCAAAGGATGTAGAGAGAGAGAGAGCCAAAGACTATGGTAGGAGAAAAAAGGATGAAAAATGGAGGTCTAGTAGTCATATGTTCTTTTATGTCGTTGCGGAACGCACATCAATGACAAGTCAAAAACGTCTATGTAGAGCCTTTGTCTCTAAAATATAAAAAGAAGGGAGATTTGAACATTGTCTTTTATGAAGATGATGCCCATGGAGTAAAGTAGCCCCATGATGACCCATTGGTGATAATGTTGACGGTAGAAGGGTCTAACACCAGACAAGTCCTGGTTGACAACGGAAGTTTAGCGGATATCATTTATCTGTTAACCTTCCAGCAATTCAAGGTTGATCCGCGAAAACTTCGACCTTTTGCATCACCGCTCGTCAGCTTCAGCGGAGATTTAGGTTGGCCAAACGAAATCGTTGCTCTTTTAATTATTGTAGGGTCATACCGAGCCCAGGTAACAAAAAAAAAAAAAAAAAAAAGATTTCCTATTGATTGATTGTCCATTGTCTTATAAAATGATAATTGAACGACCAACTCTCAATCATCTGAAGGAAGTAACATCAACCTATTGTCTCAAAGTGTAGTTCCTAACTAATTATGGAGTAGAGGAAAAATTAGGCGATCAAGTTCAAGCTCAAGAATGTTACCAAGCTATGTTGGCTTCTAAGGACAACCATACATGGATGATCAAAGAAATGTAAATGGAGCTTATTGAAGCCTTGGAAGCAATCAAGTTAGTGGAAGGAGATAAAAAAAAATAAAAAAAGGTACTAAATTGGGAACCAAGCTTCAGCCAACGACAAAAGAAGAAATAGTGGAGTTTATGAGAAAAAACTCAATCATTTTCACTTGGACCATAAAAACATGCACGGGATTAACAGAAACATCACTGACAACTGTCTAAATGTGGATCCAAAACGAAAACCCTTCCAACAAAGACAACATGTTTTGCCCCTAAATGAAAAAAGGCAATAATGGAAGAGGTAGATAAATTGTGTAGTGATTGTGGGTTTACAATCTCTAACTTTGTGAAGGAAAGAAGAAACTTTCCTTTCTGTGGCTTTCCCAAGCTTTAGGTTGACAAGGATGGAAAAATGCATCTCGGCTAGGAGATCTTCTTTGATGAAAAGCTCACTTTCCAGTAGAAGCCTACTATGGTGATCAAGGAGGTTCAAGAAAAGGTCTACTTAGGGAAATTGTGTAGACGATTGTGGGTTTATGGTGATCAAGGAGATCTTCTCTAACTCTCAAGTGTATTTCTAGGATTTTATCTCTGAAAGTCTCCTTACAATTTCATGGGTAATGTGGGCTTATATATTGTGTGTAAAGAAGTGAGGAAAGCACATTTTAAAAACATCTAGGCAATGAGTTTCGCAGGTCATTTGCAATTTGGTCCAATCACAAAATGACTCACGAAATTCCTCTTGGCACTTGATTATTCAGCTTCTAGCATGTGCTTTTCACATGACCTTTCGCGGGTTATCCACTTGCGAGCCAGTCACGATGAAGTCGCGAACTTCATTGTTCTTCACAAATCTTCACCAAGCTCTCACCCTTAACCTTTACATTAAATCCCACAAACATATAGGGAAATGATTAATTAAATACAATCAAATTTGACACAGAATTAAAGTCAACAAAATATAGTTGAAAATCATAACTTTACAGATAAGATGCTTGTTTGCTCCCTTGCATGCTTTCTTTCCTTGTTTGCTTGTCAGCATATCTCCTTTCAAGTGCTTTGCTTCTCTCTTGCTTTGTCCGTTGGCTTTGTGTTTTCCTTGTTTATTACATGTAAACTTAGAGTGCGGATGCAATTTCTAAAATGCAAGCAAAAAGGGGTAAGCTCAAAAGGGAAATGATTAGTAGATTAGGAGACTTAGGTGTTGTTTGGATTTTGCCAAACTCATATCTCATATCTCAAAAAAACTGAGTTTTGTTAACTCATATCTCAAAATCCATGGGCCCCACATGCACAAAGTTTGTTTGGCTTTTTTTCCGGATGTGAACTCAGTTAACATATCTAAGAATTGTGGGATATGAGATATGAGCTTAGGAAACTCCTCCAAGCTGTTTTTACTTTTTTGAGTTTTGAGTTTTGTTCACTCAATGGCAATTTGTGTAATTATTGGGCCGCTTTTGGGTCCCACAGCAGTGTTTAGTCAAATCACAACAGACCCACTGAAATAAACCAACGACACTTTTGTTTATTTTCCCAACTACCTTCAGTCCAGCCTTTCACTACACTACTTTTCATCACTTTCTATTTTCTTCCTCCCAAACCCACAGCACAGCAACAAGTCTGAAGCGCCACAGCATAGCAACACGCACTAATCTCTAAAGTGCATCTCTCCGCCGATCAGTTTTGCTCCGTGAACTGCTTTTTTTTTTTTTTTTCCAGTGAGAATATTCAGCCCCTCCATCTGTTGGGTTTTATTTTGATATTTTTTGTTTTTTCCATGTTCCTCCATTTTTTGTCTTGTGTTTACTGAGACCTTGAGGAATGGCTAGGAATTTATTTATGCCTCTTTTTTTACTCTCTACTCAAGTATAGCTTTTATACCTCTTTTTATGTTTTTAATTTTTTTTTTTTTTTTAAATTTTAGAAGTTTCTGGGTTTGTTCCTCTGCTACAGCCATGGTGAGTGAACAATGTCTGCTTTGCTCTGCCTTTGGCTTGGGGGAAAAAAAAATTCTGTACCAAGTGTTATGGAAATTTCCTATACAATGTCTGCCTTTGGCTTGTTCCTCTGTTACTCATTGTTTTATTTTATTTACGGTATTATTTAGAACCAAGAGTCATACGATGCATGTTGTAGTGCCTCTTTTTATGTTTTTAATTTTTTGTATTTTAGAAGTTTCTGGGTTTGTTCCTCTATTACAGCCATGGTGAGTGAACAATGTTTGATTTGCTCTGCCTCTAGCTTGGGAAAAAAAAATATTGCTGTACCGAGTGTTATGGAAATTTTTTGTACAATGTCTACCTTTGGTAATGATTTTGATTTAATGCACATTTCTCACTTTAGATAGTAGGTTGGTAATTTTTGCTAAACTCATGATGAGTCAAGCAATGGGATTGCTACTATGTAGTAAATCTCTCTTTTTTCTTGAAGAAGAAATATCTATGAGGCATTTAAAGAATCTTAGATTTAGTTTGTTTAATCATCATTTTTTAAGAATCTTTTAGATTGTTAAAACTATTGCACCTTAAGTTAAGACCCCTAAACACTATTGCCTGACTTTGATTGAATACATGGAAATGTTTCTTGTTTATATTATATATGATTGTTACATGATCAAAAGTTGTTGTTAGATGGCTGGGGATTTAAGGAGGTGGGACGATGAATGTGTCGAAGAACTTTGTGACATTGTCTTCAGCCAATGGATGTTGGGTAATTTTGCAATTGGGGTTCCCCGTGAGCCATTGTGGGATGTGATCACAAACACTATCAACACTCAGACTGGGAAGGATTTCCTCAAGAGGCAGGTTATGCGTCAGTTCAAAACTATCCAAAGGGAGTATTGTTCTGCCCACGGAGTGGATTATGGGCGAAGGCAAAAGCATGGGTGGCCAATGGTGGGTCCGAATGAGGGGGCTGGTTTAGATGAAGGGGCTGGTCCAGATGAGGGGGCTGGTCAGTCTCAGTAAGAGGCGATTGGTGGAATCCGAAGCCTTGTAGTGCATAACTAACCATTTTGTTTATGCTAACTTATTTTGTTCCCACTATGGTTTGTAGACTACTATGGTGTTGTTAGCGTACACTTTCACATGCACTCACCTATGGCTATTAGTGAACACTTTTGTAGTAAAACAATGCCAAGGTCTTTTGACTTTTTGTATGTTACATGGTCACAATGTAATATTGTAGCTACAAACTGGAGTATACCTATGTATGGTGTTATCTTTAATATTCATTGTTCTTTTATATTCCTTGTTCTTTTATTTACAAAGTAACATTCCTTGGTCATAGTAACACATTAATATTCATTGTTCATTTATTTACTTGTCAATAGAAAGTGTGTTCATCTTACTGTGTAAGATGTTTGAATTAGATGGCACATCAATCCCAAGATTTGGAAGACAAAAAGTGGCATGCCCATGTAGAACACATATTTATAGAGATTATGGTAGAGGAACAAATTAAAGGTAACATGGAGAATGGTGTTTTTAAGGGCTTTATGTGGGAAACAATGACACAAGAACTTAATAAAAGGTCTGGTAAACTTTTAACCGCTAAGCAAGTCTTCCAAAAGCACAATAGGCTTCGAGGTAAACAACGCAAGTGGAGTCAATTGCTGAATCGTACGGGGTAGGGGTGGGATGAGGCCACTTAAACTGTTACATGCAGTGACGAGGTTTGGGAGCATGTGGTGGCGGTATGTTACTTTACGCATTTCAAGTTTCATGTTCGTATTAAATGCCTTTGCATTGTTGTGATTACTTTGCTGCCTAATAATTTTTCCTTTGTTTGTGTTGTTGTAGGCTAATCGGAATGCAAATAACCTCCGAAAGAAGGGATGCCCTGACTATGATAAGCTGAAGCAGTTGTTTGCCCCTAGTACTGCAACTAGGCACCTTTAGATTTCATTAAACACACCTGCATTGAATAGCGATGAAGAGCATGAACTGGAGGATTAGCTTGCTGCTGATGCTACTCCTATCCATCTTGATGATGACTGTTACACCCCGAACTTAGATAGTATTCCTCGGACTATGGAGAGACTGATGGTGTTGACCAAACCCAAGCTGTAGGCAAGCGTCCTGTGCAAGAAGCAACTGCCAAGAGTAAGAAAGTGGCAAAGAAGTCCGACAAAGTCAGTGAGATGACTGTGGCCCTAAAGGAGTACACTGCAATGACGAGGGAGAGGTTTAGCGGTAACAGGGGCAAGTCAAGTGGCAGTTTTGAAGAATTTGCCCAATCAGCAGTTAAAGGTGATCCATGTTCTCTAGGGAAAGCCATTGACATGCTTAATCAGTATGTGGATCTCAATAACAAGAAATATTTGAAAATCTCAAGGACTCTCCATGTGAAGGAGAATAGGGTGGTGTTCATGGGCATGCTAGAGAATAGGAGGCGGGCATGGATGGAGGAAATTCTTAATCTGGAGGATTGATACTTAGATCTTATTTTATTATGTGATAGTTATTGTAGTACTTGAACCTTTTGTCACAAAAACATTGATATGTTTTGTTGGTTATTATTTTCTAGACTATGGATGTTTGTCATGTTGTCTTCTTTATTTCTAGACTTGATGCAGTCATGTATGTTGAATATTCTTAACTTATTATTCGGAATATTTATGATAATTTCCCGTATTCGCCTTGGTTTATTGTTGAGTGCTTGTTATTGTAAACAAGTTTACTGTATAATATAAAAGGGGTTAATAGCATGTCGTTATGGTGTGTAGGTGACAATGGCATCAAGAATGGTTAGATGCATTCCTGGCATATGATTTTAACGAATCATACTTTGATGCCATGGATGCTGATGATGCTAGTGATGATACTGATGATGATAATTGGTGGGGTTTAGAGTGTGATTGCGAAGATGAAGCAGAGTTTGACTTTGTGAATACTTTGGTGGGGGAGATGTTCACCTATATGCAGTGACATTATGATAAACAGCCCATGCGTGATAGTATCCTCACAGGCCAAGGATACATGGATGAACTTGATAGTAATCCTAATAAGTGCTTTAAGATGTTTCGCATGACACGCTCATATCTGTTACATTTAGTGGATGAGTTGATCGGTCATGGATACTTAAAGGAAGGGCAGGGTGATGTGGATGCCACGCAGGCGGTTGCCATGTTGTTATACATACTTGGCCACAATACCCGAATGAGTTGTGTTGCAGACAAATTCCAGCACTCAACTGAGACGGTGTCCCGCCACTTCCGCAGGGTGTTACGGGCTCTTCATTCGTATGCGAGACATCTCATTAAGCCAGATCCAAATGTAGTTTGCCTCCCCAAACATCTTCGGGTGAATAAGTATTGCCTATGGTTCGAGGTAATATATATCACTTAATTATATTGTAAAAGTGTTCTGTTTAACTAGGTACATACATCATCAGTACTTATGTCATATGCAGAACTGTGTTGGGGCAATGGATGGCACCCATGTAAGTGTTCGGCCTCCTAAACATGTGACGCAAGCGTACAGGTCGCGAAAGGCTACCGTAACCACAAATGTGTTGTGTGTGTGCAACATGGATATGCAATTTATTTATGTTCATGCGGGGTGGGAAGGTAGTGCTAATGACTCACAGGTGTTTGAGGAAGCGATTGGTGACTCGAAACATGGATTCCCATGGCCACCCACAGGTACTACAACTAATTTCAAAGGCTATCAATTTTTACATGGTTTTGTTATAGTTTTTTATGCCAATTATGAGTAGCTTCATTAACATGTAGGATCATACTACTTGGTGGACTTAGGCCTACCTATTGGCACAAGTTTCCTTCCACCTCACAAATCAACTGGGTATAATGCCCAGGAATTTCATTATAGTAACAGGACTCCAACAACCAAGAAATAGTTGTTCAACTATCAACACTCTTCCTTGCGAATGGTTATTGAATGATCATTTGGGGTGCTAAAGGCTCGTTTTCCCATCCTCAATTTAATGCCCAACTTCAAGTGCAGTAGGCAGTGCTATGTGATTACTGCATGTTGTTGTTTACACAATTTTATGCGCATTAATAACCATTGTGATGAATTGTTTAACACATGGGACAATGTTGAATATGAAGGAAATCCTATTGTTCCACCTGGTAGTGGCAACAATGGAGCTTCCACCAGCACCGCAGACCAAAGGCATGTTGTGGAGATGTCAGAAGCATCAAAGAGACGTATGGCCCACTTTAGGGATGACATCACCGATGCTATGTGGGCTGATTATGTCGCCCGTAGGAATTGATGTAGCACATAGGGTGTATTGTAAATGCTTACATTTTGATATTTATAGACTTGGTAGCATAGGCCAGGCGATTAGCATTTACAATGTATTGTAATTTTCAGCAGATGTTATGTATTTTACAAAACAGTATTGTGCTATGTACACTAGAATGTGTTGTTTTGAAGTTGGTGGTATAAACTGAATTTGTGTACACTGGGGTTATGTATTCTTGATTGCAAATTTCCATTCAAACTTACTTTTACCTTGGTGATGACTATTATATAAATTATATGAATCATGCATGGATATGTAACCGTTGGTGACAACGTGAAGATGCATTAACAAAACAGAGGATTGATACTTTGGAGTGTATATATTTGAAACTGCCATACCATTTGTAAACTAATATGATATTTTACAAAACAATAATAGTGTATATAAGTTGTTGACAAAACATTCCCACTAAAAGTTCAACACATACAATAGTTTTTTCAAAATGAAAGTACGTACAATACATTGCTAGGACCAACACCTACACCACAATTTTTGGTCCAACATGCGTACAATACATTTCCATGTGCAAAACATTAATAATATTACATTATGCAGCCCACGTACGAATTCGGATTCATGGCAGACACATTTGCTGTAATCCAAACTCACTATACATACAAAAAAACAATATGGCAAACAATATGGCAAAGGTCAGCCATGAGATAACCAACACAGTCTTGTATTTATGTGCCCGGTCATTGGCCATGCGATGTGCAACCCTTGCTTTTTCAGCATCACGTTTTGCTGCTCTTACTCTCTAAAGTGCTTCTGTTAACAATGCATGGGCTTCAGTCTCATTTTCTTTTGCTATAGCTGCCTCGGCCTTAAGCCTAGTAAATTTAGCTATTACAATTGGTGCTGTTTCAGCACCACGCCTACATGTGTTGCCATCCAACCACTTAAAGGACTTACAATGTTGGTCACTATCCTGCAAATTTAATAAAGCAAGTATGTACATGAGTTGAGGAGCATGATGGTTTTAACCATGAATTGAAAACAATAGTAAGCGCATTTGATACTCACAGGCTTCCAATGTCTATAGCCATAGAACCTCCTACCAAAATTATGGAGCTTCAAAGACGTCCACACCATGCACTGGTCCATGTCACACGAATGTCGACTAGAATTAGTGTTATAACTACTTGCCTCTGACATTGTTTGAAACCCCACCCCTACATGTATAGACAACCCAATTCAAAAGGCACAAAGATAGAAAAAAACGAAAGGAAAGGAAGCATGTATTAGAAAACCTTCAGTATCCCTCAAAGGAAGCACAATAAAGTGAATATTTCATAAACAGAGGCATCTTCAATTTCCTATATTATCAAGAAAGGCTGGCTAGATAACTATTTATTAGCATTGGACACCTAAAAGAAGAAAATCAATCCAAATGATATTGGTGTCATATCGGCCTAAATGTCTTTGGTAATTATATAGGAAGACACTTTAAAAAAAAAATTGGTATTTCCTATATAGGAAGACACTTTTTAACTACTTGGAAATTTGGTATTTCCTCTGTCGGACCAACCCAAGCAGAGATCCATGGTCATCCCAGACTCACAATCCTGAGTTTAATTCCAAGCAGAGAGATCCCAAACTGAGTACATGGCCACAAATTCTGAGTTTAATATCTAGCTTATGTTATCATATAAGCTAGATATGTGTATACACTAGTACCAAATGAAAGAGAACCTCAATAATAAAACTAAATCCTAGTGTCTCTAGTCTGAAGTCTCTAACTGTGTGAAGTCTTCAGCCAATATGAAAGGATATAGTACCTAACCCATGTACTGGACCAATTGAGTCATTAACATAAGCAAAGATGGATTGAATTTATATATATATATATATATATATTTATAACCTTTAATTTTTTTAGATTCAATTATATTGGAGACTAACCTGACATATCTGAATTCCATCTCACATTTCCTTCATATGCAAAATTTTGCAACCTACAATCAGGTCCATATATGATATAACCCCCTCACTCTTTTAATAATCCATTAAGTTCTGCTAAAGATTCCAATTGGCATAATCATTGTTACATATTAGCTAAACCCAACAGTAATCAAATGATTAATTAACAATTGTATATAAACAGGTCATTCTCTACAATTTCATCTTCTACAAATTGCTTTGCCACACTTTCTGGGGCCCCACTACAGGAAAAAAATAAATAAAAAGAAAGGTGTACAATTCTATAAGTTTTCGGGTTTAACTATGAGTTAATTATCCTAAAAAAAACTATGAGTTAATTAATTAAAAGCAACTGCAATTCATACGTTATTTTAAGAAGATATGATGATAGTGTTTAAAGAATAGCAAAACAAACAAGAAAATGATCCAACTTTAAAAAGTCAACTGACCCCTCCTAGACAATGTTAAAGCAAAGAAGGAAAAATTATCAGTCAAAAGATAATAGGATATACTCTAATCACCAAAAATAAATTTTATTTTGACCACAAGTTAGTCACCCTAAGACAAGAACTAACCACTTTTTGGACACTTATGATTACAAAAACATTAACTCTCAACAAATTCAGAAGAAAAAGACAAACACCTGAGCATCATTTTTAACAATGTTCAGAAAAAGATAAGGCAAACAAGCCAACAATAGTGTTTCCTTCCTCTCACAAAAACAGGGAACCACAATGCACATATGGTCAATGCAGTTTCAATAGATGGGAATAGACGACATCAACAAAAACAATTTCTCTTGCTACATAAAAATTAGGCCATTTAGAAAACAGTCATCACAACATAGTACTACATAATTGGAGCCCGCAACAGTCATCACAACAGTCATCACAAGCATTAGGTAGCAGATATTGGAGCCCGCAAAAGGTTTGGTTCTCATTCAAATAACAACAAAGCCTTAAAAATTTTGATGACCATGCCATAGGTTTCAAAAAAATTCCCAAATAGCCATTACTCCTTTAATCAATCAGGATAAATTACTCCTATAAAAGACTGGCCCCCAAATTTCTAACCCCATTAACAAAATTATGAAATATAGACCCAACATCATGACGGCGTTTAAGTAATGAGCAAAAGACAGTCTTCATAAACAAGATACAGAAATTGAAACCACCCCCCCCCCCCCCCCCTTTTTCCCCTTCAATTGAACAACACCTTACAATCTTCATATTACTGAAAACCTAACATAAAAGGTTTCAAATCCAACCTTCTATTCACAGCATTTGATTGTTCAAGATAGATTTACTTATTTTGAAGTAACAAATTTATGAAATATATAGACAAAATCATAAAAAGGGTAAAAAATAAGATCGTACCAATAGATTAAGCCATAAATTTCTCTTCACCAGACCCACAGTGCCGCGATGGGTTTACAAGTTGAAGGTGAGAAAGATGAGCAATGTGGGATACCTCGTTGAAGGTTGTGTTCAAAGTTGGGAGATTGGGATTCCTTTGTTTGGGTTTCTGGAGTTCGAGATGAGGAACGATAGAGGAACCTCTGAAACCACCTTCAGCCCTCTTCACAATGGAGGGATCTAATGCAGTGGAGGTGGAGAAGTGAGGGGCAGAAAATAAGAGGCGGAGTGAGGGTTTGAAAATCGGATGCTCGGTGGTGAGAGAGTGGAGACGTTGCTGTGTGCTCAGAAAGTGTTGAAGTTGGGGACAGAGTGCTTTGTTGTGGAAAGGGCGTGAAAATGAAAGAGAGAGAGAGAGAGCCAACGCGGGTAGGATTGTGACCGTTCTGTGCACCTGTTTTGGAATTGATTTTTGTGGGACCCAGTGAGTGATATAAAGGTGAGTTATTGAATTGAAAAATCCACTGAAATATTTCACCCAAACAGCCCACCAAACTGAGTTATAAAAATTTGGGTATTTTTGAGTGAAGAGTGTTCAGTGATCAGTGATGAGTGATAAAAATTGAGTGAAGAGTGATGAGTGAACAAAAAAAAAAAAAAAACCAAACAGAGGGCCTTAGCTTCTCTCTCTCTCTCTCTCTCTCTCTCTTAGCCTTTTCTTTTAGAACCATGTCTATCGCTTTCTAGATTAGAGCATTCATTTTATGTACCTTGCTTGGGTCACATTCTTAGGGTATGGCAATGTTTGTGTAAAAACTCAATTTCACACCCATGATTTAATCAAGGAGAATGACTTGAATGACCAATCCATGTACCCCAAAAATCATAATTGCATTACATGCATCAATTTATTCTTGCATTACATACATCATTTTGTCTTTGCATTACATGCATTAATTGATTCATTGCATATCATAAAAATGATCTTGAGATTCTAACAGTCACAGTAGTGTTTCCGGTTATCAAATCGGACTATCAGATTGAAAGATATTGCATGATCAAGTTTGCATGGTCAACATGCATTGTGTCTAGGTAGAATCGACTACACATGATCAATTTAAATTAATTCTAATTGGTTAAACGATTAAAATTGTTTAAATAATTTTGTGATTGGTTGATAATTAGGGTTTAAAATAGGGATGCATGCATGGGAATAAAAGGGATAATTAGATAACAATAAAATTGTGGATAATCTGAACTTTATCAAAATTTATTTTAGGGTATTTATCTACAAGATAATTGTTCTTAAATATCCTCAATTATCCAAAAAGAGAAGAAAAATCATAGGTTGATGATGAAAATGCGTCTTCGTCCAAGGACATTCCAAAAAACCCTAGAAGAGGAGTCCAAATGGCACCCAAACGCAAAGGTGCATTCAAAGCCATAGGGCAAATTCGGCACTCTAGAAGGGCCGAATTTCCCTAATGTGGGCTTTGGCCCAATGGCCTATGGGTGACAATTATGCATACCCTTTTCAATCTTTTCGCAAAAGGATGCATCCGGATTCAAACCCTAATCGTCCGTCCCTATTTTTTCGAGTCTTCTGGCCTCTATAAATAGAGACTAAACCTTATAATTTAGAACCTTTTTTTTTTTTTACGCTCTGAGAGAGATACGTTTTTTACTCTCAAACCACCTATATTTTCTTATCCCCTCTCTGAGGGTTGCTACTTAAATCAGGGTTTTTAGGTTTCAAAGAAAATTGAACAAATATTTTTGAACCCTAAAACATCCTCTCAAGAACAAAGTGTGCTCATGCAAGAGGTTGTTTCCTTCACCCTTTTTCTTGTGATGTGATGATGCATGTTATATCTCTTTCTTTGTCAAATATCCATAACATTAATTGTAAATTATTGTTTTGTTAAAGCATGATTGTTTTTTTTTTTTTTTTAATGTGATTGTTATAATCTTTTTCTTGAATGTCAATAAATTTGCATGTGAACAATTACTTTTAAAACAAAACAGATCTGCATCTTTATAAGATGTAAATCTGAAAATTTCTCAATATAAAAACAGATATGTATCTTTATAAGATGTAGATCTAAATTTTCTCAATACAAAAACAGATCTACATCTTGATAAGATGTAGATCTGAATTTTTCTCAATATAAAATAGATCTACATCTTCCTTAGATGTAGATCTGAGTTTTCTCAAACAAAAAGAGATCTGCATCTTTATGAGATGCAGATCTAAACTTTTCTCAAATTTGATTTTCTTAATACATGCAAATTGTTGAAATAAAGAAAGAGATTATGTATTACTGTGTTTATGTTTATTTTAATTCATGATTGCATAAATTTAGATTATGAGTAGAATTTTCTTCTTAGAAAATCTTTTTTTTTTTTTTTTTGTAAAACATATATCAAAATAGATTTGAATTTTTGTCATCAAAAAATCATTCTTTTAACTATAACAAAACAAATCTAAATTTTTATCATCAAAAACCCCCTTTATATATATATATATATATCCCACAAAACAAATCTATATTTTGACAAAGTAAAATCAATTCTTCTTAACAGTAAAAACATATCTGATTTTTTTAAACAAAAGAAGAGATTTTATTCATAAATAAATTTGTGTGATTTAATTTTTCATTCACATGTTCAACATATCATTCATGACATGCATAAGAAAGTACATTGGTCACAAGAATCTAGAAGACCATACTTTGTCTGGGCGGAATGGGTGCTTAACACCTTCGCATTCCGTAACCTAGCCTCTGGATTTAGGTTTTTGGTTTAGTAAATCAGCATTTTCTTCATTTGTTATGGGTAGAATGTAACTAGGACAACAATCCATGTAAATATTTGGTAGATTGTAACTAGGACCTGAAGCTATGTAACTTTTTTATTTTCTTTCAGATATGTAATTTTATTCAATCAATGAATGGAATTATTCAGTCATGTATTTTGTAATTAGTATTTTTTTTTCTTACTTTTTTGTATAAATAAAAATAAGTGGCGACTTCATACCACTTACCCAAAAAGAGAGGTGCCCTAAAAAGGTACCCGAATCTCTTTTTTGAGGGACATTCTTCTTTTGTTGAGGTCTCTCACAGTGGCAAATCTGCTGGGGATGTCAAGGGCTAAGCTTCGTATTAGACTTAAATGACCAAATATGTACCTTTGTTTTGCATGGTCTTGCATGATATAGTTTTTGTTGTTTGTTTATTTATGTTTGATGGGATGTTGCATGATATTGTGGTGTATGATATTTTGTTGTTTGTTTTGGTTGTTAAAATCTTTCCTTAACTGTCATAGTGTGTATCCAAACAACAATGTATGCAACCCTTTCAACAATTTGTGGTAGTAGTAACCAGGGATCACCGACCTTCATTAGATTCGAGTACCCAGTGGCGAACTCACCAACTCATAGCCCAAAGTCACTGGATCATTTCCTGTTGACTGTAAAGGACAAACTATGCCGTTTAGACCAACGCAATGTTCATTACATTACAAGTTGGGAGGTGTAACGTCCTAGCTATGGGAAACAATAAAACAACAAACCTACCCTACAACATAATGACTTAGAACCTACCCTTAGGTCGGTCCCAGTCAAAATTGTATTGTATGTTATGTGTGTTTGTTTTGATTGACTGATGGATGTGGATGGGGTCTTAGCTTTGATTAACCCAACAAAGCCTGTCATTAGGGGAGAATCTGGTCAAGATCTGAAGGAAGGCTACAAAGAGAACCAAAGCCTGAAACTCAAGCTAGTAGCTCCAGTTCCAAGCCCATCACTCCTATCACAATACTGAAGCCTTCAAGCATAGAAGAGACTCCATTGCTACAACATCACAACCCCATCTTCGACCTCCAAGACAGTTTAAGTCACAAGAAGTCTGAAACTCCTAGTAACATGGCAAAAGAGGGAGAACACCTAAACACAGAGGAACCCATGAACACCCAAGAGCTACTTAACACTATGGTAGCTAGTCAGATTTAGTTGAGGGAAGACATGAACTGTATGATGCGACAGTTTCAAAATTCAAAGAGTAATCAAGAGGGGGACAAGACTGATCATGATCCACCAACCTTAGAGAATGAGAAGAAGATCAACTAGACAATGAATAAAATGGAGGACATGATTTTTAATTTTCTATAAATTTTACAAGTATAGGGGTATAAGGAAAAGATGTAAACCAACAGGGATTTGTCAAAATTCAAATCAAATAAAAAGATATTAAGTTAGGTTGTAACCTAAGGCTACAACCAATTTTGTAGCAAAACTTTGTACAATCAACTTGATATAACTTTAAGCAATGCTACATCACCCAATAACTTATTATAGAATTCATATTTTGAAAATCTCATTGTTGAATTACATGTTCTATATGTTCTTGACAACCACACCAATTTTCATGTCAATTAGATATTATTGACCATTCGATTTATAAAATCAACTTTTATGCATTATTTTAAACTACAAAAACTTGAATTTAAACAATTAATTGATGACATGGTTGTTAATCTTTGATTAGCTTGAAATTTTGCAAGAATGGAGAATATACGAAGATAATGTAATCTAATGGTGGATTTGTCAAAATTTACATCAAATTAAAAAATATTGAGTGGTGTAATATTGCTAAAAGTTACACCAAGTGTAACATGAACCCAACTATATATATATAGTGTATGTAGAATAGTACGAGTTACATGCTTTTTTTTTTGTTTAACCAAAGCTCACAATAAGTCTAATCAAGATTGATGACAAATAGTAACCTACAGTTAATTACTTTGAGCATAATTGAAATGCTAATCCGCAATATCACTTTTCAAGATTAGTTTCTTAGTGAATATATACTGACCATTTTTCCAAATGAAGACGAAGTTTCTCTCTCCTTCTCCTTGCAAAACAAAGGGATTAACAAGAATTAAATATAAATAGAAGAATACACTAACACCACCGACCAACAAATAAGTAATTTTTTTTTTTTTTTTTTACACTTTAAATGCATCTAATTTGTCTTTCAAATATATGTACCACTAGTCACAAACCCATATGATGCACGGGATAGTTAAATAAAAGTTAAAAGTATTTATTTTGCTTAAAGGTCTATGACTTGGCTTAAAAAAATGTATAACTTGAAAATGAATAAAAATAAGTAATTTTTTGTTCAATATAATACTTTAGAAAAATTCTTTTTCTTTGATATCATTGGTTCCACATAACACCTTCTGTTGCGGGATATTCTATGGTGATAACTTCAAACAATACTCAACTGCAAGTAAAATTTACTATCCACCACCAATCTAATCTATGTTATCTTAATAGTAAATCTACAAATTGCATTCTTATATCCTCCATAATTTAGAAGGTAACTGAAGTAATGATTGTATGTAATATATAAATTTTATACGTGTATAGTACAAAATCATTAAAATAATTAAATAAAATCTAATGTTCTGGAAATTTTTTTAAATAGAATTTTAAATTTCATAAAACTTAGTTAATAGAGTTTCTATTTTACCTGAAAGTGAAATATCACAATTAATGAGAATTTAACCATTTTTTGCAACAAGAAGATAACCATAAGCCTAATTTTTATTTTATAGCATAGGATATTACATTTAGATCCATACCATGTGTAATACGTTAGTCCATTATAATAGTTCCAAAAAAGTATCCTAATAACTATCTGTATGAGTTTTCTTTTTAATGATGTCATAAAGGATGGAGTTTAATGGAAGTCATTTAAGATCTAATGTATAATTTCTTTTTTTTTTAAATGTAATTTTAAAAGTATTTTAATTATATATATATATATATATATATATATATTTAATCATAAAACAGACTATCTAAACTCTAAAGGAAAGAATTCGAAATGATCACCTCATTAATACCATATCATGATGGTTGCAAATAGCAATATTATTATTCATGATTAATAGATGAACAATGAAACTATGTATTAACAATTTAATAATTCAAATACCAAGTTTAAACTACAACAACACATATACAGAAGACTCCAAATAGTGGAACATACTTTTTTTGCGATTTTCATTATTCAATTGAAACCAAAGTTTCAAAGATAATTCCAATTCAATTAAACCCGATACATACATACACATGAACATAAAGAATTCCAAAAAATAAAAAAAAAAAGAACTCCAAAAGACTTTGCCTAATATAGTCACTATCTTTTTTCCCAAATTATGTGTTTTTTTAGTTCTTTTTCCTTTTATGTTTCATCAAACTTTTTCTAATTGACATCTCTCATGTTTTAACATTAAACCTGATAAAAAAAAATCTTTACATACCTTTTGTTTTGAAGGTGCTCCAAGAACCAAAATCAATGCAGGAGACTGTACAGCAAAGTGGTGTTGGAAGAATAATCCCAAAAAAAAATGTTTAAAATATAATATAAGAATGAAAAGCGGAGTTGAAATTGTAACAAATAATCCCTAAAATAACTATTTATAATATAATATAGGGTTATGAATTCCTAATCAAATTTGGTTAGGGTTATGGATTCCTAATCAATTTCGGTTAGGGTTATGGATTCCTAATCAAATTTGGTTATTTAATTTTTTTAAAAAAGGATGAATATGTTGGTAGAGTCCATTTGATATAAAATTTAAATCCTATTGAAATTAAAAATGATATGTATTTGTTGAGTCTCATTTGATGTAATTATAGAGTTTAAATCCAATAGAAATTATAATTTCTAATCAACGTTAAGATAAAAAAAAAAATGAAAAAAAGAATAGAAAGAAAACACGATTGATAGATATAAGGAAATATGATAGAATTTTTTTTTTTTTATTTAAATTGTCATCAACTTAGAAATTATCAAATTAATGAATATGTATTCCCTTTTTTGGGATAGATTTATATTAATAGAGTTATTATATAGTTTGTTAGGATTATCTAAAAATTCCTTGATTAGGTGATAATTTAGGATTCCTTTAATTATAGTAGTTGTATGGTACCAAACAACTAATTTTTTTTTTTTAAATTAATAAATTTTCTACAATTTGGTGATATAAAATCAAAATAATTAAATCAAATTAAAAAATATAAATAAAAAGTGCTAATGTGGAAAATTGTGGAAAGGTCAACCAAAAGTCAAAAACTTTTGTTTTGTGTGTATATATATATATATAGTTGTTTGCCATATAGTTTGGTTGTGTATACTATAGTTGTTTGCCATATATATATATATATATATATATATTTTGGATAAATAGTTTAAAAATGCCAAAATAACAAGGGTTATAAGATTAAAAGGAAGATACATTATGAAGTAACAACAATTTCTCTATCAGTAGTGTCATTCCTTAGAGTTAAAAACAGTTTCATGGGATAGCAAGAATGAACAAGACAGATCTATATTGTTTGGGTTTTAAAGCAAGTCCACTTATCTACAATTTTGGCTTTTAAATAACGGGCTAAATTTCATTAACTATCCCTAAGGTTTGGACAAATACCAAGTAGGTTTGGACAAATACCTTATGCACAATTTGGTCCCTAGACAATGTCAAGGTCATTAACTGTTCTTGACTCTCTCTCTTTTGTCACCTCTCTTGCTTCTCTCTCATTTTATCTCAAACATAAAAACAAAACCCACCACAACCCACAGATGTACTAGCTGAGACCACAACCACCACCTCACCACCATTGCTACAAAGCCCACCACTACAAACCAAAACCATAAATCAAAACTCAAACCACTGCAAACCTGCACTCACAACCACCCAAATAAAACCAATCCAAACACCCACAGTGAAACCAAACCACACTAAACCAATTCCAGCCACCCAAACCACCCAACCATGTAGATCTAAAAGGACACCCAACAAAAACAATATCCTAGTAGAATAGAGATCAGCTTTGAATTCATACCCACAAAAAAATTGTTCACATAAACAGGAAATAAACAACACCCAAAAAACACACACACCATTCATAAACCCACACTTAGAAACACCAAAAATTTAATCAAAACGCAACTCTTCTCAAATATAAAACAATCATCAATGAGACCCCCAAATAGAAAACCTCCACCACCATTTCAAAATGAAAAAAAGAAAGCCAACCCATAGAGAAATACCAAATCAAACCTAGCAAACCCGACAAATACTATACCCAAGTTGATCCTCATCCACAGAGTAGAGGAACCCAGATTTAATAGAGATCGTGGTAGCTGTGGGTTATGCCAACTCGTGATTGTGGGTCACGCCGACTAAGTTTAGGTGGTCATGGTGGTTTGAGAGAGACACAAGATAAGAGAAAAGAGAGAATTTGTTAATTTCAATTTTGGGTCTAAGAATGTGCCAAATCAATTATTTTGGCACCAAGAATATGACAACAAGAAGAACATCTATGGGTATTTGTGGGTTGTGGTGGGTATTTTTTAGTTTGAGATCCATGAGAGAGGAACTACAGATAAGAGAGGAGAGGAAAAAAGAGTTAGAAAGTGTGAGTAACGTCTTTGACATAGTTTAAGGACTAAATTGTGCACATGGATTAAGTTGGTTTGTTTTAAAAAGTTTTGGACCTACTTAGTATTTTCCCAAACCTTATGGGTAGTTAATGAAATTTATCCTAAATAATTCTATTTAGGCACTATTAATTGAAGTGATATATTTATTTACACTTATATTTGTGCATTTTGCAATCTTTTACTATTTCTCAAGTCAATCAATGATATTAGTTCTTTTTTTAGTCTAACATATGTTCATTGAGTAGATTTCATTGTTAGGGACATATTTTATGTAATTGGCTAGTCCTTTGACAAAATGCACTTTACTTGTAATTAGGTAGATCTAGGATATGTTTAGTATTTCAAGAAACATGTTGTTCAAGCCAGGTATTAAAGCCACAATTATATTTGTGCATTTTGCAATCTTTTACTATTTCTTTAGTCAATCAATTATATTAGTTCTTTTTTTTTAACATATGTTCATTGAGTAAATGTCATTGTTAGAGACATATTTTATGTAATTGGCTATGTAAGGATGAATTTAATCAACCATCTTGTTGGCTTTATTCCGTGCCAAATTTGCTTGTAATTTAGCAATTAGTAACCCTGTATTTAGGTGGGTATCATGAAAGGGTAGTCAGTGAGAGAGTCTGAAAAAATGCTCAAGATAGTGCAAGGATGCAGAGACTCGCAGGTGACTCACGACTAGCAAGCCACCAACTGCAGCACACTAGCGAAGTGTGCGAGATGATGAACAGTCACGCTAGCTAGAGCACTACAGGACAAAAAGTCCAGCCTAGCCATTTCGTTATCTCGCGGCTTGAACTCGCTACTCAGTCAAGTCGCGAGGCCAAGCTGCCAACCAACTCTGTTTTGAAAAAACCTGGCTCTTCGCATTCCATTCTCACCCTAGTATAAATACCCCTTATACCCATAAAATGTAGAGAGCTTCCAGAGAGAATTTTGAGAGAGAAACTCTAGAGAAAAACAAGATTGATTCATTTACAATCTTCACATAGAGACTCTTCAAATTTCTCTACTTTAACTCTCTCCAAGTTTTACATCCTTGAGAGGCTCTTACCCAAATCCTTTTCTCACCATACCCATATATGTGAAAAGGCTTTTTGGTGCTTTGGAAAACAGTTAGGAATGGACCAATGATTATTGGTTGATACTATGGGTTATAGCGAAATCCAGTAAGCTAAAGAAGAAATAGGTTCGGCGTAACCTCATTGGAGCAAGAAGCTTGGAGGGCTTAGGTACACTGGGTAGATTAGGCTTAGAGGGTCTTCTACTGTTCATGTATCCCAACTACATTTTTTAGTGGATTATTTATAGCTTGGAGGCAGCAGAGAGGTTTTACGCCAAGGGCTTCGGTTTCCTCTTTGATAACACATCGTTGTGTTGTCCTTGTGTTTGCATCTCTCTTCCCTTAATCTTTGCCATCTAATTTCTGCTGTGGATGTGATTTTGTTTGGTTTATATTGTTTATCAACTCTATTATAAGCTTATATTCATTTTCCGCACATTCATTGTTTGATATTAAGCTTGAATTGGTAATTTGTAAATTAGGGGTTTAAACGTTCATAGTTTTTTCAACGCTATTTGAACATTCAATTGGTATCTGAGCGAGTCCACTCTTTGTGGTTTAAACACCTTAGTGCGATCCTTGACCACGTACTGAGATGGACCGGTCTCAATCTTTAAATATTCTACCATTTTTTAATGGTAACAACTATGCTTTTTGGAAAGTCCGAATAAGGGCATTTTTGTGTTCTATTGATGATAATGTTTGGGATGCTGTAGAAGTAGGTTGGACTAGGCCGGAGGCCGCTAAATCCATTTGGGATAAGGCAACTCTTGCGGCAGCTAATGCTAACAGTAAAGCCTTGAATACCATTTTCTATGGTGTTTCTCTAGAAGAGTTTCACTGGATTTCACACATCACTGTTACCAATGAGGCATGGGAAATACTAGAGACCACTTATGAAGGAATGAAGAAAGTAAAGGACACCAAGCTGTAGATGCTGACAAATCAGTTTAAGGAGCTCAAAATGAGTGAGGTTGAGTCCTTTGATTCTTTCTATAGCAAGTTGAACGAAGTGGTCATTGGCAAGTTCAATTTGGGGGAGAAAACAGAGGACTCTTAAGTTGTGAGAAAAATCCTTTGTTCGTTGTCGGAGCGCTTCTGTGCCAAGGTGACAGCGATTGAAGAGAGTAAAGACCTTGATGATATCAAAGTCCAAGTACTAATAGGCTCACTTCAGACCTATAAATTGTCACTGCCCACACAAAGGAATAGCAAATCTCTTGCTCTTAAGAGAATTAATGAAAGGGTCGAAGCTCACAACTTATCGGATGAGGATGTTGTCGATAAAGATGTGGCATATTTGGCGAAGAATTTCCAAAAATTCTTGAAATTCAAGAACAATGGACAATTTGGTGATAAAGGAAAATTCCAAAGTTCTGGGAAGAAGAGAAGGGAATTCAAGAAGAAAGATGGAAAGGAATACCAATCTTCACAATGAATCACTTGCTTCGAGTGCAACGGGCATGGACACTTCAAAAAGGAATGTCCTAACTATTTGAAATTGAAGGGCAAGGTGTATGCCACAACTCTTAGTGACTCAGATTCATCCAATTCTGATTTTGAGGAAAGCTATGACGGAGAAGGAAATTACTCCACTTTTATGACTATTGCTCATGTTGAGTCTTCGAAGGACTTGAATTTTCTTGTACAAGAGCTTGGGGAGCATAGTGATGAAGAATCAATGGGAGTTGTTGAAGAATCATATGCTAAAGAAGATGAAAGCAGGTCTTCAAGAGAACTACAACTCACTCCTTGAAAAGTCAGGAGAGTACACAAGGGTGGCCAAGGAGGCTGTGAAGAAGATGAAGAAAGTAAAGGAGGACTATCGAAGTCTCCTAGTGCGACATAAGGAGGCCAAGTGTGAGATAGAAAGGCTAAATGGAGAGCTATCAGAGGCTTACACAAAAGTGAGATTTCTTGAGTAAGAGGTAGTGCAAGCAAATGCCAAGATAGAGAGGGTCTCCACTGAGAACATTCCTCAGACAAGACTGGGTTGGGATATACCGTAAGGAGTAGCTCATCAGCCAATCTCACCAAAGAAGTGAAGTTTGTGAAGGCCAAAGAGCCAGTTATAGAAGAGTCTATTCTGGAGAAAGTTAAGGTTGAAATGAAGAGGAATGTGGCTGATCAACGAGTGTTAAATAAGTTTTGTAATCAATTAGAAGATAGATGTGTCGCTAGAGGAAGATCACTTCCAAGATCACAACAGGGTCCTAGAACAAATCATTTCTGTCACCATTGTGGATTGCAAGTACATACCAAACCGAATTGCCATAAGCTTAGAGCATTGAAGAATGCAACTGATCAAAGGTCAAGAAGACCAAGAAATGACAAGAGGACTTGGATTGTTGAGCCATCAAGAGGTCGAAATGGTGATCCCGGTGTGATGGACATGATGAAGATGATTGGTGCATTCACCACTTACTTGGAGAGCTTCACTAGAAGGTTTGAAAGTCCTAACTCTCGTACCCAATCCTATAGGGATATCACCCCAAACGCACGTGATGTGTGGGTGAAGAGGGGTACTCATGCATAAGTATTACAACATGTTCATGCATCAATACTTCCTATGTTTTGTGAATATGCTTGGTTGTGTGCTTTTTGCTTGTTTGAGTTACAAATTATTTGGTTGTTTTATTTGTTTCTTTTTAAATGTTTTCACATTGTTGTTCTTGATCAATCTTTTCATACTTTTTTTTCAAAAATCCAAAAACACATAAAAAGTATAAAATCCAAAAAATTTGATCGACTTTGTTGAGTTTTTGTCTCAAAACATGTTTTGCCTTGTACTATTGTACTAATGGGTTTGTGCATCTACAAGCCTAGCTTGTTCCCTATGCACTCATATCATTGTGGAAGAAATCTTGAAATCTATGTGACTATTGTAAATAGATCTTCAACCTTGTCATGAATGATTAGTGAATGATTTTGTTGATCTTGAGACATGCATAGACTTGTGCCTATATATCTTCTCACTTTTTCTTTTGTTGTTTTTTCTTAAAGAGCTCACCAAATATAAATCTCTAAATGAAAATAGATATTGAGCTACAAAAGCTTGTCACACATACTAATATTTGACTAGGAAAAAGGGAAAGCAACCTAAAGTAAATTGTATGATGCCCAAAAAGCCAAAGGCTAACTCATCTAATTGAAATATCAAAAATTTTAGGCATCGATCTCACAATGAGATGTGTTGATTCAAAAAGATCAAATAATATGTTGAACATGGAGCCAAATGAAAAGCTTCAAAAATATTGTATTCAAGTTTATATGGGAGGTCATATATGCATATTTCTATAACTGAGATGAGTTACATTATCTAGTGCTAATTGTGTATGCCTTGATTAAATTGATCATTGAAACTTCGCATTAGACTAAGGACTATCTCATTTTTGATATTCACACACAACACACAAGTTTATGTTCAATGAATGCCATATTCGTTTATGTAATTGTACTTGATTAAATGTGTTTTCACATGCTTAATCTTTGTTAATCAAACAGAAAAATATTTTTTAGTGTTTTAGTTTGTTTTTGGAAAGTATTTTGTTTTTACAAAAGTTGTCAAAATTTTAAAAATAGTGTTACCCTGTTCTGGCGATTCAATCGCAGGTTAGTCCAGTCGCATGCCCTAGTCGCGAACTTTACTCAGAAGGTTTTTGTGACTCACTGGTAGGTAAATGCCCTAGTCACAAAAAATACTTAGAATATTTTTCAAAATTTGAGTTTTTATGTTTCTCGCAGCTTAGTGTGGTAACTTGTTTGCGAGTGGAAGGTCCAATCGCGAGGGGTACACAAAGATTTTCCCAGCTCACCTGGCAACTCTCTCGCAAGTAGACCTTCCAGTCACAAAAAACACTTAGAAAATTTTTCAAGAATCCTATTTTCAAAGTGTTTCACAGCTTACCCTGGTGACTGATTGGCGACTTGTTCTAGTCGCGAAAATCGCGTGTTTTGCGCTTTAAAGACTGTTTTTCAAAACTTTTCAGTTTTCCCTCTAATTTGTGTGACTATTCATTGTCTTCCCCATTTCAACCCTCTCTCAAACACACCGTACACTCAACCCAACACTCCATTTTTTCTTCAAGATTTTAAGAAAAAGGTATGGGTTTCTTACTCTCACTTGATTGTTCATGATTATGGCTTTATTTTCTTTAATCTGTGGTGGTCATGATTTTTGATATATGCAATTTTAGATATGAGTTTGGTTCATGTATGTGAGTTTGGGTGTTTAGGTTTGTTTGATCTTGTTTCTAAGATAAAAAATATGTTTGTTATCATTATTTTTTAGTTTCTCTGTTAGTATGTGTGCATTGTTTAGTGGTGTTTGGTAAATCTCATACCCATGTTGATGTGTCTTATTGTCACATTCTATTTGGTTGGGTCTTTTGTGATTTAATCTGCTGGTGTGTATACTTTGGTTCAAAATGGTTGAGGTATGTTCAGCCAAAATGACCAAATACCATCTTTTTTGGAAATTTTTAGCAAAAAAACACAGTTTCAGAAATAAATGGCAAACTACCACTTTTTCTAGAACTCGAGTTTTAGAAACTCAAGTTCCTTATCAGTTCTGCCACCGTGACACTACTGAGTTGGAATTTGTGCGATTAAAAAAAAATTATGTGGTACTCGAGCTTGGTAAACTCGAGTACCACGAAACACAATACTCAAGTATACCAGGCTCGAGTACCTTTTATAAATAAAATGCAAAAAAAAATTATTTCTACAGTACTTGAGTTTACTAAACTTGAGTATTGTGTAATTTTTTTTTTTTTTTTGGTGGATAATCAAAAAATAAACATAAAGATAAAAATGAGTAGCTTTTTTATGTTTTTATTTATTTAAATAGAAGTATTATAAAATATAGTGATTTTAATTTTGAAATATGAATTTAATTTCTACATTAATTAAAATTGTTCATTGTTTTCACATAAAAATTGTTTATTGTTTTATGTATAAACTATTTCTATGACTTTGCATAAAATTATTTTATGTTCAACATTATTTAAGAAATTTTTCACTCTCTTTTTTGCATAAATTATTTTCTGTTTACTATTTAAAAAATTATTCATTGTTTTCTCATAAAACACCTAGTGAAATCGTGTTTTCTAAATTTAAACGCTAAATCTGAATGCTTTTTTATGTTTGAATTTCACAATAATCGAATATATTTTTCTACATTGATAAAATCTGTTTCTACATTAATAAAATTTTCTCTTTGCACATCATATTTACTGTATATTCAAATCTGCTTACTACATTCATAAAATTTGTTTTTTGTATTATTTAAAACTATTTACTGTTTTCTCATAAAAATTGTTCACTATTTTCTGCATAAACTATTTCTACGATTTTGCATAAAATTATTTTCTGTTCAGCATTATTTAAGAAATTGTTCACTCTCTTTTTTGCATAAATTATTTTCTGTTCACTATTTAAAAAATTGTTCACTGTTTTCTCATAAAACACCTAGTGAAATCGTGTTTTCTAAATTTAAACGCCAAATCTAAATGCTTTTTCATGTTCGAACTTCACAATAGTCGAATATATTCTTCTGTATTGATAAAATCTGTTTCTACATTAATAAAATTTTCTCTCTGCACATCATATTTACTGTATATTCAAATCTACTTACTACACTCATAAAATCTATTTTTTGCATTAATTAAAACTGTTCATTGTTTTCTCATAAAACTTATTCACTGTTTTCTGCATAAACTATTTCTAGCATTCTGCATAAAATTATTTTATGTTCAGCATTATTTAAAAAATTGTTCACTCTCTTTTATGTGTATATTATTTTCTATTCACTATTTCAAAAATTGTTCACTGTTTTCTCATAAAATACCTAGTGAAATCGTGTTTTCAAAATTTAAAAGCTAAATTTGAATGCTTTTTTATGTTTAAATTTCATAATAATCGAATTTGTTTTTCTGCATTGATAAAATATGTTTCTACGTTAATAAAATTTGCTCTCTACACATCATGTTTACTGTATATTCGAAGTTGCTTATCGCATTCATAAAATCTATTTTTTGTATTAATTAAAACTATTTACTGTTTTCTCATAAAAATTGTTCACTGTTTTCTGCATTAACTGGTTTTAGCATTGGCGTAGTTATTGCACTTAAATGGTTTTTGTGTGTTTTTTTTTTTTTTTTTTTTTTTTTTTTTTTAAATATGTAACCATATGAATAATGGACAAACTCCATGAAAGAAAAATGAATGATTCGTAATCACCTAATGGTAAATGCCTCGAAAAATTCGAATTTGTAAAAAAGTTCGAATTAGTTGAATGTAGAACTGTTTACTAAGTAAAACTATTTTCTGCATTAAGTAAACTGTTCACTGTTTTCTCATAAAAATTTTTCAATGTTTTTTGCATAAACTATTTCTAGCATTCTGTATAAAATTATTTTCTGTTCATCATTATTTAAAAAATTGTTCACTCTCTTTTCTTTGTAAATTATTCTCTGCTCACTGTTTAAAAAATTTTTCGTTATTTTCTCATAAAACACCTAGTGAAATAATGTCTTCTAAATTTAAAAGCGAAATCTGACCATGGTGGTTCTGCTACGGTGGGTTGACTATGGTGGTTCTGCTACGGTGAACTCTATTACGGTGGTATCTGTATTTAGTTTTGTAGGTTTGTCGACCATGATGTGCCCGATGCTTCCAAGACTCTCGTACGTGTATATTGGCATATTAAGGAAATCTCTCTTCTTTCCAACCTATTTCCCTCCATAGTGGTCTGTGTATGTCTGTAGTTGTTGATTTGCTAGAACTTGTGGTAATCCATTTGTTGAAGTAGATCCAAACTTATTTCGCATTGTACAATTTGATGTTGAGGCATTGCAACTCATAACTTAGTCAATCTACGAAGTTAGTAGGGTAGAAATAAGATCATTATTGTGGTGCATTTATAACCTCAATTCATGTTCCAAGCATTATAATTTCAGTTATTAGGGATTGTTATGTCAATACAGGCTAGAAAAACACTACATGAACAGGATTTTAAATGTTCCCAATGTCACAGTGAGATTTGAAGATGTCGGTAGTAGTTGCAGTGTTCTTGAACAAATTATCATATTTGATTAACACAGTGCTATGTCCCTAGCACCAGGATACGATTATTCATATATTTAAGTATTCATGTGAATGTGGATGATATGACTGGACAATGTGTGAAATTGTGCCGAGTTGTTGAGTAGCACGTGTGAAACAGTGGCATCTGTTGGCGCATGTGGTTTGTATGACTATAGTTTGTGCTATAGCAGCGGGCTGGTGACGTGTCTTCAAAAAACTACTCATGCCACAGTTGGTGCTACATCATGTTTACTATATATTCAAATCTGCTTACTGCATTCATAAAATTTGTTTTCTGCATTAATTCAAACTATTTTCTGCATGTGGTTCGTATAACTACAGTTGGCATCTGCGTAAATTATTTTCTATTCACTATTTAAAAAATTGTTCGCTGTTTTCTCATAAAACACCTAGTGAAATCGTGTTTTCTAAATTTAAAAGCCAAATCTGAATGCTTTTTTATGTTTAAATTTCACAATAATCGAATTGGTTTTTCTGCATTAATAAAATTTCCTCTTTGTACATCATGTTTACTGTATATTCAAATCTGTTTATTACATTCATAAAATCTATTTTTTGCATTAATTAAAATTGTTCATTATTTTCTCATAAAAAATTTTCACTATTTTTTGCGTAAATTATTTTTAGCATTCTGCATAAAAGTATTTTCTCTTCAGCATTATTTGAAAAAAATTTCACTGTTTTTTTCTACATAAATTATTCACTATTCATTAGGTGTGTTATGATCTGGATGCTCTAATACCAATGACTACCTAGAAAAAGCACAACAGTAATATGGAAGCATAAACAATGATAAAATAGATAATAAAAAAGTAAGTAGCAAAATAGATATATTCAAACTAAGGTTAAAATGGAGTATGGAATATGAAAATAGAAACTAGTAAAATCTTATTTGAATAAAAACCTCAGTCTTTGATAAACTTGAAAACAAACTGCTGTCTTTAATACAAGCTTGAAAATAAAACTGCCTGAACAGAAAGGTAACAAGATTACAAGAGGGGAAAGAGTACAAAAGTCTTTCTAAGGGAGAGGGAAGGCTATTGCAAAACGCTTTCTAAAACTTGGAACTTAAAAGCTTAGAATCTTAGAAACTTAGAAACTTGTCTTTTGTCTTCGTAATCCGTCTCTTTTATAGGTGAAATGAACCATGGTATAGTAACCTGAGTAGGTAAATTTAACTTAAGTTAATCTGTCGGTGGTATGGAAATTAGTACTGATGAGTAAGAGTCTGTTTGCGTCTGTCTAGGAGTCTTTCAAATCTTGAGAATCTATCAGATCTCTTTTACGCATGCTAGTAAACAACGATAACTTTTGAACATCTGTCTATACTGTCTTGATTTGTCTGGATAGTTTTATTTAATGCAAAAAATAGATTTTATGAATGCAGTAAATAGATTCGAATATATAGTAAACATAATGTCTAGAAAGAAAATTTTATTAATTTAGAAAAACCAATTCGATTATTGTGAAATTTAAATATGAAAAAGCATTCAAATTTGACTTTTAAATTTAGAAAACACGATTTCACTAGGTGTTTTATGAGAAAACAGCGAACAATTTTTTAAATAGTGAACAGAAAATAATTTACGCAGACGCCAACTGTAGTCATACGAACCACATGCAAAAAACAGTTTGAATTAATATAGAAAACATATTTTATGAACAGCTTAACACGATTTCACACGTGTTGCTCAACAACTCGGCAATACTCTGATATTTAAGAGCATAAATATCAGAGTATTGCAAGCGCAGAATGCATTAAAAAAATTTTGTTGTCCTAGCAATGGCTGACCTTGCTCTATATGGTGCTATGATATTGGAATTGGACTTAATCAAAAGTCCCCCTGCAGGAGTAGGAGGGCTGAGTGCAGTTGTAGTGGCATTGGGTTTGAATAGATCATCTTGCCAAAGTCCACCAGGAGGGCATAGTGCAGCTTGATAGGTCACTATTACAAGCAGTGCAGCAACCACGAGTAACGCATTGCGCTTTTCGTCTGTTATTCTCTTTATCACTTGATTACCAAATAATAGTTTTACTCTCTCATAAGTTATGGGTAGCCTTAGGTAATCTGCATAAGAAGAAGTAACCGTAGGAAGAGGTGAAGCTGTTAAAGCTCCAGCACACTCTAGTTTAGCCCTAATCTTGCTGTTGTCTTCATCTCGAGGTTGTTCTTGCGAGATGTCCAATGCTATTTTACCCTTTAAATTCTTCTCGTTTAAGTTCACAAATCTCCCACCCAAATCTAATAAGTGACTTACAGCCTGCATGCATGATGTAGTGATACAATACTATCACTAATCTCATTATCTGTGTAAAATATTACTCAAGAGTCTCAACCGCCATCCATTTTTTTTGTGTTCAAGGACATAGACGTATGAACCATAGAATAGATCCTGTTTAAGTATGGTCATCCATCTTCCTTTTCTTATTCCAAATTCATAAGATCTCTCTCTTAAATCATGTTTCATTACTTTAATTTACAAAGCCAATGAATCTTTAAAAGTTAAGATAACTTTTTTATATGTTCCCAGAGAGGGAATTATACATAGACCAAGGGAGCTAGGTAGGGAGGCCATGACCCTCTAATTAAAAAAAATATAAATAAATACAATATTTAGATTTAAAAGATTTAAAGCCTGTTTGGTAATGTTGTTCTAGTAATGTTTTTTGTATTTTTTGGAAATACATGTGGGTGAAAAAGTGTGTGAAAATACATGTAATGTTGTTTAAAAACTAAAAACATGTGTTTAAACACATATACCAAACAGACCCTTGAAATTTAAAAAAAAAAAAAATTCACAACACATATGTGTTTCTTTAGTATGTAAATAATTGAGGAAAGGAGAGAGCTTGCCTCAGTTTGCTTTTTGGTTACTGCCACATGCAACACATTGTTGCCTTTCTCATCCTGCCGGTTTAGTATCTCCCTGGCATTTTCAGACTTATTTTTTCAAAGCCATCTTACCAAGCATTTAAAAGCATCCAAGTTGTTGTTTTCCAAGGCAATATGCAAAGCGGTTTGGTTTTGAATCGTCACATCTTCAATAGAATTGGGATAGTCTGATAGAAATTTGTCCAATAGATCAAGTTGCTGCTCTGTTGCTGCTACTATAGCAACATCATGCAAAGGAGTTCTACCCGCCTTTCCTTTTACACGGACAAGGTCTCCATCTACCTATAGAAGCCGACACACCATCTGGGTATTCCCTTTTTACAGAGCAAGGTGAATGGGGCTATACCCCTTTGGATTTGGCTTCCTGGCAGAAAAATAGATTCGATCATTGTGAAATTCAAGCATAAAAAATCATTTAGATTTGGTGTTTAAATTTAGAAAACATGATTTCACTAGGTGTTTTATGAGAAAACAGTGAACAATTTTTTAAACAATGAACAAAGAATAATTTTCGTAGAAAAGAGAGTGAACAATTTTTTAAATAATGCTAAACAGAAAATAATTTTATGCAGAATGCTAGAAATAGTTTATGCAAAAAACATTGAACAATTTTTATGAGAAAACAGTGAACAGTTTTACTTAATGCAGAAAATAGTTTTACTTAGTGAACAGTTCTACATTCGACTAATTCGAACTTTTTTACAAATTCGAATTTTTCAAGGCATTTACCATTAGGTGATTTATACAAATCATTCATTTTTCTTTCATGGAGTTTGTCCATTATTCATATGGTTACATATTTTAAAAAAAAAAAAAAACCGTTTAAGTGCAATAACTACACCAATGCTAAAAACAGTTTATGCAGAAAATAATAAACAATTTTTATGAGAAAACAGTGAACAATTTTAATTAATGCAAAAAATAGATTTTATGAATTCGGTAAGCAGCTTCGAATATACGGTAAACATGATGTGTAGAGAGCAAATTTTATTAACGTAGAAACATATTTTTATCAATACAGAAAAACAAATTCGATTATTGTGAAATTTAAACATGAAAAAGCATTTAGATTTGGTTTTTAAATTTAGAAAACACGATTTCACTAGGTGTTTTATGAGAAAACAGTGAATAATTTTTAAAAAAGTGAACAGAACATAATATACGCATAAAAGAGAGTGAACAATTTTTTAAATAATGTTGAACAGAAAATAATTTTATACAGAATGTTAGAAATAGTTTATGTAGAAAACAGTGAACAATTTTTGTGAGAAAACAGTGAACAGTTTTAATTAATGCAAAAAACAGATTTTATGAATACAGTAAGAAGATTTGAATATACAGTAAATATGATATGCAGAGAGAAAATTTTGTTAATGTAGAAACAGATTTTATCAATGCAGAAAAATATATTCGATTATTGTGATATTCAAACATAAAAAAGCATTCAGATTTGGTATTCAAATTTAGAAAACACGATTTCACTAGGTGTTTTATGAGAAAATAGTGAACAATTTTTTAAATAGTGAACATAAAATAATTTATGCAAAAAAGAGAGTGAACAATTTCTTAAATAATGCTGAACATAAAATAATTTTATGCAAAATCATAGAAATATTTTATACAGAAAACAGTGAACAATTTTTATGAGCAAACAATGAACAATTTTAATTAATGTAGAAATTAAATTCATATTTCGAAACTAAAATCTCTATATTTTACAATGCTTCTATTTAAATAAATAAAAGCATAGAAAAAGCTACTTATTTTTATCTTTATGTTTATTTTTTTATTATCCCTAAACAAAACAAAACAAAACAAAACAAAACAAAAAAAATTTACACAGTACTCGTGTTTGGTAAACTCGAGTACTGTAGAAATAAAATTTTTTGCATTTTATTTATAAAAGGTACTTGAGCTTGGTATACTTGTGTATTGTGTTGCATGGTACTCGAGTTTACCAAGCTTGAGTACCACATAATTTTTTTTAATCACACAAATTCCAACTCAGTAGTGCCACAGTGGCAGGACTGATAAGGAACTCGAGTTTCTGAAACTCGAGTTCTAGAAAAAGTGGTAGTTTGCCATTGAGTTCTGAAACAATGTTTTTTTGCTAAAAATTTCCAAAAAATGTGGTATTTGGCCATTTTGGCCGATATATTCTATAGTTGCTATTGTTTTTCATCATATGTTCTGTTTCTGCCTTAAGGACATTGTATGTCCTATGTTGATTTGAACATTTAATACTCATCTTGGTATGTCTCATAGACATATATTTGTTTTTCCTGCCTCAATACAGTTGATTACTGCTTGCTGTAATCTGTGATTAGGTTTGTGCCCAAGAATGTTCTTGTTTAGGTTGCTATGCTCAATGTTAGTGTGTTATGTATATCTATTGGTGTTAAGTAATTCTACCTTCTAGTTGAGATATCCCTTTCAATGTCTGAATCTCAACTGAATATGGCCATAATGGAGGTTTAATTCTATGCTATTCTCAGTTATACTAACCTGGTACTAATGGTTGAATTTCAATCCATTATGTTCTTGTTGTGGCCTTTTCTACTTGTTTATAGATGGCTCCCACACCTACAAAGAAGAAGACTCCTGCTAAGAAGGCTGACAAAAGGCTGAAAATGGACCATAACCTGTTTAGGTTTGTTCAACACTTTAAGAGATACAATGATTCTTTCTTGAAGGGAACCATTATTCAGGAAAGGTTTCTAGACTTAGGGGACTTGAAGGACACCTTCATTCCAGATTGTTTTGAGGGCAGAGGATGGGATAAGTTACTGAATGACCTACCTGCAATTTACGAGCCTTTAATAAGGGAATTCTATGCAAATGCTGTTATAAGGGAGGATGAGCTGAATTGCTGGATCAGAGGTCATGAGTTCACCTTAGATGCACATGATATTGATAAGGTTCAAGGGCTTGAGGGTTTAGAGGATCATGATTTCTCCAATTATAAGGATAGGATGTTATCTATAGAAACTGTTCAGAATTGGATTAGTGGTATTAAAGAAGGGAGATGTCTCAACACTAATATCTTCCCTGTTGACATGAGGTGTCTAACCACCATCATAATGTTCAACTTGTATCTAGTGACGAAGCTGACTACAATTAACAATGCCAGAGCTATCTTCCTCATGGAGCTCAAGGAGAAAACCTTCATTGACATCAACTCTCACATATTTGACACAATTATGGATGCAACTAGAACCACCTCTAGGTCCAAGTTGATCTTTCCTAGTCTTCTCATGAGACTTTTCAAAGCAAAAGGTGTTGCAATCCCTCAAGATATCAGTCCCATGACTCCACTCTTAGCCATTAACAAACATACCATCACAAGAATACAATTTCGTCTTCCAGGTGATGAAGAGGAGGGTGACCAAGGAGAAGCTGATCCAATGGAAACTGAAGCAGAGGCTGCAGGACAAACATCCACACCCAAAAACAGAGGCAAGAGGAGCAGAGCTTCAACCTCATCAGCTGTAACTCCAAATGCATTTCAGATCATCCTAGAGAGGATTGATGGACTCAGAGAGGTTCAGAATGAGCATACTAACAGGATGGCAACAATTCAGGATCAACTCAACACACTTTCAGCCAAGTTTGATAGCATCAACACCCAGCAGTGACCCTTTGGCCATTCTGGTCAAAAAGGGGGAGATAATGTTGATAAGGGGAGTAAAATGATAAAGGGAGAAATAGCTGAATCAAAGGGGGAGATTTAAGTAAGTAAGGCTATGTTTAATTGTTTTTGTTTCATATTAGCATATTTTAGTCTTTATGTTTCAATTTGTATTAACTGTTTGTACTTGTTTTTTTTTTTTTTTTTTTTTTTTTTGTAAGCTTTTAAGGTTTTTGTACCAATGCTTTGTAGCTTTATTATTTGATGTTAAATGTCATGTACTTTCTTTAAGTACATCACTCTTGTGCCCTTTGTTGGATTTTTTTTCCTTAATGCAATTACCTTGAGTTGTTGCATTGGTTAAGTGTTGGATATGCAATGGATACTTTGCAATTGAGCTTATTAGCTTGCATGTCCGGATGTTCATTCCTTGTGTGAATGAGCATTGTGATCACTATTTATAGTGATTGTTCGTTTTTGGTCAAGCCTCGATTTATTACTTATTTCCATTTTACTTAATCGCATTGTGCTTGCTCCATTTGCATTATAAGTTTTCTGCTTACAATGATCATACTGTATTGTTGTGTTTCAGGAGATACTTGTTCTTATGGTTCAAGAGCTTCACAAATTCTAGAGTTAGGTGTGAGTGAGTTTTGATCAACTATTCCCAACTCACGTGTTAAGTCTAGAGTTTGTTGTAGGGTTTTGCCACGGAATCGCTAAAGGGGGAGATTGTAAGGTTGAATTTAATCAACCATTTTGTTGACTTTATTTCGTGCCAAATTTACTTGTAATTTAGCAATTAGTAACCCTGTATTTGGGTGGGTATCATGTAAGGGTAGTGAGTGAGAAAGTGTGAAGAAATGCTCAAGATTGTGCAAAGATGCAGAGACTTGTGGCTGGGACTCGCGGGTGACTCATGACTGGTAGGCCGCCAGCTGTAGCACATGAGTGAAGCCTGCGAGAAGATGAACAATCACGCCAGCTGGAGCACTACAGGACAAAAAGTCCAGCTTGGCCCTTTTTTTATCTCGCAGCTTTAACTCGTGACTCAGTCAAGTCACAAGACCAAGCCGTCAACTAGCTCTATTTTGAAAAAACCTTACTCTTCGCATTCCATTCTCACCCTAGTATAAATACCCTTTATACCCATGAATGTAGAGAGCTTCTAGAGAGAATTATGAGAGAGAAACCCTAGAGAAAAACAAGATTGATTCATCCACAATCTTCACATAGAGACTCTTCAAATTCCTCTACTCTCACCCTCTCCATTGTTACATTCTTAAGAGGTTCTTACCTAAATCCTTTTCTCACCATACACATATCTATAAGAAGACTTTTTGGGTGTTTTGGGAATTAATTAGGAAGGGACCAATGATTATTGGTTGATGCTATGGGTTATAGCGGAATCCGATAAGCTAAAGAAGAAATAGGTTCGGCGTAACCTTGTTGGAGCAAGAAGCTTAGAGGGCTCAGGTACACTGGGTAGATTAGGCTTGGAGGGTCTTCTACTGTTCATGTATCCTAACTACATTCCTTAGTGGATTATTTACCGCTTGGAGGGCGGCGAAGAGGTTTTACGCTGAGGGCTTCGGTTTTCTCTTCGATAATACATCGTTGTGTTGTCCTTGTGTTTGTATCTCTCTTCCCTTAATCTTTGCCATTTAATTTCTACTACGGATGTGATTTTTTTTGGTTTAGATTGTTTATCAATTTTGGTATAAGCTTATATTCATTCTCCGCACATACATTGTTTGATATTAAGCTTGAATTGGTAATTTGTAAATTGGGAGTCTAAACATTCATAGTGTTTTCAACGCTATTTGAACAATCAGGCTAATCCCTTGACAAAATGCACTTTACTTGTAATTGGGTAGATCTAGGACGGGTTTAGTGTTTCAAGAAACATGTTGTTCAAGTCAAGTATTAAAGCCATGAAGATTGGACCAAGAAACGAGCGAATAAAAGCTGTTTATTAAAGCTTGACAAATACCTCGATAGAAATAGTATCTATCAAGATTTAAGAACGAAACTCGACAGTAGCTCGACAAAAGCTGAATTTGTCAAGATCTACAAAATTAGAATTTTTAGATTTGATTTTCGGCTCATACTGACATGTATGTGCAATGTTTATTTTCTCACAACCCTAGACATATATATGGCTTATTTTAAAAGCCGTCATACATGAAGAACACATGCACAAAGTGACCTAGTGCCTTATTCTCTCTGCAAGAAGTTATTGCGTCTTTTGTTCCTTAGGGTTTTGTAACCAAGTGCTTCTTGTCATTGTTGATGAAGTGAAGAACTTTCAGCCAACAACATCTTCAAGTTGTAGGAGTTAGTTACGTATTAGGAGTCATGCATCATTGGTTAGTCCTATACTGGGATTCGTACAAAAGGGTGGCATTCATATATTGAAGAGTTCAAAGGTTCTGAAGCGGTAAAAGATTTCTGTTGTAAGTTCATTTACAAGGATTGTAGAGTCTAGGGAGAAAGGTCTTGTACTAGATTTGAAACTTCTCTTTACTATAGTGGATTGCTTTCTGGGAAGATTTCCCCCCATATTTTTTTATTGTGAAACTAGTTTGTTTCATTAGTTTTTCTAGGTCATCATATCTTGTCTTATTTACTATTCTGCTGTGCATGATATTGATGTTAGTATGTTTTTAACAATTTTTATTCATAATAAATCTAATTAACAACTTGGGTTTAAAACTTGTTAATTCTATCAACCGGAGTCTAAATTTTCCAACAGTCCTTAAAATCCATTCGGGGCATTTTGAACGAAAAATAATGATATTTTTTCATTAAGATCCTTCTCGAGGTACAAGTAAATTTAATTCAATTTTTAGTCCTTTGGTGTGCCAGCAAATATGGTTGGACTTCACTCTTATATTGAAATTATGATGACTTTTGTTTTTTAAATTCAATAATTATAATGGAGGAGTGAGATTTAAAACTTCGATGTTTTGAAAAAAATTAAGATATGCTAACTAGTTGTATTACAAGGCTCTTGACATCTAATGAGCTTCTTAGATTTTATTAGATCCAATGAAATTCAAATTTTGAGATTACATCTGATACGAATGGGATTGGCACTAAAATTTTTATATTTATATTTGAAAGTTGACCTTATATATACATATAACACATAAAATTCATAAATTAATACCATGCATATACTATTAACTTTTTATTTTTATTTATTTATTTATTTATTTGCCAAAAGCCTTGTAGCTGAATTGGCATCTCCCTATGTACAAAGTGCTTGGGGGTCTAGGGAGAAAGGGTTCAAACTGCAGGGTTAGCAGCATGTTGTAATTATTTCTCAAAAAAAAAAAAACTTATTAATTTTTACTATTAGCTTTTATTAATACTTTTTAATACACGGTCTTTTTCGATCTTATCAACTTTGATATTTAGAAATTATGAAGAAATTATTGTATTCAAGGGCATGTTTGGTAGACTGTTATACACACTGCAATGTAATAATTATTCATATGGTTTAGTTATTTTTAGTTTGGTAATGTTTCTACTACAATGAATTGTCATTTCTTATGAATAGATATTTTTTAAAATGAGTAATAATTATTCCTGTATAAAAGCTTTGTAATAGCTATTTCATAGCCGGTGCAATAATTCTAAAATTAATATATTTTCAAATAAAAAAACATTTTATATATATATATATGTAACAATTATAAAAATAATAAAATAATAAAATTTAACTCATCTCTCTTTCAAATTTTTAAAATATCAATTTTAAGGAAATATAATTGTATGAGTAAGATATTTTCTAAAAAAAATCTTAAGTTTTATTCTAATGTTACAACTCACAACCAAACCTATGAATATATTTAGTTATTCCATCACAACATATTTTATTCCCAATTATAAAAGTTACAATTCCAATTTTAATCCTCATTCAGTGTACCAAACTTGCCCTAAGTTTTGTCCAAAAATTAATATAGAGAATAATGAAGCCACCAAAAAAGTTGTGAATTGATTCACAAGAGTGAGAGGGAGGAGTGACAAGGAGGCTTTTTTTTTTTTTTTTTTGGGGAGGGGGTTTTAGGAATTTTATTTTATTGTTATGTATTTATCATGTAGGTTAAAGGAATAGTTATTATAGCCATTTTTGGTAAGGAATAGTTATAAAGAAAATCTATTTCTAAGGAAAAATATTACTTGTAATAAAAAAACAACCAAACAATTAAATAATTATTCCTAAAAAATAAGTATTACATTATATAGCCTATTATAGCGTCCCAAATTAATGTACCTTATGTTTTTGAATCTTAAGCTTCAATGTCTTGCAAATTTAGTATACGGTAGCCATGATGTCTATTTATTAAACGTGCATCGCATGAGTATAACATTACTTAATAGCAATAGTCAAGCTCTTTGAACTAACCCTTCTTAAAACCAGAGAAATTTAAAGCACCATCAACTCGCAACAAATCAGCAGAAATTATAATTGGGGCACTAATGGGCTGATATGGTCTAGATTGAAGAGGCTCAAGCTTTCTGCAGATCTGACAATGGCTTGCAACAGCGTTGGCCCAGAATGTGGTCGGACTACTGATTCAAGGGTCAGGGCAGACAAGTGTCAGTTAATTGGCCCAATTATCTTCTTCATCATCAGCTAATTATTGAACTAAGAAATCAGTAATCAATTCAAACTGATCAAGTTTTGTCACTCTCAAATTGTTTACCACACTAGCATATGCATTATCGAATCAATACCGTAAATCAAGCAAAATGCATATAACAGAAATGGCAGGGCGAGTAGAGTCATTGGCTTGTTCTTTCATGCTTGATTGGCGGAGGTCAACGTGCCAATCTGTTATTGTTGACTCTACACAATTAGTCTATTTCCTTACTAATAACTAGATGCTCGTTGAATTGTACCTTTATCACTGAAATAGTTGTACTTCGTCGTTATTCACAGCTCTTGCTCTTACTTGAAATACTTTTGAACAATGACAACCACATGCATGGGGGAGTATCCCTTCGTATACTACACGAAGAACATTAGCTAGCAACATCCTACAGCCAGCGGTATAGAAACTCTCTAGTTTGACATGTTGGCTGGGTTCCCATGTTACTTAAATTTGATCATTCAAAGCCTTTGTAAGCAATCAGCATCCCTCAAGAAAGAATTCTGATTTTAAGTGTGATTTTTAACTTGCCCAGCACGATGGGAAAAAAGGGGTCCCATTCCAACCCAAGATGCAATTCGCAATGGGGATGCTAATCTCCTATAAATAGGGTAAATGTGTGTTTTCTTTCTCACCAATTATCAATCATTTAGAGCCATTAAAAAAGAACTCTCTTCGGTTTGTAAAACAATGGCTTCAATACATGGAAAAAAACTTACCATAGTCTTCTTGTTGATTTTGGAGACTTCCATCTATCAAGCCATGTCCCGCACATTACTTGAAGATTCCATTGTTGGGAGATATCAGCAATGGATGGCTAAGTATGGACGCAACTACGAAGATGATGCTGAGAAGGAAAAGCGTTTCAAGATATTCAAGGACAATGTTGAATACATAGACAAAGTCAACAATGAAGGGAATCGCACTTACAAGTTAAGCGTCAATGAATTTACAGACTTAACAATTGAAGAGTTCATTGCTACTCGTACTGGATACAAGATTTCCTCCCAGCCCACTTCACCCAAAACAACATTCAGATATGAAAACCTGACTGAAATTCCAATGACTATGGATTGGAGAGAAAAAGGAGCTGTTACCCCCATTAAAAACCAAGGCCACTGTGGTAAGAGAATAACAACGTTGTCTGAAACTAAAGCCTAGTTTAGCCTTATTTGTTGCATTTATTTTTGTCCTAACAAGATTTCTGTTATGATTGATTCCTATGTAGGATGTTGCTGGGCCTTTTCAGCTGTGGCAGCAGTAGAGGGGGTCACCCAGATCAATAGTGGCAACAACATCTCCCTTTCCGAGCAACAACTAGTGGACTGTGTGGAAGGCAGTCATGGCTGCAATGGTGGTTTCATGGATTATGCCTTTGCATATATAATACAGAACCAAGGACTAGCCACTGAGGAAAACTACCCATATCAGGCTATGGATGGAACTTGTGACCAGCAAATGGCGTCTAATATTGCAGCTCAGATAAGTTCATATGAAGACGTACCTTCCAATAATGAGGAGGCATTACTACAAGCAGTGGCCAACCACCCAGTTTCGGTTGCCATAGAAGGTTCTAGTCGTGAGTTCATGTCCTATTCGAGTGGAGTTTTCACAGGAGAATGCGGGACCAATTTAAACCATGCCGTTACTGCAATCGGGTATGGAATGAGTGATGATGGTACCAAGTACTGGTTAATCAAGAATTCATGGGGCACCACCTGGGGTGAGAGTGGCTACATGAGGATTCAGAGAGATACTGGAGCACCAGAAGGCGTTTGTGGCATTGCCATGAAACCTTCCTATCCAGTGGCTTAGGTACTCAAACGGTGACAGATCAAGTCACCTATAAGTATTGCTCTTTCTTTCACTATATGTATGTTAAATTTGTTATAGCTGAGAAAATACCTATTTTGCTACTTGTATCATCGAAATTGGAACCAAGTAATAAATAAGCTAGCCTAATTGCTACGTTTCCCATCAATATATAGCACGAAGTAAACGTTCGGTATGATAATAAAATCTTTCGATCGAATTTCGCACATTATGACGAACTAAATAATCTAAAATGGGAATGATAACAGTAAGATCTCAAACCAACTTTTTGAACAAAGAATGTCATGTCCTGAACCCAAAAGCGTCCAAATCATGAGAAAAATATTTGAAAAGTACATGTAGATTTTGTTCCTTGTGACAATTCAATCCAAATAAAATCATACCAAGTACCGATATCAAGAATTATCATAGTAATTCCAATAAATACAATGACCATTGGTCACAAAAGAATGAAGATCTGAATAAATAATTACATCTCATCAACTTATCCCATTAGTTGAAATAAAGGCATAACCACTATTAGATATAAAGGAATTGGGTCGAGTCTACTCTAAGTTATACATCATCAATTATCTCACACACAAAAGTTAGCCTCCATCAACAGTTAGCCAAACTATTGCTAACCACCAAAAAGCTGTCTCAAAATGATAGTTTCCTACTCTGAAAAAGTTTGTAAAATAATTGAATAAGACAGAGCCCAGTAAGTAGCACAATTAATGTGGGTGGGAGAAATGCAAGTTTCACGATAATGATTATTTTTCAAAGTATTCCAACTTGAAACTACGTACTATTTACTGTGAACTATCAAAACACACTTTTAAAACCTGAAAGTCCAACCCAAGGCCATATGACAAGCCGCCATAAAGACGTTAGGTATGCCACAAAGACATCAATCTGCCATAAAGACGAGGTGCCAAGAGACGAATGTCACAAAGACTACGACATCTGGCTGGGTAATCACTGGATAATCACATGTTACGTCCAAAGGGTAAAAACAAGAAGAGCTCGCAGTTTACATGAAATCAAAACATAGTTCAATTGGACAAAATTGCTAAATGCCCTTTTCTCCCAAACAAAGCAGTGTTTTGCCCCCTTTCTCAAACTAATTAGGAAAATGCCCCTCTTTTGAAATTCGATTTTCTCAAAATCGACTTAGGCCCTATTGCGGCGTTTTTAAGGAGCCTATAGTGACGTTTTATAACTCGACTTCCATTAAATTGAGTTATAGGAAATTTTTTTAATTTTTTTTTTTTACCTATAACTCAATTTCATATAAATCGAGTTACAAAACGCCACTATATGTCCTGAAAACGTCACTATAAGTTCCTTAAAAATGCTACTATAGGGCTTAACTCGATTTTGAGAAAATCAATTTTCAAAAGAAAGACATTTCCCTAATTAGTTTGAAAAATAGGGCAAAACGCTGCTTAGTTTGCCCAAAAAGGGCATTTAGCAATTTTGTCCCAGTTCAATTTCAAGTAGTTTCACAAAAACCTCGAAAATACCCAATATATTCACAAGGTTCTCAAATTTTAAAAAAATCATTTATTGTCAATAACATTTTCTACCAATTTCCCAAATATCACAAATCAAGATAAAACATCTTTAGAATTTGAAAATAATGCAATAAATCCATAAAAGCCATTTCCAAGGATTATATCAAAGATGCTTATCTCTTTCATACTAACAAATCATATAAAATCATATATAACATGGTCACAACACAATACTTTTTAAGAAAACATATATTCAAAAATAAATTTCCAAAATGTGTTTGACCCAAAACAATGTTTATGCAACATGTTTATTTTTAAAAAATCCCATTAAAAAGCTACTTACTTTGCAACCCGCAAAAAAGCCTAACTCTCCAAGCTCCAAAGGAGATTAGCTAGAACCTAAACAATACCAAGCAAACCTATCACAATAAGCATAAAGCTTGACATTACATTTAGCTATTAATTAGAGATTACTAACTAACAAAATTAATTAGGCAAACCTAGTAATTAACCTCACAAATAATATATTCCACTACCAAAGTTTCTTAACAAATTAACTCACAAAACATAGGCTCCAAATAAACTCAATAAAATTATATTCACAATCTATTTCACATTAAAAAGCCAAAACCCCCAAGTCTTCACCGCATAGATAACCACCATTGCAAAAATCATAAACCCACTCATCAAATACATCCACCAAGAGCAAAGCCCATACATAAAAACACATAAATATCACTTCTAATGCTCATAAATCACATGGGTATTATTAGTAAAGCTTAGATAGACATAACCTCAAGTAAAAGCATATAAACCCACCAAAAGATTAGGAATTTTTACCACAAATAAATAGAGATGAGTGAGCCTTACCTTTTTCCTATGGAGTTTTCCGATGATCTTGCCTGAAAAATGGTGGTGGAAGTGGTGAGGAGTGGTATCGGCGGAAGAGGATGAGAGAGTGATAGCATATGAGAGAAAATGAAAAAAAAAGGGAGGAAAAGAGTGAGCCGGCCAAGGAATAAGGTGGTAGTTGAAATATGTGGCGGGAATTAAGGGGGTAGGTGGGTCATGTGTCGCCCCTAAAAAAATCTGATTTTTTTTTTTTGGTATTTTTGTTTTTGGCTGGGGCGTTACAAAGAAACTTTACAACAACATTACTATCAGTTATTTAGTTTTCTTCTAATAACTTCTAGTCTAATCCTAATCCTATTCTTAGTAGATTACAAATAAGAATTTGATGAGGGTGAGAAAGCCACAAGAAGCATAACACATTTGCTTTTGAAACAAGTCTAAACTTTTATTAAATTAAATATGAACTACTATTGACAGCCTTGGACACTACAATGTATTAAAATATTTAAAAGGAGTCCTAAGGCTGATAGGAAAACACCCACCAAGTCCTAATTTGACTAAACAACATTAAAGACACCTAAAATTATGGAAATAACAATTCTAATCCTAAAAATCTAAAAATAATAAATTACAAAAATTAAATTGGAGATCTCATTCTACATCAAATCCCTCCACTTGAAAAAAAAAATAAAAAAATAAAAAAATAAAAAAATAAAACACCGTCCTTGAGTTGATAGTCAAGATCTAAAATCTTCCATGCCAAGCAAACAAATGTTTGGAATATTTGAGTCCCCTTGTCTTCTTTCCAAACTTACAACTCATCAATTGAGCAAACAAATTAACTTTACATTCTCTTTCTTTAGCGTTCATGAAATTGAAAATATACACCAAATAAGGGACAAGAACCACATCAAATCTTTCAACCCAAAAAAAAAAAAAGTCAACATACTTTGGTTTATCGCCTACCACAAAAATAACATGAGCTCTGGATTTTCAATCACCTGATTTGGTTTCAGTGAGGTTTTGGACAATGTTCTCTACAATTTCTACTGCACAATCATTTACTTCGATGTAATTTTCACCAATTGTATTAAGAACATCCACTTTTTCCTCGCAGACAAAGTTTGGCAACAAATTTTGTTGTACCTTAAGGCTACAATTTCACTTAATGTCTTTTAATTAGATATGAATTTGGGCAAACCACCATAGATTACATTTTATTCTTATATTCTTCATCCTTGCAAAATTTCTAGAAGATCAAAGATCAATAATTATATCATAAACCAAAATTTTAAATTACAAGTTTTTTTTTTTTTTTTTCTATCTAAAATTATTCTATAAAAATAAGTTTATGGATGGAAAATTAAATAACGTTCATGTAATGCAATCATGATTTTTCAGGTACATGAATTATCATTCAAGTCATTCCACTTGATTAAATCATGGGTACAAAATCGAGTGTCCACTGAATGCCCTTCATTGACAGAGCTTGGAAAGCAAATGTCAATGTAAAACAAAGACATTGATTGTAGTGGCAATGATTTAATTGGGGTTGAATTTTCAAAGATTACCTAACCCTCGAACCTAAAACTTTGGAACATAGAACTAGTGCCTTATCTTTTGACAAAAAATGAAAATACTTGATTTAGCTGGTACTTGATGACTAAGGAAATGATTCTTGACAATTGATGTGACCAGGAGGCATTTCAATCCTAATCTTGAATAGGAAGTTGTCTGCAACCAAAAGGCTTCTCATTAATGATATGTGGTGGTGATGGTGATGGTGATGATGGTGGACCTAGTTTTTGTCGCGGTTTGTGTCTGTGATGATGCACGCCTCCATTGGGTTGGAAGCTGCCAATAGGTAAATGGGTTTCTTATTTTCTTATTTTCTTATTAGACTAAGAAAGGTCTCTATTTATAATAGTTTTGGGGAGTTGTGATGACACGTGATTGACTATCATTAATGATATGTGTCATTATTTAAATGGAGAGACTTTATGTCTTGTTTTCCAAGGGAGAATAGAGATCAGGTTTGAATTCATACCCACAAAAAAATTGTTCACATAAACAAGAAATACACAACACCCAAAAAAAGACACATCGTTCATAAACCCACACCCAGAAACACCAAAAATTTAATCAAAACGCAACTCCTTTCAAATATAAACCAATCATCAATGAGACCCCCAAATAGAAAACCACCACCATCATTTAAAAATGAAACCGACAAATACTACCCAAGCTAATCCTCATCCATAGAGTCGAGGAACCCAAATTTAACAAAGATCGTGGTGGCTGTGGGTTATGCCAACTAGTGATTGTGGGTCATGCCGACTGAGTTTAGGTGGTCATTGTGGTTTGAGAGAGACACAAGATAAGATAAAAGAGAGAATTTGTTAATTTCAATCTTGGGTCTAAGAATGTTCCAAGTCAATTATTTTGGCACCAAGAATATGACAACAAGAAGAACATTTGTGGGTTGCGGTGGATATTTTTTTGTTTGAAATCCATGAGAGAGGGACGATAGATAAAAGAGGAGAGGAAAAAAGAGGTAGAGAGTGTGAGTAATGTCTTTGATATAGTTTAAGGACTAAATTGTGCACATGGACTAAATTGGTTTGCTTTAAAAAATTTTGGACTTACTTAGTATTTGCTCAAACCTTAGGGGTAGTTAATGAAATTTGCCCTAAATAATTCTATTTTGGCACTATTAATTGAAGTGATATATTTCTTTACAATTATATTTGTGCATTTTGCAATCTTTTACTATTTCTTTAGTCAATCAATGATATTAGTTATTTTTTTAGTCTAACATATGTTCATTGAGTAGATGTCATTGTTTGGGACATATTTTATGTAATTGGCTAATCCTTTGACAAAATGCACTTTACTTGTAATTGGGTAGATCAAGGATGAGTTTAGTATTTTAAGAAACATGTTGTTCAAACCAAGTATTAAAGCCATGAAGATTGGACCAAGAAACAAGTGAAGAAAAGTTGTTCATTAATGCTCGATAAATACCTCAATAGAAACAGTATCTATCGAGATTTAAGAATGAAACTCGACAGAAGCTCGACAAAAGCTGAATCTGTCAAGATCTATGAAATTAGAATTTCTAGATCTGATTTTCGTCTCATGCTGACATGTATGTGTAGGGTTTCTTTTTTTACAACCCGAGGCATATATAAACCTTATTTTAAAAGCCATCATACATGGAGAACACATGCAAAAAGTGACCTAGTGCCTTATTCTCTCTGCAAGAAGTTATTACGACTTTTACGCCTTAGGATTTTGTAACCAAGTGCATCTTGATCTTAATTGTTGATGAAGTGAAGAACTTTACAGCCAAAAACATCTTCAAGTTACTAGAGTTAGTCATGTACTAGGAGTTGTGTATCATTGGTTAGTCCCATACAGGGATTCGCGTAAAAGGGTGGCGTTCATATATTGAAGAGTTCAGAGGTTTTGAAGTGGTAGAAGGTTTCTATTGTAAGTTCATTTACTGGGATTGTAAAGTTTAGGGACAAAAGTTTTGTACTAGATTTGAAACTTCTCTTTACTATAGTGGTTTACTGTTCGAGAAGGTCCCCCCCCCCCCCCCCTCGGTTTTTTATTGTGAAACTAGTTTGTTTAATTGACTTTCTTAGGTTATAATATCTTGTCTTATTTACTATTCTGTTGTGCATGATATTGACATGATATTGATGTTAGTTTGTTTTCAAGAAGGTTTATTCATAATAAATCTAATTAATAACTTGGGTTTAAAACTAGTTAATTCTATCAACCGGGATCTAACAACAGCCATTAAGATCCTTCCGGGGCATTTTGAATGAAAAATAACGATATTTTTTTATTAAGATCCTTCTCGAGGCACAAGTAAATTTAATTCAATTTTTAGTCCTTTGGTGTTCTAGCAAATATGGTGACCTCACTCTTATATTGAAATTCTGATGACTTTTGTTTTTTAAATTCGATAATTATAATGGAGGAGTGAGATTTAAACCTTTCATGTTTTGAAAAAAACTTAAGATATGCTAACTAGTTGTGTTACAAGGCTCTTGACATCTAATGAGCTTCTTAGATGTTATTAGATCAAATGAAATTCAAATTTTGGGATTACATCTAATACGAATGGGATTGGTAAGACCATAGTACAAAAGCTCTTTACATTCACTACAACTTTTATATATATATTTGAAAATTGACCTTATATACATATAACACACAAAAAACTCGTAAATTAATACCATATATATACTATTAACTTATTAACTTTTACTATTAGCATTTATTAATACTTTTTTAATACACGATCTTTTTTGTTCTTATCAACTTTGATATTTAGAAATTATGAAGAAATTATTATATTTAAGGGCATGTTTGGTAGATTGTTATATACACTGCAATGTAATAATTATTCTTATGGTTTAATTATTATTATTATTATTATTATTATTTTAGAATGAATGTTCAAATAGTGTGTAAAACAACTAAGAATGTTTAGATCCCCAAATTACAAATTACCAACACAAGCTTATAATCAAACAATGTATCTGCGAAATATGAAAATAAGCTAAAACAGAATTGGTAAAACAATCTAAATCGAAATTAATCACAACTACAGTAGTAACTAAAAGGCAAAGATTAAGGGAAGAGAGTTGCAAATACAAAGACAACACAGCGATGTATTATCGAAGAGGAAACCAAAGTCCTCGGCGAAAAACCTCTCCTCTACCCTCCAAGCAGTCAGTAATCCACTAGAGAATAAAGTTGGGATACATGAATAGCAAAAGACCCTCCAAGCCTAATCTACCTAGTGCACCTAAGCCCTCCAAGCTTTTTGCTCCAACAGGGTTACGCCGAACCTTGTCTTCTCTAGCTTACCGGATCTCGCAATAGCCTGTTGCATCAACCAAAATGAATTGGTCCCTTTTAAACTGCTTCCCAAGCACCAAAAAGCCTTCTCACTAATATGGGTATGGTGAGATAAGGATTTGGCTAATGTACCTCTCAAGGATATATCAATGGAGAGGGTGGGAGTAGAGGAATTTGGAGAATGAAAGGATGAAGATTGTGGATGAGTTAATCTTGTTTTTCTTTAGGGTTTCTCTTTCAAAATTCTCTCTGGAAGCTCTCTACATTTCATGGGTATTTATAGTAGGGTGTATAAGGAATCTGAGTGTCAGTTACAACCAAACAGGGTATTCTGGCGACCCGAGCTTACAACTGGAATGAGTCGCAAGTTTGAGTCGCGAGCTAACTGCCTGGCCAGACTAGAGGTTTTGTCTTGTACTGCAATAGTTGGCATGACCCTTCAGCTCCCCCTGCATGCTTCATAAGTGTGCCACCTTTGGCGACTCGCCAGTCGCGAGATCTAGTTGCGAGGCTCTTCTTAAGTGCATACTCTTAAGCTTTTCTTCACACTTTCTCACACACTATCCTTACATGATTCCCACCTAAATACAGGATTTCTAGATATTGACTTATAAGCAAATTTGGCATGGAATAAAGCCAAAAAATGATTGAATAAATTCAACCTTACAATCTCCCCCTTTGGCTATTCTGTGACAAAACCCTAAAAAAAACTCTAGACTTAACATGTGAGTTGGGAATAGTTGAACAAAACTCACTCACATCTAACTCTAGAATTTGTGAAGCTCTTGAACCATACAGACAAGTATTTCTTGAAAACAACAACACAATGTGATCATTGTAAGCAGAAAACTAGAAATGCATATGGAGTAAGCACAATGCGATCAAGCAAAAAGGAATGAAACAATAAAGCATGGCTTCACCAAAACGAACAATCACTATAAATAGTGACTACAATGATCATTCACATAGGGAATGAACATTCGAACATGCAAGCTAATAAGCTCAATGCAAAGTATCATTTGCATGTCCAACACTTAACCGATACAACAACATAAGGTAATTGCATCAAGGATATAAAATTCAACAAGGTCACAAGAGTGAAGTACTAAAAGAAATGCATAACATTAACTAAAAGTACTAAGCTACAAAGCTAAGGTACAAAATGTGTAAAGAACTGAATAGAAACTTAAACATTTAAACCAAAGTACCTACAATATAAACAACCATAAAGTAAATACCAAGAGTTATAAAAGCTATAAACAAGTAAGCTAAAACCAAGAGTTATAAAAACTATAAACAGATAAGCTAAAACCAGGACAAAGCCAAAAGTATGTGTGTATGGATCAGTATTCCCCCTTTGAGCTCACACAACTCCCCCTTTCAATATGCACAATTCCCATTCTTGTGTTGCTTTCCCCCTTGCTATATGCTATCATTCAAACTATACAATGAGTTTGCTCTCCCCCTTTTCGGCACAAATAGCTAAAGGCTATCCTCTAGTTTTTGTTGAATAGCATCTAATTATGTCTCAATGGCTATAAGATGCATTTGAACTTGGTTGTTGGTGGAGTATAGAACTTTTTCAAATCCGAAAATAAGCTAATAGAAACCCTTAATCAAAGTGCTTATCCTGTCAGCTTGAGAGCTAGGATGTATAGGCTGAGTGCTAGTTGTCTGCAACTTAGTATTGTGAGGAGATGTAGTCTCAGTATGCATACGCGTAGTTGAGCCATGATCAGATGGAGTGGCATGAGTAAAGGATTCACTCTTAGGTACTTTAGAAGAGTGACTCTTACTTGCTTGAAGAGATATCATGGATAATGTTCGAAGACGTGCCAATATTTTCCCATTCTTTGGCAAACAAACCCCTTCATGTACCATAATCTTCATGATTAGACTACAAAAAGGAAGGCATGTTCTTGCTGCTGTTCTCCCTATTAACTGGAAGACGTGAGCAGAAATATCAATTTGAACTCTGGTGATGAGATCACATAGAAATTGCGCTCTTCCAAGGTTGATGAATGTAGTGTTCGAGAGTGGATAAAGATTGAAGAACATGATCACTTTGAGAGTTGTTAGATCTAGTGCAAACTTTGTTATTCCAATGGACGTGCCCTTGGATGAAATCTCATGATTTGGCCCGAGAATTTAAAGAATATCTTGTACCTTAGGAAGTCTATCATCATATGGAGTAAGGTCAACATTTGCCGGTCTATTGATTCGAAAAACCTTCGTAATGTAGTTTGGATTGATGCTGAACTCCTTTCCTCGTACCCAACACTTCAACTCAACTTTCGTGTATCTAGCATTTGAATAGAACTCTTTAACCAATTCATCAATCTGGTCCTCGAAGTTTCCGAACAGATTAACCCAATCTTTTGCTTCAAAGATCCTAGGAATAAATGTTATTCTCAAAGTATCAAATTTTACAACCCTTTCCACCACACTAGGGTTCATCTTCAAAAATGCATGAGAAAGTCTGTAAATTGAGGGGAGTCCTGAATCTCTCACTGTTTGAATCTTGAGATGAACGTCAAGTCCATTTTGAAACAGGTGATGATGGAACATCAATTACATGCTCTTTTCCTCGAGAGGAATGATAAGACATTTGCAAAATAACATGCATACAGTAGAGAACTAAGTGCAAAACCACAAGACACAAACATAAACTTCATTAAATCCAAGTTAGTCCATGAAATAAACACACATTTTTCTTTAGAAAGACATATCACGCAATCATGGTAAATGAACCAAGTATGTAGTATTTAAGCATGTATTTAAGCATGAGCAACATTGGTGCATGTGGTGTGCAAATGTGATGAGTGCACAAGCATAGTTAAGCACAATGTAATCTACGAAATCCACAGAAACACAAGTAACTGTCTTTGAGACAATTTACAGTGAGCATGAATAGCACAACACAGCACAATCATGATATACTACTCAAAAATGAGAAACATACATGAAAACATGTATCTCAAGCATCATATTATCAATGTCAACAATATCCATTTAACAAACTCAATCAAATATACCCAAACCATATTCGAAACTCAAGTTTTTCAAAACTCATCAAAAACTCAAAATCCAAGAATTTAAGGATTATAAACATGAAATACTTTGAGAAAAATGGAAAACCCATACCTTTTCTTTAAGTTTGAAGGAGAGAAGACGATGAAAATGGTGGATTTTTTAGTGAAACACTATGAGTTTGTGAGAGGGAGACAATGAACAGTCAAAATGTGTGAGGCAAAACTGAAATTTTTTTGAAACTGTCTTGAAGAAGACCCTTAAAGCGCAAAATACGCAATTTTCGTGATTGGATTGAGTCACGAACAGGTTGCCAAAGCAAGCCGCCAAAAACCCTTGTGACAAAATTTGAAAACATTTGTCTAAGTGTTTTTTCGTGATTGGAAGTTCCACTCGCAAGTTAGTCACGACGGGAGTCGCAAAACTTTCTAAGTAACCCTCGTGACTAGAGCTTCCACTCATGAACAAGACACCAAAATGAGTCATGAGAAATCTAAAATGCTAGATTTTTGTAAAATATTCTAAGTCTTTTTCCCGATTGGGACTTTGACTTGCCAGAGAGTTGTAAATACCTTCTGTGTAAGCTCGCGACTGGGGCATGCGACTGGATTGACCCGCGAGACAAGTTGCCAACACAGGGTTGCACAGTTTTTGAAATTTTTGTCATTTTTCAGAAGAAAACACTTTCCAAAAAAATACTAAAACACTTAAAATCTTTTTGTGTTTGATCAACATATAATTGAGCATGTGCAACATATTTAATCAAGTACAATCACACAAATGAATAAGGCATTCACTTAACATAAACATGTGTGATGTGTGTAGGTACCAAAGATGAGATAGTCCTTAGTCTAATGTGAAGTTTCAATGAACAATTCAACCAAGATATACACAATTAGCACTAGGAAAAGTGACCTATCTCAATTATAGAAATATGCATATATGACCTCTCACAAAACTTGATTACATAATTTTGAATCTTTTCATTTGGCTCCATGTACATCATAACATTTGATCATTTTGAATCAATACATCTCATTTTGAGATTGATGCTTGAAATTTTTGATATTTCAATTTGATGAACAAGCCGTTGGCTTTTTGGGCATCATACATTTTTCATAAAAGTCGCTTTCCCTTTTTCATAGTCAAATACTAGTATGTGTGATAACTTTTGTAGCTCATTATCGCTTTTCATTTAGAGATTTACATGTGTTGAGCTCTTTAAGCAAAAAATAATAATAATAATAATAATAATAAATGGTGGGAAGATATATAGGAACAAGTCTGTGCAAGTTTCAAGATCAACAAAACCATTGACTAATTATTCATGACAAGTTTGAAGATTTATTTACAACAGTCACATAGATTTCAAGATTTTTTCCACAATGATATGAGTGCATAAAGAACAAGCTACGTTTGTAAATGCACAACGCCATTAGTACAAAGGTACAAGGCAAAATATACTAGTGACAATATATAATAATGCTGATTAAACTTTTTGGATTTTCTACTTTTTATGTGTTTTTGAATTTTTGACACAAAAACAATTAAAGATTGATAAAAAAACAATGTAAAAACATTCAAAGAAAATAGCAAAAAAACAGAATTTTCAACACATGCTCGAATGATAACAAAAAGCACTCAACCAATCAAAGTCACAAAGCATAGGAAGTATTAATGCATGGACATGTTGTAATGCTTATGCATGTGTACCCTTCTTCACCCATATGACACCTGCGTTTGGGGTGATATCCCTAGAGGATTGGGTACGATCATTGTGACTTTTAAACCTTCTGGTGAAGCTTGCCAAATAGGTAGTGAAGGCATCAATCATCTTCATCACACCCCTCACTCTAGGATCACCTTCTTGACCTTTTAATTACTTAGCAGTCCAATTCCCTTTGCCAAGTCCTGGTCCTCTCGACCTTTGAGCACTTGAATTCTTCAATACTTGAAGCTTATGACAATTGGGTCTAGTGTGTCCTGAAATTCCACAATGATGGCAAAGCTGTTGAGTTCTAAGACCTCTTTGTGGCTTTGGGAGAGATTTCCCTTTACCCTTAGGTTTGACCACTAATTGGTTAGGAGGCTTAGTAAAAAATCGTTGGTCAGTCACATTCCGCTTCTTTTCCAACTTCACTTTCTCAACAACTAGAGTTTCTACCACCAGTTCCTTAGCTTTCACAAACTTCATTTCCTTGGATATATTTGCAGCCAAATTGCTCTCTCTGGTGTTTCCCAATCCACTTTTGTCGGAGAAAGGTTTTTGGAGGAGACTCGCTTTACTTTAGCATTAGCTTGAACCACCTTAAGCTTAAGAAATTTTATATTTGAGTAGGCTTTGGTCAGCTCTCCATTCAGCGTCTCGACTCCACACTTAGTCTCCTTGTATCGGACTAAAAGACTCTTGTAGTCTTGCTCTGCTCTCTTCATTTTCTTAATGTTTGCGTTAGCCACTTTTGCATATTTACCAGTCTTCCTAAGGAGGGAATTATAGGTCTCTTGTAGTCCCTTTGTTCTTTCTTCTTCCTCATCGTCAGATTCTTCTGCTACTCCCATTGACTCCAATTTAGTGTGCTCACCAAGCACTTCCACTAGCATACTCAAATCATTCGAAGATTCTACTAGAGTAATGGTCATGAATGCAGACTATTTCCCTCTCCATCACAGCTTTCATCTGTATCTGAATCAAAGGAGCCAGCGTCACTAAGAGTGGTGGCATACACCTTGCCCTTCCCTCTCAAATAATTGGGACACTCTTTCTTGAGATGTCCATGTCTGTTGCATTCAAATCACGTGATTCCTTGAGAGGATTGAGACCTCTTCCAACCTTTCCTCTTGAAGTCCTTTTTCTCCTGCCCGAAACTCAGGAATTTTCCCTTCTCAACAAATTTTCCATTCTTCTTGAACTTTAAGAACTTTCAGAAATTCTTCACAAGATATGCCACATATTTCTCGACCTCATCTGAATCCAATGAGTCATGATCTTCCACCCTCTCATTAATTGTCTTTAGAGCAATTGATTTGCTCTTCCTTTGTGGTGGCAATGACAACTCATAAGTTTGAAGTGAGCCAATTAGTTCTTGAACTTTGATATCATCAAGGTCCTTGCTCTCTTTAATTGCTATAACCTTTACACGGAAGCTCTCTGGCAATGATCGAAGGATTTTCCTCACTATCTTTGAGTCCTCCATCTTTTCACCCAAGTTGAATTTGCCAATAACCACCTCATTCAGCTTGCCAAAGAATAAGTCAAATGACTCGTTGTCACTCATTTTTAGCTCTTCGAATCGAGTGGTTAGCATCTGCAACTTAGTGCCCTTAACCTTCTACGTGCATTCATAGGTGGTCTCCAATATTTTCCATGCCTCCTCGGCAATTGTTACGTGAGAAATCCTGTGAAACTCATCTAGAGAAACACCACAAAAAATAGCATTCAATGCCTTACTATTTACATTGGCTGCCGCAAGAGCTGCCTTGTCCTATGTGGATTTAGCGGCCTCCGGTTTAGTCCATCCTGCATCTACTGCATCCCAAACAGTCTCATCAATTGAACATAAGAATGCCCACATGCGGACTTTGCAAAATGCATAGTTGCTTCCATCAAAATATGGTGGAGCATTGAGAGATTGAGATCGATCCATCTCAATGGGGTCAAGGATCGCAATTAGGTAATTAAACCATAGCAAGTGCACCCGTTCTAATACCAATTGAATTTTCAAATAGTGTGTAAAATACCTATGAATGTTTAGACCTCCTAATTACAAATTACCAACACAAGCTCATAATCAAACAATGTATGTGCGGAATATGAAAATAAGCTAAAATAGAATTGGTAAAACAATCTAAACCGAAATTAATCACAACCACAGTAATAATTAAAAGGCAAATATTAAGGGAAGAGAGATGCAAATATAAAGACAATACAGCGATGTGTTATCGAAGAGGAAACCGAAGTCCTCGATGAAAAACCTCTTCGCCGCCCTCTTCGCCGCCCTCGATGAAAAACCTCTCTACATTTTGTGGGTATAAGGGTATTTATGGTAGGGTGTAAAAGGAATGCAAAGAGTTAGTTACAAAAAAAAACAAGGCATTTCGGCAACTCGAGCTTGTGACTGGAATGAGTTGCGAGTTTGAGTCGTGAGCTAACTGCCTGGCCAAACTGGAGGTTTTGTCATGTAGTGCAACAACTAGTGTGACCCTTCAACTCTCCCTACATGCTTCACACATGTGCCACCTTTGGCGACTCGCCAGTTACGAGATCCAGTCGCGAGGCACTTCTTGAGTGCATAGTCTTGAGCTTTTCTTCACAATCTTTCACACACTGCCCTCATATGATTCCCACCTAAATACAAGGTTTCTAAATGCTAAATTACAAGCAAATTTGGCATGGGATAAAACCACCAAATTATTGAATAAATTCAACCTTACAGAGAAATAAACACACACACACATACATACAAGGGAGAGGGAAGGAGGTTTTAACACAAAGGCACACCACAACTCTACTCAAAAACCACGATAACTTTTAAGGGATGGTGGGGCAATTTGGTAATGTTTTTATTACAATGAATTGTCATTTCTTATGAATAGATATTCTTTAAAATGAGTAATAATTATTCCTCTATAAAAACTTTGTAATAGCTATTTCGTAGTCGGTGCAATAATTCTAAAATTAATATATTTTCAAATAAACAAACTTTTCATATATATGTAACAATTATAAAAATAATAAAATAATAAAAATTAACTCATCTCTCTTTCAAATTTTTAAAATATTATTTTTAAGGAAATATAATTGTATGAGTAAGATATTTTCTATAAAAAAAATCTTAGATTTTATTCTAATGTTACAACTCACAACCAAACCTACGAATATGTTTATAGTTATTCCATCACAACATAATTTATTCCCAATTATAAAAGTTACAATTCCAATCTTAATCCTCATTTAGTATACCAAACTTACCCTAAGTTTTGTCCAAAAATTAACATGGAGAATAACGAAGCCACCAAAAAAGTTGTGAATTGATTCAAAGGAGAGAGAGGGAGGAGTGACACGGAGTGTTTTTTTTTTTTTTTTGGACGGGGATTTTAGGAATTTTATTTTATTGTTATGTATTTATTATGTAGGTTAAAGGAATAGTTATTATAGCCATTTTTAGCAAGGAATAATTATGAAGAAAATCTATTTCTAAAGAAAAATATTACTTGTAATAAAAACACAACCAAACAATTGAATAATTATTCCTAAAAAATAGGTATTACATTTTATAGCCTATTATAGCGTCCCAAATTAATGTACCTTAAGTTTTTGAATCTTAAGCTTCAATGTCTTGCAAATTTAGTATATACGGTAGCCATGATGTCTATTTATTAAACGTTTATCGCATGAGCATAACATTACTTAATAGCAATAGTCAAGCTCTTTGTACTAACCCTTCTTAAATCCAAAGAAATTTAAAACACCATCAACTCGCGACAAATCAGCACAAATTATAATTGGGACACTAATGGACTGATATGGTCTAGATTGAAGAGGCTCAAGCTGTCTGCAGATCTGACAATGGCTTGCAACAGCGTTGGCCCAGAATGTGGTCGGACTACTGATTCAAGGGTCAGGGCAGACAAGTGTCAGTCAATTGGCCCAATTATCTCCTTCATCATCAGCTAATTATTGAGCTGAGAAATCAGTAATCAATTCAAACTAATCAAGTTTTGTCATTCTCAAAATGTTTACCACACTAGCATATGGTTTATCGAATCAATAGATTCAATACCGAAAATCAAGCAAAATGCATATAACAGAAATGGCAGGGCGAGTAGAGTCATTGGTTTGTTCTTTCATGCTTGATTGGCGGAGGTCAACGTGCCAATCTGTTATTTTTTAGCGTAAAGAGCGCTTCATGTATTGTGATGTGTTGATTCTACACAATTAGTCTATTTCCTTACTATAATAACCAGATGCTTGTTGAATTGTACCTTTATCACTGAGATAGTTTACTCAAAGTCGTCATTCACAGTTCTTGCTATTACTGGGAATACTTTTTGAACTATGACAACCATATCAGTAACTATTAAGTGAAGTAGTATTGGAAAACTAGGAAAGAAACAACCGCAAGAATCGCTAATCATTGGCATCACATCACCTTCGTATATTTCACGAAGAACAATAGCTAGCAACATCCTACAGCCAGCGGTATAGAAACTCTCTAGTTTGACATGTTGGCTGGGTTCCCATGTTACTTAAATTTGATCATTCAAAGCCTTTGTAAGCAATCAGCATCCCTCAAGAAAGAATTCTGATTTTAAGTGTCAACTTTAACTTGCCCAGCACGATGGACGCAACTACGAAGACGATGCTGAGAAGGAAAAGCGTTTCAAGATATTCAAGGACAATGTTGAATACATAGACAAAGTCAACAATGAAGGGAATCGCACTTACAATTAAGCGTCAATGAATTTACAGACTTAACAACTGAAGAGTTCATTGCTACTCGTACTGGATACAAGATTTCCTCCCAGCCCACTTCACCCAAAACAACATTCAGATATGAAACCCTGACTGAAATTCCAATGACTATGGATTGGAGAGAAAAAGGAGCTGTTACCCCCATTAAAGACCAACGCCACTGTGGTAAGAGAATAATAACATTGTCTGAAACTAAAACCTAGTTTAGCCTTATTTGCTGCATTTATTTTTGTCCTAACAAGATTTCTGTTGTGATTGACACCTATGTAGGATGTTGCTGGGCCTTTTCAGCCGTGGCAGCAGTAGAGGGGGTCACCCAGATCAAAAATGGCAACAAAATCTCCCTTTCCGAGCAACAACTAGTGGACTGTGTGGAAAGAAATTATGGTTGCAGAGGTGGTTTCATGGATTATGCCTTTGAATATATAATACAGAACCAAGGACTAGCCACTGAGAAAAACTACCCATATCAGGCTATGGATGGAACTTGTGACCAGCAAATGGCGTCTAATATTGCAGCTCAGATAAGTTCATATGAAGACGTACCTTCCAATAATGAGGAGGCATTACTACAAGCAGTGGCCAACCACCCAGTTTCGGTTGCCATTGAAGGTTCTAGTCGTGACTTCATGTCCTATTCGAGTGGAGTTTTCACAGGAGAATGCGGGACCAATTTAAACCATGCCGTTACTGCAATCGGGTATGGAATGAGTGATGATGGTACCAAGTACTGGTTAATCAAGAATTCATGGGGCACCACCTGGGGTGAGAGTGGCTACATGAGAATTCAGAGAGATACTGGAGCACCAGAAGGTGTTTGTGGCATTGCCATGAAACCTTCCTATCCAGTGGCTTAGGTACTCAAACGGTGACAGATCAAGTCACCTATAAGTATTGTTCTTTCTTTCACTATATGTATGCTAAATTTGTTATAGCTGAGAAAATACCTATTTTGCTACTTGTATCATCGAAATTGAACCAAGTAATAAATAAGCTAGCCTAATTGCTACGTTTCCCATCAATATATAGCACGAAGTAAACGTACGGTATGATAATAAAATCTTTCGATCGAATTTCGCACATTATGACGAACTAAATAATCTAAAATGGGAATGATAACAGTAAGATCTCAAACCAACTTTTTGAACACAGAATGTCATGTCCTGAACCCAAAAGCGTCCAAATCATGAGAAAAATATTTGAAAAGTACATGTAGATTTTGTTCCTTGTGACAATTCAATCCAAATAAAATCATACCAAGTACCGATATCAAGAATTATCATAATAATTCCAATAAATACAATGACCATTGGTCACAAAAGAATGAAGATCTGAATAAATAATTACATCTCATCAACTTATCCCATTAGTTGAAATAAAGGCATAACCACTATTAGATATAAAGGAATTGGGTCGAGTCTACTCTAAGTTATACATCATCAATTATCTCACACACAAAAGTTAGCCTCCATCAACAGTTAGCCTAACTACTGCTAACCACCAAAAAGCTGTCTCAAAATGATAGTTTCCTACTCTGAAAAAGTTTGTAAAATAATGGAATAAGACAGAGCCCAGTAAGTAGCACAATTAATGTGGATGGGGGAAATGCAAGTTTCATGATAATGATTATTTTTCAAAGTACTCCAACTTGAAACTACGTACTATTTACTGTGAACTATCAAAACACACTTTTAAAACCTGAAAATCCAACCCAAGGCCATATGACAAGCCGCCATAAAGACGTTAGGTATGCCACAAAGACATCAATTATGCCACAAAGACATCAATCTGCCATAAAGACGAGGTGCCAAGAGACGAATGTCACAAAGACTACGACATCTGGCTGGATAATCATTGGATAATCACATGTTACGGCCAAAGGGTAAAAACAAGAAGAGCTCACAGTTTACATGAAATCAAAACATAGTTCAATTGGACAAAATTGCTAAATGCCCTTTTCTCCCAAACTAAGCAGCGTTTTGCCCCCTTTCTCAAACTAATTAGGGAAATGCCCCTCTTTTGAAAATCGATTTTCTCAAAATCGAGTTAGGCCCTATTGCGGCGTTTTTAAGGAGCCTATAGTGACGTTTTATAACTCGACTTCCATTAAATTGAGTTATAGGAAATTTTTTTAATTTTTTTTTTACCTATAACTCAATTTCATATAAATCGAGTTACAAAACGCCACTATATGTCTTGAAAACGTCACTATAAGTTCCTTAAAAATGCTACTATAGAGCTTAACTCGATTTTGAGAAAATCAATTTTCAAAAGAGAGACATTTCCCTAATTAGTTTGAAAAATAGGGCAAAACGCTGCTTAGTTTGCCCAAAAAGGGCATTTAGCAATTTTGTCCCAGTTCAATTTCAAGTAGTTTCACAAAAACCTCGAAAATACCCAATATATTCACGAGGTTCTCAAATTTTAAAAAAATCATTTCTTGTCAATAACATTTTCTACCAATTTCCCAAATATCACAAATCAAGATAAAACATCTTTAGAATTTGAAAATAATGCAATAAATCCTTAAAAGCCATTTCCAAGGATTATATCAAAGATGCTTATCTCTTTCATACTAACAAATCATATAAAATCATATATAACATGGTCACAACACAATACTTTTTAAGAAAACATATATCCAAAAATAAATTTCCAAAATGTGTTTGACCCAAAACAATGTTTATGCAACATGTTTATTTTTAAAAAATCCCATTAAAAAGCTACTTACTTTGCAACCCGCAAAAAAGCCTAACTCTCCAAGCTCCAAAGGAGATTAGCTAGAACCTAAACAATACCAAGCAAACCTATCACAATAAGCATAAAGCTTGACATTACATTTAGCTATTAATTAGTGATTGCTAACTAAGAAATTAATTAGGCAAACCTAGTAATTAACCTCACAAATAATATATTCCACTACCAAAGTTTCTTAACAAATTAACTCACAAAACATAGGCTCCAAATAAACTCAATAAAATTATATTCACAATCTATTTCACATTAAAAAGCCAAAACCCCCAAATCTTCACCGCATAGATAACCACCATTGCAAAAATCATAAACCCACTCATCAAATACATCCACCAAGACCAAAGCCCATACATAAAAACACATAAATATCACTTCTAATGCTCATAAATCACATGGGTATTATTAGTAAAGCTTAGATAGACATAACCTCAAGTAAAAGCATATAAACCCACCAAAAGATTAGGAATTTTTACCACAAATAAATAGAGATGAGTGAGCCTTACCTTTTTCCTTTGGAGTTCCGGTGATCTTGCCTGAAAAATGGTGGTGGAAGTGGTGAGGAGTGGTATCGGCGGAAGAGGATGAGAGAGTGATAGCATATGAGAGAAAATGAAAAAAAAGGGAGGAAAAGAGTGAGCCGGCCAAGCAATAAGGTGGTAGTTGAAATATGTGGTGGGAATTAAGGGGGTAGGTGGGTCATGTGTCGCCCCTAAAAAAATCTGATTTTTTTTTTTGGTATTTTTGTTTTTGGCTGGGGCGTTACAAAGAAACATTACAACAACATTACTATCAGTTATTTAGTTTTCTTCTAATAACTTCTAGTCTAATCCTAATCCTATTCTTAGTAGATTACAAATAAGAATTTGATGAGGGTGAGAAAGCCACAAGAAGCATAACACATTTGCTTTTGAAACAAGTCTAAACTTTTATTAAATTAAATATGAACTATTATTGATAGCCTTGGACACTACAATGTATTAAAATATTTAAAAGGAGTCCTAAGGCTGATAGGAAAACACCCACCAAGTCCTAATTTGACTAAACAACATTAAAGACACCTAAAATTATGGAAATAACAATTCTAATCCTAAAAATCTAAAAATAATAAATTACAAAAATTAAATTGGAGATCTCATTCTACTTCAAATCCTGCCACTTGAAAAAAAAAAAAAAAAAAAAAAAAAAAAAAAAAATCACCGTCCTTGAGTTGATAGTCGAGATCTAAAATCTTCCATGCCAAGCAAACAAATGTTTGGAATATTTGAGTCCCCCTGTCTTCTTTCCAAAATTACAACTCATCAATTGAGCAAACAAATTAACTTTACATTCTCTTTCTTTAGCGTTCATGAAATTGAAAATATACACCAAATAAGGGACAAGAACCACATCAAATCTTTCAACCCAAAAAAAAAAAAAAAAAATCAACATACTTTGGTTTATCGCCTACCACAAAAATAACATGAGCTCTGGATTTTCAATCACCTGATTTGGTTTCAGTGAGGTTTTGGACAATGTTCTCTACAATTTCTACTGCACAATCATTTACTTCGATGTAATTTTCACCAATTGTATTAAGAACATCCACTTTTTCCTTGTAGACAAAGTTTGGCAACAAATTTTGTTGTACCTTAAGGCTACAATTTCACTTAATGTCTTTTAATTAGATGTGAATTTGGGCAAACCACCATAGATTACATTTTATTCTTATATCCTTCATCCTTGCAAAATTTCTAGAAGATCAAAGATCAATAATTATATCATAAACCAAAATTTTAAATTACAAGTTTTTTTTTTCTATCTAAAATTATTCTATAAAAATAAGTTTATGGATGGAAAATTAAATAACGTTCATGTAATGCAATCATGATTTTTCAGGTACATGAATTATCATTCAAGTCATTCCACTTGATTAAATCATGGGTACAAAATCGAGTGTCCACAGAATGCCCTTCATTGACAAAGCTTGGAAAGCAAATGTCAATGTAAAACAAAGACATTGATTGTAGTGGCAATGATTTAATTGGGGTTGAATTTTCAAAGATTACCTAACCCTTGAACCTAAAACTTTGGAACATAGAACTAGTGCCTTATCTTTTGACAAAAAATGAAAATACTTGATTTAGCTGGTACTTGATGACTAAGGAAATGATTCTTGACAATTGATGTGACCAGGAGGCATTTCAATCCTAATCTTGAATAGGAAGTTGTCTGCAACCAAAAGGCTTCTCAACCTCGATCTTAACGAAAGGTAACTAAAGGGCTTCTCTACCTTGAAACCGAAGTTGTCTGTGACCTAAGGGCTTCTCTACATCAATCTGGAGTTGTTGAAATGTCAATCAAAGGTATTCTCTACTCCAATATGGAATTGCTGAAATGGCAATCAAAGATCTTCTCTACTTCAATCTTGAATTGTTGAAATGGTGATCAAAGGTCTTCTCTACTTCAATCTGGACCATTGAAATGTCGATCACAGGTCTTCCCTACTCCAATCTGGAATTGTTGAAATGGCAATAAAAGGTCTTCTCTACTTCAATCTAGACTGTTGAAATGTCGATCAAAGGTCTTCTGTACTTTGATATGAAGTTGTTGAAATATTGATCAAAGGTCTTCTCTACTTCAATCTGGAATTGTTGAAATGGTGATCAAAGGTGTTCTATACTTTGATCTGAAGTTATTAAAATGTCAACCAAAGGTCTTCTCTACTCCAATCTGGATTTGTTGAAATGGCGATTAAAGGACTTCTCTACTTCAATCTGGACTGTTGAAATGTCAATCAATGGTCTTCTCTACTTCAATCTCAATCTGGAATTTTGAAACGCTAAGAGTTTCTATACCCATTTCAAAAATAAAAACATTCAAAGCCAGCAAATAAGCAGAATCAAAAATCATATTAAAAGGGAATGAGTTTTTAACAGACTCTACAGACTTAACAGGCTCAACTAGAAAACTATCACAAACAGACTTAACAGGAATAGAGACACTAGCAGAAATTGACTTAATAGGAACGAAAAAAAACATTCTTGGAAGTAGTGATTGGCTTGGTGATCTTAATCTTCTTGGCAAAAGTGACTGACTTGATGGTCTTAATCTTCCTTACATAGTCCTCCATGGGGAGGGCGGCTCCCTCCCATGACCAGTTCTTCAACTTAGTCGTGGCTTACATAATGGCAGATTGCTCCCAGTAAGCTCCTTCTTCCCTCAGCATCATTACTGAGGGATTTGCATCCATATAATCTATAGCTTCTTCTTCAAGCTCCATGTCTGTGGGCTTGTCGATCACAAAAGCATTCAGGTGCTCTATGTTGTCCATCCATTGATCAAACAGGTCGTGCTTGCCTCTGTTGCCCAAATAGGTGGGTTAAGGGAAATGCTCTGGCTCACTTTCTTCCACCCTTTCATCACTATGTTTAGCACTCTCAAGTGTCATGACTCTAAGACTATGGACCATTAGCTTTTTGTCTAAAGCAGCCAACCTAGCATTTATTTCATCCTCTTCTTTAGTATGTGGGATTGGTGAACTTGGATCCGAATCATAATATGACCCAAATTTTGGAACTTCTCTTCCATGCTTGTCATACCTAGGGCCAGACCTTGAACTGACATTAGTGATATCACCCAAATATGAAAGGTGCCCATAGGGATACTCATCATGATACATTTGATTGGCTTGCGCATTCTCCTCTCTTGCATTCTACAACACATTTATCAGCATGTATTGATCACTATCAGTGTTGCTCCACCTGTTGGCTTCGGCATCGTCTTGTATGTCTTCATCATAATAGTCCACATCACTATCGTATTCCTCATAGAATAGGTCTATGTCTTCATCGTCTCTATCACTAGGAGGTTTACCCCAACCATCACTATTGTAAAGGCTATCATAACTTCTGTGGCTATCATAACTTCTGCTACTGTTGTCATCACTATTGATGCTACTGTTATCATCATCATGTCCACTATCATTGTTGTTATTGTCACTACTACTATCACTCTTGCCATCACTTTTATCTTCCTCATAATTAGGGGCTGCTCCCTTTCCTCGTCTTCATTATTGGCTCTTAATTCATACGGGCTCTTCAATGTATATTGGCAGGCCTCCCAATATTCCTCATCTTCTATGTTGCAAATGGCATCTCCAAGGAGTGTAATCATAACATCAGGATCCATGTAATTAGCCTAATCAATAGGAACCCAAGTTGCATCTTCTTTCTTCAATTCTAGAACCTTGTTGTTGCAGTCAAGTAGCATCTCAAACCCAAGCACCATCTTCTTTGTCACAGGACCAAATCTCAGTTCAGGGAATACCCAATAACGTTGACTTTCTCTAGCTTTCACAAACTTCCTGCTCAATGTAGGAGTATAGGGTATCAGAGGTTCTAGAGGAGAATGGAGTCCTTTTGCTTTGACTTTAGCTTGGGCCACCTTTCTCATTTTGATTTCTAACAAATCATCATTAGTGGGCTTATAGCCTAGCCCAAAAAGTGGTGTGGTAGTAGGAATCATCAAGTCTTAAACAGTAGGCTTTTTCACAGTTCTCCCTAAATTCATCCTCGGAAAGTAATTCATTCTCCTCATCTTGTTACCATAAGGAGCAAAGTCCATCAGGATCTTCTCCACTTCTTGTTTTCTCCTTTCAAGGTCAGGTTTCTCAATCCCAAAGCTATCCAAGGTCAATGGTTCTCTCTCAGAATCAATATTGTAAATAGGCTTAGGCATAGTTAAAGTGTCCCCATATATGGTCACAATAGCCCCTTCATGTTGAAACCAAACCTTTTGATATAGAAAAGAAGGTACGGCTTCTCTGTCATAGTTCCATGGTCACCCAAAGAGCATATTGAAGCATGAGACTATATTAAGGACTTGAAATTCCACTTTCTTGACCATCGGTCCAATGGTAAGCTCTAATGTTATGGTTCCCAAGACTTTTCCTCTATTGTTGTCGTATGCCCTCACATGTTGATTAGTACACACAAAGTCTTCAATACTAAGGCCTAAGCAACTAGCAGTCTTCGAAGAACACACATTCAATGCACTTCCATCATTTATCAAAACCATCGCTATCCTCTTCCCTATAGAATCTACAGTGATGTGTAACAGGTTATTGTGGTGCTTACCCTTCTTAGTCAAATCCTTGTCAGAATACGAAATGGTGAGTTCCCTATTTATGGACCCAATCATAGCTTTTAGATCCTAGGAGGTTGTGGTTATAAGGACTTGGATTTGGTTGAGAAGGTCTACTAGATTTTGACAATGTCTGTATGAGGCCATGAGTAAACCTCATAAGGATATGTTGGCTTGTGCCTTCTGTAATTGCTTAAGGCTTCATCTTCTTCTACAAGTGTTTGTTGGGTGGATCAGTTCAAAGCTTCCACTAGGTTGTCAGTCTCTAAATGCGGGGGTTTGAAGTGTCTCCCCTCTTGTGATGTGGGCAATTTTGGTTGGATCATTGGGATTGATGTCTTGGGATTTGAAGTATCTCCCCCTATTTGTGGTTATTTGGGAATTTTCTTGGGGTTTGAAGTGTCTCCCCCCGTTTGTGGGTATTTGGTTGTCCTCTTGGGGTTTGAAGTATCTCCCCCTATTTATGGGTGTTTGGTTGTTTGATTGGGGTATGAAGTGTCTCCCTCCATTTATGGGTGTTGGATAGTTCTTGAGTTCTGCTATTTCATTCCATATGTCATATTCTGTGGTGTTAGTAGATGTCCTATTCATTAATTCTTCCCATGTCATCATGAAGCATTTGGGTAGGTCATAGATCAAGTCGGATGGGTCTTCCTTATTTTCGTCTTCAGTCATCAAGCAATTAATCCTCGATCCTTTCCCAAAATTGTGATTGGGTAAGGGATTGTTAGTGATGCTAGGCCTTGTAGGCGATGCAATCACCTTGTTATCTATTAGGTTCTGAATTGCATGACGAAGGGTGAAGTAACGGCTAGTTTCATGACCAGGGCCTTAGTGGTAAGCACATCTTTTATTCACATTAAACCTTGAAGGCAAAGGGTTTAGAATTGGTCTTGGATCTAAGGGTTTCAATAACCCTCTTGCTTTTAGCTTGTCATACACTTGGCTCATAGGCATGTACAACTCATGGAATTCCCTCTTAGGTCTGGGTACTTGTGGTACTTGCACAGCTACAATAGGTGCAATCAATTGATAAGGATCATTTTTATGGATGTTAGAAATTTCTGCAGCCTCAAAAGTAGATCCTACATTCTTTTTAAACCTTTATGGGTCATCAATCTTTATAGTTCCATTGTTTATTGCATCCTTAATTTCGGTTCCAATAATGATTAAAGCTTTAAAATTAGGAAAGTATTGTGCAAACAAATATTTGTGGTATATAGGCAATAAATTCTTTACAACCATGGCTAACTGTTCCTCCTCACTCAGCCTACTCATCATTTGTGCTGCCTTGGCTCTCTACTTTGTAATGAAAGTAGAGAAGGATTCTTTCAGTTCTTGCTTAGTGGTCTCGAGATCTCTCCTTGTGATGTCCACTTCTATATTGTACTTGTATTGCTTGTGAAATCTTGATAGATGTCCTCTCAACTTCTTGCTCTTGCATCATCCAAATTGAGGAACCACCTAAGAGTGGCTCTAATTAGTATTTTTTGGAACATCTGAGCAAGTACTTCCTTGGTCACGCCTAAGGGTTGCATAGCCCTTGTATACATCTTCAAATGGGACTTTGGGCAACCAGTCCTAACAAACTTGTCCAAGGTTGGCATCTTGAACTTGGGTGGCAGCCTCGCATTTGGGAATAATAAGAAGGCATCATAGTCCATAAGTTCCTCCATCTTACGGGCTCTTTTAATCATCTCCTCCATTTTATTCATCCTTTCGTTGATCTTCTTCTCACTCTCCATAGCTGGTGGGTCATGATCGGTCTTGTCCCCCTCTTAATTATTCTTGGAATTTTGAAATTGTTGCATTATGCAATAAATGTCTTCCCTAAGTTGAATCTGACTAGCTACCATAGTGTTAAGTAGCTCTTAGGTGTTCATGGGTTCCTCTGTGTTTGGGTGTTCTCCCTCTTTTGCCATACTGCTAGGAGCTTCAAACTTCTTGTGGCTTGAACTATCTTGGAGATCAAAGATGGGGTTGTGATGTTACAGCAATGAAGTTTCTTCTATGCTTGAAGGCTTCAATATTGTGATGGGAGTGACAGACTTGGAATTGGAGCTACTTGCTTGAGTGTCGAGCTTTGGTTCTCTTTGTAGCCTTCCTTCATATATTGACTAGACTCTACCCTAATGACAGGCTTGGTTGGGTTAATCAAAGCTAAGGCCCCATCCACATCCATCAATCAACCAAAATAAACACATACAATATGCAATGCAATTTTAACCGGGATCAACCTAAGGGTAGGTTCTAAGTCATTATGTTGTAGGGTGGGTTTGTTGTTTCATTATTTCCCAAAGTTAAGACGTTACACCTCCCAACTTGTAATGTAATGAACATTGCGTTGGTCCAAACGGCATGGTCTATCCTTTACAGTCAATAGGAAATGATCCAATGACATTAGGCTAATGAAGACTACCACCACAAGTTGTTGAAAAGAGGGATGCATACATATTGTTTGGATTCCACACACTATGACAGTTAGGGAAAGATTTTAACAATACAAACAAATATTTACATGGATTTTTGTCCTAGTTACATTATACCCAAAATAAAATAAAGACAAGACTAGATCTACTAATCCAAAAACCTAAATTCGGAGGCTAGGTTACAAAAAGGGTCTTAGGCACCCATTCCACCTAGATAGAGTCTAGTCTTCTAAACTCTTATGACCTATGTACCACTTTTATGCATGTCATGAATGATATGTTGAACATGTGAAACAAAAACTAAATCACATAAGTTTATCTATGAATGAAGCCTTTTCTTTTGAAAAAGAATCAGATCTATTTTAGTTGGTAAAAAATTTGATTTGTCAAAATACCAAATCTGTTTTGTAGTATATTAAAAAAAAAAAAAAAAGGCTTTTGGAAATAAAAAAAAATTAGATCTGTGTTTATTATATAAAATAAAGTCTTTTGATTTGAAAAATATCAAATCTGGTTTTTATATGTTTTAAAAAAAATGGAAAAGATTGTTTAAGAAGAGAGTTTCACTCATAACATAAATTTATGCAACATGAATTAACTAAAACAAACACAAACACAATCATGTTTAATCTTTTTCTTTATTTCAAAATCTGCATATATTAAAAATTCAGATCTGTATCTAAGAAAGATACAAATCAGTTTTTTAATTGAGAAAAATTCAGATATACATCTAAGAAAGATGTAGATCTGATTTTGTTTAAAGAAAAATTCAAATCTACATCTAAGAAAGATGCAGATCTGTTTTTGATTGAGAAAAATTCAGACCTACATCTAAGAAAGATGCAGATTTGTTTTTATCTTAAGAAAAAGAATTGTTCACATGCAAATTATTGGAATTAAGAAAAAAAGATCATAACAATTGCATAAAAACAAAATCATGCTTTATCAAAACAATGATGAACCATTCATGTTATGGATAAAAACATTCGTCACCATAAAAAGAAGCATAAAAAAGGTAGGGTGATTGAAAACAACCACTTGCATGAGCACTCCTTCTTCTTGAGAGGATGTTTTTGGGTTCAAAGAAACTTATTCAGTTATTTTTGAAACCTAAAAACCCTAATTTAAGCAGCAAATCTCAAAGAGGATCAGCAAATATCAGAAATTTAAGAGCCTCAAAACATATACCTCTTAGAGCGTGAAAAAAGAAAAAAGAAAAAAAAAAAAAAAGGGTGATGAATTATAAGATTCAGTCTCTATTTATAAAGGCTAGAAGACTCTAAAAAGTAGGCATGGATGATTAGGATGAGAATTCAGAATTATCCTTCTACGAAAAGATCAAAAAGGGTGTGCCTTATCGTCTCTTGAAGGGTGTTGGGCCAAAGCCCAAAAGGAGGAAATTTGGCCCTTTTAAAGTGCCGTTCGGCACTACAAAAGTGCCGAATGGTGCTCTTTGATGCTGAACACACTTTCATGTTTGGGTGCGTTTTGGACTCTCTTTCTAGGGTTTTTTGATCCAGTTCTCACACCTAGACGTGTTTACATCTTTAATCTATGATTTTTATCTCCCTTTTGGATAATTCAGGCTTTTTCAGGAGTAATTATCTTGTAGATAAATAGCCTAAAATAAATCTTGATAAAGTTCAGATTATCCACAATTTTATTGTTATTTAATCATCCCTTTTATTCCTATGCATGCAATCCTATCTTAAACAATAATTATCAACCAATCACAAAATTATTTAATTAATATTAATTGTTTATCCAATCAGAATTAATTTAAATTAATCATGTGTGGTCGACCCTACCTAGACACAATGCACGTTGACCGTGTATACTTGATCATGCGATATCTTTCAATCCGATGGTCCGATTTGGAAACTGAACATACCATCACAACCATTAGAATCTCAAGATCATTTTTATGATACGCAATGAGTGATTTAATGCATGTAATGCAAAACAAATTGATGCATGTAATACAAGGACAAATTGATGCATGTAATGCAATCATGATTTTTCGAGTACATGAATGATCATTCAAGTTATTCCCCTTGGTTAAATCATGGGTGCAAAATTGAGTGTCTACAGTATGCTTTGGCCCAAGTACGCAAGTTGATGCCCAAGTCTGTGGGCCGGGGGCCACTTTGGTCTATTATTTCCAAAAATAGATTTTTGCATCATTTAAAGGTTATATTTTACATTTTAACACTTCTCAAGTTAATTTGATATCTAATTGGGATCTAAACTGGCCTTGAGCCTTAGATTTCAAGTATCATTGGGGAATGGAGGCCCAAGTCATAAGGGGTACAAAATGCGGTGTCTACACACACTAAGCCCAAATTTGATTAAACAACATTAAAGATGTCTAAAATTAAGGAAATAATAACTCTAATCCTAAAAATCTAAAAATTACATAAAATTACCAAAAATAATAAATTATAGAAATTTAATTGGAGATTCCATCCTACATCAAATTTTCATGTGCATTATCAAGAATCTACAAAAGTTGCAGAGAAGACCAATGTATTTTTGAGGTATATAAATTGCGGAGCAAGTGATCATGATAATTCAATGGATTCTCCTACGTAATGACAATTGTTCACTTAGAGGAAAATTACTTTTTATTCATCCTCCTAGCATTTATATATTTAATTTGAATGATGATTTAACCTAAACGGCTGTGTACGTATTTTGCTAGCCACTTATCACATATCCATTATCTATTATATATGTATGTATTTATATCTATGCATCTAGACAAATTGCAAATAAAAGCTTTTGGAAGCATTTCTTTCATTTTGCATTATTTTCTGTCTAGTTGTTATTTGTGTCTAGAATGTCCTAGTAAAATAACGAAGGAGTGTTGCCTAATTTTACTATTTCTATTGATTTCATGACCTTAATAAGTAAAGGACACATTAGTCTCCAAATGATACAAACTTATGGGTAGAAATCACCTTTGAAAATCGACTTGCAAGGGGAGGATGCCAAAGAGCGTATATGCACATGTTTAAGCTTACACTTAATCCATGTATGACACAGGATCATAACATACCACCACGCTCTGTAGCCAAAGTCCACAATGGCTCACTCTATGGACACTAACTCGATGGTAGCCCTTTCTCTTTTTTGGCAGCTTCACTCACCTATTGGTTATTTTAATATAGCCTCTAGGTCGCCCCTTTTGAGATCCAACTACAAAACCATAACTCATTTGATCCCATACTAGATGAGTTACATCCGAGTACTCAACGTGGTGGTTGGCTCTAATACCAAATGATACAAACCCATGGGTAAAACTCACCCTTGAAAACTAGCTTGCAATGGGAGGGTGCCCAAGAGCTTATAGACAGATGTTTAGGCTTATACTTAATTCATGTGGGATACTAAGATCATAATACCAAATTAGTTTAAAGCTATCTTTTCTAACCCACTATGTGGTGGTTTTCAAGACTATCCATGTATATTATTTAAACTAGTAGTTTTCAAGACTATCTGAAAGTTTAAAATGTGTATAAAACACCTTTGAACATTTTGACCCCCAATTACAAAATATCAATCCAAGCTTATAATCAAACAGTTAATGTGCGGAACATGAACATAAGCCAAACACTTAATTGATAAACAATCTAAGCCAAATATAATCACATCCACAGCAGAAAACAAAAAGCAAAGATATAGGAAGAGAGATGCAAACACAAGGACAACACGCGATGTGTTATCGAAGAGGAAACCGATGCCCTTGGTGTAAAACCTCTCCGCCACCCTCCAAGCGGTCAATAATCCACTAGAAAATATAGTTGGGATACATGAACAGCAATAGACCCTCTAAGCCTAATCTACCCAGGTACCTAGGCCCTCTAAGCTTCCTGCTCCAATGAGGTTGAGCCGAATCTTTTTCTTTTCTAGCTTGCCGGATTCTGCTACTAAACCATAGCATCAACCAATGAACATTGGTTCCTTCCAAACTACTTTCCTTCACACCAAATGTACCTTCTCACAAACGTGGGCATGGTGAGAAAAGGATTTCGTCAATAACCTCTCAAGGATGTAACAATGGAGAGGAAGAGAGTAGAGGAATTTATAGAGTCTCTTAGGTAAAGATTGGAGATGAGGCAATCTTGTTTTCTCTAGGGTTTCTCTCACAAAATTCTCTCTAGAAACTCTCTCAATTTCGTGGGTATAAGGGTCTATATATAGTGGTGTGTGTTTGGAATACGAAGAGACAGTTTTTGCCAAACAGGGTAAGTTAGCGGCTTGGCCTCGCGGCTTGTCCAAGTCGCGAGTTCAAGTCGTGAGGTAACGGCTTGGCCAACTTGGGACTTTTGTCTTGTAGTGCGACAGCTGGCGTGACCCTTCAGCTCCCCTGTGTGCTTTACACACTACCCTTACATGAATCCCACCTAAATACAGGGTTACTAAGTTCTAAATTACAAGCAAATTGGCACGGAATAAAGTTAACAAGATGGTTGATTAATTTCAACCTTACAATCTCCCCCTTTGGCTATTTCATGACAAAGCCCTAAAACAAACTCTAGACTTAACGCGTGAGTTGGGAACAGTTGGAAAACTCACTCACACTTAACTTTAGAATCTGTGAAGTGTTGAACCATAAAAACAAGAATTCCTGAAACACAACAATACAATAAGTTCATTGTATGCAGAAAACTTGTAATGCATATGGAGCAAGCATAATGCGATCAAGCACAATGGAGTAAAGCAATAAACCATGGCAAGACCAAAACCGGCAATCACTATAACCAAGTGATCACAATGCTCATTCACACTTGGAATGAACATCCGGACATTCAAGTTGACAAACACAAGGCAAATCACTTGAATGACCAACGCTCAATGCATAGTACATGAAGTATGTACATCTAGGAAAAATCCTACAAGGGCACAAGAGTGATAGTATTTAGAAGGAAATGCATAATATTTTGTTAGAAGTAATGATTTAACAAAGCACAAATGCTGCATAAAGCATGGTACAAACCACAAAGGCCTACAAAAGTATAGTAACAAACCCTAAAAGCTTACAAAAGCAACATGGGCACAAACCAAAAACATAAACCTTAAAAACCTACAAAGGTAGCAGGTACAAACCAACACAAAAAGTAAGATATGCTGAATAAACATCATAGTATATACTGAGTAACATCTAAAATAAAAGGTTATACCAAAGAGCCACAAGTTAAACAAGTTAAACACTAGCAAACAAAAATAGGAGTATAATTATAATAACTCCCCCTTTCACTATGCTTTCTATCACCCTGTCTATCTCCCCCTTTCTATGTGCATCTCCCCCTTTTTGTCAGGAATAGCTAAAGGCTATCTTCAAGCTTTTGTTGTATAGCATCTAGCTGAGTCTCGATAGTTGTGAGTCGCATCTAAGTTTGATTGTGAAAGGAGTTGAGAAGTCGCTCTAGATCAGAAATCCGATTAAACACATTCTCGATGAAGTAACTTTGCTTGGGCATTTGAAATCCAGGAGGAATAGTCGGAGTCCCAGTTGATTAAACAGGAGTAGCTATATCATGAGCAAATGGAGATGCATGTGTGGATGGCTCACTCTTACATTTCTTGGAGGAGTGACTCTTGCTTGCTTGGAGAGAGTACTGGGATATTGGTCAAGGACGAGACAGGAATCTCTCATCTGATGAAGGACTAACACCTTCATTAAGAACAATCTTCACGACTAGACTACAAAATGGAAGAATTGTTCGTGTTGCTGAACGAGCCGATGTTTTCCGAATGATTTGGAATATATGAGCACAGATGTTAATGGGGGCATTAGTAATGAGGTCACACAGAAATTTAGCCCTTCCAAGATTGATGAAGGCAGTAGTTGATAGTGGGTAGAGATTGGAGAACATGATCAACTTCAAGGTTGTTAGTTCAGGTGAAAACAATGCAGTGCTGATAGATGATCCTGTGCTTCCCACTTCATGTTCATTCCTATGAACATGAAGAATGTCTTGTGTTTGAAGTTCCCGGTCATCGTATGGAGTTCGGTCCATATCTTTTGGTCTGGTGATGCGAAGAACTTTAGCAATGTAGTTTGCATTTATGGAAAATTATGTTCCTCGTACCTAGCATTTCAACTCGACTCCTATGTATCTGGCATTTGAGAAGAATTCCTTGATCAATTCTTCAGATGGATCCTTAAAATTTCCAAATAAGTCAGCCTAATTTCTTTCTTCCAAGATCTTAGGGATAAACGTTGTCCCTAGGGTTTCAAATTTGACAACTCTTTCCACAATGGGAGAAGACTCTTTGAAGATGTCTGTGTAGGTCTTTGAGTCAGTAGGAGTCCTGAATCTCTCAGTGGTAGAGTCCTTGGATGACTTAGACGATAATTGTGTTCGTTTAGCAACCGGGGTTGACAGATCATCAGTTACAATGCCTTTGCCTTTGGATGAACAACGAGTTATTTGCAATAAAGCTGACACACAGAAAAGAACCAAATACAATACCACAAGAAGCAAACATCAGATTGATTAGTTTCAGTTATAGGTCAGTTACAAAAAAATGTACCTAGAATAGCTTAAATGACAAAGAAACAAGATATGATGAGTATGAAGTGAGCATGAAAACCCCAATGCAGTGGCACACACAAGATATAGAGAGAGAAAAACAAAACAGTGCTATCCACTCAATACTTATGTAAATTGATAAACCCAAGAACCACATTCAGATTGAAAAAAAATTCCAAAATAGAAATGACACTATCTAAGACAATGCATAGAACAAAGACTATTAATCCTGAAGCATAAACAAAATACATAATCAACACAGCAACAAGAGAAACACCCCCAAACAAACATACCCAACATTTTAGGCAAACCCATGTAAGACCACATTATTATGAAGAACACAGATGCAACATTCAAATTAAGAAACTAAAGACCAAAACAGTAAGAATGAAGTAAAGGAAGGAAAACCCATACCTTTTTCTTGGTGTTTAATGAAGACATGATGCAAAAATGGAATTTTTTTTCAGTGAGACTCGGAGTGTTTGAGAAAGGGAAATGAAGAAGACAATGAACAGTCACTGATATTCAAAGGAAAAACTGAAAAACTATTTTAAAAACTATCTTTAAAACACAAAACACGCATTTTTCATGACTGGATTAAGTCGCCAGCCAGTCGCTAGGGTAAGCCGCGAAACACTGTGAAGGTAAGAAACTTGAAAAATTTATCTAAGTGTTTTTCGCAACTGGAAGGTCTACCCGCGAAATAGCCGCCGGGGAGCCGCGAAAATCTCTGTGTACCCCTCGTGACTAGACCTTCCACCCGCGAACAAGTCACCACACTAAGCCACGAAAAACATAAAAACTCAAATTTTGAAATTTTTTCTAAGTATTTTTTGCGACTAAGACCTTGACTCGCCAGAGAGCCGCGAAAAATCTCGGAGTAAACTCGCGACTGGGGCATGCGACTAGACCAACCCACAACTGAGTCGCCAAAATAGGGCAACACTATTTTTGAAATTTTTGACAATTTGGAAAAACAAAATACTTTCCAAAAACAAACTAAAACACTCAAAAATCTTTTTGTGTTTGATCAACAAAGATTGAGTATGTGAAAACACATTTAAACAAGTACAATCACACAAATGAATATGGCATTCATTAAATATAAACTTGTGTGTTGTGTGTGAATATCAAAAGTGATATAGTCCTTAGTCTAATGTGAAGCTTCAATGATCAATTCAATCAAGGCATACACAACTAGCACTAGATAATGTGACCCATCTCAATTATAGAAATGTGCATATATGACCTCTCATGTAAACTTGAGTACAATTCTTTGAAACTTTTCACTTGGCTCCATTTTCAACATATCATTTGATCACTTTGAAGAAACATATCTCATTGTGAAATCGATGCCCAAAATTTTCAATATTTCAATTTGATGATTTAGCCTTTGGCTTTTTGGGCATCATAAATTTTATTTTGGTCGCTTTTCATTTTTCCTAGTCAAATACTAGTATGTGCGATAGACTTTTGCAGCTCAATATCTCTTTTCATTTGGAGATTTACATTTGGTGAGCTCTTTAAGCAAAGCAATAAAATAAAAGTGGAAAAATATATAGGCACAGGTTTATGCATGTCTCAAGATCAACAAAACCATTCACTAATCATTCATGACAGGGTTGAAGATCTATTTACAACAGTCACATAGATTTTAAAATTTCTTTCACAATGATATGAGTGCATAAGAGACAAGCTAAGCTCGTTAAATGCATAAAGCCATGAGTATGAAGGTACAAGGCAAAACATGCTTTGAGATAAAACACAACAAAGTTGATCAAATTTTTTGGATTTTCTACTTTTTATGTGTTTTTGGATTTTTTACATAAAAGTAATAAAAAATTGATCAAAAACAATGTAAAAACATTTTAGGACCAAAAACAAAGAAACAACCAGCAATTCAAACAAACAAAAGCAAAAAGCATACAAGCAAACATAATCACATAGCATAGGAAGAATTGATGCATGGACATGTTATGATGCTTATGCATGAATACCCTTTGTCACCCACACGTCACGTGCGTTTGGGGTCCTTGATGGATTGGGTACGAAAGTTAGGGCTGTCAAACCTCTTTGTGAAGCTTTCCAAGCAATTTGTGAAAGCACCAATCATCTTCATCATGTCCATCATTCCTGGCTCATGGTTTTGACTTCTTGGTTGCTCACCACCCAAGATCTATCATCATTTCTCCTTCCTCGTGATTGAGGAGCGCTTGCATTGTTCAATGCTCTCAGCTTATGGCAGTTGGGTCTAGTATGTCCTTGCATTCTGCAATAGTGACAGAGATAGTTCGTTCTAGGACCCTGCTGTGATCTTGGAAGTAATCTTCCTCTAGCTCCATATCTAGATTCTGATTGATTGCGGGACTTATTGAACACCTGTTGATCAACCACATTTTTCATCATCTCAGCCTTAATTTTCTCATGAATAGACTTATTCACAGTCATCTCTTTAGCCTTTACAAACTTCACTTCTTTGACGACCTTGGCTGACGAGCCACTCCCTTCGGTGTATCCCAACCCGGACTTGTCTGAGGAAGGTTTTTGAATGAAATAACATCTTCTAACTTCTGGGAAGAGACTCTCTCTATCTTGGCATGAGCTTGCACTACCTCTTGTTCAAGAAACCTCATGCAATTCCCCTTTCATTAGGACAGTCTTTTAACGTTTTCAAGTCTGTCAAGTATCCTTCTTTTAACTGGGCTTTCTTAATGGAAACCCTTTAGTCCTCTTCATACTTTTACTATTCCTAAAACCTCTCCTACAGTATTTTGAAAATGGATTCCTTTTGTTTGTTGACTTTGACTATGGTACTACTTCCTTCAAAGGCTATCTATGAGCCCAACGTGACCAGTATGTCTGTGTACCGATTTTCGCTTCTCTGAGCATGCTCTATCTTAAATGTAGAAAACCTTTCTTCCATTTTTTGGGCCAGCATCCTATACAAAGCCAAACTTGGTTCCTTTAAAGGGAAACTCCCCTTGGCTTAGCAAACCACCAGGTTGGAATCACCTATCACTTTCAAATGTTTGATCCCTATCTCGATGATAGGCCTTGTATTCTGCGATATTGTTTGAACAAGAAAACTCCAACTTGAATGAGAACACCACAGTTGCTTCTCCTTCGTGATAGAGGATCACTTCTGCGCACCCTGAGTTTGTTGTAGAAAAGCCGTTGAATTTTATGATCCATTGTTCTTCAATTACTTCTACCGGGCCACTTCCTCTGGAACTTCATTGTCTAGTGGGAATTCCACTTCTCCTAAAAATTGCGCTGGTAGGTCTGCTATGACCTAACTTTTTACAGCTTTGGGTGTTCCTGCCTTCAAATCATATTGTGACAATTATAACAACTGCTGCGACTTAAATAATGCTCCCAAGTGCAAGATTGCCGCGAATAAAAATTGATTAGCAAACCACAAGAGAATAAAAATATAATAAAAAAGTTTAATTGAAGAGATTTTTTTGGGTTTAGTAAAGTTAATTTAAATTAAGAGAAAATAACAATATATTAAGGTGCTAAGGTTTAGGGATCCACACACAGCACATCTATTGGTAGTCTTAACAATATTTATTTTATAACTCAACTAAAATTCATACGAAAGATGATCTTAGTCGGATGATTTAATTGGGTTAGCCTTTGATTCCTTGCACCAATTGGACTTGTATTTAATTGGGTTGGCCTTCTTTGACTTCATCATGGCCCTTGTAAAATTAAAATCCATTAGCTTTTTTTTTTGCACAAATCCACTTATTTAATTTCATTATCCTACAGAAGACAAATTCATGCATTAAAATTCAATTAAGCACAAAATTGATTATGAAGAAAAATGTGTAGGTTTATTCATGGTTGTTCTTTTTTAGAGAAAGAGAGAGAGATGGAGAAAAGAGAGAAAGAGAGGGAGATGGAAGAATAGAGAAAGAATAAAAAAAAATATTTAAAAGAAATGGTTAGAAAGCTTTGGTTTTATATATTTGTATATAGATTAGTTTGGTATGTATACTATAGTTGTTTGCCATATATTTTTTTGGGTAAATAGTTTAACAATGCCAAAATAACAAGGGTTGTAAGATAGAAAGGAAGATACATTATGAAGTAACAACAATTTTTCTATTAGTAGTGTCATTCCTTAAAGTTAAAAACAGTTTCATGGGATAGCAAGAATGAACAAGACAAATCTATATTGTTTGGGTTTGAAAGCAAGTCCACTTATCTACAATTTTATCTTTTAAATAATTGGCTAAGTTTCATTAACTATCCCTGAGGTTTGGACAAATACCAAGCAAGTCTAAAACTTTTTCAAAAGCAATCAACTTAGTCCCTATGCACAATTTGGTCCCTAGGCGACATCAAGAGCATTAACCATTCTTGACTCTCTCTCTTTTGTCACTTCTCTTGCTCCTCTCTCATTTTATCTCATACATAAAAACAAAAACTACCACAGCCCATAGATCTACTAGTTGAGACCACAACCACCACCTCACCGCCATCGCTACAAAGCCCACCACTATAAACCAAAACCATAAATCAAAACTCAAACGACCACAAACTTACAAGGCCTTACTACCATGACTCCATGATAGCTCTGAGTCCACAGAGTACTTCTTTCCTAGGCCTTTGCAACATAATCAGCCACACTTGTGATAAAAAAAACACAAACTCTCCTATTTTTGACTCTAAGACCACCCTTAATCATCAGCACCTTTGATGACTAGAGAAGACAGCAACTTCTATGACATCGAATTTTGAGATTCTTCAAGGAATAACACAGTAGAAGATATAAGAGAGCTTTTTGGGTACAAAACCTTAGATACAAAAGAGGCACACCATTTTCTCTCTGAAAAGCCTTAGAAAAATGAGATTAGGGTTTCCTTTGCATACTAGGAGAAGTAGATCTGAAACCCTAATCATTTTTGGGCTTGAACTGTTGTTAGGTCAAACTTAAAATTCTATAGACCCGTATTTCGATCGATCGAGCCTGTCTCTCGATCGGTCGAACCAAGCAAATTTTGAAATCTCCTTTCTATAGCTTACTTGTTCTTGAATCTTCACTTGAATCACCTTGAGCATTGTCTAATAATATTGAATGCTAAAAAATGTGTTAAAAAACACAAGAGTTGTTTAGACCCCCAAATTAAATTACGACTAGATTGCTTTCACTCTAACTTATCTAAGTGCGGAAACAATAGTAAATGAAGTGCAATCAACCAATACTACTTTAGTGCATAAACATGAATAACAAACAATAAAAGTAAAGCACAAAAGTAAGGGAAGAGAGATGCAAACACAAGATAACACGCCGATGTGTTATCGAAGAGGAAACTGAAAAACTTAGTGAAAAACCTCTCCGCCACCCTCCAAGTAGTAATCGATCCACTAGACAATTAGTTGGGATATATGAGTTAGCAAGAGACCCTCCAAGCCTAATTTACTCGATGTACTTAAGCCCTCCATGCTCTTACTCCAACAAGGCTTCTCGAAACCATGTCTTATCTAGCTCTCCGGATCCTGCAATATGCCTGATTGCATCCACCAATCCTCACTGACTTCTTTTGACAAATCTCCAAAGCTTCCTTAGCTCCAAAACACTTTCTACACTCTGAATAGGTGTGGGTTGTGTTTAGGTACAAATCTCCTCTCAAGGTATGACAATGGGAGAGGGAAGGAGAAAAGGCTACAATGATTTCTCACTAAGGATGAGTAGCTCTCTCTCTCTCTAAAAGATGGGTATATGTGTTGTAGAAAACAAATCTAGGGTTTTTCTCTCTGAATTACCTGTTTTACATTTATGAGTAATGAGGGTATATATAGTATGGGTGAAGGATAAGAAATTCACTCTTAAAAATCCTCTAGGAAGAATGTTTTGCAACTACCTCGCGGGAAGGCCTTATCAGCGAGACATTCACGAAAATGATAGCCTGGCATGACTCTTAAGCTTCTAGTCATGTGCTCCTCACGTGGCTCTTTCACGGGTTAGCTTCTCGCGAAATCCACTGATTCTTCATTTAAGCTTGAGTCTTCACCAACTTAATACTAAATCCAGTACAATAAAATCACACAAAATACAATGAACAAAATTAAAGCAATCACAACACTTTTTGTCATGGAATTAAGCCAACATAAACATAGTTATAAATCACAACTTTACAAATGCCTATAGACTGTAAGATCTATATCTAGACAAGTTTGTGCTCACAGTTTGCCAAGTGTTCTAAATTTTTAGAACCTAATAGGTTTGTTTAAAAAAAAAAAAAAATTGGACTTGCTTGGCATTTGCCCAAACCTCAAGGGTAGTTAATGAAATTTACCCTAAATAATTTTGTAAAGTTGTGATTTACAACTATGTTTTATGTTCGCTTTATTCCATGACAAAATGTTTTCTAATTACTTCAATTTATTTCCTTGTATTTTGTGGGATTTTATTGTATTGGATTTAGTATCAAGTTGGTGAAGACTCAAGCTTAAATGAAGAATCAGTGGATTTCGCGAGAAGCTAACCCGCGAAAGAGCCACATGAGGAGCACATGACTGGAAGCTGAAGAGTCGTGCCAGGATGTTGATTTCACGAGTGTCTCGCAGGTAAGGCCCTCTCGCGAGGTAGTCGCGAAATATTTTGCCTGGAGGATTTTTAAGTATGGCTTTCTTAACCTTCACCCATACTATATATACTCTCATTACCCATAAATGTAGATAAGGCCATTTAGAGAGAAAAACCCTAGATAGGTTTTCTACAACACACACACACACTTCTTTTAGAGAAAGAGCTACTCATCCTTAGTGAGAAATCATTGTAGCCTCTTCTCCATCCCTCTCCCATTGTCATACCTTGAGAGGAGATTTGTACCCAAACACAACCCACACCTATTTAGAGTGTAAAGAGAGTTTTGGAGCTTGGGAAGTTTTGGGGATTTGCCAAAAGAAGCCAATGAGGCTTGGCGGATGCAATTGGGCGTATTGCGGGATCCGAAAAGCTAGACAAGACACGGTTCCGAGAAGCCTTGTTAGAGTAGGAGCATGGAGGGCTTAGGTACATTGGGTAGATTAGGCTTGAAGGGTCTCTTGCTAACCCATGTTTCCCAAATGATTGTCTAGTGGATCGATTACCGCTTGGAGGGCAGTGGAGAGGTTTTTCACCAAGTTCTTCGGTTACCTCTTCGATAACACATCGGCGTGTTATCTTGTATTTGCATCTCTCTTCCCTACTCTTTTACATTCCATTTTATTGTTGTATTGTCATGATTATGGATTAAAGTAGCTTATTTGTTTATCCGCTCGCATTTTTACTATTCCGCACTTAATATTAAGTTAGTGTAAAATCAATCGAGCCGTAACTTTAATTTGGGGTCCTAAACAGCTCTTGTATTTTCAACACATTTTCAAGCTTCCAAATTCTATTGAGACACTATTAATTGAAGTGATATATTTATTTACAATTATATTTGTGCATTTTGCAATCTTTTACTATTTCTTTAGTCATTCAATGGTATTAGTTCTTTTTTTAGTCTAACATATGTTCATTGAGTAGATGTCATTAAGATCCTTTCGGGGCATTTTGAATGAAAATAATGATATTTGTTTCTTTATTAAGATCATTCTTGAGGCACAAGTAAATTTAATTCAATTTTAAGTCCTTGGTGTGCCAACAAATATGGTTGGACTTCACTCTTATATTGAAATTCTGATGACCTTTGTTTTTTAAATTTGATAGCTATAATGGAGGAGTGAGATTTAAATCTTCGATGTTTTGAAAAAAATCAAGATATGCTAATTAATTGTGTTACAAGGCTCTTGACATCTAATGAGCTTCTTAGATGTTATTATATCCAAAGAAATTCAAATTTTGGGATTACATTTGATATGAATGGGATTGGTGAGACCACTGTACAAAAGCTCTTTACATTCACTGCAGTTTTTATATTTATATTTGAAAATTGACCTTATATATACATATAACACATATAAAAACTCATAAATTAATACCATGTATATACTATTAACTTATTAATTTTTACTATTATCTTTTATTAATACTTTTTTAATACACGGTCTTTTTTGTTATTATCAACTTCAATATTTAGAAATTATGGTGAAATTATTTTACTTAAGGGCATATTTGGTAGATTATAATATACACTGCAATGTAATAGTTATTATGGGGATAAAAGCCCAATGCCCTATTTGAAAACTAAAAGTGTGTCCGAAGAGGAGTAGATGATTGGGAAGGATTCCAGACGGGAGAAATATGCCTTGAAATGATCTAAGAATATAGTCTGAAGAATGTGTCAATTGTCTGAATGGTATGTCCTCCTTGGACATGATGAATATCGATCAAGCAAATACTTAGGGGGCTTGAGTGACCTTCCTAGCAATTCCAATGATAAAGATAAACTTCAAGCGCATATGAAGACGATAAGAACAGAGAAATATCTAAAGAGAAAAGCTGCTACCACCACATTAAATGCACTGCAACAACTTTTCTGGCAATATTAATGTGGAGAAGACCCTTGAATAGTGCAGTCTCAACTACCGCCACTCAGGGAGTACCGACGAAGATACCTGATGGGATGTATATTCAAGTGAACGTTTAGATGAAGAACAAGTGTACAACTAAGATAGTCTAGGCGAGAACTATATAAGCACAAGAGACCTCTTATAGAGGGCGGGATCGAAAGAAGAAAAAAGATAGGAAACAAGAGTGACTGTAGTTCTGATAATTGTATTAGCCTTTCAAATACTAATTTATCTCTTCAGACATCAATCTATTTGAATTTCACGTGTGTTTTTATACTTGTTAATCCTTTGTAATCTGCACGAGACGTTACTTAGATTACTTAGTCTAGCTCTTTCACCCACTCCCTACAAATTTATTGTGTTGGGCTTGTTGGACTCATATCCCATATCTTTTGGGCTTGGGCTACAAACTAAGACCCTACAGTTATTCATATGGTTTAGTTATTCTTTAGTTTGGTAATGTTTTTATTACAATAAATTGTCATTCCTTATGAATAGATATTCTTCAAAATGTGTAATAATTATTCCTTTATAAAAGGTTTGTAATAGCTATTTCACAGTCGGTGCAATAGTTTTTGAAATTAATATATTTTCAAATAAACAAACTTTTCATATATATATATATATATATGTAACAATTATAAAAATAAAAAATAATAATAAAAATTAACTCATCTTTCTTTCAAATTTTAAAAATATTATTTTAAATATAATATAATTGTATGAATAAGATATTTCCAAAAATAAATGTTAAGTTTTATTCTAATGTTATAACTTACAACCAAACCTACAAATAGGTTTAGTTATTCCATCAGAATATATTTTATTCCTAGTAATAAAAATTAAAATTCCAATTTTAATCCTCATCAAATGTATCAAATTTGCCCTAAGTTTTGTCCAACAATTAACATGGAGAATAACGAAGCCATGAAAAAAAGTTGTGAATCAATTCCCAAGAGAGAGAGGGGGGTCTAGGAATTTTATTTTATTGTTATGTATTTATTATTTAGGTTAAAGGAATAGTTATTATAGCCATTTTTAAGTAAGAAAATATTTATTTCTAAGGAAAAATATTACTTGTAATAAAAACGCAACCAAATAATTGAATAATTATTCTGAAGAATTAGGTATTACATTATATAGCCTATTATAGGGTACTAAATGAATGTACTTTAAATAGGTATTACATTATATAGCCTTTTATACCGTAGCCATGATGTCTGCTGGTTCATATTGGTGGGAATGGATGCCTTAATGAATGGTTTGTAACTTGGCCTCTTGATTCTATATTTGAAATATTTTTTATTTAATTTATAGTTTTTTTTTTAGAACCATTTAATTTATAGTATATATTTATTACTTGAATATTTTTTTTTTTTATATACAAATAATTTTTATTAAACGTGCATCACATGAGCATGCATAACATTACCTTTTTTTTTTTTTGAGAAAGAAGCATTACATTACTTAATAGCAATAGTCAAGCCCTTTGAACTAACCCTTCTTAAAACCAAAGAAGTTTAAAACACCATCAACACGCAACAAATCAGCACTAATTATAATTGGGGCACTAATCGGCTGATATGGTCAAGATTGAAGAGGCTCAAGCTTTCTGCGGATCTGACTATGGCTTGCAACAGCGTTGGCCCAGAATGTTGTCGGACTACTGATTCAAGGGTGAGGGCAGACAAGTGTCAGTCAATTGGCATTATTGAGCTGAGAAATCATTAATCAATTCAAACTAATCAAGTTTTGTCACTCTCAAAATGTTTACCACACTGGCATATGCTTTATCGAATCAATACCGAAAATCAAACAAAATGCATATAACAGAAATGGCAGGGGGAGTAGAGTCATTGGTTTGTTCTTTCATGCTTGATTGGCGGAGGTCAACGTGCCAATCTGTTATTTTTTAGCGTAAAGAGTGCTTCATGTATTGCTACACAATTAGTCTATTTCCTTACTATAATAACTAGATGCTTGTTGAATTGTACCTTTATCAATGAAATAGTTGTACTTAAAGTCGTTATTCACAGTTCTTGCTATTAGTTGAAATACTTTTTGAACTATGACAACCATATCAGCAATTATTAAGTGCAGTAATATTGGAAGACTAGGAAAGAAACAACCGCAAGAATCGCTAGTCATTGGCATTAGCCTGTATATAGTCTGAAAGAGAGAACTTACATGGATTGAAAGGAATACCACATGCAAGGGGGAGTATCCCTTCGTATACTACACGAAGAACAATAGCTAGCAACATCCTGCAGCCAACGGTATAGAAACTCTCTAGTTTGACATGTTGACTGGGTTCCCATGTTACTTAAATTTGATCATTCAAAGCCTTTGTAAGCAATCAGCATCCCTCAAGAAAGAATTCTGATTTAAATGTCAACTTTAACTTGCCCAGTACGATGGGAAGAAAGGGGTCCCATTCCAACCCAAGATGCACTTCCCGATAGCAACTCCCAGTTCTCTGGAAAATACAGCCCTTTTGATCATTTCTTCTCAGGTACCTGCAGTAGCATTCAAGTAATGACCTTTGATTTCACCTGTTTCAGCCTACGCTTTATAAATTGCTTTGGCACGAAATAGGAAATGGTCTCTCCAACGCATAAATAGTTGGGAATTAACATTCTCATCATCTTTGGTAAAATCAAGCCCACCACGGAGAAATTCATAGACTGCTCTATCGTAATTCTTAGCGGATAATCACAATTTAGGTTTAGTAGTACATCCTAATAGGGGGCGGCCATACTTGTTTAATTTATTCCTCTCAACTTGGATGCCATGAGGCGGACTTTGGAAAGTTTTAGACTAAGAAGGAGGGATTTGCAAATCCTCTAGACATAGAGCGCGTAGGGCCTTGAATCCAAATACATTACCCACAATGGAAGTAAACATGTTAGTTACAAAACCTTCTTCAAAGAGGTCTAAGGGGTAAGCTACATAAGCAATAAATTGTTTTCTTCTCCAGTATCTGGCTCAATGTGGTAGCATCATCCTTTGTAATGATCATGACTAGTAAGCCCTTTAGTCCACATAGTCGTCCATGCCCTAGTGGAAGATTTAGCAACTACCGCAGCCCTGCTTCCTCGGGTAGAACTCTAGGTTGAGGAGTTACTCGGAAGGCTACCAAGATATCAGTATCTTTGGTCTGATAGTCAGGAGTATAATAAGTCGATTTATAATGTTTAACACCAGCTTTGAATCCAACACTCACTTTAGTCTCTATTTGTGGTGACATAAGTCCCTCCCTACAACTCACGAATTAAGAATTATTGCTACAACTCATGAATTAAGAATTTTTGCAACAACAAGGTCTACTCGACATGAATTAGGAGTTAATGAAACCTTTCAAGAAATCATTTCAAAAAATTATCAACTAATTAGAATGGTTCGTTATTAGACCATGATATTTGATTTGCCAAATACACCATTATTGTATACTCTTTCATACGTATAGCGCAAGCCAATCCTTGTTTTCTCAAGTTTCTAATCTCTTTCCCCTGCCTCCCATGGGAATATATAAATAATAAGAAATTAACTCTTGACAGTGATATTTGTTGAATACGTAAATCCTAGATGTCAAAATATGAGGAGTTCGTCCATGAAAAGCATCTCACGAAGTGAAGCATATGCCCCGCACATGACTAGAATGCGAAGAGTCAGGACAGGATGGAGACAGTTGGTTTTCGCAAGTATCTCGCGGGTAAGGCCTTCCCGCGAGACACCCGCAAAACATTCTGTTTTGCCAGATTATCCCATCTGATACACACTTTCTGTACCCATACTATATATACCCATATTACCCACATATGTTGAGGAGTGCTTTTGAGAGAAAACCCTATCCATAAAACTTGAGAGTTAGAGATTGTTATACTCAAATTTCTCTACACAATTGCATGTGGATTTTCCTCAACTCCTACCTATCCATTTCCATACTTGAAAGCTCAAAAATGTGTTGAAAACACAAGAGCTATTTAGACCCCCAAATTAAAGTTATGGCTTGATAGATTTTACACTAACTTAATACTAAATGCGAAATAGTGTAATAGAATGTAAAAGAGTAGGGAAGAGAGATGCAAACGCAAGATAACACGCTGATGTGTTATGAAAGAGAAATTAAAGAACTCGGTGAAAAACCTCTCCGCCGCCCTCCAAGCGGTAATCGATCCACTAGACAATCAGTCGAGATACATGGGTTACCAAGAGACCCTCCAAGCCTAATCTATCCATGTACCTAAGCCCTCCAAGCTCTTACTCCAACAAGGCTTCTCGGAACCGTATCTTGTCTAGCTTTCTGGATCACGCAACAAGCTCCATGTTGCATCTGCCATCCTTGGCTTCTTCCAATGCTTCCTAGTAGCACCAAAACCTCACTTGACACTTTGAAAGGGTGTGGTAAGTGTTTGGACTATCAACGTCACAATGGTATGGAAATGGACAGGTAGGAGTTGAGGAAAATCCACAAGCAATTGTGTAGAGAAATGTGGGTATAACAATCTCTAACTCTCAAGGTTTGTGGTTAGGGTTTTCTCTCAAAAGCACTCCTCAACATTTGTGGATAATGTGGGTATATATAGTGTGGGTACAGAAAGTGTGCATCAGATATGACAATCTGGCAAAACAAAATGTTTCACAGGTATCTCGTGGGAAGGCCTTACCCGTGAGATACTCGCGAAACAAAGTCGTCTCCATCCTGTCCTAACACTTTGCATTCCAACATGTGCCGGTCACATGGATCACTTTGCGGGATGTTAAGTCATGAGCTACCCTTGAAAACCTCTTCAGTCTTCACTCTCTCTCTCTCTCTCTATCACATAACCCTTACAATTAAATCCCACAATAAATACAAGGTACAAAATATTGAATAAAATTACAATTAAATTTGGTACGGAATAAAAGCCAACAAAATACATAATTGTAAATTACAACTTTAAAATCTCCCCCTTTGGCTATTCCGTGAAAAAAACCCCTAAAACAGACTCTAGACTTAAACATGAGTTTGGAAACAGTGGCAAAACTCACTCTCACCTAATCTAGAAGCTATGAAGCACTTGCACATATATACTTGTAACCTGAAACATTTGCACTCGAACAAAAATTTCATTAAGCTTATGACAAGTTGAATACATGGCATGTAGATAAGCAAGTAAAATGCGATCAAGTTTGTAAACACTATAAACATGTAAGCATATCTTGATCAAACAAGAACAATCATTAAAGAATGACTACAATGAACATTTAGCTAGTAAATGCTCATCCAAACATGTAATGCAATTAAGAACAATCCCATTGATTAATTGCATGTCTAACACTCAACCAATGCAAAATACACGACGTATTTGCATCTAGGAAACAAGATCCTACTAGGGCACAAGAGTAAGGCACTTAAGACGTATTAGTAATATCTTAAAAGTACAAAAAAAAAAATGCTACAAAGCATTGAGATGATCATAAATACTAAATATAAACTAAAATTAAAACAGAGTATTAAATCTTTAAAAGAAAGCAATAAAGACAACTAAACAAGAGTTATAAACACTAAAACAATTGAAACCAAACATAAATAGTGCTAAACTGCCTGAATGAACCAATGTATCTATGTTTAAACTCTATCTATGCTCTGGTCATCCTAAAACATTTCTCCCCCTTTTTGACCGGAATGGCCAAAGAGGCTAGAACTTATCAGACTTTGAATCTGATCCCTGTTGCATAGGTAAATCATCGATCTCTGAGGATAGGGCAGTGATCTGGCCCTAAATATAGGCAAACTGGTTCATGGTGTGCTACACATGTGAGTTAAGCACGATAGACATCTGGTCCATTTTAGTTAAGAGACGATCAAGTCTGTCTGATCCTCGTGCTGGTGTTGAAGATGATGGCTAAGCTGAAGTCTTTAGAGCAGCAGTGAATTTGTCAATCTCCTCCTCTATATCACCACCCTCTAAACCATAGTAAGGTCACTCAAAAGTTTGAGCCTTGATTTTGCAATGAGGCCCATTATGAGTGAAGGGAATAACATGACTATTCTGAAATTCTACTTCTCAATGCTTTTCTTCAAAAGGTGAAAGATGTGTCCACATATATCAATCTCTTTGTGAGTAAAGAGATCATATAAAAAGGTTGTCCTTGGTGACCGGATATAGATTATGGATCATCACACATGTGCACAAGGGAAAACAAAATAGAAAAGAAACATGTGCACAAACACAAACAGAATACACAACTTGATTAGATTCAAGTTAGTCTAAAACGTAAGTAAAACACTTAAAAACAGAGCATACAAACTGAAAACAACATTCTATAATTGATGGAACATGTAAACATAAACACAATGAATGAAATTAAGTGACTGTGCATGTGTGTGCATGTGCTGATGCATGTGAGTGCAGCATGAGGTGCATAGGGTGTGTCTAGGGAATGCCTAGTGTGTGCCTATAAGGTGCATGGCATGGCATTATAAGGCACAAAATGGGCACAGTTTGTAAAACACACACCCATTGACCAAAACATGTTAAACATGTTCAATTAAGAATAACCTAAGCAATGGAGCTCATTTGAGTCCACTACAACACAAAAATGTCACATGGACATTTTGTCAAACACCTAACATACAACAATGCACTACACCAATGAACAATGCATAAACAAGATGAATTTTGCCTCAATACATGTTAAGAATGCCACATGGGGCCAACACAGACACAATAAATGGGACTCTGCCCAATCAAAATTTTGATAAAATTTTCACAAAAATAAGAACCCCAACCAAAATTCCCAATTTTCAAAACCCTAAGCTAAAATCTGCATAATCTAAGTAGAAAAGATGAAAAGAGTGTTTAAAACACATACCTTGAAATGATTGAGCAGAGATTATCTTGAAAAAAATGGGTTTTTTTAAGGAAAATGAGACATGGGTTGAAAGGGTTCGAGAGAGGCAGTGCAAGGGAAATGAGAGAGTGTTTGAAAAACTATCACATCTACCTTATAAAACTGAAAACACGTGTTTTTCGTGGATTAGGCAGTCGTGAGATTAGTTTCGAGACACACTGAAGCTTTTGCGAGAAGCCTTTAGTCGCGAGATAGTCGCGATAGCCTCTGTATAAGATTGAGCAATTTCCAGTTTTGCCTAAAAACCATTTCTCGAGAAGTGTTTAGTCGTGAAATACTCGTGAGGCAGTAGCGAGACTCTTTGTATGAAAATGTGACTTTTTAATTTCCCTTAAGCACATTTCGCGGGAAGCTCTAAGTCACGAGCTTCTCGCAAAACAGCCTTTGAACTAGTTTTTGAAGAAAAACATAAAAATGCATTTTAAACAAAAACTAAAAGCACGAAAGTATAAAAACACTTTCGAAAACTTATAAAGCACTCAAAAAACTTTTTGGGTTTGATCAGCAAGTACTTGAGCATACACATCACATTTGAACATGTACAATCACACAAACGAGATAAGCATTAATTGAATCAAAGTCTTATGTGTTATGGGTGAGTATCAAATGTGGAATAGTTCTTAGACCAGAGTGAAGTTTCAATGATCAATTCAATCAAGTCGTACAAAACTGGTACTAAGTCAAGTGGACTATCTCAATTATAGAAATGAGTATATATGACCTCCCATAAGAGAATGATTACAAAACAAAAAGGATTTTCATTTGGCTTCTGCATAAATTATAACATTTGATCCTTTTTGGATAATACATCTCTTTTTGAGATCGGTGCTTGAAATTTTTGATATTTCAACACTAAGAGTTAGCCTTTGGCTTTTTGAGCACCATACGTTTCAATACGAAAGTCGCTTTTCCTTTTTCCTAGTCAAATACTAGTATGTGTGACAGGCTTTTGTAGCTCTTAATCTCTTTACATTTAGAGATTTACATTTGGTAAGCACTATTGCAAAAACATAAAAGTAAAGGTGGGAAGATATATAGGCACAAGTCTATGCAAGTATCAAGACCATCAAGACTATTGACCAATCATTCATGACAAGCTTGAAGATCTATTTACAAAAATCACATATAGTTTTCAAGATTTCTCCCACACAGATATATGTGCATACATAACAAACTAAGCTCGAAAATGCACTATGCCATTAGTACAAAAGTGCTAGGCCAAACTCACATGTGATACACACAACACAAGCGATCAAACTTTTTGAAGATTTTTCAATTTTTATGGGTTTTTAAATTTTTGAACACACTTAAAAACAGAACAAGTAAAGTAAGATCAACAAAAAAAAGGTATGAACCAAAACAATTAAAAGAAACGTGCTTTAAACCAAAAGCAATTGACAAAAATTGAATTATGCATGTCATGGTGCATGAACATATGCCTTTAAACATTGGAAGTATTAATGCATGAACATAGGAGGTGATCATCCATGAGTATCCTTCTTCACCCACACGTCATGTGCGTTTGGGGTGATATCCCTATAGGATTGGGTACGAGTGTTATGGCCTTTAAACCTTTTGAAGAAGCTTGCCAAACAGGTGGTGAATGCATCAATCCTTCTCATCACATCCTTCACTTTGGAATCCCCATCTCGACCTCTTGATTACTCAACAGCCCAATTCCTTTTGTCATTTCTTAGTCCTCTTGACCTCTGATCACTGGCATTCTTCAATGCCTTTATCTTATGACAATTTGTTCTGGTGTGTCCTTGAAGTCCACAGTGATGGCAGAAGTGGTTTGTTCTCGGACCTTTTTGTGATTTTGGAATTGATTTCCCTCGAACCTTAGGCTTGACCACTGATTGGTTAGAAGGCTTACTCAACACCCATTGGTCAGTCACATTCCTCTTCTTTTCCAGCTTCACTTTCTCAGCCTTTGTGGTAGCCACGATCGGTTATTTGGCTTTTACAAACTTCACTTCCTTGGATACATTGACAGCTAAACTACTTTTTCCAGTATATCCCAATCCGCTTTTGTTAGAGAAAGGTTTTTAATGAGCAAGGACTTCATCAAGCTTTTAGGAGGAAACACGCTCTACTTTAGCATTGGCTTGAACCACCTCAAGCTCAAGGAATTTTATCTTTGAGTAGGCTTCTGTCAGCTCTCCATTCAGCATCTCTATCTCATACTTGGCCTCCTTATATCGCATGAGAAGACTTCTATAATCTTCCTCTGCCCTCTTCATCTTTTTAACGTCTGCATTAGCCACTTTTACATATTTACTCGTCTTCTCAAGGAGAGAATTATAGGTTTGCTGTAGTCCCACTATTTCTTCTTCTTCCTTATCATCAGACTCCTCAACTATCCCAATAGACTCCAATTCAGTGTGCTCACCAAGTTATTCCACTAGCATAATTAAATCTTCTGAAGATTCCATATGAGCAATGGTCATGAATACAAAGAAGTTTCCCTATTCATCATAGCTTTCATCTGAATCTGAATTAGAGGAATCAGAATCACTAAGAGTAGGGGCATACACCTTGGCCTTCCCTCTTAGATAATTAGGACATTCCTTCTTGAGATGTCCACGGCCATTGCATTCATAACATACAATGCCTTGAGAGGATTGAGAATCCTTCCCATCTTTTTTCTTAAACTCCTTCCTATCACCTTTGGAGGATTAAAACTTCTACTGAACGGTTTCCCACTATTCTTCATCTTCAGAAATTTTCGGAAGTTCTTTGCAAGAAATGCTACCTTCTACTCCATATCATCTTCTTCGGAGGAATCATCCATTCTCTCGGTGATGGTTTTAAGAGCAAGAGATTTACTTGACTTATAAAAAGGCAGTCCTAGCTCATATGTTTGGAGAGATCCAATGAGCTCTTAGATTTTGATCTCATCCAAATCTTTACTTTCCTTCTATAGCTGTGACTTTTGATTGGAAGCTCTCCAGCAATGATCGAAGGATTTTCCTCACTATCTTTGAATCCTCCGTTTTCTCACCCAAGTTGAACTTGCCAATAACCACCTCATTCAGCTTGCTATAGAATGAGTCAAATGACTCTTCTTCGCTCATTTTCAGCTTTTCAAATCGGGTGGTTAGCATCTGCAACTTAGTACCCTTTACCTTCTTCGTGCCTTCATAGGTGGTCTCCAATATCTCCTAAGCTTCCTTGGCAACTGTTATGTGAGAAATCCTATGAAACTCGTCTAGAGAAACACCATAAAAAATTGCATTCAAAGCTTTACTATTAGCATTAGCTGCCGCAAGTGCTGCCTTATCCTAAGTGGATTTAGCGGCCTCCGACCTAGTCCATCCTAATTCTACTACATCCCAAACAGTATCATCAATTGAACACAAGAATGCCCTCATTCGGACTTTCCAAAAGACATAGTTACTACCATCAAAATATGCTGGAACATTTAAAGATTGAGACCGATCCATCTCAAACGGGGTCAATGATCACACTAAGGTAGTTAAATTACAACTTTACAATACCATTCAAAGGTTGATATCCCAAACACTTACCACACCCTTTCAGAGTATTTAGTGAGGTTTTGGTTCTGCTGGGAAGCATTGGAAGAAGCCAGGCTTTAGTGGATGCAATTAGGCGTATTGCGGGATCCGGAGAGCTAGACAAGACACGGTTTCAAGAAGCCTTGTTGGAGTAGGGGCTTGGAGGGCTTAGGTGCATCAGGTAGTTTAGGCTTGGAGGGTCTCTTGCTAACCCATGTATCCCAACTGATTGTCTAGTGGATCGATTACCACTTGGAGGGCGGCGAAGAGGTTTTTCGCCGAGTTCTTTGATTTCCTTTTCGATAACACATCGGCGTGTTATCTTGTGTTTGCATTCTTTTGATGAATATGGCTCAGAAATCCACTCGCATTTACTCTATTCCGCACTTAATTTAAGTTAGAATAAAATCAACCGAGCCATAATTTTAATTAGGGGTCTAAACAACTCTTGTGTTTTCACACAAATTCGAGCTTTCAATTTTTTTTTTTCAATTAAAAACGGATCTGCATCTTCATTAGATGCAAATCTGAATTTTTCTTGAGTCAAAAATAGATCTGCATCTTCCTTAGATGCAGATCTGAATTTTTCTTAAAACAAAAATGGATTTGGATCTTTCTTAAAAACTAATCTGCATCTTTATTAGATGTAGATCTGCATTTTTTTCCAAATTAAAAACTGATCTACATTTTCGTTAGATGTAGATCTGATTTTTTTTAACATAGTAGATTTAAAAAAAAAAAAAAAAAAAAAAAAAAAAAAGGGATCATGAATGGTTGTATTTGTTTTATTTAGTACACAAAGCATAAATTTATTTTATGAATGAAATCCTCTTCTCAAGAAATCTTTTTCATATTTTTTTACACATACAAAAGCAAATCTAATTTTTTTAAATACACAAATTTGATTTTTTTTTATTATTATCATAAAACAGATCTGATCTTTTACAAATCAAAAACCATTTTTTCTTAGTTCTCACAAAACAAATCTGATCTTTTACAAAACAAAAAAACCATTTTTCCTCAGTTCTCAAAAAACAGATCTGTTATATTTTCAAATCCAAAGATTTTGTTTTCTTTAATAAGCACATATCTAAATTTTTCTCTTCAAAAAACCAATTTTGTTTCAAGTTCTCAAAAATAGATCTAATTTTTCTAAACCAAATTCAATTTTTTTACAACACAGATCTGAATTGTTTTTTACAAAGAAGAGGATGCATTCATAAATAAACTTGTGTGATTTAGTTTTTATTTTTTATTTTTTATGTGTGCAACATATCATTCATGTCATGCATAAAGGGGTACATAGGTCATGAGAGTCTAGAAGACTAGACTTTGTCTGGGCAAAATGGATGACTAACACATTTCCATTCCGTAACCTAGCCTTCGAATTTAGAGCATTTAGATAGGTAGACCTAGACTTTATCTTTATCTTTATTTATTTTGGGTAGATTTTAATTAGGAAAAAAAGCCATGTATTTTTGGTAGTTTGTAACTAGGACCCAAAGCCATGTAATTTTCAATTGATCAAACTTGTATTTTTTTACTCAATCAATGAAATGAAACAATTTAGTCATGTATAGTTATATTTAGTTTTTCTTATTTTTCTGTATAAAAAATAAGTAGTGACTTCACACCACTTGCCCAAATAGAGAGGTGCTCTAAAAAACACTCTAAAAATCTCTCTTTTTTTGAGAGGCACTTGGCGTTCTCTCACAATGCCCTAGGGAGTTTGTACTTCACTCCAACTTATCAACCGGGGATATTCCCATCTATAAATAGAGGAAGGACCCTCGATTTCAAAACACTTCAACATTCGAGTCTTTTGAAGAGCTTTTTGAGAAGGAACTAATAGGTGATTGCTGATTTTTTTGTTAATCACAACACTCTTTCCCCTCAAAAGCAGCAAAATTTTAGCTTTTAAAGATCTAAAATTATTTCGAATTAATGTCTAACCACCTCTATAAATCCTAAACATAAAGTAGTCATTTAAAAGCATTTATTATGCTAGCATATTTATTGATAGACATTTAATAAATTAACTAGAAAAAAAATTTTCGCCAGGTATATTTTATGAGTGTTAAGAGATCATAAGGAAGTGTACTTAAAGCTATAGAATTAACTAGGTGCATTTATTAATGTAAGAAAAATAAAATAATGCAAATAATTTTTTTTTTTAAAAGAATTATGTTTAGTGTAAGACATTTGATAACTATGAATTTAATTTAGTAACCAAAGCCCTAAAGGTAATGGTCAAGACATTTAATTCTTTATTAAGTAATTTTTTATGTATTTTTCATATATATATATATATATACACAAAAGAGTACACATATGAGACAACTAAAACGAATTTGTCAGTGTACGCAATTAAATCATTAACATGTTTTTTTTTTTTTTTTTTAAATTTAATAATGAACATTACAAGTTTACAATTTATAATTTGAGTATTTATTAATCTTTAACTTGTGCCCTTAATGCACTCACTAACATAACCCAATAACTAAACTATAATAGTTTTATTGTTAGGTATACTTAATGGGATGAGGCTTAGGTCCAGCGCATGTAGCACTGGACTTGTTAAGATGATGACATGTGTTCAAAAGTGGACACGTGTTATAATCTTAGCGGGTCCGGTGCAACTAGACACTGGATCCAAACCTCACCCGACTTAATGAATATCAAGGCATTTTATAAGTAGGAATAGTAAATACTATAACATTAACTAGAGGTATACTTAATGAGTATCAAGGCATTTTATGAGCAAGTGTAGTTAATGCTATAGCATTAACTATATGTAGTTATTACTGTGAGACAAATTCATAAATGTAAGTATTATAAGAACATATTTATTGCAAGAAATTTAATGTCTAAATTTAGAAAGAGAAGAGTTAATGGATGCCCTAAAAAAATTTGTTTAAGTAATTTATTTTTTAACAATTTTTTTTAATACTTCCCATAAAAATGATATTAAAACTTTATTAAAATGGTCTATTAAGAGATATCATATGGGCATTCATTAACCGGACCCATTTAGAAAAAATATTTTCAAATACAATTAATGAGACAATATATTAAAATGAAAGTATACTTATTGTTGGGCATTTACTACACATATTTATTAAGACTTTTACTAATGAGTGTAGAAAATGAAAATTGGGGAAATTGCGGTGACATATTCTGAGGTTTAGTAAACTTACACTAGCATCCTCCCACTTTTATTTTTTTATTTTGAAACAAACACTCCCCTTGTTTCAAACTTGGAGACTTGAACTCTGACTCTTACCTCCATACCCCATAAACACTTATACTTGTAAAGTGATTATCTCGTCACTGGTGCGCGGTAGTTTGCTCACTTTTCTAAATAAACTACCATCACCACTTTAGTAGCTTATAATTGTGAAATCCACAAACATAATTGAAATTTTAATTTAGAAAACTTACATATTTTCTATTTTATCACAGTTTCCAAATAAATTTACCATTTTTATATCCATAATTAATGGTTTAAAAAGAGAAAAGAGAATTATTTTTTAATCAAATTTCAATAACAGAAAAACATCAAGAAATCAATATTGCAACATTCAAAATAACCCAGAAAAGAAAGAGTTAGATTCAAGTTACACTTGGTGTAACTCTATGTAATGTTACACCACCCAATAAACAACTCTGAAGAATATTATATAAACCTTAAGGTGAAGCACTAGTTTTCCTTGCTTAACAAATTTGAGTCTAATCCAAAGCTATCCAAAAAAGTACGAGAAGCTTTCACATAATTCATCAATTTGCAACACTGTACTTTCTTATTGTATGTTTATCAAAGCCAATGAAGGTCAAAGGTGAATGATATTTTGGAATGGTTCATCAAAAAAATATATTTTGGAATGGCAAAAGCTCAATGGCGGCTCTAGGATTTTTTTCTAGTGGGGTCAGTAAGAACAAAGAAGATGAATATTGAGTAAGTGATAGATTTTGCAATTTATTTGGTTTTCTTATTACAAATTTTTCCATAGTGCTGGAAAGAAAACAAAAAATAAACTATAAGTTCATTTGATATATTGTTTCTTAATACAATAAACATATTACTTATCGTTGCTAAGATTAAATTCTAGAAATTATCTATTGTTTCTAAATACAATAAACATATTAATCATTGTTGTTATAATTGAACTTTAATAATTATTGCTTAAATTCTTTTATCTATTAGTTTATGTCTTTACTCATTACAATTATTTTATTTACCAATTCAACACAACCTTGACAACGATTGTTCTTTATAATTATATTGATAAAAATTTTGTTGTGTTAATATTTGCATTTATCTTCACTCAATCATACCTTTGTCCCATGTGCATTGTTTATTTTTTATTTTATTATATTTTTTTACAATCAGCCATGTCTAACTATTTAATTGTTTTTTAGTGTAACATTTCCTGTTTAAAAAAGCTAAAATAATGTCAAAAGGATCATATTTAAGCTTATTTCAATTGAACACTAAAAAAATTTGGGTCAGGAGGTTTAAAATTTTATTTTAAATTATCAAAATAAATTATTTTAAAATTACTATACATAATTCTTCTTCTTCTTCTTCTTTTTTTGCCAGCTCAGGGGGTTTATTTGAACCCCCTAAGCTTCACTTGCCGCCACCCCTGCAAAAACTCCTTGCCTCGCTTGACTCCCCTATCCCACTCTATACTATGCAAATTTTTCCCACCTTGAAGAAGTGATGGGGGCAAGGATGAGTTTTCCTCGCTTGCCTCAACCCTGCCCCTGCCCTGAATGTATATACACATAATTTATTTAATATATTTTTAAAATAAATATTTATAAATTAAATATTTTTTATACGTGATATGAAGTAGCTGATGGAAGATTTGTTGGAGCGCCTAACGTCGGATGAAATGGATCTGTTTTGAGCTCAAGCATGGCTTATATGGAATTAGAGAAACTGTGTGGTGCATGAAGGCAAATTGAACGATCTGAGCATCCTGAATAAGAGAGTAGAGGAGTTTGTTGATGAATTTAAACAAACCCAAGATCATTTAGTTGTTCAAACTAGGCAGTAACTCAGTGGAGGTGTTTGGCAACCTTCATCACAAGCAGAATACAAATTAAATTTTGATGCAACAAGTTTTTTGGGCTTGGACAGATCTGGTTATGGTGCTATAATTTGAAATGATAAGGATTAAGTCTGCTATGACTGCTAGTGGACCGAAGGTGAATATGAGTGATAAGGCTGAATTGCTTGCAAGCCAAAGAGCTATTGAATTTGCTATGGATGCTCGGTTCTCAAGGTTGATAATTGAGGGAGATAATAGTAATGTAATCCAAGCCATTTCTTCATCTTTATAAAATTATTCTCTGTTTAGGAATGTTGTTAATGATATTAGGCATTTGATTTGGGGGTTACAATGGTCTAGAGTTTGCTGCATTAGGAGAGGAGCAAATAATGTGGCACATGTTTTAGCTTAATATGCTAGAAATACATTAGATGAGGATCTGTATAGGATGGAGGATTCTCCCCCACCAACTTTAGAAGCCTTGTATCATGATTATTTATCAATTTGAATGAATGAATACTTCCCCTTCAATATATATATATATATATAATCACCCCACTTCGAATTTTACCAGAAGAGAGACAAGACTACAATGGAGCATCTATGATCTGAAATGCCCCACCCTACTATTATCCCTGTTTTTTAGAGAAAGCTTGGAGAATTGTAGTCTTTCATCATTGTGAATTATCAATACAAAGGTGAGTGCACTTTCTCATCATATTATTGCTTATTGCTCACCATGAGTGGAAAATAAAGTAAAAATTTAAATATAAAAGTATAAAAATATTGGCTGGAGTAATAGTAGACCAGAAGGCATAAGGCAGTGGGAAAACAATTCTACTGCTGTCAGTTTGGCACCAAAGTGAGTGATTAAAAACATCAACATTATTCCCTATAGTTTTTTTATAAATATTATATTAAAAATCTTTTACCTTTTACTTTTCCATGAATTTAAGAAAAATAAATTATAATATCATTTGAAATCGGAAGGGTAAAAGCCAAATTACATAAATTATTATTATTATTTTACTTCTTTAATTTCGATTTGTGGATTTAACAAAAACACAAGGGATATGAGTGTAGTTTATTTTGAAAAGTTATGAAGGTTTATGTACAATTTGAAATAAAGGAGAAATAAATATAATTTGAGTAGACCTCAGGATAAGTCAGTGTAATGTTCCCAATGAAAAATTAAGGTGCATTAAATGTTTGTAGCAATCGCATAGAATTTGGACATGCTTTTTGCAGGTATAACTTGGAATGCATTTCAAGTTTAACCAAATAGCTTTTGTATGCATCAGAAAAATGAAACAAAGGATGATGTCCTATTTTCATTACTTTGTGTTTGTCCTCTCTTATTATTTGGCCTAAGTAGCTCTTTTACATGGGTAGCCAACCCATTTAAAACACAATACGTACGAATCGTCAACAACCTCAACAATGAACTCCTTGACTGACATTCTAAATCTGCAGATAATGATTTAGGTCTGAAAACCCTTCAGCCTAAAGGAGAGTGGGAATTCTCTTTTCGTCCTAACATTCTAGGAATGACGCTTTTCTATTGCTATTTTTTTTACGGGAGCTTCCATGCCGCTTTTGATGTATATGCTACAACCTATAAGTGGAAATGGGCTTGTGGTGGAGACTATTGCATTTGGATTGTACAAGAGGATGGATTTTACTTATATCAAATACAAAAGGATGAGAATGTGAAGAAGCGTGATTGGAAAAGAAATATATGAATGTGATCAAAATTTTACATATCAAAATAAATAAAAGTCACGTTTCGATGAGCAAAATTTATATCGATTTTGCCATCTAATTGAAATAGTATTCTAATTGATATCAGTCTTGGCTCAGCTAGTAGCACAACTAGAAATTTTTTTTGAGAGGCTAATCTAAATATATATAAAAACAATGCTAAATCCAAAGAATAACACACACACACCATATATATATATATATAGAGGACAAAGTTTAGCTACAAAATTAGTTATAGTATAAGGCTATAACCTTACTCAATAAAATAAACATCACTACATATTTTGAAAATCTAACCGTTGAATTGCATGTTCTTTGCACTCTTAATACACATTTAAACTTTTGTGTCAATCAGATGTTATTTACTATATGATCTATAAACTTATATTTTATGCATAATTTTAAATTACAAAAACTTGTAATTTAAATAATTTATTGATAATATAGTTATTAATTTTAATTTTCTATAAATTATATAAGTATGGGGGATATAAGGAAAACATGTAATCTAATGGTAGATTTGTCAAAATTCAAATCAAATAAAAATATATTAAGTAAGATTGTTGCCTAATGCTACAACAAATTTTGTAGCAAAACTTTGTACAATCAACTTCATGTAACTTTAAGCAATACTACACCACCCAATAATTTATTAAAGAATTCATATTTTGAAAATTTCACAGTTGGATTACATGTTCTATAAGTTCCTAACAATCATGTGAATTTTCATGTCAATTGGATATTATTGACCATTCAATCCATAAATTCAACTATTTTGCATTATTTTAAACTACAAAAACTTTAATTCAAGTAATTAATTGATGACATGAATATTAATCTTTGATGAAAGTTCAAATAGTGTGTAAAACACATATGAACGTTTATACCCCCAAATTAAAAATACCAACACAAGCTTATAATCAAACAATATATGTGCGGAAAATGAAATATAAGTTATAACCAAATTGGTAATACACTCTAAACCATAATTAATAACCAAAATAGTAGTAATTAAAAGGTAAAGAGAAAGGGAAGGAAGATGCAAACACAAAGATAACACGGCGATGTGTTATCGAAGAGGAAACCGAAGTATGCGATGAAAAACCTCTCCGCTGCCCTTCAAGTGGTCAATAATCCACTAGAGAATATAGTTGGGATACATGAATAGCAGAAGACCCTTTAAGCCTAATCTACCCAGTGCACCTAAGCCCTCCAAGTTTCTTGCTCCAATAGGGTTATGTCGAACCTTATCTTCTCTAGTTTATCGGATCTCGCAATAGCCCATTGCATCAACCAAAATGAATTGGTCCCTTCTGAACTGCTTTCCAAGCACCAAAATACCTCCTCACTGATATGGGTATGGTGAGATAAGAATTTGGCTAAATGTACCTTTCAAGGATATGTCAATGAATAGGGTGAGAGTAGAGGAATTTGGAGAATCAAAGGATGAAGATTGTGGATGAGTCAATCTTATTTTTCTCTAGGGTTTCTCTCTCAAAATTCTCTATGAAAACTCTCTACATTTCTTGGGTATAAGGGTCTTTATAGTAGGGTGTATGAGGAATGCGAAATGTCAGTTTTCAACAAACAGGGCATTCTACCGACTCGGCCTCGCGACTGGAACGAGTTGCGAGTTCTAGTCATGAGCTAACTACCTGGCCAGACTGAAAGTTTTGTCTTGTAGTGCTCTAGCTGTCGTGACCCTTCAGCTTCCCTGCATGCTTCACACATATGCCATCTTTGGTGACTTGCCAGTCGCGAGGCCTTTCTTGAGTGCACACATCTTAAGTTTTCTTCACATTCTCTCACACACTACTCTTACATAATTCCCACCTAAATACAGTGTATCTAATTGCTAAATTACAAGCAAATTTGGCACGTGTTAGGACATATGTGTTTTCACTTGTTAAGAACATATGTCACTTATTTATGTAAATTGGCTAAATCCTTTGACAAAACGCACTCTATTTGTAATTGGGTAGTTCTAAGTGTTTTTAATACTTCAAGAAACAAGGTTTCAAGGTCAAGAATTGAAGTCATCAAGTCTGTCCAACAAAAAGCAAGCTGAAGTGCAAATTCATTAAACCTTGACACCTGCTCGATAGCTACCTTGACACCTGCTATCTGTCAAGATTTATAATTTTAGATTTTTGATCTAATTTTCTTAGGATCCGTGAATATGCTTTTGGGGCTTCTTTTCTCCAAACCCTAAAAATATAAAAGGATTGTTTTAAAAGTCGACAAGTGAGACACAAGTTGTAAAAGCATTGAGCAATCTTTGTTTAAGCAAATTGTAATCAAAAGATGAAGTTCTTGACCTAGTTCATCTTCTCTGAAGAAGTTGCTGTGTATTTGAACCAAAGGGTTTTGTGACCAAGTATCTTCCTGATCTTCATCGTGTAGGATGAACTAAAGAACTTTGCAGCCAACCTCTCTTCCTTAAGTTGGTATTTTGAAGTCTCGTACTGGGATCCACGCATTGGTTAGACACGTACTTGGGAGCCGTGCATCAAAGGTAAAAATTGTCACTACAAATCAAGTCCAATTGGGTATTGGGGTAAGGGTTCAACTGTAGGTTAGTAAGGTACTTGGGATTCCTTTACTTGTAACCGCTTGATTTGATAATAGTGGAGTTTTGGGAATGGTGACCTGAAAATCACCCGGTGAGGTTTGTGCCACGAGATTTTTCCCTATTTGTAAACAAATCACCGTGTTATTTAATTTCCGCTACATATTTAGTTTTTGGTGATTTGTTTGTGCTTCCATGTAATTGCATGATTAATTGATTAATTAATAACTTGGCTAATTAATTAATTGGTATAATCACAAGGGGTCATTCAGTTTGTGGCCTATCAAGTGGTATCAGAGCAGGCACACTCTGATTAGGTTTAATCTTTGCTGTGTTGATCTATTGACCCCTGCTTGTCATGGATAGAGGACAGTTATTAGTTATACGCTCTTTATTTGATGGCACTAACTATGTATACTGGAAAGTACGCATAAGAGCTTTCTTGCAGTTTTTAGATGAGAAGGTGTGGCAAGCTGTAGAGATTGGTTGGACCAAGCCAAAAAAAGAATCGGCTGATTGGGATGATATAAAGATCAAGGCGGCTAACTTCAACAGCAGAGCGTTAAATGCCCTATTTAGCACAGTCACCAATGAGGAGTTCAATAAGATATCCTCAACTGAAACTGCTAAGGAGGCTTGGACAATCCTCCAGACAACCTATGAAGTAACAAAGGCTGTCAAAGATTCAAAGTTTCAGAGGCTCATTACAAGTTTTGAAGAAATTAAGATGGAGGAGTATGAGTTGTTTGATGAGTTCTATGCCAAGCTAAAGGGCATTGTGAACTCAGCCTTCAATCTTAGGGAAACCATCCCTAAACCCAAGGTTGTAAGGAAGGTGCTCAGATCTCTACCTGAAAGATTCCATGCCAAGATTACAGCAATAGAAGAATCAAAGGATATTGACAAAATTCCTTTGACTAAGCTGGTTGGAAACTTGCAGACCTACGAACTAGGACTATCTAGGATTGGCAAAACGGGTAAAGGCAAGAGCATGGCCTTGAAGGCAAAGAGCAGTGATACAGATGAGTCTTCTGATGATGAAAATTCTAAGATGAAGTCCTACATTACAAGGCAGTTTAAGAAGTTTATGAAGAATGCCAATGGGAGGAACTTCGACAAGGACTGTAGATAATCCAGTTATTCTCAGTTTAAGAGCCAAGACAAAAGGAAGAAGGACGCTAAGGATGGCGGTCAGTACACTATTACGGCTAGACCAAAGTGCTTCGGATGTCATGGATTCGGTCACATGAAGCATGAATGCCCAACATATCTCAAGAGCATTGGGAAGAGTAAGACACTTGCTGCAACCTTGAGTGACACTGAGCCCGAAGATGATTCCGACAATGAGGATGACGAAATCTTAAATGCCTTTACTGCCACAGTCAATCCTACTGAAGGGATTGTTGAGAACATGGATGATCAAGATGATATCCATTCAGCCTATGAGAAGCTTTACAAACTCTCTGAGAAGCATGAGAAATTGTATAGGCTGGCCACCAAGAAGCTCAGTGATGTGGAACTTGATCGTGAAGAGTTGTCCACAAAGTTTGATGAGGCGAATCAAACTATTGGAGTACTGAGGTTTGAGAACAACTTTTTGGCTGAAAAGACCAAGAAGCTTGAAGCTGAGCTGTTTCAAGTTAGAGCTCAATTGGAGAGGACTTCAAGTGCAAAGCTTGATGAGATGCTGAGCAATCAGAAAACTGCTTCGGATTGAACAAGCTTAGGGTATGGTCTTTCTTTCTCTAATACTGCTTCTAATAGTAATATTGTTTTTGTTTCTCCTGCTAATAATCCTGAAATTGAGAACATTGATGTTAAAATTGAATTAGCTAGTAAGAACTTAGACAAGGGTAAATCTATCTTAGAAGCACCCCCTAATCAAGATAAGAAAGATGCTAAAAACCCTAGGACTAAGAAGGCTAACTCTTAAAAATAAAAGAAGTAGCATCTCTGTCATCATTGTGGAGCTGCCGGTCATACTCGACCTAATTGCTATAAGTGGCTAGCCACTCAACAGAGCAACGGCATGATATTATCGGGATGCCAAAATCAGCTTCAATCCTCTCTTGCTCCTCTTGGAGATCTTCTGAAAGCCCTCATGTTCCTTTTGAACTTGAACGGTTTCAATTCTTCCCCCCCCACCGCCTGTTCAAGGGTTCAATCAAAGGAAATGTTCTTCCAAGATGTGGAAGAAAAAGGACTCTAAGTGATTTCATCACTTTCTTTTCCCTTCTTGCTTTTCTTGCTTGTTGCATTGCTTGTGTGTTTTGCATTTTCTTTGAGTCAGTCTAGTTTTTATGCTTTGTTTTGTTTAACATGTTTTTGTGTGTTTACTTTCAGTTTTGTTTACTTTTGTTTTTAATATAAAAATAAATAAAAAATTGAAAAATCAGAAAAATACAAAAACAGTGTGTGTTTTGTGTACTTTGGTACTTGTGTACCTTGGATGACCATTGAAATAAAGTTTCTAAACTTTGTATCTTTTGTAGCTTAAATGAGCATCTCTATGCACAACTAAGCAAGTGAGCTTTGTAACTCTTGTTTGTAATGAGTAAGATTAAGTTATCTCTTAAAATTTAACACTTATATCACTCTTTTTGATGGCTAGGACTAGAAAATTCTAAGAGAAAGGGATAAATAACCATCTCACCACTATTGCCCACTAATCATAATATGACACCTGTATGCTTCGGCATAGCAAAAGTGCAGTGTCAAAGACATTCGTATGCTTCGGCATAGCAAAAGTGCGATGGCAAATGCTTAACATCTTGGATATTTCTTTTCTCTCTTTTATATGCCCATGTATGATATGCTAAAATAAAAGAAAATATGCAAAAAAAAAAAAAAAAAAACAAAAACAAAAAGATAAAAAAAAATGCTTTAAATATGGTTGTAAGCATGTATTCTAGAAGATGTGAGAGTTATAGGATGTACCTCAAAGGTGATAGTCCCCATCAAACAGTTATGATTGTGTGTGAGTTAAAGTTATTTTCTCATATCTCAGATCGTCATAACATGTATACACATATGCAATCTTGCAATGTTTTTCACACACAACACGCAATATTCTTTACTACTTTTGATACATGTGCAGGTACAATGTGATTTGGCCATCACAAAGGTTTTACATGTGCTAATGTATACTCACTAAACTATCTTAACTTGTTTTTGAAAAATAAAATTGGTTAGACTTGTTTAGTGTGTGTGTGTGTTTTTGAGGATCCTTGTGCTAAATTTTTGATTGAGAGATGATTTTGAGAGCTTAAAATGTTGACTGGATCTTTGGTTGAGGTGTATGTTGGATTGCATTCATGTTTGTGTTTTTCTCTTCTCGAAAAACTGCTTTTAACTGCTGGCTCGACACCTCCTCGATACTTGGTCATCTGTCGAGCTTTTCAAGCCTTTTCTTATGACAATCTCGACACCTGTCTCGACACCTGGTGGATCGATCGAAAAAGTTCCTGTCTCCTCGATACTTCCTCGACACCTTGTCGATCGATTGAGTTTCTGTTCTTTGAAATTGTTCTTGTACCTCGACACCTCTCGACACCTGAAGCTATCAAAGGCTAAATCCTCGACACCTTCCTCGACAACTTCCTTGATACCTCTCGACACCTCAGCTGTCGAGATTTACTAAGGTGTCTATATAAGGCTCTGTCGCGATTTTTCTCTCATTCTCTCGATCTCTCTCGATCTGTCCGAGGCGTTTCATTTCCCAACCACCTTTCTCTCACTCAAATCTTCAAACCCGCTTAGTGGTCTCGAGATCTCTCCTTGTGATGTCCACTTCTATATTGTACTTGTATTGCTTGTGAAATCTCAATAGATGTCCTCTCAACTTCTTGCTCTTGCATCATCCAAATTGAGGAACCACCTAAGAGTGGCTCTAGTTAGTGTTTTTTGGAACATCTAAGCAAGTACTTCCTTGGTCATGCCTAAGGGCTGCATAGCCCTCGTATACATCTTCAAATGGGACTTTGGGCAACCGGTCCCATCAAACTTGTCCAAGGTTGGCATCTTGAACTTGGGTGGCAGCCTCACATTTGGGAATAATAAGAGGGCATCATAGTCCATAAGTTCCTCCATCTTACGGGCTCTTTTAATCATCTCCTCCATTTTATTCATCCTCTCGTTGATCTTTTTCTCACTCTCTACAGCTGGTGGATCATGATCGGTCTTGTCCCCCTCTTAATTATTCTTGGAATTTTGAAATTGTTGCATTATGCAATAAATGTCTTCCCTAAGTTGAATCTGACTAGCTACCATAGTGTTAAGTAGCTCTTAGGTGTTCATGGGTTCCTCTGTGTTTGGGTGTTCTCCCTCTTTTGCCATACTGCTAGGAGCTTGAAACTTCTTGTGGCTTGAACTATCTTGGAGATCAAAGATAGGGTTGTGATGTTACAGCAATGAAGTTTCTTCTATGCTTGAAGGCTTCAATATTGTGATGGGAGTGACAGACTTGGAATTGGAGCTACTTGCTTGAGTGTTGGGCTTTGGTTCTCTTTGTAGCCTTCCTTCATATATTGACTAGACTCTCCCCTAATGACAGGCTTGGTTGGGTTAATCAAAGCTAAGGCCCTATCCACATCCATTAATCAACCAAAATAAACACACACAATATGCAATGCAATTTTAACCGGGATCAACCTAAGGGTAGGTTCTACGTCATTATGTTGTAGGGTGGGTTTGTTGTTTCATTATTTCCCAAAGTTAGGACGTTACACCTCCCAACTTGTAATGTAATGAACATTGCGTTGGTCCAAACGGCATGGTCTATCCTTTACAGTCAATAGGAAATGATCCAATGACTTTAGGCTAATGAAGACTACCACCACAAGTTGTTGAAAAGAGGGATGCGTACATATTGTTTGGATCCCACACACTATGACAGTTAGGGAAAGATTTTAACAATACAAACAAATATTTACATGGATTTTTGTCCTGGTTACATTATACCCAAAATAAAATAAAGACAAGACTAGATCTACTTATCCAAAAACCTAAATTCAGAGGCTAGGTTACAAAAAGGGTCTTAGGCACCCATTCCGCCTAGATAGAGTCTAGTCTTCTAGACTCTTATGACCTATGTACCACTTTTATGCATGTCATGAATGATATGTTGAACATGTGAAACAAAAACTAAATCACATAAGTTTATCTATGAATGAAGCCTTTTCTTTTGAAAAAGAATCGGATCTGTTTTGGTTGGTAAAAAATTTGATTTGTCAAAATACCAAATCTGTTTCGTAGTATATTAAAAAAAAAAAAAAAAAAGGCTTTTGGAGATAAAAAAATTTAGATCTGTGTTTATTATATAAAATAAAGTCTTTTGATTTGAAAAATATCAGATCTGGTTTTTATATGTTTTAAAAAAAATGGAAAAGATTGTCTAAGAAGAGAGTTTCACTCATAACATAAATTTATGCAACATGAATTAACTAAAACAAACACAAACACAATCATGTTTAATCTTTTTCTTTATTTCAAAATCTTCATATATTAAAAATTCAGATCTGTATCTAAGAAAGATACAAATCAGTTTTTTAATTGAGAAAAATTCAGATCTACGTCTAAGAAAGATGTAGATCTGATTTTGTTTAAAGAAAAATGCAAATCTACATCTAAGAAAGATGCAGATCTGTTTTTGATTGAAAAAAATTCAGATCTACATCTAAGAAAGATGCAGATTTGTTTTTATCGTAAGAAAAAAAATTGTTCACATGCAAATTATTGGAATTAAGAAAAAAAGATCATAACAATTGCACAAAAACAAAATCATTCTTTATCAAAACAATGATGAACCATTCATGTTATGGATAAAAACATTCGTCACCATAAAAAGAAGCATAGAAAGGGTAGGGTGATTGAAAACAACCACTTGCATGAGCACTCCTTGTTCTTGAGAGGATGTTTTTGGGTTCAAAGAAACTTATTCAGTTATTTTTGAAACCTAAAAACCCTAATTTAAGTAGCAAATCTCAAAGAGGATCAGCAAATATCAGAAATTTGAGAGCCTCAAAACATATACCTCTCAGAGCGTGAAAAAAAAAAAAGAAAAAGAAAAAAAAAGGTGATGAATTATAAGATTCAGTCTCTATTTATAAAGGCTAGAAGACTCTAAAAAGTAGGCATGGATGATTAGGATGAGAATTCAGAATTATCCTTCTGCGAAAAGATCGAAAAGGGTGTGCCTTATCGTCTCTTGAAGGGTGTTGGGCCAAAGCCCAAAAGGAGGAAATTTGGCCCTTTTAAAGTGCCGTTCGGCACTACAAAAGTGCCAAATGGTGCTCTTTGATGCTGAACACACTTTCATGTTTGGGTACGTTTTGGACTCTCTTTCTAGGGTTTTTTGATCCAGTCCTCACACCTAGACGTGTTTTCATCTTTAATCTATGATTTTTATCTCTCTTTTGGATAATTTAGGCTTTTTCAGGAATAATTATCTTATAGATAAATACCCTAAAATAAATCTTGATAAAGTTCAGATTATCCACAATTTTATTGTTATTTAATCATCCCTTTTATTCCTATGCATGCAATCCTATCTTAAACAATAATTATCAACCAATCACAAAATTATTTAATTAATATTAATTGTTTATCCAATCAGAATTAATTTAAATTAATCATGTGTGGTCGACCCTACCTAGACACAATGCACACTGACCGCGTAGACTTGATCATGCGATATCTTTCAATCTGATGGTCCGATTTGGAAACTGAACATACCATCACAACCGTTAGAATCTCAAGATCATTTTTATGATATGCAATGAGTGGTATAATGCATGTAATGCAAAACAAATTGATGCATGTAATACAAGGACAAATTGATGCATTTAATGCAATCATGATTTTTCGGGTACATGAATGATCATTCAAGTTATTCCCCTTGGTTAAATCATGGGTGCAAAATTGAGTGTCTACAGTATGCTTTGGCCCAAGTACGCAAGTTGATGCCCAAGTATGTGGGCCGGGGGCCACTTTGGTCTTTTATTTCCAAAAATAGATTTTTGCATCATTTAAAGGTTATATTTTCCATTTTAACACTTCTCAAGTTAATTTGATATCTAATTGGGATCTAAACTGGTCTTGAGCCTTAGATTTCAAGTATCATTGAGGAATGGAGGCCCAAGTCATAAGGAGTACAAAATGCGGTGTCTACACACACTAAGCCCAAATTTGATTAAACAACATTAAAGATGTCTAAAATTAAGGAAATAATAACTCTAATCCTAAAAATCTAAAAATTACATAAAATTACCAAAAATAATAAATTACAGAAATTTAATTGGAGATTCCATCCTACATCAAATTTTCATGTGCATTATCAAGAATCTACAAAAGGTGCAAAGAAGACCAATGTATTTTTGAGGTATATAAATTGCGGAGCAAGTGATCATGATAATTCTATGGATTCTCCTACGTAATGACAATTGTTCACTTAGAGGAAAATTACTTTTTATTCATCCTCCTAGCATTTATATATTTAATTTGAATGATGATTTAACCTAAACGGCTGTGTACGTATCTTGCTAGCCACTTATCACATATCCATTATCTATTATATATGTATGTATTTATATCTATGCATCTAGACAAATTGCAAATAAAAGCTTTTGGAAGCATTTCTTTCATTTTGCATTATTTTTTGTCTAGTGGTTATTTGTGTCTAGAATGTCCTGGTAAAATAACGAAGGAGTGTTGCCTAATTTTACTATTTCTATTGATTTCATGACCTTAATAAGTAAAGGACACATTAGTCTCCAAATGATACAAACTTATGGGTAGAAATCACCTTTGAAAATCGACTTGCAAGGGGAGGATGCCAAAGAACTTATATGCACATGTTTAAGCTTACACTTAATCCATGTATGACACAGGATCATAACATACCACCACGTTCTGTAGCCAAAGTCCACAATGGCTCACTCTATGGACACTAACTCGATGACAGGCCTTTCTCTTTTTTGGCAGCTTCACTCACTTATTGGTTATTTTAATATAGCCTCTAGGTCGCCCCTTTTGAGATCCAACTACAAAACCATAACTCATTTGATCCCATACTAGATGAGCTACATCCAATTACTCAACGTGGTGGTTGGTTCTAATTCCAAATGATACAAACCCATGGGTAAAACTCACCCTTGAAAACTAGCTTGTAATGGGAGGGTGCCCAAGAGCTTATAGACAGATGTTTAGGCTTATACTTAATTCATGTGGGACACTAAGATCATAACACCAAATTAGTTTAATGCTATCTTTTCTAACCCACTTCGTGGTGGTTTTCAAGACTATCCATGTATATTATTTAAACTAGTAGTTTTCAAGACTATCTGAAAGTTCAAAATGTGTATAAAACACCCTTGAACATTTTGACCCCTAATTACAAAATATCAATTCAAACTTATAATCAAACAATTAATGTGCGGAACATGAACATAAGCCAAACACTGAATTGATAAACAATCTAAGCCAAATTTAATCACATCCACAGCAGAAAACAAAAGGCAAAGATAAAGAAAGAGAGATGCAAACACAAGGACAACACGCAATGTGTTATCGAAAAGAAAACTGAAGCCCTTGGCGTAAAACCTCTCCGCCGCCCTCCAAGCGGTCAATAATCCACTAGAAAATATAGTTGGGATACATGAACAGCAATAGACCCTCTAAGCCTAATCTACCCAGGTACCTAGGCCCTCCAAGCTTCCTACTCTAATGAGGTTGCGCCGAACTTTTTTCTTTTCTAGCTTGCCGGATTCTGCTACTAAACTATAGTATCAACCAATGAACATTGGTTCCTTCCAAACTGCTTCCCTTAGCACCAAATGTACCTTCTCACAAACGTGGGTATAGTGAGAAAAGGATTTCGTCAATAACCTCTCAAGGATGTAACAATAGAGAGGAAGAGAGTAGAGGAATTTATAGAGTCTCTTAGGTAAAGATTGGAGATGAGGCAATCTTGTTTTCTCTAGGGTTTCTCTCACAAAATTCTCTCTAGAAGCTCTCTCAATTTTGTGGGTATAAAGGTCTATATATAGTGGTGTGTGTTTGGAATACGAAGAGACAGTTTTTGCCAAACAGGGTAAGTTAGCGGCTTGGCCTCGCGGCTTGTCCAAGTCGTGAGTTCAAGTCGCGAGGTAATGGCTTGGCCAGCCTGGGACTTTTGTCTTGTAGTGCGATAGCTGGCGTGACCTTTCAGCTCCCCTGTGTGCTTCTCACGTGCCTGCAGTTGGTGGCTTGCCAGTCGCAAGTCAGCCGCGAGTCCTAGCCGTGAAACTTTGCTTCTTTGCACAAACTTGAGTTTTTCTTCACACTCTCTTCACACACTACCCTTACATGAATCCCACCTAAATACAGGGTTACTAAGTTCTAAATTACAAGCAAATTGACACGGAATAAAGCTAACAAGATGGTTGATTAATTTCAACCTTACAATCTCCCCCTTTGGCTGTTTTATGACAAAACCCTAAAATAAACTCTAGACTTAACGTGTGAGTTGGGAACAGTTGAAAAACTCACTTACACTTAACTCTAGAATCTGTGAAGCGTTAAACCATAAAAACAAGAATTCCTGAAACACAACAATACAATAAGTTCATTGTATGCAGAAAACTTGTAATGCATATGGAGTAAGCATAATGCGATCAAGCACAATGGAGTAAAGCAATAAACCATGGCAAGACCAAAACTGGCAATCACTATAACCAAGTGATCACAATGCTTATTCACACTTGGAATGAACATCCGGACATTCAAGTTGACAAACACAGGGAAAATCACTTGAATGACCAACACTCAATACACAGTACATGAAGTATATACATCTGGGAAAAATCCTACAAGGGCATAAGAGTGACAGTACTTAGAAGGAAATGCATAACATTTTGTTAGAAGTAATGATTTAACAAAGCACAAATGCTGCATAAAACATGGTATAAACCACAAAGGCCTACAAGAGCATAGAAACAAACCCTAAAAGCTTACAAAAGCAACATGGGCACAAACCAAAAACATAAACCTTAAAAACCTACAAAGGTAACAGGTACAAACCAACACAAAAAGTAAGATATGCTGAATAAACATCATAGTATATACTGAGTAACATCTGAAATAAAAGGTTATACCAAAGAGCCATAAGTTAAACAAGTTAAACACTAGCAAACAAAAACAGGAGTATAATTATAATAACTCCCCCTTTCACTATGCTTTCTATCACCCTGTCTATCTCCCCCTTTCTATGTGCATCTTCCCCTTTTTGTCAGGAATAGCTAAAGGCTATCTTCAAGCTTTTGTTGTATAGCATCTAGCTGAGTCTCGATAGTTGTGAGTCGCATCTGAGTTTGATTGTGAAAGGAGTTGAGAAGTCGCTCTAGATCAGAAATCTGATGAAACACATTCTCGATGAAGTAACTTTGCTTGGGCATTTGAAATCCAGGAGGAATAGTCGGAGTCCCAGTTGATTAAACAGGAGTAGCTGTAGCATGAGCAAATGGAGATGCATGTGTGGATAGCTCACTCTTACGTTTCTTGGAGGAGTGACTCTTGCTTGCTTGGAGAGAGTACTGGGATACTGGTCGAGGACGAGATAGGAATCTCTCATCTGATGAAGGACTAACACCTTCACTAAGAACAATCTTCATGACTAGACTACAAAATGGAAGAATTGTTCGTGTTGCTAAATGAGCCAATGTTTTCCCAATGATTTGGAATATATGAGCACAGATGTTAATGGGGGCACTAGTAATGAGGTCATACAGAAATTTAGCCCTTCCAAGATTGATGAAGGTAGTAGTTGATAGTGGGTAGAGATTGGAGAACATGATCAGCTTCAAGATTGTTAGTTCAGGTGAAAACAATGCAGTGCTGATAGATGATCCTGTGCTTCCCACTTCATGTTCATTCCCATGAACATGAAGAATGTCTTGTGTTTGAAGTTCCCGATCATCGCATGGAGTTCGATCCACATCTTTTTGTCTGGTGATGCAAAGAACTTTAGCAATGTAGTTTGCATTTATGGAAAATTATGTTCCTCGTACCCAGCATTTCAACTCGACTCCTGTGTATCTAGCATTTGAGAAGAATTCCTTGACCAATTCTTCAGATGGATCCTTAAAATTTCCAAATAAGTCAGCCCAATTTCTTTCTTCCAAGATCTTAGGGATAAACGTTGTCCCTAGGGTATCAAATTTGACAACTCTTTCCACAATGGGAGAAGACTCATTGAAGATGTCTGTGTAGGTCTTTGAGTCAGTAGGAGTCCTGAATCTCTCAATGGTAGAGTCCTTGGATGACTTAGACAATAATCGTGTTCGTTTAGCAACCGGGGTTGACAGATCATCAGTTACAATGCCTTTGCCTCTAGATGAACAACGAGTTATTTGCAATAAAGCCGACACACAGAAAAGAACCAAATACAATACCACAAGAAGCAAACATCAGATTGATTAGTTTTAGTTATAGGTCAGTTACAAAAAAATGTACCTAGAATATATTAAATGACAAAGAAACAAGATATGATGAGTATGAAGTGAGCATGAAAACCCCAATGCAGCAGCACACACAAGATATGGAGAGAGAAAAACAAAACAATGCTATCCACTCAATACTTATGTAAATTGATAAACCCAAGAACCACATTCAGATTGAAAAAAATTCCAAAATAGAAATGACACTATCTAAGACAATGCATAGAACAAAGACTATTAATCCTGAAGCATAAACAAAATACATAATCAACACAGCAACAAGAGAAACACCCCCAAACAAACATACCCAACATTTTAGGCAAACCCATGTAAGACCACATTATTACGAAGAACACATATGCAACATTCAAATTAAGAAACTAAAGACCAAAACAGTAAGAATGAAGTAAAGGAAGTAAAATCCATACCTTTTTCTTGGTGTTTAATGAAGACATGATGCAAAAATGGAATCTTTTTCAGTGAGACTCGAAGTGTTTGAGAAAGAGAAATGAAGAAGACAATGAATAGTCACTGATATTCAAGGGAAAAATTGAAAAAATATTTTAAAAACTATCTTCAAAATGCAAAACACGCATTTTTCATGACTGGATTAAGTCGCCAGTCAGTCGCCAAGGTAAGCCATGAAACACTGTGAAGGCAAGAAACTTGAAAAATTTCTCTAAGTGTTTTTCGCAACTGGAAGGTCTACCCGTGAGATAGCCTCCAAGGGAGCCGCAAAAATCTCTGTGTACCCCTCGCGACTAGACCTTCCACCCACGAACAAGTCGCCACACTGAGCCACGAAAAACATAAAAACTCAAATTTTGAAATTTTTTCTAAGTATTTTTCGCGACTGAGACCTTGACTCGCTAGAGAGCCGCGAAAAATCTCAGAGTAAACTCACGACTGGGGCATGCGACTAGACCAACCCACGACTGAGTCGCCAAAACAGGGTAACACTATTTTTGAAATTTTTGACAATTTGTAAAAACAAAATACTTTCCAAAAACAAACTAAAACACTCAAAAATATTTTTGTGTTTGATCAACAAAGATTGAGTACGTGAAAACACATTTAAACAAGTACAATCACACAAATGAATATGGCATTCATTAAATATAGACTTGTGTGTTGTGTGTGAATATCAAAAGTGATATAGTTCTTAGTCTAATGTGAAGCTTCAATGATCAATTCAATCAAGGCATACACAACTAGCACTAGATAATGTGACCCATCTCAATTATAGAAATGTGCATATATGACCTCTCACATAAACTTGAGTACAATTCTTTGAAGCTTTTCATTTGGCTCCATTTTCAACATATCATTTGATCACTTTGAAGAAACATATCTCATTGTGAGATCGATGCCTGAAATTTTCAATATTTCAATTTGATGATTTAGCCTTTGGCTTTTTGAGCATCATAAATTTTATTTTGGTCGTTTTTCCTTTTTCGTAGTCAAATACTAGTATGTGCGATAGACTTTTGTAGCTCAATATCTCTTTTCATTTGGAGATTTACATTTGGTGAGCTTTTTAAGCAAAGCAATAAAATAAAAGTGGAAAGATATATAGGCACAGGTTTATGCATGTCTTAAGATCAACAAAACCATTCACTAATCATTCATGATAGGGTTGAAGATCTATTTACAACAGTCACATAGATTTTAGAATTTCTTTCACAATGATATGAGTGCATGAGAGACAAGCTAAGCTTGTTAAATGCACAAAGCAATGAGTGTGAAGGTACAAGGCAAAACATGCTTTGAGACAAAACACAACAAAGTTGATCAAACTTTTTGGATTTTCTACTTTTTATGTGTTTTTGGATTTTTGACATAAAAGTAATAAAAGATTGATCAAAAACAATGTAAAAACATTTTAGGACCAAAAACAAAAAAACAACCAGCAATTCAAACAAACAAAAACAAAAAGCATACAAGCAAACATAATCACATAGCATAGGAAGAATTGATGCATGGACATGTTATGATGCTTATGCATGAGTACCCTTTGTCACCCACACATCACGTGCGTTTGGGGTGATATCCTTGACGGATTGGGTACGAAAGTTAGGACTGTCAAACCTCTTTGTGAAGCTTTCCAAGCAATTTGTGAAAGCACCAATCATCTTCATCATGTCCATCATTCCTGGCTCATGGTTTTGACTTCTTGGTTGCTCACCACCCAAGATCTATCATCATTTCTCCTTCCTCGTGATTGAGGAGCGCTTGCATTTTTCAATGCTCTCAGCTTATGGCAGTTGGGTCTAATATGTCCTTGCATTCTGCAATAGTGATAGAGATAGTTCGTTCTAGGACCTTGCTGTGATCTTGGAAGTGATCTTCCTATAGCTCCATAGCTGGATTCTGATTGATTGCGGGACTGATTGAACACCCGTTGATCAGCCACATTTTTCATCTTCTTAGCCTTAATTTTCTCATGAATAGACTTATTCACAGTCATCTCTTTAGCCTTTACAAACTTTACTTCTTTGATGACCTTGGCTGATAAGCCACTCCCTCCGATGTATCCCAACTCGGACTTGTCTGAGGAAGGTTTTTGAATGAAATAACATCTTCTAACTTTTGGGAAAAGACTCTCTCTATCTTGGCATGAGCTTGCACTACCTCTTGTTCAAGAAACCTCATGCAATTCCCCTTTCATTAGGACAGTCTTTTAACGTTTTCAAGTCTGCCAAGTATCCTTCTTTTAACTGGGCTTCCTTAATGGTAACCCTCCAGTCCTCTTCATACTTTTACTATTCCTAAAACCTCTCCTATAGTATTTTGAAAGTGGATTCATTTTGTTTGTTGACTTTGACTATGGTACTACTTCCTTCAAAGGCTATCTATGAGCCTAACGTGGCCAGTATGTCTGTGTACCGATTTTCGCTTCTCTGAGCATGCTCTATCTTAAATGTAGAAAACCTTTCTTCCATTTTTTGGGCCAGCGTCCTATACAGAGCCAAACTTGGTTCCTTTAAAGCGTCTTAACAATATTTATTTTATAACTCAACTAAAATTCATACGAAGGATGATCCTAGTCGGATGATTTAATTGGGTTGGCCTTCTTTGATTCCTTGCTCCAATTGGACTTGTATTTAATTGGGTTGGCCTTCTTTGACTTCATCATGGCCCTTGTAAAATTAAAGTCCATTAGCTTTCTTCTTTGCACAAATCCACTTATTTAATTTCATTACCCTACAAAAGACAAATTCATGCATTAAAATTCAATTAAGCACAAAATTGATTATGAAGAAAAATGTGTAGGTTTGTTCATGGTTGTTCTTTCTTTAGAGAAAGAGAGAGAGATGGAGAAAAGAGAGAAAGAGAGGAAGATGGAAGAATAGAGAAAGAATAAAAAAAAATATTTAAAAGAAATGGTAAGAAAGCTTTGGTTTTATATATATGTATATAGATTAATTTGGTATGTATACTATAGTTCTTTGCCATATATTTTTTTGGGTAAATAGTTTAACAATGCCAAAATAACAAGGGTTGTAAGATAGAAAGGAAGATACATTATGAAGTAACAACAATTTTTCTATTAGTAGTGGCATTCCTTAAAGTTAAAAACAGTTTCATGGGATAGCAAGAATGAACAAGACAAATCTATATTGTTTGGGTTTGAAAGCAAGTCCACTTATCTACAATTTTATCTTTTAAATAATTGGCTAAGTTTCATTAACTATCCCTGAGGTTTGGACAAATACCAAGCAAGTCTAAAACTTTTTCAAAAGCAATCAACTTAGTCCCTATGCACAATTTGGTCCCTAGGCATCGTCAAGAACATTAACCATTCTTGACTCTCTCTCTTTTGTCACTTCTCTTGCTCATCTCTCATTTTATCTCAGACATAAAAACAAAAACTACCACAGCCCATAGATCTACTAGTTGAGACCACAACCACCACCTCACCACCATCGCTACAAAGCCCACCACTATAAACCAAAAAAATAAATCAAAACTCAAACGACCGCAAACTTACAAGGCCTTACTACCATGACTCTCTGATAGCTCTGAGTCCACATAGTACTTCTTTCCTAGGCCTTTGCAACACAATCAGCCACACTTGTGATAAAAAACACAAACTCTCCTATTTTTGACTCCAAGACCACCCTTAATCATCAACACCTTTGATGAGTAGAGAAGACAGCAACTTCTATGACATCGAATTTTGAGATTCTTCAAGGAATAACATGGTAGAAGATATAAGAGAGCTTTTTGGGTACAAAACCTTAGATACAAAAGAGGCACACCATTTTCTCTCTGAAAAGCCTTAGAAAAATGTGATTAGGGTTTCCTTTATATACTAGGAGAAGTAGATCTGAAACCCTAATCATTTTTGGGCTTGAACTGTTGTTAGGTCGAACTTAAAATTCTGCAGACCCGTATTTCGATTGATCGAGCCTGTCTCTCGATCGGTCAAACCAAGCAAATTTTGAAATCTTCTCTCTACAGCTTACTTGTTCTTGAATCTTGACTTGAATCACCTTGAGCATTGTCTAATAATATTGAATGCTAAAAAATGTGTTAAAAAACACAAGAGCTGTTTAGACCCCCAAATTAAAATACAGCTAGATTGCTTTCACTCTAACTTATCTAAGTGCGGAAACAATAGTAAATGAAGAGCAATCAACCAATACTACTCTAGTGCATAAACATGAATAACAAACAATAAAAGTAAAGCACAAGAGTAAGGGAAGAGAGATGCAAACACACGATAACACGCCGATGTGTTATCGAAGAGGAAACTGAAAAACTCAGTGAAAAACCTCTCCGCCACCCTCCAAGCAGGAATCGATCCACTAGACAATTAGTTGGGATATATGAGTTCGCAAGAGACCCTCCAAGCCTAATCTACTCGATGTACCTAAGCCCTCCAAGCTCTTACTCCAACAAGGCTTCTCAAAACCGTGTCTTGTCTAGCTCTCCAGATCCTGCAATATGCCTGATTGCATCCACCAAGCCTCACTGACTTCTTTTGACAAATCTCCAAGCTTCCTTAGCTCCAACACACTTTCTACACTCTGAATAGGTGTGAGTTATGTTTGGGTACAAATCTCCTCTCAAGGTATGACAATGGGAGAGGGAAAGAGAAGAGGCTACAATGATTTCTTACTAAAGACAAGTAGCTCTCTCTCTCTAAAAGATGGGTATGTGTGTTGTAGAAAACAAATCTAGGGGTTTTCTCTCTGAATTACCTGTTTTATATTTATGAGTAATAAGGGTATATATAGTATGGGTGAAGGATAAGAAATTCACTCTTAAAAATCCTCTAGGAAGAATGTTTCGCGACTATCTCGCGGGAAGGCCTTATCAGCGAGACACTCACGAAAATGATAGTCTGGCATGACTCTTAAGCTTCTAGTTATGTGCTTCTCACGTGGCTCTTTCGCGGGTTAGCTTCTCGCAAAATCCACTGATTCTTTATTTAAGCTTGAGTCTTCACCAACTTCATACTAAATCCAGTACAATAAAATCCCACAAAATACAAGGAGCAAAATTAAAACAATTACAACACTTTTTGTCATGGAATAAAGCCAACATAAACATAGTTATAAATCACAACTTTACAAATGCCTATAGACTCTAAGATCTATATCTAGACAAGTTTGTGCTCACAGTTTGCCAAGTGTTCTAAATTTTTAGAACCTAATAGGTTTGTTTTAAAAAAAAAAAAAAAAAAAATTGGACTTGCTTGGCATTTGCCTAAACCTCAAAGGTAGTTAATGAAATTTACCCTAAATAATTCTGTAAAGTTGTGATTTACAACTATGTTTTATGTTGGCTTTATTCCATGACAAAATGTGTTCTAATTGCTTCAATTTATTTCCTTGTATTTTGTGGGATTTTATTGTATTGGATTTAGTATCAAGTTGGTGAAGACTCAAGCTTAAATGAAGAATCAGTGGATTTCGCGAGAAGCTAACCCGCGAAAGAGCCACATGAGGAGCACATGACTGGAAGCTAAAGAGTCGTGCTAGGATGTCGATTTCACGAGTGTCTCGCAGGTAAGGCCCTTTTGCGAGGTAGTCGCGAAACATTCTGCCTGGAGGATTTTTAAGTTTGGCTTTCTTAACTTTCACCCATACTATATATACCCTCATTACCCACAAATGTAGATAAGGCCATTTAGAGAGAAAAACCCTAGATAGGTTTTCTACAATACACACACACTTCTTTTAGAGAGAGAGATACTCATCCTTAGTGAGAAATCATTGTAGCCTCTTCTCCATCCCTTTCCCATTGTCATACCTTGAGAGGAGATTTGTACCCAAACACAACCCACACCTATTTAGAGTGTAAAGAGAGTTTTGGAGCTTGGGAAGCTTTGGGGATTTGCCAAAAGAAGCCAGTGAGGCTTAGCAGATGCAATTGGGCGTATTGCGGGATCCGAAAGGCTAGACAAGACACGGTTCCGAGAAGCCTTGTTGGAGTAGGAGCTTAGAGGGCTTAGGTACATTGCGTAGATTAGGCTTGAAGGGTCTCTTGCTAACCCATGTATCCCAACTGATTCTCTAGTGGATCGATTACTGCTTGGAGGGCGGTGGAGAGGTTTTTCGCCGAGTTCTTTGGTTTCCTCTTCGATAACACATCGGCGTGTTATCTTGTGTTTGCATCTCTCTTCCCTACTCTTTTACATTCCATTTTATTGCTGTATTGTCATGATTATGGATTAAAGTAGCTTATTTGTTTATCCGCTCGCAGTTTTACTATTCCGCACTTAGTATTAAGTTAGTGTAAAATCAATCGAGCCGTAACTTTAATTTGGGGTCCTAAACAGCTCTTGTATTTTCAACACATTTTCAAGCTTCCAAATTCTATTGAGGCACTATTAATTGAAGTGATATATTTATTTACAATTATATTTGTGCATTTTGCAATCTTTTACTATTTCTTTAGTCATTCAACGGTATTAGTTCTTTTTTTAGTCTAACATATGTTCATTGAGTAGATGTCATTAAGATCCTTCCGGGGCATTTTGAATGAAAAATAATGATATTTGTTTCTTTATTAAGATCCTTCTTGAGGCACAAGTAAATTTAATTCAATTTTAAGTCCTTGGTGTGCCAACAAATATGGTTGGACTTCACTCTTATATTGAAATTCTGATGACTTTTGTTTTTTTAAATTTGATAGCTATAATGGAGGAGTGAGATTTAAATCTTCGATGTTTTGAAAAAAATCAAGATATGCTAATTAATTGTGTTACAAGGGTCTTGACATCTAATGAGCTTCTTAGATGTTATTATATCCAAAGAAATTCAAATTTTGGGATTACATTTGATATGAATGGGATTGGTAAGACCACCGTACAAAAGCTCTTTACATTCATTGCAGTTTTTATATTTATATTTGAAAATTGACCTTATATATACATATAACACATATAAAAACTCATAAATTAATACCATGTATATACTATTAACTTATTAATTTTTACTATTATCTTTTATTAATACTTTTTTAATACACAGTTTTTTTTGTTATTATCAACTTCAATATTTAGAAATTATGGTGAAATTATTTTACTTAAGGGCATATTTGGTAGATTATAATATACACTGCAATGTAATAGTTATTATGGGGATAAAAGCCCAAGGCCCTATTTGAAAACTAAAACTGTGTCCGAAGAGGAGTAGATGATTGGGAAGGATTCCAGACGGGAGAAATATGCCTGGAAATGATCTAAGAATATAGTTCGAAGAATGTGTCAATTGTCCGAATGGTATGTCCTCCTTGGACATGATGAATATCGATCAAGCAAATACTTGAGGGGCTTGAGTAACCTTCCTAGCAATTCCAATGATAAAGATAAACTTTAAGCGCATATGAAGATGATAAGAACAGAGAAATATTTAAAGAGAAAAGCTGCTACCACTACATTAAATGCACTGCAGCAACTTTTCTGGCAATATTAATGTGGAGAAGACGCTTGAACAGTGCAGTCTCAACTACCGCCACTCAGGGAGTACCGACGAAGATACCTGATGGGATGTATATTCAAGTGAACGTTTAGATGAAGAAAAAGTGTACGACTAGGATAGTCTAGGCGAGAACTATATAAGCACAAGAGACCTCTTACAGAGGGGGGGATCGAAAGAAGAAAAAAGAAAGGAAACAAGAGTGACTGTAGTTCTGATAATTGTATTAGCCTTTCAAATACTAATTTATCTCTTCAGACATCAATCTATTTGAATTTCACGTGTGTTTTTATACTTGTTAATCCTTTGTAATCTGCACAAGACGTTGCTTAGATCACTTAGTCTAGCTCTTTCACCCACTCTCTATAAATTTATTGTATTGGGCTTGTTGGACTCATATCCCATATCTTTTGGGCTTGGGCTACAAACTAAGACCCTACAGTTATTCATATGGTTTAGTTATTCTTTAGTTTGGTAATGTTTTTATTACAATAAATTGTCATTCCTTATGAATAGATATTCTTCAAAATGTGTAATAATTATTGCTTTATAAAAGGTTTGTAATAGCTATTTCGTAGTCGGTGCAATAGTTTTTGAAATTAATATATTTTCAAATAAACAAACTTTTCATATATATATATATATGTGTGTGTGTGTGTGTGTGTAACAATTATAAAAATAAAAAATAATAATAAAAATTAACTCATCTTTCTTTCAAATTTTATAAATATTATTTTAAATGTAATATAATTGTATGAATAAGATATTTCCAAAACTAAATGTTAAGTTTTATTCTAATGTTATAACTTACAACCAAACCTACGAATAGGTTTAATTATTCCATCACAACATATTTTATTCTCAGTAATAAAAATTAAAATTCCAATTTTAATCCTCATCCAATGTATCAAATTTGCCCTAAGTTTTGTCCAACAATTAACATGGAGAATAACGAAGCCATGAAAAAAAGTTGTGAATCGATTCCCAAGAGAGAGAGGGGGGTCTAGGAATTTTATTTTATTGTTATGTATTTATTATTTAGGTTAAAGGAATAGTTATTATAGCCATTTTTAAGTAAAAAAATATTTATTTCTAAGGAAAAATATTACTTGTAATAAAAACGCAACCAAATAATTGAATAATTATTCCTAAGAATTAGGTATTACATTATATAGCCTATTATAGGTACTAAATGAATGTACTCTAAATAGGTATTACATTATATAGCCTTTTATACCGTAGCCATGATGTCTGCTGGTTCATATTGGTGGGAATGGATGCCTTAATGAATGGTTTGTAACTTGGCCTCTTGATTCTATATTTGAAATATTTTTTTTAGAACCATTTAATTTATAGTATATATTTATTACTTGAATATTTTTTTTTTATATACAAATAATTTTTATTAAACGTGCATCACATGAGCATAACATTACTTTTTTTTTTTTTTTTGAGAAAGAAGCATTACATTACTTAATAGCAATAGTCAAGCCCTTTGAACTAACCCTTCTTAAAACCAAAGAAGTTTAAAACACCATCAACACACAACAAATCAGCACTAATTATAATTGGGGCACTAATCGGCTGATATGGTCAAGATTGAAGAGGCTCAAGCTTTCTGCGGATCTGACTATGGCTTGCAACAGCGTTGGCCCAGAATGTTGTCGGACTACTGATTCAAGGGTGAGGGCAGACAAGTGTCAGTCAATTGGCATTATTGAGCTGAGAAATCATTAATCAATTCAAACTAATCAAGTTTTGTCACTCTCAAAATGTTTACCACACTGGCATATGCTTTATCGAATCAATACCGAAAATCAAACAAAATGCATATAACAGAAATGGCAGGGGGAGTAGAGTCATTGGTTTGTTCTTTCATGCTTGATTGGCGGAGGTCAACGTGCCAATCTGTTATTTTTTAGCGTAAAGAGTGCTTCATGTATTGCTACACAATTAGTCTATTTCCTTACTATAATAACTAGATGCTTGTTGAATTGTACCTTTATCGATGAAATAGTTGTACTTAAAGTCGTTATTCACAGTTCTTGCTATTAGTTGAAATACTTTTTGAACTATGACAGCCATATCTGCAATTATTAAGTGCAGTAATATTGGAAGACTAGGAAAGAAACAACCGCAAGAATCGCTAGTCATTGGCATTAGCCTGTATATAGTCTGAAAGAGAGAACTTACATGGATTGAAAGGAATACCACATGCAAGGGGGAGTATCCCTTCGTATACTACACGAAGAACAATAGCTAGCAACATCCTACAGCCAACGGTATAGAAACTCTCTAGTTTGACATGTTGGCTGGGTTCCCATGTTACTTAAATTTGATCATTCAAAGCCTTTGTAAGCAATCAGCATCCCTCAAGAAAGAATTCTGATTTAAGTGTCAACTTTAACTTGCCCAGCACGATGGGAAGAAAGGGGTCCCATTCCAACCCAAGATGCACTTCACGATAGCAACTCCCAATTCTCTGGAAAATACAGCCCTTTTGATCGTTTCTTCGCATGTACCTACAGTAGCATTCAAGTAATGACCTTTGATTTCACCTGTTTTAGCCTACGCTTTATAAATTGCTTTGGCACAAAATAAGAAATGGTCTCTCCAACGCATAAGTAGTTGGGAATTAACATTCTCATCATCTTTGGTAAAATCAAGCCCACCACGGAGAAATTCATAGACTGCTCTATCGTAATTCTTAGTGGATAATCACAATTTAGGTTTAGTAGTACATCCTAATAGGGGGCGGCCATACTTGTTTAATTTATTCCTCTCAACTTGGATGCCATGAGGCGGACTTTGGAAAGTTTTAGAATAAGAAGGAGGGATTTGCAAATCCTCTAGACATAGAGCGCGCAGGGCCTTGAATCCAAATACATTACCCACAATGGAAGTAAATATGTTAGTTACAAAACCTTCTTCAAAGAGGTCTAAGGGGTAAGCTACATAAGCAATAAATTGATTTTCTTCTCTAGTATCTGGCTCAATGTGGTAGCATCATCCTTTGTAACGATCATGACTGGTAAGCCCTTCAGTCCACATAGTTGTCCATGCCCTAGTGGAAGATTTAGCAACTACCGCAGCCCCTGCTTCCTCGGCTAGAACTCCAGGTTGAGGAGTTACTCGGAAGGCTACCAAGATATCAGTATCTTTGGTTTGATAGTCAGGAGTATAATAAGTTGATTTATAATCTTTAACACCAGCTTTGAATCCAACACTCACTTTAGTCTCTATTTGTGGTGACATAAGTCCCTCCCTACAACTCACGAATTAAGAATTATTGCTACAACTCATGAATTAAGAATTTTTGCAACAACAAGGTCTACTCGACATGAATTAGGAGTTAATGAAACCTTTCAAGAAATCCTTTCAAAAAATTATCAACTAATTAGAATGGTTCGTTATTAGACCATGATATTTGATTTGCCAAATACACCATTATTGTATACTCTTTCATACGTATGGCGCAACCCAATCCTTGTTTTCTTAAGTTTCTAATCTCTTTCCCCTGCCTCCCATGGGAATATATAAATAATAAGAAATTAACTCTTGACAGTGATATATGTTGAATACGTAAATCCTAGATGTCAAAATATGAGGAGTTCGTCCATGAAAAGCATCTCACGAAATGAAGCATGTGCCCCGTACATGACTAGAATGCGAAGAGTCAGGACAGGATAGAGACAGCTGGTTTTTGTAAGTATCTCGTGGGTAAGGCCTTCCCGCGAGACACCCGCAAAACATTCTTTTTTTCCAGATTGTCCTATCTGATACACACTTTCTGTACCCATATTATATATACCCATATTACCCACATATGTTGAGGAGTGCTTTTGAGAGAAAACCCTATCCATAAACCTTGAGAGTTAGAGATTGTTATACTCAAATTTCTTTACATAATTGCATATGGATTTTCCTTAACTCCTACCTGTCCATTTCCATACCTGAAAGCTAAAAAATGTGTTGAAAACACAAGAGCTATTTAGACCCCCAAATTAAAGTTATGGCTCGATAGATTTTACACTAACTTAATACTAAATGTGGAATAGTGTAATAGAATGTAAAAGAGTAGGGAAGAGAGATGCAAACGCAAGATAACACGCCGATGTGTTATCAAAGAGAAACTGAAGAACTCGGCGAAAAACCTCTCCGCCGCCCTCTAAGCGGTAATCGATCTACTAGACAATCAGTCGGGATACATGGGTTAGCAAGAGACCCTTCAAGCCTAATCTATTCGATGTACCTAAACCTTCCAAGTTCTTACTCCAACAAGGCTTCTCGGAACCGTGTCTTGTCTAGCTTTCCAGATCCCGCAACAAGCTCCATGTTGTATCTGCCATCCTTGGCTTCTTCCAATGCTTCCTAACAAAACCAAAACCTCACTTGACACTTTGAAAGGGTGTGGTAAGTGTTTGGGCTATCAACGTCACAATGGTATGGAAATGGAGAGGTAGGAGTTGAGGAAAATCCACAAGCAATTGTGTAGAGAAATGTGGGTATAACAATCTCTAACTCTCAAGGTTTGTGGTTAGGGTTTTCTCTCAAAAGCACTTCTCAACATTTGTGGGTAATATGAGTATATATAGTGTGGATATAGAAAGTGTGCATCAGATATGATAGTCTGGCAAAACAGAATGTTTCGCAGGTATCTCGCGGGAAGGCCTTACCTGTGAGATACTCGTGAAACAAAGCCGTCTCCATCCTATCCTAACTCTTTGCATTCCAGCATGTGCCGGTCACATGGATCACTTTGCGGGATGCTAAGTCGTGAGCTACCCGTGAAAACCTCTTCAGTCTTCACACACTCTCTCTTTATCACACAACCCTTACAATTAAATCCCATAATAAATACAGGGTACAAAATATTGAATAAAATTACAATCAAATTTAGTACAGAATAAAAGCCAACAAAACAAATAATTGTAAATTACAACTTTAAAATCTCCCCCTTTGGCTATTTCGTGAAAAAACCCCTAAAATAGACTCTAGACTTAAACGTGAGTTTGGGAACAGTGGCAAAACTCACTCTCACCTAATCTAGAAGCTGTGAAGCACTTGCACATATATACCTGTAACCTGAAACATTTGCACTTGAACAAAAATTTCATTAAACTTATGACAAGTTGAATACATGGCATGTAGATGAGCAAGTAAAATGCGATTAAGTTTGTAAACACTATAAACATGTAAGCACATCTTGATCAAACAAGAACAATCATTAAAGAATGACTTCAATGAACATTTAGCTAGTAAATGCTCATCCAGACATGTAATGCAATTAAGAACAATCCCAATGATTAATTGTATGTCTAACACTTAACCAATGCAAAATACACGACATATTTGCATCTAGGAAACAAGATCCTACTAGGGCACAAGAGTAAGGCACTTAAGACATATTAGCAATATCTTGAAAGTACAAAAAAAGAATGCTACAAAGCATTGAGATGGACACAAATACTAAATATAAACTAAAATTAAAACAGAGTATTAAATCTTTAAAAGAAAGCAATAAAGACAACTAAACAAGAGTTATAAACACTAAAACAATTGAAACCAAACATAAATAGTGCTAAACTGCCTTAATGAACCAATGTATCTAAGTTTAAACTTTGTCTATGCTCTGCTCCCCCTAAAACATTTCTCCCCCTTTTTGACCGGAATGGCCAAAGAGACTAGAACTTATCAGACTTTGAATCTGATCCTTATTGCACAGACAAATCATCGATCTGTGAGGATAAGGCAGTAATCTGGCCCTAAATATAGGCAAACTGGTTCGTGGTGTGCTACACATGTAAGTTAAGCATGATAGACATCTGGTCCATTTTAGCTAGGAGACGATCAAGTCTGCCTAATCCTCGTGCTGGTGCTGAAGATGATGGCTAAGCTGAAGTCTCTGGAGCAGCAGTGAATCTGTCAATCTCCTCCTCTGTATCACCACCCTTTAAACCATAGTAAGGTCACTCAGAAGTTTGAGCCTTGAATTTGCAATGAGGCCTATTATGAGTGAAGGGAATAACATGACTGTTCTGGAATTCTGCTTCTCAATGTTTTTCTTCAAAAGGTGGAAGATGTGTCCACATATATCAATCTCTTTATGAGTAAAGAGATCGTATAAAAAGATTGTCCTTGGTGACCGGATATAGATTATGGATCATCACATATGTGCACAAGGGAAAACAAAACAGAAAAGAAACATGTGCACAAACACAAACAGAATACACAACTTGATTAGATTCAAGTTAGTCCAAAACGTAAGTAAAACACTTAAAAACAGAGCATACAAACTAAAAAGAACATTCTATAATTGATGGAACATGTAAACATAAACACAATGAATGAAGTTAAGTGACTGTGCATGTGTGTGCATGTGCTGATGCATGTGAGTGCAGCATGAGGTGCATAGGGTGTGCCTAGGGAATGCCTAGTGTGTGCCTAGAAGGTGCATGACATGGCATTATGAGGCACAAAATGGGCACAGTCTGTAAAACACACACCCATTGACCAAAACATGTTAAACATGTTCAATCAAGAATAACCTAAGCAATGGAGCTCATTTAAGTCCACTACAACACAAAAATGTCACATGGACATTTTGTCAAACACCTAACATGCAACAGTGTACTACACCAATGAACAATGCATAAATAAGATGGATTTTGCCTCAATACATGCTAAGAATGCAACATGGGGCCAACACAGACACAAACACAGTAAATGGGACTCAGCCCAATCAAAATTTTGAAAAAAATTTCACAAAAATAAGAACCCCAACCCCTTTTTCTTAAATTCCCAATTTTCAAAACCCTAAGCTAAAATCTGCATAATCTAAGTAGAAAAGATGAAAAGAGTGTTTAAAACACATACCTTGAAGTGATTGAGCAGAGATTATCTTGAAAAAATGGGTTTTTTTTAAGGAAAATGAGACATGGGTTGAAAGGGTTCGAGAGAGGTAGTGTGAGGGAAATGAGAGAGTGTTTGAAAAACTGTCACATCTGCCTTATAAAACTGAAAACACGCGTTTTTCGTGGATTAGGCAGTCGTGAGATTAGTTGCGAGACACACTGAAGCCTTTGCGAGGAGCCTTTAGTCGCGAGACAGTCGCGATAGCCTCTGTATGAGATTGAGCAATTTCCAGTTTTTGCCTAAAAACCATTTCTCGAGAAGTGTTTAGTCGCGAAATACTCGCGAGGCAGTAGCGAGACTCTTTGTATGAAAATGTGACTTTTTAATTTCCCTTAAGCACATTTCGCAGGAAGCTCTAAGTCGCAAGCTTCTCGCGAAACAGCCTTTGAACCAATTTTTGAAGAAAGACATAAAAACGCATTTTGAACAAAAACTAAAAGCACGAAAGTATAAAAACACTTTCAAAAACATATAAAGCACTCAAAAAACTTTTTGGGTTTGATCAGCAAGTACTTGAGCATACACATCACATTTGAACATGTACAATCACATAAACGAGATAAGCATTAATTGAATCAAAGTCTTATGTGTTGTGGGTGAGTATCAAATATGGAATAGTTCTTAGACTAGAGTGAAGTTTCAATGATCAATTCAATCAAGTCATACAAAATTGGTACTAAGTCAAGTGGACTATCTCAATTATAGAAATAAGCATATATGACCTCCCACAAGAGAATGATTACAAGACAAAAAGGATTTTAATTTGGCTTCTGCATAAATTATAACATTTGATCCTTTTTGGATAATACATCTCTTTTTGAGAACGGTGCTTAAAATTTTTGATATTTCAACATTGAGAGTTAGCCTTTGGCTTTTTTGGCACCATACGTTTCAATACAAAAGTCGCTTTCCCTTTTTTCTAGTCAAATACTAGTGTGTGTGGCAGACTTTTGTAGCTCTTAATCTCTTTACATTTGGAGATTTATATTTGGTAAGCAATTTTGCAAAAACATAAAAGTAAAGGTGGGAAGATATATAGGCACAAGTCTATGCAAGTATCAAGACCATTAAGACTATTGACCAATCATTCATAACAAGCTTGAAGATCTATTTACAAAAATCACATATAGTTTTCAAGATTTCTCCCACACAGATATTTGTGCATACATAACAAGCTAAGCTCGGAAATGCACTATGCCATTAGTACAAAGGTGCTAGGCCAAACTCACATGTGATACACACAACACAAGCGATCAAACTTTTTGAAGATTTTTCAATTTTTATGGGTTTTTAAATTTTTGAACACATTTAAAAACAGAACAAGTAAAGTAAGATCAACAAAAACAGGTATGAACCAAAACAATTAAAAGAAACGTGCTTTAAACCAAAAGCAATTGACAAATGACAAATATTGAATTATGCATGTCATGGTGCATGAACATATGCCCTTAAACATTGGAAGTATTAATGCATGAACATAGGAGATGATCATGCATGAGTATCTTTTTTCACCCACACGTCATGTGCGTTTGGGGTGATATCCCTATAGGATTGGGTACGAGTGTTATGGCCTTTAAACCTTTTGGAGAAGCTTGCCAAACAGGTGGTGAATGCATCAATCCTTCTCATCACATCCCTCACTTTGGAATCCCTATCTCGACCTCTTGATTACTCAACAGCCCAATTCCTTTTGTCATTTCTTAGTCCTCTTGACCTCTGATCACTGGCATTCTTCAATGCCCTCATCTTATGACAATTTGTTCTGTTGTGTCCTTAAAGTCCATAGTGATGGCAGAAGCGGTTTGTTCTCGGACCTTTTTGTGATTTTGGAAGTGATTTCCCTCGAACCTTAGGCTTGACCACTGATTGGTTAGGAGGCTTATTCAACACCCATTGGTCAGTCACATTCCTCTTCTTTTCCGGCTTCACTTTCTCAGCCTTTGTGGTAGCTGCCATCGGTTCTTTGGCTTTTACAAACTTCACTTCCTTGGATACATTGACAGCTAAATTACTTTTTCCAGTATATCCCAATCCACTTTTGTTAGAGAAAGGTTTTTGATAAGCAAGGACTTCATCAAGCTTTTGGGAGGAAACACGCTCTACTTTATCATTGGCTTGAACCACCTCAAGCTCAAGGAATTTTATCTTTGAGTAGGCTTCTGTCAGCTCTCCATTCAGTATCTCTATCTCATACTTGGCCTCCTTATATCGCATGAGAAGACTACTATAATCTTCCTCTGCCCTCTTCATCTTTTTAATGTCTGCATTAGCCACTTTTACATATTTACTCGTCTTCTCAAGGAGAGAATTATAGGTCTGTTGTAGTCCCACTATTTCTTCTTCTTCCTTATCATCAGACTCCTCAACTATCCCAATTGACTCCAATTCAGTGTGCTCACCAAGCTCTTCCACTAGCACACTTAAATCTTCTGAAGATTCCATATGAGCAATGGTCATGAATGCAGAGAAGTTTCCCTATTCATCATAGCTTTCATCTGAATCTGAATTAGAGGAATCAGAATCACTGAGAGTAGGGGCATACACCTTGCCATGACCATTGCATTCATAACACACAATGCCTTGAGGGGATTAAGAATCCTTCCCATCTTTTTTCTTAAACTCCTTCCTATCGCCTTTGGAGGATGAAAACTTCCATCTACTGAACGGTTTCCCACTGTTCTTCATCTTTAGAAATTTTCAGAAGTTCTTTGCAAGAAATGCTACCTCCTTCTCAACATCATCTTTTTCGGAGGAATCATCCATTCTCTCGGTGATGGTTTTAAGAGCAAGAGATTTACTCAATGAGAAGACAGTCCTAGCTCATATGTTTAGAGAGATCCAATGAGCTCTTGGATTTTGATCTCATCCAAATCTTTACTTTCCTCTATAGCTGTGACTTTTGATTGGAAGCTCTCCGACAATGTTCGAAGGATTTTCCTCACTATCTTTGAGTCCTCCTTTTTCTCACCCAAGTTGAACTTGCCAATAACCACCTCATTCAGCTTGCTATAGAATGAGTTGAATGACTCTTCTTCACTCATTTTTAGCTCTTCAAATCGGGTGGTTAGCATCTGCAACTTAGTACCCTTTATCTTCTTCGTGCCTTCATAGGTGGTCTCCACTCCTAAGCTTCCTTGGCAATTGTTATGTGAGAAATCCTATGAAACTCATCTGGAGAAACACCATAAAAAATTGCATTCAAAGCTTTACTATTAGCATTAGCTGCTGCAAGTGCTGCCTTATCCTAAGTGGATTTAGTGGCCTCCGACCTAGTCCATCCTAATTTTACAACATTTCAAACAGTATCATCAATTGAACACAAGAATGCCCTCATTCGGACTTTCCAAAAGGCATAGTTACTACCATCAAAATATGCTGGAACATTTAAAGATGGAGACCAATCCATCTCAAACAGGGTCAATGATCACACTAAGGTAATTAAATTACAACTTTATAATACCATTCAAAGGTTGATAGCCCAAACACTTACCACACCCTTTCAGAGTGTTTAGTGAGATTTTGGTTCTGCTGGGAAGTATTGGAAGAAGCCAGGCTTTATTAGATGCAATTGGGCGTATTGCAGGATCCGGAGAGCTAGACAAGACACGGTTTCGAGAAGCCTTGTTGGAGTAGGGGCTTGAAGGGCTTAGGTGCATCAGGTAGATTAGGCTTAGAGGGTCTCTTGCTAACCCATGTATCCCAACTGATTGTCTAGTGGATCGATTACCACTTGGAGGGCGGCAGAGAGGTTTTTCACCGAGTTCTTTGATTTCCTCTTTGATAACACATCGGCGTGTTATCTTGTGTTTGCATTCTTTTGATGAATATGGCTTAGAGTAGTTATTTTGTTTATCCACTCACATTTACTCTATTTCGCACTTAGTTTAAGTTAGAATAAAATCAACCGAGCCATAATTTTAATTTGGGGTCTAAAAAACTCTTGTGTTTTCACACAAATTCGAGCTTTCAAATTCTTTTTTTTTTTCAACTAAAAACGGATCTGCATCTTCATTAGATGCAAATCTGAATTTTTCTTTAGTCAAAAATGGATCTGCATCTTCCTTAGATGTAGATCTGAATTTTCCTTAAAACAAAATTGGATTTGCATCTTCCTTAGATGCAAATCTAAACTTTTCTTAAATAAAAAACGAATCTGTATCTTCCTTAGATGTAGATTCGAATTTTCCTCAAGTTAAAAACTAAGCTGCATCTTTGTTAGATGTAGATCTGCATTTTTTTTCCAAATTAAAAACTGATCTACATTTTCATTAGATGTAGATCTAATTTTTTTAACATAGTAGATTTAAAAAAAAAAAAAAAGGGATCATGAATGGTTGTATTTGTTTTATTTAGTACACAAAGCATAAATTTATTTTATGAATGAAATCCTCTTCTCAAGCAATCTTTTTCATATTTATTTACACATACAAAAGCAGATCTAATTTTTTTAAATACACAAATTTGATTTTTTTTTTTTTTATTATCACAAAACAGATCTGATCTTTTACAAATCAAAAACCATTTTTTCTCAAATCTCACAAAACAAATCTGATCTTTTACAAAACAAAAAACCATTTTTTCTCAGTTCTCAAAAAACAGATCTGTTATATTTTCAAATCAAAAGATTTTGTTTTCTTTAATAAGCACATATCTAAATTTTTCTCTTCAAAAAACCAAATTTTTTTCAAGTTCTCAAAAATAGATTTGATTTTTCTAAACCAAATTCAATTTTTTTACAACACAGATCTGAATTTTTTTACAAAGAAGAGGATGCATTCATAAATAAACTTGTGTGATTTAGTTTGATTTTTTATTTTTTATGTGTGCAACATATCATTCATGTCATGCGTAAAGGGGTACATAGGTCATGAGAGTCTAAAAGACCAGACTCTGTCTGGGCAAAATGGGTGCCTAACACCTTTCCATTCTGTAACCTAGCCTTCGAATTTAGAGTCTTTAGATAGGTAGACCTAGGCTTTATCTTTATCTTTATTTATTTTGGGTAGATTTTAATTAGGACAAAAAGCCATGTATTTTTGGTAGTTTGTAACTAGGACCCAAAGTCATGTAATTTTCAATTTATCAAACTTGTATTTTTTTACTCAATCAATGAAATGAAACAATTTAGTCATGTATAGTTATATTTAGTTTTTCTTATTTTTTTTGTATAAAAAATAAGTAGTAACTTCACACCACTCTCCCAAATAGAGAGGTGCTCTAAAAAACACTCTAAAAATCTCTCTTTTTTTGAGAGGCATTTGGCGGTCTCTCACAATGCCCTAGGGAGTTTGTACTTCATTCCAACTTATCAACCGGGGATATTCCCATCTATAAATAGAGGAAGGACCCTCGATTTCAAAACACTTCAACATTCGAGTCTTTTGAAGAGCTTTTTGAGAAGGAGCTAATAGGTGATTGCTGATTTTTTTGTTAATCACAACACTCTTTCCCCTCAAAAGCAGCAAAATTTTAGCTTTTAAAGATCTAAAATTATTTCGAATTAATGTCTAACCACCTCCATAAATCCTAAACATAAAGTAGTCATTTAAAAGTATTTATTATGCAAGCATATTTATTGATAGACATTTAATAAATTAACTAGAAAAAAAATTTTCGCCAGGTATATTTTATGAGTATTAAGAGATCATAAGGAAGTATACTTAAAGCTATAGAATTAACTAGGTGCATTTATTAATGTAAGAAAAATAAAATAATGCAAATAATTTTTTTTTTTTTTAAAAGAATTATGTTTAGTGTAAGGCATTTGATAACTATGAATTTAATTTAGTAACCAAAGCCCTAAAGGTAATGGTCAAGACATTTAATTCTTTATTAAGTAATTTTTTATGTATTTTTCATATATATATATATGTGTGTGTGTGTGTGTGTGTATACACATATGTGACAACTAAAGCGAATTTGTCAGTGTAAGCAATTAAATCATTAACACGTGTTTTTTTTTTTTTTTTTTTAAATTTAATAATGAACATTACAAGTTTGCAATTTATAATTTGAGTATTTATTAATCTTTAACTTGTGCCCTTAATGCACTCACTAACATAACCTAATAACTAAACTATAATAGTTTTATTGTTAGGTATACTTAATGGGATGAGGCTTAGGTCTAGCGCATGTAGCACTGGACCTGTTAAGATGATGACATGTGTTCAAAAATAGACACGTGTTATAATCTTAGCAGGTCCGGTGCAACTGGACACTGGATCCAAACCTCATCCTATTAATGAATATCAAGGCATTTTATAAGTAGAAATAGTAAATACTATAACATTAACTAGAGGTATACTTAATGAGTATCAAGGCATTTTATGAGCAAGTGTAGTTAATGCTATAGCATTAACTATATGTAGTTATTACTGTGAGACAAATTCGTCACTACAACAAAATGTATTTTCAGTGACGAAAAAATTCATCACTAAAGGTCCAGTTTTTCGTCACTAAGAACCTTTAGTGACGAAATTGGACTTTTAGTGACGAAACTCATTTCGTCACTGTAGCCCCGTCACTAAAAGTCCTGGTGACGAAAAATTTCGTCACTAAAAGTCTGATTTGATTTTTAAAAAAAAAACTTTTAGTGACGAAAACGTTTCGTCACTAAATGTTTTCCTCACTAAAAACACTATTCAGTGACGAAAATATTTCGTCACTAAAAACATTTTAGTTTACTAAATCATATTTAGTGACGAATAATTTCGTCACTAAAACTATGTTCGGATACATATAGTGACGAAAAAATTCGTCACTAAAACAATTTTTAAGAAAATCCAGGCACATATAGTGACGAAAATTTTCGTCACTAAAACCATTTCTTACAAAATTTTGCTATATTTAGTGACGAAATTTTCGTCACTAAAACAATTTTTTGTTGCTATATTTGTGACGAAAAAATTCGTCACTTAAACTTATTTTCTGTTTTTATTTTTTTCATGGCTTTGATATTTACCTTTAACTTGTCATTACATTATTAAAACGTCACATTTGAATAACACATTTATTTCAATAACACATTCATAAAAAAAATATCCATACATTCCACAAGTAAAAATTAAAACAAGTATCCAATTCAAACTCTTTCCATACAATAATTGTTTGCAATATATACAATAACTCTACCTAAACCCTATTTTAGAACTAACGGAAGATGTCCTCATATGTCTTCAAGTAATGCCAAAAGTAAGTCCTCTAAAAGCCACCAATAAGAAATCTGCACAAATATAAAAACAATACTTCGTTAAAATCGAAAAGTAAAAACATTAACTATGTTATAAAAAACATTTCTAACAATGCATTAAGAGTAGCCACACCAATAAATTAAAATCACAACTCCTAATATATAAGTTGTAGAAAGCAAATAAAGTACTAACCAAAAAGTGTTTTAACTTGAAGTTGAACCACCCCCATAAGTTAGAGCATTATCATAACCTTTGCTCCTCAAAAAGTTAAGAATATTCTTACCCCATCTTGCTTAGTTTGTGCATCTTGGTGCATCTTTTGGACCACACCAATAAATTATCCATGTTTGACTACAATTACAAGATGAATGGTACTTAAGTAAAATAAGGACAACTCCTGTATACTATATTCTAACATCTAAGTCTATAAGCTACTTAGATAAGGTTCTATCTCATATATGAATGTACAAGTCTATATTAATACTTAAACAAATATACATTGCACACACAAATATACACTTCCAATATGAATTTAAACCACCTTAGAACACCATGCAAGCCACCCGCTTGCTTCAACACAACAATCCACCACAAAACCAATCACAAACATCATAAGTACAATGCTTACAAGTATTGAAATCGAATAAAGGAACACAATTGCTACTAATCAACAAGTTTCATTAATATTTGCAAGAAATGAAAAACACTCCCAATATGAATTTAACACACCTTATAACACCATGCAAGCCACCCGCTTGCTCCAACACAACATACCACCACAAAACCAATTTCCAACATCACAAATATAAAGTTTTACAAGTATTGAAATGAAATAAAATATTATTCATCATATCTAATCAACAATACTCATTAACATTTACAAGAAATGAAAAACACTCATAATATTAGTTTAACCCACCTTATAACACTATGCAAGCCACCCGCTTGCTCCAACACAACATACCATTACAAATCTAATTTCCAACATCACAAGTATAGAGTTTTACAAGTATTTAAATCAAACTCCAATACTATTTTTCACATTTAATCAACAATACCCATTCACATTTGCAATAAATAAAAAACACCATTACCATCAAAACTAAGATTACCACACTAGTATATTTTCAATTAAAGCAAATACCTCAAGAAAAGAGCATCGGCATTGAAAATTTATCTGCTTCCCTTATGAGTTCTCTTGCTCCTACATATAACAATTCAAACCAAACAGTCATGAACCTGCATATTAAACACTACTTATTTTCACTTGCAATAAAAACATATAAACAAAACATACTTTCTGAATCTCAGAGAACAACATTTGGAAAATCCAAGGAACTATTCCCTGGTGACTACTGGTTGAAGGATCCTCAACCATTGTGCTAGGTAGACCCCACATCGTGTAAGTCTTTCCACTTCCAGTCTAGTGAAAAATCCAACAAAAATTTCTTCATTGGTAAAATACACAATCATATAAATCCACACTTGAATGTCGAAATTTAAACACAAATCTAGAATTACCTGTCCATATGACAAAATTGAAGCATTGTAACCAGCTAGTGCATTTTTCACCAAAGGCACTCCAACTAACTGGAACACATCTTCCTGGATAAACCCACCAAAAAACATATATATTTATAAATAATAATTAAAAAATCTTGAGTCTTAACCCCTTGTTTGGTTACTAAGAAAATTATTCAACATCTCAATTCTACTAATCTAAATTGTTACTACTTTCTATAAAATTCAACTAAACAAACTAACCTCACATACAAAATTCAAATTTCTTTAAATTCCCTAAACTTTCTGACAAATCCAAACAAAGAATTTCTCAAAAGAAACATAAAAACACCAGGATCAAGCTGCATACCTGTTTTGCATTCGAATCAATCACCAAATCAAACCTAAATTTCTGATCCTCAACCGACAATGTGTCCGATGAGACCTTCTTAACCACCTGATCCGCTTGATTAACAGGCCTAATTCTCACCACAACCTATCCAAAAATAGAAATAAATATAAATTTTAAAAATAAAAAAGAAATCAGAAAATTTATTTACAAACACAAACCCAACACTAAAATAAAGGAAAGCTAATCTTCACCTCAAGGTTTCTCTGGATTGGGTCAAGTAAATCCCCAAAGCTAATCTTCACCCAATTTGCTCAAGTAAATCCCCAATTCACCTCAAGCTAATCTTCAACTGAACAACTCTTTAGAGAAACAAGACCAACCAAAAATAAATCAAAAATCCCACCAAAAATAAACAACACCAACACCAACCAAAAATCCCACATTTATATCACTAAAACTTGCAAAAGAGTAACGCACATTATTATTATTATATCATAGAGTCCAGAATGAATCCAAATCCTATAAAACACTGCCTTAAGTTCATACTAAAACGCAAGCAATTGTTTTACATTTTCAATTAAATCAATCAAGCAACACAATACAATAAACAAGTAATCTTTCCCTTATTTTGGAGCAAACACATAAGTAATCACCCATTGCTGTTTCAACTAGAACAATAAAAAATTAAAACAACAAAAACAAAAACAAATTATGTATTTCCAACATGGAAAAAAAAAAAAAAAAAACTCAAATTTGGATCATTAAACAAAAATTAACAAAAAAATTAACTCAAAAAGAAAAAAAAAAATGAAAAAATTACCCATTACACGAACTGAAGCGTCGCCGGTTGTGGTGGGAGGCGAAGGGTCGCCGGTTGGGGGTGGGAGGCGAAGGGTCACCAGCTGGGTGGAAGGCGAAGGGTTGCTGGAAACGTCGCTAGATGGTGCGAGCTGAAGCGTCGCGATCGGCGCCAACGGCGAGCTGAAGCGTCGCCATCGGCGCCAACGGCGACGCTTCTATTGGCGCCGATGGCGACGCTGAAGCGTTGCGATCTATCGGCGCCGATGGCAACGCGATCTCTTGGCGCCGACGGCGACGCTTCAAGCGTCGCGATCTATTGGCGCCGACGGCAAGCTGAACCGTCGCCATTGGCGCCGATAGATGGCGACGCTGACCAACGGCGACGCTTCAACGGCAAGCTGAAGCATCGCCATCGGCGCCAACGGCGACGCTTCAGTGTCACTATCTATTGGCGCCGACACGGCGACGCTTGAAGCGTCGCGATCTATTGGCGCCGACGGCGAGCTGAACCGCCGCCATCGGTGCTGATAGATGGCGACGCTGACCAACGGCGACGCTTCAACGGCAAGCTGAAGCATCGCCACCGGCGCCAACGGCGACGCTTCAGCGTCACTATCTATCGGCGCCGACGGCGATGCTTCAGTGAAGCGTCGCGATCTATCGGCGCCGACGGCTACGCCTCAGCGTCGCGATCTATTGGCCCCGACGGCGACACTTCAAGCGTCGCGATCGGCGGCTACTTGAGAGAGTGCGAGGGAGAGCTTTTTTTTTTTTTGAGGGATGTGAGGGAGAGCTTGAGATAAGTGTACTGGATGTGAAAAAAATGGAGCTAAAGTGTTTTATACATATATACCTTATATTTAGTGACGATTTGATTTCGTCACTGTTGTAAGCCTTCAGTGACGAAGTCTGGTTCGTCACAAATAATAAAACTAATGGCTACCGTTTTCCTTTTAGTGACTATTTATTTTCGTTACTAAATGTCACATTCAGTGACGAAATAGGTTTCCTCACTAAAGCATTACCAGTAGCATCTTTTAGTGACGAAATTATTCGTCACAAAAAACTTACTTTTAGTGACGAAAAAATTCGTCACTATAGATCAATTTGGTTTCCCGCCTCTACTTTTGTTTGGCGCCTTGAATTTAGCACAACCTATAGTGACAAAATCTAAATTTCGTCACTAAATGTTACTATTTTTTTTATATATAGTGACGAAATATAAATTTCGTCACTAAATGGTACTTTTTTGTGACAAAAAAAATTTCCTCACTAAAATTTGTCACTATAGTTACATTTTGTTGTAGTGCTTTTAGTGACGAATTTCAGTTTCGTCACTAAAGACCCAGGCTTTGTTAAGATTTTTAGAGACGAAATTCATATTTCGTCGCTAAAGCATACTTTTAGTGACGAATTGTGATTTCGTCTCTAAAAACATGGAAGTGCAAACTATTAAAATTTTTAGTGACGAATATTTTTCGTCACTAATTCTTCCTTATAGTGATGAAATTATTTTCGTCACTAATACTATCCACAGCAATACCTACAGTGACGAAATATTTCATCACTAAAAATTTCAACTTTTAGCGACGAAATATTTCGTCACTATAGATTAATTAAATTCCCACCAAAATTTCCCACCACTAGCTCCCATTTTTCAGATCAAAATAGCAACGAAATTTATTTTTCGTCGCTAAATGTTATAATTTTTTTCATTATTAGTGACGAAATTCATATTTCGTCACTAAAGTTGTATTTTTAGCGACGAAAAATATTTCCTCACTAATTTTCGTCGCTAAAAGTACATTTTGTTGTAGTGTTCATAAATGTAAGTATTATAAGAACATATTTATTGCAAGAAATTTAATGTCTAAATTTAGAAAGAGAAGAGTTAATGGATGCCCTAAAAAAATTTGTTTAAGTAATTTATTTTTTAACAGTTTTTTTTTTTAATATTTCCCATAAAAATGATATTAAAACTTTATTAAAATGGTCTATTAAGAGATATCATATGGGCACTCATTAACCGAACCCATTTAGAAAAAATATTTTCAAATACAATTAATGAGACAAGATATTAAAATGAAAGTATACTTAATGTTGGGCATTTACTACACATATTTATTAAGACTTTTATTAATGAGTGTAGAAAATGAAAATTGGGGAAATTGCGGTGACATATTCTGAGGTTTAGTAAACTTACACTAGCGTCCTCCCACTTTTATTTTTTTGTTTTGAAACAAACACTCCCCTTGTTTCAAACTTGGAGACTTGAACTCTGACTTTTACCTCCATACTCCATAAACACTTATACTTGTAAAGTGATCATCTTGTCACTGGTGCGCGGTAGTTCGCTCACTTTTCTAAATAAACTACCATCACCACTTTAGTAGCTTATAATTGTGAAATCCACAAACCTAATTGAAATTTTAATTTAGAAAACTTACATATTATCTATTTTATCACAGTTTCCAAATAAATTTACCATTTTTGTGTCTATAATTAATGGTTTAAAAAGGGAAAAGAGAATTATTTTTTAATCAAAGTTCAATAATAGAAAAACATCAAGAAATCAATATTGCAACATTCAAAATAACCCAGAAAAGAAAGAGTTAGATTCAAGTTACACCTGGTGTAACTCTATGTAATGTTACACCACCCAATAACTTGTTACTGAATTAATATTTTAAAAATCTAGCCGTTGAATTATATGTTCTATATGTTCTTAACATGCATGCCAATTTTTATATCAATTGGATGTTATTTACCATTTGATCTATAAATTCATCTTTTATGCATTATTTTAAACTACAAAAATTTGAATTTTAATAATTGATTGATGACATGGCTATTAATCTTTGATCACCTTGAAATTTGCAAGTATGAAGAATACACAAAGATAATGTAATCTAACGGGTGGATTTGTCAATATTCGCATCCAATTAAAAAATATTGAGTGATGTAACATTGCTTAGAGTTACACCAGGTATAACTTGAACCCAACCCGAAAAGAAAATATAAGATTACCCACCAAAAAACAACTCTGAAGAATATTATATAAACCTTAAGGTGAAGCACTAGTTTTCCTTGCTTAACAAATTTGAGTCTAATCCAAAGCTATCCAAAAAAGTACGAGAAGCTTTCACATAATTCATCAATTTGCAACACTGTACTTTCTTATTGTATGTTTATCAAAGCCAATGAAGGGCAAAGGTGAATGATATTTTGGAATGGTTCATCAAAAAAAAATATTTTGGAATGGCAAAAGCTCAGTGGCGGCTCTAGGATTTTTTTCTAGTGGGGTCAGTAAGAAAAAAAGAAGATGAATATTGAGTAAGTGATAGATTTTGCAATTTATTTGGTTTTCTTATTACAAATTTTTCCATAGTGCTGGAAAGAAAACAAAAAATAAACTATAAGTTCATTTGATATATTGTTTCTTAATACAATAAACATATTACTTATCGTTGCTAAGATTAAATTCTAGAAATTATCTATTGTTTCTAAATACAATAAACATATTAATCATTGTTGTTATAATTGAACTTTAATAATTATTGCTTAAATTCTTTTATCTATTAGTTTATGTCTTTACTCATTACAATTATTTTATTTACCAATTCAATACAACTTTGACAACGATTGTTCTTTATAATTATATTGATAAAAATTTTGTTGTGTTAATATTTGCATTTATCTTCACTCAATCATACCTTTGTCCCATGTGCATTGTTTATTTTTTATTTTATTATATTTTTTTAGAATCAGCCATGTCTAACTATTTAATTGTTTTTTAGTGTAACATTTCCTGTTTAAAATAGCTAAAATAATGTCAAAAGGATCATATTTAAGCTTATTTCAATTGAGCACTAAAAAAATTTGGGTTAGGAGGTTTAAAATTTTATTTTAAATTATCAAAATAAATTATTTTAAAATTACTATACATAATTCTTCTTCTTTTTTTTTTTTTTTTTGCCAGCTCAGGGGGTTTATTTGAACCCCCTAAGCTTCACTTGCCGCCACCCCTGCAAAAACTCCTTGCCTCGCTTGACTCTCCTATCCCACTCTATACTATGCATATTTTCCCACCTTGAAGAAGTGATGGGGGCAAGGATGAGTTTTCCACGCTTGCCTCAACCCTGCCGCTGCCTTGAATGTATATACACATAATTTATTTAATATATTTTTAAAATAAATATTTATAAATTAAATATTTTTTATACGTGATATGAAGTAGCTGATGGAAGATTTGTTGGAGCGATTAACGTCGGATGAAATGGATCTGTTTTGGGCTCAAGCATGGCTCATATGGAATTAGAGAAACTGTGTGGTGCATGGAGGCAAATTGAAGGATCTAAGCAGCCTAAATAAGAGAGTAGAGGAGTTTGTTGATGAATTTAAACAAACCCAAGATCATTTAGTTGTTCAAACTAGGCAGTAACTCAATGGAGATGTTTGGCAACCTCCATCACAAGCAGAATACAAATTAAATTTTGATGCAACAAGTTTTTTGGGCTTGGACAGATCTGGTTATGGTGCTATGATTCGAAATGATAAGGATTAAGTCTGCTATGACTGCTAGTGGACTGAAGGTGAATATGAGTGATAAGGTTGAATTGCTTGCAAGCCAAAGAGCTATTGAATTTGCTATGGATGCTGGGTTCTCAAGGTTGATAATTGAGGGAGATAATAGTAATGTAATCCAAGCCATTTCTTCATCTTTATAAAATTATTCTCTGTTTGGGAATGTTGTTAATGATATTAGGCATTTGATTTGGGGGTTACAATGGTCTAGAGTTTGCTGCATTAGGAGAGGAGCAAATAATGTGGCACATGTTTTAGCTCAATATGCTAGAAATACATTAGATGAGGATCTGTATAGGATGGAGGATTCTCCACCACCAGCTTTAGAAACCTTGTATCATGATTATTTATCAATTTGAATGAATGAATATTTCCCCTTCAATATATATATATATATATAATCAACCCACTTCGAATTTTACTAGAAGAGAGACAAGACTACAATGGAGCATCTATGATCTGAAATGCCCCACCCTACTATTATCCCTATTTTTTAGAGAAAGCTGGGAGAATTGTAGTCTTTCATCATTGTCAATTATCAATACAAAGGTGAGTGCACTTTCTCACCATACTATTGCTTATTGCTCACCATGAGTGGAAAATAAAGTAAAAATTTAAATATAAAAGTATAAAAATATTGGCTGGAGTAATAGTAGACCAGAAGGCATAAGGCAGTGGGAAAACAATTCTACTGCTGTCAGTTTGGCACCAAAGTGAGTGATTAAAAACATCAACATTATTCCCTATAGTTTTTTTATAAATATTATATTTCTTTGACGGCCTGTTTTGAATTTTGCAACACTAATTTCTTGACATTTTTCATTTTTTTTTTTTGTTATTAAATTTATATTAAAAATCTTTTACCTTTTGCTTTTCCATGAATTTAAGAATATCATTTGAAATCGGAAGGGTAAAAGCCAAATTACATAAATTATTATTATTATTTTACTTCTTTAATTTCGATTTGTGGATTTAACTTTGTTAAATCACAAGGGATATGAGTGTAGTTTATTTTGAAAAGTTATGAATGTTTGTGTACAATTTGAAATAAAGGAGAAATAAATATAATTTGAGTAGACCTCAGGATAAGTCAGTGTAATGTTCCCAATGAAAAATTAAGGTGCATTAAGTCAGTATAATTTGGACATGCTTTTTGCAGGTATAACTTGGAATGCATTTAAAGTTTAACCAAATAGCTTTTGTATGCATCAGAAAAATGAAACAAAGGATGATGTCCCATTTTCATTACTTTGTGTTTGTCCTTCACTTATTATTTGGCTTAAGTAGCTCTTTTACATGGGTAGCCAACCCATTTAAAACACAATACGTGCGAATCGTCAACAACCTCAACAATGAACTCCTTGACTGACATTCTAAATCTGCAGATAATGATTTAGGTCTGAAAACCCTTCAGCCTAAAGGAGAGTGGGAATTCTCTTTTCGTCCTAACATTCAAGGAATGGCGCTTTTCTATTGCTATTTTTTTTACGGGAGCTTCCATGCCGCTTTTGATGTATATGCTACAACCTATAAGTGGAAATGGGCTTGTGCTGGAGACCATTGCATTTAGATTGTACAAGAGGATGGATTTTACTTATATCAAATACAAAAGGATGCGAATGTGAAGAAGCGTGATTGGAAAAGAAATATATGAATGTGATCAAAATTTAACATATCAAAGTAAATAAAAGTCATGTTTCGATGAGCAAAATTTATATCGATTTTGCCATCTAATTGAAATGGTATTCTAATTGATATCAGTCTTGGCTCAGCTAGTAGCACAGCTAGAAATTTTTTTTTGAGAGGCTAATCTAAATATATATAAAAACAATGTTAAATCCAAAGAATAACACACACACACCATATATATATATATATATGACAAAATTTAGCTACAAAATTGATTATAGCGTAAGGCTATAATCTTACTCAACAAAATAAGCATCACTACATATTTTGAAAATCTAACCGTTGAATTGCATGTTCTTTGCACTCTTAATACACATTTAAAGTTTTATGTCAATCAGATGTTATTTGCTATATGATCTATAAACTTATATTTTATACATAATTTTAAATTACAAAAACTTGTAATTTAAATAATTTATTGATGAGATAGTTATTGATTTTAATTTTCTGTAAATTTTATAAGTATGGGGGATATAAGGAAAAGATGTAATCTAATGGTGGATTTGTCAAAATTCAAATTAAATAGAAATATATTAAGTAAGATTGTTGCCTAATGCTACAACAAATTTTGTAGCAAAATTTTGTACAATCAACTTGATGTAACTTTAAACAATGCTACACCACCCAATAACTTATTAAAGAATTCATATTTTAAAAATTTCACAGTTGGATTATATGTTCTATAAGTTCTTAACAATCGTGTGAATTTTCATGTCAATTGGATATTATTGACCATTCGATCCATAAATTCAACTTTTATGTATTATTTTAAACTACAAAAACTTTAATTCAAATAATTAATTGATGACATGAATATTAATCTTTGATGAAAGTTCAAATAGTGTGTAAAACACCTATGAACGTTTACACCCCCAAATTAAAAATACCAACACAAGCTTATAATCAAATAATATATGTGCGAAAAATGAAATATAAGTTATAACCAAATTGGTAACACACTCTAAACCATAATTAATAACCAACATAGCAGTAATTAAAAGGTAAAGAGAAACGGAAGGAAGATGCAAACACAAAGATAACACGGCGATGTATTATTGAAGAGGAAACCGAAGTATGCGACAAAAAACCTCTCTGCTGTCCTTCAAGTGGTCAATAATCCACTAGAGAATATAGTTGGGATACATGAGTAGCAGAAGACCCTTTAAGCCTAATCTACCTAGTGCATCTAAGCCCTCCAAGTTTCTTGCTCTAATAGGGTTATGTCGAACCTTATCTTCTCTAGCTTACCGGATCTCGCAATAGCCCATTGCATCAACCAAAATGAATTGGTCCCTTCTGAACTGCTTTCCAAGTACCAAAATACCTCCTCACTGATACGGGTATGGTGAGCTAAGAATTTGGCTAAATGTATCTTTCAAGGATATGTCAATAAAGAGAGTGAGAGTAGAGGAATTTGGAGAATCAAAAGATGAAGATTGTGGATGAGTCAATCTTGTTTTTCTCTAGGGTTTCTCTCTCAAAATTCTCTGTGAAAACTCTCTACATTTCTTAGGCATAAGAGTCTTTATAGTAGGGTGTATGAGGAATGCGAAATGTCAGTTTTCAAAAAACAGGGCATTCTAGCGACTCGGCCTCGTGAGTGGAACGAGTCGCAAGTTCTAGTCGCGAGCTAACTACTTGGCTAGACTGAAAGTTTTGTTTTGTAGTGCTCTAGCTGTCGTGACCCTTCAGCTTCCTTACATGCTTCACACGTGTGCCACCTTTGGTGACTTGCCAGTCACGAGGCCTTTATTGAGTGCACACATCTTAAGCTTTCTTCACATTCTCTTACACACTACTCTTACATAATTTCCACCTAAATACAGGGTATCTAATTGCTAAATTACAAGCAAATTTGGCACGGAATAAAGCCAACACATGATTGAATAAATTCAACCTTACATTTGATCACCTTGAAATTTTATAGGAATAGAAAATATAGGAAGATAAAGTAATTTAACGATAGATTTGTCAAAATATGCATCAAATTAAAAAATATTGAGTGGTATAATATTGCTTAAAGTTATATTTGTTGTAACTTTAAGCATATATAGTGTATGTAGAATTGTAACAATACATAATATGGGTACATGTTTTCTTTTTTAATAAAAATTCAATTTATTAATGCGATTTAAAATCTACTAAAATTTTCAAAGTGAATTGCTAATTATGAACTATGTGATAAGTGCTAACAACCAAAGCTCACAATAACACTAATCAAGATTGATGACAAATAGTAACCTACCGTTAATTACTTTGAACACAATTGAAATGCTAATCCACATCAATATCACTTTTCAATATTAGTTTCTTAGTGAATATATACTGACTTTTTTTCCAAACTAAGATGAATTCTCTCTCTCTCCCTGCAAAACAAAGGGATTAACAAGAATTAGATATACATAGAAGAATACACTAACACCACTAACCAACAGATAAGTATTTTTTTTACACTTTATATGCATTTAATTTGTCTTTCAAATATACATACTCTAGCTGCTAACCCATGCAATGCAAGGGATAGATAAATAAAAGTTAAAAGTATTTATTTTCCTTAAAGATCTATGACTTGACTTTAAAAAATTTATAACTTGAAATGAATGAAATAAGTAATATTTTTGTTCAATATAATGCTTTAGAAAAATTCATTTTCTTTCATATCATTGGTTATACATAATACATTCCGTCGTAGGCTATTCTATGGTGATGACTTCACACAATACTCAACTACAATTAAATCTACTTTCCACCACCAGTCTAATTTTTGTTATCTTGATAGTAGATCTACAAATTGAATTCTCATATCCTCCATCATTTAGAAGGTAATTGAAGTAGTGATTGTATGTAATGTATAAATTTTATTTTTTTACAATATAAAATTATTATAATAATTAAATAAAATCTAATGTTTTGGAAATTTTTTGAAATAGAATTTTAAATTTCTTAAAACTTAGTTAATAGAGTTTCTATTTTACCTAAAAGTGAACTATCACAATTAATGAGAATTTAACCATTTTTTGCCAACAGAAGATAACCATAGGCCAAATTTTTATTTTATAGCATAAGAATTTTTTTTTTTTTTTTTTGAGAAAGAAACTGATGGATTTTATTAATATAATTCAACTACATCCAATTGTAAAATCGAACCAATATGAGATGGGACATCTTCCATCCATACTTGAAAATCTGGTATGCATAATGCATTTTTAGCCAGACTATGAGCAACCCCATTGTCATTTCTCTTAATGTGAAAATACAATAATCCTTCTCTATGAACATGTGAAAACCTAATACAATGAAATAAACTTGCAAAACATTGAACATCACGACTAAGTAAACCAAAGGATTCCAAAGACTGCGAATCTGCATTCAAATTGTTCATTGCAATCTCTAAAACTCCCTCTGAGGTGACATCTTCCAAACTCAGATTGGCATCAAACTGTAAAGCGTTCGATATAGCCAAAGTTTCAAGCTCTATGATAGTTAGGGCGAGAGGGATGATTCCGACCATGTGTGCCAAGCCTTTTCCTTGGCATTCTCGGATGATCACTCGAATCCCTGCCCTATCTTCTTCTTGAAACATTGTATTGATATAATTTGTGCCCGAACCCTCCACAATTACATCAATAGTCGATCTCCAAAACAACACTAATCCACCTCCCATATCAATTATTCTTGGTACTACAAACATGTTATCAAATTGTATTTTTCTTTTCACATCTTTTAGCATAGCATCATCTGTCCATGTTTCGGCAATAAACATGACAGAAGGATCTTTAGCCCACACCAAACTAGCAAGCTCATTCACTGTACATGGGTTCCCAAGCCCATGATAGTTCCATACTAAATAGCTCATTACGATTGGTGGGGCTGAGTCTCAGCCTCCACCATTGAGTTTGAACTATATTCATCATCCTTTGAAACTAGCCTACGCTTACTTGGTAGCTCCAGATGGGCTTCCCCTCTTCTCTTCCCTCCACTCAGTTTGCTTTGTTCCTTGGTACTCACTGCCTTTTTCCTGATGTGTTTGTTGCTTCTACTCCTAGTACTCAGTCTAGTGGCTGCGTGGGAACCTGTTACTTTGGACATTGGAGGAGCATTAACTTCAGGATCGTCTAATGTATTTTCCATTATGGGACGACTAGGGTTTGCATGTGAATTATTACCATCATAAATTCCGGGCATTGAATTTCCTTTGAAACCGAAGTCTGACTTGCAATATCTAAAATCTCATCAATTTCATTGATTTTGATTTCAAATAATTTTGCTGAATCAACGGCTTCTCGATTTAATGACTTCGCATTAAATTCCTTTCCGACAATAATTGGAGCTTTAATAGGTGACAATTTGTTGGAGATAGGGTCCTTTATTGGCAATAATTCTGGCTCCAAATTTGATTCTGACAGCCTGCCTCCTTCAATGCTTTCAGTTATTTCCGATACCATGTCTTCCTCTTCCCCACCATTACTTCCTTCAGCCCCTTTTTTTGTAACAAAAGGTTGTCATCGTTCGTAAAAACTTGGGACATAGATGACATTCTTCCCACCAGTCGTATATGGGGCTGCCCTTAAACTGGAATTAAATTGTTGACTATCCGGCGAGAGGGTACCTTTGCTCTCAATCCAAAGGCTACAATCTTTGTCGCTGTGATTCAGACGACCACACCAAAAACAAAAATTCGGCAAACGCTCGTACTTAAAGTTAACCCAATGTTTCTCACCATTCTCCATCGTTATAACCCTTCCCCAACAAAGGGGTAGGGTAATATCAATACTGACGCAGACTCGAATAAAATATCCACCATCATCATCAACTACCTTGGTTGATTTTTGTACTTCGCCCACAATGTCACAGATTCCCTCAGCAACTTTTGTGTTCATGAAACGTACCAGGATATTATGGACCTGCACCCAAAAGAGTGCTTTTGTAAATACCAGGTCGCGGACTAAGACATCTGTATCATATCGCTGTAACATAACTAAGTATTAGTCAAAACTCCAGGGTTGACTTTGAAGGATTCGATCAACATCGTTCAAGTTGTCAAAGATGAAGATGACTCTGTTATCTTTCTGGTTTTGGATCTTGAAACCTTTGTGGACCTCCACAGTTGCTTTAAAGTCCTTGCCAGAATCTCCATGTTCAAGAAATGTGGAGTCAAAAACTGTGCCGCAATGATGAACTCTCCTGATCGTTGATCCTTTTGAAGAACAAACCCGGTGTTTTCTCTGTCTGACAGTGAGAAGTTACTCCATTTATTTGCCAAATCCTCCATGGCTAACAGAATGTAATGGAGTACTCAAGAAAAGATACGTGTTTCCCTATAACCTGAAAAGAGAAACCCCAACAAGCTCTAGAGGTAAACTGATTACCACTAGAGGTGACAAAACTCTCCTTCAAAAGAAGGGACCGAACAACTTCTACGGCTAAAAGAAGAGAAAGTTCTCTTTCTTAGCGACATAGAGACCAATGCTTTTTAAAGCATTTGTTAATGATCCATTTTTTATAGCATAGGATGTTATAGTTAGAGCATTCTCATTAGGTGTGCCAAATGTACCAAATACCAAATATTTGGCACATTTGGCACACCGAATACCAAAAACAACCTCTCATGAGGTGTGCTAAATGTCTCAAAAATATGAGACATGCTACAGTACGCTCTCAAATATGAGAGCGTACGGACAACAATGCCAAACACTGTTTGGCTTATTTAATTCATTTTTTCTCTTTCCTCCTCTTAGTTCTCTCTCTCTCTGTTCGGCATTCTGGAACCCATCTCTCTCTCTCTCTCTCTCTGGGGCACTCTCATCGCTATCTCACCATGCCCAGGCTCATCGCCATGCCCACGCTGTCTCGCCATGCCGTCTCATTGTCGTCTTGCCACGCCCAGGCTCGCCACTGATCACTAGCCCACTTTGCGACGAAAAGGAACTCCAGTGTGAAGGAAACAGTGGCCGGGAGTGAAAACTTCCATTAGCCGTCTCGCCGTCGCTTATCTCGCCACACCGAGAGACAGAAACTGCCTAGGCTCGCAACTAATCACTAACCCACTTTGCGACAAAGAGGAACTCTAGTGTGAAGGACATGGTGGCCAGAAGTGAAAACTTCCATCAGCGATGGCAACGGAGGCGGTTGTCCTGATCTGATTGTCACTCTCGGCGTATGTTTGATTCAATTTATGATTTTAGTGTAAATTGTAATTAATTTTATAATTGATTTGGTGGATTTGGGATGTGGGTTTGTTTAATTTGGTGGATGTGGGTTTGGTGGATGTTGGTTTGTGCCGGTGGTAGGTTTGGTGGATGTGGGATTCTGCGCCGGTGGTGGGTTTGGTGAATGTGGGTTTGTGCCAATCTCTCTAGTTGTGTTTTTCTTTTTCTTTTTTCTTTTTTTTTTCTTTTTCTTTTTTTATGAGGTGGCGTTGGTGGATGTGGGTTTGTGCCGGTGGTGGCTGTCGGTGTTGTTACAGTAGTGGTTGTTGGTGGCCGTTGTTGCGGCAATGGTGGTTGTGCCGCTGTTGTTGTTGTTGACGATGGGGATGGGGATGAGGATGATAGGGAGTAATTAATATATTATTTTAATGTATAGTAAATATTATTTTAATGTATAAAATTGAAGAATAGAAGATTTGATAAATGGTATGTTGTAAAATGATGTGCTAAAATGATAAAGTAAATTTTTGGTGTGTCAAAATAGCATTTTTTTTAGAGAGCTGATGAGAATGCTCTTAGATTTGTACCATGTGTAATACGTTAGTCCATCATGATAGTTCCAAATAATATCCTAATACTTATCTATATGAGTTTTCTTTTTAATGATGCCATAAAGGATGGATTTTAATAGAAGTCATTTAAGACCCAATGTATAATTTAAAAAAAAAATGTAATTTCAAAAGTATTTTAATTGTATATTTTTTTAATCATAAAATAGACTCTATCTAAACTCTAAATGAAAACATTCAGAATGATCACATCATTGATAGCATATCATGATGGTTGCAAATAGCAATATTATTATTCGTGATTAATAGATGAACAACGAAACTGTGAATTAACAATTTAACAATTCAAATACTAAGTTTAAACTACGACACATATACAGAAGACTCCAAATATTGGAACATACCTTTTCTGCCATTTTCATTATTCAATCAACATAAAGAATTGCCAATTCAATTAAACCCAATACATACATACACATGAACATAAAGAATTGCCAAAAAAAAAAAAAAATTCTCCAAAAGTTTCTGCCTAATACAGTAACTATTTTTTTTCCCAGATTGTGCATTTTTTAGTTCTTTTTCCTTTTATGTTTCATCAAACTTTTTCTAATTGACCAAAATATCCCTCATATATGTTAACATTAAACCTAATAAAAAACTTTACATACATTTTGTTTTGAAGGCGCTCCAAGAGACTATACAGCAGAGTGATGTTGGAAGAATAATCCCAATATATATATATATATATATATAATATAGGAATGAAAAGCCGAGTTGAAATTGTAACAAACAATCCCACCCAAAAAAAAAAAAACTATTTATAATATAATATAGGGTTATGGATTTCTAATTAAATTTGGTCATTTAATTTTTTTTTAAAGGATGAATATGTTGGTAGAGTCCATTTGATATAAAATTTAAATCCTATTGAAATTAAAAAAGACATAAATTTGTTAATTCTCATTTGATATAATTATAGAGTTTGAATCCTATTGAAATTATAATTTCTAATCAACGTTAATATAAAAAGTAAAATAAAAAATGAAAAAAAGAATAGAAAGAAAATGTGATTGATAGATATAAGGAAATTTGATAGATTTTTTTTTTTTTTTTTAATGTCATCAACGTAGAAATTATCAAATTAGTGGAGATATATTCCCTTTTTTGGGATAGATTTATATTAATGAAGTTATCGTATAGTTTGTTAAGATTATCTAAAATTCCCTGATTAGGTGATTATTTAGGTCTCCTTTATGTATAGTAGTTGTATGGCACCAAACAACTAAATTTAATTTTTTTTTTAAAGAATAAATTTTATGCAATTTGGTGCTATAAAATCGAAATAATTAAATTGAATTAAATCAAATTAAAAAATATAAATAAAAAATGCTAATGTGGAAACTTGTGGAGAGATCAACCAAAAGTCAAAGGCTTTGGTTTTATATATATGTATATAGATTAGTTTGGTTGTGTATACTATAGTTGTTTGCCATATATATTTTTGGGTAAATAGTTTAACAACGCCAAAATAACAAGGGTTGTAAGATTAAAAGGAAGATACATTTTGAAGTAACAACAATTTATCTACTAGTAGTGTCATTCCATAGAGTTAAAAATAGTTTCAAGTGATTACAAGAATGAACAAGCTGATCTATATTGCTTGGGTTTGAAAGCAAGTCAACTTATCTACAATTTTAATTTTTTAATAATTGGCTAATTTCATTAACTATCCTTGAGGTTTGGACAAATACCAAGCAGGTCTAAAACTTTTCAAAACCAAGCAATTAGTCCTTATGCACAATTTGGTCCCTAGACGACATGAAGAACGTTAACCATTCTTGACTCTCTCTCTTTTGTCGCTTCTCTTACTCCTCTCTCATTTTATCTCAGACATAAAAAGAAAACCCACCATAGCCCACAGATCTAGTAGTTAAGACCACAAACACCATCTCACAACCATCGGTACAAAGCTCACCACTACAAACCAAAACCATAAATCAGAACACAAACCACCGCAAACCCACACTCACAGCCACCCAAATCAAACCAATCCAAACACCCACGACCAAACCAAACCACACTAAACCAAGTCGAGCCACCCAAACCACCCAACCATGTAGATCTAAGAGGACACCCAACAAAAACAATATCTAAGTAGAAGAGAGATCAGGTTTGAATTCATACCTAGGATCTACGCAATTGGTTAGTCATGTACTGGGAACCGTGCATTAAAAGGAGAGATTGTCACTACAAAAGAAGTCCAATTGGATATTGGGTTAAGAGTTCAATTGTAGGTTCATATAAGGTGTTGGGATTCCTTTACTTGTAATCATTTGTTGTGATAATAGTAGATTCTCGGGAGTGGTGACCTGAAAATCACCCGGTGGAGTTTTTGCTGTCTAGGTTTTCCCCATTTGTAAACAAATCACTGTGTTAATTTATTTTCCGCTGTATATTTAGTTTAATTGGTGATTTGTTTGTGCTACCACGTGTTTGCATGTTGATTTGATTAATTAATAAACTTGACTAATTAATCAATTAATCCATCACAAGGGGTCAATATGTTTTTGGCCTATCAAGTGGTATCAGAGTAGGAATACTCTGATTAGGTTTTAATCTTTGCTGTGTGATTCATTGACCCGTGTTTGTTATGGATAGAGGACAGTCTCTTATTATACCTCCTTTATTCGATGGCATTAACTATGCATACTGGAAAGTACGCTTGAGAGCTTTCTTGCAGTTGCTAGATGAGTAGCTGTGGCAAGCTGTAGAGATTGGCTGGAATAAGCCAAAGGAAGCGCCGGTCGACTGGGATGATGCTAAGATCAAGGCGGTAAACTTCAACAGCAAGGCATTGAATGCTTTGTTCAGTGCACTCACTAATGAGGAATTCAAGAAGATATCCTCCACTGAAACTACAAAGGAAGCATGGACCATCCTCCAAACAATCTATGAAGGAACCAAGGCTGACAAGGATTCAAAGCTTCAGAGGCTCACTACAAGCTTTGAAGAGATCAAGGTGGAAAAGGATGAGTTGTTCGATGAGTTCTATGCCAAACTCAAGGATATAGTGAACTCAACTTTCAATCTTGGGGAAACCATTCCTAAACCCAAGATTGTGAGAAAGGTGCTTAGATCTCTACCTGAGAGGTTCCATGCCAAGATCACCGCGATCGAGGAATCAAAGGACATTGACAAGATTCTGTTAACAGAGCTGGTCGGTATTCTGCAGACCTATGAGTTAGGTTTAACAAGAATTGGTAAGTAGGGTAAGGGCAAGAGCATGGCATTGAAGGCCAAGAGTAATGATACTAATGAGTCTTTAAACGATGAGGATTCTAAGATGAAGTCCTACATTTCAAGGCAATTCAAGAAGTTCATGAAGAATGCCAATGGGAAGGGCTTCGAAAAGGACCACAGGCAATCTAGTTCCTCACAGTTCAAGAGCCAAGATGAAGGGAAAAAGGATGCTAGGGATGGCGGTCAGTATACTGTTCCCTTATAACCAAAGTGCTTTGGGTGTCAAGGCTTTGATCATATGAAACAAGAGTGCCCTATATATCTCAAGACTATTGGGAAGAGCAAGGCACTTGCTGCTACTTTGAACAACACTAAGCCTAAGGATGATTCTGACAATGAGGATGACGGAATCTTAAATGCCTTCACTGCCACTATTAATCCTACTAAGGGGATTGTTGAAGATGTGGATGAAGAAGAGGAATTGGTGGAGTCCAAGTTTGAGAAGATGGATGAACAAGATGACATTCACACAGCCTATGCAAAGTTGTACAAGGTCTTAGAAAAACATGAGAAGTTGTATAGGTTAACCATTAAGAAGCTTAGTGATGTGGAGCTTAAGTGTGATGAGCTTTCCACAAAGTTTGATGAATTTAATCATACTATTGGAGCATTGAGGTTTGAGAACAATTTTTTAGTTGAGAAAATAAAGAAGCATGAGGCAAAACTATTCCAAGTTAGAGCTCAGCTGGAAAGGACTTCAAGTGCTAAGCTCAGTGAAATGCTCAGTCTTCAAAAATCTGCTTCAGATCGTTAGGGTATGATTTCTCTTCTCCTGGTATTACTTCTACTAGTACTACTGTTTTTGTTCCTTTTGCTAATAATGTCAAAACTGATTTACTTAGTGAGAACATAGATAAGGGTAAATCTATCTTAGGAGCACCCCCTAAGCAGGATAAGAAAAAAGTTAAAACCCCTAGGGCTAAGAAGGCTAACTCTTAAAAGTCTTAACAAAAGAAGCAGCATCTCTATCATTACTATGGAGCAACCGGTCATACTTGACCTAATTGCTATAAGTGGCTAGCCACTCTACAGAGCAATGGCATGATGGCATTAGGAAACTAGAATCATTTTCCATCCTCTCTTTCTCCTCTTGGAGATCTCCTCAAACCCCTCATGTTTCTTTCAAACTTGAACGGTTTCAATTCTTCCCCCTCACCGTCAGATCAAGGTTTTGCTAGACAGAAAGGTTCTTCCAAGGTATGGAAGGAAAAGGGCTCCAAGTGATTCTGTCACTTCTTCTTTCTCTTTCCCCTACTTGTTTTTGTTTGCATTACTTGTGTGTTTTGCTTTCAAGTTTTAAGTTAGTCTAGTTTTTATGCTTTGCTTTGTTTAGCATGTTTTTGTTTGTTTTCAGTTTTTTTATATTTTGTTTTTGATATAAAAATAAAAAAATAAAATGAAAAATCAAAAAAATACAAAAACAGTGTATGTTTTGTGTACATTGGTACTTGTGTACCTTGGATGGCCATTGAAACAAAGTTTTCTAAATTTCGTATTTGTTATAGCTTAGATGAGCATCTCTATGCACAACTAAGCAAGTGAGCTTTGTGGCTCGTGTTTGTGATGAGTAAGATTAAGTAATCTCTAGTACTTAACACTCGTATCACTCTTCTTGATGGGAAAGACTAAAAAATCCTAAGAGAAATGCATAAATAACCATCTCACCACTGTTGCCCACCAATCATAAAATGACATTTGTGTGCTTCGACATAGTAAAATTGGAATGTCAAATGCTCAACATCATTGGGTATTTCTTTTCTATCACTTATATGCCCATGCATGATTTGCTTAAAAAGAAAAATATGCAAAGAAAAATAAAAAAGCAAAAAGATCAAAATGCTTTATATATAATTGCAAGTGTGTATTCTAGGAGACGTGGGAGTTATAGGATGTAGCTCGAAGGAGATAGCCCCCATCAAACAGTTATGATTGTGTGTGGGTTAAAGTAATTTTCTCATATCTCAAATCGTCATAACTAGTTGACACTTATGCAATCTTGCGATACTTTTCACACACAACACACAATATTCTTTACTACTCTTGATATATGTGCAGGTACAATGTAATTTGGTCATCACAAGGTTTACATGTGTTAATGTATGCTCACTAAACAGTCTTGGCTTATTTTTGAAATATAAAATTGGTTAGACTTGTTGTGTGTGTGTGTGTGTGCGTGTGTTTTTGGGATCTATGTGCTTAACATTTTTATTGTTGAGAGATGTTTTTGAGAGTTCAAAATGTTGTTTGGATCATTGGTTGAGTTGCATGTTTGATTGTGCTTGCTCACTCCCAAGTGTAGGAGATCGTAGCAACATAATTTTCGGAGTACCAAGGTCAAACTACAAGGAGTAGGGTATATTCAAAGACAATATAATTAAATAACAATTTGGGTGAAGAAGAAAAGTAATTTTGCTTGGTGATTGTTAGCAAGAATAAGAGTAAAAAATTATTTAAATCAATAATGTAAATACCAGGGCATCAAAGTGTTTCCCTATATCGATATGAGATTCTTTGTGATCTAAGAAAATATATATTTCATAATTAATTGTTCTTATACAATTAAAAACTTATGATTCGGTTGAACTGAGACAATTCAAGAACGCATGATAACCTTGATTAATAATGCGGTTAGAAAAGTTTTCAGAAAAACCCATTTACATTAAAACCATATTTCTATTTGAAACTATTAGAAATTCATCTAAACAATAAGAAAAACATGATTGAACTTATTGAAAGCATAGATGAACTAATACATCAAAAGAAATCTAATTGAACAATCAAATATGTCGTTGATAAAATCCTAGAAAGAATCACATTGAATATTCATACCGTATAGAAGAAACATTACCCCTAACCCTAGCAAAGAATTTAGGCTGCCATTAGAGAAAGGAAAATACAATGTTTTTCTCTGCCAAAATTCCTTCTCCCAGCCTCTCTTCAAAACCTTGTCTAAATATCCAAAGAAAATAAAAATTTTCACTATTTTAATTTCCGTCCAGGTTTACAGCAGTAACTTGTGAGTTAATTTCGGCCTTCAAAAATTGAGAATTCCGAAAAACTCAAAACTAGAAAGTTGTAGATATTTAAGTCACAGTTCCAACCCATTTGGTCTTGTATCAATTGGATTTTTGAAAAGAGAGATACACCCAAACTACTGATCAGTGCTCAAATAAGATTTTTCCTTTTCAGATTCTGCCTCTTCGATTTCTTTTCTTATTTGAAGATTCCAATCATGTTAGATGATCCAAGCACTCCAGCTGCACCTCCTTAGACATTTAGGCATGGTCCTTTAGCTCCACTTTAATTCTAGTTTGGCCTCCATTCTCCCATAAATTCCTGTAAACTCATCTTTCTCACATGATTTCCTGAAAGTAGAAAATTACATATAATGAATAGCATCTTATTCAAGAAATTATGTAAAGATATATAATAGGGACTAATACAAATCATGGCTTAATTATACAAATTAAGCATAGTAATAAGGAGATAACGCCCACATAAATATATAACAAGCATACATTTTAAGGCGTTATTAGATTGCATTCATATCTGTGTTTTTCCCTTCTTGAAAAACTGTTTTTAAGCAATCTCAACACCTCCTTGACACCTCTAGACACTTGGCTTATCTATCGAGCTCTTCAGTTGATTTTTTATTGCAATCTTGACACCTCTCGATAGCTAGGTGGATCGATCAAGAAATCTCCTATCTCCTTGATAGCTTCTCGATAGCTAGGTGGATCGATCGAGAAATCTCTTGTCTCCTTGATAGCTTCTCGATAGCTTGGAGGATCGATCGAGCTTCTTTATGATCTTTTCTGTTGATTTGATTCTCGACAGATCCTTGTTCGTTGGCTTGATAGCTAGGACACGCGTTTAAACCTCGACAGCTCCTCGACTCCCAATTGATTGAGCTTTAAAAGGTTCCTATATATACGTTGTTCACGATTCTGATCTCACTTTCCTCGATCTCTATTGACAGATCCATCTCTTCACCTCCCAAACACTCACTTCTCTCTCAAAACCTTTAAACCCATGTGATTTTTGGCCTTTTCTTGCTACAAATCACTTGGTATGATCTCTCTTCCTCTCATTCCTCATGATTTCCATGCATTCAGATCTAGGTTTTGGGTTTTGAAAATTTTTTTGGGGTTTTTCAAAATTATTGAGATTTTGATGAAATTTTGGGATGGGTTTTTGTTTAAATGATCTTTAAACCTCATGCATTGCATCACATAAGCATTATAACAGTATTATCATGCATTTAGATGTGTGCAACTAATTGTGTGTAAGTAGATTTGGATTGGGCTGAGCCCATGATGATATTACTATTGCACATCACATGCTCATGCATTTTCATGCATACGTCTTTTCCATTCAATATATTTTTGTATATTTGAATTGTTTGGGACTTTTCTAAGTGTTTCTTTCTTGCCCCTCACTCTCTAGTTTACGTTAGTGCGTCAATGACACCGAAACGTAAGTCTGCTCTGTCCCGGCACCCTCTTTGTTCTGAGGTATCGTCTTTTTTTGATCTTACCCCCTCTTTTGTTTGGTTTCATGATGAGGATGTTCAAAAGGACTTTTCTAGATAAGGCATTCATTGGGAACAGCAAGTCATCTTGTCGGACTTCTCCGACACTAACCTACCCACTATCATTCACAGTTGAGGTTGGGAGTCACTATCTGACGTCCTGGTCACCTGTCCATTTGTGCTGATCCAGGAATTTTATTCCAACATGCATGGACTTGATTCTTTAGTACCTCTCTTTCATACTAGCGTTCGAGGTACGCGCATAGTCGTCACACTGGAGTTGGTATCCGATGTGTTCCGTGTCTCGAGGGTAGAGCATCTTGACTACCCTAGTTGTGAGCGTCTGAGGATTGTGTCCAAGGACGAGATGATTTCTACTTTTTGCGAGCGACCTTCTAATTGGGGTGATCGTCAATTTACTCCATGTTCGACCTTTGCTAAAGGTCCTAGATTCATGAACATGGTGATGACTTTTGCTTTCCCTTCTTGAGCATCTTACTATAGATTTTCCTTCACATTTTATTCTTTATATTATAGATGTCTATAGGGATATAGCAGCCCGTGATAAGCTTATCTTCCCTTCAGCTATCACGTGGATTTTATGTCATTTTTCTGTTCCTTTTCCCTCATTCGACCACTTCCACGTTATGTGTGTCATTGACTACGCTACCGTTAAATGGAGCAAGGTGCAGTTTCGATCGAAGTTGTTTGGTATGGTAGCTCCTCCCACTCCTTCAGCTTCATCCACCTTCGCTTCCTCTACTTCAGTAGGACATGTGACTCTGGATACTATCATAGCATAGCTTTAGCGCATGGATGCTCGCCTTAATACATTTTCTACTGAGTTGTATCAGGTGAACGCACGTGTCGGCTGTATTACTAGATAGCAGGCTCGCCTTGGTGGTTTTGTGGAGTCTCCCTCTCCTCTTCTTGAGGCACCTGAGGCATCCGAGGGTGATGACAACTCCGACGACGATGATGGTAAGGATGGAGATGCTAGCTCTTCCAGCTCTAACGAGATGTCTACTTGACACTCTTACCCTTTGTCACTTGTGACAAAAAGGGGAAGTAATTTTGGGCTATGAGAGTAGTCATAGTTAGGGGAAGGGTTAGTATAGGAGATTTTTGTTAGGCGGAGAGTACATATTGAAGGATGTAGTGAGGCTTTCATGTATCTTTCCTTTTCTTTCTATTTTAGATAAATTGTTCATGTACCTTAGATCTTGTGATCATTTTGTAATAGCAAACCTTGTACTTGTTTTTATATATATATATATACATTTTGAGGTTGTTATTACAATTCTTTCACCTATCTCTCCATGTGTTGTTTCTTTTCTTTTTTTATACACATGTTTCTTATATTTTGTATGCAATCTATTATTTCTGTTTCATACAAAGATGCCATGATGAGTTTTGTTTAATGTGTTTAAAAAATACAGGTTGTCAAAGTCTTTCTTGCCATAGACTTTCTTCTTGCAAAGTTTTTCAAGTTTTTCAAGAGTTTGTGTTAAGATAAATTTTATTGTATTCAACAAGTGAATATTAGTTGAGTGATTTATGACTTTTCTCATATGTTCATTTGTTTGTTGTGGTTTTGTGACAGATTGCTAAAGGGGGAGATTGTTAGGACATATGTGATTTACTTGTTAGGAACATATGTCACTATTTTATGTAATTGACTAATCTTCTGACAAAACGTACTTTGCTTGTAATTTGATAGATTTAGGATGTGTTTAATACTTCAAGAAACCTTGTTTCAAGATCAAGTGTTAAATTCATGCAAGTTTGTCCAAGATTCAAGCTGAGAAAATGCTTGTCATTAAAGCTCGACAACTAGCATCTATCGAGCTTGAAGAGCTGTTTTAGCCCCGTGGCTCAACAACAGCTCGACAGATAGCTATCTGTCGAGGTTCAAGAAAAACAAATTTCAATTCTGTTTTGATTCTAATCCATGATTGTGTGTTTAGGCTTTCATTCCTTACAACCCTAGACATATGGATTATTTTAAGAGCCGTCAAAGGTGGATACAAGTTGCACAAATGTTGAGCAAAGTTTGTTCAAGCAAATTGTGACCGGAGACAGGATTTTCCTTCGTTCATCTTCCTTGTGAAGAAGCTGCTGTGTTTGTGCACTGTAGGGTTTTGTAACCAAGGAGCTTCTCAATCTTCATCGTGTGATGAACTGAAAAACTTTGTAGCCAACAACCTTCTCTAGTTGGTGATTGAAGTCGTGTACTAGAATCCACACAATTGGTTAGTCATGTACTGGGAGCCGTGCATTAAAAAGAGAGATTGTCACTACAGGACAAGTCCAATTGGGTATTGGAATAAGGGTTCAACTGTAGGTTGGTATAAGGTACTGTGATTCCTTTACTTGTAACTGCTTGTTGTGATAATAGTGGATTCTCAGGAGTGGTGACCTTAAAATTACTCGGTGTGGTTTTTGCTGTGTAGGTTTTCCCCATTCGTAAACAAATCATCGTGTCAATTTATTTTTCACTACATATTTAGTTTAATTGGTAATTTGTTTGTGCTACCACGCGTTTGTATGTTAATTTGATTAATTAATAAACTTAACTAATTAATTAATTAATTCATCACAAAGGGTCAATACGTTTTTGGTCTATCAGCCTAGAATGTGGTTGGACTACTAATTCAAGGGGGACGGCAGACAAGTGTCAATCAATTGGCCCAATTATCTCCTTCATCATCAGCTAATTATTGAGCTGAGAAATCAGTAATCAATTCAAACTAATCAAATTTTGTCACTCTCAAAATGTTTACCAAACTAGCATATACTTTATCGAATCAGTACCGAAAATCAAGCAAAATGCATATAACAGAAATGGCAGGGGGAGTATGAGTCATTGGTTTACTCTTTCATGCTTGATTGGCGGAGGTCAACGTGCCAATCTATTATTTTTTAGCGTAAAGAGTGCTTCATGTATTTTGATTCGTTGATTCTACACAATTAGTCTATTTCCTTACTATAATAACTAGATGCTTGTTGAATTGTACCTTTATCAATGAAATAGTTGTACTAAAAGTCGTTATTCACAGTTCTTGCTATTACTTGAAATACTTTTTGAACTATGCCAACCATATCAGCAATTATTAAGTGCAGTAATATTGGCAAACTAGGAAAGAAACAACCGCAAGAATCGCTAGTCATTGGCATCGCCGTATATAGTCTGAAAGAGAGAACTTACATGGATTGAAAAGGAATACCACATGCATGGGGGAGTATCCCTTCGTATAATACACGAAGAACAATAGCTAGCAACATCCTACAGCCAGCGGTATAGAAACTCTCTAGTTTGACATGTTGGCTCGGTTCCCATGTTACTTAAATTTGATCATTCAAAACCTTTATCAGCTATTAGCATCGCTCAAGAAAGAATTCTGATTCAAGTGTCAACTTTAACTTGCCCAGCACGATGGGAAAAAGGGGTCCCATTCCAACCCAAGATGCACTTCACAATGGGGATGCTAATCTCCTATAAATAGGGTAAATGTGTGTTTTCTTCCTCACCAATTATCAATCACATAGAGCCATTAACAAAGACAATGGCTTTAATTCATGGAAAAAAACTTATCATAGTCTTGTTGTTGATTTTGGAGACTTCCACATATCAAGCCATGTCCCGCACATTACTTGAAGACTCCATTGTTGGGAGATATCAGCAATGGATGGCTAAGTATGGGCGCAACTATGAAGATGATGCTGAGAAGGAAAAGCGTTTCAAGATATTCAAGGACAATGTTGAATACATAGACAAAGTCAACAATGAAGGGAATCGCACTTACAAGTTAAGCGTCAATGAATTTGCAGACTTAACAACTGAAGAATTCATTGCTACTCGTACTGGATTCAAGATTTCCTCCCAGCCCAGCTCACCCAAAACCTCATTCAGATATGAAAACCTGACTGAAATTCCAATGACTATGGATTGGAGAGAAAAAGGAGCTGTTACCCCCATCAAAAACCAAGGCCAGTGTGGTAAGAGAATAATAACGTTGTATGAAACTAAAACCTAGTTTAGCCTTATTTGCTGCATTTATTTTTGTCCTAACAAGATTTCTGTTATGATTGATTCCTATGTAGGATGTTGCTGGGCCTTTTCAGCTGTGGCAGCGGTAGAGGGGGTCACCCAGATAAAAAATGGCAACAAAATCTCCCTTTCGGAGCAACAACTAGTGGACTGTGTGGAAGGCAATCATGGTTGCGGAGGTGGTTTCACGGATTATGCCTTTGAATATATAATACAGAACCAGGGACTAGCCACTGAAGAAAACTACCCATATCAGGCTATGGATGGAACTTGTGACCAGCAAATGGCATCTAATATTGCAGCTCAGATAAGTTCGTATGAAGACGTACCTTCCAATAATGAGGAGGCATTACTACAAGCAGTAGCCAACCACCCAGTTTCAGTTGCCATAGAAGGTTCTAGTAGTGACTTTAAGTCCTATTCCAGTGGAGTTTTCACAGGAGAATGCGGGACCAATTTAGACCATGCCGTTACTGTAATCGGGTATGGAATGAGTGATGATGGTACCAAGTACTGGTTAATCAAGAATTCATGGGGCACCACCTGGGGTGAGAGTGGCTACATGAGGATTCAGAGAGATACTGGAGCACCAGAAGGTGTTTGTGGCATTGCCATGAAACCTTCCTATCCGGTGGCTTAGGTACTCCAACGGTGATAGATCAAGTCACCTATAAGTATTGCTCTTTCTTTCACTATATGTATGTTAACTTTATTATAGCTGAGAAAATACCTATTTTGCTACTTGTATCATCGAAATTGGAACCAAGTAATAAATAGACTAGCCTAATTGCTACGTTTCCCATCAATTTATAGCATGAAGTAAACGTAAGGAACGATAATAAAATCTTTCGAATTCCGCACATTATGACGATCTAAATAATCTAAAATGGGAATGAGAACAGTGAGATCTCAAACCAACTTTTTGAACAAAGAAACATTATAACGACATTACTACCAGTAATTTAGTTTTCTTCTAATAAATTATAGTCATAAACCTATTCTCAATAGATTATATATAAGAATTTGGTGAGGGTGAGAAAGCCACAAGAAGCATAACACATTTGCTTTTGAAACAAGTCTGAACTTTTATTAAATTAAATATGAATTATTATTGACAGCCTTAGACACTACAATGTATTAAAATATTTAAAAGGAATAATAAGGCGGATAGGAAAACACCCACCAAATCCTAATTTGACTAAACAATATTAAAGATACCTAAATTATGGAAATAACAACTCTAATCCTAAAAATCTAAAAATTATTTAAAATTACCAAAAATAATAAATTACAAAAATTGAATTGTAAATCTCATCCTACGTCAAATCCCTCCCCTTTAAAAAAAAAAAAAAAAAAAAAAAAAAAAAGGCCCTTAAGTTGATAATTGAGATCTGAAATCTTACATGCCAAGCAAACAAATACTTGGAATACATGAGTCCCCCCTATCTTCTTTCCAAACTTACAACTCATCAATTGAGCAAACAAATTAACTTTATATTCTCTTTCCTTGGCCTTCACAAATTGAAAATATACACCAAATAAGGGACAAGAATCACATCAAATCTTTCAACCCCAAAAATAACATGAGCTCTGGATTTGCAATCATCTAATTTGGTCTCAATAAGATTTTGGACAATGTTCTCTACAATATCTTCCTCACAATTATTTACTTTGATGTAATTTTCCCCAACTATATTAAAAGCATCCACATTTTCCTTGTGGACAATGTTTAACAACAAATTTGGTTATACCTTAAGACCACAATTTCACGTACTATCTTATAATTAGAATTGAATTTGGGCAAACCACCATAGAATACATTTTATTCTTATGTCATAAACCAAAATTTTAAATTACAAGTTTTGTTATCCAAAATTATTCTATAAAAATAAGTTTATGGATGGAATATTAAATAACGTTCAATTGACAAGAAATTTGGCATGCGTGTTAAAATATAAACAACATGTTCCAACGGATACATTTTCAAAATATGTAGCCATATTAATTTTGTTTAATGGAACTTATAGCCTTAAGCTACACACAATTTGTACCCAAACTTCCTCCTTTCCTCATTGACTTCAAAATATTTTTCATTCAAATTAGTTTCACAAAAATTTTCAAGTTGTGATTGTAAAACTTGATTTTATTCAATCTCTTCAATAATTTCTTTAAAATTTGACTTAATCTTGTCAATCCTCTTTTTATTTTCTTGACACATGAAGGCTTTCCATGTTTTGAACATATTCCTCTTCATATGAATATATAGATCTACAATTAACACTTGTATAGTCTAGTATATCTTAATAATCAAGAAGAAACTATAAATCAATTAACACTTTTTTCATTATTTGCCAAGGGAAAATTGAATGCCTATCTTAATGATTTCTATCAATTTGAATGTCTTCTCATCATTCCTTTGCTACTGTCATACCCCAAACCCAAAAGGGTCCAAAGCATGAGAAAGACATCTTAAAAGTACCTGTAGTTTTTTTTTTTTTTTTGACAATTCAATCCAAATAAATCATATCAAGTACCAACATAAAAACTTATCTTAATAATTCCATTAAATATACTTCCAAAGTAAGTCAGAGCTTTATTCAATAGTTACAAGGACCACTGGCCACAAAAGAATAGAAGTCTGAATAAATAATTAAATATCATCAATTTGTCCCATCGGTGGGAATAAAGTCACAACCACTATAATATACAAAAGAATGAGTCAAGTCTACTCTATGAATTATACATGGTCGGTTCCACCCAAACAAAATGCATGAAGATCATGAAAATTTGAGCATGTGATATCTTTTAATCTGAAGGTTCGATTTAGGAATCAGACATACCATCGCGACTGTTGGAATCTCAATATCATTTTTATAATATATAATAAATGAATTAATACATGTAATGCAACTCTAAATTTTGGGTATATGAATGGTCACTCTAGTCTTCTTCCAAGATTAAATTATGAGTGCAAAATCGAGTGTCTACAATTGGAAAATTTAAAGGTGCTTATCTTGTCTTGTATTATTTGTGAAATTGATAGAAAATATTTTTGACAAATAATGAAGTTGAAAGCCTTACAAAGTTTATTGAAGTTTTGATTGTTTAAGGTTTTTCTAAAACTACCAAGATGTAGACTATGTATTTGAAAGGAAATATAACCTGTGAGCTTATGTTATTTTAACTTTGTGCTATGTGTGACTTCTTAGTGATCACCCAATTTGGTTTCGTAGTCTTTGTGACAACGGAATCAGATTTAGGTCTGTGTTCTTTCACTTTGGATGACACGTTCTTCCCTACTGCCCATTAGGAAAAGAGGCTCCTTGATTGTGTATGGGTGAGGCTGCTACCCATTGGGCCAAAATACCACATGCAAAAGAGGTCCTATTTGATGCGTTCTCCCTATTGCCCATGGGGAAAGAGAAAAACTTTAAGGATATGGGTAAGGCCATTGCCCATAGGGCGAAGAGACTACATACCAAAGAGAACAATATCATGTCAGTTGTGAATGGGTGGATCCCCTAACCGGTCTTTGTGGTAGTGTGGTATAATCGTGATAAATTACCTTATGTTAGATTTTATGGCTTTGGAATTATATTGCTAGTGCTCACAGATTATAGTATATAGTTTCAAGGTATTTACTTTGAGAAATTTTGTGTTTCATTATTCAATCATTCTTGTCATATTATTATTATTGAAAATGAAATTTTCATTTCCCCCACCCCCGTTAATTATGCTACTTACTAGGCTTTGCCTTATCCCATTATTTTACAAACTTTTCAAAGTAGGCAACAATCATTTTGAGATAGCTTTTTGGTGGCTAGCAATAGTTAGCCTAACTACTGATGGAGACTGAACTTTTGTGAAAATGGTATATAATGGTTATTAGAGTCTAGGAGACCAGACTTTGTCTGGGCAGAATGGGTGTCTAACACCTTCCCATTTCGTAACATAGCCTCCGAGCTTAGGATTTTAGGATAGACAGATTAATGTTTTGTCTTTTACTTTTGGCAGATTGTAACTAAGACCAAAGCATTGTAAGGTTAATTTACCAAAATTGTACTCCTTTTTATTCAATCAATGACATTTGATGTATTTTGAATATGCAATTGTATTTATTTATTTATTTATTTTGGTATAAAAAATAAGTGGTGACTCCACATCACTACCCAAAAGAGAGGTGCCCTTGAAAGCACCCAAATCTCCTTTTTTGAGAACACCCCCCGCGGTCTCTCACACCAATATACTATAAAATCCATGAATTCCTTATCTAAGATTAAATCAATGATGCTGATATTTTCTATGTCAACAATTCATGCATTTCCCCAATTGCAATACCAAATATAATGCAGTTTTCATATATAATAGGGTCACAACACAACACTTTTAGGAAAACATATACCCATATATAATTTTCCAAAATGTGTTTGACACAAAGAAAATGTTTATGCAACATAGTTATCATCCAAAAATTTCATTAAAAGTCTACTTATCTCGCAACCCGCAAAAGCCTAATTCTCCAAGCTCCAAATGAGATTAGCTAGAACCTAAATAATATCAAGCAAACCTATCACAATAAGCATAAAGCTTGAAATTGTATCTAGCTACAATTTAGGAATTGCCAAATAAGCACTTAATTAGGCAAGCGTAGTATTTAACCTCATCAATAACATATTCCACTTCCAAGGTTTCTCAACAATTTAATTACAAGGTATAGACTCCAATTTATAAAATTAACCCATTCAATTTCATTTCCAACATTATGACTAGCTCCCATAAGATTTACACAATATCATCACGAGACCCATGAAAGCAAAATCACAATATCCTTGAAGACAAGTAATTTAGAACTTTAACTAACTCTAAATTAACCCAATAGCAATGAAAAAATTAGATTTACCAACTATCACATGTTATAACTCAAAACCCCTAAATTTCCACTATAAATTAACCTTAGGTAGCCACCATTAGCGCAAACCACAAATCCACTCATCAAATAATTCCACCACTACAAATGCTGTACATAAAACACATAAATATTACTTCCAGAGCTCATAAATCACATGGGTATCATTATTAAAGCTTAGATGAATATAACCTTAAGTAAAAGTATAAAACACACCAAAAAGATTAGAAACTTTTACCTCAAAAAAAGATGTGAAGGTGCTTAGAGGTTCTTAAGGATTTTCTAGTGATTTTGCTGGAAAAATGATGGTGGAAATGGTGGTATGGAGGTAACAGTGGGAGAGGATGAGAGAGTGATAGAGAGGAGTGTGTGTTTAAGTGAAAAGAAAAGAAAAAAGAAGGCAAAAAAGGAAGAGATATGGCCAATGTCTTCCATTTCTTACTTTTGATAAAGGCTTGTTTAATATTGTTTGCACACATTTTCACTTGGTTCATTTGTCCCTTTGCCATAGTTGGTGATGAGTGAGAAGATGGAGGCTCCATTCGGGCCAAAATCTTTTGAAGTTCATCCCACCAACTTACAATCCATGTCATTGTCTAAGATGGGCTTTGAGTACATTAACAATTTTCAACCAATCCGTTAGTCCATTTAGGCCTAAGGTTAGAATTATGGCCCACCTAGTTGTTAGTTACCCATTGGTCTATCCCTTTAGCTTTAAGGAGCTTACCCACACATAGAGAGATCCTAGATCCTATCGAAAGAGGGAACCTTTTATATCTCTTGTTTGTTCAACCATATATCCCGTGTTCACCTAATTCTAAAGGACAAATTACAGATGAAAATTTTGAAAGGATGGCCCAAAAGTTATGGCATACCCTAAGACAATGGGATGAAAAGAAAGGAAGTTCTCATATATAAGAGGCTTATCTTAAAATAAAAAGTTATATCTTAATTGGAAAGGTTCACAGGATCATAGCATAGTTGCTATTATGAGGCCAAATTCAAAGGCCTCTTGGAAAAGAAAGCCTTGGGCCTAGGGTAACAAATATGCTATGAGCCTATTATCCAAGGTCCTACAAAGTCAATATGAATCTCCCTAATCTTAGGCCCTTTTATTGCATGTAAAGGCTTAAAATGACGAGAGATTCATCGAATTTGAGAGGAAGGACACAATATATTCTAGCTAGAAGGCTACTTCAAAAAAAAATTTAGCAATGAATATAAAAGAAGAATAGCCCAAAGGTTGAAAATCTCTAAGCGCATTCTAAGAAAAGCCCATGAGTATAAGATGAGAGCTATTGTAAATTGAACAAGCCCAATGAAACAAGGGGCAAGGTTCATTAAAGGAAATTGAGTGATTTTGTAATTGGGCCTTCATTAAAATGAACTTAAAGACTTTCAAAAAACAACCAAATAAAAGAAGCTTTTAATTGGGACATGGGCTTAATAAAGATGTGACTTCTTTTCAAGCACCATTGCACCACCAAGATCAAGTAAGCACGTCCCCACTTCAACTTGGGTTCGAGAAAGAAATGGAAGGTGCTTGATTAAGGTTGAAGTCAGACCTTAAGAAGAGATACTTCAAGAAGAGACACCTCAAGAAAGAATGGCTTCTCCAATCGATGACTCATTCACACAAAAGATATACAAAGAAATAGAAGATCAAAGCAAGGCTCCCAAGAAAATGGGGAGTCGTCTCTCTAAGCTTGAGGAAAGCAAGATCAAGAAGCCTATGCACATAGAGATAAATGAAGAGGAGGATAAAGAAGAATGGGATAACAAGGATAAGCTAATTATGAGAGGAACAAGCTATTTGAGAAGCTTATTATGGATACCGTGGCCATGAAAGAAAAGATGGAAAAGATGCAACTAGCTTTCTGCAAGGCTTAAAGGATGGATGATTGTTTCTACAACATGGGTGGTTTAAGTTCCAAAGTTCCTATTGCATTACCTCCCAAGTTCAAGATTTCTTATGCGGAAAAATTTGATGGGACAAGGGATCCTAAACCGCATTTTAGGAGATACATAAGCATTGTTGAAATGAAGGGGTTAGATGAGAAGCAAACTTTGGATGCATTTCCTGTCTCACCCATGGGAGGTGCATCAAGATGGTACTATAGCTTGGATCCAAGTAAGACCAAAGTGTGGAATGAGCTAGTGGAATTGTTTGTGGATCAATTAATTTTCAATACCATGATTGAAGTGACCGTAAACACAAAATCTCAAGTTTGGAAATCAAACAATTGATAATGTTTCACAAGTGTAAATTTGTATTGATGTATAAGTACAATTCTATAAAATTGAATCTTGTTGTAGGAGAATACTCCTCTGATTCAATCTCCTTAAAAAATCTTTGATTTAAGTATAAACTTGATTCAAACACTAGATGCTTCTCAATTTGATTGAGAAAAGGATAAAAGATCTTTGAAATGGAATTATGATGAATCTCTAACTATGTGTTTGTTTGAAATCCTTCGTTCTTTGAATTCTTTGTGTGTTCTTTGAATGTTCTTCGTGTTTTTCATCTTCGAAGATTGTAGTGGAAGTTCTTCGAGGTTTTGGAGGTTTGAATCCGTAGATCTTCACAAACTTGCAATCTTTTGAAGTTTCTAAACACTTTTGGACTTGATTCCAATGCGCTTTTGAGATCTAGGAAGATGACTTTGAATTATTTCTCTTCAATTGTTGTTAAGATTCAAAGGTTGAAGTTCTTGGAAGCTTTGGAGCTTAATTTTGGCAGAGCTTCAAGACTTTTGAATGTGTGTGTATCCCCTTATTAGACTAAGAAAGGTCTCTATTTATAATAGTTTTGGGGAGTTGTGATGACACGTGATTGACTATCATTAATGACATGTGTCATTATTTAAATGGAGGGACTTTATGTCTTGTTTTCCAAGGGAGAATAGAGAACAGGTTTGAATTCATACCCACAAAAAAATTGTTCACATAAAAAAGAAATACACAACACCCAAAAAAAAGACACATCGTTCATAAACCCACACCCAGAAACACCAAAAATTTAATCAAAACGCAACTCCTCTCAAATATAAACCAATCATCAATGAGACCTCCAAATAGAAAACCACCACCACCATTTCAAAATGAAAAAAAGAAAGCCAACCCATAGAGAAATACCAAATCAAACCTAGCAAAACCGAGAAATACTACCCAAGCTAATCCTCATCCATAGAGTCGAGGAACCCAAATTTAACAAAGATCGTGGTGGCTGTGGGTTATGCCAACTAGTGATTGTGGGTCACGCCGACTGAGTTTAGGTGGTCATTGTGGTTTGAGAGAGACACAAGATAAGATAAAAGAGAGAATTTGTTAATTTCAATCTTGGGTCTAAGAATGTGCCAAGTCAATTATTTTGGCACCAAGAATATGACAACAAGAAGAACATTTGTGGGTTGCAGTGGATATTTTTTTGTTTGAGATCCATGAGAGAGGGACGATAGATAAAAGAGGAGAGGAAAAAAGAGGTAGAGAGTGTGAGTAATGTCTTTGATATAGTTTAAGGACTAAATTGTGCACATGGACTAAATTGGTTTGCTTTAAAAAGTTTTGGACTTACTTAGTATTTGCCCAAACCTTAGGGGTAGTTAATGAAATTTGCCCTAAATAATTCTATTTTGGCACTATTAATTGAAGTGATATATTTCTTTACAATTATATTTGTGCATTTTGCAATCTTTTACTATTTCTTTAGTCAATCAATGATATTAGTTCTTTTTTTAGTCTAACATATGTTCATTGAGTAGATGTCATTGTTTGGGACATATTTTATGTAATTGGCTAATCCTTTGACAAAATGCACTTTACTTGTAATTGGGTAGATCAAGGATGAGTTTAGTATTTCAATAAACATGTTGTTCAAGCCAAGTATTAAAGCCATGAAGATTGGACCAAGAAACAAGTGAAGAAAAGTTGTTCATTAATGCTCGATAAATACCTCAATAGAAACAGTATCTATCGAGATTTAAGAATGAAACTCGACGGAAGCTCGACAAAAGCTGAATCTATCAAGATCTATGAAATTAGAATTTCCAGATTTGATTTTCGTCTCATGCTGACATGTATGTGTAGGGTTTCTTTTTTCACAACCCTAGACATATATAAACCTTATTTTAAAAGCCGTCATACATGGAGAACACATGCAAAAAGTAACCTGGTGCCTTATTCTCTCTACAAGAAGTTATTACGACTTTTGCGCCTTAGGATTTTGTAACCAAGTGCATCTTGATCTTAATTGTTGATGAAGTGAAGAACTTTACAGCCAAAAACATCTTCAAGTTACTAGAGTTAGTCATGTACTAGGAGTTGTGTATCATTGGTTAGTCCCATACTGGGATTCGCGTAAAAGGGTGGCGTTCATATATTGAAGAGTTCAGAGGTTCTAAAGCGGTAGAAGGTTTCTACTGTAAGTTCATTTACTGGGATTGTAAAGTCTAGGGACAAAAGTTTTGTACTAGATTTGAAACTTCTCTTTACTATAATAGTTTACTGTTCGAGAATGTCCCCCCCCCCCCCCCCTCAGTTTTTTATTGTGAAACTAGTTTGTCTAACAACAGCCATTAAGATCCTTCCGGGGCATTTTGAATGAAAAATAACGATATTTTTTGATTAAGATCCTTCTCGAGGCACAAGTAAATTTAATTCAATTTTTAGTCCTTTGGTGTTCTAGCAAATATGGTGACCTCACTCTTATATTGAAATTCTGATGACTTTTGTTTTTTAAATTCAATAGTTATAATGGAGGAGTGAGATTTAAACCTTTCATGTTTTGAAAAAAACTTAAGATATGCTAACTAGTTGTGTTACAAGGCTCTTGACATCTAATGAGCTTCTTAGATGTTATAGATCTAATGAAATTCAAATTTTGGGATTACATCTGATACGAATGGGATTGGAAAGACCATAGTACAAAAGCTCTTTACATTCACTACAACTTTTATATATATATATTTGAAAATTGACCTTATATACATATAACACATAAAAAACTCGTAAATTAATACCATATATATACTATTAACTTATTAATTTTTACTATTAGCATTTATTAATACTTTTTTAATACACGATCTTTTCGGTTCTTATCAACTTTGATATTTAGAAATTATGAAGAAATTATTATATTTTACAGCATGTTTGGTAGATTGTTATATACACTGCAATGTAATAATTATTCTTATGGTTTAATTATTATTATTATTATTATTTTTTTTTTTTTGAGAATGAATGTTCAAATAGTGCGTAAAACAACTAAGAACGTTTAGATCCCCAAATTACAAATTACCAACACAAGCTTATAATCAAACAATGTATGTGCGGAATATGAAAATAAGCTAAAATAGAATTGGTAAAACAATATAAATCGAAATTAATCACAACTACAGTAGTAACTAAAAGGCAAAGATTAAGGGAAGAGAGTTGCAAATACAAAGACAACACAGCGATGTATTATCGAAGAGGAAACCAAAGTTCTTGGCAAAAAACCTCTCTGCTACCCTCCAAGCAGTCAGCAATCCACTAGAGAATAAAGTTGGGATACATGAATAGCAAAAGACCCTCTAAGCCTAATCTACCTAGTGCACCTAAGCCCTCCAAGCTTTTTGCTCCAACAGGGTTACGCCGAACCTTGTCTTCTCTAGCTTACCGGATCTCGCAATAGCCTGTTGCATCAACCAAAATGAATTGGTCCCTTTTGAACTGCTTCCCAAGCACCAAAAAGCCTTCTCACTGATATGGGTATGGTGAGATAAGGATTTGGCTAATGTACCTCTCAAGGATATATCAATGGAGAGGGTGGGAGTAGAGGAATTTGGAGAATGAAAGGATGAAGATTGTGGATGAGTTAATCTTGTTTTTTTTTTAGGGTTTCTCTTTCAAAATTCTCTCTGGAAGCTCTCCACATTTCATGGGTATTTATAGTAGGGTGTATAAGGAATCCGAGTGTCAGTTATAACCAAACAGGGTATTCTGGTGACCTGAGCTCACAACTGGAACAAGTCGCAAGTTTGAGTCACGAGCTAACTACCTGGCCAGACTAGAGGTTTTGTCTTGTAATGCAACAGTTGGCATGACCCTTCAGCTCCCCCTGCATGCTTCATAAGTGTGCCACCTTTGGCGACTCGCCAGTCATGAGATCTAGTTGCGAGGCTCTTCTTAAGTGCATATTTTTGAGCTTTTCTTCACACTCTCTCACGCACTATCCTTACATGATTCCCACCTAAATACAGGATTTCTAGATATTGAATTATAAGCAAATTTGGCATGGAATAAAGCCAAGAAATGATTGAATAAATTCAACCTTACAATCTCCCCCTTTGGCTATTCTGTGACAAAACCCTAAAAAAAACTCTAGACTTAACATGTGAGTTGGGAACAGTTGAACAAAACTCACTCACATCTAACTCTAGAATCTGTGAAGCTCTTGAACTATACGGACAAGTATTTCTTGAAAACAACAACACAATGTGATTATTGTAAGCAAAAAACTAGAAATGCATATGGAGTAAGCACAATGCGATCAAGTAAAAAGGAATGAAACAATAAAGCATGGCTTGACCAAAAACGAACAATCACTATAAATATTAACCACAATAATCATTCACACAAGGAATGAACATCCGAACATGCAAGCTAATAAGTTGTAAGCACAATGCGATTAAAAGCAAAAAGGAATGAAACAATAAAGCATGCCTTGACCAAAACAAACAATCACTATAAATAATGACCACAATGATCATTCACATAGGGAATGAACATTCGAACATGCAAGCTAATAAGCTCAATGCAAAGTATCATTTGCATGTCCAACACTTAACCAATGCAACAACACAAGGTAATTGCATCAAGGATATAAAATTCAACAAGGGCACAAGAGTGAAGTACTAAAAGAAACGCATAACATTAACTAAAAGTACTAAGCTACAAAGCTAAGGTACAAAATGTATAAAGAACTGAATAGAAACTTAAACATTTAAACCAAAGTACCTACAATATAAACAACCACAAAGTAAATACCAAGAGTTATAAAAGCTATAAACAAGTAAGCAGAAACCAAGAGCTATAAAAACTATAAACAGATAAGCTAAAACCAGGACAAAGCCAAAAGTATGTTTGTATGGATCAATATTCCCTTTTTGAGCTCACACAATTCCCCCTTTCAATATGCACAATTCCCATTCTTGTGTTGCTTTCCCCCTTGCTGTATGCTATCATTCAAACTATACAATGAGTTTGCTCTCCCCCTTTTTGGCACAAATAGCTAAAGGCTATCCTCTAGTTTTTGTTGAATAGCATCTAATTATGTCTCAATGGCTATAAGATGCATTTGAACTTGGTTGTTGGTGGAGTATAGAACTTTTTCAAATCCGAAAATAAGCTGATAGAAACCCTCAATCAAAGTGCTTATCCTGTCAGCTTGAGAGCTAGGTGTATAGGCTGAGGGCTAGCTGTCTGCAGCTTAGTATTGTGAGGAGATGTAGTCTCGGTATGCATACGCGTAGCTGAGCCATGATCAGATGGAGTGGCATGAGTAAAAGATTCACTCTTAGGTACTTTAGAAGAGTGACTCTTACTTGCTTGAAGAGATATCATGGATAATGTTCGAAGACGTGCCAATATTTTCCCATTCTTTGGCAAACAAACCCCTTCACGTACCATGATCTTCATGATTAGACTACAAAAAGGAAGGCATGTTCTTGCTGTTGTTCTCCCTATTAACTGGAAGACATGAGCAGAAATGTCAATTTGAACTCTGGTGATGAGATCACATAGAAATTGCGCTCTTCCAAGGTTGATGAATGTAGTGTTCAAGAATGGATAAAGATTGAAGAACATGATCACTTTGAGAGTTGTTAGATCTGGTGCAAACTTTGCTATTCCAATGGACATGCCCTTGGATGAAATCTCATGATCTGGCCCGAGAATTTGAAGAATATCTTGTACCTTAGGAAGTCTATCATCATATGAAGTAAGGTCAACATTTGCCGGTCTATTGAGTCGGAAAACCTTCGTAATGTAGTTTGGATTGATGCTGAACTCCTTTCCTCGTACCCAACACTTCAACTCAACTTTGGTGTATCTAGCATTTGAATAGAACTCCTTAACCAATTCATCAATCTAGATCTCGAAGTTTCCGAACAGATTAACCCAATCTTTTGCTTTAAAGATCATAGGAATTAATGTTGTTCTCAAAGTATCAAATTTTACAACCCTTTCCACCACAGTAGGGTTCATCTTCAAAAATGCATGAGAAAGTCTGTGAATTGAGGGGAGTCCTGAATCTCTCACTGTTTGAATCTTGAGATGAACGTCGAGTCCATTTTGAAACAGGTGATGATGGAACATCAATTACAGGCTCTTTTCCTCAAGAGGAATGATAAGACATTTGCAAAGTAACATGCACACAGTAGAGAACTCAGTGCAAAACCACAAGACACAAACATAAACTTCATTAGATCCAATTTAGTCCATGAAATAAACACACATTTTTATTTAGAAAGACATATCACTCAATCATGGTAAATGAACCAAGTATGCAGTATTTAAGCATGTATTTAAGCATGAGCAACACTGGTGCATGTGGTGTGTAAATGTGATGAGTGCACAAGCACAGCTAAGCACAATGTAATCTATGAAATCCACAAAAACACAAGTAACTGTCTTTGAGACAATTTACAGTGAGCATGAATAGCACAACACAGCACAATCATGATATACTACTAAAAAATGAGAAACATACATGAAAATATGTATCTTAAGCATCATATTATCAATGTCAACAATATCCATTTAACAAACTCAATCAAATATACCCAAACCATATTCGAAACTCAAGTTTTTCAAAACTCATCAAAAACTCAAAATCCAAGAATTTAAGGATTATTAACATGAAATACTTTGAGAAAAATGGAAAACCCATACCTTTTCTTTAAGTTTGAAGGAGAGAAGATGATGAAAATGGTGGATTTTTTAGTGAAACACTGTGAGTTTGTGAGAGGGAGACAATGAACAGTCAAAATGTGTGAGGCAAAACTGAAATTTTTTTGAAACTGTCTTGAAGAAGACCCTTAAAGCGCAAAATACGCGATTTTTGTGATTGGATTGATTCACGAACAGGTTGCCAAAGCAAGCGGCCAAAAACCCTTGCAACAAAATTTGGAAAAATTTGTCTAAGTGTTTTTTCGTGACTGGAAGTTCCACTCGCGAGTTAGTCACGACGGTAGTCGCAAAACTTTCTAAGTAACCCTCGTGACTGGAGCTTCCACTCATGAACAAGACACCAAAATGAGTCACGAGAAATCTAAAAAGCTAGATTTTTGTAAAATATTCTAAGTCTTTTTCCCAACTGGGACTTTGACTTGCTAGAGAGTTGCAAATACCTTTTGTGTAAGCTCGTGACTAGGGCATGCGACTGGATTGACCCGCGAGACAAGTTGCCAACACCGGGTTGTACAGTTTTTGAAATTTTTGTCATTTTTCAGAAGAAAACACTTTCCAAAAAAATACTAAAACACTCAAAAATCTTTTTGTGTTTGATCAACATATAATTGAGCATGTGCAACATATTTAATCAAGTACAATCACACAAATGAATAAGGCATTCACTTAACATAGACATGTGTGATGTGTGTAGGTACCAAAGATGAGATAGTCCTTAGTCTAATGTGAAGTTTCAATGAACAATTCAACCAAGATATACACAATTAGCACTAGGAAAAGTGACCTATCTCAATTATAGAAATATGCATATATGACCTCCCACAAAACTTGATTACATAATTTTGAAGCTTGTCATTTGGCTTCATGTACATCATAACATTTGATCATTTTGAATCAATACATCTCATTTTGAGATTGATGCTTGAAATTTTTGATATTTCAATTTGATGAACAAGCCGTTGGCTTTTTGGGCATCATACATTTTTCATAAAAGTCGCTTTCCCCTTTTCATAGTCAAATACTAGTATGTGCGACAACTTTTGTAGCTCATTATTGCTTTTCATTTAGAGATTTACATGTGTTGAGCTCTTTAAGCAAATAATAATAATAATAATAATAATAAATGGTGGGAAGATATATAGGAACAAGTCTGTGCAAGTTTCAAGATCAATAAAACCATTGACTAATTATTCATGACAAGTTTGAAGATCTATTTACAACAATCACATAGATTTCAAGATTTTTTCCACAATGATATGAGTGCATAAAGAACAAGTTACGTTCGTAAATGCACAAGGCCATTAGTACAAAGGTACAAGGCAAAATATACTAGTGACAATACATAATAATGCCGATCAAACTTTTTGGATTTTCTACTTTTTATATGTTTTTGGATTTTTGACACAAAAGCAATTAAAGATTGATAAATAAAAAAATGTAAAATCATTCAAAGAAAATAGCAAACAAACAGAATTTTCAACACATGTTGGAATGATAACAAAAAGCACACAACCAATCAAAGTCACAAAGCATAGGAAGTATTAATGCATGGACATATTGTAATGCTTATGCATGTGTACCCTTCTTCACCCATATGACACTTGCATTTGGGGTGATATCCCTAGAGGATTGGGTACAATCATTGTGACTTTTAAACCTTCTGGTGAAGCTTGCCAAATAGGTAGTGAAGGCATCAATCATCTTTATCACATCCCTCACTCTAGGATCACCTTCTTGACCTTTTGATTGCTTAGCAGTCCAATTCCCTTTGCCATGTCCTGGTCCTCTCGACCTTTGAGCACTTGAATTCTTCAATGCTTGAAGCTTATGACAATTGGGTCTAGTGTGTCCTAAAATTCCACAATGATGGCAAAACTGTTGAGTTCTAAGACCTCTTTGTGGCTTTGGGAGAGATTTCCCTTTACCCTTAGGTTTGGCCACTGATTGGTTAGAAGGCTTAGTAAAAAATCGTTGGTCAGTCACATTCCACTTCTTTTCCGACTTCACTTTCTCAACAACTAGAGTTTCTACCACTGGTTCCTTAGCTTTCACAAACTTCATTTCCTTGGATATATTTGCAGCCAAATTGCTCTCTCCGGTGTTTCCCAATCCACTTTTGTCGGAGAAAGGTTTTTTGAGGAGACTCACTTTACTTTAGCATTAGCTTGAACCACCTCAAGATCAAGAAATTTTATATTTGAGTAGGCTTTGGTCAGCTCTCCATTCAGCGTCTTGACTCCACACTTAGTCTCCTTGTATCGGACTAAAAGACTCTTGTAGTCTTGCTCTGCTCTCTTCATTTTCTTAATGGCTGTGTTAGCCACTTTTGCATATTTACCAGTCTTCTTGAGGGAATTGTAGGTCTCTTGCAATCCCTTTGTTCTTTCTTCTTCCTCATCGTCGGATTCTTCTGCTACTCCCATTGACTCCAATTCAGTGTGCTCACCAAGCTCTTCCATTAGCACACTCAAATCATCCAAAGATTCTACTAGAGTAATGGTCATGAATGCAGACTGTTTCCCTCTCCATCACAGCTTTCATCTGTATCTAAATCAAAGGAATCAGCATCACTAAGAGTGGTGGCATACACCTTGCCCTTCCCTCTCAAACAATTGGGACACTCTTTCTTGAGATGTCTATGTCTGTTACATTTAAATCACATGATTCCTTGAGAGGATTGAGACCTCTTCCTATCTTTCCTCTTAAAGTCCTTTTTCTCCTGCCCGAAACTCAGGAATTATCCCTTCTCAACAAATTTTCCATTCTTCTTGAACTTCAAGAACTTTTAGAAATTCTTCACAAGATATGCCACATATTTCTCGACCTCATCCGAATCCGATGAGTCGTGATCTTCCACCCTCTCATTAATTGTCTTTAGAGCAATTGATTTGCTCTTCCTTTGTGGTGGCAATGACAACTCATAAGTTTGAAGTGAGCCAATTAGCTCTTGAACTTTGATATCATCAGGGTCCTTGCTCTCTTTAATTGCTATAACCTTTACACGAAAGCTCTCTGGTAATGATCGAAGGATTTTCCTCACTATCTTTGAGTCCTCCGTCTTTTCACCCAAGTTGAACTTGCCAATAACCACTTCATTCAGCTTGCCAAAGAATAAGTCAAATGACTCGTTGTCACTCATTTTTAGCTCTTCGAATCAAGTGGTTAGCATCTGCAACTTAGTGCCCTTAACCTTCTACGTGCGTTCATAGGTGGTCTCCAATATTTTCCATGCCTCCTCAGCAATTGTTACGTGAGAAATCCTGTGAAACTCATCTAGAGAAACACCACAAAAAATAGCATTCAATGCCTTGCTATTTGCATTGGCTGCTGCAAGAGCTGCCTTGTCCCATGTGGATTTAGCGGCCTCCAGTTTAGTCCATCCTGCATCTACTGCATCCCAAACAGTCTCATCAATTGAACATAAGAATGCCCACATGCAGACTTTGCAAAATGCATAGTTGCTTCCATCAAAATATGGTGGAGCATTGAGAGATTGAGATCGATCCATCTCAATGGGGTCAAGGATCGCAATTAGGTAATTAAACCACAGCAAGTGCATCCGTTCTAATACCAATTGAATTTTCAAATAGTGCGTAAAACACCTATGAATGTTTAGACCCCCTAATTACAAATTACCAATACAAGCTCATAATCAAACAATGTATGTGCGGAATATGAAAATAAGCTAAAATAGAATTGGTAAAACAATCTAAACCGAAATTAATCACAACCACAGTAGTAATTAAAAGACAAATATTAAGGGAAGAGAGATACAAATACAAAGACAACACAACGATGTGTTATCAAAGAGGAAACTGAAGTCCTCGATGAAAAACCTCTTTGCCGCCCTCCAAGCGGTCAATAATTCACTAGAAAATAAAGTTGGGATACATGAATAGCAGAAGACCCTCCAAGCCTAATCTACTCAATGCACCTAAGCCCTCCAATCTTCTTGTTCCAACAGGGTTATGGCGAACCTTGTCTTCTCAAGCTTACTAGATCCCGCAATAGCCCATTGCATAAACCAGATGAATTTGTCCCTTTTAAATGCTTCCCAAGCACCAAAAAGCCTTCTCACTGATATGGATATGGTGATATAAGGATTTGACTAATGTACCTCTCAAGGATATATCAATAGAGATGGTGAGAGTAGAGGAATTTGGAGAATCAAAGAATGAAGATTATGGATGAGTCAATCTTGTTTTTCTTTAAGGTTTCTCTCTCAAGATTCTCTTTAGAAGCTCTCTACATTTTGTGGGTATAAGGGTATTTATGGTAGGGTGTAAAAGGAATGCAAAGAGTTAGTTACAAAAAAAACAAGGCATTTCGGCGACTCGAGCTTGTGACTGGAATGAGTTGCGAGTTTGAGTCGTGAGCTAACCGCCTGGCCAGACTGGAGGTTTTGTCATGTAGTGTAACAACTAGCGTGACCCTTCAACTGCCCCTGCATGCTTCATACATGTGCCACCTTTGGCGACTCGCTAGTTACGAGATCCAATCGCGAGGCTCTTCTTGAGTGCACAGTCTTGAGCTTTTCTTCACAATCTTTCACACACTACCCTCATATGATTCCCACCTAAATACAAGGTTTCTAAATGCTAAATTACAAGCAAATTTGGCATGAAATAAAACCACCAAATTATTGAATAAATTCAACCTTACAGAGAAATAAACACACACACACACATACAAGGGAGAGGGAAAGAGGTTCTAACATAAAGGCACACCACAACTCCACTCAAAAACCATGATAACTTTTAAGGGATGGTGGGTCAATTTGGTAATGTTTTTATTACAATGAATTGTCATTTCTTATGAATAGATATTCTTTAAAATGAGTAATAATTATTCCTCTATAAAAACTTTGTAATAGCTATTTCGTAGCCGATGCAATAATTCTAAAATTAATATATTTTCAAATAAACAAACTTTTCATATATATGTAAGAATTATAAAAATAATAAAAATTAACTCATCTCTCTTTCAAATTTTTAAAATATTATTTTTAAGGAAATATAATTGTATAAGTAAGATATTTTCTATAAAAAAATCTTAAGTTTTATTCTAATGTTACAACTCACAACCAAACCTACAAATATGTTTATAGTTATTCCATCACAACATAATTTATTCCCAATTATAAAAGTTACAATTCCAATTTTAATCCTCATTTAGTATACCAAACTTACCCTAAGTTTTGTCCAAAAATTAACATGGAGAATAACAAAGCCACCAAAAAAGTTGTGAATTGATTCACAGGAGAGAGAGGGAGGAGTGACATGGAGTTTTGTTTTGTTTTGTTTTTTTTTTTTTTTTTTTTTTTCTTCAGGGAAGGGGATTTTAGGAATTTTATTTTATTGTTATGTATTTATTATGTAGGTTAAAGGAATAGTTATTATAGCCATTTTTAGCAAGGAATAATTATGAAGAAAATCTATTTCTAAAGAAAAATATTACTTGTAATAAAAACACAACCAAACAATTGAATAATTATTCCTAAAAAATAGGTATTACATTTTATAGCCTATTATAGAGTCCCAAATTAATGTACCTTAAGTTTTTGAATCTTAAGCTCCAATGTCTTGCAAATTTAGTATATACGGTAGCCATGATGTCTATTTATTAAACGTTTATCGCATGAGCATAACATTACTTAATAGCAATAGTCAAGCTCTTTGAACTAACCCTTCTTAAATCCAAAGAAATTTAGAACACCATCAACTCGCGACAAATCAGAACAAATTATAATTGGGACACTAATGGGCTGATATGGTCTAGATTGAAGAGGCTCAAGCTTTCTGCAGATCTGACAATGGCTTGCAACAGCGTTGGCCCAGAATGTGGTCGGACTACTGATTCAAGGGTCAGGGCAGACAAGTGTCAGTCAATTGGCCCAATTATCTCCTTCATCATCAGCTAATTATTGAGCTGAGAAATCAGTAATCAATTCAAACTAATCAAGTTTTGTCATTCTCAAAATGTTTACCACACTAGCATATGGTTTATCGAATCAATAGATTCAATACCGAAAATCAAGCAAAATGCATATAACAGAAATGGCAGGGCGAGTAGAGTCATTGGTTTGTTCTTTCATGCTTGATTGGCGGAGGTCAACGTGCCAATCTGTTATTTTTTAGCGTAAAGAGCGCTTCATTTATTGTGATGTGTTGATTCTACACAATTAGTCTATTTCCTTACTATAATAACTAGATGCTTGTTGAATTGTACCTTTATCACTGAAGTAGTTGTACTCAAAGTCGTTATTCACAGTTCTTGCTATTACTGGGAATACTTTTTGATCCATGACAACCATATCAGTAACTATTAAGTGAAGTAGTATTGGAAAACTAGGAAAGAAACAACCGCAAGAATCGCTAATCATTGGCATCACATCACCTTCGTATACTTCACGAAGAACAATAGCTAGCAACATCCTACAGCCAGCGGTATAGAAACTCTCTAGTTTGACATGTTGGCTGGGTTCCCATGTTACTTAAATTTGATCATTCAAAGCCTTTGTAAGCAATCAGCATCCCTCAAGAAAGAATTCTGATTTAAGTGTCAACTTTAACTTGCCCAGCACGATGGACGCAACTACGAAGACGATGCTGAGAAGGAAAAGCGTTTCAAGATATTCAAGGACAATGTTGAATACATAGACAAAGTCAACAATGAAGGGAATCGCACTTACAAGTTAAGCGTCAATGAATTTACAGACTTAACATCTGAAGAGTTCATTGCTACTCGTACTGGGTACAAGATTTCCTCCCAGCCCACTTCACCCAAAACAACATTCAGATATGAAAACCTGACTGAAATTCCAATGACTATGGATTGGAGAGAAAAAGGAGCTGTTACCCCCATTAAAAACCAACGCCACTATGGTAAGAGAATAATAACGTTGTCTGAAACTGAAACCTAGTTTAGCCTTATTTGCTGCATTTATTTTGGTCCTAACAAGATTTCTGTTGTGATTGATACCTATGTAGGATGTTGCTGGGCCTTTTCAGCCGTGGCAGCAGTAGAGGGGGTCACCCAGATCAAAAATGGCAACAAAATCTCCCTTTCCGAGCAACAACTAGTGGACTGCGTGGAAGGAAATCATGGTTGCAGAGGTGGTTTCATGGATTATGCCTTTGAATATATAATACAGAACCAAGGACTAGCCACTGAGAAAAACTACCCATATCAGGCTATGGATGGAACTTGTGACCAGCAAATGGCGTCTAATATTGCAGCTCAGATAAGTTCATATGAAGACGTACCTTCCAATAATGAGGAGGCATTACTACAAGCAGTGGCCAACCGCCCAGTTTCGGTTGCCATAGAAGGTTCTAGTCGTGACTTCATGTCCTATTCGAGTGGAGTTTTCACAGGAGAATGCGGGACCAATTCAAACCATGCCGTTACTGCAATCGGGTATGGAATGAGTGATGATGGTACCAAGTACTGGTTAATCAAGAATTCATGGGGCACTACCTGGGGTGAGAGTGGCTACATGAGGATTCAGAAAGATACTGGAGCACCAGAAGGTGTTTGGGGCATTGCCATGAAACCTTCCTATCCAGTGGCTTAGGTACTCAAACGGTGACAGATCAAGTCACCTATAAGTATTGCTCTTTCTTTCACTATATGTATGTTAAATTTGTTATAGCTGAGAAAATACCTATTTTGCTACTTGTATCATCGAAATTGGAACCAAGTAATAAATAAGCTAGCCTAATTGCTACGTTTCCCATCAATATATAGCACGAAGTAAACGTACGGTATGATAATAAAATCTTTCGATCGAATTTCGCACATTATGACGAACTAAATAATCTAAAATGGGAATGATAACAGTAAGATCTTAAACCAACTTTTTGAACAAAGAATGTCATGTCCCGAACCCAAAAGTGTCCAATTCATGAGAAAAATATTTGAAAAGTACACGTAGATTTTGTTCCTTGTGACAATTCAATCCAAATAAAATTATACCAAGTACCGATATCAAGAATTATTATAATAATTCTAATAAATACAATGACCATTGGTCATAAAAGAATGGAGATCTGAATAAATAATTACATCTCATCAACTTATCCCATTAGTTGAAATAAAGGCATAACCACTATTAAATATAAAAGAATTGGGTCGAGTCTACTCTAAGTTATACATCATCAATTATCTCACACGCAAAAGTCAGCCTCCATCAACAGTTAGCCTAACTACTGCTAGCCACCAAAAAGCTGTCTCAAAATGATAGTTTCCTACTCTGAAAAAGTTTGTAAAATAATGGAATAAGTCAGACCCCAGTAAGTAGCACAATTAATGTGGGTGGGGAAAATGCAAGTTTCATGATAATGATCATTTTTCAAAGTATTCCAACTTGAAACTACGTACTATTTACTGTGAACTATCAAAACACCATTTTAAAACCTGAAAATCCAACCCAAGGCCATATGAAAAGCCGCCATAAAGACATTAGGTATGCCACAAAGACATCAATTGTGCCACAAAGACATCAATCTGACATAAAGATGAGGCGCCAAGAGATTAATGTCCCAAAGACTACGACATCTGGCTGGGTAATCACTGGATAATCACATGTTACGGCCAAAGGGTAAAAACAAGAAGAGCTCACAGTTTACATGAAATCAAAACATAGTTCAATTGGACAAAATTGCTAAATGCCCTTTTCTCCCAAACTAAGCAGGGTTTTGCCCCCTTTCCCAAACTAATTAGAGAAATGCCCCTCTTTTGAAAATTGATTTTCTTAAAATCGAGTTAGACCCTATAGCAGCGTTTTTAAGGAGCCTATAGTGACATTTTCAGGGCCTATAGTGACGTTTTATAACTCGACTTCCATAAAATTGAGTTATAGGAAATTTTTTTAATTTTTTTTTACCTATAACTCAATTTTATATAAATCGAGTTACAAAACGCCACTATATGTATTGAAAACGTCACTATAGGCTCCTTAAAAATGCTACTATAGGGCCTAACTCGATTTTGAGAAAATCGATTTTCAAAAGAAGGACATTTCCCTAATTAGTTTGAAAAATAGGGCAAAACGCTGCTTAGTTTGCGCAAAAAGGGCATTTAGCAATTTTGTCCCAGTTCAATTTCAAGTAGTTTCACAAAAACCTCAAAAATACCCAATATATTCACAAGATTCTCAAATTTTCCAAAATCATTTCTTGTCAATAACATTTTCTATCAATTTCCCAAATATCACAAATCAAGATAAAACATCTTTAGAATATGAAAATAATGCAATAAATCCATAGAAGCCATTTCCAAGGATTATATCAAAGATGCTTATCTCTTTCATACGAACAAATCATATAAAATCATATATAACATGGTCACAACACAATACTTTTTAAGAAAACATATATCCAAAAATAAATTTCCAAAATGTGTTTGACCCAAAAACAATGTTTATGCAACATGTTTATTTTTAAAAAATCTCATTAAAAAGCTACTTACTTTGCAACCCACAAAAAAGCCTAACTCTCCAAGCTCCAAATGAGATTAGCTAGAACCTAAACAATACCAAGAAAACCTATCACAATAAGCATAAAGCTTGACATTGCATTTAGCTATTAATTAGAGATTGCTAACTAAGAAATTAATTAGGCAAACCTAGTAATTAACCTCACAAATAATATATTCCACTACCAAAATTTCTTAACAAATTAACTCACAAAACATAGGCTCCAAATAAACTCAATAAAATTATATTCACAATCTATTTCACATTAAAAAGCCAAAACCCCCAAATCTTCACCGCATAGATAACCACAATTGCAAAAATCATAAACCCACTCATCAAATACATCCACCAAGACCAAAGCCCATACATAAAAACACATAAATATCACTTCTAATGCTCATAAATCACATGAGTATTATTATTAAAGCTTAGATAGACATAACCTCAAGTAAAAGCATATAAACCCACCAAAAGATTAGGAATTTTTACTACAAATAAATAGAGATGAGTGAGCCTTACCTTTTTCCTATGGAGTTTTCTGGTGATCTTGCCGGAAAAATGGTGGTGGAAGTGGTGAGGAGTGGTATCGGCAGAAGAGGATGAGAGAGTGATAGCATATGAGAGAAAATGAAAAAAAAAAAAAGGGAGGAAAAGAGTGAGCCAGCCAAGGAATAAGGTGGTAGTTGAAATATGTGGTGGGAATTAAGGGGGTAGGTGGGTCATGTGTCGCCCCTAAAAAAATCTGATTTTTTTTTTTTTTTTGTATTTTTGTTTTTGGCTAGGGCGTTACAAAGAAACTTTATAACAACATTACTATCAGTTATTTAGTTTTCTTCTAATAACTTCTAGTCTAATCCTAATCCTATTCTTAGTAGATTACAAATAAGAATTTGATGAGGGTGAGAAAGCCACAAGAAGCATAACACATTTGCTTTTGAAACAAGTCTAAACTTTTATTAAATTAAATATGAACTATTATTGACAGCCTTGGACACTACAATGTATTAAAATATTTAAAAGGAGTCCTAAGGCTGATAGGAAAACACCCACCAAGTCCTAATTTGACTAAACAACATTAAAGACACCTAAAATTATGGAAATAACAATTCTAATCCTAAAAATCTAAAAATTCCATAAAATTACCAAAAATAATAAATTACAAAAATTAAATTGGAGATCTCATTCTACATCAAATCCCACCACTTGAAAAAAAAAAAAAAAAAAAAAAAAAAAAAAAAACACCGTCCTTGAGTTGATAGTCGAGATCTAAAATCTTCCATGCCAAGCAAACAAATGTTTGGAATATTTGAGTCCCCCTATCTTCTTTCCAAACTTACAACTCATTAATTGAGCAAACAAATTAACTTTACATTCTCTTTCTTTAGTGTTCATGAAATTGAAAATATACACCAAATAAGGGACAAGAACCACATCAAATCTTTCAACCCACAAAAAAATCAACATACTTTGGTTTATCGCCTACCACAAAAATAACATGAGCTCTGGATTTTCAATCACCTGATTTGGTTTCAGTGAGGTTTTGGACAATGTTCTCTACAATTTCTACTGCACAATCATTTACTTCGATGTAATTTTCACCAATTGTATTAAGAACATCCACTTTTTCCTCGTAGACAAAGTTTGGCAACAAATTTTGTTGTACCATAAGGCTACAATTTCACTTAATGTCTTTTAATTAGATGTGAATTTGGGCAAACCACCATAGATTAAATTTTATTCTTATATCCTTCATCCTTGCAAAATTTCTAGAAGATCAAAGATCAATAATTATATCATAAACCAAAATTTTAAATTACAAGTTTTTTTTTTTTTTTTATCTAAAATTATTCTATGAAAATAAGTTTTTGGATGGAAAATTAAATAACATTCATGTAATGCAATCATGATTTTTTGGGTACATGAATTATCATTCAAGTCATTCCACTTGATTAAATCACGGGTACAAAATCGAGTGTCCACAGAATGCCCCTCCTTGACAGAGCTTGGAAAGCAAATGTCAATGTAAAACAAAGACACTAATTGTAGCGGCAATGATTTAATTGGGGTTGAATTTTCAAAGATTACCTAGCCCTCGAACCTAAAACTTTGGAACATAGAACTAGTGCCTTATCTTTCGACAAAAAATGAAAATACTTAATTTAGCTGGTACTTGATGACTAAGGAAATGATTCTTGACAATTGATGTGACCAGGAGGCATTTCAATCCTAATCTTGAATAGGAAGTTGTCTGCAACCAAAAGGCTTCTCAACCTTGATCTTAATGAAAGGTAACTAAAGGGCTTCTCTACCTTGAAACCGAAGTTGTCTGCGACCTAAGGGCTTCTCTACATCAATCTGGAGTTGTTGAAATGTCAATCAAAGGTATTCTCTACTCTATGGAATTGCTGAAATGGCAATCAAAGGTCTTCTCTACTTCAATCTTGAATTGTTGAAATGGTGATCAAAGGTCTTCTCTACTTCAATCTGGACCATTGAAATGTCGATAACAGGTCTTCCCTACTCCAATCTGGAATTGTTGAAATGGCAATCAAAGGTCTTCTCTATTTCAATCTAGACTGTTGAAATGTCGATCAAAGGTCTTCTGTACTTTGATATGAAGTTGTTGAAATATCGTTCAAAGATCTTCTCTACTTCAATCTGGAATTGTTGAAATGGCAATCAAAGGTGTTCTATACTTTGATCTGAAGTTGTTAAAATGTCAACCAAAGGTCTTCTTTACTCCAATCTGGAATTGTTGAAATGGCGATTAAAGGACTTCTCTACTTCAATCTGGAAATGTTGAAATGGCGATCAAAGGTCTTCTCTACTTCAATCTGGACTGTTGAAATGTCAATCAATGGTCTTCTCTACTTCAATCTCAATCTGGACTTTTGAAATGTTAAGAGTTTCTATACCCATTTCAAAAATAAAAACATTCAAAGCCAGCAAATAAGCAGAATCAAAAATCATATTAAAAGGGAATGAGTTTTTAACAGACTCTACAAACTTAACAGGCTCAACTAGAAAACTATCACAAACAGACTTAACAGGAATAGAGACACTAGCAGAAATTGACTCAATAGGAACGAAAAAAAAAAACATTCTTGGAAATAGTGATTGGCTTGGTGACCTTAATCTTCTTGGCAAAAGTGGCTGACTTGATGGTCTTAATCTTCCTTACATAGTCCTCTATGGGGTGGGCGGCTCCCTCCTATGACCATTTCTTCAACTTAGTCGTGGCTTACATAATGGCAGATGGCTCCCAGTATGCTCCTTCTTCCTTCAGCATCATTACTGAGGGATCTACATCCATATAATCTGTAGCTTCTTCTTCAAGCTCCATGTCTGTGGGCTTGTTGATCACAAAAGCATTCAGGTGCTCTATGTTGTCCATCCACTCATCAAACAGATCGTGCTTGCCTTTGTTGCCCAAATAGTTGGGTTAAGGGAGATGCTCTGGTTCACTTTCTTCCACCCTTTCATCACTATGTTCAGCACTCTCAAGTGTCATGACTCTAAGACTATGGACCATTAGCTTTTTGTCTAAAGTGGCCAACCTGGCATCTATGTCATCCTCTTCTTTAGTATGTGGGATTGGTGAACTTGGATCCGAATCATAATATGACCCAAATTTTGGAACTTCTCTTCCATGCTTGTCATACCTAGGGCCAGACCTTGAACTGACATTAGTGATATCACCCAAATATGAAAGGTGCCCATAGGGATACTCATCATGATACATTTGATTGGCTTGCGCATTCTCCTCTCTTGAATTCTCCAACACATTTATCAACATGTATTGATCACTATCAGTGTTGCTCCACCTGTTGGCTTCGGCATCGTCTTGTATGTCTTCATCATAATAGTCCACATCACTATCGTATTCCTCATAGAATAGGTCTATATCTTCATCTTCTCTATCACTAGGGGGTTTACCCCAATCATCACCATTGTAAAGGCTATCATAACTTCTGCTACTGTTGTCATCACTATCGATGCTACTGTTATCATCATCATGTCTAATATCATTGTTGTTGTTGCCACTACTACTATCACTCTTGCCATCACTTTTATCTTCCTCATAATTAGGGGCTGCTCCCTTTCCTCGTCTTCATTATTGGCTCTTAATTCATACGAGCTCTTCAATGTATATTGGCAGGCCTCCCAATATACCTCATCTTCTATGTTGCAAATGGCATCTCCAAGGAGTGTAATCATAACATCAGGATCCATGTAATTAGCCCAATCAATAGGAACCCAAGTTGCATCTTCTTTCTTCAATTCTAGAACCTTGTTGTTGCAGTCAAGTAGCATCTCAAACCCAAGCACCATCTTCTTTGTCACAGGATCAAATCTCAGTTCAGGGAATACCCAATAACGTTGACTTTCTCTAGCTTTGACAAACTTCCTGCTCAATGTAGGAGTATAGGGTTTTAGAGGTTCTAGAGGAGAATGGAGTCCTTTTGCTTTGACTTTAGCTTGGGCCACCTTTCTCATTTTGATTTCTAACAAATCATCATTAGTGGCCTTATAGCCTAGCCCAAAAAGTGGTGTGGTAGTAGGAATCATCAAGTCTTAAACAGTAGGCTTTTTCACAGTTCCCCCTAAATTCATCCTCAGAAGGTAATTCATTCTCCTCATCTTGTTACCATAAGGAGCAACGTCCATCAGGATCTTCTCCACTTCTTGTTTTCTCCTTTCAAGGTCAGGTTTCTCAATCCCAAAGCTATCCAAGGTCAACGGTTCTTTCTCAGAATCAATATTGTAAATAGGCTTAGGCATAGTTAAAGTGTCCCCATATATGGTCACAATAGCCCCTTCATGTTGAAACTAAACCTTTTGATATAGAAAAGAAGGCACGGCTTCTCTGTCATAGTTCCATGGTCACCCAAAGAGCATATTGAAGCATGAGACTATATTAAGGACTTGAAATTCCACTTTCTTGACCATCGGTCCAATGGTAAGCTCTAATGTTATGGTTCCCAAGACTTCTCTTCTATTATTGTCGTATGCCCTCACATGTTGATTAGTACACACAAAGTCTTCAATACTAAGGCCTAAGCAGCTAGCAGTCTTCGAAGAACACACATTCAAAGCACTTCCATCATTTATCAAAACCATTGGTATCCTCTTCCCTATAGAATCTACAGTGATGTGTAACAGGTTATTATGGTGCTTACCCTTCTTAGTCAAATCCTTGTTAGAATAGGAAATGGTGAGTTCCCTATTTACGGACCTAATCATAGCTTTTAGGTCCTAGGAGGTTGTGGTTATAGGGACTTGGATTTGGTTGAGAAGGTCTACTAGATTTTGACGGTGTCTGTATGAGGCCATAAGTAAACCTTATAAGGACATGTTGGCTTGTGTCTTCTGTAATTGCTTAAGGCTTCATCTTCTTCTACAAGTGTTTGTTTGGTAGATCAGGTCAAAGCTTCCACTAGGTTGTTAGTCTCTAAATGTGGGGGTTTGAAGTGTCTCCCCTCTTGTGATGTAGGCAATTTTGGTTGGATCATTGGGATTGATGTCTCGGGATTTGAAGTATCTCCCCCTATTTATGGGTATTTGGGAATTTTCTTGGGGTTTGAATTGTCTCCCCCCGTTTGTGGGTATTTGGTTGTCCTCTTGGGGTTTGAAGTGTCTCCCCCTATTTATGGGTGTTTGGTTGTTTGATTGGGGTATGAAGTGTCTCCCTCTGTTTATGGGTGTTGGGTAGTTCTTGAGTTCTGCTATTTCATTCCATATGTCATATCCTGTGGTGGTAGTAGATGTCCTATTCATTAATTCTTCCCATGTCATCATGAAGCATTTGGGTAGGTCATAGATCAAGTCGGATGGGTCTTCCTTATTTTCGTCTTCAGTCATCAAGCAATTAATCCTCGATCCTTTCCCAAAATTGTGATTGGGTAAGGGATTGTTAGTGATGCTAGGCCTTGTAGGCGATGCAATCACCTTGTTATCTATTAGGTCCTAAATTGCATGACGAAGGGTGAAGTAACGGCTAGTTTCATGACCAGGGCCTTGGTGGTAAGCACATCTTTTATTCACATTAAACCTTGAAGGCAAAGGGTTTAGAATTGGTCTTGGATCTAAGGGTTTCAGTAACCCTCTTGCTTTTAGCTTGTCATACACTTGGCTCATAGGCATGTATAACTCATGAAATTCCCTCTTAGGTCTGGGTACTTGTGGTACTTGCACAGCTGCAATAGGTGCAATCAATTGATAAGGATCATTTTTATGGATGTTAGAAATTTTTGCAGCCTTAAAAGTAGATCCTACATTCTTTTTAAACCTTGATAGGTCATCAATCTTTATAGTTCCATTGTTTATTGCATCCTTAATTTCGGTTCCAATAACGATCAAAGCTTTAAAATTAGGAAAGTATTGTGTAAACAAATATTTGTGGTATACAAGCAATAAATTCTTTACAACCATAGCTAACTGTTCCTCCTCACTCATCCTACTCATCATCTGTGCTACCTTCGCTCTCCACTTTGTAATGAAAGTAGAGAAGGATTCTTTCAGTTCTTGCTTGGTGGTCTCGAGATCTCTCCTTGTGATGTCCACTTCTATATTGAACTTGTATTGCTTGTGAAATCTCGACAGAGGTCCTCCCAACTTCTTGCTCTTGCATCATCCAAATTGAGGAACCACCTAAGAGTGACTCTAGTTAGTGTTTTTTGGAACATCTAAGCAAGTGCTTCCTTGGTCATGCTTAAGGGCTGCATAGCCCTCGTATACATCTTTAAATGGGACTTTGGGCAACCGGTCTGATCAAACTTGTCCAAGGTTGGCATCTTGAACTTGGGTGGCAGCCTCGCATTTGGGAATAGTAAGAGGGCATCATAGTCCATAAGTTCCTCCATCTTACGAGCTCTTTTAATCATCTCCTCCATTTTATTCATCCTCTCATTGATCTTCTTCTCACTCTCTACAGCTGGTGGATCATGATCAGTCTTGTCCCCTCTTAATTATTCTTGGAATTTTGAAATTGTTGCATTATACAATCCATGTCTTCCCTAAGTTGAATCTGACTAGCTACCATAGTGTTAAGTAGCTCTTAGGTGTTCATGGGTTCCTCTGTGTTTGGGTGTTCTCCCTCTTTTACCATACTGTTAGAAGCTTCAAACTTCTTATGGCTTGAACTATCTTGGAGATCGAAGATAGGGTTGTGATGTTACAGCAATGGAGTTTCTTCAATGCTTGAAGGCTTCGGAATTGTGATGAGAGTGACAGGCTTGGAACTGGAGCTACTTGCTTGAGTGTCGAGCTTTGGTTCTCTTTGTAGCCTTCCTTCATATATTGACTATACTCTCCCCTAATGACAGGCTTGGTCGGGTTAATCAAAGATAAGAGCCCATCCATATCCATCAATCAACCAAAATAAACACACACAATATGCAATGCAATTTTAACCAGGATCAACCTAAGGGTAGGTTCTAAGTCATTATATTGTAGGGTGGGTTTGTTGTTTCATTGTTTCCCAAAGTTAGGACGTTACACCTCCCAACTTGTAATATAATGAACATTGCGTTGGTCCAAACGGCATGGTCTATCCTTTACAGTCAATAGGAAATGATCCAATGGCTTTAGGCTAATGAAGACTACCACCACAAGTTGTTGAAAAGAGGGATGCATACATATTGTTTGGATTCCACATACTATGATAGTTAGGGAAAGATTTTAACAATACAGACAAATATTTACATGGATTTTTGTCCTGGTTACATTATACCCAAAATAAAATAAGGACAAGGCTAGATCTACTTATCCAAAAACCTAAATTCGGAGGCTAGGTTACAAAAAGGGAAGTCTTAGGCACCCATTCCGCCTAGATAGAGTCTAGTCTTCTAGACTCTTATGACCTATGTACCACTTTTATGCATGTCATGAATGATATGTTAAACATGTGAAACAAAAACTAAATCACATAAGTTTATCTATGAATGAAGTCTCTTCTTTTGAAAAAGAATCGGATCTGTTTTGGTTGGTAAAAAATTTGACTTGTCAAAATACCAAATCTGTTTTGTAGTATATATTTATATATATAAATTAAAAAAAAAAAAAAAAAAAAAGGCTTTTGGAGATAAAAAATTCATATTTGCGTTTATTTTATAAAATAAAGTCTTTTGATTTGAAAAATACCAGATATGGTTTTTATATGTTTTTAAAAAAATGGAAAAGATTGTTTAAGAAGAGAGTTTCACTCATAACATAAATTTATGCAACATGAATTAACTAAAACAAACAGAAACACAATCATGTTTAATCTTTTTCTTTATTTCAAAATTTGCATATATTAAAAATTCAGATCTGTATCTAAGAAAGATACAAATCAGTTTTTTAACTGAGAAAAATTCAGATCTACATCTAAGAAAGATGTAGATCTGATTTTGTTTATAGAAAAATTCAAATCTACATCTATGAAAGATGCAGATCTGTTTTTGATTGAGAAAAATTCATATCTACATCTAAGAAAGATGGAGATTTGTTTTTATCTTAAGAAAAAGAATTGTTCACATGCAAATTATTGGAATTAAGAAAAAAAGATCATAACAATTGTACAAAAACAAAATCATGCTTTATCAAAACAATGATGAACCATTCATGTTATGGATAAAAACATTCGTCACCATAAAAAGAAGCATAAAAAAGGTAGGCTAATTGAAAACAACCACTTGCATGAGCACTCCTTGTTCTTGAGAGGATGTTTTTGGGTTCAAAGAAACTTATTCAGTTATCTTTGAAACCTAAAAACGCTAATTTAAGCAACAAATCTCAGAGAGGATCAGCAAATATCAGAAATTTGAGAGCCTCAAAATATATACCTCTCAGAGCGTGAAAAAAGAAAAAAAAAAAAAGATGATGAATTATAAGATTCAATCTCTATTTATAAAGGTTAAAAGACTCTAAAAAGTAGGTATGGATAATTAGGATGAGAATTCGGAATTATCCTTCTACGAAAAGATTGAAAAGGGTGTGCCTTATCGTCACCTAAAGGGTGTTGGGCCAAAGCCCAAAAGGAGGAAATTTGGCCCTTTTAAAGTGCCGAATGGTGCTCTTTGATACTGAACACACTTTTCATGTTTGGGTGCGTTTTGGACTCTCCTTGTAAGGTTTTTTGATCCAGTCCTCACACCTAGACGTGTTTTCATCCTTAATCTATGATTTTTATCACTTTTTTGGATAATTCGGGCTTTTTCAGGAATAATTATCTTGTAGATAAATACCTTAAAATAAATCTTGATAAAGTTTAGATTATCCACAATTTTATTGTTATCTAATCATCCCTTTTATTCCTATGCATGCAATCCTATCTTAAACAATAATTATCAACCAATCACAAAATTATTTAATTAATATTAATTGTTTATCCAATCAGAATTAATTTAAATTAATCGTATGTGGTCGACCCTACCTATACACAATGCATGCTGACCCTATAGACTTGATCATGCGATATCTTTCAATCCGATGGTCTGATTTGGAAACTGAACATACCATCGCAACCGTTAGAATCTCAAGATCATTTTTATGATATGCAATGAGTGAGTTAATGCATGTAATGCAAAACAAATTGATGCATGTAATACAAGGACAAATTGATGCATGTAATGCAATCATGATTTTTCGGGTACATGAATGATCATTCAAGTTATTCCCCTTGGTTAAATCATGGGTGCAAAATTGAGTATCTACAGTATGCTTTGGCCCAAGTATGCAAGTTGATGCCCAAGTATGTGGGCCGGGGGCCACTTTGGTCTTTTATTTCCAAAAATAGATTTTTGCATCATTTAAAGGTTATATTTTCCATTTTAACACTTCTCAAGTTAATTTGATATCTGATTGGGATCTAAACTAGCCTTGAGCCTTAGATTTCAAGTATCATTAAGGAATGGAGGCTCAAGTCATAAGGGGTATAAAATGTGGTGTCTACACACACTAAGCCCAAATTTGATTAAACAGCATTAAAGATGTCTAAAATTAAGGAAATAATAACTCTAATCCTAAAAATCTAAAAATTACATAAAATTACCAAAAATAATAAATTACAGAAATTTAATTGGAGATTCCATCCTACATCAAATTTTCATGTGCATTATCAAGAATCTACAAAAGGTGCAGAGAAGACCAATGTATTTTTGAGGTATATAAATTGCGGAGCAAGTGATCATGATAATTCTATGGATTCTCCTACGTAATGACAATTGTTCACTTAAAGGAAAATTACTTTTTATTCATCCTCCTAGCATTTATATATTTAATTTGAATGATGATTTAACCTAAACGGCTGTGTACGTATCTTGCTAGCCACTCATCACATATCCATTATCTATTATATATGTATGTATTTATATCTATGCATCTAGACAAATTGCAAATAAAAGCTTTTGGAAGCATTTCTTTCATTTTGCATTATTTTCTGTCTAGTTGTTATTTGTGTCTAGAATGTCCTGGTAAAATAACGAAGGAATGTTGCCTAATTTTACTATTTCTATTGATTTCATGACCTTAATAAGTAAAGGACACATTAGTCTCCAAATGATACAAACTTATGGGTAGAAATCACCTTCGAAAATCGACTTGCAAGGGGAAGATGCCAAAGAGCTTATATGCACATGTTTAAGCTTACACTTAATCCATGTATGACACAGGATCATAACATACCACTACGCTCTATAGCCAAAGTCCACAATGGCTCACTCTATGGACACTGACTCGATGGTAGCCCTTTCTCTTTTTTGGCAACTTCACTCACCTATTGGTTATTTTAATATAGCCTCTAGGTCGCCCCTTTTGAGATCCAACTACAAAACCATAACTCATTTGATCCCATACTAGATGAGTTACATCCGATTACTCAACGTGGTGGTTGGCTCTAATACCAAATGATACAAACCCATGGGTAAAACTCACCTTTGAAAACTAGCTTGCAATGGGAGGGTGCCCAAGAGCTTATAGACAGATGTTTAGGCTTATACTTAATTCATGTGGGACACTAAGATTATAACACCAAATTAGTTTAAAGCTGTCTTTTCTAACCCACTACGTGGTGGTTTTCAAGATGATCCATGTATATTATTTAAACTAGTAGTTTTCAAGTCTATCTGAAAGTTCAAAATGTGTATAAAACACCCTTAAACGTTTTGACCCCCAATTACAAAATATCAATTCAAGTTTATAATCAAACAATTAATGTGCGAAACATGAACATAAGCCAAACACTGAATTGGTAAACAATCTAAGCCAAATATAATCACATCCACAGCAGAAAACAAAAGGCAAAGATAAAGGAAGAGAGATGCAAACACAAGGACAACACGCGATATGTTATCAAAGAGGAAACCGAAGCTCTCGGCGTAAAACCTCTCCGCCGCCCTCCAAGCGGTCAATAATCCACTAGAAAATGTAGTTGGGATACATGAACAGCAATAGACCCTCCAAGCCTAATCTACCCAGGTACCTAAGCCCTCCAAACTTCTTGCTCTAACAAGGTTGCATCGAACCTTTTTCTTTTCTAGCTTGCCGAATTCTGCTACTAAACCATAGCATCAACCAATGAACATTGGTTCCTTCCAAACTGCTTCCCTTAGCACCAAATGTACCTTCTCACAAATGTGGGTATGGTGAGAAAAGGATTTGGTCAATAGCCTCTCAAGGATGTAACAATGGAGAGGAAGAGAGTAGAGGAATTTGTAGAGTCTCTTAGGTAAAGATTGAGGAAGAGGCAATCTTGTTTTCTCTAGGGTTTCTCTCACAAAATTCTCTCTGGAAGCTCTCTCAATTTCGTGGGTATAAGGATCTATATATAATAGTGTATGTTTAGAATATGAAGAGACAGTTTTTGCCAAACAGGGTAAGTTGGCGGCTTGGCCTTGCGGCTTGTCCAAGTCGCGAGTTCAAGTCACGAGGTTACGACTTGGCCAGCCTAAAACTTTTGTCCTGTAGTGCGACAACTGGCGCAACCCTTCAGCTCCCTTGTGTGCTTCTCACGTGCTTGCAGTTGGCAGCTTGCCAGTCGTGAGTCAGCTGCGAGTTCTAGCCATAAAACTCAACTTTTTTGCACAAACTTGAGCTTTTCGTCACACTCTCTTCACACACTACTCTTACATGAATCCCACATAAATACAGGGTTACTAAGTGCTAAATTACAAGCAAATTGGCACGGAATAAAGCTAACAAGATGGTTGATAAATTTCAACCTTACAATCTCCCCCTTTGGCTATTCCATGACAAAACCCTAAAAGAAACTCTAAACTTAACGCATGAGTTGGGAACAGTTGGAAAACTCACTCACACCTAACTCTAGAATCTGTGAAGCATTGAACCATAAAAACAAGAACTCCTGAAACACAACAATACAATAAGTTCATTGTATGCAGAAAACTTGTAATGCATATGGAGTAAGCATAATGCAATCAAGCACAATGGAGTAAAGCAATAAGCCATGGCAAACCCAAAACAGGCAATCACTATAACCAAGTGATCACAATGCTCATTCACACTTGGAATGAACATCCGAAAATTCAAGTTGACAAACATAAAGCAAATCACTTAAATGACCAACACTTAATGCACAGTACATGAAGTATGTACATTTAGGAAAAGTCTTACAAAGGCACAAGAGTGACAGTACTTAGAAGGAAATGCATAACATTTAGTTAGAAGTACTGATTTAACAAAACATAAAGGCCGCATAAAGCATGGTACAAACCAAAAAGGCCTACAAGAGCATAGAAACAAACCCTAAAAGCTCACAAAAGCAACATGGGCACAAACCAAAAACATAAACCTTAAAAACCTACAAAGGTAGCAGGTACAAACCAACATAAAAGTAAGATATGCTGAATAAACATCATAGTATATACTAAGTAACATCTGAAATAAAAGGTTATACCAAAGAGCCACAAGTTAAACAAGTTAAACACTAGCAGACAAAAATAAGAGTACAATTATAATAACTCCCCCTTTTATTGTGTTTTCTATCATCCTATCTATCTCCCCTTTTCTATGTGCATCTCCCCCTTTTTGTCAGGAATAGCTAAAGGTTATCTTCAAGCTTTTGTTGTATAGCATCTAGCTAAGTCTCGATAATTGTATGTCGCATCTGAGTTTGATTGTGAAAGGAGTTGAAAAGCTGCTCTAGATCAAAAATCTGATGAAACACATTCTCGATGAAGTAACTTTGCTTGGGCATTTGAAATCCAGGAGGAACAGTCGGAGTCCCAGTTGATTAAATAGGAGTAGCTGTAGCATGAGCAGATGGAGATGCATGTGTGGATAGCTCACTCTTACGTTTCTTGGAGGAGTGACTCTTGCTTGCTTGGAGAGAGTGTTGGGATATTGGTCGAGGACGAGACATGAATCTCTCATCTGATGAAGGACTAACACCTTCACTAAGAACAATCTTCATGACTAGATTACAGAATGGAAGAATTGTTCGTGTTGCTGAACGAGCCGATGTTTTCCCAATGATTTGGAATATATGAGCACAGATGTCAATAGGGGCACCAATAATGAGGTCACATAGAAATTTAGCCCTTCCAAGATTGATAAAGGTAGTATTTGATAGTGGGTAGAGATTGGAGAACATGATCAGCTTCAAGGTTGTCAGTTCTGGTGAAAATAATGCAGTGCTGATAGATGATCTTGTGCTTTCCACTTCATGTTCATTCCTAAGAACATGAAGAATGTCTTGTGTTTGAAGTTCCCGGTCATTGTATGGAGTTCGATCCACATTTTTTGGTCTGGTGATGTGAAGAACTTTAGCAATGTAGTTTGCATTTATGAAAAATGATGTTCCTCGTACCCAGCATTTCAACTCGACTCCTGTGTATCTGGCATTTGAGAAGAATTCCTTGACCAATTCTTCAAATGGATCCTCAAAATTTCCAAATAAGTCAACCCAATTTCTTTCTTCAAAGATCTTAGGGATAAACGTTGTCCCTAGGGTATCAAATTTGACAACTCTTTCCACAATGGGAGAAGACTCTTTAAAGATGTCTGTGTAGGTCTTTGAGTCAGTAGGAGTCTTGAATCTCTCAATGGTAGAGTCCTTGGATGACTTAGACGATAATCGTGTCCGTTTAGCAACCGGGGTTGACGAATCATCAGTTACAATGCCTTTGCCTCTAGATGAACAACGAGTTATCTGCAACAAAGCTAACACACAAAAAAGAACCAAATACAATAACACAAGAAGAAAACATTAGATTGATTAGTTTCAATTATAAGTCAGTTATAGAAAGATGTACCCAGAATAGATCAAATGACAAAGAAACAAGATATAATGAGTATGAAGTAAGCATGAAAACCCCAATGCAGCAACACACATAAGATATGGAGAGAGAAAAACAGAACAATGCTATCCACTCAATACTTATATAAACTGATAAACTCAAGAACCACATTCAGATTGAAAAAAAATGCCTGAATAGAAATGACACTATCTAAGACAATGCATAGAACAAAGCCTATTAATCCTGAAGCATAAACAAAATACATAATCAACACAGCAATAAGAGAAACACCCCCAAACAAACATACCCAACATTTTAGGCAAACCCATGTAAGACCACTTTATTACGAAGAACATAGATGCAACATTTAAATCAAGAAACTAAAGACCAAAACAGTAAGAATGAAGTAAAGGAAGGAAAACCCATACCTTTTTCTTGGTGTTTGATGAAGACATGATGCAAAAATGGAATCTTTTTAAGTGAGACTCAGAGTGTTTGAGAAAGAGAAATCAAGAAGACAATGAACAATCACTGATATTCAAGGGGAAAACTGAAAATATATTTTAAAAACTGTCTTTAAAACGCAAAACACACGATTTTCGTGACTGGATTAAGTCGCTAATCAGTCGCCAGGGTAAGCCGCAAAACACTGTGAAGGTAAGAAACTTGAAAATTTTCTCTAAGTGTTTTTCACAACTGGAAGATCTACCCGCGAGATAGCTGTCAGGGGAGCCGCGAAAATCTCTGTATACCTCTCGCGACTAGACCTTCCATCTGCGAACAAATCGCCACACTGAGTCGCGAAAAACACAAAAACTCAAATTTTGAAAATTTTTCTAAGTATTTTTCGTGACTGAGACCTTGACTTGCCAGAGAGCCGCAAAAAATCTCAGAGTAAGCTCGTGACTAGGGCATGCAACTAGACCAACCCGCGACTGAGTCGTCAAAACAAGGCAACACTGTTTTTGAAATTTTTGACAATTTGTAAAAACAAAATACTTTCCAAAAACAAACTAAAACACTCAAAAATCTTTTTATGTTTGATCAACAAAGATTGAATATGTGAAAACACATTTAAACAAGTACAATCACACAAATGAACATGACATTCATTGAACATAGACTTGTGTGTTGTGTGTGAATATCAAAAGTGATATAGTCCTTAGTCTAATGTGAAGCTTCAATGATCAATTCAATCAAGGTATACACAACTACCACTAGATAATGTGACCCATCTCAATTATAGAAATGTTCATATATGACCTCCCACATAAACTTGAGTACAATTCTTTGAAACTTTTCGTTTGGCTCCATTTTCAACATATCATTTGATCACATTGAAGAAACATATCTCATTGTGAGATTGATGCCTGAAATTTTCAATATTTCAATTTGATGATTTAGCCTTTGGCTTTTTGGGCATCATAAATTTTATTTTAGTTGCTTTTCCTTTTTCCTAGTCAAATAGTAGTATGTGCGATAGGCTTTTGCAGCTTAATATCTCTTTTCATTTGGAGATTTACATTTGATGAGCTCTTTAAGCAAAGCAATGAAATAAAAGTAGAAAGATATATAGGCACAGGTCTATGCATGTCTCAAGATCAACAAAACCATTCACTAATCATTCATGACAAGGTTGAAGATCTATTTATAACAGTCACATAGATTTCAGAATTTCTTCCACAATAATATGAGTGCATGAGAGACAAGGTAAGCTCGTTAAATGAACAAAGCCATGAGTACGAAGATACAAGGCAAAACATGCTTTGGGACAAAACACAACAAAGTTGATCAAACTTTTTGGATTTTCTACTTTTTATGTATTTTTCGATTTTTGACATAAAAGTAATAAAAGATTGATCAAAAACAATATAAAAACATTTTAGGACCAAAAACAAAAAAACAACCAACAATTCAAACAAACGAAAGCAAAAAACATACAAGCAAACATAATCACATAACATAGAAAGAATTGATGCATGGACATGTTATGATGCTTATGCATGAGTACCCTTTGTCACCCACACATCACATGCATTTGGGGTGATATCCTTGATGGATTGGGTACGAAAGTTAGGACTGTCAAACCTCTTTGTGAAGCTTTCCAAGCAATTTGTGAAAGCACCAATCATCTTCATCATGTCCATCATTCTTGGCTCATGGTTTTGACTTCTTGGTTGCTCATCACCCAAGATCTATCATCATTTCTCCTTCCTCATGATCGAGGAGCGCTTGCATTGTTCAATGCTCTCAGGTTATGACAGTTAGGTCTAGTATGTCCTTGCATTCCGCAATAGTGGCAGAGATAGTTCGTTCTAGGACCCTGCTGCGATCTTGGAAGTGATCTTCCTCTAGCTCCATATCTGGATTCTGATTGATTACAAGACTTATTGAACACCCGTTGATTAGCCATATTTTTCATCTTCTTAGCTTTAATTTTCTCAAGAATAGACTTATTCACAGTCATCTCTTTAGCCTTTACAGACTTCACTTCTTTGATGACCTTGGCTAACGAGCCACTCCTTCCGGTGTATCCCAACCTAGACTTGTCTGAGGAAGGTTTTTGAGATGAAATAACATCTTCTAACTTCTAGGAAGAGACTCTATCTATCTTGCTCAAGAAACCTCTTGCAATTCCCCTTTCATTAGGACAGTCTTTTAACGTTTTCAAGTCTACCAAGTATCCTTCTTTTAACTGGGCTTCTTTAATGGGAACCCTCAAGTCCTCTTCATACTTTTACTATTCCTAAAACCTCTCCTACACTATTTTGAAAATGGATACCTTTTGTTTGTTGACTTCGACCATGGTACTACTTCCTTCAAAGGCTATCTATGAGCCTAATGTGGCCAATATGTCTGTGTACCGATTTTCGCTTCTCTGAGCATGCTTTATCTCAAACGTAGAAAACCTTTCTTCCATTTTTTGGGCCAGCGTCCTATACGGAGCCAAACTTGGTTCCTTTAAAGAGAAAATCCCTTTGGTTTGGCAAACCACTAGGTTGGAATCACCTATCACTTTCAAATGTGTAATCCCTATCTCGATGGTTGTGGCTAACCCAGTAAGATAGGCCTCATATTTTGCAATATTGTTTAAACAAGAAAACTCCAACTTGAATGAAAGCACTACAATCGCTTATCCTTCGTGATAGAGGATCACTCCTGCGTACCCTGAGTTTGTTGTAGAAAAGCCATTGAATTTTATGACCCATTGTTCTTCAATTACTTCTACCGTGGCCACTTCCTCTTGAACTTCATTGTCCAGTGGGAATTCCACTTCTCCTAAAAATTGTGCTAGTAGGTATGCTATTACTTAACTTTTTATAGCCTTGGGTGTTCCTGCCTTCAAATCATATTGCGACAATTATAACAACTGCTGCGACTTAAATAATGCTCCCAAGTGCAGGATTGTCGCGAAGTAATAACTCGATAAGTCCGAGGTCGAATCCACAGGGAAAACGAAATTGATTAGCAAACCACAAGAGTATAAAACTAAAATAAAAAAGTTTAATTGAAGAGATTTTTTTTGGTTTAGTAAAGTTAATTTAAATTAAGAGAAAATAACAATATATTAAGGTGTTAAGGTTTAGGGATCCACACACAGCACATCTATTGATAGTCTTAACAATATTTATTTTATAACTCAACTGAGATTCATATGAAGGATGATCTTAGTCAGATGATTTAATTGGGTTGGCCTTCTTTGACTTCATCATGACCCTTGTAAAATTAAAGTCCATTACCTTTCTTCTTTGCACAAATCCACTTATTTAATTTCATTATCCTACAAAAGACAAATTCATGCATTAAAATTCAATTAAGCACAAAATTGATTATTCAGCATTATTCCAAAATTAACTATAAAATGCATAAATTAGCTCAAAATAAGTATGATAATACTTTCTAATAATAATATACATATGCAAAATTAAGCTATTATCACACTCCCCAACTAGCTCATTGCTAGTCCCTAGCAATTTAAGCTACTTGAGACAAAGACACAAAATAACAAAAAAAAGTTATTACTTTAGTAGAAATAGTTAATCAAAGGTCAAAACACTAACAACCACCAAAGATACTCCACATGCCATCAACACTTAGTGTGTGACTAGTTTAGCCAACACAAACACAACCTCAATCTTAAGATAAAATATGGCTTGAATTTCTATCCAAAGTTATGCTTCAACTCAAATCTCACAGTTGTTAACACTCAACAAATAAAATCACTCTGAAAAGGGTGTAACACTCTCAAACATATGTGAGCAAAATAATATAGAACAAAGACTAATATCTCACATATTAATAAGATGAAGAACGGTGAAGCAAAATAAAGGATATTTATAGTCTCATGAAAGGATGCCAAACACTAAGAATATTACACCACACGCATTGATTAGTCATGTCAAGATCCAAACCATACCTTCCTTAAGATCAAATTGGACTTTCATTGGGACGTAATGTAGGGTAAAGAGGAGGAATTTAGAACAAAGGGTATAGGTAAAAATAAAATATATTCCCAAGAATAATTAGAGAGACAACTTCTTTTGGATATATGACAATTAATTTATTCTCTCAACTTTCTTGAATCTTGCACTTTCACTTTTTTTCTTTTTTTCTTTTTTTCTTTTTTCAAAATTTCATCAACAAATTCCTTCTCTATTTCTTCCTCTTTCACATTTACTTTTTTCTTTCAACATTTTTCATTTTCAGTTTATGACTTTTTGTTTTTTTTTTTTTTTTTTTTTGAGTGAGTCTTACTTTTCTTCCAACTTTTTCACCACAAATTTATCGTAATCCAACAATTTGACTGCATTCATTCTTGGAACACCTTAGGAAAGGGTTTCAGAAAGAACGGCTAAAATAATAGGCTCAAATGGGTGACTAGTGGTAATGCATCAAGAAAGAAAATAATAAAGGCACAAAATTAACAAAGATGGCCTAAAATCATCTCTTAAAGATTGGGATAGTTCTTCAAAATCCATGACTTTAACATATTTAGGTGTGGCATAAAATTTGATGAATTCTTAGCATTTGACCAAATCAAAGAATAATGAGACTAAGCAACAACAAAGTTATGTGCTTCCAAATGAAAAATGAGGTCAAAAGAAAATAACAATCCAAAAAATGAATGGCTCAAGAACTTACTTGGGTTATAGTCTCTACATTTTATTTTCAAGATTTTCAAAGTCATCTCTATCTCTCAACCAAGAAACATGTTCATGTGGCTAAAGTGCATGTGCATACTAGTTGAGCATGAAAAATAGTGGAATTCTTTAGATAGAAGTAGCATAAAGAACTTTGACTTAAAACTCTTGCTAAAGCAACACTTTTTTTTTTTTTTGGTTGAAAATTGGACTAAAAACAAAAACAAAAAAAAAAAAAAAAAAATCAATAAAAATAACCAAAAAAAAAATTAACATAAAATAAAAACAAATGCAAATCATCACAGGTTCCTCCCCCCGACCTAAAACTTACATTGTCCTCAATGTAAACAAGGAAAAACAATAAAGAGTAGAGATTATGGAGAGTACCTTGAAGAGATGAATATAAATGAACCAAAAAAAAACTGTAACACCTGCAAAAGGGGTTAGAAAACAAAACAACAAAAATAATAAAAGAAAAAAAAAATCTAATATACGACACAAATACTAATGCTAATTGCTTGGCAAGTCTTGATAAATGGGATCCGCCAAATTAATGGATTCCTCCTCTTGTGAAAAATTCTCAAGAAATGGCTTAAGACATTGTCCATTCACCTTAAATATTTTACCATTCTTAGGATTTTCAATTTCTATAGCACCACGGGGGAAAACATTTTTAACAATGAAAGGTCCAGTCTATCTAGATCTCAATTTTCGGGGGAACAAATGTAATCTAGAATTATACAAAAGAAATTTTTGAGATGGTTCAAAAGATTTCCTTACAATTTTTTTGTCATGAAAAACCTTCATTCTTTCTTTAGAAATCCTTGAATTCTCATATGCATCATGCCGAATTTCTTCCAACTCATTCAATTGCAAATTTCTCAATGAACTAGCCTTGTCTAAGTTAAAGTTAAACATCTTTATTGCCCAATATGATTTGTGTTCCAATTCCATAGGCAAGTGACAAGCTTTACCATAAACAAGTCTATAGGGAGACATACCAAGAATATTTTTATAGGCAGTGCGGTACACCCAAAGTGCATCATTCAACCTCAAAGACCAATCTTTACGATTTGGGTTAACCGTCTTTTCCAAAAAAATTTTAATCTCCCTATTGGCAAGTTCAACTTGTCCACTTGTTTGTGGGTGATATGGGGTGGCAACCTTGTGTGTTATGCAATATTTTCTCATTAATGCCTCAAAAGGTCGGTTGCAAAAGTGCAAGCCCCCATTACTAATAATTGCCCTAGGGATGCCAGACCTTGATAAAACATTTTCCTTTAAAAATTTCAAAACAATTTTGTGATCATTCTTTTTGCAAGGAATAGCCTCAACCCATTTTGAAACATAATCTACACCCACTAGAATGTAAAGATATCCAAAAGAAGGAGGGAATGGACCCATGAAGTCTATGCCCTAACAATAAAAAATTTCAACAACTAAAATTGGGTTTAAAGGCATCATATTCCTACTAGTTATTCCTCCGAACTTTTGACAAGACTCACAAGATTTGCAAAAATGATGAGTGTCTTTAAACATATTAGGCCAATAAAAACCACATTGCAAAATCTTTGCAATGGTTTTCCTTGAAGAAAAGTGGCATCCACAAGCTTCATTATGACCAAAGAGGATGACACTAAATATTTCATTATTAGGGACACATCTCCTAATGATTTGATCTGGACAGTACTTAAATAAATAAGGATCATCATAGAAAAAATTATGTACCTCAACCATGAAGCATTTCTTATCTTGAGCACTCCAGTGAGATGGTGTTTGGCCTGTGATAAGAAAATTGACAATATCAGCATACCAAGGCAAAGTAGCGATGGAAAACAATAGTCCATCAAGGAATGAATCCCTAATGGGCAATGCATCCATGGATTCATTAAAAGTGAGGTGCGACAAATGGTCTACCACCACATTTTCTACTCCCTTTTTATCTTTGATGGTGATATTAAATTCTTGTAGTAGAAGAATCCATCTAATCAACCTTGGCTTTGCATCTTTTTTTGAAAGAAGATATTTTAAAGCTGCATGGTCAGTGAAAACAACAACAAGAGAACCAAGAATATATGAATGGAATTTATCTAAGGCAAATACCACAGCAAGTAACTCTTTTTCAATTGTAGAATAATTCATTTGAGCTTCATTCAACATCGTACTTGCATAATAAATTACGTGAGATTTTTTATCCTTTCTTTGCCCTAAAATAGCTCCAATCGCATAATCACTTGCATCACACTTAATTTCAAAAGGTAAAGTCCAATTTGGTGGTTGCATGATAGGTGCAGTCGTAAGCATGCCTTTTAGCTTATCAAAAAGGCATGCCATTTGTTAGGAGGTTACACATAGGTCTAGATATGAAACTAAAGTCTTTTATGAACCTCCTATAAAATCCTGCATGTCCTAGGAATGATCTCACATCTTTAACAGTCTTAGGTGTAGGCAAATTAGCAATCAACTCAATGTTTGCTTTATCCACCTTAATGCCTTTTGAAGAAATGATGTGGCCTAATACAATCCCTTTTGTGACCATGAAATGACGCTTTTCCCAATTTAATAGTAAATTTTTTTCTTCACACCTAGTTAAGACTTTTTGTAAATTAGAAAGGCATTCATCAAAAGAGTCACCAAACACAGAAAATTCATCCATGAAAACCTCTAAATAATGTTCTACCATGTCACTAAAAATACTTAGCACGCATCTTTGAAAAGTGGCAGGTGCATTACATAAACCAAATGGCATCCTCCTAAGTGCAAAAGCACCAAAAGGACAAGTAAATGTGGTTTTCTCTTGATCTTCAAGTGCAATTTCAATTTGATAGTACCCAGAATACCCATCTAAAAAACAATAGTACTCATGACCTACTACTCTCTCTAAAACTTGATCTAAGAAATGTAAAAGTAAGTGATCTTTCCTAGTGACTGCCTTCAATTTTTTATAATTAATACACATGCGCCAACTTGTGGTGACACGAGTTGGAATTAACTCATTATTCAGCCCCAACTACCTCTTTCATTGTAGGGTTTAACCTACATTGCATCTCCCTAGATGGTTTAGCATTGTCCTCTAGATAAATATTGTGAATACAAACCAAAGGGCTAATTCCTTTAATGTCAGCTATGTTCCATCCTATGGCACTATTATGTTTTCTCAAAACATTTACTAACTTACCTTCTTGCAAAGAATCAAGTTTAGAAGATATTACCACAGGAAAAGTCTCATCAGTTCCTAGAAAAGCATACTTGAGCTCAATGGGCAAGGGCTTTAACTCCAATTTTGGTACTTGCTTACTAGATGGCAACAACTTTATCTCACGAGGTGGTAACTCCTCATATTTCAATTTCCAATTGCTCGCTTCCAATTCCTGCATAGATTCCAAAAGATAGTGAATGTATGCAATTTCAGAATTCTCATCAAAATTAAAATCACATAAATTTACTAGACAAGCTTCTAATGGATCTGAAAAGCATGTTTTACTGAATTGTTCTTGAACAAGTGTTTCAATTAAGTCAACTTCATGCACATCCTCTTCATCCCTAGGTTGCTTACAATTATTAAAAATATAAAGCTCAAGAGTCATATTCCCACAAGATAATTTTAAGACTCCACTTCTACAATTTATCAATGCATTAGATGTTGCAAGAAATGGGCTTCCTAAAATCACAGATATTTGAGAATTAGCATTAGAAACAAGATGCATATCCAAAATAATAAAGTCAACAAGAAAATAAAATTTGTTCACTTGAACCAAAACATCCTCAACAACACCCTTAGGAACAATCACAGATCAATCAGCAAGTTGTAAAATTATGGAAGTGGATTTTAACTTGCCTAGACCTAATTGCTCATACACTGAATATGGCAAAAGATTCACACTTGCCCCAAGATCAAGCAAAGCTTTCTCTATTTTTGAATTACCAATCACACATGAAATAGTGGGACAACCTGGATCTTTAAACTTTGGAAGTCTTTTGTTTTGAATGATTGCACTAACTTTTTCAGTCAAAAATGCCTTCTTATGTACATTAAGCATACACTTAACAGTACACAAATCTTTCAAAAATTTAGTATATGATGGAATTTGCTTTATGGCATCCAAAAGAGGAATGTTTACTTTAACTTGCTTAAGCACTTCAAAGATTTTAAAATTTTGATTCACTTTTTGAGGTGGAATCAACCTTTAGGGAAAAGGAGAAAGGATAGGATACCTTTCAATTTCATTAGATTTAGGCTCAAGGACTTCATCACTACTCTTTATTTTGGAAGACTCATCATGTGTATTGCTTTTAGGAATATCTTTTTCAATGATTTTTCCACTATGAAAGAGTAGTTACAGATTTAACTTGACTCACTTTATTTTCAGAAGAAGTACAATCATCAACACAAAATTGACCTTGGGGGTTTGGTTGTGGTTGAGATGGAAACTTACCCTTTTCTATTGTGCTCATGGATGTGGTCAATTTAGTGAGAGTGCTCCTAATGTCATTTATGGCTTGTGAGTTTTGATTATTAATGGTGGATTGAGTTTGCATGAATTGTTGCAAAGTGTCCTCAAGACTCTTCTTTGGAGGGGGATTAGAGGGAACAAAATTTGAAGTACCATGTGTAGGAGGTGCAACCACATTATCATTCCTCCAACTAAAATTTGGGTGATTCCTCCACCATGAATTGTATGTCTCTAAATAGGGGGAAGGGTATGATTTTTTCACCATGTTCATAGCATTTGCTTGATCATGCAACACCTCTTTAAGAGATGGAATTGTAGGGCATTCATTGGTAAGGTGTTCCATGGTCTCACAAATTCTACAAACTTCATCAATTTTAGGCACATTATTGATTCCATTGACCTTTCTTAGTTCCATGGCTTCAACCTTCCTAGTTAGCCACCCTTGCACTAAGGTCATCATCTTCCCTAAGTTGGTACTTACCACCCCTAGAGGGGTTGGTGGATGCTCTAGACCTATCAAGGTATTAGTGGTATCCCAATATTGAGCATTCTCATCTAAGAGATCAAAATAATCAAAAGCCTCATCATAATCTTTATTCAAAAATTCTCCATTGCACATCATCTCTACAAATTGGCGCATCTTTGGTGTTAAACTTTCATAGAAAAAACTAATTATATGCCAAGTTTCATAGCCATGATATGGAAAAGCACTAAGCAAATCTTTAAATCTTTCCCAACATTGATAAAATGTCTCATTATCTTTTTGTGAAAGAATCATTATTTGTCTTTTAATTGCATTAGTCCAATGAATTGGAAAAAATTTCTTTAAAAATTCAGTTTGCATCCCTTGCCAAGTACCAATTGACCTAAGTCTTAAAGAATTAAGCCAAGTTTTTGCCTTGTCTTTAAGAGAAAAAGGGAACAACTTCAACCTAATGGTCTCTTCATTACATGATTGGTCATGGAAGGTAGAACATACCTCCTCAAATTCCTTAAAGTGTAGGTAAGGATTTTTAGAATCTAAGCCATGAAATTTAGGAAGTAATGAAATCATACCGGGCTTAAAATTAAAATTAATTGCATTAGTTGGAAAAACGATGCATGATGGTGCACCACTTCTAGTAGGTTGCAAATAATCCCTGAGAGTTCTAATGGGTTGGTGAGCATGGAAGTTTTCATTATTTAAATTATTTTCATCACCATGATTACTCTCTAAGTCCGCCATGATATCAAGTGTGTGAGAATGTGTGAAAGAATCAGTTAAATTGCCAAACAAATTATTGGAATCAATTCTAACCAAGCGATTATCACTATCACGACACCAAACACTCATGCAATAGTAAAGCAAGAAAGAAAAAAAAAAGAAAAGAAAAGAAAACAACAAATAACGTTAACAATAAAAAGAAGTAAAAAAATAAAAGAAAAACTCTTAAAGAAAACTAAACTACTTAAAAAGAAAAGAGTTGGAGAGATATTACCAAATATGTGAAGAAATTTGATGTCAAAAACCTCTCCAAACAAAGTGGAACGCTTCTCTAATTGCCTAATCCCAGGCAACGGTGCCAAAAACTTGCTGCGACTTAAATAATGCTCCCAAGTGCAGGATTGTCGTGAAGTAATAACTCGGTAAGTCGAAGGTCGAATCCACAGGGAAAAGGAAATTGATTAGCAAACCACAAGAGAATAAAACTAAAATAACAAAGTTTAATTGAAGAGATTTTTTATGGTTTAGTAAAGTTAATTTAAATTAAGAGAAAATAACAATATATTAAGGCACTAAGGTTTAGGGATCCACACACAGCACATCTATTGGTAGTCTTAACAATATTTATTTTATAACTCAATTGAAATTCATATGAAGGATGATCTTAGTCGGATGATTTAACAATAAAAACTCAAGAAGTAATTGTCTAAGGTAGTTTCATGCAATTGATTGATTTTTAGGAAAAACAAAACTAGTGAATTAGTTCGTAGGGAATACTAAGCATTTAATGTACCCGGAGTCTACGATAAATCAAATGAGTATACAGAACTAAACAATTTTCTAGATGAGTAAAACAATCAAAAACAAAAAAAATATAAGCGTTAAAACCAATAAATAATTGTTAAAAACATACCAATAAACGGTTGGGTTTCACCCATTGCCTTAGCAAGGCTTTTAGCAAGCCATAACACAAATAAAACTCTAAAAACTATAAATAAAATTTAAGAAAACCTAAATTATGTTCTACAGAAGCTCCCTTCTGAATTCTGCCCTAAAAAGCCTTTAAATAGGTTAAGGAATCCTATTACAAGTTGAACTCCCGTTTGGAGGAAATCCCAAGTTTTTAGGCTTAAATTAACCAACGTTTTTGGCCCATTTAACTTCAGAATTAGGAATTTTGGTAAACTAAAAACTTGTGGCCCTTTAAGTTATCTTTCCAGCCCACTTGAATCATCCCAATTGGACATCTGAGCTAAAAGTTATGCTCTAAATACTAACTGCTATGCAAGCTGAAATCCCAATTTGAATTGGACTTGGATTAGATACAAATTTCCTTTGATTCCTTGCTCCAATTGGACTTGAATTTAATTGTATTGGCCTTCTTTGACTTCATCATGGCCCTTGTAAAATTAAAGTCCATTAGGTTTCTTGTTTGCACAAATCCACTTATTTAATTTCATTATCCTACAAAAGACAAATTCATACAATAAAATTCAATTAAGCACAAAATTGATTATTCAGCATTATTCCAAAATTAACTATAAAATGCATAAATTAACTCAAAATAAGTATGATAATGCTTTCTAATAATGATATAAATATGCAAAATTAAGCTATTATCAACAACCACTGAGATATCTTTCCAGAGATGATAGGTTGCTAGAGAAGGGCTTTGATTACTTGGGACTTAGTCATCAGGTGTATCTCGTTGGCCAAGAAATAATGACGCAGCCTTTTCGATGCATAGACTATTGCAAGGCATGCCCTTTCTAATCTGGGGTAGAGGGTCTCCTCATCCCTCAGAGCGTGACTTACATAATAAAATGGCTTTTCAATATCAAAGCTCTTATGGCCAATAAGCTTGAGGCCAAATAAAGCAGTAGTGGCTTTTTGTGGATTGGGGCTTACACCGTAGGGACGTTTGTCATGATTTGCTATAGCCTTTGAAAGGCTGCCTACTGCAATCTCCCCACTCGAAGCCTTGCCCCTTTTTGAGCAACTTAGTAAAAGCTGAGGTCATCGATGCCAAACTAGGGATGAACCTCCGAATGTAGGAAACCTTCCCCAGGAAACTCTTCAACTCCTTCACTGTGGCCGGTGGCTTCATGGTTGCTATGGCCGTGGCTTTGGCTAGGTCCACGTCTATTCCCTTGCTATGGACCAAGCATCACAAAAATTTCCTAGTTGACACTCCAAAAGCACATTTTAGTGGATTCATTCTCAACTTGAAAGGTTTGCATCTCTCAATAACCTTTCTTAACACCGTAAGGTGATTTCTTGCCTCCTCGACTTCACAACTATGTCATCCACATAGTCTTCTAACTCGTTGCGCATCATGTCGTGGAATATGGCAGTCATCGTGCATTGGTAAGTCGCCTCTGCATTTTTCAACCCAAAGGGCATCATAGTGTAGTAGAAATTACCTAAAGGTTTTCTAAAAGCTATTTTTTCTGCGTCTTTTAATGCCATTCAAATATAGTTGTACCCACTGAACCTATCCATGAAGAAAAACATGGCATTTCCTGTTGTAGAGTTTATTAACAGATCCATGTTAGGCAGTGGGAATTCATCTTTCGGGCATACCTGGATAAGTTTCCTGAAGTCCACACAGCATCTTATCTGCTCATTTTTCTTCTTCACTAGTACAATGTTAGACAACCATCATGGGAGGTAGATGAGTTTGATGAAGCCAGCCGCCAACAACTTTTGTACTTCCTTCACTATCTGTTCTTCTATTTCAGTGTGAGTTACTTTGGCAAGCTGAGCCACTAGCTTAGCCTAGGGATCAACATTGAGCGTGTACCACTAGTCTTGGGTCTAACCAGGCATCTCACTGTAGTCCCATGCGAAAACATCTCTGAACTCTTTCAACAGCAAGATCAACTCTGCCTTTTCACCTTCAGACAATTTCAAACTTATTGAAATGGGTCTTGGCTTCTATGGGTCTATACCCAAATTAACGTCTTCTAACTTCTCTTTTACTGTTACTTGAGTGTCTTTTTCTATTGTAACCTTTTTTTTTGCTTTTCGTGTTGCTTTCTTCTTCCACATTTTCTTGTGCTACACAACATACTAAAATTTTATGCTGTTACCCTTGTCCAAGTCCCCCTTGCATATTGCATGTGGGCTTCACGCACCTTCATAACTTGTAGACTATCTTACCGCCATCAGGTGTTTGCACCTTGACGCATCACAGCACGTCACTTGACTCCGAAGTGGGCACTTCTTTCCTCTTCTTTCTCCGCATTAGCAGCTCTCTTAGGTTAGACTCTAGGTCATCCTGAGTATCTTCCCACTTGGGGACAAAGGTGCCTCGTGGTTTGGACACCGAACTTTCACCAGATGGTGCATATTCGTCATATAAAATGGTTTCCTACTAAATCGGCTTTTGCTTGCTCAAAGGGTGATGCATTTGTTGCTAGCTGTATCATCCTACCATTCAATCTTCCTTTCACAAATTGATGATAAGTAGATGGAACCAGTCGGTGCTTGTGTAACCATGGTCTTCCCAATAATACGTGGTATGAAACTTCTATTCTTACTACATGGAAGTGAGCAAAGAAAGCTATTGGCCCCACTTTCAACCATAGTTGAATATGGCCTGCAATGTACTCACCTCTTCCTCTGAATCCCGTTACTTCCATTGGATATCCCTAGCTCTTGCCTTTCAAAATACCTACTGCTTGTGGTGTGCTAAGTGGGATGAGATTCATTGATGCGCTTGTATTTACTAAGGCTCTCTTAATGGGGATTTGGTTTATGGAGGATGCCAAGTAAAGATGCCTTCTGTGGTCAGAATGTCCTACCTCCATGTGTTCATCGATAAAATTGATCTCGTTAGTGTTCTGTAGGAAGGCTTTATCAGCTCTAACTTCTACCCCTAAGGCAATGCCTACCAAAGCCTCTATGCCTCTAGCTGGTTAAACATGTTTTTAAAACTAGAACTTCTCTGTAAGGTGGTAATGGCTGCGGCAGGCAAGGCTGGCCTCTGCTCTTCATCTTCTCCTAAATCTGTGAAAATAACAACTGCTGCTACCCCTTTTCCCTTGTGGTTTGGGAGTTGGTTTCTTTGAACTTCTGGCTGGGACAATTCGAGAGTTCCCTTTCTAATTCTGCAATGCACTAATCTACGAAACGCTCAGCATTCTGCGATAGGGTGTTACATGTAATTGTGCAGACGGCAAAAGCATGGGTCTCTTCATTCTTCTTCAGTGGGTTCCCTGGAAACTTGATTGGGCTTGAAGACCCCATCTCCAATCCATTTATCTAAGAGCACGTCTAGCTCCTTTGGTATACACGATAGTGGCAGGGGAGTCTCGTACTCCCTCCTATCTGATTTCCTCTTCTTTTTTCTAGTAGATACCACTATAACCTTTGGTGTGAATTTTCACTCTTTGGGCCCGTTAGAACTTGGCCTTACTAACTAGGTGGTTTCCTAGTCTTTTGCAAAAGCTGCTCGAACTAGGAGATTTCTAAGTTCTCCAAGACAACTCTTTACTCCATGATTATGTTACCCATACACATTTCCACCAGTGTCTTTTCTTCACAATGGTCATAGTAATCGAGGGCTATGTCCCTAAACCTCTTAATGTATTCCATCAAGTCTTCAATGCTTCTTTGCTTGGTTGCTTGCAAAGTTGCAAGTGTTACTATTTCTTCTCCATGAAAATACTTGGCGCAAAATACATCCACCATATCGTCCCACGTTGAGATTGATCCTTGTTTCAAACCGGTGTACTAGGTGTACGCTCGGTTACATAAGGATTTGGAAAACTCTTGAAGGCACAAATCCTGGTCTACTACGTAAGGACCAAGGGTGTTAATAAACTTACTCACGTGTTCGACAACACTTCTCCTTCTGCCATTGTATTGTACAAAAGTTCACGGCTCGTATCTCTCAAGAAATGGCTTGCTGAGTATTCAGTGGATAAGGAGGCCTTCATGCTTAGAATCTCTCCTTAGGCACCTTGGCCCTTTCCTACTCTAAAAGCGCTGTGACTTCGGTCATGGTAATGAAACGTTGTTCTGCATTCTATGGGCCACCCCCTACAGGGGTTTCTTCCTTGTCTGCTACATGCTCTAGGTCATGCTAACTTCCTTTCTCTTTCATCTTGTCCACCTTCAACTGGCAAATCTCTTCCATCAACTGTTGATAGGAATGCTACACAGATTGCAGCACTTTAATAAAAAAGTTGGTATTGTCCATAAGAGTTCTTTGTTGCTATTGCAGTCGAGCCCCCACTTCATTAACATCTTTCGCTTGATTGGGTTGTTGCTGGTGGGGCATGGTTGGCCTTAATTCTACTTGTGAGGGCACGACACTCATGTTCCTTGTCGTTTTTTTTACCTTGGGGGCATTACTCACGAGTGTTTTATCTGCCTTCCGTATCTTTTTCCCAACTCTCCATTGTAGTCGGCAATTTAAATGTGGTGGGCCTTTTTTGCGTCTTGGGCTAGATCACTCTTGCTGTACTACGGCCCTATGATTCTAGGGTAGGAAAGTCGGGACTGGCCTAACTGAAACTCACCTTAGTAGCTTATGCTCAAAGTTAAAGCCCTAGCAGAAACCTTGGGGGTGTCACGTGCCCACAGCAGGAAATACTGTCACAAAAAACGTTATAGTAGGAAACAAATAATACAGCCGGATAACTAAAATATTTCAACTAAAACATTCAATAATGCTTAAACAATTCCACAAAGGAGAAATATGATAATGTGATTATGAAAAGAATAGATAAATAACAAGAAAATAGCGTTAGTCCTTAATCAACCATAACAAAAGAAAAGACGATTAGCTTGCTAAAGGAACAAACTTGGCTCCTTGGTAGACTCAAGTCCAAGAAGGGAACCAATCTTCAATGTGGATAACCTTAGAAGAGAATCCTGCCATAGAAGTTACTCACTTAGGAAAATAGACCTAAGTGGCTTAATCTCAGGTTCTTAACTTGCTAAAGAGTGGGCTATTGAGAGGGAGAGAAGTGGGTATCCTATTGGTGCATGCTTTTCACTCCTATCACTCTTATTTTCTTCCTTACTCTTGGTTTCCTTGTTTTCTTTGTTTTTCTTATTTTGTTTTCCTTGTTTTCTCTCTTGTTTGTTGTTATTGTTTACTGTGAACGTCTATGGCCTTTTATACTACCTGCCATGGCAAAATTTACCAGTTTTACCCCTTACTACTTTTGGCCTATTGTAGGTATCCTTCCTGAACTGCCCACTAGTCTGCCAGCTACCCAACCACCACCACTATGCTATGTTGGTCGTGCCATGCCTCATTCCCAGACTAAAGTAGTTTTTATTTTTTGTTTTCTACTTCCTTTTGAACTCTCATCTGAATAAGGGATGGGTTTCTCTCTTACTGACCCCTATAGCATGCACCTAGTGATTCTAGCTCTTGTTTGCCTCTTTTGCATGGTATATTATCCCAGCAAGACATTTCCCCCAAAAGATCTTGAGCAGGAACCCCAAAATAGGCTTCCCCTTCTCCCCATCGCTAGACCACACCCTCTCTGACCTCAAACCCGTGGCCCTCCTCCCTTCTATTGGCTGTGTATAGGTAGGTGGTGCCTGAGCCTTGTGTGTGCTCCACTTCCATATGAGTCCATTCATTTTTAGGCGTTCATGCATTTGCCATTGCGTACAAATTTGTCTGACTCTACTGCATGTTCTAGTGCTTGTTTAACTCTTGTGGCGTGGATGAGTTGTTAGGTCTTTATTCCTTGCATTTCATTTCTCCTTTGGGCTAAGCATTGCCTGGGTATGGGCTTTCTCTTCTATAATTTGACCCATGTCTCCTTTCACTTCTGTTCCATAGGCTAGCTGGTGCTCTGGCCATGCCATGATGTTATTTACCCTTGTTTACTATACCATTTCTGGGGTTGCAGGCTGAAGTGTCTGCCATGCCAGTTTCATATGTTATTCCTTCCTTTAGTTTACACTACCCAGTATTCCTGTTGGATCAGTCCATATAATATCTTGGGCTTCCCTGACCCATTTTATTCCTGGGGTATCCTTAAGCCATTTCATTCTTTAGGGCATCCTTAACCCATTTCATTCTTTCCTACTTCTTACATTCCCATGGGCTTTTGCTAAATCTTTTGGGCTTCCCTAGCCCAATTACCACATCCTTTACCTTTGGGTTTATTGGCCTTTGAACCAATCCCATTTGCTAATTCCCTTCTTTGGGCTCCTCCAGCCCATTTTTTCTTCCTTTCTATTTCTTACGATTCCCATGGGCTTACTACTTCATTCTTTGGGGCTCCCTTGGGCCCATTTGCTCACTTTGGGGGACCTTTTACCATTTCATAGGCCTGTGAACCATTATTCCTGTCATTTTGGCCAAATGGTCTTTACTTTGCTATTTTCTTTCTCTATCTCTTTCATATTATTGGGCTTCTTCTACCGTTGGGCCCTTTTGCCTAAAATGGGTATTAACAATCATTTATGGAAAACACATGAGGCATTGAAAGTGCATCATATTTCTTATTCCATATGGGAAAATGCATGAATTGTTAGCAAGGAAAATACTACCATCTTTGACTAAATTCTTGAGAATGGAATTCATGGATTTTATGGTATATTGGACGATTTAAAGATGCTTTGATAATTGGGAAAGTTGATGCAAAACATTTTTAACAAGAAATGGTTTTGACGACTTTGAGAATATTGTGGATAATTTGGTTATTGAAATATCTTAAGAAACTACTTGGAAGTAAACTATGTATTTGAATACTTTTAACTTGTGAGCTTTTCATGTGGGTTTGCCCTTGTGCTATGATGTTGGTGACTACCTCGTCTTTGTGATGTGTGATTACCCCATCTTCATGGCGACAAGCCAGGTTGGAGGCTCCCACTTTGCATGACACGGGTAAATCCTTGAGTGTGTGGGTGAGGTTGCTGCACATAGGGTCAAAAGACCACATGTATAAAGGGTATTGTGTGATGCTTCATTCCTTGCTGCTCGCTTGTGGGGGGAAGAGATAAATCCTTAAGTATATGGGTGAGAATATGCAGGGAGAGAAAATGTCCAAAAGAGGTACTACATGGTGTGTTATCCCCTGCTACCCATGAAAGGGATAGGTAAATCCTTAAGGGTGTGGGTGAGGCTAGGCAGTGCCAATAGACCACATGCCAAAAGAGGTACATATCATGCTAGTGTTTTTGGGTTTTGACCTGTCTGTGGTGGTATGATGTCTTGGTGACATTTCCATCTTTGTGGCACCTTGGATGAGCTTTAAGGTTTTGAAATGGTATTGGACAATTTCATGGCTCACAGTGAATAAAATATATTTTCATAGTTATTTTGGCAAGCTTAGTGCTATATTATTTCTGTCATTCTTGTTGGGTTGTTAATGAATTTGATTTTGCATAAATTAAATGGAAATTCCCAAATTATAGTATGTTTTGTAAAATGCTCATTATCATGAAACTTGCATTTCCCCTAGCCCCATTAATTATGCTACTTACTAAGTTCTGTCTTATCCCATTCTTTTACAGACTTTTCAGAGTATGCAACAATCATTTTGAGACAGGTTTTTGGTGGCTAGTAGTAGTTAGACAAACTACTGATGGAGACTGAACTTATGTGATGGAGATTTTAGATGATGTACATCATAGAGTAGACTCATTCTTTTGTATATTATAGTGGTTATGACTTTATTTCCCATTGATGGGACAAGTTAATGATATGTAATTTTATTTATTCAAACCTCCGTTCTTTTGTGGCCAATAGTTCTTGTAATTATTGCATAGAGCTCTAACTTACTTTAGAAGTATCTTTAATGGAATTATTATGATAATTCATGATGTTGGTACTTGATATGATTTATTTGGATTGAATTGTCATAAATGAAAAATGTATAGGTACCTTTAAGAAGTTTTTCTAATGCTTTGGACCCTTTTGAGTTTGGGGCGTGACAAACAATCTAATGGTTGAAGCCATCAACTGGAATACCATGAAAAGAAAACAAGAATATATCATCATACATCTCTTAAGAAAGAATTAACATATAACGCAAAAAAAGCAAAAAACAATTAGCGCAATATCATCATTATCATAGATAAGGGAGAGGTAGGTCCTCGTAGTCTTTTTTTTCTTTCATTTGCACTTGCATTTGCCCTCCAACTTGTAATGAAAGTTGTTAGGTTCTAAGATTTTAAGAACTAATGTATTAAAACTTCATTTTGTATATGTTGGCAAACCATGATTAAAACATTTAGTCTAGGTTTAGACTTGCTCAAAGTTTGGTTTAATGTGAGTTTGGAATTGAGTAATTGCAGGAAATTACTATTCAATTTCTGCAAGACTCGATCGATCAAGAATCGTGGATCAAGAATTTTCTACAGAATTTGCAAACTAGCCTAAGCCCATATGACATGTAGGGTTAAGTGTTTCACTCCAAGTATAAAAGGAAAAACCCTAGCTATGTTTTAGAAGTCTTTTGTTGAGTTGTGTGTTGAATCTTTTGTGAGATCTAAGAGGTGTTTACCTTCAACCACACATATAGAGCTATCAAGATCAAGATTCACATTAAGAACTTGATGGTTGTTTTAGTTGCTGCATAAAGAACTTTAAAGAAGATCTAAAATCTTTGAGTAGAGTGTTAAAGTCAAAAGTAGGAGAACTTATGGTTGCTGCAGATCAAGGAAAGAAGTAGTCTGTGAGCTGTCACGTGGTCGTGATAGTAAGTTTTCTACATGAGGTAGCAATAGGATTTTAGTGGTATAAGTCATATTGTACAAACTTCAATTCTTTCATAGTTGATCTATTTTTACCTTGAGGATAGCTAGGTTAAATCTTCCTCATGCTTTTTACCTGTTTGGTTTTCCTAGGTCATCAAATATGTGTGTTCTTTTCTTTCTACATTATATTTGTTTAACCTAGATTTAATTAACAAACTTGTTAATCAATTTGTCTTAATATTAGGTTAAACATATTGTGTTAAGGGGTCTAAAACCTAACAATTGTTATCAGAGCAGGATAGCTCTTGTGTTGGATCTCTTGATCTATGAGTTGATCCTTGACCCCTGTTGTCATGGATTCTTTAAAGTCTTTTTCGTTGAAAATTGAACTTGTCTATTTTTGGATCACATGGCTTGTTGCATGTGTTAATTCTTTCCTTGAGTATCTTGGTATAATTACATGTGATGATAATTATGTGTGTTATACTGCTTTAACCGCCTTAAATGCAAGTGATTCTTGTCTTTGGTATTTAGATAGTGGTTGTTCTAGGCATGTGACAAGAAATAAAGCATTATTCAAGACATTCTTTGAAGGAAAGATTGGGACAGTCACTTTTAGGGATGGGAGCAAATCTATAATCAAAGGCATTGGAACAGTAGCCATTCTAGGGTTGCCTGTATTTGAAGATGTCTGGTATGTTGATGGGCTGAAGGCTAATATATTCAGCATCAACTAGATTTACGACAATGGATTGAATGTTCTATTTACCAAGTATGAATGTGAGATACTCGATAGAGGAGGTGACTGCATGTGCATTGGTGTTAGGACTGCTAATAACTGTTATGGTATAACACAAAGTATAAGCAACAAGTGTTATAGGGTAAAGATCAATCAAGTAGACCTATGGCATCAATAGTTGGGACATGCAAGTCATAAGAAATTTTTGAAAATCTCCAAGTGTGAAGCAATTATAGGTTTGCCTAAGTTTGAAAAGATAGGGAAGAGCATATATGGACCATGTCTGATGGTAAACAAGTGAAGTACAAGCATCCATCTATAACTGAAGTTCAAACCTCAAGACCTTTGGAATTGTTGCACATTGATCTCATGGGTCTTGCTAGAGTTCAAAGTTTGGGTGGAAAGAAGTATATTCTAGTAGTTGTGGATGATTTCACTAGATATACTTGAGTTGTTCTTTTGAGGGATAAGGCTGAAGCTCCTGATAAGATGATACACTTATGCAAAAAATAGCAAGTTGAAAAAGGTGTCATGATAATTAGAATTAGAAGTGATCATAGGAGAAAATTTGAGAATACCAAGCTTGCTACTTTCTACACTGATCAAGGCACATAACAAAAGTTCTCTTCACCCAAGACACCACAACAGAATGGAGTAGTGGAAAGGAAGAATAGGGTTATTCAAGAAATGGCTCATGTCATGTTGAATAACAAGAAGATGTCCAAGTCTTGAATGTAATTACTCACTCATGCCATCTATTTCAATTCGAACTAAAGAAAGTGGATAAAGCACTTCAAGATTGTAACGTCCCAGTCAAAAAAAAAAAAAAAAAGTCAGACTAGACTTCTATTTTGGGTTCACACGTGCCAAGCCCCACCTAACCCCACTACCCACTCCCTTTTGTCTCTTCTTTTGGCCGGCTCCCTCTTTTCTTTCTTTCATTTTCTTTCTTTCATTTTCCTTCTTTTCTCCTTACCGTAACACACACACACACACACTCACTTCCACACTCATCCGCCAGCCTCCACTCCAAACCACACCATCTCACTATCATTTTTCCAACAAGATCACCGGAAAAATACTTAGAAACCCCAAAGCATCTTCATAATTTTATTTGAGGTAAAAATTTCTCATCTTTTTTTTGTGGGTTTTGCATTTTGCTTGAGGTTATTTTTATCTAAGCATTAATGATGATACCCATATGATTTATGAGCAATAGAAGTGATATTTATGTGTTTTTATCTATGGGTTTTGTATTGGTGGAATTAATTGATGAGTGGGTATGAATTTTGTGCTATTGATGACTACTTAAGGTTATGTATGATGGAAAAATTTAGGGGTTTAAGTTATAACATGTGATGGTTGGTAAATTTAATTTTTCATTGCCATTGGGTTTATTTGAAGTTAGTGGGAGTTCTAAATTTCTTATCTTTGAGGATATATTGATTTTGCTTTCATGGGTCTCTTAATGATGTAGTGTAAATTTTATGGAAGCTAGTTATAATGTTGGAGATGATATTAATGGGTTAACTTTGTAAATTGGAGTTTATACCTTGTGAATCAAATTGTTGAGAAACTAGGGAAGTGGTTATTATTGATGAGGTTAAATACTAGGCTTGCCTAATTAAGTGATTATTGGGCAAATTCCTAAATTGTGGCTAGATGCAATTTCAAGTTCTATACTTATTGTGATAGGTTTACTTGATATTGTTAGGTTCTAGCTAATCTCCTTGGAGCGTGGAGAATTAGGATTTTGCGGTTGCGAGGTAAGTAGCTTTTAATGGGATTTTGGAAAATAACCATGTTTTGTAAATGTTATATTTTGGGTCAAATACATTTTAGAAAATTATATATGGATATATGTTTTCATAAAAGCATTGTGTTGTGACCCTATTATATATTATTATATATGAAAAGAGCATCATATTTGGTATTGCATTTGGGGAAATGCATGAATTTGTGATATGGATAAATGAGCATCTTTTATTTAATCTTGATAAGAAAATCTTGGATTTTATGGTGTATTAGAATATTTAAGATGCTTATCTTGTCTTAGTACTTGGGAAATTGATAGAAAATCTTGTTGACAAGAATGAAGTTGAAAACCTTACAAACTTTGTAGAAGTTAGATTATTTAAGGCTTTCTGAAACTACCAGAATATGAACTATATGTTTTAAAGTAATGTAACCTGTGAGTTTATGTTTTAACACGATGCCATATGTGATTTCCCGGTGATCACCCGATTTGGTTTCCGTAGTCTTTGTGACAACGGAATCAAATCAAAGTCAGTGCCCTTTTACTTTGGATGACGCGTTCTTCCCTGCTGTCCATGGGGGGAAGAGGTTCCTTGATTGTGTGTGGGTGAGGCTGCTATTCATGGGGCCAAGAGACCACATGCAAGAGAGGTCCTATTTGACGCGCTCTCTCTGCTGCCCATGGGGAGAGAGAAAAACCTTGAGGGTATGGGTGAGGCTGCTGTCCATGGGGCCAAGAGTCTGCATACCAAAGAGGACAATATCATGCCAGTTGTGAATGGGTGGATCCCCTGACCGGTTTATGTGGTAGTATGGTAGATTTGTGATAATTTATATTATGTTAGATATTATGGCTTTGAAAATTTCATTGTTGATGCTCACAGATTATAATGTATAGTTTCAAGATATTTACTTTGAGGAACTTGTATTTCATCATTAAATCATTCTGGTCATATTATTATTACTATAATTGATGAAACCTGCATTTCCCCTACCCCCATTAAATATGCTACTTACTGAGCTCTGTCTCATCCCATTATTTTTATAACATTTTCAGAGTAGGCAACAGTCTTTGGAGATAGCTTTTTGGTGGCTAATAGTAGTTAGACTAACTACTGATGGAGGCTGAACTTTTGTAATGGGTAAATTAGATGGTGTAAATCTTAGAATAGGCTTGACTCATTCTTTTGTATATTAAAGTGGTTGTGATATTATTTCCACTGATGGGACAAGCTGTGATATGTAATTAATTATTCAGACCTCTATTCTTTTGTGGCCAATGGTCCTTGTAATTATTGCTTAGAGCTCTGACTTACTTTGAGAGTATATTCAATGAAATTATTATGATAATTCTTAATGTTGGTTCTTGATACGATTTATGTGGATTAGATTGTCAAAAAGGAAAATCTATAGGTTCTTTAAGATGTCTTTTTCATGCCTTAGACCCTTTGTGGTTTGGGGTGTGACAGTTATGGTATCAGAGCCAGGTTATGATTCTGTAGACTTTGAAAATAGGAATTAATTTTTGATCTAAGTCAGAGCATTAGGGGTTTGATGAATTCTTTATTTTATTCCTTTGTTTCAGCTTCCACCTACTATTCCTTTTCCTTATCTATCTTTTCTATGTTAGCCTTCTATGTTGCCTTATGATTTACTTGCTTGTTTCTTGGGTATAGGTATAAGTACTTTGGTACACTATGCCTCCTAAAAAGAAAGCACGTAAAGTAAGGCATGTGGATGAGGTTACGGCTCCAGAGCATGGCCATAGGCAACGCCAAGAGCGTGAGAGACCTATCACTCCTGATGGTGGTGAGATTGATGAGGTGGCAGTGGCTGACAGGATCTACACTAGGATTGCTAGGGCAGTCCAGGGTGGTGAACGTAGGAGGGAGGATTTCCTTTTTGGGGAGTTCCGTAGGCAAAATCCTCCAACTTTTGATGGGGGACCTGATCCTATGGCAGCAGAGAATTGGCTGCTAAAGATGGAAAAATTACTAAGAGCCCTTGAATGTACTGATGCTCAGAAGGTGTTGTATGCCACTTATGCTCTTCAGGGTCCTGCTGATAGATGGTGGTCAAGCACTGAGAAATTATTGGAGACAGAGTTGGGAAGGGACACTCCCATTACTTGGGAGAAGTTTAAGGAAGTTTTCAATAGGACATACTTCCCCGATGTAGTGAGGGACCGTAAGGCAAGGGAATTTTCTGATTTGGTTCAGGGGGCTATGGCAGTGGATGAGTATGTTGCTAAATTTGTTGAGCTCTCTCGCTTTGCTCCTTACTTGATTCCGGATGAGTCCAAGAAAGTGAAAAAGTTTCGGGAAGGCCTTAATGATAGGATTCGCCCTTTCATTATAGCCTCTGGAGTTGATACTTTTACTGAGGCTGTGAAACGGGCAATGAGTCTGGATGAAGACTTTAAGTACAACCCCAGTTCCAAGGAGAGTGAAAAGAAGCAAGGGCCCTTTAATTCTCAACATGGTAAGGGTCAAGGACATAAGAAAGGATTCTTTAAAAACTCGGGATATAGAGGACAATCCTTTAGGCATAGCAAGAATGCCTATCCTCAGTCTGGTGATAAGAAGTCTTGCTCTCGTTGTGGTAAACTTCATGATGGACAAAATTGTGATGGGGTCAAGATTTGTTTTGTTTGTAAGCAACCCGGACACTTTGCTAGAGATTGCCCAAGTTCTAAAGGCTCGGGTTCTTCTTCCTCATCTCAAGTTGCAAAGGGTAATGACAATGGGAAGAAGGTGCAAGGTAGAGTGTATGCCTTGACTACTCAGGATGCTCAGGCCACGGATACAGTGGTGGCAGGTATACTTCCTTTGTTCTATGCACATGCTAAAGTTCTTTTTGATCCTGGTTCTACGCATTCTTTTGTTTCTTGTGCATTTGCTAAAAATCATGACAAGAGCCCCGAACTACTTGATTTTGAGTTATCGGTTTCTACCCCTATTGGTGATACTTTAATGACTAATCTTGTGCTTAAGTCTTGTATTATTTGTATTGAGGGTAGAGAATTATTGGCTGATTTGGTGTTGTTAGATATGCATGATTTTGATGTCATTTTGGGCATGGATTGGTTGGCTTCTTACCATGCTAGTGTGCATTGTTTTGAGAAAGAGGTGGTGTTTAGGCCTCCAGGTGAATCAGAATTTCTATTTAAGCCTTCATGTTTGCCTTTTATGTCTCCCGTGATATCATGCATTCAAGCAAACCGCTTGCTTAGAAAGGGGTGCCAAGGATTCCTTGCTAGTGTAGTGGATTTACAAAGTGGAGAATTGGAGATAGGAGACATTCCCATTGTGAGGGAATTTTCAGATGTCTTTCCTGATGATCTACTTAGGTTGCCCCCGGATCGTGAGATTGAGTTCTCTATTGATCTCCTTCCAGGAACTGCACCTATTTCTAAGGCACCATATAGAATGGCACCCACAGAGTTGAAGGAACTTAAGGAACAATTGGTAGGATTACTGGACAAGGGGTTTATTCGCCCTAGTGCCTCGCCTTGGGGAGCTCCAGTTTTATTTGTCAAGAAGAAGGATGGGTCTATGAGGTTATGTATTGATTACCGTGAGCTTAATAGAGTCACCATAAAGAATAAATACCCTTTGCCTCGTATTGATGACCTATTTGATCAGTTGCAAGGAGCACAAGTCTTTTCTAAGATTGATCTTCGTTCTGGTTACCACCAGTTGAAGATTAAGGGTGAGGATATACCAAAGACAGCCTTTCGGACTAGATATGGTCATTATGAATTTTTGGTGATGCCGTTTGGATTAACTAATACCCCTGCTGCTTTTATGGATTTGATGAATAGGGTATTTCATGAGTACTTGGATCGATTTGTCATTGTGTTCATTGATGATATTTTGATTTATTCTAAGAGTCAAGAAGAGCATGAAGAACACTTGAGGATTGTTTTACAGATTCTAAGAGAAAGGAAGTTGTATGCTAAGCTGAAGAAGTGTGAATTCTGGTTGAACCAAGTAGTGTTCTTAGGTCATGTGATATCTAAGAATGGAATTACAGTGGATCCTAATAAGATAGAAGCGGTGGTTAATTGGGAGAGGCCTACAAATGTGAGTGAGGTTAGAAGTTTCTTGGGCCTTGCTGGTTACTACAGAAGATTTGTAGAGGGATTTTCTCGCATTGCGGCTCCTTTGACACAACTTACTCGGAAGAATGTTAAATTTGAGTGGAAGGATGAATGTGAGAAAAGTTTCCAAGAGCTAAAGCGGAGATTGGTCACGGCTCCAGTGTTAACTATCCCTTCAGGTACAGGTGGTTTTGTCATTTACAGTGATGCTTCTCATAAGGGACTTGGTTGTGTGTTGATGCAAAATGGGAAGGTTGTGGCATATGCCTCTCGTCAGTTGAAAAATTATGAGAAAAATTACCCCACTCATGACTTGGAGTTGGCTGCAGTTGTTTTTGCTTTGAAGATTTGGAGACATTATTTGTATGGGGAAAGATGTGAGATTTTCACTGATCATAAAAGTTTAAAGTATTTCTTTACCCAGAAGGAGTTAAATATGAGGCAACGGAGATGGTTGGAGTTGGTTAAGGATTATGATTGCTCTATTAACTATCATCCTGGTAAGGCTAATGTTGTAGCTGATGCTCTTAGTAGAAAACCTTCAAGTTTTTCAGCTGCTTTGCAAACCACTCAAAAGGAAATTATTCAGGATCTTGAAAGGATGGAGATTAAGGTTGTTATGGGCCATTCTGAGGCCTACCTGGCTAGTTTGAGTGTTCAGCCAACTTTGGTGGAAAGAATTAAATTGTCACAGGCCGATGACCCACATTTAAAGAAAATCATGGATAAGGTGCGTAGTGGAAAGAAATCCGAATTTTCTATCTCTGAGAATGGTGATTTGAGATTTGGGAGTAGACTTTGTGTGCCAAATGATCCATCGATTAAAAAGGAGATTCTAGAGGAGGCTCACTATTCTCCATATACAATACATCCGGGTAGTACAAAGATGTACCATGATCTTTGTGAAAACTTTTGGTGGAATAATATGAAAAGGGAGATTGCCCACTTTGTAGAGCAATGTTTGACTTGTCAGCAGGTTAAGGTGTCACACCAACGACCCTCGGGTTTGTTGCAACCACTTCTTATTCCCCAATGGAAGTGGGAGAAAATCACTATGGATTTTGTTTCAGGATTGCCGAGGTCTCCTAAGGGTCATGATGCTATTTGGGTGATTGTTGATAGAATGACAAAAACAGCTCATTTTCTCCCTATTCGGATGAACTACTCCCTTGATCGGTTAGCTCAGCTCTATGTTGATGAGATTGTGAGACTTCATGGGGTACCAGCTTCTATTGTTTCAGATAGAGATCCAAGGTTTACTTCACGTTTTTGGGGCGGTGTGCAAAAAGCCTTGGGTACTAGATTGGATTTTAGCACAGCTTGCCACCCTCAGACAGATGGACAATCTGAAAGGACTATTCAAACTCTGGAAGATATGTTGAGAGCATGTGTTTTGGATTTTAAAGGGAGTTGGGCTGATCACTTACCTATGGTAGAGTTTGCTTACAATAATAGTTATCATTCAAGTATTAAAGCAGCACCATATGAGGCTTTGTATGGGAGAAAGTGTAGATCCCCAATTTGTTGGGATGAGGTGGGAGAACGAAAAATCTTGGGGCCAGAGATTATTCAGAGGACTTGTGAAAAGGTAAATATGATTCGTAATCGACTACGAGCAGCCCAAAGTAGACAAAAGAGTTATTATGATATTAGAAGGAAGGCTTTGGAACTTGAAATTGGAGATAAAGTTTTCCTACGGGTTGCACCTATGAAAGGGGTTATGAGATTTGGCAAAAAGGGTAAGTTAAGCCCTAGGTTTGTAGGGCCTTTTGAGATCTTGGAGAGAGTGGGCGAAGTTGCATATAGAATTGCCCTACCACTGGCCTTGTCAGGAGTTCATAATGTTTTCCATGAGTCTATGCTAAGGAAATACATTCCTGATCCTTCACATGTTTTGAGTTATGAGCCTCTTCAGATTAGAGATGATTTGTCATATGAAGAAGTTCCGGTAGAGATTTTGGACCGTAAGGAGCAAGTGTTACGCAATAGAACAATACCTTGGGTAAAGGTGCTTTGGAAGAATCATTCGGTGAAAGAGGCGTCTTGGGAGCGTGAGGATGATATGTTGTCGAGATACCCAAGTCTTTTTCAAGATTAAGGTACGTAAAATTTCGAGGACGAAATTTTTATAAGAGGGGAAGATTGTAACGTCCCAGTAAAAAAAAAAAAAAAAAAAAAAAAAAAGTCAGACTAGACTTCTATTTTGGGTTCACACGTGCCAAGCCCCACCTAACCCCACTACCCACTCCCTTTTGTCTCTTCTTTTGGCCGGCTCCCTCTTTTCTTTCTTTCATTTTCCTTCTTTTCTCCTTACCGTAACACACACACACACACTCACTTCCACACTCATCCGCCAGCCTCCACTCCAAACCACACCATCTCACTATCATTTTTCCAACAAGATCACCGGAAAAATACTTAGAAACCCCAAAGCATCTTCATCATTTTATTTGAGGTAAAAATTTCTCATCTTTTTTTTGTGGGTTTTGCATTTTGCTTGAGGTTATTTTTATCTAAGCATTAATGATGATACCCATATGATTTATGAGCAATAGAAGTGATATTTATGTGTTTTTATCTATGGGTTTTGTATTGGTGGAATTAATTGATGAGTGGGTATGAATTTTGTGCTATTGATGACTACTTAAGGTTATGTATGATGGAAAAATTTAGGGGTTTAAGTTATAACATGTGATGGTTGGTAAATTTAATTTTTCATTGCCATTGGGTTTATTTGAAGTTAGTGGGAGTTCTAAATTTCTTATCTTTGAGGATATATTGATTTTGCTTTCATGGGTCTCTTAATGATGTAGTGTAAATTTTATGGAAGCTAGTTATAATGTTGGAGATGATATTAATGGGTTAACTTTGTAAATTGGAGTTTATACCTTATGAATCAAATTGTTGAGAAACTAGGGAAGTGGTTATTATTGATGAGGTTAAATACTAGGCTCGCCTAATTAAGTGATTATTGGGCAAATTCCTAAATTGTGGCTAGATGCAATTTCAAGTTCTATACTTATTGTGATAGGTTTACTTGATATTGTTAGGTTCTAGCTAATCTCCTTGGAGCGTGGAGAATTAGGATTTTGCGGTTGCGAGGTAAGTAGCTTTTAATGGGATTTTGGAAAATAACCATGTTTTGTAAATGTTATATTTTGGGTCAAATACATTTTAGAAAATTATATATGGATATATGTTTTCATAAAAGCATTGTGTTGTGACCCTATTATATATTATTATATATGAAAAGAGCATCATATTTGGTATTGCATTTGGGGAAATGCATGAATTTGTGATATGGATAAATGAGCATCTTTTATTTAATCTTGATAAGAAAATCTTGGATTTTATGGTGTATTAGAATATTTAAGATGCTTATCTTGTCTTAGTACTTGGGAAATTGATAGAAAATCTTGTTGACAAGAATGAAGTTGAAAACCTTACAAACTTTGTAGAAGTTAGATTATTTAAGGCTTTCTGAAACTACCAGAATATGAACTATATGTTTTAAAGTAATGTAACCTGTGAGTTTATGTTTTAACACGATGCCATATGTGATTTCCCGGTGATCACCCGATTTGGTTTCCGTAGTCTTTGTGACAACGGAATCAAATCAAAGTCAGTGCCCTTTTACTTTGGATGACGCGTTCTTTCCTGCTGTCCATGGGGGGAAGAGGTTCCTTGATTGTGTGTGGGTGAGGCTGCTATTCATGGGGCCAAGAGACCACATGCAAGAGAGGTCCTATTTGACGCGCTCTCTCTATTGCCCATGGGGAGAGAGAAAAACCTTGAGGGTATGGGTGAGGCTGCTGTCCATGGGGCCAAGAGTCTGCATACCAAAGAGGACAATATCATGCCAGTCGTGAATGGGTGGATCCCCTGACCGGTTTATGTGGTAGTATGGTAGATTTGTGATAATTTATATTATGTTAGATATTATGGCTTTGAAAATTTCATTGTTGATGCTCACAGATTATAATGTATAGTTTCAAGATATTTACTTTGAGGAACTTGTATTTCATCATTAAATCATTCTGGTCATATTATTATTACTATAATTGATGAAACCTGCATTTCCCCTACCCCCATTAAATATGCTACTTACTGAGCTCTGTCTCATCCCATTATTTTTATAACATTTTCAGAGTAGGCAACAGTCTTTGGAGATAGCTTTTTGGTGGCTAATAGTAGTTAGACTAACTACTGATGGAGGCTGAACTTTTGTAATGGGTAAATTAGATGGTGTAAATCTTAGAATAGGCTTGACTCATTCTTTTGTATATTAAAGTGGTTGTGATATTATTTCCACTGATGGGACAAGCTGTGATATGTAATTAATTATTCAGACCTCTATTCTTTTGTGGCCAATGGTCCTTGTAATTATTGCTTAGAGCTCTGACTTACTTTGAGAGTATATTCAATGAAATTATTATGATAATTCTTAATGTTGGTTCTTGATACGATTTATGTGGATTAGATTGTCAAAAAGGAAAATCTATAGGTTCTTTAAGATGTCTTTTTCATGCCTTAGACCCTTTGTGGTTTGGGGTGTGACAAAGATGCTAATTGGATCAATTCTATGCATGAAGAACTTCATTAATTCGTTTGAAATGATGTGTGGGAGCTAGTTCCTAGACTGGATGGAGTAAATGTGATAGGAACTAAGTGAATTTTTAAAAACAAGTCAGGCAAACATGGAACCGTTATAAGAAATAAATCAAGATTTGTTGCTCAAGGATACATACAAGTGGAAGGGATTGACTTTGAAGAGACTTTTGCACCGGTAGCAAGACTGGAATCCATTAGAATACTCTTGGCAATTGCAAGTCACCAAAATTTCAAATTGTATCAAATAGATGTTAAAAGTGCATTCTTGAATGGGATGTTGCAAGAAGAGGTTTATGTAGAGCAACCAAAAGGTTTTGTTGATCCACATAGATCGGATGATGTATACAAGTTGAAGAGAGCACTCTACAAATTGAATCAAGCTCCTAGGGCATGGTATGATAGGTTAACTGCCTATCTCACTGAGCATGGATTCAAAAGAGGATTTGTAGACACTACTCTCTTCATATGAAAGGATAAAAATAATTTTGTAGTAGCTCAAATTTATGTTGATGATATTGTTTTTAGTGCTATTAATGACTCTCTTGCTAAATCTTTTACAGATGAAATAAAGGAGATGTTTGAAATGAGTATGGTTGGTGAGCTTACTTATTTCTTGGGATTGCAAGTGAAGCAAATGGACTCTAGAATTTACATCAACCAAGCAAAGTATGCTAGAAACCTTGTCAAGAGATTTGGACTCGAGAAGGCTACACATGCTAGAATACCAATCGTTGCAAATGCAAAGCTAACAAATGATCCTTCAAGTTAGTCTGTTGATGTTACATTATACAGAAGTATGATTGATTGTCTTTTGTATTTAACTTCTAGTCGTCCAGACATTGCTTTTAGTGTTGGTGTATGCTCTAGGTTTCAAGCTAATCCTAAAGTTTCACTTTTGAGTGCTTTTAAAAGAATAATAAAATATGTTAGTGGAACTTGTGATTATGGATTGTTCTATAGTAAAGAGTCAAATATATCTCTTGTTGGATACTCAGATGCAGATTGGGCCGGCAATGCCAGTGATAAAAAAAAGTACCATTGGTGGGTGTTTTTATGTAGGTACCAATCTAGTTGCTTGGATAAGTAAAAAGCAAAATTCTATCTCTCTGTCAACTACAGAAGTAGAATATATTGCTACTGGAAGTTGTTGTTCACAACTTCTTTTGATAAAAAAGCTTTTAGGTGATTATGGGATATCATAGAACACCATGGTTGTCTATTGTGATAATTCTAGTGCTATCGATATCTCTAAGAATCCTGTCTAACATTCTAAGACTAAGCATATAGAGATTAAATATCACTTCATTAGGGATCTTATAGAAAGAAAGATTGTGGTTTTAAAATATATCCCTAATGTCAGAATGCTGACATCTTCACCAAACCCATTGATAGAAGTAAGTTTAAGACACTTCGTCAAGTAATTGGTGTTATTCATTGTCCCTAGTCATCTATGTTTCTATGTTCCTTGTACATCATCTCAAAATCCTTTGTGACCATTTTCTTGATTTCTTGTTTTCTTTTGTTTCTAGGATTTGCATTGCATTATATTCATGCATTTCGTATAAGCTATTTTTTTTTTTCATAAAATAATTAAATAAATAAAAGGAAAAAGGAGTGTGGAAGGATGTGTTTTGTATTGCATATCATGGATTGTAGTTAAGGTTGGCCATATTATCTT